>CM032124.1:12025700-13519646 GCA_018894105.1 Jacaranda mimosifolia
TATGTAATTAACCACAAATCCCAATTAATTTGATGCCAATTACAACACTGACCAGTTCACTGCACGTTATGGAGCCAAAAATCTTGATCAGAAGGAGGAAAAGATAAGCTGAGCTAGGATCCTAGAGGATAAAACATAAATAGTGGATTGAGAATTGGTTGGATCCAAATTGTTTGACAATTACCAAGAAAAATAAGTTGTGCTGATTTATTTTGCTTCAATTAGAGTAGAAATTAAAGAAGCATGAGCATGGAATTTCAATCATCTCTTTTGCATTGATAATTGTTGCTTTTCTAGGGTCTAACATTCGCTACAACAAATATGAACTTTAGTGGCATATACGTAGTAACATTTTATAAGATAATGACATAAAAAATTAATATAGCGATAATTATAAAAAAATTGCCACTATAGTGTAAGATTTGGTGACATTTGGTTATAAATGGCAAATAAAATAGTGATATTTAATTAAAAATATCGAGATATATTTATTTTAAAGACACTTAACTATCGCCACTTATATTTTCTACAAAATTGCCATTAATATGTAGTTATGAAGTCATTTGAAAAATGCCACTAATAATATTGAATATTTAACCTTATTCACATCTTGCCATTAATATATAGTTATGGAGTCATCTGAAAAATGCCACTAATAATATTGAATATTTAACATTATTCCATCTTGCTGGAAAAAAGGTGACGAAAGACACGTGCCGCAGATTGAAGCAAGCCTTTACAGGTAGAAAAGGTCTTTCAAAAAGTGTATATATAGCACCATGTAAACTTTCCCATGCCCCTCGTTTTGCAGTCCTACTGTAGCACCGAGTAGGGGGATCAAGTGCCTCTAGCGATTAGGTTTTATCCCGTTTAAACCATATATTCCATTTCCTCCTATTTTCTTTTCTATTTCATTTTGTGAATATATGACACATGTATTAAATATTTTTTTATAAAAATAATTGATTGATAATCAGATATACTTGACATAAATACAACAAGTTAAAATAGAAGATGAAATAAAAAATGATATAGAGGATTCAAAGTGGGTTTTATCTTAACAGACGCTTTATAACAAATACCTAATTAAATGTTGTCAACTTGAGTAGTACTTAAGTCGAATTAAGAAACAATATTCTTTACTCTTTACTATATTTTTTTGTTTTTCTCATTATCTCTTTGTTACTTAATATTAAAAAGTTGAAGTTAATGTAGATGGAAAGAACCTATAAAGTTTAAGGATAAGAATCATGGCAAAGGGCTTCTTTTAATTTCCATAATGCTGTCTTGCCAAGATGAAGAAAATGAATTCCTGATTAATGTAACATAATTTACAAGCACAGGCGTAGAGAGCTCAAATCTTACTTGTTATTTGGCAGTTTGATCAATAATGGCAATAAACAAAAACTGGTGTAATTTAATATTCTCCATTATAAAATGCTACAATATTAAAAGGCAGATGATTGATTATCACATGTATCTTTATTTAGACCTTTGCTTGTATGGCAAGAAGACTTAGTACCCAGTGCTGTAAATGGATAGGGTTTTAACCTACTTAAGCCCATATCCAAACAATACCCATTTACCTACCCTACTCACTTAGACCCATTACCCATTGGATTTGCTGTTTGGATCCATCACTTTCAAATCGGGTCCAGACCCTACCCGTTTTTTTCTTTCTTTCCTTTTTTTTTTTTTTCCTCTCTCTCCAGATTCTGATTTTTTTTTTTTTGCTGCTATTTTCCAAAAGAATTCTTCACTCTAATGTATTTGACATATAATTAATATTTCTTCACTCAATAATGGGGATAAGGTAGGCCTGTTAATGAAATGGGCAAGGTATTGTCCTAATCAAGCCCATACCATAATATACCCAAATAATTAGATCCTATGTTTATCCTATCCTACTCAACCCATAGACCCAATTAAACCCATACCATAAAATACCCAAATAATAGACCCTACCCTATCAAACTCATGACCGATTGGGTCTATAGTTGGGTCTAGTTTATTAGACCAAAATTTTTAATTGTGTTTTAATCTAACTAATTTTTTTATCTTTCCCAAATTTTTTTATTGTTAATCAAAATGCTAAAACTACCTAATATTTGAATGCTAGAGTAATTTATTAATATTGACTAATTTTTTTAGCATATTTTAAAAGTGTTAACTCGATTTTTTTAAAATTAAAAAAGAGCATACATTTAAATTTTTTTATGTATACATCAAATGTATATGGTTTGTATGAAAAGAAAGTATCATCCAAACATTCAAATTCAAATGTGTAAACCAACATGTAAGAAAGAATTTTACTGTTTTAGATAAATTAAGAAGTACAATAATTACAAATTAAATAAATAAATTTAAAATAATTTTAATATTTTTATTTTATATATATATATATTAAAAATTTAAGTATACACTTCAAGTATGCCATGATTATTTATAGATTTAATTTTGATATAACTAATTTGGGTTAACTAATTAAATTTAAGTATTTGGAAAATGAGTAATTTCAAGGTATAGATATGTGGATAAATTTTGCATATAACATAATTACACCCGTTCAATTATTTTTAATCTATTTTTGGGTCTAGGTTTGACGAAAATGGTTACTAAATAAAGTTCTATGAGTAAAAAAGATAAAACTTGGGAAGAAGGGAGTTGGAACATAGGTAGTTAATATTGGGTATTTTATGGGTATAGATCCTACCCTTATCAGTTACCCATTCCATTTTTCTTAATTGGTTTGGGTAGGGCTTGGGTCTCTTGTTTATTTATTGGGTATGGATATGGATATTATACTATTATCATAGGCATGAATATTGTAAAACCTTATCTATTGATAGGCCTATCAGTACCCTGTGCACTAGTTTTCAAAGTCTACCTTTTTAATCATCAATTGGCATGCACCATCATGTTTTAAAGACTCTTATGTTGGACTTAGTTATGCTTTTCATATGTTGAGAAAGATGCTCTGTAACAGACGATGTCCTTTTCACTTCTTGAATTATTACAAAATTATTATTATTAGCCATGAGTTTAAATTTTAAAACTATAAAAAATTAAGACATCAACTACAATTAATTCATATTTGATGTTAAAAATTTATAACTTTAGTTACAAAATTGGTCTAGTCAAGTCCAAAATAAATGATCTCATAATTAACTCTCGCTACAACCAATTTATATCCTAAAATTATTCTTTTTCATATATCTATTAATTTTTTTATGAACGCATAGCTAATGTGTTGTGCTATTAGTTGCCTAATACAGTAATTTGTTGTGCTATCAGTTACCAAGCCTACGGATAGATGACTAATTATTTTCATTTACAAAAAATTACATTTATTATGAAAATTTGTGGCTATACATTGTAGCCATAGCTATAAAATAAACTGTGCAGCAATTTTTTCAAAATATATACCTAATTTTTTTTATAGTATTTTCTTTATTTATGATGTAATTGGCACATCATCTATCACTTATTGAAACAAATATTATAAAACTTCCTTAATTATAATTTTCTTTTTGGGCCCTCAAAATAGAGGCAAAATAATACACATGAAACATGTGCACATACGTAGGGCTCAAAGAGAATTAATTTAGGGGTGAATTATGGCTACCACTCCTTAAGTTTGATGTAATTACAAAGAAGTCCTCATTTTTTTAAAAATTACAAAAAATTTCCTAAATTGACAAACCTATTTGTAAGGTAGACAGAAAATGTGAAAAGTCGAAAATTCCCTGATAGCAAAATCATTAGAAAAATAAAAAAGGCTGAAAATTAGTAAAATGGCAAAAGACGTAAATGCTCCCTCTATGTATTATGCATTTTAAAATTTTGAAATATATTGAATAGTATATATATCAAAAATAATTTATTTATATAATTAAATTTATTTAATAATATTAAATAAAAAATATATTTATTAGCTCAGTTACATATTAAACAATATCAAACAAATAAGAATATTTAAAATAATTTATTTAATTTAATTAAACTATTTATTATATAATTGTATCTAAAGTAAAGATATTTAAAATAAGCAAATTATTTATTTAAATAATAAATATATCTAAAATAAATAATAAAATTTAGTTAAATTTATTAATTAATTAAAATAATAATTGTATCTAAAATAAAGATATTTAAAATAATTAAATTATTTATTCAAATAATAAATATATTTAAACTAATTAATGTAATTTAGTTAAATTTATTAATTAATTAAAACACAATAAACAAAAAATTAAAAACTATATTAATTAAGAATAAATTAGTAAAAAATATAAATATATATTTCAACTTAATTATTTATTAATTAAAAAAGAAATTTAAAAAAAAAAAATTAAATTCACTCCTGCTCCCTCATTTCCTCACCCCCATTCTGCAGCTATGGTGGTAGTAGTTTCATGGCAGCCGCTGCCAGTAGGGATGTAAATGAATCGATCCAGCTCGCGAGTTTGACGAACTGTCTCAAAAACTATTTGAGCTCGAGCCAAGTTCATATAGGTTTCGATCCGAACTCGAGCCAAATAATTCTTGTTTGCAAGTTCATGAACCAGCTCGTGAGCCTATATGTTTTTAAAAAATATTTATATATAAAAAAATAAAAAAATATATTAATTTTAGAATTTTTTATAAAATAATTTTTCTTTTCGAGCTCGAGCCTGAGCCCAAGCTTGAACTCAAGCTTATGGTTTGTTGATGAGTTTGAATCTAACGAATCGAGCCGAGTTGAACCAAGCTCGAACAAGCTGTTCGAGCCTCGATTTTCTTAGCTCGTCGAACTCGAGGTTGATAAAATGGTCAAAGTTCGGCTTGGTTCAGCTCGTTTGCATTCCTAGCTATTAATGGCCGCTATGGCCCTCGAGCAGCGGCTATCATAGTCCTTGCCAAATTTGGCCGAAAGGAAAGAGGTAAGGAGAAGGGGAGGGTGAATGTGTGTATATATACGATACATATACATTTATAATGTGTATACATATGATATATATGATATATATGATACATATATATTTATAATATATATACATATGATATATATATGGTACTAATGATGGTAATTTTAGTATAATGGGCTCTTGGATCTTGACTTGAAGGAACCGATTGACCAGAAAGATAGGATTCTAAGATGTGAGTTGGATCCTGCAGCCACGGAACAAACATTAGGCTAGTTGAGAGGGTCCTCAGCTAAGACCTTCTGATGATTACGTCAGTATATCGACCTGAGAGTAATTGGACATAGTAACAGTTTAAAGAGAGTATCCAGACTCACCGTTACATTTGAAGAATGAGGTATTTATAGTGTTCATTTAGGGGTGAAAAGACAAATTTCTCCTTGATATATTTCAAACACTGTTCTTCTAAGTGGGGACTACTTAGGCCCTCTGACCTAAGTCAAAGCTTTACAAATAGTTGGTTGGCTGGAGAGAAGATCTATATTGCCATTAATACGGATGTGATGCACCATCAATCCATTTAATATGGATAGTCTAGTGGTTGAGGCGTATTTAATATGGATTGATGGGTGGCATAGACTGTCATTAATGTTCTTGCCTCGCTCATATTGACCTTGCGGTCGGGGAATTCGGCCTCTGAGGTTGAAATGAAAATATCTGCACCTCTAAGATGTTTTATTGGGCCTACCATTGGGCTTGTCCATGATATAATCATATTGGGGCTGTTGGGCCTAGTTGTATCATGAATCCCTCCAACTTCGCAGTTCGACAGTGCCACGGTCGAGTTAGGAGTAGCTTGAGAAAGTTGTGGCGTTTATGTTGATGAGAATGGTCATAGCAGGAAAAATGTTTTGAATTTCGACCAGGGTGACGAAGGCAGGACTCGTTTCAGGCAGTTACACGAATATTCATGCAGGGTAACCGATGATTATGCATTTATTAGCCGATTATCGGTCAATTTAGCTAGTTGACATTTCGTGCTCGCCTATAAATAGTTGCTTTCACCCTTCACTTTTTACTTTTACCGCAACGCATTACAGTCAAGCACTGAAGCTTTGGGGTCGAGTTTTTGAGCAATTTTCAGCATTTATATCTTTGCACATAGTTTTTGTAAGTCTTTATTTTTTGCAATTTCAATTTTGCTAGCCATATCTTCTCATAATATGTCGAGTTCAAGTTTTGATTCCAAAGCTACACGTTCATTACATGCCTCGACCAGTGGGGTGGACTCAAGTGAGTCATATAGTGAGAGATTGGGGTCTCCTGAATAGCTTGATTAGGTGTAACCGATGGAGTATTGGAGATAGATAAATGGATAGGTCTTTCTAACCCTAATGTCGATGAAGATGGGCCCTTAGAGCCTGTGGTCGAAGAATATGAGGCATTAGGAAAAGTAGATGAACCTCCCAGGTCAATGGGTAGGCTATTCATGACCACTTATTATAGTGATATTGTGGTCAAAAATATTATCGAACGACCTCAGTTCTATTAGGGGAAAGTATCATATTCCTAATGAGTTTGAGTTAATTAAACCTAGGGCTATGGAGAAAATACATACCCCTCCAGAGGGGTGTATAACTGTTTTTGAGGATGCTATGAAGTGAGGTCTTAGGTTTTCTTTAGTTGATTCTATAGTCGACTTACTGAGGGGTCTCCAAGTCTGTATAGCTCAGCTCATGTGCAATTAGTTCTCCCTCATGTGTAGCTTTTTGGTTTTGATGGCCATTTCAACCAACCTCTTTCTTGGGCTAACTTTAGTTATCTATTTCATTTGCCAATGTGCTGAAAGTTGGGTTTACCTCGTAGAAAAGTCTTCAAAACCTTATCCTTATCTCATGGCCAAAAGTGGAAAGAAAGATACTTTAACATTTGATCCCCAGGTAGGGTCGGCTTTAACATTCTAAGAGGGTGGATGATAGGTAGGACTGAGATGAATATGGATGAGAACCCATCTTGGAATAATGTCTTTGTGAGAGATCTCCTTTAATTTGGTGAAATGGATGCTTTCGAGTTCATAAAGGAGAGAAATTTGGTTCTAGCGGTGATTGTCGACCTCTCAGTTGAGGTTGTATGCTAACGCACGCTTAGGTAGAAACTAATCTTTGTAGTTTATGTAATTTATTATACGTAGTCATCTTTCTAAGCGACATTTGTTTGTTTTTTAGGTCAGGCAGTCATGAATCACGCAAGTAGATAGCAATGCAAAAACAACAAAAGGCACAGTAATGTCGAGAGGCTGTCGTGGCTTATCAGGCAGCCATTGCCCAACCAACTGGAGTTGATCCGGCGGCTCTTGAAAGTGAACATGCTGCCATTCCAAGTAACGAAGTGGCTAGTAGCCTATCTCTACATCAGAAAAGGAAAGCTGTTGAGGCCCGCAGCGCAAAATGCTCCAAAAAAGACTACGGCAGAAAAGAAAGAAAGAAAAAGGTGAATGAACCTAATGAGGCGCTTATGCGATGCTGCCGCCTAAGAGATTGTGCAATCTGCCCATATTTGTTGAGCCATGATTTGATGATAAAGTGGGGGTTGTAGAGTGCAGTGACTATGATGGGTGCAGGTGCAACATCGGTGATGCCCTTGGCCTTTCTTATAGCTGGTCTGTTCCAAAAAGACCAGGTCGAAATGCTCAACCATGATTAGCTGCTGCTCTAAAAGCTTTTGCCTACTATGCAAATATGGTAATGTATCTCATCGAATTTAACTTTTCTTTTATGCGTGATTTAATTTGATGTTTGATTTTTTTAGGTCGGGGCACTAGAGGTATAACCTCCACCGACGCTATGAATTGTGTGAGACCAACCGTATGCAGTTGGATGAAAAATATGAAAAGTTGGAAAATAAGAAGAATGACTTGGTTAAAACTAAGGTCAAGTCCTTGGAGTTGAGGCTGGTAGAATTAACTAAGCAACTTAAGGAATAAGACGTTGAGCTACTGGTTGCCGTTCAAGGCAAGAGTCAGGCTGAGGAGCAACTGAAGAAAACAGTCAACTCAATTCAGGAATCTTCTAAATCAGGTCGGGCACATGGCTATGATAGCGCATTACGATATGCTTGGTTGAGTTTTTCAAGATACTGCCCAAAATTTAAAAAGAGGCCGTGCTAATTTATGCTATGCTCAAATTTTATCAACGCAAGCATTGCATTCAGCATGGATGATGCCAAAAAGGCATTTTACCGCATGGTGAAACAACTTGAGTAACTTGGTTATGAATTTCGAGCAGAAGATAAGGCGCAACTCGATGTGATGAAGAACGAGTGCCGTGAAGCCTTCAATGAGAATGCTCATTCTGAAGAGGGTATTGTACCTGTTATTTCTTCTCTTTCATAGGCCGTTGTGGTGGGGAATGAATTTGGGTTTGCAGGTGAGTTTACCTTGGATATAAAGAATAATGAAGTGAACATGGCAAACTTCTTCCTCGATGGTGGTCGCATGTTTTTAACTAAGGAAGCTAGGCCCTTGCAACTTGCTGCAGCACCTCAGACTGGGCCTGAGCAAAAGGTTGAGGGGCCATCCCTGGATGTAGGTCTTAATTCGATCAACGAGCTTTTCAAAGTTATCGACGAGGTGGTTGACAAGGCCATAGCTCGACAAGAAGAAGGTATAGGGTCTAGCTAGATGATCTTATATTTTGTGTAATTTTCTTATTTTTGGAAAGATGTATGGCCTCGAGAGGCTCTTGAATAGTGTTCTAATTTTGTTACCGAACTTTGATGTTAATATTGCTCTTCGGTTATCAAAATGCCCTGTTTTTCAGTCGACTTGAATGCTTGCTGCTTTCTTTTACTCACAAAAAATTTCAATCATACGTTCATAAAAATTTGTATACAAAAATTGAATTAAGGGGTTAACTAGGGGTTAACTTGAATCTATAATAGTTGATTCATAAGTAGGTTTTTTTTGCACGATTATGAGGTCGAGTAAATCATCATGTGATAATTGGGCTACAAGTTTTTTAATCATGCAACAGTGAGTTCGGCTCGATCATTGCTTAGTAAGTGAACGATATACAATTTTGATTATATGACTACGGAGTCAACTTGATCATTGTTTAGTAAGTGAATCGTAAGCAATTTTGATCATGTGACTGCAAGGTCAACTTGATTATTGCTTAGTAATTGAATTATACACAATTTTGATCATGCAATTGTGGGGTCGCGGGATGATATTCATTAGAATATGTGTTTGCTATACAATGTAATCTACACATAAAACTTCTTCAGGTTAATTATATTCCAGGGTTTGGGAAGCTCATTTCCTCTTATGTCAGCTAGTCGATAGGAGTTGTGTTTTACTACTTTCACTCAGAATACGGACCTTCCCATTTTCGGTCAAGCTTGCCAACATTTTTGGAGACTTCAACCTTCTTAAGAATGAGGTCTCCCACCTTAAAACATCTTGGCTTGACACTTTTATCAGACTACTTGGACATGATTGACCTGTACCTCTGTATTTTTTTGAAAGCTTGCTGCCAAAGCTCATCGATGGTTTCAAGGTCGAATTCACTTTCAGCTTGGTTTCTGATTAGGCTGTAGTGTATAATTTGAATTGTATGTTGGATCAATTTGGTAGGTATAATCGTTTCTGAACTATAAACTAAACTGTATGGGCTCTGTTCAGTAGCAGCTCTTGGGGAGGTCTGATATGCCCAAAGGACTCCTGGTAGGTCATCTGCCCAACTAGCATTAGAGCCTTCTAGTCGAGTTTTGATATGATCCAAAAATAGTTCTGTTAGTCACCTCTATTTGACCGTTGCTTGCGAGTTCCCGACTAAAGTGAAGTGTTGTCTAATTCTGAGGTTTTCAGAACATTCCTTTGTTTTCCTACTTTGAAATTGGGTGCCCTTGTCAGATAAGAGGACTTTGGGCAAGCCAAAATGGCAAATGACATTTTTCCATAGAAAACTCCTTATCACTGCATCTATGATCTTAGGTATAGCCTTTACTTCGACCTATTTGTTGAAATAATCAATTGCTACTATCATATACTTCCTTTGGCTAGTACTTTATGGGAAAAATCCTACAATATCGACCCTCTGTTGGTCGAAAGGCCATGTGAGTTGTACAGGAACGAGGGTCACAGCTGGTTGATGAGGGATATTGGCAAGGACTTGGCAAGATGGGCACCTTCAAGCGAATTCAACAGCGTCCTTGTGTAGAGTTGGTCAAAAATATCCATGCTTGATAACCTTGTTAGCTAATGCGCGACTTCTTGAAATGCCAGCATAGACCTCCTGTAGGACTTATTGTCTATGATTGGGTGTTAAACACTTCTGTGGAGGTCCTGAAATAGACCTCTTATATAGCTAGTCAAATTCATCTCACGAAAAATTTGCTGAGCGTACTCTTAATCTACAGGCTTCTGCCTTATCCAATGGTGTTTTGCCTTCCCTGAGATAGGACTTAATTTCATCAATCCAACTCTAGTCCACGACGTCAACAACAAAGATTTGATTCTCATAAAGGTTACTGACGGTAGGCCTATCTGAGACCAAAAAAGTGATAGACCTTTCGTTAGTGGCTTTTGTTGAGCTAGCGAACTTTGAAAGTGATTTTGCTCTTTCATTTTCTGACCTGGGCACCTAACTAAGTGTGAACTTTTCAAATTGTTGCTCAAGTTTTTTGACCTCTGTCAAATAGATGTTAATGGTCATTTCCTTTGCTTCAAAGTTTTGCCCAAATTGCTCCACGACCAGCTGCGAGTTAGTTATAGCTGGTAATTGCTTGACCCCTTATCCACAGCTATTCTTATTCCCGCAATGAGAGCTTCATATTGTGCCTCATTGTTCGTGATTGGGTAATTTAGCTTGATTGCGAAATCATATTCCTCTGCCTTAGGGGAACATAGAGAGCTAGCCACCCTGCATTTTGTAGTTGTGGCTGATCCATTTACATGTAAAGACTAAACTTGTTGTTCCTGCTCGACTACTACATGTAGGTTGACCAGCTCTACCACAAAATTAGCTAGAACCTATGCCTTTATAGCAATACGGGATTGAAACTTGAGGTCGAATTCTCCCAGCTCAATGGCCCACTTGGTTAACCTCTCCCATGTATCGGGCTTAGAGAGCACCTGCTTCAATGATTAGTTTGTCAAAATGATGATAGTATGTGATAAGAAGTAGGGCCTTAACTTTCATGCCTTTGTGATCAGAGTAAGGGCAAACTTCTCGATCTCCCAATAGTTATGTTTGGGACCCTATGAGACTTTAATACTAGCCTACATAAACCTTGGTAAGTAGACAACTAAACTGAACTAACTATTTTTGTGGAGATTGCTAAATACAAACTCAATACTTTTCCGACTGTAGGCTTCGCAAGTATTGATGGCTTGGTTAGGTATTGTTTGAGTTCAACTAGATCTTGATCACATTCTCCTATCCACTAAAACTTCCTTGCAGTCATGAGGACATGAAAGAATGGCAAACTTTTATCTACTAAGCGGGCTATGAATTGACCTAGAGTGATAATTTTCCCGACCAACCTGTGGACATCTTTCACTATCTTTTGTGGCGAGATATCTTGAATTGCTTAGATTTTCTAGGGATTAGCTTTGATACCTCTCTGGTTGACCATGTAACCTTCCATCTCTCACTCCAAATGTGTTTTTATTTAGGTTAAGCTTCATGCTAAATGCCCTCAAAATTGAAAATATGTGGTCGAGGTCGGCCAAGTGGTTTGATTCTCTTTCTGTTTTAATGATCATATCATCCACATAGACTTCTATATATCGACCAATTTCATTTTAAAACCTAAAGTTGACCAGCTTTTTGTATATTGCGCCAGCTTTCTTTAATTCAAATGGCATGACCAAGAAATAATACACACCATTTGGTACAACAAACACAGTTTTATCTCTATCCTCGAACGCCATAAAAATTTGATAGTAGCCTTGAAAGGTATCCATCATGCTCGAAAGGTCGCATCCTGCAATCGAATCAACTAACAAATCTATGCGAGGCAGAGGACATGGATCTTCAGGGCATGCTTTATTAAGACTAGTGAAATCATTATACATTCTCCATCTGCCCTCATTTTTGGGGATAAGGACTACATTAAAAAACCAACTAGGATGTTGTATCTCAATAATGTAGCTTGCCTATAGAAGCTTATTAACCTCATCTTCAATGATCTAGGTCTTCTCAGGAATTATCTTCTATCTGACTGGTTTAAATGCTGGGTTGACATTAAGAAGATGGATAATGATCTGGGGGACAATTCCCTGGAGGTTAGTTGCTTTCCATGCAAAAACATCAATATTTCTTCTGATAAAATTGACCAGCATGCATTCCACATTGTGTTCTAAACTTGTTCCTATCCTTGTTATTTTGTCGGGGTTACCGGGTTTGAGCTCTATTGTTTTGAATTTTTCAGTGGGCTTGACTGTGATGTCTTCCCTTTTCCTCTTCTTATTGGTCTATCCCTCATGGGGTTCCATTACAGGGATGTCCCCCAAGGGTTTCAATTTTAGTCGAGTTTTGTGTTCATTGGCCTCGACCAAAATGGTATAACAGCTCCAAGTCTTCTTCACATTACATAATAACTCCCCGTACCAACTGCTATTGGGAATTTAACCTTCATGTGATAAATGGATACTATTGCTTGAAAATCATTCAATGTTGGTCTCCCCATGATGGCATTAGAAGTGAAGGGCACGTTAACAACGAGGTAGTTGATCATTAAGGTATGCCTTGTGGGTGCTTGTCCGAAAGATGTGGATAGATATATGGATCTAATAAGCATAATCTCTTATCCTCTAAAGCCGACTAGGGGCATTTGAATAAGGTCAAACTTTAGCTTTCCAAGCTTCATCCTAAATGATGTCAGTAGAATTGTTGTTATCGACCAAGATTTTCCTAACCTCAAAGTTGGCAATTTCGACAGAAACCACCAAGGGGCAATCCAATTTGCTCTCTGTGCCCTGACCTCCTAAATGGGTGAGGTCGGAGTCAGAAAAAGATATAGGATCCGCACTTGTGGAAAGTTGGTAAACTTTCTTGGCTTGCTTCGACTTATTGGATTCAAGGTTTCTCTGTGCCTACCGTCTTCTTGATTTTGAATTCCCCCGCTCTATTGGTCCCCCTGTAATTGTGTCAATAACGCCTCTCAAGGGGGAAGGGGGCTTCGTCTTCAACCTTTTGCTTTCCCTTATCTCCTTTTCATGGGCTGATCGACCATTCTCTATGGAGAGTCTGGTCGGTTCGAGCCATTGCTTGCAGTATTTTCTAATCAATGTATTTTTGAGGTGGCCATGTCTAATGAGCTGCTCAATTTCATGCTAGAGGTTAAAATAATCGTCCGTGTCATGGCCCTTTTGCTGATGAAAATGGTAATATTTTTTGGATTTCTTCATGGCTTCTGTCTCATTTAGTTTTCTTAGTCTCTTTAAGAGGTTATCATGCTGTATAATAAACAAGACCTCTTTCCTGGGAGTATTAAATAGGTTGTAATTGTTAAAACGCTTTATTGGAGATTGGTGACCCTCATTTTAGCGCTGTTATCCTTCTCTTTGCCCTTCTTGTTAGCTTCTCCTCCACCATATCTCATTTATTCATTTCTTCTTAAGTCATATATCTCTCTGCGAGGTTAAGGAGTTCTTCTATTGTTAGTGGTCGCTCTCTGACCAAAGTGTTAGCACATTCTTTATGCCTCAGCCCTAAGAACAAAACATCAATTAAAAACTCAATCTAGGGGTTATAGATTTTCAAAACTTCAATATTGAATCTGGAGAAGAAATCTTTCAAAGATTCACCCTTATTCTGCTTTACTGTGTAGAGGTGAGTGTGTGGCAGCTTAACTTTTCTTTTACTAGGAAATTGGTAGAGGAACTTATCTAGAGTTGATCATAACAAAATCTAGATATGGGCTCAAGTTTGATGAACCATTCTAATGCTACTCCCTGAAAAGTGGTAACCAATATTTTTGCATATATGTGGTTACTGTGGCTGTGCAACTACATCATGTGTTCAAATTATAAAAGGTGCTCGTTGGGGTTGGTTGACCCACATATTGGGGTAACCCAATTAGAACTTTTGCATTGATTGCGATACGCTCATCAATAATTTCCTAAATAAATGGAGATTCCCTCTCCTGTTGGAATCTAGGAGTATTGTCAAGTTGTGTCTATCATCTTCACATTTCTCCTCAAGATTTCTTCCACCCTCTTGTTGATTTGTTGGATTTGATGTGAAACTTCATACCATTCGTCTCTGTTAGCTCTAGACATATCTCGACTGGCGTGAGGTCTTTGGCGCTCGACCCGCTCATGCTGCTGGGCTCAATTGGGTCGAATGAAATGTTTTGCAGAGTGTACCACTTCCTCGCACGGTTGGTAGCGTGGTTCATCATGGGAAAATCGGCCAAGGCTCAAGTCTTATCTACTAAGGTTGTGACAAGTTTTATTTCTCATTATGTCTTCCCATGGTAGTCACTATTCTTGGTGCGAGGGATGTATGTAGCACCAATGATGGCTATTGGATGGTTGTTATGCCTTTGTAAGGCGACAGATGGTTGTGAAGAAAGTTGGGCAGAAATCTAATCACTGATCATCTGCATGAGTTGTGGGATGGTCAAAGTGGCCACTTGCTCTGGCTAAGAATTGGGACCTTCAACTTGCTGGTCAAGCTGGTTCTGTTGTGGCGATGGTGATCTACAGTCACTCTATCTCTCATAAGTGGTTAGCCTGGTGTTAACCATTTTCAGTTGTAAATTTTGATTTTCCACAGACGACACCAAATGATGATGGTGATTTTAGTATAATGAGCTCCTAGATCTCAACCTGGAGGAACTAATCAACCAGAAAGATAGAATTCGAAGACGTGAGTTGGATCCTATAGTCATGTATCAAAGATCAGGCTAGCTGAGAGGGTCCTTGACTAAGACCCTCCGATGATTAGGTCACGACCTAAGAGTAATTGGATAGAGTAACAGTTTAAAGAGAATATCCAGACTTACTGTTACATCTGAAGAATGAGATATTTATAGTATTCATTTAAAGGTGAAAAGATGAGTTTCTCCTCGATATATTTCAGATACTGTTCCCCTAAGTAGGGGCAACTTAGGTCCTTCCAACCTAAGTCAAAGCTTTACAAATGGTCGATTGGCCGGAGCGGGGATTCATATCGCCATTAATGCAGAGGTGATGCGCTATCAATCCAATTAATGCGGATAGTTTAGTGGTTGAGTCGCATTTAATATAGATGTGATGGGTGGTAGAGGCTGTCATTAATGTTCTTGCCTTGCTCATATTAACCTTGCGGATGGGAAATTCGACCTCTTAGGTCGAAATGGGAATATATGCACTTCTAAGATATTTTATTGGGCTTACCATTGGGCTTTGTCCGTGATATAATCATATTGGGGCTGTTGGGCGTAGTGAAATCAAATACATATATATGTATAATATAATATTATATATCTATGAATATATATTATCTATAATATAGATAATATAGCAATGTTACTATTCATTCCTTATATAAATTCAAAATATGACGATACAACTCTCAAGGGTATTCTTATCCACAAAATATGGTCAAAATTAGTTAAAATCGAGGTAATTTAGCGGTATCCCGAATGGTAATTTTGAAATTTCACGTTCCAATTTTAAGGGCGATTTCAAAAAAATCTAGTGACAACTAATAGTTGGGTTAATTTGTTGGACGACAACAAATGTTAGGGAAGATTTTTATAATTTTTAAAAAAGCGAGGATCATTTTGTAATTATGCCAAACTTTAGGGGTGGTAGCCGTAATCCACCCTTAATTTAAATGTATATGGCTTGTTTTCTTTCTATTTTTTTGTTTTTGTTTTTATTGAAAGGACAAATCTTTTTTCCTTTTTTTTTGGGATTCAATCCCGCCTTTGACTAATTGCGACCAATGTGTATAATATACACATCATTTGTTAGTCAAATTGCTTTGTACATTTACGTTTAGTATCATTGAGAAAAGGAAAAGAAAATAAAAATTATGAAAATTAAATTCCACCTTTTCTAGACAAAATAAATATCGCGAATATAACATATATCTTGAATATAATAACATAGAAATGAAAAAAATGCCTTCGTAATGACAATCCCCTCCTCCCAACCCCTTCTGTTTTTTCTTTTCTTTGTTACTTCGTTTGGTTCTAGAATTTTGATGAGTGAATAAAATACAAAATTTGAGGAAGGCAAAATTAAATTTTTTATCCTATAATTTTATTCATTTTGGCTTTTGGCCTTATAACTTAAAAAATTGTAATTTTAATCCTATATGTGTTAATTCTTTTCTCTTCTGCAAAAAATTATTGAAGCTCTCTTTCGAACCAAAAATCTAAACAGGCCTAACTTATATGACTAGAAAAGCTCAACTTAATGGCCACATGAGTGGCACATGAATTGCTTCGTTACTCTCTAATGGAGGCCCTTTTGAGTCCTCAAATTGAAAAAAAAAATGCACTTATCGGATGCAATATGCGAAACTGATAAAGAATGAGACCAAAATTCAAATAGGCCTAACTTATGGGACCAAAAATACAATTTAACTTGGAAAAAGCTAATCTTAAATTTGTTTTTGATTCCTTGAACATTAATGCATCATACTGTCAATGGAAAAATTGTACAGATCCGATCTGTAAGAAGTTATCACTCTAGGTCATACCTCATGGTAAAAAATGTTGATTCTAATGTTTATTGTCTTTTTTCCTCTTTGGGAGAAATGAAGTGAGGTTAAGAAAATGTTTGATCATAAATTGAATGGTTTTAGCTCATTGATCCTCATAGATTGGCATAACGAAGGAAACACTTTACTAACACAATAAAAGTTTGGAATTGATCCTCAAAGATAAATATGTAATCTGACTAAAAAAAAAAAAAAACTTTTGCCAAATAGAAAAAGATTGATAACTGGAATGCATTTTCCAAGGTAGTGCATTCCAAGTATCAAGTTCAAAATTTATCCTTCTCAATGTAGAATGGAAGGAAACTTTCATATTAAAGTCTCAAATATTATGGTTTTATTTTTCTCCAAACTTTATTTTTTCCAAATGCAACAATAAGGAGAAGAGCGAAAAGCAGATACAAGCACATCTATATAAGTGAAAAGTTGAAAAATGAATCATTTCCTTGTTACTAAAAAGTGCATGACTTGGCATCTACTTCAAAAATTCTTTAATTGATCAAATATTAAATTGATAGTTCTATTGTTAATATTATATTAGCCATTTCAAAAAATTGAAAATTTGCACACGTGATGCATGTGAATTGTTTTTGTTGTTGTTTTTGTTATTGTTATTAATTCCTTTACTTAGGCATTGATTTTTTTCCCACACATTCACGTATTTGGAGTTCTTCGGATTTGTGCATCGGACTTTATACATATAAGTTTAAGAATAATGTGACTCGATCAATTAAAAAGTAGCACTTTAGCCTTGATGATGTTATATTGCTACAATTCAATCATGGCTTATTTGACAGTATTTAAGATGAATTATTAGATTAGATCCCAAAAGAGTTATGGGGTCAAAATGTAACTATAATATATCAAATTGGACTTAGATTCCTTTTTTTTTAATTCCGAGAACATGCTAACCCATACTTAGTGGAATAATTGTACCAATTCAACCTGTATGAAGTTAGCACTCTAGGTTATACTTCATGTTAAAGAATGTTAATTCTATTGTTTCTCATCTTTCTCTTCTTGTTTGGGGAAGATGAAGTATGGTAAAGAAAATGTTTAATTTTAACTAGAATGACTTTAATTTATTGATGCTTCAAGATTGGCGTGACAAAGAAAACATTTTACCAACACAACAAAAGTTTGGTGTTGATCCTCAAATACACACATGCAATCGGGAAAATAGCAATTTTAGTCCCTCATCTTTCACTAATACTCCTATTATTCCATTTCAATGTTGAATTTGCAAAAATAGTACAGGCTTTGAGAAGTTTTTCACATTACATCCATTTTTTTTTTCATTTTCAGTCTATCGGGCCAAAATTATCTTGTTGGCTCCATTTTCTACTCAATCATCCCTAATTGGGCTTAAAATTTGAGGGCTTTTTGACATGTGGCAAGAATGGCCACCTCATAATAATAAAAAAAAAAGAAAAAGAAAAGTTAAGATAACAAAAAGCTGATGATGCAATTTGGAGGAATTAATGATGCCATACTCTAATCTCGACTAGTACAACAAAAACTTAAAATCATGAAACAAAAACGTACAACAAAAGTTCTCTCTAAAAAATTCCTATTTTCTTATTAGTCAAAACCCTTATCAAGAACCTAGTGTTCTTCACTTCAACTAGAATCATGTGTGGAAATGGTACAACTTCATGAGGATTTGCATAATAATTTGCCCCTTCCTCCATATGATAAGTTCAAAAGTTTGATTTTGATTGTGAAAAGCCCCATAGAGACAAGTATAGGGATTATTTATTTTTTTAAAGTTTAATTATCCAAAGAATCAATAAAAATATTGTTTGATTCTTTTGTTGTAGGGCTCATCTGCATTTGAGAATAAAGTTTAAGTTTTTTTATAGTTTTATTTTGTCCCAAAGTGACAATGGTCAGAAAGGTGGGTTTCTTTTTGTATTCTTTGTCTTCGTTTTCTTAAATATTGACATGTATTGGTCCCTTGTTGTTTGACTTTGAGGGTTTTTTTTAATTATTTTTAAATTTTTCATGAGTTTCTTTAAATGGTCTCCCAGTTGTTTGCATTTTTGGAAGTATTTTTTGAAATAATATTGATTTTCTTATTATTATTTCTTATTTTTATATAGATGTCACAAATAATGAAATTGAGGCTGAAGATAGTGACTTTAATACTGGATGATGCATTCTTTGATTACTTTGTTGATTCTATGTAAGAGTGGGCAGGCACTGATGACCATAATAAACTTGGGAATTAAGGAAAGGTGGATGAAGAGGTAAAACAATGTCATGCTATTGAAGCAAACATTGAAGTGGGTAGTGAAAGTAGTAGTGATGAGGATATTGCTTGGGATAGTGAGGTAGAGTTGATTGGTGGGGGTGAATGGGATGGTGAGCCAAGCAAGCCTTGTGCTCTAACTTTTAACTCTAAAAATCATTTACTCCTACATTTGATACTGGGATGAAGTTTAAGGATAAAATTGAGTTTAGAAAGGCTGTACATGCATAGGCAATTCAATCTATGAGAAATTTCAAAACTAAAAAAAATGACAAAGTACGCAAAGTGTGAGTCAAAAGGATGTGATAAAATGAGTCCACATTTCAAATATAAACTTATAACCCTAATCATACTTGTAAGCCAACATATGATATGGGTAATCTTAGATCAAGTTATCTATTGAGAGATACATAAATAAACTCAAAACTGACCCAAAAAGAAATACTGAGAGGTTTAGGCTTGAATTGATGGAAGATGTTAGAGTCTATATGCCATTAGGCTTATAGAGCCAAGTAAAAAACTTAGGTATGATTGAGGGTGATCTTACTCTCCAATACTCAAAATTGTAGGATTATGCTGTAGAATTGAGGAGAACAAATCCAGGGTCCACCATTATCTAGCTGGTGGATGAGAATCATTTTTCTCATTTTTATTGTTGCTTCGAGGCTCTTAAAGCTGGTTTCTTAGTTGGTTGTAGGCCAATTATGGGGTTTGATGGGTGTCTCTTAAGTGGCCTTCACAAGGGTGTACTCTTGCAGTTGTTGTTATTGATCCCAACAATAAGCCTTACTAGTAGCTTGTGTAGTGGTTTCTAGAGAGGCAGGGGAAACATGGAAATAGTTTTTGGCTCTATCAAAATAGGATCTCTAGATAATTAGGCCAAAAGAATTTACTTGGATAAGTGATAAACTAAAGGGTCTAATTCAAGCAATAGAAGAGGTGTTTCCAAAATTTAAGCATAGATTTTGTGTTAGGCCTATGTGGAAGAATTTCATGAGTGCTGGTTACAGAGGATTGGAATTTAAAGATAACTTATAGAGGGCAGCAAATACCATAACAGTTGGCTAGTTTAAGGAAGCAGTGAAAGTCATGTCAAACCTTGCTAAAGGTGCATGTGATTAGTTTAGTGATAAACCAGCATCAAGATGGAGCAAATCACACTTTAGCCTCATACTTAAGTGTGACGTGGTATTAAAGAACTTCTGTGAGTTTTAATTTTGCAATTTTATATGCAAGAGAAAAAATCATCTTGATAATGCCTGAATGGATAAGGGAATACCTAATGACATGGCTGCAAAAATATAGGGACAAAGCTGTAAAATGGAATGACTCAATATATCCTGCCATCATAAACATATTGAATAAAAACATTGAAAAGCTTGGAGACTGTATACCAAGGAATTCATATGATAAGCATTACCAAGTAACTCATATTTATGGGAATTAGTTCTTTGTGGACTTGGAGAATCGGAGTTGCAGTTGTTAGAGATGGAATCTCTTGCTTGCATGCTTGCTTTGCTGTTTGCAGTCAAGGGCTAGATCCTGTTTATTACATTCTTCCATGCTATTCAGTTGTGGCATATAGAAGAGTATATAAAACTACAATCATGGGTATCAACTCTCAAGAACTTTGGGGGGAAACAATTTACATTCCTTCTTCGTCTCCTAATTTTGGAAAGAATAAGGGATGGCCAGCCAAAGCTAGGAGAAAGGATTGAAAAGAGCAAGAGATAATTGTAGTGGACTACTACATTGAGGATGAAGATGAGGCAATCAACTCTCAAGTGTAGCTTCAATAAAGGACTTGGACATAACTTGAAGACATGCTTAGTGAAGAGCATTTCAAATCAAAATTAGTCAAGAGAGGATGAAATAATAGACTTGACACTTGATAACATTGATTGGGATCAAGTGATGGGTACTCAATCAAGTCAAACTAGGAGTAAGCTGAAGGTACTGATATGAACATTTTTAGCTTGTGTATATGATTACAAAATTATATCGTAGCTAACAAATTTATGCATATTCTAACTTGTGCACATGACAAGGCCAAGAAAAAGGCTTTCAAGCAATGGAAGCCAAGGCATAATGCATCTCAAGTCACTTATGTAATAGTTGAAATAGAGCTTTTATTTTCACATCACATATATACATTTCACAATTTTATATACACTTGTATAAACTTGTGCAGGTGGGAGGAAATGCCATTGATGCTAGAACTAGTAGACAACCAAGAAGTATGACAAGTAGGATGCTCCAAACAAAGGTGCTTGGCCCATCCATATTCCAATAACTCCAAATGTCACAGAGTGAAAGTAATCAATCTTTAACTTATGGGAGAAAATAGTTTGTGATGTTGAACAATTTGAATGAAATAATGGATAGAGTGAATGGCAAAAAGAAGATTGTGAGTGGAAAGAAGAAAAACTGACATATTTTAATGAAATTGGTGATAGTTTTTGAATAGGTTGCAACTATGTGTCTTTAACAATTACTTACTTATTTTTAGTTTTTTGAAGTAATAATGCTCCTTTGAGAAACTGGTTATCAATTTTTTGTGGTGTAATGATTGAAACTTGGTTGTAGTGATCTTTTGTGGTGTAATGGTTGAAACTTGGAGGTCTATCAGCCAGCTTGCGATAAAAAATGTATATTTTTCATATGGATTAGGAATTGAAATGAAAACATCTATTCTTAATGTTATTTGTGCTTTGTTAATAACCTAAATACATTTTATGCATTTTTTTGGAGCTATTAAATTCTGTACAGGTCAAGTCCTATTGGTTGTATGAGAGTGCTGGAACTAATTCAGCAGTTATGGTGTTATTCAACTTAACTACAAATTATGGTTTTTTAAATCTAATCTGGTTTTTGATGTTGATTGGTGGTTGTTGTATTGCGTGAGATTAAGATGCACAACATATCTTGAGGGGATTAAGATGCTTTTTTATCAGAATTTGGAAAGCTACATTTGGTATAAAGGAACAGTTTCTGAGCTGCTGTTTGTGGCTGTTGTATGGTGAATTTTTAACGTACGGCTTCTTTGTTCTGGTAGCAGTCATCTTGCTCCACAACCTTTTTTCGTATGCAACTTCTACTTGATTTGGAGAGATTCTCTCTTGTTGTAATGCATTTATGTTAGTTTTTGGATTAGTTGAAAAGTGTGCCACTGATGAGCCAAATTATGCATGGTCCAAGTGTGTTCCTCATTTCTTTGGGTTCTTATTATAAAAAATTGTTTAGTTTCTTTTGTGACAATCGTTATAATTTCTTACTTTTTATTAAAAAGATTTTATTTGGATTTTGGGCTTCTTTTCCTTGCTTGCTTTGTTTGTTGAACAAAATTCCAAATTTTGGATATTTAGGTGATTATGCATATTGGAGAGAAAGAGCATTGTGATTTCTAGGATTTCTGTTATAAAGTTGAAGTCTTACGGTGACAAGCTATTAATACCTAATTAAGTGCATTTTGACATAGCAAAGGGAAACTGCTGTTCAAATATGTACATATGTCATTGAGAGAGGTTATATTAGTCTTTTATCGTTCGTGATGCTTGTAATAAATTACCTAATTTTGGGGCCTTTTTTTTTCCTTTGCTTTAGAGGACTAGTCAATGATTATTTTTGCATTTGTTTTGGCATAGTTTTGAGAGCTGTCTAGAATATACGGAAAAAAAAAATAGTTCAGAAAACTAGTTTTAGCATTGAGGAATAGCCACAGATCAAAACATTTGAATACTAAGTATGATCTTCATAAGTATCTTTGATTGCAATAAGCTCCCTTTGTTCAAATATAGTTGTAATTATATGGAATATATGTATTTCTTACCATGTTCTCCAAGTTATATTTGCTTTTTCAATGCATAGCAAAACTATCAAGAGGAATATAAATGTTACGCCCCATAATTAAACCATATTTATACTAGAATTGAGCTTGAAATTTAATCCAAAATAAATGAAACCAACAATCCAAAATTATACGGTTAAATAAGAACTCATCCAATTCCTAGCAAACTCACAACATAAAACTCAGAGTATTGAAATATTTCCGCATCTAAACACAATAAAATTCATGAAAAATAAAACAAAACTAATGATCTTAATAGAATATATACTAGTCTCCTGAAAAATCCAAAACTACGTCTTCACCCTTAATTCTTATCATATGCAGGATCCACCTCCTCACTAGGATTAGGATCTATGTCTGCCAGAAGGAAGTTAAAGAAAAGAAAAGAAAAGAGTGTGATTAAAAGACTCAGTGAGTGCCAAGTGTGTGTAAAGTGAGTTCTTGAATTAAAATTATTTTTTACAGTAGGAATTTTAGAATAATATAAGTAAAATTCATAAAACAGTCTAGCAGTAACAATCAAGAAATTTATGAACGATCTAGTAGTAACCAGTCAAAATTTTATTAAACGATTTCGTAGACTATCAACTTAAATACGATGATCAGTCAGTTTTGCTGTAGCCAGTCAACCTTATGACTCCTACCGTAACAGTCCCTTATCGCTTTGGGCAAGGTGTGACCTTACCAAAATAGTGCCCAAGCGTCTTCAGGAATTCCTACGACCCACTTTAGCCACAAACGGCTTTTGTTGTGTGCTGTGGGGATTAGGCCATGGGGGCTTAAGGTTCAACCGGCTAGCTTGCTGCTGCCCAGTGAAGTCCCTCGCACCCCAGACCTAGATTTAATAAGGTAGACTAGATTTTTATTTCTTAATTAGTAAAAAATGATAAATTATATGTAAATATATATTTATATAAACCTATATGTATATAAATGTGTGTAGATCTAAATATATGTCTACATATATGTGTTTATATATAAATTATATCATATATTTGAACTCAAAAATGACAAAAGATATGCATGTTGCCAACTAAGCAAGGAAAAAGATAAAAAAATATTTGCTATATAGTCCAACACAATAAAAACACCAAATTGCTACACAGTCAGTGAGCCACGTCAACTTTTTTAGCAACTTTGGCTAGCTCTAGCAAAAAAAGGACTGCAAATGATAATTTTTTGTTACTTATAGGACTAAAATTGTAATCTTGCAAGTTATAGGGCAAAAACGCAACTCGAACAAAGTTATAGGACAAAAAATGAAAATTTGCTTATTTTTTGCAAGCTCAATGATTGCTTTAGAGGACCGTTCAATAGCTTCTATGGGATTTAAGATCATCCTTACCACTTTAGCTGAATCACTCTTATAAATAACATTTAGAAAACCAAGTTTCTATGCCGTCTCAAATTCTTGCAAGATTGCATGAGCTTCAGCTTGGGTTGGCTGAGCAACATTAACAGACGTGTGTGCTGAGATTATGCTATCTTTTACATCTCTTGCAATACATGCTTGGGAAGTTTTGCCTTCAAAATATCCAGCATCAACATTGACTTTGATTCATCCATGAGGCGGTAGAGTCTATACTGACTTAAGAGATTTTTTTGTGCTCTTAGAAGTTTAGATGCTTGTGCTTGGCAGTGTTCCACAACTATTTTGCCTACCCATTTGACCATCATCTCTTCATTAGGAGTTATATGTTCAATGACAAGCTGGTTCCTGGCCTTCCAAATGGATTCCATCGCACAAATGGGAAAGATGAGAAATTCCTAATGTTGCCTAGAATTATTAAGAGAAACATGAGCTATCAAGAAAAAGTAAAGAAATCCATTGAGCAATTGTCATATGTCTGAATTGCATAATTTTAAATCTCCGCTTGGAGAGCCACCAAAGTCTTTCAACAAAAGAACAATAGATAAACAGATGCTCAGAACTTTCAACATCATTGTTACATAAAAGGTAGGCATTGTCCTCAAGTTGGACAAATCTCATCAAACTAGCTCTCGTTAAGAGTGAACCATTCAACACTTTCTACACAAAAACTTTGTCTCTCTTGAATTTTGGCACTCCAAATTTTATTGAAAAGCTTCATGTCTTGTGTACACTTGTTTATGAATGGATGATAGAGAGGTATGTGCTTTTAACAGAGAATATTTTTGACGAGTTGGGGGCTCCAAAAAGTGATTTGGGTTCCAAGGAAGAAGAGATTTGAATTTTGAGAAGCTTTGGATGGTAGCTTGAGTGATGAGATATTAGAGGGCATTCATGTTCCATATACATTGATTAGGGTTCAAAAGGTTTTTGATGAGGTTGAAATGAATATGTGAATTTGAAAAATGGCTGAGTGATGAAGGGGTGAATCCATTAATAGAAGGTACCATGGATCAAAACAAGTACGAATATTCAAAGGAATAGTGAAACAAGCCCTAAGTCGGATTATTTCTTTACATCTGGTGATGTCCTGCCAAATCCATGAAGCTTCCTCTATTAGGTTGTCAAAATCAAGAAATTTAGAGTTCTTAAAGTATTTAGCTTTCAGGATTTCACACTAGAGTGATTTGTTTTGTGTTGCAAGTTTCCAAGCCAATTTAGGCTCTATTGAGATCAAACATTTTACGAAGCCCAACTCCATCATAAGATTTTGGGGTACAACAATCATCCCAACATTTCAAGGTAAGATTTCTTTTACTCAGATCATGACCCCACCAAAAATTCCTCATTAGAGTATCTATGTTGTCACATAAAGAAATAGGAAGAATAAAAGTTGACAGATACAGTGCCACAGATTTAAAAAGAGTAAGATGACCTACTTGTGAGAGATTTTTTTCTTTCCACTACTTAACTTCTTCCTAAGTTTGTCCACAAGATAATTAAAACAACCACTCATCTTATATTATTTGCAAAAAGGCAATCCAAGGTGCTTGGTCTTGTGGTTACATTCACTCAAACCTATAATGTTATGAATGTTTAATTTGTTCATAGGATCCACATTATGGCTAAAGTGAATGAATGACATGTTTGTTTATAGATAATCCTAACCACTCTTTAAAGATGTTAAGACAAGAGCTCACTGCCTGGGCATTGAAGGACTTCGCTTCACAATAAATAACAAGGTCATTAGCATACATTAAGTGAGAGATTTTAGGACTATTTTTATAAAGTTTCACACCCTAGAGCATTTGAAAGTTTTCAACTCTATAGATCATTCTAGAGAAAAGCTTAAAATAGATAATAATGAGGTATAGGGAAATGGGATCTCTTTGTCTAATTTCAAGAGTTGGATAAATTAGACCAAATGGTGCATTGTTGACTATGGTAGAAAAAGAAATCATTGAGATGCATTGGTGAATAAGCTGAATGAAGAATTATGAGAAACTAAATCTCCTAAGAATGTGAGATAAAAGAGACCACTCGAATCGATCATAAGCTTTAGCCATGTCAATTTTGATTGCCATGTAACCTTTTTTACCTCTCTTGTTATGGAGATAATATATGATCTCATGAGAGATAATTGAATTATCATTGATGCACCAATCAAGAACAAAGGCAAGTTGGATTGGGGATATCATCTTATCAAATAATAGCTTGATATGCAGAGCTATAATCTTGGAGCAAATCTTATACGTCACATTACAATAGCTTACATGTATGAAATTTTCAACTTTTGAAGTATTTTCACACTTAGGAATGGGAGTAATGAAGGTGTGGTTGCTTGATTTAAGAAGGAAACTACTTTGAAAGAAATGCTATACTGACCTAACAATCTCTAGATGAGTGATGGCCTAAAAGGACTAGAAAAATAGAGGCGACATACCATATGGACTTGGGCTTTTAAGAGATTCCACGGAGAATTAGGAAAAGAAGATTGGAATAATTCAGTAAAGAAACGTTAAAACTTCTTACCAATTTCATTTCATTCAGTGACCCATGACAATTCCGATACAAAACTTTCATGGGGGACTACTCTTTTAGCCCTTCAGGACCTTTAGGGAGTTTAGAGTTTATGACTCATAAGTGTTGTTTATTATATGCTTCCACATGCTTGGGATTTTTCTTAACTTTAACAATTCTCCTTTCTATGAGGTAAGTAACTTTTTTCACCTTCAACATGTCCACTTTGAATTCTTCCTCTAGGTAGTTAGTTTGCTTCAGATATTTACTTTGATTGTATGAATCATGGGTATAACCAAGTTCCATTTAGTTACTTGTTTCTTCGTTTGGTAGATTGAGTGAAAGAGGCAAAGGTTTACTTGGTGCCAGCTTCATTTTTTTTAATGTGTTTAAGAGTTCGGGTCCAAGTTCAGGGTGTCTGTTTAAATTGAGTGGCCTAAGAATTTTATCTTCAGGATTTGGGTTATTAAGAGTAGATTCGGCTTGATGGTCATTTAGTTGGTGGGCCATTGTAAAAGAATAAGATGGAAAGCTGGGCCGGCTTGATTGGGTACATAGGTGTAGTATAAGGTGATCTATTGGATGGGCTTTGTTGATTTTAGGTTTTCTTGGGCCGCTTTTGAGGTTAGAAGATGAAAGGGATTCATTTGTGTCTTGACAAAACAATTGATCATTTTGATTGTTGTTTGGGATTCTACTTTTCAGAAAATCTAACAGTTGTTTCATAGTATCTTCAACATTTAATTCCTCTGATGGGTCAGGCTGTAAAGAGCCTATTTCAAGGGTAGGCATTTAATATGGGGAGACAGGGTCAAAACCTTTTTTTTGATGATTGTGTTCTATATGCATCAATTTGTTTGGCTCTAAATTGGGTTGATGGAACAGTAGGGATATTATAGTCTATCTGGTAGGTGTCTTGGGTGTGGTGGTTTTCTCTCTTATGATAATTTTTTATTGAAGGGCATTCGACGGGGTGGTAGTCATGTGTAAGTAAAGGGGTGACTGTAGGTTGATGGGTAGCACGGTTGAGGTAGGGATTAATTGCATTGAGATTTTCCATATTGAGCCATGGTCCCCATTTCATCATAAGACTACATTGGTTGTGAGAATATAGGTTTTTTGGGTTGTTGGTGGTGGTGATGAAGATTCTAATTTGTGACCTATAGTTCCACATTAAAAGCAAAAATTTGGCAATCTTTCATAATTGAGTTCCATGGTAATGTTTGGGCCGCTACTCTGTTGCAACGAATAGTGATCCATAAGTGGTTTACCAAGTTGTAATTCTACTTTGATTCATAAAGCTTTTCTCTAGTGAAGTTGTTTAAGGCTAAGGCTGCTTTAATAAACTTACCAACAGAGTATCCTATAGTGGCTGCAATTTCTTCATGCATTAAGCTAATATGGAGATTGAATGCATTAATCTAGAATTCTGAGATGTTAAAATCAATCTCATGAAAGGCCAACTCTTTATCCCAATATTTTGTGATGACATGATGTCCTTGAAATGACCATGGGTGAGTTGGAGGATCTTTTTTCCATCTTAAGAGTCATTAAAGATGAAGGCAAAAGTGTTGGGTTCAATGGTATTGATTTTGACATCTCCTTTGGGGTTCCAAGTTTTGCTAAGAGTAGCTTTGATAGCCCTATGGTTAAGATGTTTCACAGAATGAAATTTAACAATTTTGGTGAAGGAGTCATTAATTTGGTGGTGGTTGCTTGAAATTAGGGATGGTAGTAAGAGAATTTAATATTCTCATTATGTGAGTTTCTTTTGGATTTTGTCTCTATCTCCATGAAGACAAGCTTGACAAAGAGTGGCTTAGAGATATGAAAAGGAAATGGACGAGAGGATGGAAATTCAAGTGAAGAAACACGGAAAGGTAGGAGAAATCTGACTATAGGAATGGAAGTGGGGGAGGAGGTATCCAGAAGATACAGTGGCGAAGAGAAAATCCCTGGGTTCCATTAAAGGAGGTTCTACTCCTAATGGAGAGAACAAAGAGAGAATAGAGAAAAATCTTTTTAATATAATATATGAACAAGTTTTCTCATGATCAATTTTCACTTTCTCATGGTATTCCTCTATCTGGACGAGAATAGACACTTTGTACAAGTTGTAACTTGGGAAGGTCACTACTACTTGAGGCGCTGTTGTAAAATCCAACTTTCCATTTTTACAAAACTGAGAAGTTAATACTACATCTATGATTTACTTTGATTCTTCCGTGTATGAAAGACAATATAATTAGTAGACTTAAGACAATAATTATTGTAACCACCATTGGAACTTTTACAGCACTTGTTTTTATTCACATGTAATTTTACAAAGTTTTGAGGGAAAGAAAAGGCTAAGGGGGAACATCAATGGAATGAGGAACATCAAAATCTACACCATGTGATGATGCCATTGATGGAATAGGTGATAACTTAACATCCAATTTAACATTAATATAAGTTAGATCATTAGCAGGCACCAACTGCAAAGCAATTGCTCATGTTGATGGTGAAACAGATGGAGACTGGTTTACCTCATCCATCATCTATATATATACACTATTATAAAAAGAAAGGGCTTTTTGTATCTAAATTAGAGTTATTTTTTATTTTTACTAAAAATACCCTTAACTTACTTCAACAACTAAAATAGACAATTCAATCTGAAGAGTAAAATGGAGAATTCAACACATAAAAGTAGTTTGAATACCAATTTTATTAATATCTCAAGTTTATCGATTGAATTCTTCTTTATAAATATTCTAATAATAAGGTTAAAATGATATTTTTTTTATGAAATCCACTAATCCATTACACTTACAAAAACCGTATCATCCCTGTTCATAAATACTTACAAGATCCGTACCTCCAGGTTCCTTGCAATTTCATCCTCCATCCAAATATTAGAATAATCATATCATTAAATATTCAAAAAATATTTATGTACAAAAAATCACATGCAACAACCACTAGTATATGATAAATGTAGGGAAATGGATATCATTAAAGAATAAAAGTTAGATTTGGTTCATTAAATTATCAAACAATTTTCCAAAGATGAACAATTTTTCTACTAGTTTGTTTTGGTGTAAATAATCATTTTCAAGGAAAGAAATGGCTAATCTTAATCCTAAAATGGCCAATCATAATACATAAGTGTGTGTGTGTGTGTGTGTGTGTGTGTGTAGATAGATAGATAGATAGATAGATAGGTAGATATAGGTATTATTTGAGTAGAGCAAAGGTGATCGATTTTGCTACAAAGCTAGCTTCTAGAGAAATAGCTTTGTCATGTTTCTCATCTAGGCATCATTTTCTTCAAACATTGCTTGCTTCCAACCAAATTGCTCATAGCCTCTTCAATGCTTTTTGGTACTTTCTCTACACCAACAGACTGTAAGTTTGAATATGCCTACCTTTCCCATAGTGATCATTGGATGATCATTCCGCACCATCGTTGTTTGAGAAGGAGCTGAGGACATATCCTGCAAATTAAATTTCTTGATGCTAGTAGTTTCTTCATTAATTACACAAATTGGCACATCACAATTCTGTTCTGGAATAGGACAACTATAAAAATATTGGACAATAGAAGAGCATAACTTATAATCATAAGAGTTTCTTCCAATTTGAGCCATGGCTATTAAGTGCTAGTCAGCCAAAGTCCCTCCACTACAAAGGTAACTGGTTCATGGATTACTACTGTAAGCGGATTTGGACACATAACCTCCTTATGGGAAGTTAAAGGATTTTGTCCAATTAAGTTACCACCTTGGTGGTTGTAATAGTTGCAATTGAACTATCCTTATGAAGACCAGTGGCTAAGTAATTATTATTTTCTCTAAATGGAAGCTTTTGTTCATCAAATCGCATGCCTAGAGACATAAACCTTTCCGTTTGAAGTTAAACAATACTTGTATCCTTGATCAAGGGTGTAGATAGATATTAAACAAATCAAATACACTGCTTCTGTATTCGTATCTATTTAACTTTTTGAATGTTTGGATACAAATACAAATTTGACGGATATTTAAGCATATTATCTGAATTTGTATTCATTGAATATCTCGAATTCGGATATATCCGTATTTGATTATAATTATTCATAATATGCATCCATATTTGATTAAAATTACCGGTATTCAAATTATTTTTTGGATATTCATACTCTATGATAATTATTTGAATATTCGTTTACAAATATCTAAATATGTGAATCTGTTAACCTATAACAAATGCATATTTTTAATTAATAGGAAGAATTATACAACTTCACTGAAAGGAAACAATCAAACAAATAGTACAATTTTTAATTAATAATTAATTTTATAATTAATTGTTAGCACTAATTAAAATTAGTAGTGACATTTAAGTATATTAATTATAAAGTCAACCAACAATAATTATGTTGATTAACTTCATTCTTCAATTTTTTTTCTCTATATTACAATAATTTTTTTAAATTTATTATCTTTTCTTCCCAATTCTTCAATTATAATTTGTACATACATATATGGACTATGAGATTTTTATTGAAATATATTATAAATAATATATTATTTAATGAGTATATATTCAAAGCGGATATTAAATGAATTGAATATGCATTTACTATATCTGTATCTATTTACGATCGAATATAGTAATCGAATACAAATAATATCCACTGTAAGCGGATGTGGATAATATTTTGTATAAACAAATATGAATACAAACGATAAATGAATTTTTGAATATTGATTTACAATCCTATCCTTGATATTGGTCTAAATAGCCCAAAAATACACATGGCTCAAACCTGAACTTCATTTTGTGTTGCTAATATGGTCTTAAATAGGGGTAACACCAAAAGTTTTAAGGAAAGAACAAAATCTGTTTTCCTATTGGAAGGATAATCCCAGTAAGAAAGTGGCAAAGTTGAAGTTGCCAATAAAGTAAGCCCTATCTCAACAATTTATGGGTATTAATTTGGGTTAAAGCCTATAGCTCAATCCAACCCACATGATTTTGGGTTGAGTTGGGCTCAAAACTTAAAAAATGGGTATGAGGGGTTTGGATTTAGGTGGCTTGTATCAAATTTTTAGGCTCAAAATAGTTTTTAGGTGGGTCTAAAATGGGTTTAAGTAGGTTCAAAATGGGTTTATTCAAATATTTAAGTAAAATCTAATAAATTCAATAAAATTAATTTTGAATTAATAATAAAAAATCTTATTATTTTTATCTTTTCATAATCATTTTTGTGAAAGTCTTGTATTTTTAGGTTATTAGTAATTTTAAAATTAAAATATACATCTTGACCTTTGAACATATTAATAAATTAATTATCTAAAATAAGGTCCATAAAATTTGAAGTCTTAATTCATATTAAATTATCTTGAACAGAAATCAAGTGCCAAGTGCTAAACTCGTGAGCGCAACATTCTAAATGAATTTACCTAAAGTATTATTCCTTTGAAGGTCATATCTTCTTGTCATCAACTAGCTTATGTTTCTAATTCTAAGCATAACATATATAGCTCCACAAGTTAATATTATTCATTTTATTCAACATATAACAACTGAAAATAGCATCCACCCACATGTGAATAATGCATAATTAATTTTGTTGTGAAAGAAATACTACTCATAATTATTTTTTATGCAATTGAATATCATAATATGGATTAATAAAATAAGTATATAATTTAATAAATCATCTCATTATGTTGTAAATTTTATATTAAATAGAGTGTAGAAGATATATTGATATGACTATTATCTTTTGAATTAATTTTTTGGAATAAGTAAATTGAATCAATTTTTTCTTTTCTTCCTATTGGAACTATTTTAAACCCAATCCAACCCATAACTCAACCCATTTTGAATTTAACCCATTTTCAATCCACCTATCTCAACCCACACACCCAACTCATATAAGCCCAAACCAAACAAAACCCAATCCAATCCACCATTTGACACCCATCCTCAACATGTCTCTATTCTTTCTCTCTTGATTAACCCCATTTTGCTCATGGGATAAGGAAAGCTAATTTGGTTTTGGACACCATGAGCTCTCAAGAAGTTACTAAAGGATTTAGAATAGAATCACCTTCCCCATGATCAGTTGTCAAAACCTTAATCTTTCTATTCAATTCCAACTCTACCATAGATTTAAATTGAACAATGACAATATTGTAGGGTTGAGCTTTAGATTGCAAATGATATATCCAAGTATGCCTAGACAATGCATCGACATATGAAGAAGGTCCCCAAGCGTCACTATAATCAGATTAGGAGGGGAGGTAATAGCATTACTGGAATTTTGAAATGGAAGCTTGTGCTCATGAGACATTCTCGTTCAACAAAAACCACACACATCTATTTATCATGATCAGTGTATATTGCAAAACTTTAGCACACGATTTAGAACAATATTTGAACATTGTCATAATTGATCAAAAGGTAATCAGAAAAGAAAGAGATCGAGTTCTTCTATCTTTTACACTTAAAAGCCGTGTGAGATGAAAGTCTCATACACGGTTTTGAATGAGAGAAAAAATTGAGGAATCCTCGTTTCAACTCTGACTCTCCTACAGTCATTTTTCTTTCTGTTACTTTGTATGCCAAATTTGATCAGCATCACTACTAGTAGAAATAGAAGCAGATATGAGAAGGACATTTCACATTCGAATGAGATGGCTAACCACATCGAAAATGAAAGTTGTCAAACACATATAACGCGTTCCAAAGTTTTCCTCCAAGCATTACCCACCTGGAATCCTGTAATTCTACGAAATTGCAATTATCAATATAGAATTCAAAGAAGCACTTGTTGTCTCTATCAGATCGCGAGACGCTAAGAAGGTTCTTAATGATTGTGGGAACATGAAGAAGATCATTAACATATAAAGGCTTTCAGCAGGAATTAGCGGTAAAAATTAAACGTGGCCTCATAAATTACTAAATTGAATAGATGAGGTTAACACTAACTGGTTTTTAACTGTTTAACTAACTAGGGTTAATTACATGAGATTAACACTAACTCTAACTAGAAATACTCTCCAACCTCAATCAATTGCCCATGTCTACCGTGCGATGTGAAACAATGATTTCACAACTTATGAATCTAAGGAGTACATTTTATGTATATTTTATGATATTTGGACAACCATATATATGAATGCTTCAAATTTCTATGCAATGACATGCTTTCCACATCGCGGGATTCATTTTCCAGTACTCTCATTTCCTGAACCATTTTTCATCTTCACTAACAAAATTTTTCACTTTCTTTTAATGCCTCAATAAATATTATTTCAATGATGCTACGTGTTGGGTTAAGTAGATCTCACGCAAGATAAATAATTATAAACATGGAAGCCAATTAATTAAATGTGTGGCAGTTTAAATTAAAATTGGCTAACATGGTCTACAATATTTCAATTTCTATTCAGATTTCTCAAAATAGTATTCTATTTTGAAATAGCACCACACAATGGCTGAATGTTGGGATGGAGGTTAACTTGCAAATAAGTAATAAAATTGTCCTTATAAATAATTCCACTCATAGCACTAAAATTTGTTATACATCCTTGTCAACATACATCAACCAGTAACATCATCAATTTTTAATCCCACTAACAAAATTATAATATCTCCCTACTATGCATTAAATCATTGAACACCCTTATCTAATTTTATTACATTTTTATCTACTCTAAAAGCACAATGAAAACAAAAAAGGTTCCTCAAAATATGCTAACTGAAAAAGAAAGCTGAGAAACGACTGCTGGGGTAAATGCTGATTGTCGCTCTTATACCAAGTTAAGTTACACTGTCAAAATTCCGTCCAGCCTTAGGCTATCAAAAAGTATGGCAAAAATTTGAACAATTTGAAGGAAAATATTCCTTCTTTAAATATTTATGTCTTTATCTTCTTTTGTTACAAAGTAACTTGTTCGGGCAAAATTTTCATTTGGCCAAAGGAGCAAAAGATTAGTGTCTTATAGAAAATGTGGTTGGCCGGTTTTATATTTGAGTTATGACTAAGCAATACTAGTGCGTAAAACTTGAACAACTAAGAGGGTGTTTGGCAAAATTTATTTAAAAGATTTTATAAATTTCTATATCTTATAAGATGCTTTTTGGAGCTTATAATAAAATGCTAGATCTTTTTTTAAAAATAAGTTCTTAAAGTGTTTGGATAAAATAAGATTTTGAAACTTACAAAATATTAGTAAGGACAATTTTGTAATTTGTATTATTAAAATTAAAGGAGCTTGCTAAGATCTTAAAAATAAGTTAGGAACTCCTTACTTTTTTAAAAAGAGTTTATATAAATTCCTAACTTCTTTTAGGAGCTTATAAACTCCTTTTCAAAAAAAAATTACCAAACATTTTTAAACATCTTATAAAATGTTTTGAGTAGTTTATAAGCTTATCCTTAATCAGTATTTTACGTGAATAGTTTATGTTAATAAAAAAATTACAATTATTTACTTATGAGCTCAGCTTATTAAAGTGTGAAAAGGTTTGGACTAACCAATCATAGAAAATGGTTGAGAAAGGATGAAAAATAATTTCAAAAGGGGATTCCACCATTAATAGGCATTCTCGATGTGTTTCCAAGCTCTTTTTATTGGAATTTATTTCTTGAAATTATATACTGGGGCCTAATTTTCAGAGTTGGTATTAGTCTAGTAATAAGTATTAATTCCCTAAACCGAGCAGGTTTCAGTTTCTCTCCTACATTAATCAACAAAAACAAAATGGGGCATATTTAGTTGTTAATACCAGAATTGGCTCAATTTTGAGAGATGTGCTCTCCTGCCAACCTCTCCCCACCAAAAACTAGAAAGGATAAGGCTGTACGTATTGTGACATCAACTTCACGGAAAAATATTAACCCTATAATTAAGGGAATAATGCAAACATATAGAATCATGCATAATTATAGTGCCCAATTTGTAATTTAGGATCTGAATTTGGGGTAGGACAAAAGTAAGACCAGAACTGTTAAAAAATTAAAAAAAAAGGGGACACGAGTCACAGGAAAACACAGTTAAAGTTGCCGATTACTTGCATGCTGCTTGCACAGAACAATGGTGTAGGTGTTTGTTGTACAATCTTGTCAACATTAAAATATATCAACCAGTAACATCATCAATTTTTAAACCCACTAACAAACTTATAATATTTCCTTACTGACACATTAAATCATTAAACACCATTATCTAATTTTATTACTTTTTTTATCCGTGCTAAAAACAAAACAAAAACAAAAGGGATCCTCAAAATATGCTAACTGAAAGAAAGCTGAGAACGGCTGCCAGAATAATGCTGATTGTCACTCTCGTACCAAGTTAAGTTACACTATCAAAATTGAGTCCAGCCTCAGGCTATCAAAAAGTATGGCAAGAATTTGAATCATTTGAAGCAAAATATTCATTCATTAAATACTTTTCTAACTAAGATTTAAAATCCCGACATAGTATTGATGTCTTTATTTTCTTTTGTTACGAGTAATTTGTTCCGATTAAATTTTCCCTTGGTCAAAGGAGCAAATGGTTAGTGTCTTACAGAAAATGTGGTTGGCTAGTATTATAGTTGAGTTATGACTAAGCAGTACTAGTGCTTAAATCTTGAACCAAATTTGAATAACTAACTTGGTATTTTATATGAATAGTTTATGTTGATGAAAAAAAAATAAAAAATCACAATTACTTAAGAGCTCTACTTGCTCAAAGTCTGAAAAGGTTTGAACTAACCAATTAATTATAGAAAATGGTTGAAAAAAATAATTTCAAAAGGGGATGATTCCAAGATTAATAGGCATTCTCAATGTGTTTCCAGGCTCTTTTTGTTGGAATTGATTTCTTGAAATTATATATTGAGGCCTAATTGTATCCAGATCTTCAGAGTTGGTATTAGCCCACTAATTACATTAATTCCATAAGACGAGCAGGATTTAGTTTCTCTCCCAAGTTTATAACAAATCCGAAATGGGGCACATTCAGTTGCTAATGCTAGAATTGGTCCAATTAATTTTGAGAGATGTACCCCGCCTACCAGCCTATCCCCACGAAAAACTATAAAGGACAAGGTTGTATTGACATCAACTTCATTGCTACAAATATTGACCCTATAATTAAGGAAAAATTGCAAAAATAGGATCACAATTATGGTTAATTCATAATGTAGGATCAGAATTTAGGGTAACACAAAAATGGGACCAAAACTTCTAAAAAATTGAAAAAAAATAACATGGGTCACCGAAAAGCATATTCAGTGCCGGTGATTGATTGCGTTGCACTTGCGTGGAACACTGGTGCAGGTGCCAACACAAACGCCACACAAGCAATTGCCAATTCTGATTGTACTTTTCGGTGATCCATGTCCTTTCAATTTTTTAAATGTTTTAATCTTAATGTACTACCCTAAATTTCTATCCTACATTACGAATTGGTCATAGTAACGATCCTATTTTTGCAATTTACCCTATAATTAATGACTTTGTTGTTTACTCCCCTTTTGACAAAATTCTTAGCTACTTACACAATTATCTTTTCTTACTTGGCACATTAATGAAGTCCAAAAAATGCAACTCATGCAACAAGAATTTTCCACCATGACTCCTAGGTAGCTCACATATATAAGGATTAAACTCTGCTCCGCAAGCTTCAACCACAGCCCCTGCCTTTATTTCACCCACAAATTTAATTTAATCAACCACGATTTGATTACAATAACAATAACCATCAGAATCCACTTCACATCATCAATTGTTTTGCCATTAGCACCAAAAGAATTTAATCCGTAAATAGATGTGGTGAACCTCTCTTCATCTATTACGCCGTCAGAATCTGCAATCGCTCCTCCCTTCGTATCTGGTAAATCATCTAACTATAGTCACCTCAAATGCATGTTTATATGAAGATAATGATGGTTGGCTAGGAGCAACATTATGTTAGCATTTGTTATATAATTTTCATTTTGATTTTGCTTTGCATGTGTGATTTTAAATTGTTAATTAGTTAAAATCACTTAATCAATAATATTTTGTGGGAAGCAATAGAAAAGAGTTTTTCGTTTGAGACTAGACTATCTTAAATACTAGTAAATAATCTATTTTTATTAGTTTCACGTTCGAGTCTGGGCTTGTCAATGGATAGAGTATCATTCTACACACGCCCATACCCTTAGTTACCCGAATAACAATACCCAATGTTCAACTCTACCCTAAAATACCCAAAATAATGAGACCATAACTCTGCCGTATCCTATCTACCCAAAATTAACCCATTGGATCTAACTAGTTGGATTTAAGATTTTAATGTATAGATTATTTTTTCAAATGTACATTACAAAAAATATGTGGAATGTGATACGAAAAAATATTATTTAAATTTACTTTAATTTAGTTATTAAATTTAATTTAATAAATTTTGCCAAAAAATATTGTTAAGAATTAATAAATATTAACTGGTAATATTTGTTATACTACTTCCATAACCTTATGTTCTCTGGACTATTCAGTTAAATTAATTGTTTACCTTCCATAATATTAATTGTTCAGTTAGAGTTTAGATAGGAGGTTTTTCTAACAATATATAGTTTTATGCCTACAAACAAACTTAAATCAGAAAGTTTAGGTAATATTTAATTTCTTAATAGGATTTCAAATAACTTTTTAACATATATTGAAAAATTATATCAAAAGTTCTTAAATATTTCTTAAAATACTTATTTGGTGAATTTATTAATTCTCAAATAAAATATTTATTTGGTGTATTTATTACTAACTATTTAAGTACTTTCATAAATATTTTTATAACTTAATCTTTATAAAAACTAATAAATATTTTTAGTTTTATATATATAAAAAAATTATCATTATTATACCTTAGGTTTTGGTATAGATAATTTCTAAATTAACAGGTTAACTTTTAGTATAGGTTAATGGGTAATTTTAGGATAAAGGGTATATGTGTAATCTAGGGTATGGACCCTACCCAAACCCATTGCATTACGTATGGGTATAGGTATATATATGTATCATATTTTGGATCACCCTACCCCTTTACAGGCCTATTTCAGCCTAAAGTCTTGACAGAACAAGAAATAATAAATTGAGAACCATTAGAACCAAACTATTTGCAAATGCCCGCGGTAGAATTATGGGTGCTAATTGAGGCTGGTGATTGAACATCTAGTGATGCCCCAACATTATGTTTTCCTTTTTCTCCCAATATTAAAATTTCCAAATGTGACAATACGGAGAAGAGAAGAAAAGCTAAAATTAGCATGTGTATGTAAGTAAAAAATTGTACCAAATGAATTATTTTCTTATTAAAAGAAAAAGTGCATGAGTTGATAGCTTCCTCAAAAATTCTTTAATTTTTCAATCTCAAATTGATAATTGTATTGTTAATATTATAATAATCATTTCAAACAACTGAAAAATTGCATGTGTAATGCACATGAATAATTATTACTAAACATTATCATCAGTAAATACTTTAAATTAATATTATAAACTACAAAATAATATGTAAAGTCGAAATCTTTTGTATGACATTGTTTGGGAATATTATATTAACGTTCGGTACATATTAGAAAAGTGCACATGTGGTGTACGTGATAGTTATTAGAAAATCAATATCACTTATATGTATATCTCTTAAACTAAAAGGTTCTAAAACTTAAGTTAAATTGCAAGGGTAGAACCCTTTTCTATGATATTGTGTTACATTAGAGTTTTATACATATTAATGCATTATCATATATATTGATTATTAAATTCTTTTAAAAATAAAATATGGTCAACTATAAATAGTAGATATGGATATTATTAGTACTATCTACTTTCATATCTGTTATTTAATGGCTAACGTAAATATACCCTACATTAATTAATTTTGTTTGTATAAACAAAATATATGATTTGAAAAATTATCACTTTAATTTACATTTACTTTTTTCTTTTACAATGAGTCCTCGGTTTTTACTTAGTATTTGTATATTAAATAAGTATTTTGAATCACAATCAAGTGTTGTCCATCAATTATTTATGTTCATCATCTTGGATCCCATCCTAACTTGATCAGAGATGCATGCATGGCACGTGTCACAAGGATAAATTTCATTATGATCCTTGCATGCAAATCAGCCCACTGTGCAGCCTAATTGCACCAACAATTAGAAGCCAACAAATACTTATATTTTAATCATTTGAGAGTGGTAAGCCAACTACACAAATTAAGCGACAACAAGGTAAGAAAAAGCACACAAGTACAGGAAATTCCCAACCTCGTATTAATTATTAATCTAATCAACGAATACAAAGAATGCCATAGCCTTCACACACAATAACTTTCTGAGTTCTGAGCTTATACAAGTAAAAAACGTGCAGTTGACAACCTCAACTGCATAGGCTAAGATGGACCAATCACAGTCTGTAGTTTTTAGATAGATTTTCATGCCAGAGCTAGCTCACTCCGTAACCGCTCCGCAACTACCACCCACTAGTTTGTGTAACCGCTCTTGGTAACTACCATCCATGTGGGACACATGCTAGAAGTTCGCCATGGTCATCATTTGGCATGCTAGCAAGATGTCCAATCATCAAGCTACGCCATTGAGTTAGCCAACTAAGGATCAATGCCATGTGCGAGTGCACCAATACCTGTTGCCAGCCCAGGTGCACGCCTATCTCAAATTTTTGCCTGTACGCCCAGATGCCTATCACTACTTTATGAAAAGTGTGGTGAGTTCCCAAAAATCTATGCGCATCACTTAGGCAATGATCTAATAGTCCACGTGACGACCTGCTCATCATGCCCATTCCTTTGGCAACAAAAAAGAACTAGCCAATCTATCTTTGCAAAAACCCAAACTTGGCCATGGTTATGCTGCACCAAGCTCGCACATTGCCCATAGGCATGCTAAGCTGCCATGCCAATGGCATCCAACAGATCATAGGTCTAACAAACCACCTTCGCTGGAAGAACCTGACATCCTCATTGGAGATGGAGTTCTCCTCGCCCGCCAGTATGCTTCAGTCAAGTTTTCAAACTACCAAAGATCTACACTCATTTCTCAGGTTCCATCCTTTTCCACTGAACAAGGTAATTTGTCCGCCAACTCTTTTTGCTTTGTCCCCTAGTTTGATGATCCAAAACATATTGGACTTCTTTATCATATTATTAGCGAATAACAGGTAAAAAACATTTAGCATGCACTCGAATAGCATCATTATCATGTAAATATTTCTTAAGAAAACTCACATGGAAAGTAGGTTGTATTTTAATCTATTTGGCAGCTTTAACTAGTATGCCACATTACCAACTATTTTCATACTTCAGCACTAAACTGCGATGTGCCATCTTCATTCTAAATTTTTTCTGGATTGGTGGGGTTAGCTTCAATAGGACCATTTCCCCCACATTGAACTGAACATCCTATCTATCCATATCAACAAAATTTCTCCATCCTGTATTGAGCCTTGTTTAAACTGTCTCAGCCTTGTCCAACAACTCTTGCCTCCTCTTTGTAAAGCGATAATTTGTAGGGCACTTGCCTTCGGTCCTCTGCAAGGCTATCTCATGAGGAGCCAAGGGTTTCCGATCATAAACCAATTCAAATGAGCTAAAACCAGTTGCCGATGATTTTTGCAAGTTATGACAAAACTTAATCGAATCAAGTAAATTTACCCAATTTTTCTAGCTTGCTAAAATGAAATATCTTAAATATCTTCCAATAGTCCATGATCCTCTCAATCTGACCATTGGTTTGGGGATGATTAGATGTGGAAAATTTTAGAATAGTGCCCATCAAATTGAACAACAAACTTTAGAATCGGCCAGTAAAGCGAGTGTTCTTATCACTCACAATATCCTCAGGCACCGCAAAGTATTTCATCACATACTTGAAAAACAAATCTGTGGCAATCTCGATTGGACAAGTGTTAGGATAAGGAATGAATATACCATATTTGAAAATCTATCAACAATAACAAAGATAGAAGTCATACCCTTTACCTTAGGGAAACTGGTAATGAAATCTGTGAAGATAGATTGATATGGCCTTTCTAGTATGGGTAGGGGCTGTACTTAGCCTGTTTCCTTTCTTGTTTTGAACTTGTCTAATTGACATACTAAACAAGTCTTAACATAAGCCTTAACATCATCCTTAATTTTGGGCCAATAATAACGACATGGTAACAAAGCCAACATTCTGTCAATACCAAGATGACCTATCCAGTCCGAATCATGTGTCTCTCTTAAAATTTTCCTTCTCAAATGTTCACTAGGTACACAAGCTCAATCACCATTTGCATATAGCAACCTATCCTTTATCCAGTACTTTCGATTCTCACTAGTTTTTACGAGTTCAGTAAGTTTTTTATATACCAAGTCAATCTGGGATGCCTCTCAAATCCATTCCAGGAGATTTATTTCCATAACTGTCAAGGTAGCCATAAAAGTTTCAAATTTTATCCGACTAGGGAATCAACCACCTCATTATATTTGCTCAGTCAGTGTACCTACTCAAAATCAAATTCCCCCAAAAGTTCATGCCAACAACCCTGCTTCGGGGTCAATTTCTTTTGAGTTCGAAAGTAAATGTTAGCTACATTTTGAGTCATAATGGTGAACTTTGTTCCTAACAAATAGTGTCTCTAGGTATTATGGCAGGGTATCACCACTAGCATATCTTTTTCATGGGCACTGTACAGGAGTTCTGCACCTCACAACTTACAGCTTTCAAAAGCGACTGGTTGTCTTTTCTACACCAATAGACCACACACTGCATAATCGAGTGCATCAACTTGCATAATAAACAACTTATCAATTTCAAGGAGTTTCAACATTGGCTTGAAATTAATAGCCTATTTCACCAATTGAAAAGCACTTTCGCATGCGACAATCTTCTCCCATAGTTGATCCTTTTTTAGCAAATCAGTCAAGGGTCTCAGCATCTTGGAATAATCCTTGATAAACCATCTATAATAATTAGTCAATCCTAGAAATGAACGCAACTTGGTTATCTTGGATGGAGCGGGCCAGTTCACCACTGCCTTTACTTTCTTCCCATCCATTTTAATTTTTCCTTGGTAAATGATGTTGCCAAGGAAAGTGATTTCCTCCTTACAGAAATCACACTTTTCTTTCTTTGTGTAGAGCTGGAACTCTTATAGTTTTTGAAACACAACTCTCAAATGTCATAAATGATCATAAAGTAACTCAAAATATATAATTGATATCATCCAAGTATAGCACAACAAATCTATTCAAGTGCTCATATAGCACATCATTCATAAGATTACAAAAACTGGTAGGTGCATTAGTTAAGCCAAATAGCATCACTAGACATTCATGCAAACCATAACTTATGACATAAGTGGTCTTACCCTAATCATAGACAACTATTTGCACTTGCCAATAACTTGATCCATAAGTTAATCTTAGTCTAATACTTAGCCTACATCAACCTACCAAATAAATCAAGGACATTGGGAATAAGGTACTTATTTTCCACAGTTCCCTTATTCAATGCTCGGTAATCTACACACATTCTTAAAAAGCAGTCCTTTTTTTTTTTTTTTTAAATAGCATGGGGGAACTATAAGGGCATTTGAAAGTTGAATCAACCCAACTTCCAGCAACTCATTCTACTGCTTCCTCAACTCCATCAACTCTATAGGGCTCATCTGGTAAGGAGCAATGGCAAGAGGTCGACCATCGGGTTTCAACTCAATCTTATCATCAATGGCCCACCCAGGAGGCAACTTCTTAGCAGTTTAGGCGGTATGACACCCGCAAACTCCTCCAAGACTTTTCCTACTGACTCAGGCACCTCTTGAAATGTTTTCAACTTTACCTCAACTATCGCAGCAAGGTAAGTTACTTTTCCATGCCTTAAACATGCCTTCAATTGAGTGGCTGAAAGTAATCCCAGCTTTTGGTTACTTGATCGGTCACCCATGAACAAAAGAAGGGCATTAAGCATCCAATATCAACAATCCACCTCAGTCAATCTAAGGTTTTAAGTTCCACTTTAAAATCACTTTAGTTCTTAATTTTCATGACTTCATCTTTTAGTCCCTAAATTTAATATTTCCTCAATTTAGTCCTTAAAACAACTTTCCTGCGGCTTTTAGCCAGAAAGTTGTCCACCTGTGGCAGTTTTAAGGATAAAATTGTCAATCTAGGGTTTTAAGTTCCACTTTAGTTCCTCAGTTTTTTTCCCAACCAACAGGCTACAAAAGGTGGGAACAATCCATGTTCCTTCCCGCAATACAAATCTAATATGTTGAATATTATTTATGTAATAAATAATTTTTTATGAGCACAAAGAATTTAATAATCGTGAAAAAAGTTAATTAAGAAATTCTTGAGGGCAATATTATTTTTATCTAATGGTTAAACTCCCACTTGAACCTTTTGAAATTATATTCATATTTCATTTGAGATGATCTTTCTAATTAAATTTAGTAAACTACTTCATTTTGAAAACTATGTATTTCTGAATTGTAAAACATTTGTAACTAATTTTCTATTTCTATATCTATATAGTCTACACCAAATAATCTTATATAGATAGAGTTGTAAAAATTATGAACACATTCATAAAAATTGAACATTGTAAAAGTGGTGCGAATAAATAAAGATTTTTTTTATTATCTAAAAGTATATTTATTACTTATTTAGTTTATTAATTTTCTTTTATATTTTGATGAATGTGATGAGCAGCTTCATTATTATGTCAACAACTTATGGGGATTATAAATAATAATCTTAAGTGATTTGTTACAAAAATTTAATGCAATTAAATATATTATCTTTTTAGTATTTTTATAATTTTATTATTACAAAACTAAAACAATAATAAATTAAATGTTAAACACGGTTGAATTAAAAAAATATAATACCATAAATAAAAATCATAATATTATGCACGATATTGTTATTTAGAGATTAAAAAACATGTGTCACATAAAACACATTAAAATTTTTATGCATAAAATATATTTTATAGTAGTTATAAGTTCATTTCAGCATGTCATTAACTGGTTAAAAAGCTTTGTAAATCTATTAGATTACACTTTATTATTTTTGTTAAGTGGGACCCTTGAATTAATCCCATTTCTTTGTTACTAACGTCTTTTCCATTTCTTCCGATTACGTAACTGAGCTAAATCCTTCATTTCTCCCAATTATGTACTCAATACTCTCCCGGCCTTTTTTTCAGCAAAAGCTGAAACGCTTTTTTTTTTTTTGTTTGAATCCCCACTTAATGAATCATTATCATCAATTAATTTTCACCTAATTATTCATATCCATGTTTCCATTTCTATCATCAATTCCTCTACTCCTCTTCTACTTTATCACTTTTGGACCATAGCCATTTTAAACACCGGGATCAGATTGAGTCAACGTGCCATTAATTAGTTAAAATTCTTTGTAAATCATTTTGATTAGACTTCATTATTTTTGTTAAGCAGGACCCTTGAATAACCCTAGAATAATGGATCACTTTTGAATTAATTCTTTTTCTCTTCTTGGTCTTGGTTCTTCCTCTTGCGTTTCCACGGTCTCCTGCTCTGATTCTACTCTTGTCGCTTTTTGATACTTCCATTCTATTTGCTGCCCCAATTTCTTCTTTTTCCACTTGTCACGAAAGATCGATTATGACTTTTGCTAAGCAGCAAGTTAAGTGTGAGGTTGGTTTGAACCCAGCAAACTCTTAACTTGTATATATTTTAAAAAACGATTAGGGATCAAACTATAACTCTCCATATAAATGTCATTTGATTTTATGGGTATGCCCTGTGAAAAGAATTGAAGAACAAGTCAGGTTCATGATTTTTATGCTAGAACTGTTTTTTAATATATCAACTATATATGGCACTCTTGAATGTAATTATTCACACTTGATATGATAAAAATCGTAATTTTTGTTGCAGATAGAAGTAAGTTGCACGCCTAGGATAAACGATCCATTCATTAGCAGGTTAGCCTGTCTATGGTTGCTCATAATTTTCACATTTACTTTGATTCATGCGACGGGGTCATTTTATCATGAGATTTCAAGTGCTGTAAAACAACTTTGGAGTATGTAAGAGGATATATAATATATATGTATATATATTACAGGTTTCTGAAAATGTTGTAGTATATATATTTGGCCTGGCCTATATATCAATCTACCATAAGTCTCGAGGCCTTTTATTTTAACTCCAGTTTAGCGTACTCTTAATTTGGACTTGAAGGATTAGAGTTTTTACTACTCTTGGCTTGTAAATGGAGATGGGATCATTAATTTCAAACCCAATATCTAATTTGGATTGAAGATATAAAATATAATCATAGAAATTACTGGTTTCTTAATTTTTTAGGTTCTTTAAACTCTTACTTGTTTTTCTAATTAATTTTGATTGTTCAAATAATTAATAGGTTGTATATAACATCTTAAGTGCTTTGACCAGTCTGATCTCCCAGCACAAATAGTGGGTAAACTGGGAAGAATCAATCCCTCAAAACTTAGCCAAACTAAACATCAGGATCCTTAAGAAATTTAAATTTCAAGCTTAAAAATGTTTAAGTGTATGGGAAAGAGAATAAATAAAAAATATGTATCGTTTAGAGTTTTCTGCATAGCCATGAAATATTTGTTGAACTCGTCTTAGATTTAATTTTCTTCTTCAAATTATAAATTCAAACTTCTAGTGAACAACCACAATATATAAGTATCCTATATAAACTAGGCTTCTATCACTTCTATAACTTAAAAATAGTTTTAGGAACAATTTTCCATGGAACCTTATTTAGGACATACACTACGGTTTTCAAAACTTCTCTCTAAATTCTATAATGAAATTACAACAATTCATCATACTTCTTACCATATTATAAGAGTAAGGTTCCGCCTTTCAACTGTATCATGTTGTTGTAATGTGCTAATTAGTATCATATGTTGTGTTATTATGCCTTCTTTCTTAATGTAGCAAATGAACTTGGCATTTTATCCTTTTCGTGCACACCATCCGTAATAGCAGAAATCTTTTGAACTCTTATTAAAGTTCCATCATTTATACCATCTAAGTTGAGAAAAGAATAAGGATAAATATATATATATATATATATATAAACATCGTTGTGTATTTAGATTGGCCATTTCTAGGATTAAGGTAGCTCATTTTCCCTTCGTAAATAATTATTTGCACCAAAATTGAACGAGTAAAAAAGTTACGTTGTTCCTCTTCTAAAATTATTTAACTTTTTGGTGAAACAAATCTAACTTTGATTCTTTAATGATCCATTTCCAGGCATTTATCATGTAAGCAAATGGAATCTCCATCATTTTCACCGTCAACATCTGCAATTGCTTTGCAGTTGGTCTCTGATGATCCATCTTATACTGATGTCCAAGTGGATGTTGAGGTGCCAGAACCTGTTTCATCAAGGGCATCATCATATAGTGTGGATTTTAATATTGATCAATCCCTTTCTGCTAATCTTGGCTCCCCCTTAGCTTTTTCTCCCCCTCAAAACTTTGTGCAACGTGCAATTAACTATCCGAGAGCCATAAAAGTTTTGGTGGTGGCTATAATAATTGTTTTCTTAAGTATATTGACAGTATTATTTTTCATTCCTAAAAGAGGCAAAACAAATCAAAGATGCATTATTAATTTGTCAGTTTCTAAGACTGGAAAGTCGAATTTTACAACGGTGTCTGAAGCAGTGGAGGCTTCCCCAAGTTACAGCCCTTACAGAGTGTGTATCCTCATCCGGATGGGAGAATACCATGAGACAGTGAAAATTGGTCATGACAAGACCAATTTAGTTTTTATTGGAGAAGGGTTTGGGAAGACTATAATCTCATCGAATGTAAGTTTATACACATCTCGTTATAGCAGTTGGCCAGTGGCAACATTATGTAAGTATCTGTTATATTTTCATTTTCTATGACTTCGATGTTTCTTTGAAATATTCATAGTTTAATTGCCACTAATTTAACAAAAATTTGTAGGGATCAATGGGGAAGAGTTTTTGGCACGTGATTTGACTATTGTGAATACAGCAAAATATGGAGTTGCAGTAGAAAATTGGGCAGACCATTCAATCTTCTATAGGTGTAAATTTGCTGCAATGAATGTGACTTTGCATGCAAAAGGGAAAACGCAGTTTTATCGTGATTGTCATCTTTATGGTAAAAATTATTTGGTCTATGGAAATGCTGCTGCGTTCTTCCAAAAATGCAAGTTCTTCCATGAGAAATTATATTATCATGAGCAAAAGGAGGTATTCTTTGGCCAATCTCGTAGTTCTTCAGCTTACAAGACCGGTTTTATATTCCACCTTTGTGCATTCTACATTGCTGAAAGGTCCCTAAATAGCTCACAAAGCGCATTTTTAGGTAATGCTTTAGGGGATTATGCTTTGATTGTAGTGATGCAGTCGTACTTAGATGCATCGATAACCGGATACTTTATTGACTCTTCTCCAAACACAATCTACTGTGCCATTTTCGGCAATATTGGACCTGATGCAACCACGAAAAACTTATCACCACTCGTCCAATCTTTAGGGTATTTGGAAGCTCAATCTAAATTTTCCTTGAGAGCTTTTCTTGGTGGAGGTTATTATAATTGGATAGCACCAGAAGTAGAGTATGATTTAGATTTGGTTCAACAATGATTTAAAATTTACTGTAAGCATTGCTTATTAATTGTGCTGAATTGATGATATATTATTGGAAATCTTAAGTAACACAATTGTCATCCATCTAAATGACATGGATTTCAGTTTGCATTGATTTTGCTCCATAATTGGTTGCTCAATTTGAGATTTTGGAAGTTATATCAATAAAGGAATTCCTTTTTATTGAATTTTTTGGATTACTATATGATGATTTTTTAACTTTTCATATATATATATAAAAAAAAAATAGATAGAAAGAGATAGACTAGGAACAGTAATATAGGTGATTTCTTTGATATCATAATTTATTGCATTCTAATTTTATCTTGCAAGACACATTTTCAATATGGAATGTATTGTGTGCTGTGTATCAAAAACCGTAAACTAATGTAAGACACATTTTCAATATTGATGTTCTAGTTTATTTAGGATTTAATTTGATTCATGAGCTCAAGTTGACAAGTACTCCATTTTGATTCCCAATTAATATTCCATCTTACTAATAGTCCTATAAATAGCAGCACAATACTGTTGGAACCAGTACATATCCTAGGCTAGAACATTAAAGCTCATTTGAAATATGTACAATAATATCACCGTACCGGTCCAAGTCATTATTTTCATTTGTGAGTGGGGATTTCAAGGGTGGTTGGAAGAAACCCCGGCAAGTACGGGCATTATCACTGACAACGACTACTATTGAATTAAGGCTTTGGCAATCTCCACTTTTCAGATTTTTAAGTTTTAACAGCCCTTCTCAGACTATCCACAGCGTCCACATAACAGTCCTTACACGATCAAAGATGACATGTTCTCACATGAGGATCCTTTTCAGGTAGATAGAACCAGTGAATTTTAACTTCAGTGCTTGTGGCATTGTTAGATGCCAAGTCTACAGCTATCTGGGCCAACCCAAAAATGTTTGCTGTCTGAGAACGAGGATCTGATCCAAGAACCCTCACGCCAAAAGATGGATCACTAGTCTGACCGCAAACATCTTCCACCAAGATACCATTCGTGAATTGTAATTTGCTACTAATGATTAACATGGTATTTGGGTAAGCTTATTTAAAATTAGGTCGGGGCTTACAAGATGCTAGAATCTTCTTCTAAAAATAAGTTCTTGAACTGTTTGGGGTAAAATAAGGTATTGGAGCTAATTATAAGATGTTAATAATGATAATTAATTCTTAATTAACATAACTAAAATTAAGAAAACTTGTTAAGATCTTAAAAATAAGTTGAAATTTTTTTACTTTTTAAAAAAGAGCTTATAAGATCATAAAATCCTAAGATCCTAATATCTTATTTTAGGAGCTTATAAGCTATTTTTCAAAAAAATTACCAAATATATTTTAACATTTTAAAAGTTCTCAAATATCTCATAAATTATTTTGAGAAGTTTATAAGCTCACCTAAACATCTTCTAAGATCAAATAGGAGAGCTATATATATGAAAAGGAATTGTTGAGAGACACTAATGATGCCATTTCTGTGCCTGCAGCTGACTACCAATATCTATGCATGATTTAGGCACTGATCTTATATAGATTTTCAATGACTTGAATATTTAATGCACCATAATGGAAAATCTACATTGCGTCAATCTTGTTATATATTATTGCCCTATTATTAACTTATTTATGCAGATTTCCTTTTATCAACTTGGATTACGAAGTCTAATTTTTTAATTGTGTAATATAATTCATATATTTCTATGATTATAGTTGTGGGCTGAGTTTAATTCTCTGAATATTAATATTTAACAGTTACGAATTTTCAATTATAGTCCAAGTAATTATGATAATCACAATTTCATATTAGAATTCTAATAGTTTATGAGTAAAGAGTAAAATTATTAGTGATTATAATGACGTAAGTAGTATTTTTTGTAATTTCAAAGCAAATTGCTTGAGTGATTATCAACTTGGATTACATTGTCTAACTTTTTAATTTTGTAATGTTTAACTATGTGATTTTTTTTTTTTTTTTGAGATTACGATGATTTCAATAATAATTAAGTGATTACAGTAATCACAATGTTTATATCATAATTTTAACAGTTTATATGACTAAAGAGTTAAATTGTCAGTCACTATGATGATCTAAGTAATAGTGTTATAAGTGATTGCGAAGATGATTACCTTAGTGATTATGAACTTAAATTACAAAGTCTGACTTTTTAATTATGTGATATAGTTCATGTATTTTTTTTTTATTGTAGTTGTTGGTCGATTCAATTCTGTGATTATTTAATTTTTAATGATTATGATAACTTCAATAATAGTTCAAGTAATTATATTACAATGTTAATATCACAATTCTAGCATGAAAAAGAGTACAATTAATAGTGATTATCATAATCTAAGTAGTATTTTATGTATGTGATTACAAGCAAAATTACATAAATGTGTAACATATATAGTTGATTTCTACGGTTATAGTTGTGGGCTAGGATTAACTTTGTACTTATTCATTTTTAACAATTTTTATCACAATGTTCATATTACAATTCTGGCAGTTACGTACCTAGAGGGTAAAACTATTGGTGATTATGATGATCTTAGTATTTCTGTGATTGCAAAGCAAAATGTACAAGTCACTGCATAATGTGTGGATACTTATAGTCTATGATTGTGGCATACCTTAGATATAGTTTTTGTATAGTAATAAGATTTTCACGAGCCATTAGGGTTAGTTTATTAGTTGCATGAATATCCAATCAATGCATAAAAGTAGGTAAAATTGTAATTTTTGTCTTGTAACTTTGTTCGATTTGCTTTTTTGTCTTATAAATTGTAAAATTACAATTTTAGTCATATAAGTATAAAACAATTGTCACTTTTAGTTCTTTTCTTGCCGGAGATCAAAACATGGTCAGAAAATCTGACGTGGCATGACGGAAGTGTGTACATTTTGAGATTTTGCCTTGTTGGCGATAATTTAGCTAACATGAAAAAATACAAAAATGCCAACTATATATATCATATACATATTTATATACGCACACACATATGTAAACACATATTTATCTAAATATATACATTTATATATACATATATTATATATATTGCCCCAACCCTAACCACCCACCTGGGCTGCTAGCTGGCCATGGCCAACGGCCGCTTGCCTAGATCTGGGCAGGCTGGCCGCTGGCCAGGCGATTGCCATGGCCAACCCGTGGCCATAGCAGCTAGCCTGCCTTGCCCGCTAGCAAGGTAGCCCGCTTGCCGGCTGGCCATAGGGGATGGCAATGCAGTCAGCAGTGGGGGGTGGGGCAGGAGGGAGGTATTTATTTATTTATTTGTTTTTTTTAAAATTTACTTTTTAATCTATTTATTTCTTAACTTATATATATAAATATATATAAATTTAATTGAGTTATTTTAATTATGTGAGTTAATTAGTAAATAATCATAAATTATATATAAATATATATATCTATATAAATATAGGTGTATATATAAATATATACATAAACATATGTGTGTATATATAAATTATATCAAATATTTGAAATAAATAGAAAAAATGACAAAAGATACGGATATTGCCACCTAAGCAGGGGAAAATACAAAAAATGCCTACTAGGCATTGCAATTTTCAACATGTCAACTAGTTTTTGCCAACATGGCAAAAAGTTTAAATTGGCACACTCCCGGGGAGCCATGTCAACTTTTGCAGCGAGTTTTTCCATCTTCGGCGAGAAAATGATTGAAAGTGACAATTTTTTGATACTTATAAAATTGTAATTTTGCAAGTCATATGATTAAAAAGCAAATCGAGCAAAGTTACAGAACGAAAATTATAATTTTGCCCATAAAAATAATTTTGTCAAAATGGGGCCTTGGAAAGAAACTAATTTTATTAATGTATCACTTGTAAGTATAATGCATACCATGTGTTCTAGATAGTTTAAATTTTGAAGACATTCGATTATTTTTGAAGTTCAGACGAAAAATGGCCGAGAAACAAAAGTATTTTTGTGAATTATTTATGTGTTCAGCAATGTTTTTTGCTTCTATAATAGCATTACTCCTATAATTATTGTCATTACAAAGATATTAGCAAGTTTTGTCATACTGAAAACATTGATCAGAACAATTTAGAAGTAGAGTTTTAGCGCATTTATTCATTCAATTTTAATTCAATCCGTTTGATTGATTAACGGAGAAACTCGATTTTTTAATATGGGTAATCCAAAACCGAAATCGAACTGAATGACATGAGCTAATTATCAAGAAAAGTTAATTTTTTTCACAATTATTGTACGCAACTTTTTTGAATAATCACACAAGTATTCCTATTAAATTTAGAATAATACAATATTTACATGAATGAGGAAACCAAATTATTTAAAATTAATTTTAAATTACTATAAACACAAATTTCTTTGTCTGCAATAAATAAAATTACAAGACAAGAAAATTCATACAAATAAAATAAAATAAAAATATATCAATTGTAGATTCAATCTCTAATCTAGTCCTCTGATTCTTCCCTTTCAAATATGATCTTGAATTTAATGGATACTGCGAAGAATACTTTGAATACCATGGATCTCCTTTAATTTGATTTGAAGAAAATAATGCCAATTCGAGGGCTTTGCACCTCAATATCGAATCAAACGCCAAAACATATAAGCTTCCCAAAGAACACCTTGAACGTTGTGGATTTCCTTGAATTTAATTTGAATAAAATAACCCAATTCGAAGGCTCCGTATCTTAATCTCGAATCAAATGCCAAAATATGATAAGTTCCACGAACAATGCTTTGAACGTTGTGGATCTCCTTGAATTTGATTGAGAGAATTGTTGGACTCCTCCAAAATTCCTCTCACTTGCTAGAATTTGTATTATGTGTAGAATGAGCTTTGGTCACTTCCTTTATATAGATGCTTGATGAGAGACTTCTAGCTTGACTTGAACTTCTTTAATAGTTATCTCTTTGATAAGATAATATCAGATATAAAGAAATAATATCAAATATCTTTTTGATTGGTCCATAAATGTAGATACTTCATCTTTGACACTTGTCAATATTTGATTTGAGAATAAAATAAATACTAGAGTATTAATTAAAATTAACTATTTATCTTTTGGAATTAAATTTAGTAAATTCCAAAATATAAACAAAAAATTTTAAATTAATAACTAGATTATTATTTTACACGTGTCGCTTCTCAATTAGCCAAAAATTGATATGTCTACAATTACATTCAAATAAAATGATATTAAAACTATACAAATTCTAATAAATTACAACCAAAAAAAGTTTTGTTTATTCTAATCTAATACTATTATATATAGCACAATTTTGTACTTATATATTCTAATCTATACTATTATATATAGCACGGTTTTGTACTTATCTAATTGTGCAATTTTGGCCAAGTGTCGAATTCTTAGAATTTTGAATTTTTTAACTTAATTAAAATAATTATCATCAGTTGTTAATTTTTCTATAATTTTATTTTAATGCAATTAATTATCTGTTATAATTAAAACTCATGTTGTACTTATCTAGAATCGCAGTATAAATTTTTATCTATTAAGATAATCTCAAAATATTCTATCATATTTTTATCCCATCATATAAATTTAGAATTTTAAAAAATTACTTTATAAGCACCATATTAAGTACTCTTATGAAAAAATTCAATCTTATAATATTAATTTATCACAAGATTAATATGTCAATTTTTCATTTATTGTAACAACACTAAATTTATAATTGATGGAATTTTTATCATTATATTTTATTTATTTATTTTATTAATTTAAAAAGTTTTGAGGGTAAAAACATAAAGTAGAAAAGACTTAATTGAAAGATGGCTAAATTTCTGGAGGACCAAATTGAAAACTGACCCAAAACATCAGGGGTCAATCTGAAATTCTAAAAACCCACTTAAATAGCAATTCCCCCCACCCGCAACCTTTGTCAAATTCTCCCATGTAGACCCCAGCTTTCCCCTCCGACGATTCCTCACAGCGGCCAGCAAACCTCAAAACCAACAACACCATTTGCTTCTCTCAACTCTGGGAACAAGCTAGTACCAAGTATACCCAAGTTTGATCGGCATAACACTGAAAAATAGAAGCTCAAAGTGTGCTCGCGGAAGGTGGTGGCGGAACTACTGTTCCGGCAGCTGAAGCATGGGAAAGAGAGTCGTTTTCTAACAGGCTCAAAGAGCAGAACACAATTGTAGCTTCAGTTTTGCAAACAGATAATTGGAGTGGGAGTAATTGAAGCAGAAAGGTGGGGTTGTTTAGATGGCTCCGGCGACAATTTTTCTTCAATTAAATGGAAACCGAGCGTTGGATTTCGAAATTGATTCAAGGGTTGTTGACCAGCGCAACGAGGTGCACCTGGTGGTAGCTCCGGCAGGTGGCCGGCAGCCGGCGGCAACGGTCCGATCACTTCCGAGTAGAATCTTCGGGATGATAATCCAAACGCATGCGGGTTGGTTCTAGGTTGTGAATTGACCTCAAACTTGGTTAATTTGGTAAAAATCTATTTAATCGATTAATTTGATTCCTAATTTAATCTGAGTAAATCGTTAGGCTAATTTCTGATGTAAATTCAGGTTAATTGGACAAAAAATATGATTATTGAGTGAAATGATTGTATAATAATTCAGTGATAAGCGATGCATGGACCCTAATTCGATAATAAAATATTTAATATTATCGATTGAGTTAATTGAAGCATTTGAGAAGTTGAAATTGTGGAATGAAAATAGGACTTGAACTCTTTGAATGCATAAGTTAAAATGAATGTTGGTTAAATTTAAGTTGACTATATCGAGAATTACAATTATAGACTAAAATGATCGGATAGGAATTTGATTGTAAGTATATGTGGAATTGGATCATAAATTAGAAGCTAATTATCATTAAATTGGGCTAATTGATGTAATTGAGGAATCTAAATTGTATAATAATATGATATGATATGGGGGAATATGAAATGGGATCAGGAAATGAGACATGCATTGATATTTATATATAAGCCTAGTGGACCCAGACTTGTAATTTTATATGATAATCCTAGTTATTTAAGTTAATTAGATGATTAAGGCCCTAATTTTATGTGATTGAGACCTAAGTGACAAAATTGGAATATTAATGATAGATGGAGTATTAGACATGAGCTTGAGCTATTAATTCAAGAAGTGATCAGTGATTCGGAACAAATAAAAATCCCTTGTTAATAATATAGCGACATTAGCATATTGCCCTTACGATATTTTTGGAATTGAGCCCTAAATTATTATATTAGTTGGAAAACAACTAGCATTAAGATGTAAACAGTTTAGTTATTGTTTAAGGAATGATTCAAGCATTTTGATATTGAATACGCCCTTTTGGAATATGTGACAAGGATCTAGGGTCTCCCAGACAGTAGGGCCTGGATAATACTATGGAATTTAAGGTGAGGGTCTGATTACCCTTTTGTTTCTAGGAAGTGAACGATCCCCAAACATTTGAATTTCGTGATTGTTTGAATTCCTAGTGATTAATTTGTTATTTGTCCCGTGTACCTGATGAGGGTCTACCAGCCTGGTGTCTGCTTTGTACACCCCTGTGAGGGTTTGTTTATTTTTTTGTTCTGGGAAGTGATTGTTTCTTGATTGATTGGACTCCTAGATCGCTTGAATTCTTTGATTGTTATCTGTTATTTGTTTTGTATACCCCTATGAGGGCTTGCTTCCTCGATTTTGCTTATGTTAAAATTGATTGTTCCCATTCTGGCGCCAAGAACTTCCTTTGCCTTATCTGTTATCGTCTAGTTTGAATATGTTCTGTATATCAGTTATTTGGCTTTGTCGGCATATCTGAATCCATTCTATATATCGTCTGATTTGCTGTGTTGGCATATTTTAATTGTTCTATAAATTGTTGGATTTGCCTTGTCGGCATATGCGAACTGTTCTGTATATTACCTGTATGACCTTGTCGGCAATTTGCTATTGGTTGTGTCAATAGACATATATACGGGGAATTTGTTTTCCTTGCTAGCATTGATTATCATTTGTTTTTGCTATAGATAAATTTTGGACTCTTGTTCCTAGCTATTATGCTCAGGACATGCTGTTAAGTTGATCCCAACTGTTAAGCTCGGGATGTGCTGTTAAGTTGTTCCCAACTGTTAAGCTCAAGATGTGCTAATATGTTTGGAATGACGGAAATAAGGAAGCTCAAGATGTGCATGTTATGCTTTGGTTATTTGAATTGTATATTACATTTGGGTTTTGTTGCTCCTATTTGTACTCTGATCAAGGATCAATAAGGATGGTGTAGTTTTCCTGGTCTAGATCAGGCTAATGTCTGGGCCAAACAAGCCGATGAAAATACCTCCCAAACTAAATCGGTTGAGACGATTGGGCCGTTCGAGCCGACGGTAACCACTCCCAAATTAGTACTCAACAGTAGCCTGGAATCTGATATTGTGTATGTATTGGCATTGTCGTGTTTTCTTTGCATTTCATGCTAGTTTACATTCTGTTTAATTATTGTTTCTTCGGCAAATCCATTTGTTTGCCTAGCTGAACTTTCTCTCACTAAGTCCTTTGGACTTACCCTTTTATGTTATTTTGTGATCTTCTCAGGCAGGGATAAGTGAAGGACATAGGCTTATGGCTTGGACTGGAAAATCTATTTTGTAACAGATTAGGTGATTATATGTTCACTTGATTGATATGCTTTGACTTAGAGATGTTGTGATATGTTAAGTTGAATTTGAAACTTATGACATGTATATATCTTGTGTTTTATGAAAGGATGCTTTGGGACTGTATGTAAATCGTGGTCTAGAATTGAAATTTATGGGTTACTATTGGTATATTTGGCATGCAATATGCTATTTAGGTAATGTTGCTTAAGTTTGAATTATGTGGTTATCTATGAGTTGTTGAAATATTATGGGCCTATTCGTTGTGTTGTGTGATACGAATTAAGTCTGTATTGGTGATATCTCAATTTAGGGATTATCTTGAGTGGGGTGCCATAATTATGTTATACGTAAATTTTATTATTTGACAATTATTTTGTTCATGTTTTATTTCTACATTATTTGTGCTACCATTTTATATTTTTTATTTTATTTTGTTATTTATTTGTATATAAATTTTTAATATTCTTTGTAAATCACCTTTATATTATTTTTGGTATATTTTCCATTATAACATAATTAGATATTCTCTTAAACTACTCAAATATTTTATTAGTATTATTATTTATTATTTCCCCTATATTTACCTAAAATTAAGGTTTTTATGGTCAATTTAGGATTATAATTTTTATATTATGTAAAAATATTAGCGTGTAGTACTTTTGTAATTTTGATTATTTATATAAATTCATTTTCAATACTATTTTCAAATATTTTTGTATGTTCCAGGAATTCATCTTTGGTATTCAGTTTTAATATAGTATTATTTCAATTGCAACTTTTTCGATTTACCTAGACAAAAAAATAAATTTGTATATACTTCATATTTAAATAATATACCTCGAATAGCATACTTTTTTATGAGATATTGCAATATTTTATTAAGTAGTTGAAGTCATTCTAATTTTTTATCACATGAAAGAAAAAATACTATATATATTTTCATAAGAAAATCATTAAATTTATTAGTACTATGTGATTTTCCCAATTCTAATTATGTACACATAAAAAAATTATATTAATATATCACATGCATCATATGCTTTGGTATATTTTGATTGGTTGAATCTTTATTTATTTATATTTATTTGATAAATAATAACTTTATTTCTCTTCCAATAAATCAATAGAATATGTAACTTATTATAGAAAATTATATATGTGCAATTGAAAACTCAAATTTCATTACTAAGTAAAAACTCTTTTACATGGCTAAGTAGATGTCTTTATTTGAAGATGTGAATTTTTAACAATTTATACTTACTCTGGTGATACCAACTATTAAAAATAATTTTCATGATTTTTGATAAGATAAAAAATGAATATACAGAGTAAACACATTAAAATTATCTAATAAATATGATTTTTAAGACATGCTAAGTTTAATTTTTTTTATCTAAAGAGCTTAATATTTTTATTTTTAATTTAATTATACATTTTTTTTTTTCTAAAAAACTTAGTTTTCTTCTTTCTTACTTCTCCTTTCATTTTCTTCTTTCTATTTTCATCTACAAAATTCACAACTGGAGTAGTTGACAACTAAGTTATTTCAAAACAATAAATAAACTTTGAATTAAAAATAAATTCTTCTTGTATTTACATAGATATAACAATTTTATCTTCGACTGAAGTAATACACTATTCAATTATTTTTAATCAAAAAATTAATAGATAAAAATTATTCAATTATTTGATCAAATAAATTATTTTTATACCTTATTAAATATTTATTTTTTGAACAACTTAGAACTTTAAAACATACGACTTTTAAAAAATATTTATTAAGTATATTTTAAATTAAAAAAAATGATATTTAACAACCATGATTATCTCTTAAAATGTGCCTTGGTTAAAAAAACTTTACAATTTATTTGTTTCTTATAAAAAGGATAGATACCTATTTATGTGAAATATCAAATCATCACTTTTTTAATAAAAGTTTGAAATTTGAGAAATAATTATAAATTAATTGCTATGTAATTCCTCAATTCATTATTTTTTTTAAAAAATTAACTATTTTTGTGGTGCCTTTTTTTACATATGTAAAATATTTTAAAGTAAAATCACATATATAGAAAATAACAAATAATGTAATTTGAATTTATAATTTATTTTAAATATAAAAAGCCAATTCCCACAATATCTATAAACTCTCAATTTTATTTATATAATCAAAATTTTCAACTAAATTTTTTTTTAACTTTTTAACGACATAACAGTAGAAAACACATTCTCAATTATTGAAATAAATTTTGCAGCGAACATATATGGTGGATGTAGTTAAATTTTTTAAAAAGTTTAATAAATGACCACTTAAATAACAGAGTATAATTTTTACATTGTTAGTATATTTATTTACATAGTTTTATATTTTGTTGTGTTTATTTTTTATATATTTGCTTAATAATAATTTATAAAATAATATTTTTGCATATGCAATACTAATATTAATTTGGATTTAATAATATCAGATAAAAATATTTGTCTGAAACTATGTATTATGTTAAATTAGTTATATTTTTACACTTATAAAGAAATTCATATAAGATTGATATTATATTTTAAATTGATATTGAAATTTACTTATTATTTTATGATAATTTACATAATATATAATTTCAAAAATAATAACATAACTCTATAAATAAAAATAAATAGATTTTACTGATTGGAGTTATATCAAATACTAAAAATATTTTTATTTATAAAAATATTGTATGTTACAAATTACATGTTAAATTGATGATCAAATAATATCTTAATATAAGTTATTTTAATAAATTAAGTATAGATTGTATATTTACTCTACTAACAAATACTTGATATTTTTAAAATGGTAAATAGCAGACAACCCCTGAACGTATAGGATCATGTGCACTTTGCCTCCAACCGTTGCAAATGTGCGAAACGATTACTCACCTTTGGTAAATGTGCTTGAATACTGCATCATTCTATTTTTTGGGTAGAATATTCGATTGGATATGCTGAAATACTTTAAGTATGTTGCACTTTATCTTCTCGACTTTAACAAAACGTGCATCTAAGAAACTAATCATTATAAAATATCACATTTTTATCATTAAATTTTTAGTTTTTTATAATAAAGTGAAATATTTTTACACTAATCACTTGTCAATGTGTCGACAATTAAATCAATTAGAGCTATTATATAATTTTAAATTAATTTTATGTTATGTTTTACTTGGTTTACGTGCATGAGATGATTAAAACTAATTTTAAAATTATATCCTAATTGATTTTTAAATAGGGTTAATTGCAGTCACCCCCCCAACCTATATCCTCCTTTGCACATTACCCCCCAACTGTTGTCGATGTGCAATTTTACCACCTGAACTAATTAAAATGTTCTCAGACACTACATTTGCTCATTACCGATGGAATCTAACAAATGAGCATTGGGCACGTGGACTGAAGGAAGCGAAATATTCTTGTTGGATTCCACCAGAAATGAGCAAATGTAGTGTCTGAGAACATTTTAGTTAGTTCAGGTGGTAAAATTGCACATCGACAATAGTTGGGGGCAATGTGTAGAGGAGGCCATAAGTTGGGGGGTGATTACAATTATAAAATTGAAGACTAAGATATACGTTATTTGCTATCAATATTCGTCTGACTAGCATTCTCTATCTTATTTTTGTTCAAATTAAAACCCTAAACCACTAACACTCTTAATTAAACAAATAAGCACAAATTTATAGTACACCATAACGATTATTTGGTAATAGAACCCTAATATTAATTTTTAATTATCTTACACACATCAACTTAGAAAATTTTTAACCATTAAATTGGTTTATACATTTCAAATAACTCAAATTCACTGAACTGGTGATCTATTGCTAATTAAGTAATATATGGTAATAATTTTGGCAAAATATTTTACTTTATTCCACCAAAATAAGAATTTAATACTAAGGATAACATTTTGGGCAAATAGCAAACACCTACCCAACCTATCAGGTCATTTGCACTTTATCCCCCAATCATTGCAAGTGCGTGGAAATATTACCTAACCTTTGCTAAATGTGCTTAAACACCTCATATTCCAACTTTTCGGTGATATATTTTAAAGTTGTTGCACTTTATCCCTTGATGCTTTAAAAATTTTAAATTTAGCCACCTAAAGTACTTCAAAATGCTATCCTTAGCATTAAATTCTTATTTCAATGGAATAAAATGAAATATTTTGCAAAAAATTGTTACCATGTATTACTCAATTGTCAATATATCACTAGTTTAGTCAACTTGAGTTACCTAATAAAATGTATAGTAATGGTTAAATTTTTTCTAAATCGATGTGTGTAAGATAATCAAAAATCATTTCTAGGGTTCTATTACCAAATGATTGTTATGATGTATTTATAAATTTGTGCTTATTTGTTTAATTAAGAATGTAAGTGATTTAGGATCTTAATTTGAATAAGAATAAGATAGGTGACACTAGCCAGACGAATGTTGGCAGGAAATAATATAGATCTTGGTATCAACATCATCTCTTTCATTTATTACTCTATATAAATAAAAAATATTCAAAAAATATTTTCTAACAAATATGCATAATGTTATATTGATATAAAAATCAATTAAGGTATACTTATACAATTAGTTTTAATCATCTCATGCATATAAACTAAGTAAAATATAATCATAAAATTTATTTGAAATTATATGATAGCTTAAATTGATGTAATTGCCCATATATTGACAAGTGATTAGTGTGTGGTAATATTTTTTATAAAATGTTTCACTTTATTTTACAAAAATAAAAATTTAATTATAAAAGTGCAACACTTTAGAATGATTATGTTGTTAAATGCACATGTTGTTAAAGTAGAGGAGGTAAAGTACAACACACTCAAAGTATTTCAACATCTCCGGTAAAATATTCTATCAAAAAATGGAATGAAGGGGTATTCAAGTATATTTAGCAAAGGTTGGATAATCATTCTGCACATTTATAATAGTTGGGGGCAAAGTGCACATGACCCTATGTGTTGGGGGGTGTCTACCATTTACCCTAACATTTTAAAGTACTTTAAATGGCAAAATGTAATTTTTTTAAAATATCTAGGGGGCAAAGTGCAACAACCTTAAAATATATCGCCGAAATTGGAACATGGAGCATTTAAGCGCATTTAGCAAATATTGGGTAATCGTTCCGCGCACTTGCAATAATGGGAGGGGGGGTTGCAAAGTGAAAATAACCATATACATTGGTAGTTTGTCTATTATTTACTCTTTTTAAAATATCAAATGTTATAAAAATTGTAACCTTGACTTCTACATTAAGTTTTATGTTATGAAAAAATTAGCTTGCTCATTTATCATATCAAATATGTATATATAAATGTAATCCAATTTAGAAAATGTATTGATTAATAAACTATTCTTCTGTATTTTTATTTTCTATTTTTTATTATTTTTAAAATGTTTTTGTTTAATTTACAAATTTTGAGTTAGCAATTCTTAATATTTGACAATTTATTCAAAATGACATGTTAATATGCCGCTAAATCTTCCAATGTAGTGGTAGGTTAAAATGCTACAAAAATTCCTTTAAATGACAAGGTAACACGACGTAAAACATACAATAAATAGCATGTTAAAATGTTGGAAAGATACTTTTAAATGACACGGTAATGTACCACAAAAAATGCATATAGTGATGTCAAAATGGCACAAAAGATTTTTTTAGATTATATACTAACATACCATAAAAATTAATTAAATAAAATGCTAAATTAAATGGAAAAATCGATTGTTTTGAGTGGTATCCTAATCTACCTCTAGCACCCCATATATGAGACTCCAACATACTCCAATTACTCTATATAATACTCGAACTTGGAACATTTTACTTCAAATTAAAGATATGAGTTTACTGTAAACTACCCACCAAATATTCATTATAAATATTCAAAAATACTATTATATTTTTATACTTTAAAAACATATTTTCTCAATTATTTAAAATATATGCATGAAATAATTTTATTAAACAATATATTTGAAAAAGTGTGAGACATTAAATATAGAAAGAAAACATTTAAAAAAATAGTGTATAAGTGGAGAACAAAGGGGCGAAAATTTACATTTTTCATACTTATTGAAAAATATGGTTAATTTAGTCGATGCATTAAAATTATATTAAGTAGTTAATTTAATCAATACATTATGATAAAATATAAATTTATAAATTTTAGGGTCATTAATAACTATACATACTTTATCCATTTTTGTGGTATTTATTTCATGTCACACCATAACTAAATTATGATTTTTTTTTTAAAAGAAAAAAAAGTAGTGATGCTAGCTAAATGCTTTTAACATACAGTTATGTCAGTAATTTCAATAAAATTACATTTTTATAACATTTATCAATCAGTTACAACTAAGTATTATATTATAGTGGCATTTTTCATTACTATCACTATATTAATTTAATATGTCACTATATTGTAGAACGAAATTAAATCAGTGCCACTAAATAATTTGTGGTATCTTTTACAAATGATACTATAAATAAATATGGGTGATATTTTTTTTAAGAGAAAATTAGTGGCACTATTTAAATGCGTTGCAATCATATATTTATGTTGATATTTTCAATCAAATATCACAGTGTATTTTTTTTTTTACTTATTAATCGAATGCCACTAAATATTGTATTACAGTGACCTTTTCAACAATTATCACCATGTTACTTTTTTGTGTCATTACACAATCTAATATCACTAAGTTAGTGCCATTAAATATCTTGTGGCTTTTTTTCTAAGTGACACCATAAATAAATATGAGTGACATTATTTAAAAAAATTACTGGCACTAGTTAAATGCTTTCAAATTATATTTTGTTGACATTTTTAATCAAATACCACTTTTTTATATACCATCTAATAATCAAATGTCACTAAATATTTGATGATTGTGACATTTTTTTCTAACTATCATCATATTACTTTTGTGTGCCATTACACTATAAATGCCACTAAATTAGTGCAACTAAATGCTATATGATATTTTTCTTCAAATGGCACTATAACTACATATTAGTGACATTTTTCTTAAAAAAAACTAGTGACACTCGTCAAATAGTTTTATAATACATGTATCTTGATATATTCAATTAAATGTCACTATTTTGTTTGTTATTTAATAATCCAATGGCACCAAATATTAAATTATAATGACATTCTTTTACAACTATCACCATAATACTTTTTTGTGTCATTATATTATAAAATGTCATAAAGTTAGTACCACTAAACGACAAGTGTTTAGTGTTAGGAAATTTTCCTAATCTTTTAAATCCAAATTAAAAGTGAATTAATAAAAAAATAAATTCATAGGAGCTAAATTAGTCTCTTAATGAACGTAAAATTTTAAACCAAAATTTGGATCAACAATCGAAAAGCCCAACATACATACATATATGTATGCAGATACATGTCTAATCATAGTACTAATAAACAAAAGTAATGTTTCCCAGGAAGATTCTCCCCCTAGGAAACCTTTTACACTAGGCAACAAGAGTCACCATTACTTTAATGATATGGGATGCCTACTTTTGTTGCTACATAAAGCGGTGACTAATTATTGCGCATGCATTGGAAGAGGCTGAGAATATCTTTGTCTTTGGTATGAAATAGATTTGGAGATAAACTCGTTCTTCATGATAATGGTTATATTGCTGTTTGTCTTCATATGATGATTGGATTTTTCTTCTCATTTTTGTTGGTATTATTGTCATATTTTCCTTGCTTGGATATATTCAGCACCTAGGACTAGGAGGATGCATTATTAACTCACAAGCATCTATGATTGGTGTTTGTTTTCTTCCTTTCTATGAACAAAATTTTAACATTTATCTTGTTAATCATCGTCAATGTGTCTAAATACTATAGTTTTTTCTTTTATATCATATGAAAGTCAATAAAATGCGTACAAGCATTAATATGATTATCTAGCATTGATTACTGATGTGTTTTAATGATATTAATTTCATTAAGCCTTGCGCAACATTTTTACTATTTTAATTCTTAGTCTAGTTCTCATACAGCCATATTTTGCTATAGCAATCCAATACCTTTAACTAATTCAAATTATTTCACCAAATTTGTCATACATTTGGTTCGGTCAAGTGATTAAGGTTTTGTTCTAAAATCAACTTAGAATTCAATTCCCTAAACAGGCTACTGCATTTGAATAACATAAATTGAACAGTTCAATTTCAGACCAAAATGTCATTTTTACCCATAATACCTAATTTAATGTTCTAAGCCCATAATTACTAAATTTAAACCATCCTTATGAGCTTTACATATTTTTCTAATAATAATAAGTCTTTATAAACATTACACAATTTAAAATTTTCCAAAACACCAACTAACATAATTAACAATAATTAAGTTTTTATTAATGGTCCCGGTTCACACATCACTCGTAATCAATTTTAATATTTAATTGTTCAATCTGTAATTGCATATTTTGATCCAATTAACTCATATTTACATCAGAAATTAGCCTAACAATTCAATCAAATTAAATCAGGAATCAAGTAACCGATTAATCGAAGTTTTACCCATTCGGAGTCAATTCACGGTACAAAACCCGTCCGCATGCACTCGAATCGTTGCCTTGGAGATTTTGCCATCAATTTGCTGAAGCCGCCAACCACCATCACTGACTGATGGAGTTGTGCGCAGCCACCACCCCTAGATGTGCCTCATCACACTGGTTTTAAAACCCCTCAATCAATTTTGTGCTTTGTCGCCTGGTCGCTAGTTAATTTGAAGAAAACCACTACATCCGACTGCCAGCTGCTGCATACCTTTACTTCAATTATTCCTCCACTGGTGGCCAAATCCCAAAATTGAGGTTACCATGCCCTTCTACTCATCAAGCCCATCGTAACCTATCCCTTTGTTGCAAGTTTCAGTTGTCGGAATCAAGTAACCTACCATCCCCTCTGCTTGCTCTGTTCGGTCATCAATTCCTCGTGACTCGTCGGTTGTTTCACTGCCAATTTAGTACCAATGTGATCGTTGGAATGAGATAAAGGTGATGGTGGCTTTGTTTTCGTGTTTTTAAGTCAACGGTGACGGGTGGTGTGGAGGTGGTGATGTTGGGCTGCTAAGTGGAAATTAGACAAAATAGTGGGGGCCATTTTTATAATATGGGGTTTTTAAGAATTACAATTCAACTCTAAAACTTCTCCATCATTTGTAATCTAGTTCAAGAATTTTTCCACCACTGGCAATCTAGGCCTCTAGCTTTTGAGTGCCTCGCATTTGCCACTTGACTTTCCAATTGACCCTCTTTCTTCTTTCGTACATTGGCCCCCACTTAGTTTTCAATTTACGCAATTAAGTCCTCATTTTATTAATTTTTGGTCCTTAAAAGTTTTCCAACATCACACTAAGGCCTTAATTAATTTTAGTATATTTTACTAAGGCCTATTTCGATTTTGCTATTATTATTATTGTTTTAAATTCTTAAGATTCTAATTCAATTTGTTAGTTTTGAAATCTAATGAAAATTTTGTGCCCCTGAATTGGGGTGTTACAATAGACAGACCGAAGAACCTAAAAATTGACTAAGCCCATAAAGAAGGGCATCTAGACCCTAATGAGGCTGATGCCCACTAAGGAAGAAATATTATCAACACTAACCTCGAAAACCAAATTGGACGCAGAAAATCATTTGTAAAGAATCGAGAATTGAAAACTTTCTGTACTGCTTTTTTAGAAAAAAGAAACTCTGAAAATCGCTTACTTTTGGATAGGACCTTTGCTTTATTTTCGAGCAGCATCAATACTCATAAATTTGAACTTACGAAGGTTTAAGTTGAGTTGTGATGTCTTTCATTTGCATAATTTACTAAGATACACTTGTAGAACCATTTTATTTCATGTTTGATAGGTATTTCATTAAACATGTCGAGGAAGCTTTATTAGAACTGTACGTATTGGCCCTCAATTGTCTTTTATTTCCTTCAGTTTAGTGTATTCTGTGATCAAATTTCATAATCTTTTGTTGATGTGCTTCTTCATGAATATTTAACTCAAATAATTATATCGCTCTCATAAGAAGCTTTTCAACTCGTGTAATTGTGTCTATAAGAATAGGTGCCATCCACATAAAACACCAAGTCAAAGTCTAAACAGTTACAACCAAAAGTTAGAAGAGCTTTATCTTCCCTCTAGTTGATCATCTCACATGAACTTTTGTGGCAAGGGAGAAAATGAATTTAATTATGGAAACTAAGCAACATTAGGAAGATACTTAGAGAACAACATATAGTCATTTAATAAAGTGATAATTTAAATTTTTTAAATTAGTGTCGAAAAAGCTAATTCATGACTTCCGTCTAGATATTTTATCAAGCTCACTTAGAAGGAAGGTTTTTTGTAATTATCATGAACAAAGAGGGAATAAGTTGATCAAAAATAATTTAATTATTTTATATAAGAGTACATGTAATTAGCCCTTATAATTACAATTGAATAGCATCTTGATCATCTCACATAAACTTTTATGGCAAGGGAGAGAAGCCGATTTAAAAAGTTTGGAAAATTATGAAATATATCAAAAACAATTCTGCCCATTTATGCTTGAGAGGATGCTGCCCAAATTGCATTGAATTAAGCTTCATAATATGAACTAGAAAGGAATTAATATAAAAATATGATTACATTTCTTAATTCTTTTAATGTCAATAGACTTACATATATCAAATCTCTTTTTTAATGAAATGATGGACACCACCAGCCGATCTTTTTCTTCCAATTACATACTCTCCCAGCTTGTTTTGAAGGCAAAAGCTGAACCCTTTTGTTTTAGAATCTCTACCACATGAATCTTCATCATCAGTTTATTTCCACCCAGTTATTTCTAACCTTTTTTCCATTTCTATCATCAATTCCTCTGCTTCTCTTCCACCTTCATCACTTTTGGATCCCAGCCGTTTTAAATACCAGAATCAGATTCCAAAATATTAGATATGATTTGTTGAGTCAACATGTCATTAATTGATTAAAATGCTTTGTAAATCTTTCAAATTGGACTTTGTTATTCTTGTGAAGAAGGCCCCTTAAAATAACTGTAACATGGACTAGTTTTGAATTAATTATTCTTCTCTTCTTGGTTCTCCTCTTGCACTTCCTCTCCTGCTCTAATTCTACTCTTATCACTTTTTGATATGTCGATTATATCCTGCTAGTTGCCACAGTTTCTTGATGACGACGTGGATGTTGAGGAACACCACCATACTCAATCACACCCTATATCATAAAATAGTTTGAATCATAATGGTTCCACTATTTCTGATTCTACACCTGCCATTCATGTCGAGGTGGATGTTAGGGACACCAACACATTCAATTAAACCCAACATCATAAAATAATTCGAATCATGAAGGTTACACTTTTTATAGTTGTTGATGTTAGATGTTATTTAATATGTAGGTTTCCTCAACATCTACCTTAAAGTCACTACTTTTCCTTTTTCTTGTACTGTGTAGAGTGTTTTTAGATTACAAATTATAAAAAATATGAAAGAAAAAAATAATAGTAATATTTATATTTAATATCTATAATTGGTCGTATTTTGAATTGTAAAAGAAATTATAATGAATATATGATAGAAATATCATGACTCAATAAAATGTATAAAACACCAATGTAATATCCCGATACAATATCATACAAAAGGGTTTCTACCATTACTATTTAATTTAAAATTTCACAACCTTTTTTTTTATTTTACTTGTTTAAGAAATATATATCACTACAACAAATTACACTTTTAGTAATGAATAATTTTGTTACCATAACGCTTAAATTTGTTACCTAAAATATTGGTAACGAATTTTCATTATTGAAGTTTTGTGCCCTAAAGCCCATCACAAAAAGTCTTAGTAACAAAATTTATAGTTCGTTAAGAATGATGACCTTATGGCAACGAAATGTATCGTCACAAAAAGTTTCGTATTAGTGACAAAATAATGTTAGTTACAATAGATTTCTATAGTGTAATGAAATACCTAGTTACCAAACGTTGGCAATTTTGTCGCCTTTTATTTTTCATTACCAATGCATATTATAATAATATTATTTATTTATTTTAGTTTCGTTACAAATTATTTGTGTAACAAAAAATTTGGTTACGATTAGTTAAATAAAATTTTTATTTTAATAAGCTTCTCATTACTGACAGAATATATAACTAACAATTTCATTACAAAAGATATTAAGAGTTTTGTTACAATTAGTATATACAACTAAATGTTTTGTTACCTATGACTTATAAGATTAAAATATTTTGTTACAAATAAGCAATGAATTGATTACAAATAATTAATTTCTTAATTAAGATTTACTAAATATTTGTTACGAATTGGTAAATAATTCGTTATAAATAAGTAAAATACTTCGTTATGGATACATCAAATTAGTTTGTCATGATTAAGAAAAGTGACAAATAAATTTCGTTACCAATGAATTGTTTTGTAACAATATGGAGCAAGGATGGCCTCTATATGGAATAAATGGAGGCAAATTAGTCATATGCCCTACAATAATTACAAGCATATTTCTAATAACAATACAACCATAATTGTATCAACCAAATACAACCCAACAATCCAAATAACTCTTGAAAATTTTAGCCAACATTTATTTCAATTCAAAGCATCCAATTCCAAAGAATGATCTTAATGCTTATCTACATTTAGTAAGAAAATGAAAGTTTCATTGCCAACTCGAAAAATAATTTATATCTTTCATACTTACCATCCAAATATTCCTAAAAAGTTTGTATCTGCGGATAGTTCTGTATATGAAAAAAATACAACTACTTCATTTCTCCTAGCAGGAAAACTCAATTATGAGATCTTGAACATGAAGATTATAACTAATCAAGTAAGTCATAATTTAGAAGCAAGCTAAATTCAAGAAAATGCAGAAACAAACTGCATTGAGGGTTAGCCATCATTTTTGAAAAATAAGCTATGTTATGCTAATACTTTAATGGCTTCTCATGAAAAATATAAATAGGTTATCAAATATGATAAAATGAACCCTTCAAACAAGAGCAAAACAAGATTCAGTTCTATCAAATATTGCACATTTCAAAGTCTCCACTATTTATTGTACAATTTTTACCGCACAAAGGATAGATTTAATAAGAGAAACACAGCTAGAATCTGAATTCATTTCATATGAAAGGCTCTATCAAGTTGTAGTTGTAAGAAAAATAATAATCAATGACATAAAGGTGGGGCAATTAGCACATACGAACCATCTAACATTACATATATATTTCTCATGAAAATTCTGCTAAAATAAAATCCTCAAAAATTCTATACCATCATTGGCACTGCATATATTTTATACTCAATATTTCTATTTTGCCTATTTAAAAATATATTGAAAATCTTACAAAGTCCATCAACCATTCTCGTGAAACCAACCAACACTAAAACAAGCTAATTTAATACACACCACAAAGACAGATAAGAATAGAATAGAGCAAACATGCTCAAGTTAAGAGCACTACTTCTCTAAAGATGTTAAGAAAGTACTATTGTGAAATCTAAAGCATTGGAGAGAAATGAGAATCCCAATTCTGGAAAGAGACAAATAGACTGAAATATTAGTATTGATGGTTTAAATTATTTCCCATTACAGATAAACAAGTTTGTGGTACCCAGGCGTATTTGAATGATCACTTGTTCATCTTAGTAGCCTCTTTCTCAAAACACTCAATGACTCGCCTATCAACGCACCAAGCTTATAAATCAAGATAGTAGTCAACTTCCAACAGTCCACATAACCAATGACCACAATGTTAATACGAACCTTCTCTTTACCCATGCTAAAATTTCAGAACAACACCACTAGAGCAGAATATAGTAAAAAAATTGTAATTGCAAAAGAAATCCACCCAAAAGAAATTAAAAGTAAATGTTTTCAGTCAAACAAGCATGCATGAAACAACATAAAGAAATGTGTGAGGCAATTTTGGTTTGGGACTTTATATTTTTTTCTATGTGGGATTCAATCCAAGAACGTAAAAGGAAAAGTCAATCCAACGAAAAGGAATTTCCACACATTTCCTTTTCAACCAAATAGATAAATAATAATTGTAGAAACTTTTACAATGTAACTGAATATCTAAAAGAAACAAAACATATATAAACTGACAAATGCTCTCATAACTGCATTATGCAAGCTTTTTCTTTCTATGTTGCTTTAAAAATTAACGAAGAACAAATCCGAGATCCAAAAGATAAAGTTAAAGTTATAGTTAGTTTTAACAATGTAACTCTCTAAGGTGTACATCTTGCAACCAAAGTCAGGTGTACACCAAAATGAGGCATGTGACCTATCTCGGCAACTCCATTATTTACCAGTGACCATAAGTATAGCTCAGCTTTGGGCAAGCTTCAACTCAGGTGGCAATGCCCTTTAGGAACACTTTACTTTCAGTTTTTGCTACATAGTTCTCCAGAAAACCTAAGTTCATTTAGGTGATTTGCAATGGTTAGAAAGCTAAATTACTTCATCTTTAAATAGCATTTAGACAATAATGTCTTACTCTTACAATTCTAGTTTATTCATGAAGTTTGAAGTTCCAGATTTTCAATTAACAAAGCCAAACTAAAAAAGCATCTAACTGATTGTGTCATCAATTGAATGTTGGTTTAGAAGACACTGACTGCAACCATTCAGCAGCATCGCATAGGTTTTTGTACTCGTATCATCAATTGGAAGGATTAAATCCCCGGATAAAACACTAGCTCTATATGCTGGACCTCCTGAAGCAGTTGAAATAACCACCAGTCTAGACGTTGATTTATCTTTTCCAGTAGGATACCTTATAAACAGCTTTGCTCCAGTAAGAGTATTTTGTGTCCTTGACTGCCTTCAAAGGACATATCAACAAGTTTTATATGCTAGAGAAATCAATAAAAACCATTACATTATGATTAAGCTTAAAAAGCTCTATTCAAGATTAACATAGAGGGTGAGGATGTCCTTAGCTGAAATAATTTAAGTCAGAAAAATGAGAGCAAGAAGCCATTACCAGCAGACTCTTTAATGATTGAATCTTCAAATGAACTTTGCAACTCTCAAGCTAGCATGGGAATATGACTATCCAAGTAGAAAAATGGACAAGTAACCAAATAAAAAAAGATAAGAAACTAAAGAAACATAGACAACGATCTTACTCATTTCAAATAACATAAATTAATGTAGAACTTCTTAACATAACATTAAAAAGATAGTATCTTCATGAAGAATAATACTTTTTAATGAACAAGAACAATTTAAAATATGTATGTGTGTTGTTAGATTACTTTAAAATCATAAAACACTCTATCTTCTAACTGACCATATGCATCTCAGTTTCTTAGGCTTTTTCTAGTAAACATTGATTTCACTCAAAAGTAATTAGCCTTTCACACCTAAACCATTTGAAAATATTATGTATCTAATTTACAATGGATTAAATGGTACTGAATTTCGAGTTTCCTACTCAAAGCTAAGTTATTTTTACTAAAACTTGTCACAGTAGTGCATGTACTAGATATCTTAATCTGTTTCTTAAGCGTATTTTCACTAAAAATTGCTTTTTCTCGGGTTTAACTGACCTTCAAAATCTATATCATTTCAAATTTATATGTGTCCATTTCATGATGGATGAAACAGGACTCAATTTCGGCATCCCTATTAAAAGTTAAGCTATTTTTACTAAAACCTGTCACAGTTCATGTACTTCAAATAATAATTTATTTCTTAGACATATTTTCACTAAAAACTGCTATCCCTAAAAATAACTTAGTCCTTAAGACCCATACCATTTGAAAGTCCTATGCATCTACTTTACAATGAATTAAATGGTACTCAATTTTGAGTTTCCTACTCAAAGATAAGTTATTTTTACTAAAACCTATCACAGTAGTGCATGTACTAGATATATTAATTTGTTTCTTAAGCGTATTTTCACTGAAAACTGCTTTTTCTCGAGTTTAACTAACCTTCAAAATCTATATCATTTGAAATCTCTATGTGTCTTAGACATATTTGTACTAAAAATAATAATATCAAGCGTATTATCATTTGAAATAATAATCTGTTTCTTAAACATATTTGTACTAAAAACTGCTTTCCCTAAAAATCAATTAGTCTTTAAGACCTATACCATTTGAAATCCCTATGCATCTACTTTACAATGAATCAAGTGGTACTCCATTTCGACTTTCCTACTAAAAGATAATCTATTTTTACCAAAACTTATCACAGTACATGTACTAGATATATTAATTTGTTTCTTAAGCGTATTTTTTCCTAAAAACTGTTTTTTTTTTCTTAGGTTTAAGTATCCTTCAACATCCATGTAATTTGAAATTTATATATGTCTATGTCATGATGGAAGAAACGGCACTCAATTTCGGCATCCCTACTAAAAGATAAGTTATTTTCACAAAAGCCTGTCACAGTTCATGTACTTCCCATACTAATCTGTTTCTTAGACATATCTTCACTAAAAACTGTTTTACGTGAAAATTTGTTGGTCTTTAAGGTCAGCCCTAAATGACAAAAGCAAATATGCATGTAACCAATTAGCAAAAGAAGGTTATGCCTTCAATTTAGCCCAATGAGCTAAAATCACCATGCCACTGCATTATTAGTCAAGAAAATACATATGTTTGCTCAAGTTAAACAAATCTCAGGATATAACTGAAATTGATGCTTTCAAAGCATGTTTACATTAAGACCAAAAGACAATTTATTTATTCTAAAGATGGGTTTAGCCTCTTCAAAGAAGTTGAACTTCTTGTTTCCCCAAATCAAATAGAATGTTAACAGAAAATCTACCCTTTAAATGGCAACATTCAAAAGAGCCAAATAAGTCGAGTAGGTTTGGACCTGAACTAGAAATTGATTCTAACATGTGGAGAACACAAATTTTAATTCCTAAGTACAGTTTCAATTGAATCATATTGAGAAATACCTAAACATTCTATAATCATATTGAACAATATCCAAACAAAATCCAAACAATTGGGACATCAGTTATTTCATAAGCAGTATAAGTTCGATTGAATATCACTACTTAATTTAGGCAAAGTAGAAACAACGATTTACAATTCTGACTAAATCAATGGTAAAAAAATTCTTCTCACTCAGTCTACATACAGAAAAGGGCAACAAGTTTAGACACCCATCTTCTTCATACAAAATTAATTCTGAGGTGTATCAACAACAATTTCATGGAGTTTTTCCAAAGAATAGAAAAGATTGAACTGAGTGGCACCTCAGTTTAGGTGTTGTCCTGAGTGGGGGTGTTGCATATATCGATTGAATTGTGTTTATTATTGATTATTGAAACCCTGTAAGGTTCTACCGCTTCGGTAATCATTTGTGAACCCCTGTGAGGGTTAATCTCATTTGAACTTGTGAATTGTATCAGTTAATCATTTTGTATCCCCTGTGAGGGTTTGTTCAATTATTCGTACCTTAATTCGAATAGATCATTTCCATTCTAATGCCCAGAACATATCGTTATCGTATTCAATATCAATCAGAATGAATTCGTGCTACCATATATTTGGCCTTATCGGCTTACATGATTTGTTTCTATATCATTGATTCACCATGTCAGCTTATTTGAATCGTGCTGATAAGTTGATCCTAGCTATTATGCTCAGGATGTACTATTAAGTCTGTTAAATTGTTCCCAGTTGTTGATCTTGGGACGTGCAAACATGTTTGGAATGACAAAAATAGGGAAAATTGATAAGCTTGATATGTTGATCCCAGCCGTTGAGCTCGGGACATGTTGTTATGTTGATCCCAGCTGTTGAGCTCGGGACATGTTATGTTGATCCCAGCTGTTGAGCTTGGGATGTGCTGTTATGATCGATTTGATTGGGAACTGTTATTTCTTTTACGTTATCGACTGTACTGTTATCAATTATTTTGTTATCTGATTGTTCTGTTATCTGCTTGATTTGTTATCGACTATTCTGCTATCTGATTGTTTTGTTATTTGACTACTCTTTTATTTGACTGTTCTATTACTATTCTATTATCGAACCGTTATTGCCAAGATGTTATGCTTGAGCCATTGAACTTTTAATCAATTGTTTGGTATGAGGAGGATCGGATATGCATGTTTTCTTTGAATTAATTGAAATGCATATACTATTGGGATTGTTATTCTTAATTGTACTCTGCTCAAGGAGATGGAGTGCTTTCCTAGTCTAGTTCGAGCTGATGTTTCGGGCCATATGAGCCAACAGTAATTCCTCCCGAGTATAATCGGTTGAGATGTCCCTAAACCTCCCGTGCAAGATCGGTTGAAATGACCCGGCTGATGAGCCAACAGTCACATTTTTCGAACTAGAATTAATTAATAGTTGAACCGTTAACATTCTTATTCTGGCATATTAATGTTTTCCTTTTTTTTCATGCCAGTAGTACTCTGTTGAATTATTAATTCTTCGATAGATCCGTGAGCTGTTACTTATTATCCCTTACTGAGTCCTTAAGACTCACGCTTCTATGTATTTCTTGATTTTCCTAGACAGGATTCGATGATGGACTTGAGCTTCAGGCTTGGACTGGAGGATATATTTGGTAATGGGATAAGTGGTTGAACGTGCTTATGGGATCACTTGAACATCAGGCCTTCACTTAGAGAGGTTATGATATGTTAAGTTGAGTTGAAGACTTGCAACATGTATAAATTGTGGTGAATAATATTAGACAACTAGTTTCTATATTATGATTATGGTATCTTAGTGGTGCCGCTTTAAGTTTAAAGCATGTTGCTGTTCTTGGAGATTGTGGAAAAGTTTTTTGGGCCCATCGAATATGAAGTCTGAATTACTAAAGACTTATAGGAGTAGCACCTTGGGATGAAGCAGGCACATCCCGGACGGGGTGTTACAGCCACTAAATGGCTAATTCAGTGGCGGTTTGGATAAGTCGCCGCTTAACCACTATCCAATTTATATTTTGCAGCAGTCAAGACAAACCATCGCAAAATATATGCCGCAATTAAGCAATTTTCTTGTAGTGTATATATGTATATATATTATATATGTATATAAGTATGATTAAAAAATTATATTATATATATTTTTATAAATATTAAATATTATTTAATTCGAAATGAATAAATAAAAAATAGATAAAAATAAAAGTAATTTAAATTTTATTGATAAATTTATATAAATGTATATTATATATATGTGAATAAGTATAAATAGAAAAAATAAGTAAAAAATAAGTATACATCTATGAATAATTAGAAAGAAATAAATAAAAATAAAAATAAAAATTATTTAAAATTTTATAGATAAATTTATATATATAAATATGTATAAAATGAGAATATATGAAATAATGATAAATTTATATATATGTATAAAATGAGAAATATATGAAATAATGGAAGAAGAGAGAAATGAGAATAAAAAGAAAAGAAAGAATGAAAAAAAGAAAAATAAATAAAATATGATAATAAAAAGTCGTTTAAATTGAATTGTAAATATGTGAAATGATTAAGGGCAAATTGGTCTTTTTATATTAAAATTATGTTAAATGGGCAACAAATGTAGAGGGGAGGTATACATTTTTTTCACATGAGGGTTTGATGCCTATTTCACAAATCATAGAGGCATAAATTGCAACTAGCCCAATAAAATTGTTACCATTTCAATGGAGCCCTTACTTTTCTTTCTCTCTCTTTTTTTTTTTTTTTGCTAACATAGTTTTTGGTTATATTTTATATGTTTTGTATTATGTGTTTAGGTGAATGAGTTTTCGGAGTAGAGTTGGAGAATGTGATGAATGTTTATTTATACTTTAGAGAATAGCTAAAAATTTGTTTTGGAGAGTTTTGGTATGTTTGTAATTAAAAATTTCTAGACAATTAGAAATTTACCCATAAAAAAATTAAATTAAATAAAAACATGAAAAAATAAATGATATGAAATATAAGTATAATAATAAAAAATAAATACACAAAAAGGGAAAACATATAAAAATAAAACTATTTATGCACATATATATATTAATATATAGATATATACACACATATATGTACGTATATGAAATGAACTCAGCACCCCACCAATGTGGCAATTGAGCTTTTCGTTGGGCTAGGTGTGGCTGGTTTGAGGGAAGGGGGGCGCGATTTGGGTTTTCTTAATATTTGTACTTTATTTAATTATAAAATTTGTTAAACCGATTAATGGTCTGACATATAGATCTAAGTAGATTCAAATAAAGAATAATTTTGTCTTTTACTCGTTAGATGTTTAATTTTATTTTTAGTTTTCTTAACTATAGTAAAGGGTGACATTGGCATACAGGAAGGTGCCAATTTTTGGAGGAAAATTTTAGGAAAAATTGCACTTTTGATCCCATTAGATGGGAAATTTGCAACTTTTGGTACCAGGGTTGACACTAATAGGACCAAAACTTCAATTTTTTTTTAACACATTTGGGACATTGCCTAACGTCTATTAGATTTTTAACAAAAATTGTTAAGTTAAAAAATAATAATAATAATTACCCTACAACCCCAAAGTTTTAATCTATTTATGTAAAACCCCACAAAATGTAAAATATCATAATAACCCTCACCCTCACTAAAAAAATTTAAAAATTAATAATAAAAAATCTAAAATAAATATCACAAAACCCTCTATAAAAAAAAATACTTCAAAATATTATGTATGTAAAAATATATGTAAATAAGTACCATATAAATATAAATATATATATATATACATTACATGCAACCCCTTGCCCCCCACCCTTGTCCCCCACATGGCTAACCATGGTTAGGGCCACCTGACCATGGCTGGCCGTTGGCCACGGCCAAATCTGGCCAGGCCGATCGCTTGGCTATGGTTGGCTATTGGTCGCAGCAAGCGACCGATTTGGCCAGGCCCACCCATGGTCGGCATTGGCAGCAGCTAGGCTGGCCCTTACCCTGACTGACTATTGGTTGCAGCCAATGGCCGTTTAAAGTCGATGTGGGGTTGGGGATGAGGTTGTGGGGGAGAAGAAAAGGATAGGTAAATTTTGACTTATTTATTTTTTCTTAATTATTAATTTAATGAAAATAGTTTAAATTAGGGCTTGTTTGTTTATGAATTGGAGCATTTTGTCAAAATATTTTAGCAAAATGATTTTTTGGAAGTAGGGTTGGGAAATGTGATAGTTGTTTGTTTGTATTTTGGGTAGTATGTGAAAAATGAATGAGAGAAAATTATTTATTTATTTATGTTTTAGGAGGAAACAAGATATCATATCAATAACTTTTTTATAGGGTTGGTAGGGTGAAATTGACATTTTAAAATTAATATTGTTAGTATGATATTTTAAGATCTTGTTTTTATTTTTAAATTATTTATTTTAGTTAATAATTTTTTTATATTTAATAAATATATTCAACTTAATCTAATTAAATTATTTTAGATATGATTATTTTTTAATATTATTGAGATGTAATTTAAAAACAAAATCATATTAATTAAGAGATGGATTTGATTTTTATTTTTATTTTATAATTAATAAATATGTTTAATTAAATTTGATTAAATTACTTTAGATATGTTGATGATTTTATTTTATTTTTTCTAATTTAACTTCAATTAAAAGATTATTTAATATTTAAAAAAATTATTAATAAAATATTTAAATTTATTCTGAGTAATTTAAATAATATTAAAGTTAAACCCCATGTTAAAGTTACAAATAAGTTCAGGGGTATTTTTGTCTGAAAAATAATCAAAACAACTTTTGAAAGATACGATTGAATTTTAATATAAATTTCAAATGACGTTTACAAATTTGTTAAGGATGCTAACAGTTCTTTAAAAACATTATGAATGGAAACATTAAGCAACCATTATAATTTTTCTGGGTTTATTTATAAATAAGTTAAATTTTAGGGGCTTCTATGAAATTTATTCAAATAAAAACACCCCACTCATGATTGTCACGTGCCACTTTCCGTTAAAAAATTAATGGACGCTGGGGTTGCGTCCCAAATGTTCTAAAAAATATCAAAGTTTTGGTCCTATAATTGTCAACTCCAAAAACTTAGGTACCAAAAGTGCAAATCCCCCTATCTAATGGGACCAAAAGTGCAATTTTCCCAAATTTTTAATAACTGTGATGACATGTGATATTAATAATTGAAATATTTTTTACACTTTAAATTAAATTAATTTGTGGAGGGAACAAAATTTTGAAGGAAGAAGCTTTGGAGCAAATTTGGAGGGAATACATTTTTGGAGGGAAATGTTTTTTTGGGTGGGACTTTATTTAATTGTGATTTAAAATTAGTAAAAAAAGCATTTGTTACCATTTTCATATAACAAAATTTTGGAGGGAAAAAATTTTTAGAGGGTAAAATATTAACTGTAATAACAAATATATTTGTTACTATAAAACTTAATTGTAACAAATTCGTCAACATAACAAAAAGTAGAAACTTTTGTTACAAATATGTCTTCCCAAAAGGTGGGAAAAATTATTTGTAAAAATACTTTAGCTTTCATAATAAATTTTTCTTTAGTTACAAAAGAATAAAAATTTTGGGTAACAGATATTCATTAAAGGTAACAAATATTTTTCTTGGTTACCCAAGATGAGTGCTTTTGTAGCAAAATTCCAATCTCGTTACGAAAAATCATGATTTTGTAACAAATTTTTACTTTGTTACCAAAATTTTTGTTACAAGAAGTGCAATTTGTTGTAGTGAATACACATGTCAATAACTATTAGGTGCATCTCACGCACACTTTTCTAACTAAGTACTCGTGATTACCTAACAAAATAAGGAAATTCAACAATTTGCTAAAAAAGAGTACAAATAAAAAAGCAATCATAACCAACTTTTTGAACATTGATTTATTAACATAAGTTTTCCTAATTATGATCGAATTTAAATGGCTAGACAAAGTTGTAGTTATATATCCATCCTACTTAAAAAAGTTAGTAAGGGTACGTTGAATTATGGGGTGAAAAGCACATTTTCCTAACATATGAGAAGGGAAAGTTCTCGTTATTTCCCGGAGGTACTGTTTATTGTTATGTTATTATCTGTCCCTTTGTTTAAAATAATAATTTTATATCTTTAAACTTCAATACAGTATTCTTATACAATTTCACAAATAGGTTTTTGTTATTACATGCAATTTTTTAATGTTGTAATATTGTTCTAAAATTTTCCTAGTGATAATGTTTAATAACAATTATACATGTGCATAACTTGTGCACTTTTCTAATATTTTTAATACGTCAACATAATATTCCTAAACAATCTCAAAACAAAGGTTTCTATAATTACATGTAATTTTTAATTTTATAATATTAGTTTTAAAAAATTCCTAGTGATATTGTTTGATAACAATGTGCATCACATGTACACTTTTCTAGTTTCTAGTTTCCACTTGTATGAAGTTAGCACTCTAGGCCATACATCATGATAAAGAGCACTAGTCCTAATGTTTCTTGTCTTCACCCCCCCCCCCCCCCCCCGGGCTCCTTTTTGGGGAGATGAAGTGGTGTTAAGAAAATATTAGATCTTAATTGGAATGACTTTTATTCATTGATCCTCAAAGATTGGCATGACAAAGGAAACACTTTTATCAATAGAGCAGAAGTTTGGTATTGATCCACAAAGATGCAGATGTAATTTCACAAAAGAAACACTTTACTAGATAGAAAAAGAAAATGACAATGAGAATGCATCTTCAAAGGTACTGAATATGTAATTAAGCTTTTAAAAAGGAAAAAGTTTTAGATTGATAATTAGAATGCATCTTCAAAGATAACTGCTTGTGTAATCAAGTTTTCGAAGAAGAAAAAGTTTTAGCTCGATAATTGGAAGGTATTTTCAAAGATGTTGCCTATGTAATCCAGTTCTTGAAGAAGAAAACATTTTAGTTCACACCGGTTTAATTGATCTAGAAATTCTTTGAGGGTAAAAAATCTTTAATTGATGGCTTCTTTGGTTCATCTCAGTTGGATATATATATATATATAAGAAGATCCTTGCCTTTAATGCTAATTACTCTCGTGTATTCTCTATAAAATATTTGTGCAATCACTATATTTCCACACATGGATTCAACTATTCCACCAACAACAATATCTACATTTATTCCTTCCTTATCTGATCACCTTACAGTGATGTCGAAGTAGATGTTGAGGAACTTCAGCACACTTAATCACTCCCTCCGTCAGAAAATAATTTGAATTATGATGGTTCTATTATTTCTAATTCTCCACTTGCATTAATATCGAGGTAGATGTCGAGGGACTCAGGCACATTCAATCACACCTTACATCAGAAAATAATTCGAATCATCATGGTTTCACCATTTATATATGTTGTTGTTGGATGTGATTTGATATGTAGGGTTTCTCAACATCTACCTGAAAGTCACTAATTTTTCTTTTTCTTATAGTGTGTAGAGTATATTTATATTAGAAAGTATAAAAAAATATAAAAGTAAAAAAATACTACTAATATTCATATCTAGTATTTATAGTTGGTCATATTTTTAAATTATAAAAGAAATTATAATCAATATATGATGGAAATTTCAGGAAACATTAAGATGTATAAAACACCAATATAAAATTCCGATACATTATCTTAAAAAAGGTTTACCAACATTAAGATTTAACTTAAAATTTGACAGCTTTTTTTTACTTTATTTTACTAGTTTAAGAAATACACAAATCAATGATAATGATTCTCTAATAACTATTCTATGCATAACACGTGCAATATTCTAATATTTATAGAACTTCAACATAATATTCCTAAACAATGTCATGAAAAGGTTTCTTTATTAAGTATAATTTTTTAATTTTATAATATCAGTTTAAAAAATTTGCTAATGTGAATTTGATGACACTTATACATGTGCATCACATGTGCACTTTTCAATTTTTTTGAAATGATATAAGAAAGGACAATTAATATTCTAATGTGTGATGGTCATGAATATAGCAAAGACTTCAATCAACCCTGAAAAAGTTTTAGTTTGATAATTGGAATGCATCTTCAAAAATACTACCTATATATGTAATCCAATTTCGAACAAGAAAAATTTTTACTCTATAATTGAAATGCATCTTCAAAGATAGATGCCTATTTAATCAAAGAAATGCATCTTCAATAAGTTCTAGCTTGATAATTGGAATGCATCTTCAAAGATAGTTCCTTGTGTTATCTAGTTTTCAAAGAAAAACAAGTTTTAGTTTGATTGGAATGTATCTCAAAGAATCCAGTTTCCAAGAAAGTAAAAGTTTTAGCTTGATAATTAGAATACATATTCAAAGATAGTTGTTTATGTTATCGAATTTATAAAGAAGAAAAAGTTTTAGCTTGATAATTGGAATGCATCATCAAAGATAGTGCCAATGTAATCTAGTTCCCGAAAAAAAAAATGGTTTTAACTTAGACTGGTTGGATTAATACTTAAATTCTTAGAGGGTCCATTATTGAATTGGTGGATTCTTTGGTTTGCCTCAATTAGCTATATATATGTAAGAGGATCCTTGCCTTCATGGCTAATTACTCTTGTATAATTCTCTCCAAAATATTTGCACAATTACTATATTTCCACACGTGGATTCATCTATCCTAGAATCATTAAAGTTTCAGCCATAGTTGGTACACATTTTATACTTTTTCAAAAGCGGGAATATCATGATACTATCAAGGTTGGTAATGAAAAGACTAATTTACCATTTATTGGAGAAGGAATTGGGAAGATGATAATCATCACAAATGCAAGCTTATATAAATTAGATAATAAAGATTGGCTAGGAGCAATATTATGTAAGCGTTAATTTGTATTATATCTATGTATTCATTTTTATCAATGACTTGCTTGTGCATTTAACATGGTTAATTAGTTGAATTCTTACTCTTTTTTAAGCATGTATAGGGATCAAAGTAAAAGAGATTTTGGCTCTAGATTTGACCATCATATATATTGATCAAAATGGAGTTGCTGCGGAGACTTAGGGAGAGAAATCAATATTCTTTAGGTATAAATTTGCGGAGTCCAATATGGCACCGCATGTGAATGGGTATAAGCAATTCTATCATAGTTATCATTTCTATGGTAAAAGTTATTCGGTACTTTTTTTTTTTTTTCAGAAATGTAAATTCTTTTATTTAGAAATCATATCCTAAGGAAAATATAGTATTTATAGACCAATCCCACAGGTCTACAATTGACAAAATCTTTGTGTATTCTAACTGCTAGTGGCTCCACAAATAACTTACACACAGTGTTCTTGGTATTGTATTAGAGGATTATGCATTGATTGTAGTGATGCTGTCTAATTATTTGGGTGCATTAGTAATTGGGTACTACATTAATCCCTCCAACACTACCACCTTTGCCCATATTTGGTAATATTGGACCAGGTACAGCTATCAACAATGCATCACCATCATCTGCGTATGCATCATGTGGTGTAGAAGCTGAATCTAAATATTCTCTCAGAGCTTTTCTAGATGTTAGATGATTAGATACCTTTGAAGGTGGAATATGACTTAGATTTGGCTAAGTATTGATGGTAAGTATGATGAATACTACTTAAGCACTCATATGGTTTCTATTAAGTAGCTACAAAAGTATATAATTATTTTCCTTTTTCTTTTTCTCCCCACCCTTTTTGGTTACTGATTTTGTATGTTGTTAAGTCCATATTAGTATTAATTTGAATATCATATTTAGGACTTAACAAATAATTTTCTTTTTTTAAAAGTTATAATTCCCTTGCTAATTGATGAAAATATTAGAATTGCAGGAATATAAGTGGAGAAATAGCAAAGTAGGACAAATTGACTCAAGTTGGTGGGAATGCTGATTGGATGACACATCATTATCAAAGAAGGGCATAAGAGTTTTTATTTATTTGAATCCTATTCTAATTAGAAGACTCTTCCAAGTACTTATAAATAAGTCTCTCAGAGGGCAGATTTTTCTATTTTGGAGTCGAAGTATTGCGAGAATTCGGGATTCAGAGGAGGACAAAGTGGAGATCAAATTCATCTAGGAATAGAGTTTCTTCTTCTCCCTTTGATTTTGTTTTTAATTTTGGATTTGAAACGATGTTTCGTTTTATTCATGTTTTGTTTGACAATTCAATCATGAATTAATTCGTTACACTAGGATTATGATGGATTCTTTTGAATAAATTGATGCATGATTTACTTCCATGAAATTAATAGCGCTTAAGGTTATTTCTTCTATTGTATGCTTTTTCTATTTGATTGCATGATCAATAGTCAAGTGCATCTTTAAACCCTAGAGGAGTCTTGGAAAAGAAAATCTAGGGATTAATTGTTCAAATTGATGAACTAATTAATTTGTGAGTATGATAGGAATATACCTGCTTGCCCTAGGGAGTTAGTTGAGTGGTATAACCTCATTCATAATTTAGTTAATTCGCATAGGAATATAGTGAATTGAATAAATTAGGGATTTGATTTCTGGTAATTCGGAAGAATCTCGTAATTGCATAAGACTCAAGACTAATAACCTGTTATTAATTTCATAGGGAGAAAATTATATAATCAACTTATTCGATTGATGAAATCATAATTCTAGGCCTTTATATCCTAATAAAAATCTTAATCAGCATCATTTTTTTTTTCTTATTTTCATTAGTTTAGTTTTAATTCTTATTTAATTGATTTTGTTTGAACAAAACAAGCATGTGATAAATTAATAATTAGTAGCGAATAATTTAGTTCCTCATGGGATCGATACTCTTATCATCATTTTATTACTTATTGCGACACGTGCACTTGCGTAATTGTTTGTATTATTTATTTTTCACAACACAACCAACAAGTTTTTGGCGCGATTGCCACGGAACAAATTTTTTTTGTTTATGCTAATATTAGTTTTAAGCACCAAGTTTTAATTCAGATCTATTTTATTTATTTATTTCAGGAACCCTTGCAATTATATGTAGGATAATCAGAACCAGATAATCAGGAGCCGGAATTAGTGCCGTTTGATCCATAAATTGAGAGAACTTTTCGGTGATGCAGACGAGCACTTCAGGAGGCAAACGAAGATACTACAGAGATGGCAGAAGAAGATGGATATTTGGTGATTATGCTATCCCACAAATTCAGGGCTTTCAGACAGGAATCGCTAAACCATCTGTTCAGGCTAATAATTTTGAGATCAAGCCCGCTATCATTCAGATGATATAGAATTCAGTACAGTTTGGCGAGTCTCCAATAGAAGATCCGAATGCTCATTTAGCTAACTTTTTGGAGATTTGTGACACCTTCAAATATAATGGAGTCTCTAATGATGCAATCCGATTAAGGTTATTTCCATTTTCATTAAAGGACAAAGTGAAGTTGGTTGTCATCCTTGCCATCGGGATCCGTTGCCACTTGGGAGAGTCTAGCACAAAAATTCTTGGCTAAGTTTTTTCAACCATCACGAATAGTCAAGTTAAGGAATGAAATCACTTTTTTTGTACAATTTGATCAAGAAACATTTTATGAGGCATGGGAAAGATACAAGGACATGTTTAGAAAATGCCCTCATCATGGTTTGAGAAAGTGACTTCAAGTGCAGACATTCTACAATGGATTATCCGCACAAACAAGAGGAATAGTTGATGCTGCTGTAGGAGATACGCTTATGCAGAAAAAGATTGGAGAAATATTTGAGTTATTTGAAGAGATGGCAGCAAACAGTTATCAATGGCCAACTGATAGATTAACTCAACCAAAGAAAACTACAGGAATCTATGAGGTAAATGCTGCTACATCTTTGAATGCATAGTTAGAAGCTTTAACAAAGAAGATGGACACGCTTGCAAGTATTATAACCCAGCTAGGACAATAGGTTCCAGCAGTAGAAGGCCAATTTATTACTTGCGACAATTGCGGGGATGCACATTCAAGTGATTAGTGTCAACATACTTTGGAATCAATGCAGTTTGTTGGGAACTTTAACAAGAATCAAAATAATCCATAATCAAATACTTATAATCTTAAATGGAGACAAAATATTTCCCATTGAGCAACAACCAAGGACAATATTCAGCTCCTAAACTTCCACCACTCGGCTTTCAGCAATAGATAAAGCCACCAACTCAAGAAAAAAAGCCCTCATTAGAGGAGATGTTTATGAAGTTCATGACAAAAATGGAAGCAGCAATTCAGAGCCAATCAGCTTCAATCAGAACACTGGAAACACAAATAAGGCAATTAGCTAATGCGTTAAGTATGAGACAGTAAGGAACTTTGCCAAGCGATACTGAGACAAATCCTAAACGAGAAGGAAAAGAACATTGCAAGGCAATTACTCTAAGGAATGGAATAGAGTTGCAGGAAATTCAAAAGGTACCTCAAGTCTCAAAAAAAGTAGAAGAACCACCAATAGTTGAGAAAGAAGAGGAGTTAGAGTAGAAGACTGAGTCTAGAACCACCACACTACCTCCTCCTTTTCCTCAAAGGCTTAGGAAACATAAATTGGACAAAAAAATTTAGCGTTTTATGGAAGTTTTAAAGAAACTTCAAATTAACATTCCTTTTGCTAAAGCTTTAGAACAAATGCAAAGTTATGTGAAGTTTATGAAGGATATTTTATCTAGGAAAAGGCATTTTGGGGAGTTCGAAACAGTGGTTTTAACAGAGGAATGTAGTGAAATTATTCAAAAGAAGTTATCACCACAAGTTAAAGATTTAGGAAGTTTCACAATTCCATGTACCATTGGAACTCGCTTTTCTGGACGTGCACTATGTGATTTGGGAGCAAATATAAATTTGATGTCATTCTCCATTTATCAAAGGCTTGGACTTGGAGAAGTCAAACCTACAAGTGTGACCTTGCAATTGGTAGATAGATCATTCACATATCCAAAGGGAGTAATTGAGGATATTTTGGTTAAAGTTGAAAATTTTATTTTTCCTGCGGATTTCATTATTTTGGATATGGAGGAAGATCGTGAAGTTCTTATTATTCTGGGCAGGCCATTTTTAGCCACAAGTAGAGCTCTTATTGATGTACAAAAAGGTGAGTTGACCATAAGAGTTCAAGACCAAGAGGTAAAATTTAATGTTCTTAAGGCTATTAAATATCCCAGTGCTTCTGATGATTGTCTTGCAGTTAGTGTTGTAAATAGTCTTGCGGGAAATATTTTTCAAAATGCCCAAAATACTGACCCCCTTGAAGCAGCTCTACTTACCTTAGCAGATGTTGGTGATGCTAAAATACAGGAATTCCTAAATTTCCTAGAAGCTCCGCCTAAGATTACTAAGCACCCAAAATTTGAAGATTTGGATATGTCCACTTCCTCAGGAATGCTAAAGCCATCTATTGAGCAACCACCCACTTTAGAATTAAAACCTCTTCCTGATCACTTACGATATTCTTATTTGGGAAGTTCATCTATATTACATGTTATTATTTCATCGTTGTTGTCTTATGAGCAGGGAGATAGGTTATTGAGAGTGTTAAGGGAGCATAAAAAAGCACTTGGATGCACAATTGCAGATATTAAAAGAATTAGCCCTTCATTTTGCATGCACAAAATTCTACTTGAGGACAATCAAAAGGGCTCTATTGAACATCAAAGGAGATTGAATCCCATAATGAAAGAAATAGTGAAGAAAGAAATCATTAAGTGGCTTGATGCATGTATTATTTATCCTATCTTAGATAGTTCATGGGTAAGTCCAGTACAATGTGTACCAAAGAAAGAAGGCATGACAGTGGTGAAGAATTATAATAATGAACTTATTCCAACAAGGATAGTTAGTGGATAGCGAGTGTACATGGATTATAGAAAGTTGAACAAAGCCACGAGACAGGATCACTTCCCCTGCCCTTCATTGATCAGACGCTGGGTAGACTGGCAGGTAAGGAATACTATTGCTTCTTAGATGGTTATTTGGGATACAATCAGATTGCCATAACTCCAGAAGATTAGGAAAAGACAATATTTACTTGTCCATATGGAACTTTCACTTTCCGGATGATGCCTTTTAGCCTTTGCAATGCACCGGCTACTTTCCAGAGATACATGATGGCAATCTTCATTGATATGGTAGAAAATTTCCTTGAGGTATTTATGGATGATTTTTCAATTTTTGGAAATTCTTTTAATGAATGTTTGAATAATCTTGCACTTGTTTTAAAAAGCTGTGAAGAAACTAACCTTGTTCTAAATTGGGAGAAATGTCATTTTATGGTAAGAAAAGGGATAGTTCTTGGGCATAGGGTCTCTAGCAAAGGAATTGAGGTAGACAAGGCAAAAATTGAAACAATTGAAAAGCTTCCACTCCCATCATCGATGAAAGGTATTCGTAGTTTTTTGGGACATGCAAGTTTCTATTGGCGTTTCATTAAGGATTTCTCTAAAATTTCTAAACCCTATGTAATCTTCTAGAAAAAGATGTACCTTTTAAATTTGATGATGAATGTCTTAAGGCTTTTAATTTATTAAAAAGGAAACTTGTTTCTGCACCTATTATTGTTGTGCCTGATTGGGATTTACCTTTTGAACTAATGTGTGATGCTAGTGACTTTGCTGTTGGTGCTGTTTTAGGCCAGCGCAGGGAAAAGATCTTTCATTCAATATATTATGCTAGCAAAACACTAACAGATGCACAGATAAACTATATCACCACAGAGAAGGAGCTATTAGTTGTAGTATTTGCATTCGATAAGTTTCGCTCATATTTGGTAGGAACCAAGGTAATAGTATATACAAACCATTCAACTATCAGATATCTAGTGGAAAAGAAAGATGTCAAGCCAAGACTGATTAGATGGTTGTTGCTGCTACAAGAATTTGATCTGGAAATTCGAGATAAGAAAGGCTCAGAAAATCAAATTGCTGATCACTTGTCAAGGTTAGAAAGTACAAAAATTGTAAATGAGAAGACAATGATCAAAGAAACATTCCCAGATGAGCAGTTATATGCAGTAGAAGAGAAAGGGGTTCCATGGTATGCAGACTTGGTAAATTATATAGTTAATGGAATGTTCCCTCCAGAAATTAACTCTCAACAAAAGAAGAAATTTCTCTCAAAAGTGAGGAAATATGTTTGGGACGAGCCATTCCTATTTAGAATTTGTCCAGACCAAATACTTAGGCGTTGTATCTCAGAAGAAGAAGTAAGGAGCATACTTGAGCATTACCATTCATCCCCATATGGAGGTCATTATCAAGGTGATCGCACTGCAGCAAAGGTTCTTCAGTCATGTTTTTATTGGCCTACCTTATTTAAAGATATTTATACTTTTGTTGCATGTTGAGATAGGTGTCAAAGAGTAGGAAATATTTCTAGAAACAATGAGATGCCTCTAAATGCAATATTAGAAGTTGAGTTATTTGATGTGTGGGGTATTGCTTTTATGGGTTCTTTTGTGCCATCCTTTGGGAGTCTATACATTCTTGTGGCAGTTGATTATGTCTCCAAATGGGTGGAAGTCGTTGCTCTACCAACTAATGACTCTAAGGTTGTAACAAACCTTTTAAAAAAGAATATTTTTACTCATTTTGGTACACCTAGAGCTATTATTAGTGATGGAGGAAAGCAATTTTGTAATAGATATTTTGATGCTCTATTAGCCAAATATGGAGTTAAGCACAAAATTGCCACAGCTTACCATCCACAAACTAGTGGTCAAGTCGAAGTATTAAATAGAGAAATTAAAAGAATTTTGGAGAAAACAGTGAGTGTTACTAGAAAAGATTGGTCTAAGTAGTTAGATGATGCATTGTGGGCATATAGGATAGCTTATAAAACTCCCATTGGGTTGTCACCTTACAAATTAGTATTTGGGAAAGCATGTCACCTGCCAGTAGAATTAGAACATAATGCTTATTGGGCTATAAAGGAACAAATAGAAGATTCAAGGTGAATGGACAGCGAATCAAGCACTATTGGGAAGGCAATTTTAATCGCCAACGATCCACGCTCACCTTGGTTGATGTTGAATAATGCTTGATAAAGTCAAGCTGATGACTAGAAATCAGGCGTTTATTGGGAGGCAACCCAAATTTTCTTTCTACTTTTGTAATGTTTATTTTTCTTTTTATCTGTCTATGATGTAGTGCTTAATTTCTTTCATTTTTGTGTGAAAAAAAAATAAAAAATTGCAAGGCAATATTGTCGTGCCAGGGCGCAAAACTCTTGCACCTAGGCGCACGGGCGTAAAACTTACAACCCAAAACAAAAATCTTTGCGCCAAGGCACAATATTTTCGTGCCTCGATATAAGGTATGGTAAGATTCCAGAAAGCCTTGCGCATGGTTGTGGATTATTCGCGCCCAGGCACAAGGGCGTAAAAAAGTACACCCATTCCAGAACGGCCTGCGCCGGGGCGCAAAACTTTTGCGCCCAGGCGCAACGAGTGTTCTACCCATTCTAGAATAGTGTGCACCAGGGCACAAGACTTTTGCGCCCAGGCACAACGAGTGTTCTACCCAAGGCAGAATGCTCTGCACTGGGGCACAAGACTTTTGTGCCCAGGTGCAATGCATGTTCTGCCCAAGGCAGAATGCTCTGCGCTAGGGCGCAAATAATCTGTACCCAGGCGCAAGTCGCACTTCAAAAAAAAAAGGAAAAAATTTGTTTTTTTTAACACCTTTGTTTTGTCCGCGATTCCCCTTTCCCCATTTTCTTTCTTTTCAAAAACAAAACCCTCATTCCCCTTCCTCATTCTCTTGTTTTTTTTTCCAAACTACAAAACCCATTTACCTTACCCATTCTCCCTACCCCACTACCAACCATCACCATATCTACCAACAACCCACCGCCGGCGAACTCAACATTCTTCATCTCATTGGGCTACATTCTTGGTATTTCTAATACTCATAATAGGTTGTTTGCTTGGTTTCTTGCATAAACTTTCTTTAGATTTAGGTGTTTTGGGATTATTTACTTAAATTTTGTGGAATATGATTGATTGTTGGGAGAACAAGTGATTTATATGCAAATCTTGTAGGTTTGTGTGAGTTTGCCACCATATTGTTTGATTAGGCTAAAACTTAGTATGTCATTGATCTAACATTTGGAAATTATTAAGTTTCATCTTGCCATTGTTGAATGCTTAGATATGGATTCTTCGGCATTATTTGGAAATATTCATTAAGTATTATCAAGTAATACTAAGCATAATATTGTGGCACATTGAGCTCATTATTGAAAAGGGAATTGAATTGCCTTGAGAAAATTGAAATTTAGTCTGATGGATTTAGTTGGTGAAAAAGTTAATTCTTTCAAGATTTTGGATTGAGGCTTTATTAACCTTATTATTAACAATTTGGAATGATATTGTTTGATTTTTGCAAAAATTGTGAATTGGAATAGTAGTGAGATGACACCTAAAGCAAGCAGGAAAAGAAACAAGATGAAGGCCTCTAGCAATAGACGACTAACTTTTGATACCACCCAATTTGTTTCAGTAGAGGCAGAGACACTATATTCACAAATCACCATGCATCAACCCTTTGTTAGGAAAAGAGGATTAAGGGAGCACTGGGAAAGAGGATTAAGGGAGCACTCACGCCATGATCCTACTAGAAGCCCAATTATAATATGAAGAGGTTGGCAAAAGTTTGTTAGCACCCCAAAAGCTGCAGTCATACTAGTAGTGAGGGAGTTCTATAGCAATTTAGTATTCACTACTGGAGATACGATATTTGTGCGAGGTAAACAGGTGTCATTCTCTCGGGAAGCTATTAATGAAATCTTTGAGACACCTAACATTGACAGTGATGATGAGTTCCAGCAATTTCTAACTACATAAATAAATATGGAAGAAGTGAAAAATCATCTATGTAGTCAAATTGTCGAGTGGAAGATAGGAGCTAACAATCAGTATAGGCACTTCTCGAGGGTAGGATTATCCCCACATATCCACCATTGGTTCAAATTCATTTGTGCCCATTTGTTACCAGTTTCCCATTACAGCAATGTCACTAGGGAGTGAGCCATTTTTTTATATGCTACACATAAGATGATCCCTATTGATATCGGACTAATTATTAATCCTACTATTCGGAAGGCATCACCAAGTGGAATATGAGATAGCTTAGTATGTCCACATTTGATCTCAAAGTTATGCGCTGCAGCAAGGGTTCAATGGGATCCAAGTGAGGAATTACTACCTCCCGAACAGATAATTGATGATGATCAATCAAGAAAAGCTCCACAACCACATGAAGAGGATCCAGCTCATCAGAACCGCTATCGATCCATACCACAACGTCAAGATATGTTGGAGAATATGATGAGACAATTATTAATAAACCAGCAGGCTACAGAGGAGCACCGCCGAGCATGTCTTGACACTCAACAACAATGGTATACCATGTTGGCGCAATGTCATAACATTCCACCCGAGGATTATCCTACATTTCCACAGCCACCACACTTTGATTTTCTTGCTACTGTAGTTCCACCCCCGAAGGTTGAGGAAGACGATGACGCCAATGATTAATCAGGGAGTATTTTTTTTCTTTATTTTATTTTATCTTTATTTTTGTTTTTAATAGTATTTTTTTATTCTTATTTTTTTTTCATATTAGTGTCTCTTATTTTCTTGCTTTCTCTTTCATGGTAGTATTAGTACTTTGAGGGCAAAGTACCTCTCAAGTTTGGGGGGCTGCTTTGTGCGTCAATTTTTAGTCCTTTGTGTCCTTTTTATTTTCTGTTGTCTTGATTTTGATTAGGGTTCAGTAATTGAGTCAATATCTTACATGTACAAAAATTAATCTTCTTGAATCAATGAAGATATTACTCCTTTAATTTTATGTTTCGTAAAAAATTATACTTGTGTGATGATGGAATTGTGCACTTTGAGTAGAAGCAATGCTAGGATGACATCCTCTATTTTTGAGCACTCTCTTTCTCACTTCTAATTATTGGTTAATTTAGAGGACATTTATGCATGAGTTACATAGGTAATACTTCAAACTCTACAATTTGTTTAATTCCTTATTAAGGCGAAATCCTAGAAAACACTCAATTAAAGGAAATGACTTAGGCCATTTTTGACCCGTTTGAGCCTTTCCAGGTTACCAAATGATATTATATCCCTTGGGTCCCTTGTTGAACCTATTTTTAAATATCCTTTTCAATTGACAACTAACTCAACAACCAACCTAAAAACATAATCCTACCAAATAAATCCCACAATTACTTGATAGATCTATTTGAAATGGGAACAAGCAGTATAGTGCCCATGAGTTTGATTTTCTTTCTTTAAAAAAAAGGGTGTAGATAAGGCCTCATGCACACAAATGTGTGCATAGTGGCATGAGCACCGTCCAAAAAAAAAAAAAGAGGAAGAAAGAAAGAAAGAAATTAAGAAGTACTGTTCAATAAGTTTGGGGGAGAATTAAGAGGTGATGATTAACAAGTGCTGTGGGTATTGAGTCAGTATTATCTATATTTTTCCTACCTTTACCCAAGCCCACACTACAAGCTATGCAAGTCCTAAATGATCCTTTATTGAATGTATTCTACATTAGTGGAGATAGAGATGAAAAGCAAACCTATGAAGTATTAGAGTAGAGTCTTGTACTTGTATATAAATTAATCCGAATTGCCAATAACTACTTATAGAGAAAGCACACACATACACAGGGGATTCATTTGAACATTGTATCTGCTTATTTGTGCATAGCAAAATCAAATCGCAATTGTGGTTGACTACGAGCATAGCTTTAAAGTAGTTCTAAGAGTAGCAAAAAGAAGTTATGTTTTTGCATATGCATTTTTGTGCTTATTTGTTTTCCTTTGAGTGCCGTTGAGTCTTTTCTTTGCGTTGCTCGAGGGCGAGCAAAATATTAAGTTTAGGGGTATTTGTTAAGTCCATATTAGTATTAATTTGAATATCATATTTAGGACTTAACAAATAATTTTCTTTTTTTAAAAGTTATAATTCCCTTGCTAATTGATGAAAATATTGGAATTGCAGGAATACAAGTGAAGAAATTGCAAAATAGGACAAATTGACTCAAGTTGGTGGGAATGCTGATTGGGTGACACGTCATTATAAAAGAAGGGCAGAAGAGTTTTTATTTATTTGAATCCTATTCTAATTAGAAGACTCTTCCAAGTACTTATAAATAGGTCTCTCAGAGGGCGGATTTTTCTATTTTGGAGATCAGAAGTATCGCGATAATTCGGGATTCAGAGGAGGATAAAGTGGAGATCAGATTCATTTAGGAATAGAGTTTCTTCTTCTCCCTTTGATTTTGTTTTTAATTTTGGATTTGAAACAATGTTTCGTTTTATTCATGTTTTGTTTGACAATTCAATCATGAACTAATTCCTCACTGTAGGGTTATGATGGATTCTTTTGAATAAATTGATGCATGATTTTCTTCCACGAAATTAATAGCGCTTATGGTTATTTCTTCTATTGTGTGCTTTTTCTATTTGATTGCCTAATCAATAGTCAAGTGCATCTTTAAACCCTAGAGGAGTCTTGGAAAAGAAAATCTAGGGATTGATTGACAATGGAAGACCTTAGGATTAATTGTTCAAATTGATGAACTAATTAATTTGTGAGTAAGATAGGAATATACCTGCTTGCCCTAAGGAGTTAGTTGAGTGGTACAACCTTATTCATAATTTAGTTAATTCATATAGGAATACAGTGAATTGAATAAATTAGGGATTTGATTGCAGGTAATTCGGAAGAACCACGTAAATGCATAAGACTCAAGACTAATAACCTATTGTTACTTTCATAGGGAGAAAATTATGTAATCAACTTATTCAATTGATGAAATCATAATTCTAGGCTTTTATATCCTGATAAAAATCTTAATCAGTACCTTTTTTTTTTTTCTTATTTTCATTAGTTTAGTTTTAATTCTTATTTAATTGATTTTGTTTGAACAAAACAAGTGTGTGATAAATTAATAATTTGGAGCGAATAATTTAGTTCCTCATGGAATCGACACTCTTCTCATCATTTTATTACTTGTTGCGACACGTGCACTTGCGTAATTATTTGTATTATTTATTTTGCACAAGACAACCAACATATGTACTAGAAATTTCAGGTTTAAATGAACTAGAATTTTATTTTGGAAACTGGCCTGAGTTCTGGTTTTTGGCGAAGGATATCTCTTTTGCTACTGACAAACTGTTGGTTACATGTTATCTTTTATTCATCTATGCTAGACTATAATTCATTTTGTTAGATGGCATTTTGCTACTAAATATTGTCAAATGCTGCTGAATGTTGTTGGACTCTCTTCATTTTTCTATTGTTCATTTGATGGATACTTGGGGTTGACTACGGTCCAATACCTATAGTTTTAACCTAACGTCCTACACTCCTTAAAAAATTGATATGTGTACAAATACCTTTTTTAAATCAATAGTAATTAAGTTAATTTACAATAATAATCTTCTCTAATTAAATTAAAAGTAAAATAGTTTTTAATATGAAATACATTAAATATCCTTATAAAAAATTAATATATAACTAAATTAAAATCAAAATATAATTACGTAAAAAATAAAAAAATAAATTTTAAATTAAACCAATTCAACCCACCATCCCAATTCCCAAATTCAACATACACGTATCAGAGCAATTTCTGTTCTTCAAAAACCCCAACCAATGTTCCAATTTTCGTTTTTCACCCGGCACATATCATCCCCATCCGTCAAACGAAAATCAGAAGCAAGATCCTGCCACACGTATCATCAATCGAATAATTGGCCATTGTAGAACATTCTCCAGGTCATAAGTGGGATTGTAAATCCAGTCAGGAGGAATTGCCATCTTCCACTAAAGCGTGTCTCTCAAGGATTGCAACTGTCTCCTCCTTAGCACTGCCAAAACAGAGGGAAAAAAATGCAAAACAGTGCGTGAAATTACATGACATAGTTTTGTAGAACACACGGGCCATATCTTTGGCAAAATCATGTTAAGCAAACATGTTTTGGTTTTCTCTACATTGTATTTTCAGGAAGAGCAGAACAAGAGCAAAACAATATGATGTAACTCCGGTCATAACAAATCTAGCTTCCCAGAGAGACGATAAGGAACTCAAAATCGAAGAATTAAAGGAAAGATATGTTTTAAACGCAAGTTTTAAATATGAAAAGAGCATCCCCCCCTCCCCAATTAGGATCCGGTAAACTGAAGCACAATACGTGGCTACAACATTAGAACTTCAGTGAAAAGACATTTGATTCTGATTTTCATTTGATGGATGGGGATTGTACGTGCCGAATGAAGAATGGAAACTGAAACACTGGTTGGGGGTTTGAAGAACAAAAATTGCTTCTGATACAAGTATGTTGAATTTGAGAATTGGGATGGGGGGTTAAATTGGTTTAATTTAAACTTTATTTTTCCTTTTTCTTTTCCTATTTTTCAGTTAATTATATTTTGATTTTTGTTTTAGTTATATATTAATTTTTGATAAGGATATTTAAGGTATTTCATATTAAAAACTATTTTATTTTTAATTTAATTAGAAAAGATTAGTATGGTAAATTAACTTAATTACTATTAATTTAAAAAAGGTATTTGTACACATATTAATTTTTTACGAGGTGTAGGATATTATGTTAAAACTATAGGTATCGGACCGTAACCAACCCTAGATACTTTTGCCCACTGGACTACTCTGAATTGCTGGCCTTTATTTTGCTTTATGAGTCTACTGGCCACATTGCTTGGAGTCTACTGTGCGGACAAATTTTCACAAATTTGTATTTAAACATGTTTCATTTGTGAAGTTTATAATTAACAAATTACATGAAATTAGAAATTTAGTTAAAATTTGAAATTACTTTTTTATCATTTCAATTTGTAGTTTAGTAATGGACAAATTTCTAATTTTCTTAAATCTTTAAAAGTTAATTATAAAAACTATGATTTGGGATAAAAAATTTATTATCACTGTATTGTCACTATAAAGTGTCACTAATTGTCTTATTAAGCTTGCAAAAATCATTATTATGATCATATAAAATCTTTTTAACTTAATATATATAGCTAGTTAATTACAATTTTCACATTGCTAGGTAACATATTACCACTAATCTTTTTTGTTGTATTGTTTGTTTCCTTGTCTCTCTTGTTTTACCTCCCAAAGCTTTTGCAGGGGATTGGCTTTATTAAGGTATAAGGGCCTGTTTGGTTTTATTTCCATTCTCATTTTTTATTTCCTTCATTTTTAAAATTTGAAATGTGAGTTAGTAAAAATGAGTTAAAAGTAAGTTTATATTTGGATAAGTTACTGAAAAAGTAATGATTTTATTGGGTGTAGTAGGCTGTAGGTGGAGAAAGATAGTAATAATGAAATAGAGAGAGAATATATATAGATTATTGGGGAATGTATTTTGAGAATAGAAATAAAAATGATGTTGAGAAAAAATGTGAAAAAGTAATGTCTTTCAATTTTCAAATAGTAGAAAATGTCAAAAAGAGGTTTGAAAATGAAACCAAATGGGTCCGTAGTGTTTACATAATTACAAGTATAATTGTTATCCTAAATACTGCATGGTAGTGTCTATGTATGTGTTTTTGGATGTATTAGTGGGAGTGTTGGACAGAGATGGATTATTTCTAACATAGGAAAGCTGACGCAGAGAAGAAGAACATCAACAAGACTAAAGAATAAATGTGTTTAATGTTTCCTGGATTTATCTTGGCAATATTAGATGTGGTGCAAACTAGCAAAAAGTACATATAAATCAGTTTTAAGAAGCATGGCGATGATTTGAAATTCAATTTGATCACCACTAAGTATGGGCAACTATGAAGCATTCTAGTTTGTCGAAGTACATGTAGAATGATATACGAAGCATTCTAGTTTGTCAAAGTAAACATATTTCAACTTTATTGAGAATATGAAGCAATGCAATCATTATCTATATGTATCACATGGATTTCAATGTGTAGTGGCTTAGCTTGATGTACTGTAATTATGAATTTAAAAATTTGTAGTTTTAGTTACGACAATTGATCTAATCAAATTCAAAGTAAATGTTATTGTAGTTTACCTTCACTATATATGGACAATTGGTAGTTGATAATTATTATTTTTTATATAATATATAGCTAATATGTTGTGCTTTCAACGAAAAATGCTACAAATTGGTAGCTCCCAATTTTCGTTGCTTGTTATTTAAAAAATTAATATATTGGCTACGAAATTTGTACCTATTGTTTGTAGACCTAGCTAATAAATAAATTTCATAACATTTTTTTCCTTTTGTAACGGATATTTAAATTTTTGGTAGTGTTCTACATTATCACTTCAAAACACTTTGCATAAGTTTTGCTTCATTGGTTGCTCAATTTAATTAGGTTTTTGAAGTTGTTTAGGTAAAGGGAATATTGATAACTAACTTTTTGCTTTCTTGCTTTATCTCGTCTAAGATACACTCAGAAAAAGCTAAAGCATCAACTTACTTTGTAACTGATGCTAAGAATTCATAATTTTAGCTACGAAATTGACTTGGCCAAATTAGAAGTAGATGATCTTATAGTTAACCCTCACTACAATTAATCTGTTGCTGATGATTATTCTTTTTTTTTTTTTATGTATATTAATTTTTCTACAAATAATGCATAACTAAACTATTGTGTTTCAAACGTATAAGACTACGAATTAATAGCTAATAATTTTTATTACTTGTAATTTGGAAGAAAAAATTACATTTGCTATTTCAAATTTGGCTAGGTCGATTCCATTCCTAAAGCTATGAATATTTAACATTAGTTGCGAATTGACCATAATTGATACTCTATTTTCTGTAGTGATCAATTTTGTGTAGTGACCTTTTCAATATGGGATGCTGCATGGTGTATGGGAATTGTCGGCATTTGATTCATGTGGAGTGATACTCTTGCGAATTTGAGATGATTGTGCAGTTGCTTAAGGTTTCTGCTGTAATGGTGCAGTATGTTTTCGAATCCTTTGGTTGAAGAAAGTTTACTGGTAAATGTTTATGAGGTATAATTAATCTTCCTTTTTTCTCTCAAATTAATGAACTTACACTCGAATAATATCAATAAGTATTTAGTATTATGGTTGTAACCATATCTCCTAGTAGGCCTGTAAATGGGTAGGGTATCACCCTACCCATACCCATACCCTAAAATACCCAAACAAAAATACCCAATTTTTACCCTACCCTAAAATACCCAAAAGAATGAGACCCTAATCCTACCCTACCCTAACTAACCCAAGACCCATTGGGTCTAGTTTATTAGACTTATGTTTTTAATGTATACATTAATTTTCTTAATATATACTAAAAATATTATTTTGCATATGATAACAAAAAATAATTTTTTTTCTATATTTAATTTAATCATTAAATTTAAATTAATTAATTTTAAACTTTTTGCTAATTAAATTAACTATTTTATTAATATAATAGTTAAACTTTATTAATATTAAACTTTATTAATATTATTAGTAGTTAAACTTTTTGCTAATTAAAAAAAATACAGTTTAAAAGTAGTTAATTAAAACAGTTCATTAAAAAAACAGTTTATTAAAAAAAAGTTAATAAAAACAGTTTATTAAAAAAACATACAGTTTATTAAAAAAATAGTGAATAAAAACAGTTTATTAAAAAAATACGGTTTATATACAGTTTATTAAAAAAATAGTTAATAAAAACAGTTTAAGAGCAAAAACTTTTTCTATATTTAATTTTATAAAAACAGTTAATTTCTATATTAATAAACTTTAGTCATTAGCAAAATTAATTTTATTAACTATTTTTATAAAAATATTTATTCCATTATTAATTTTATTAATAAAAAGTGTTCAACTGTTGCTATGCTATTTCATTTTTTTTTTAAAAAAAATTGCAATCTCAATTTATTAATTTTATTAATTTAGTTTAATTTTTAATAAAAGAATTTATTTAATTGTTACCGCTCATTCACATATTTATAATTTTTATATATAAAAAGTTTATCATTAATATAAATTTGATTTCGGTATAAATAATTTTTAAGTTCATAAATTAAATTTAAATATAAAGTAATGGGTAATGTATGGGTATGGGTACATGGGTAATTAATGGGTATAGACCCTACCCATACCCATTACATTATATTTAATAAGTATGGGTACGGGTATGGGTATGAGTATGACATTTTGGGCCTGGATAGGGTAATACCCTACTCATTTACAGGCCTATCTCCTAGTCTAGAATATTAAACCCATTTGAAATAATTGCAATAATATTACCAAACTACTATTTGTCATAATGTTATATTTTTCCCCCCAAAATATGCCATTGCCGTGGCGGGGAATTTAGCGTTGACACTACCTTGTATGTTCATATTAAAATTTGTACATTTTGGATCAATACAAAGCAAAAGCTGTATAAACAAGGACTCATCCCTTAAAAAATGCCTATTCTAGGAAAGCGCACAAAGAAGAAAGACTCCTTCCTCACAAGGTGGTCCCATTTTATAAGGTATGATACCTATATCGATACATGGAATTCTCTATTTTGATTAATTTTATTTACATGGATCTTCTATATCTATACAAAGAGCCCAACACTAATTGCATAGGAGCCTTCCGGACTTCTTGAATGAGGCCAAAGTCAGACCCCAATGAGCCCACTAAATGGGCTAAGCCTAGCAACCAAAATCCCATATCAAGGCCCCATCCAAGCGGAGGCCCAAAAATGATTGCGAAGCAGCAGCCGAAACCATCTCAATTGGAGCCCCATATGCTGGACCCATCAGTAGAGCTGCCCACCCATTCATTGAGCCCACTGAATGTGCCTACGCTTGCAAAATTGCTCCGCCCTGCAGCTCATCCCAGTACAATGATCAGAAATAGCGGCCCAGGGAAGACCTCCAGTCCTCCATATCCCGCCATCCCAACTCTTTCTCGATGCATCATCAGAGTTTAATTTCAGGCAATCCACTATCATTTGACAAAATCATTCTCTATATAATGGACTTTGATTCCAAATGACTTCAAACGATTTCATAACATGTATTAATTATATAAAACTCCAAATTAAAGATACACAAATCCAAAACGCTTCTTTGACTCTATAAGAAATATATATTGATTATCCTACATTCTTGAAAAAATTATTTACTGACTTTCCTACATGCAATCTAAGAAATTACAATTTACACAGATATAAATGTTTTGACCATCTCTTTGAAAAATCAAAATTATTAATTTTAAAATGCCACCTTAAGCTTGCTTCTCCCATTCTCCCATTCTCCCATTCCAAGCAGATTTTGCATCATTTTAATTTTTTCATTTATAGTCATCTCGTGTTCTACCTCAATCTCTTTTCTTTCAAGACTCAACATAGAAATCATCGCCTCAATTGATATTGTGTCTACCTTGTCCTTGACCTCAGCAATGTCTAGGATGTATTGCTAGACCACCTTGACTCCTATGGTAGTTATCATTACTGATCTCCATCTTCATGCTCATTCACAAAGCTCTTTCCTACAATAATAAGAATTTCATTCTCCATCAGGTTCATTTGGATCTAGAAGACACTTTGTGTCTTCTCTCTTCAAAAGGTATTTTCTTTTATTATTATTGGACTTTCTAGTTCTATGGCATTGCTCTCCTTAGAAAACTTCTCTTATCTTCTTCACTTCTCATTCTCTTAGGAAGACACTTTCTGCCTTCACTTCTTTTTCATCAAGTCTCTTTTCACCAACCTGGAGATTTCATCACTTTCAAGATCAACAGTCTCCCTTTAGAATTTTTTAATATTTTTTTTAAACATGGAGAAATACATACTATACTTTATTCTCTTATTTTCTTTTCTCCCACTTTTTTCTTCTTCTTTTCTAAAGAGGAAGGAAAATGGAGAGGAGAATGCTTCTTTTTCCTCTTCCTTTTGTTTTATTTCTTTCTTCTCATGGACTCATGATCTTATATGGCTCTAACACCACTTTGTTGAATAATAAAAAATAAAAAATAAAGAAAATGGTGACATAATAAAAAATAATAAACAAAATAAAAAATAATAAACAAAACTCACTTAAAATAAGAGAATAGAAGATGGAGTCATAATTTATATAATAGATTTTGATTGCAAGTGACTTGAAACAAAATTATGACATGACACTACTTATATAATGCTCAACGTTAAAGATTCATAAATTCCAAAACAATTCTTTGACTCTTTAGGAAATATATTTTGACTATCCTAAAAAATACACATTTGATCATTCTAGAAATTATAGAACTTATAATTTGACCGATTCTCTGAAAATTAAGATCATTACTTCCAACATATGGATGTTGGCACGTAAATGCTTATGGACATGGTACGTACATGTTGGACCAATATATAAGTCTAGTAGAGGACCGCGACAATCCTTTTTATTGGATTGTCGTAGCAGCTGAAGCGAAGAAGACAGGTGGGAGGGCAGTCTAGGGAAGGTGATGGCCGGTGGCTGGGGGTGTTAGTGTCCCACATCGGTAAAATAAATAAGTTGTAGTTTCTATATATGGTCTTGGGCAATTCTCCCCTCTTGAGCTAGCTTTTGGGGTTGAGGATTGCCCAATACCATATATAGAGATCACAATTTATTTATTTCACTAATGTAGGACACTAACACACCCCGCACACGCCCAAGAATGAACATGTGGAGCGTGGAATGACATAAAATGGATGGCCCAACAACATTGGCTAACCCAACATCGGGAATAGGTGGCTTTGATACCATGTTAAGGAATTGACCTTGGGCCTAACTCCTCCCCTTATGAGCTAGCTTTTGGGGTTGAGTTAGGCCCAATGTCCATTCCTTAACAGGGGGGATTGGCAGTTATGGCGGCGAGATGGTTTGGTTATTGCTTGAGAGTGGTGGGGGAGGAGCAGCATGGGGGAGTACCGAAGAAGATGACTCATTTTCCTTTTATTTTCATTTTTTTTCCTTTTAATCTTTTTTTTTTTATGTTTTCTCATGAATTTTAATGTACTACTTTTTTTTTTTTATTTTATTTAAAGTTGAATTTAGATGTGTTTTTCTAGCTTGAAATATGAAATTCAATTAACAATAATTGAAAATTTATTTAAATCAATTATAAATATTTTAAAATGTTATAGTTATATTAGTTTAAAACATAATAAATTTGTATCTTCATTTAACAATTTATGAAACGTTATATTTTTAATTATTTGAAAAAATTTATTATCAAATTTACAAAGGAGAAGAATAATATATAAAATTTAATATATAAAATATTTTATTTTTTATTTGAATCATGAATAACTACTTCAGTGTTTTACATGAATAGTTTATGTTAATGAAACAAAATCACAATAACTTATGAGCTCAACTTGTTAAAAGTGTGAAAAGTTTGGGACTAGCCAATTGTAGAAAATGTTTGAAAAAAGATGAAAAGTAATTTCAAAAAAGCACCATTACAAGTGCATTCTCATGAGTTTCCTAGCTCTTTTTGTTGGAATTTATTTCTTGAAATTGTCTATTGAGGCCTATTTGAGTCTAGATCTTTAGAGTTGGTATTGGTCCAATTAGGGCTGTAAATGGATATTCAAAAATTTGTTTACAGTTCGTATTTATATTTGTTTATACAAAAATTATCCGCATCCATTTAAGGCGGATACTATCCGTATTCGATTAGTAGATATCCGATTATAAATAAAAATGGATATGGTAAATGCATATCCGATCCATTTAATATCCGATCTGAATATATATTTATTAAATAATATATTATTTATATTATTTATAATTGAAGAATTGGGAAGAAAAAAGAACAAATTTAAAAAATTATTGTAATATAGAAAAAAAATTGAAGAATAAAATTAATCAACATAATTATTGTTGGTTAACTTTATAAGTAATATACTTAAATGCCATTATTATTATTATTAATAATAAATACTAATAATCAATTATAAGGTCAATTATTAATTAGAATATGCTATTTGTTTGATTGCTTTTATTTTAATAAAACTATATAGTTCCTTCTATTAATTAAAAAATATATATTTGTTATAGGTTTATATATTCACGTATCTAGATATTCGTAAATGGATATCAAAATAATTATCTTCGAAAATGAATATAAAATAATAATTCGAATACGGATAAGTTTAATAAAATATGAATGCATATAAATAATTATAATCGAATACGGATATATCCGAATCCGACCGATATCTGATGGATACGAATTTGGATATCATTTTTAAATATCCGTCAAATCCATATCCATATTCAAATATTCAAAAAGTTAAATGGATACGAATATGAAAACAATTTATTCGATCCGTTTACACCCCTAAGTCCAGTAACATACATTAATGCCAATCGCCCCCCCCCCCCCCTCCCCAAAAAAAAAAAAAACATATGTATGTATATAATTTCATGAAGCACCTGCTTAATTTCTTGCAAAGAATTAACATCCAACCTAAGCAGGATTCAAAATGGAGGCCATTTAGTTAGTAATACCAAGATTTGTCCAATTTGAGAGAGATGTATTGACATTGACTTTATTGCTACAAAAATTAACACTATAAATAAAGTTTCTGCAGCAATTGTTACAATTATTATGCTCGTTGATTATATTAATTTTATTGGTTTTCATTCCAAGAAAGGCCAAACCATTAAGTCTCCGATATCTAAAGAAAAAAGTTAGTGGAATTATGATCACATCCATTGAGTCTCGATATTGAAGACAAAAGGTTAGTGGAATTATGAGCAAGCTGACCGAGCAAATAACTGAAATAGCGATAGACGTATCAAACTGACACGATACTAATGACATTCTTTTTGCTTGTTATTAGAAATCGTAAGTGTTAAACTCCTCATACTTAATTACCATCATTAGCCAAATCTAAATCTTCCGAATTCCTTTTCCAATGGGTATCCTTAGAAAGTACTACTCAAGTTGTTGGTAAATCACGTACGATCATTCTTTATTAGTTTCGCACATTATATTCAATAAATGCATTTTTCTTAATTTGAGAATCCAAAAGAGTTTTCATCTAAAATTTAATAGAGCGACTTACGTAGCTGTTAAGTTGAGCATTTTAATAAGTGCTGAAACTTCTATAACTCCTAACCAATTCACTGCACGTTATGCAGCCTAAAATCTTAATCAGAAGGAAGAAAAGATAAATTGGGTTAGGATCCAAGATGATAAAACATAAATAATTGATTAAGAATTGGTCAGATCCAAAACATTTGACAATTACTGAGAAAAATAAGTTATGCTGATTTATTTTGCTTCAATTAGAGTAGAAACTAAAGAAGCATGATCATGAAATTTCAATCATCTTTTCTGCATTGATAATTGTTGCTTTTCTAAGGTCGAACATTCAATATTATTCACATCTTGCTAGAAAAAAGGTGATGAAAGACAAGTGCAGCAGATTGAAGCAAGCCTTTACAGGTAGAAAAGGTCTTTAAAAAAGTTGATATATAGCACAATGTAAACTTTCCCATGCCCCTCGTTTTGCATAGTCCTATTGTAGGCGGATCAAGTGCCTCTAGCAATTAGGTTTTATCTTAACAGACGCCTTATAGCAAATACCTAATTATATGTTGTCAACTTGAGTAGTACTTAAGTCGAATTAAGAAATAATATTCTTAACTCTCCATCTTTTTTGTTTTCCTCAATATCTGTTTGTTACTTAATATTAAAAAGTTGAAGTCAATTGAGATGGAAAGAACCTATAAAGTTGAAGGATAAGTCATGGCAAAGGGCCTCTTTTAATTTCCAGTGTTAGGGATGGCAATGGGTCCGGTTAAATCAGGGTCCCGCCCCGAATGGGGCGGGTTTGGGTGAAAAAAATGGGGATGGGGCGGGTAGCGGGTCTTGGTGGACCCGCCCCGGTCCCATTCTATATTATATTATATAATATATATTTATATTATATATTATATTATATATTATATTATATTGCATATATATATTATATATTATATATTACATATATATTTATATTATATATTATATTACATATAACATATGTATTATATATAAGTATAAGTATTTATTAGGTTATAATACTATATTAGAAAATTAGGGCTTTTTTTTTTTTTTTTTTTTAAACTTGTTTCAATTTTATTCTTTCAAACCCGATACTCACTAGAGCAAAATCTGTATATTCAAGTGATTATGAAGAAAAGAAGATAAAAAATATATACAAAAAAAAAAAAGGGTTAGGTAGGTCCAACCCGCCGGGTCCGAGTCCGGGTCCAAAAGTAAGACGGGGCGGGGCGGGGCGAACCTGGGTTTCTCAATTTTTAGGCGGGGTGGGTCCCGGGTCCTGCAAAGCCCGCCCCAGACCCGCCCCGTTGCCATCTCTACATAGTGCTGTCTTGCCAAGATGAAGAAAAGGATTTCCTAATTAGTGAAACATAATCCACAAACATCGGCCATGCAGAGCTCAAATCTCCTTATTATTTGGCAATTTGATCATCAATGGTAATAAACTTACATTGGTGTAATGGAACATTCTCCATTATGAAATGCCACAATACTAAAAGACAGATGACTGATTGTCACATGTATCTTTATTTAGACCTTTGCTTGTATGGCAAGAAGACTTAGTCTATATTTGTTTAGTTTTTGTGAAAATATTTTCCAACTCCACAAAATAATAATAAATGGACTATACATTCCTTAATTTTAACTCCCAAAATACTTTTTTTATTCTCAAAATACCACCAAAAAAAAAAAAGAAAAAAAAAAGCATACCTAACGCTCATTTTCTCACTCTACCTTTTACATCATTCATTCATTTCTCACTCTCTCATTTTACTTCATTCATTCATATATATATATATATATATATATATATTTATATGAAAATATTAAAACTTTACTAATGAATTTTTTTTATATTCTTTTTGCATGTAGTTATAAATTTAACCAAAAAATTAAATATAGTGTGATAGTTCTTTAAATAATCTAAAACATTCAATAAATTATTAATCAAATAAATCAACATAATCATCCAAAAATATTTAAAAAATTAACAGCAATTTTAAAATATTATTTTATTTATTTATTTATTAATTTTCAAGTAAAATATATTATTTATGTAATTTTTATTCATGTCATCAAATTATTATGTTATAATAATTTCCTTAATTATAAAAATTTTAAGTTTAAAATTAAATTAATTGTACATCACTTCACCACAATCATATATTAATTAAATATACACATACATCAACTAACCATATATATATATATATATTTATCCACATATATTTATTAAATTTAAAAATACAATTTCACCCTACAAACCTAATAAAAATTTACTGATTTGACATCTACTATAACATTTGTCTCTTGCAAAACAATGCCAAACAAATTATTCCATTTTTCGTATTTTTCCAAAGCAAAACCAAATAATGGAATCATTCTTCAATTTTAACTCTCAAAATATATTTATTTAAAATATTTTTTAAAATTCACCCAAAATACAATCAAATCAAGTCTTAGTACACTAGCTTTTTCAAAATTTACCTTTTTCAATCATCAATTGGCGTGGACCATCCTACTCTACATACCCTTATCCTGGACTAGGTTATGCTTCTTATAGGTTGGGAATGACGCTTCTGTCATGGGCGATGTCCTTCCCACTTCTTGAATTATTACAAAATTATTATTATCAACTATGAGTTTAGATTTTAATATTATAAAAAAAATAAGGCATCAGTTACGATCGATTTATATCTGATGCTAAAAATTTGTAATTTAGTTAAGAAATTGATTTAACCAAATTCGAAGTAAATGATCTCATAACTAACTCTCGCTACAATAAATTCATAACTAAAACTTATTTACAAAAATTACATTTGCTACGAAAATTTGTAGCTATACTTTGTAACTATGGCTATGAAATTAATTTGTCAGTAATTTTTTTAAAACGGATACCTAATTTTTATAGTATTTTCTTCAATTATGATGTAATTGGCACCTCATCTAGGTAAAATAATTTCGCATATGTTACGTCTCTATTATCACATTGAAATAAATAGTACAAAACTTCCTTAATTACAATTTTCTTTTTGGGCCCTCAAAATAGAGGCAAAATAATATACATGAAACCAAGGTTTTAAAAACCGAACCGGACTGGTCGGTTCGATCGGTTCGACCGGTAACTGGTGGCTGGTCCTGTCCGAATTACACCTCCAAACCGGTTGCGCTCGGACCGGTTCTTGACCGGTTCAATTGTTTTTTTATATATATATATATATATATATTTACCTACCAATTTTGATTACTGTTCACTGTTGACCAATTTTGAAAAATTAAAACCTAATGGCTAATTGATACACTTTTCCTTCGATTTTCTTCCTTTTCCACTTTTCCTTTCCTTTCCATTCCTTCCAGCTTTCCTTGCCTCTTCCTCTGCGTTCTGCTGCTGCTACACTTTTGCTGCTGCTATAAACAAGAAAAAACTGCAAGATTTTCATTCCATAGTTCATTATCTTCAACAGTGTAGTTTTTGAAACTTAAGTTTATTTATTTGAAGTCCAATGATGTGATTATATTTTGGATAATTGATGGTTGAATTTGTTGTTGTTTTATTAATTTTTATTGGAATATATTGGACATTTAGTGTGAAAAAATATATTTTATTTTGTTAATATTAAACTTGAAACTTGAAGGGATGACCATTTGTATTAATATGAAATAGTTGTGTGTTACTATTTGAATTATATTACATATTTGTAATTGATTAATAGAGAAATGGAATTTTCTAAAGAACCATTTGAAGGGAAAAAATGGCTAAATTATGGAGATTTTTTTTTTATTTTTCAATATTGTTGGAATTTTTCTATTTTTTACAATATATTAATTATATTATATATATTTATAAAATTAAAAATAATTATTACGTCATTATGACGTCACATCGGTCGAACCGGTGGTTCAACCGATCGAACCGATTGAACCAGTAACCGGTAACGTCGCCGGTTCTTTGTCCGGTCCGATTTTGAGAACATTGCATGAAACACGTGCACATACATACATAGGACTAAAGAGAATTAATTTAACAAGAAAGAAAAGTGTAAAAAAGAAAAAGGGGTATGTGTCTGCATAAATGTATATAGCTTTTTTTTTTTTTTTCTTTTTTCCTGTTATTATTAAACAAACCAATCTTTTCTTTTGGGATTCAATCCCACCTTTGACTAATTTCGGCCAGTGGATATAATGTACCCATCACTTGTTAGTCAGATTGCTTTATATGTTTGGGTTTTAGCTAGCATCATTGACAAAAAGAAAAGAAAAATGAAAATTATGAAAATTAAATTCAATCTTTTCTAGACAAAATAAATATTGCAATCATTCAATTTAGATTAACACAATTATTCTAATATTTATATATGTATATATATATATATATATATTTCTTACTCTCTAATGAATCTTCTTTTCACCCTTGTTTCAAGATATTACTTTGCTATCGATCAAAAGTATTTAGTCTTATAAGATTGTTCTTGTTGATACATGCAAAAGTCACATGTCTCTTACGACTCAAATGAGAGAGCAAGCTACTGGTGTTGGCTATTGAATTTTCGCCATATGGTGCAACATTCATGTTACTTTGCACAAAAACATAATACTTGTATTGCTATCCCATAATCCTATTTTCACAGTTTATGTTGTTCTAGATGTAGCAATTTTCAAAACAACACAATAACTCGACATGAGTTCGATTCAAACAATTTGGGTTTGGGTTAATCTATTTTGGGTTTGGGTCCAACTAAATCGACACGAATAAGAACCCGAAGAAAATAGGTTGGGTTGAATTTCAAGTTACATGAACAACCCAAAATTTGATTGCGAGTCATACGATAATCCAAACCCCCTTAAACCAACTCGACCCAATCCGAATTAAACAAATAAAATTTAAATTTTTTTTAGGAGTAAAAATATAGAATAACAAAATAAAGCTTGAAATTTTAAACTTTAGCAATATCAAAATTACTACTTTGGCATTTTTTGGTCTTATTTATTTTCACAACCATATAGGATGGATTATTAAAATTTTAAATTACTTATAATGGTTATTTTTGTATCCAAATGGACATGAAAATTGTACATCAAAGAGTTAACAAAATAGTGCTTTAACTACTGAATTGTTCAAGAAGTTTTGCTTAGACCTTATACAACGCAAGATTTTGTATATATGAATAGATAAAAATTCTTTCTGATGAAAGGTTATAAAAAATTCAAAAGACTTAAGTAAGTTTTTATAATAAATATGTGATAATTTAAAATATTTGTTTTACTTATTTGCTTGTTGATATATTTTTATTAATTTATGTATTGCTTAATTGAATCAATATAAAGTTAAAAAATAATGGCATTAATTTAAAAAAGTTAAAAGAGATAATTTAATCGATACGAAAAGATCCAAAAATTAAAGAGAGTGGGTGAGTAAAACTTAAAAAGTATGATATTTTTAAAAATAAGATGCTTTGTGATTTCAATATTTTTATGACAACCATAGATACCAAAAAATAAAAGGAAAAAAGTCCTAAAAATCAATATATTATGTGGTTCAATTAAAATTATTTGAGTGCATTTTTAAAGTTATAATGAGAACTCCTTACTCTATTCTAATTTATTAATAATTAAAAATAGACAAAATTAAAAAATAAAAATGCCAAAAAAAATTTAAAAATTAAAGCAAATATTAAAAAATAATTATTTTAAAAATCAGGTTGACTTGATCCTGACCTAATATGAATCAAGTTGGATCAAGGTTGAGCACTTTCAGGTTGTCATCAGGTTGGATTGGGTTCAAGTTGAGAAAATTAATGTTATACCTCTACTTCAACCCGACCCGATCCGTTCAAATTGCCACCCCTATTGTTCCCACTTTGCTTTCCGCTACTAGAGGAATCACTTTTACTTTATTTTCCTTTAGTTATTAAGATATTTCAGTTCACAAGGATGTATTTTGTCGGCGATGGATTCAACAGCAGTTTGAAAGGTTTTCCTATTCATGAATTTTAGGGGTACATTTGGATATATAGATAGGATTGATATGATTATATTGATACAGTGGGATTACATTGTTCAAGATAAGATAATACTGTGTTTGGGGCTTAGGATTATGCATTTTGGATATGTATTTATTTTATTAATCCCTTGTATGGATATAAGAATTAAATAATTAGGCTACTCAATTTACTAAAATGTCCATTATAATAAAACAAGTTCAAATCTCAATATTTTCATTCATGGGTATAATTGTCAAATGAATATGTTGTAACCCAAGTTGACCAGACATATGAAAATAACAGTAAAGTAATTCAATGAGAAATAACAAGACAACAAGATTTAACATGATTCGTCGTTAGGCTACTCCATCCGATAAAGAAGAAGATCTTATTGATGTTAAATCAAACTATCATTTGAGTACCACAAATCTTACAAGAACACTTAACACCCTCGTTCTAATACTCTGTCTCAAGAAAATCTCTCAAAAGCAATATAGAATGATTCACGTTATGTTTGTGATGAGTTGTCTTAGAAGAAATGCATATTTATACATGCAAAATCGAAATCCAAAGCCCGTGGGCCTGCGACGTGCGCCGGGGCTCACAAGACTTGCGCCTTTGCTTTGCCGTGGCTAGCAGAAAGTGTTGTGCTAGGGTGTGCATATCTTGCGCCCTGGCGTGGCAATTTACCGTGTCGCGTACCTAGGCACACGAAGCTTGCGCCCGGGCACATGATTCTAGTGGCGTTCGCACTTGGGCACACGTTGTCTTGCATTTAGCCGCAAGTTGTGTTGCTGCTGTCCACTGTGCCAATAATGGCTGCGCTTGGGCGCACGTCATTACTCTATTCCGCCCATGCCCATGCCTGAGCGTGCCTTCTCTTGCATCAGGGCGAGCAGCATCCTGTCAACGGGTGTCGAGGTGCGTTCTCATGCCTATTTCAACTGCTTTGCTCCATTTCATTCCATTTCTTCCGTTTCTCGTCATATGTGACTCAAATTTCAAGGTAAAAATCAACAATTCTCCACATTAACTTGAAATTCACCATACATCTTCTTTGTCTTTGCTCCAAGAGGGCCATTTATCTGAGTCTACAAATGTTAATCAAATCCAAGTAATACTCGAATTTGATTCTTGAAATGGTCTTGGTCAACATATTTGCTGAATTGTCATTAGTCCCAACTTTGTCAACCAAAATGACACCTTGAGATACTATATCCTAGACAAAGTAATACTACATCTATGTGCTTTATTCTCTCATGAAATGCTTGACTCTTTGACAAGTATATGGCACTTTGACTATCACAAAATACTTTAGTGATCTTAGAAGTCATACCTATATCATCGATTAGCCCCTTTAGCCAAATGCTTTTCTAGCCATGTACTCAGCTTCTGTTGCGGAAAATGCAACCAATGACTATAAAGTCGCCTTCCAGCTAACCGTATAATTTGATACACAAAACACATAGCCTGTCATGGATCTTTTGATGTCCAAATGTCCGGCATAATCCACATCCACACAGCGAATAATTTAAGCAGTAGAATTCAATTGATTATACTTCAAACATTTATCCGCAGAGCCTCTCAAATACCTCATGATCAATTTCACTGTCTGCCAATGCGTCTTTCCTGGATTATGCATGTACCTGCTCACAACACTGATTGCATGTGAAATATCTAGCCTAGTACACACCATGGCGTACATCAAGCTACTTACTGCACTAGCATAGGGCACATTCGACATGTGCTCCACCTTCTCCTCAGTACTAGATGATAGATTTAATGAGAGCCTGAAATGAGCTGCGAGTGGCTTATTGACTAGCTTGGACTTATCCATCCTAAAACGCTACAACACTTTCTCAATATAATGCCATTAAGAAAAGTACAACATTCCTAAGTGTCAGTCCCGAACAATCTCCATGCCCAATATCTTCTTTCCACTGCCCAAATCCTTTATCTCAAATTCTTCACTTAAATGAGCTTTCAAAATGTTGATTTTAGATATATTTCTAGAGATAATCAACATATCATCAACATACAACAATAAATACACTAGAAGGCCATCACTACAATTTTTATGATATACATAGCAATCATAAATGCTTCTAGTATATCCTATCTAGGTAATAAAAGCATCAAACCTTTAATACCACTGCCTAGGAGACTACTTCAAGCTATTGCAACCTACAATCTTCTGCCCTTTAGGTACATCAACCAGCTCCTTTATGCTATTCTTGTGTAGAGACTATCTCTTCACTTATAGTTGCTCTCCATTTATCAGAATTTGGACTAGATATGGCCTCTTTGTATGTGTCTGGATCATCTCCCACAAACTTCTCAACCGAACTCAACGCATAAGCAACTAGATCTGAATATGCAAATTACTGTGGTGGTTTGATCTCTCTCATCTCCTTATTGTGAGCCAAACGATAATTTTGTAGTAGTTCATTTTCCTATTGCTGATTAGGTGATAATGAGCCTTCACCCACATTATCTACCACCTTTACTTTTCCTTTTGAAACTTGTGGAGGATCAATCTTGAACTCTACCTTTTCCTTAATGCCCTATTGACTGCTTTCATGTTGCTCCACATTCTTCATCATTGCAGACTCATCAAATATCACATGCTTGATGACAATCATTTTGGAGCATTTGTCATCATTACACCACAAAAGATAACCCTTTATTCCATCAACATAGCCTAGAAACATGCACTTCCTAGCCCTTAGCTCAAGCTTACCTTTCGAACATGAGCATAGGCTGAGCACACAAATACTCTTATATTTGAGTAATCAGCAAGCAACCTGGACCAAATTTCCATTGGTGTCTTGTAGCCCAAAGCAGTCGATGGTGACCTATTCACCAAGTAACAAGCAGTATTAATCGCTTCTACCCAAAAATTCTTGGACAATCCAGCGTTAAAGTGTATGCATCTAACTCTTTCCATGATAGTCATGTTCATCCATTCTACAACTCCATTCTGTTGTAGTGTATGTACAACTGTATGATAACTCACAATTCCTTCCTTGCCATAGAATTCCTGAAACTCCTTGTTGCAGAACTCTAATATATTGTCAATCCTCAAGTGCTTGATCTCTTTTCCTGTCTACTTTTCAATAAGGTCTTCCATTGTTTGAAGTTGACAAACACCTCATCCTTATGCTTTAGTATATACACCCCTACTCTCCGTGAGAAGTCATTAATGAATGTCAGCATGTACTCGGCACCACCTTTTGAAGGAACTTGAGAAGGCCGCCAAAGATTTGAGTAAATGTAATCCAAGGTGCCCTTGGTCCTGTGAACTACAATACTGAATTTCACCCTGTGTTGCTTTCCTAGAACACATTGCTAGTAGAAATCCAGCTCTCCAGTCTTCTCTCCACAAAGCAAACCCTATTTGCTCAGTTCTAACAGCACCCTCTCACTCATATGCCCAAGATGCATATGCCACAACCTCGTAGTATCATTGACTGATAAAGATACCGATGTAGTACTAGAATAATACTACCTTGCAGTATGTAAAGGCCATTTTGTTTGTCCCCCTTCATGATTAATAGGCACCCTTGGAAACCCACAGAACTCCCTGTTGAGCTCTGCACTCACAGCCGTTCTTGTCTAAAGCATCCAATGAAATTTGATTTTTCTTTAGATTAGGAACATGACATACATCTGTCAGGGTCCTCACAATACCATCGTGCATTCGGATACTTACCATACTAATCCTTACAACTCTGCATGAAGCTTCAATTCCCATAAGCACTTTACCACCATCAAATTTCTGATAGGTGGTAAATCAATCTTCTCATGGGCACATGTGATAGGAACATCTACTGTCCAAAATCCACTCAAATTCCAGAGGATTATCAGTAACGTTGAGAACAAGTCTACCATCGGATCATCCTCAACAATTCTAGCGACATCATCCCATTTCTGTTCAGAAGTTTCTCCTATTTCCTTCGCCTTTCCTTATTCTGGACAATTACGTTTCCAATGTCCCTTTCATCCGTACCTGAAGCATTTGTCGCTTGTTCTGGGCTTGCTCCAGGACTTGGATCTACCTCTACTTCTTCCCCTTTGTCTCAGTATCCCCTTCGCCATCAATCCTTCCCCACTTTTACCATCATTACTGCCTAGAACATGTTTTCTCAATTCATTGGAATTTAATGAAGCCTTCACATCCTCTATTGAAAATCGTACCTATCCCAAACAACAAATTAGTAACCAAGTGCTCAAAGGATTTGGGCAGTAAACATAGGATAATTAAAGCTTGATCTTCATCTTCAATCTATACATTATACTAGCAAGATCCAGGATTACTTTATTGAAAAAATCAATATGTTGAGTAATAGATGTACCTTCTTTCATTCTCAAAGTGTATAATCACTATTTCAAATACAACTGATTCATTAGGGACTTTATCATATATAGACTCTCCAGCTTTGACCATAGTCCCATTGACATACTTTCCATGGCGACCTCTCTAAGTACGTTTTCTGCCAATGATAACATCAGAATACCGCAAGCTTTCGCCATGAATTCATCCTTCTCCTTATCCGTCAACATCTCTAACAAGAAATCTTTGCCCTTTAGCACTCTCTGTAAACTTTATTGACACGAATGGGGTGAACCTTAATCTTCCACAGCCCAAAGTCATTCCTCCCATCGAATTTCTCCACCTCGTACTTCATGACGGACATCTGGTCAACTAGCTCCAATACCAGTTTGTTGTAACCCAGGTTGACTAGGTATATAAAAATAACAGTAAAGTAATTCAATGAGAAATAACAAGATAATAAGATTTAACGTGGTTCAGCGTTAGCTTACTCCACCCGATAAAGAAGAAGATCTTATTGATATTAAATCAAAGTATCAAGTACAATTTGAGTCCCAGAAATCTCATGAGAACACCTAACACACTCGTTCTAATACTCTGTCTTAAGAAAATCTCACAAAAGCAATATAGAATGACTTGGGTTATGTCCGTGATGAGTTATCCCGAAAGAAAATGCATATTTATGCTTGCAAAATCAAAGCCCAAAGTTCGTGGGCCTGCATCGCCCACCGGGCACAAGACTTGCTCCTTGGTACGTGGTGCCTCTGTTTTGCCCAGGTTGGTAGAAAGTGCTGCACCAGGGCGTGCATATCTTGCACCTTGGCATGGCAATTTACCATGTCGAGCGCCCAGGTGCACGATTCCAGTGGCGTTCACTCCTGGGTGCGTGCCACTGCTGCCCACTGTTCCAATAATGGCTGCGCTAGGGTGCACCAATCCTTATGCCCGAACATACATCGCTACTCTATTCTGCCCATGCCTGTGCCCAGGCATGCCTTGTTTCGCGCCCCGACGTGTGGCATCCTATCAACGCGCTCTGGGGTGCATTCTCATGCCTGTTTCAACTGCTCCACTCCATTTCTCCCATTTCTCGTCATATGCGGCTAAAATTTGAAGGCAAAAATCAACAGACTAATTTCTTATTCCCACTCTCAATTTGGATTATAAAATCTTGGCCCAATTGAGGGGTTTAGCTATCAATTGAAAATCGGATAAAGGACCGGGCCCTTTATCAATTCTGGACTTTTTTCACTTCATCCAAACACTTGATGGGGCTTGATAATATAATTTATCAAGCCATGTCCAACAAACCAAACGTGCCCTATGTATATAGATTAGACTGAGATTATATGTGGAATGCATTGAATATAAAGTATAAAAATATGATTTTGACTTATATACCTAAGTCGATGATGCATTTTATATAATATTATTGAATATGTAATTGTGGACCACAACAATTATTGGATGTATTATGTCTCTTTACCATTTACCAGAATGTCACATTTTTCATTTTCATTTGTTCATGAGAAAAAGTGAAGTGAATTTCTTGGGCATTAGTTATTATGAGTATGTTGCATCGTATCAACGTGAGAATGGTGATGGGCAGCTAGGGCTGTACATTTGGTTTTAACTGATCGAATCGAACGGCTCGATCGGTTAATCGAAATTTTAGATTTTTTCAAATGCAGAACCGAAACCAAACCATTTTTGTTTTTTTGGTTTTTTTTTATTTTTCGGTTTTTTCGGGTTAAACCGAAATCGAACTGAAAAAAAAAAAAAAGAAAGAAAGAAAGAAAGAAAAACTTATTTTTTTACCAAGAAAGTGTTATAAAAGTTTGTTTGACAAAAGTAAGTTAGTTTAATTAAAAATTTGAATTGGGTAACTTATTCTTTTAGTACCAAAAAAATTATTTGATAAAAGTACATTGATAAAAATATTTGTTTTTAGGTGAAAAAATTGATTTAGATTACTTTTTTTTCCATATTGAAAATATTTGTTTTGATAAAATTATGATTTATCTATTCTAAACAAATATATTTAAAATATTATAAATTTAAGAAGATAAATAAATATTTTAATTATTTTATGTTATAAAAATTTTAGCATACAAATTGAGTATGCTAAAATTGCTAGCTTATAATCGCCAAGGCAGATGCACGCGATTTTTGTATATTCAAACCTTAACTGCTAAAATCGAATAGCGAAATAAATCTTAAACTCAATCTACTAAAGTTAAATAGCTAATTGATCCAATGACATCATAATATAGATTGTGGATTTGTAAATTTTGTAAAAAGTACAATTATAACCTTATTAAATCATCATTTCTAAAAGATAATTATGAAATATTGATAAAATTTGTATCCAAACTATCTTTTTTATGTTGAATTCTCCAATTTATCCTTCAAACTATATTGTCAATTTTTTTTGTTGAAATAATTAAAAGGACGAATTATGTAAATGAACAAAAATAACTTCTATTTTAGATACAAAACGATATTTGTTTTTATAATAATATAGATAAAATCTTTATTGATCAGCAAATACAATATACTACTAGTACTACCACAAGAATAGCCGAATAGGATTCAATCCCTTAGTTTGCAATTTAAGTTGAAATTTCAATTTTGTTCATCAACATACCCTATAATATGTATAAGTTTAATTAATTAATTAATTTTATTTTAATATAACATTTTTTGCTGTTTAAATCATAATCATCTATTTTTTTATATGTAATGTGTATTACTTCATATAAATAAAATTATGCAATTGTACCATTTGAGTTTAGAAAAAAATATCATTTTTTTCTCTTTGTATTATAACTATTCATGTTTTTATATTTCATATATTAATATCTATATTATTTATAAAACATAGGGTTTTTAATAACTATTTTGATATATTATTTACTTCTTTTTTTCTCAATTATTTCACTTTATCAAAAAAAAAAAAATATTTATCCCAAAAATTTAAAAATACATTAACGTTTACATTATTTAAAAATTTATATTTATTTATCTTAGACTTAAAAAAATTTAATAAAAAATGTGAAATAAAACTTAAACTAGTAGTGATTGAATAATAAAATTTTGTATATAAAATAAAAAATAAAAAAAGTTTCAATTTTTTCGGTTTGGTTAACCGAACCGAACTGAACCGGTTTTTTGGTTTGGTTTCGGTTAATAGAATAAAAAAACCCAAAAAACTGAAAATCCAATTTTTTTGAAATAAAAAACTGAAAACTTTGGTTCAGTTTGATTTTTTCGGTTTTGAGTCAGTTTCGATTTTTTTTTAACACCCCTATGGGCAACAAAAGCTGGACGGTGTTTGGCCAAATCAAAAAATATTTTGTAATATTTTAAAAGACATTTTATGTTTATAAAATATTAAGAGTATTTTGACATTAAAATCAGAGTTTTTAAGTGGGTAAAATAAAATTTTTAAAAGCTTTTAAGCTTCTTTAGAAAATATAAGAATTTGAATTTTTTTCCTTTCTCGTCCCTCAAATGCTCAGGACTTTACATGAAATGATTAAATAATGTAGAATACAATGTTTTTTTCTTGAACATAAAATTGGAATAAGTTAAAAATTCAATATAAGAAATCAAGAATGTTGCAAAACCTTAATTTTCACAAAAAGATAATGATATACCTTGGAAATTGTGGTTCAATTTCAACTCGACATGAATAACGTTCAATTTGAGTACATTGAAAATGGCAAACATACAAGATGGAGATAAATTCTGATCATAATTGCCCATGAAGATGGCTGCTGCCCTCTTTATTGCGTTTCTTTCTTGCTTCCCCCACCAATTGTCACGGCACCACAATAATCTCCAAAATTCATATAATTGCATCAATTGAAACTAATGAAAATAATATTTATTGTTTTTTTCCTTCTATTTTCAAATTTTAATCGATCGAAAATGAAGTATCAATTTTATCCTACTCAATTTTTTTTATATCCTTAAAGATGGATCGAACATTCATCTTCCAGCCTAACTAATGACTCTACATATCACGCCTTTACCCTGACCTATACTTGAACTAAATTTTTTTATTTCCTTGGTATTGAGATTTATGTATTTAATTACAAGGGGGGAAAAGAATAGCGTCAATCGAGATTGAATTGATGACAAAATGAAATCCCACATGGTGAACACTAATTCGATTGATCAAGAAAACAATAGAGATAAAGTTCACTCATATATTCCCAGAAGGTAACCAGATAGCTGACTGGTTAGTGAACCGACATCCGAGGACAGCTGGTGGGCACATTAGAACCAAAAAATATCTCATGATCTCATCCCATATGTTACAAGGCAAAAGCGAAAGCAAAAAGCAGTAGCATGTTCTAATTGAATGTATTACAAATGTAGAATGCTGTGCTGTTTCAAATAAAAATTGGGAAGGGTGCCTCTCTCCCCCACTTCCTTAAGAAAAAAGAAAAAAGGAAAAAGGAAAAAACCAACACCAGTCATCCAATTATAAGTATGCATAAATATATTATATAAAAATAATTAATTTCACCCAACAAATCCAACAAAAAAATAATTAATTTGATATTGACAGCAAAATTTGTCCCCCCAAATATTATCAAACAAACAATTCATTCTCAAATAATTTTTCTTCTTTTCCAAAACAAGAAACAAATACTTGACACTTTCCCTAATATTTCCCTCAAAAACTCATTCTCCCAAATTTCTTTTAGAAAATTCCTAAAAATAACCAAACAGAGCGCTAATTGAATGTTTTCATTCACTTGAGTAGTACTTAAGTCGAATTAAGAAATAGTATTATTGGTTCTCCACTATATTCTTTGTTTTTCTTGATATTTCTTTGTTACTTAATATTAAAAATTGAAGTTTGTGTAGATGATGAATTAGTAGTATTTTAGTTTCATTGTCATGTTGAAGATTTGGTTCTTGTCTTTGTTTTTTATATTGTTTAATGAAGTTCTAGTTTGCAGAGAATTGGCCAAGTTTTTTCATGTTTGAGATTTATTTGGATTGTCAAGAATGTTGAGAGTTTATTAATGGTTAAGAATTTTATTGGCCACTCATTTATTTGAGATTGAGTTTTACGCCTTTGAAACTAGACTATATGGTTCATTTTTGGGGCATGACAAAGTGATATCAGAGCCTAGGTTTTGGACTTAGACTACTTATCTTCAAACTTTGGAATATGAGTATAGAACTCTTAGAAATTGATTTGAGTATCTAGGTTTGACTATTAAAATGATTGATTAAATGTGATCTAATATTGAGTATTATGAAGAATTTTATTAAGTTAGCTAGTTGATATGATCGAACACTTTTGATATTTGAATATAGGATTCATGACATAATATGAGGCTGGGATTGAAAACGCACTAGATTTATTAGAATCATAGCAAAGGGCCTCCTTTAATTTCCATAGTGCTGTCTTGCCAAGATGAAGAAAAAGAATTCCTAATTAATGAAACATAATCCACAAGCATAGACCATACAGAGCTCAAATCTCCTTGTTATTTGGCAATTTGATCATTAATGGCACTAAATGAAAACTGGTGTAATCGAATTTTCTCCATTATGAAATACCACAATATCAAAAGACAGATGAGTACTGATTGGCACATGTATCTTTATTGAGACCTTTGCTTATAAGGCAAGAAGACTTAATACACTAGCTTTCAAGGTTTTCCTTTTTTAATCATCAATTGGCATGGACCATCATGCTCTAAAGTCCCTTATCCTGGACTTGATTCTACTTTTTATAGGTGGAGAATAATGCTTCTGTCATGGGCGATATCCTTTCCACTTTCTGAATTATTACAAAATTTTTATTTCCAACTATGAGTTTAGATTTTAATACTACAAGAAATTAAGGTATTAGCTACGGCTAATTTATATTTGATGTTGAAAATTTATAACTTTAGTTACTAAATTAATTTAGCCATGTTCGAAGTAGATGATTTCATGACTAACTCTTGTTTCAATTAATTCATTACTGAAGATTATTCTGTTTCTTATATCTACTAATTTTTTTTTTATGTATAATATATAGTTAATCTATTGTGCTTTCAACAACCAAGATTGCAGATTGATAGCTAATTATTTTCCTTGCTTTTTATTTAGAAATTCGAAGTAGATGATTTCATGACTAACTCTTGTTTCAATTAATTCATTACTGAAGATTATTCTGTTTCTTATATCTACTAATTTTTTTTTTATGTATAATATATAGTTAATCTATTGTGCTTTCAACAACCAAGATTGCAGATTGATAGCTAATTATTTTCCTTGCTTTTTATTTAGAAAAAGTTACATTTGCTACAAAAATTTGTAGCTATACTTTGTAGTCGTAGCTATAAAATTAATTCCATAGCAACTTTTTCAAAGTGGAGATAATATAATTTTTTATAGTATTTTCTTCATTTTATGATGTAATTGGTACGTCAGCTAAATAAATAACTTCACACATGTTATATAAATATATTTTGATATATAACTTATAATTATCTACTAATTGAAAAATAAAAAATCTAATCTATCATATTAACATGGGTAGGCTAGTTGCTGGCCAGGCGGCTACCATGGAAGCTTAGGGGCTGCTTGGTATTATTTTCATAGCCCATTTTCAGAAATTGTACTGTTTAAAAATCAGAAAATGTTTGGATAAGCCCATTCTCAGGGAACAATTTTCCACTTCTCATTTCTATTTTCACATTCCCCACGATTACCCATTCCCAAACCCACTCTACCTATTCCATTAAATTATATGAGAAAGTTGCACACCCATCAATCAAACACCCTCACATCAATCGGCCATTTGGAATTAAAAAAATAATAATAATAAATTTGCAAGAATATCTTTCCCATGTTGTAATGTTTTCCCCCGAATCAAACACACTCCCAACATTGGCACACCCACAGGCTTCCACATGCACAAAGACAGAGAGAGATATCGTTTCCTCTTCCAACAAGGATGGCTCAACAAGACGACCTATTAAGCACCGGAAGGTACCGATTTGCTTTCTCACGGTTAAACCTCCTTCTCCGGTGAGTTAATTAGGGCTTCGGGTGGAGGGGAAGTAGAAACTATTTTTTCTATCCCCTCAGTCTCGGTCTTCTACCCAACAACAGCTACCATTCTAGTAACATCTTTCATATTCTGTGTATGTATGTAGCAAAAATGTCTGATTTTAGGTGTTATAGTGTATAGTGGAAAAGTGGGTTATATTCCTTTTCTTGTGTATAGGTTAGATCTGTTTAGGCATGATGTATCTTTCATATTTTATGACTTCTTGCATTCTGTTATGTGCCTAATTTGAAGCGTATGTGTGGAGGGTAGTGATTTGTGGGTAGGATTTACTATTCACCAATAATGCATGCGTTCGGAGGAGTGTATTGAGTTTAGCTTGGCCACTTTGCATGTTTTCATTTTCTGTTAGGCCCCGTGTGAGGCATATTTTAGACTTTTGTTATGGCTATTAACACATAATGATGCTTGGTATTTGATGAAAATCGTTACTCTTCACTGTATATGCGGTTCTTCTTGTCTTTTATGTGACTATTGAACTTTGGTCCACATGATTATGAAAAGAGTGCAAGGTGAGGAATATGAATGAAGCTACTAGATACCTTAAAGTTTATTGTCTTATATGTGAAGTTTTATTTCACTTTCATTAATTGCTACGAGACCAAGTGTGCAGTTTACTATGTTACAACATAGAACCATGGAAAATGAGTTTGTGTAAATCTACCTTGTATGGAATTTGTTTATATAATATATAGATCTTGTTGAATTCTTGAATGTTGGGTATTTTTGGGATGGAGAAAATATGATGAGAGGTAGATAGCAGTGACATGTGAGGTTACCATACAAAGATAGAAATACATAAATGGCATGTTCACCCTATATATACAATTATGCTTCTTCTTAAGATCAATTTTTTGTATTATGCAGATACATAATCCTTGCTTTTACAACTTTGCATACTATTCATGTGTCGGGTAACATATAAAATATACTATATTAACTTATCCCCATCTAACTTTGAATACCCATTTGATTAGATGACTCGTCGTCAACAAAGATTTGTAGTAGGGCAAATGATGTGAAGTGGGACTTGCCCACTTTTTTTTATCTTGATTGAGCAGATGTATGATCAGTTCATCATGGGACAATTAATTTCAACTATCTTCACTACCACTATTTAGCTAAAGATTCAAACAGAGTTTCATGCACATACTGGCCTTCACTACGAAGTTGAACAACTTAAAAGTAAATTGTCTAGGGTGCATCTTCTTTGGAGAAAATCTCATGATCTATTAACAAATCACATTGGTTTTGGGTGGGATAGCAACACAGGCACTATCACCGACATAGAGGAGAATAGGCTCAGTGGCTAATGGTAATTGACAAAGTGTTGCATATGCTCAATACGTACACTTGTTATATTCCATTAAATGCCCATTTTTAATGACACCAACTTATTGTGTCATGTCTCCTTATGAATTGGTCATACGACATAATCATTCCTAATACTTGCCCTATAAACCATTCCTGGGCTCTTCTACTTAGTGTCGTCAGAAAGATCCGGGCATTCACAGCATCGAATTATCTATATAAGTTCATAATATTCTCAAAGGTGGTCATATGTTATTGCGGGTCCTTGGTCCCATCATACTTTTGCAAGTCTGGGAGCTTGAAGTGTGATGCCACTAACTTAGCAAGTATTTCAATAGAGAATGGTGAGTTCTTCTTTTGTAGCACTGAGGTCTTTTTTTTCTTGAGTTAATCTATCTTTCTCCTCAATTGTTCAACTTGGTCATTGATCTCATTGACTTCCTCCCTTGAAAGCGATGGCTGGGGTCTCTTATGAACAGGATCATCTCGGTTCAGTGTCAACGGTTCCAACCTTAACACTTTCTCCCTTTAGGTGGGTGACTTAGCTGTCGTGCAGCCTTGCTCCCCACCTCATTCAAATCTGCCATCTCCTCACCTCTTGAAATCTTTAAACCATGCACTCCTTCAGCCAGCGAGGAACCCAATCTCTTATCCTAGAATAAACCATGCACTCCTAGAATAAACTATGCACTCCTTCAGCCAGCGAGGAACCCAATCTCTTATCCTAGAATAAACTGGTGTTGAGGTCACTTGAGCATGAACCACCGCTGTTGTTTGGGTTCTATGTTCATGTTCATCCTAGAACCTTTAGCTCATTGCAAAAATCGATCGCTCTAAATCCCCCCTACTAAGTTGTACTATTTGAGCTCCACTGGGGTCTTGTGCCAATGTCCTTTGTCCTATTTCTGCTTTAGCATTTTGAGGTATAACAATGGTGGGTGGCGTGGGGGATATAGGTGAGATGGGTTGTGATGGGGATATAGGCAATATAGGGATAGAAGTATCCACAGTTCGTCTTGGAGTTCTATCCATAATTGGTTGTTCGCTTTTACCACTGGTGAATGAAATTAGAGATCCTACAGATGGGGCCAACTGATGCGGCTCAGGATCTTGGGCCTCGACCTCGAACTTAATTTCCCAGACTGTCTCTATTCTGAACCTCAAACTTGACCCAAATCTCAATCCGCACAAGTGATTTTGGGTCTTCAACCTGACCACAAGAGCACATGTTAGGCCAACTAAGATCGCCCTCAGCTAAGGCCTTCCGATGCCTAAGTTAGTGTATTGATAAGGTGATCAAATAGGAGCTCAAATATAAGTTAAGAACTCAAGTAAAGAAGAGTGAAGACAACCTGGTCTGGTATTGTAGGATTTTCCCCATTTTATAGGTATTGAGTTGTCCTTGTCTGTATAGATCTGGGTGGCAAATTACTATGCATTAGATCCTTGGTTTGATCAACGGTTAGCAAAGCAGGTTAGGCCCCTTCGGATCGTGACCCGACCCGAATAAAAAAACATGGATCCTATCCTATTTGGGTATTTTGGCTAAATTCAAGGGCAAATGGTCTTTGCACCTTGTCTTCATTAATATTATTATCAAAAAGAGCCAATGAAATAAATCTTTGTTTCTTCCTCTTCGCTTGCCCTTATCTTTTAAATCCAAACTAAAAGTGAATTAATAAAAAAAAAATTGTTGAAGCTAAATCCCTTCATGAACATAAAAAATTTTAAACCAAAATTTGGATCCAACCATCGGAAAGCCCAACACACATACATATATGAATTCACATACATGTTTAGTCATAGTATTAATAAACAAAAGTAATGTTTCCTAGGAATATTCTTCCCCTAGGAAACCTTTGTACACTAGAGAACAAGAGTCACCGTTATTTTAATGAAATGGGAATCCTACTTTCTTGCTCTATAAAGTGGTGACTAATATTATGCATGCATGGAAGAGGCTGAGAATATCTTTGTCTTCGGTATGAAATAGATTTGGAGATAAACAAGAATAACTTTTAAAAACTCATTCTCCATGATAATGTTTATAGTGCTAGCTGTTTGTCTTAAGTCATAAGATGACTGGATTTTTCTTCTCATTTATGATGGTATTATTGTAATATTTTCCTTGCTTGGATATATACAGCACCAAGAACTAAAAGGATGCATTAATATTAACTTACAAGCAGGTCATGTATCATTGGTGTTTGTTTTCTTTCTTTCTATGGACAAAATTTTCATATTTATCTTGTTATAGTCATCAATGTGTCTAAATTCTACAGGTTTGAAAGCATTATGATATAAAAAACCTTCCTGTTGAAAATCCTTTTTTGGGAAAATCGTCCATCGAGAATTTTTTGAAGTGGAAAGAATTGGATGACACCCCCCCCCCCTCTTTGCCTGTTTTGTTAGTAAACTTGAATGTATCGTAACATCATTTTCAAAGGATTCGAATTCTAGTATAGGATGCATGTTTGGTGCACATTGAGTTATTGATTAATTTTCATGTGTTTGGGATAAAAAATATTAAATTATAACTCTTTGCAATATATATAGTAAAGACCTTCTAAAAATGATAAGAAACATAATATGACAATGCATCGCGTGAATGCTGCAACTACCCCGAAACTGAAAGAGAGACCCTATGTCCTATTAAAGTGGATTCCTCATCTGCCCACTACATACCCATACAACCTCTTTTACGGGTGTTGAATTCTGTGCTCCAAATTTTTCCTAATGTACTTATTGCACTATTTTAATTTTGTTGCTTTTATATAGCCTTTAATGGCAAAAGTACCCTTCAATTTTTTCTTATGTTAAATTGCTACATTTTCCCATATCTCAAAAGATCAAATTTGCTTTAACTTTGGTCAAAGGTATTGTTACATCATTTTCGGAGGTTTCTAATTCTAGTATAAGATGCATGTTTGGTGCACATTGAATTATTGGTTAATTTTCATGTGTTTGGACCACTAAATAATGGATCATGATATTAAGATTAGGTTCCACCATAGCACCAAACAACATCCTATTTTGATGCAGCGTATCCTTACCAAATTACAATATATTTCTAGGTTTTTAATTTTTATATGGGTTAATTACCTATAACCTCCTGAGGTTTTGTCTAATTATAACAAGGTCCAAAGGTTTCACGAAATTACAAATACCCCCCTGAGGCTGATGGTCAACCGTTAAATCAAATGATTTTTGTAAAATGACTATATTATCCTCGATTGAATATATCAGAAAAAAAAAAAGCAAAAGAAATAAAAATGCACAAAGACTAAAATGACATCAACATTATGAAATAACAAAAACACCCATGAAGTTTTATGAAAATAACAAAAGTAACCTCATGTAATAAAATTGTAAAAATACACTAAAATTATTAATAAAAAAATATAAATTATAAAACAATTGAATAATTATATGTATATGCATATATAATACAATATCATATATATTAGTTAATATATATACATATACATATACATACACATATACAACCACATCCCACCCACCCCCACCCCACCGCAACCCCCTGCCCCCCCACCCCACCCCCCCAACTGGCTAGATCTGGCGACCGCTGCCATGGCAACCACCATGGCAACAGTCGCCATCGCACCAGGCAGCCCATGCCATGGCAGCGGTAGCCCGGCATGGCAGCAGTCACCTGGCCAGGGGTTCGCGGCTTCCCATGGGCAGCCAGCGCTGACCAGCCATGGTCGGCGATCAGAGGAAGGGTGGGGGGTGGGGGTATTTTAAATTTTAAATAAAGTATTTTAAATTTTTTATCTTATTTTTAATTAGATATATTTGTTATTTAAATAATTTATTTGTTTTAGATATGATTATTATTTTAATAATTCATTTCGTTAAATTATTTCATATATGTTTATTATTTTAACATTATATAATATGTAATTCAATTAATAAATATATCTTTCATTTAATATAATTAAATCAATTAAATTATGTATATAAATTATTTTAGATATTTTTCACTATTTAATATTTTTTTAAATTTTAGATTTTTATTATTTTTAATTAATTGATATTTAATATGTTAGATATTATTTTTTTCATTTTTATTTTTATTAATAAATAAATTCAACTAAATGTAATTATATTATTTTAGATGTGTTTTTATTTTAATATTATAAAATATATAATTTAAAATTATTAAAATTATGGTTATATAAGATAATAGATTTTAATTTTATTTTTTAATATTTTACTTATTTTATTTCTTAATTAATAAGTAATTTCAAATTAATCTAATTTAATTATTTTAATTATAAGTATTATTTTGGTATTACTAATCATTATATAATCTAAAATTATAAAAGCTATTTTATGTAAGAGATGAATTTAATATTTATTTTTTTAATTTTTTTACTTATTTTCTTTTCTAATTAATAAATAGTTTAATTAAACTTAATTAGATTATTTAACTTAAATTTGAAGATTATTAAGTATTTATGAAATTTTATTAATAATAAAATATATTTAAATTTATTATGTATAATTTAAATAATGTTAAAATTACATCCTTAAAGTATGAAAAATATTACAAATAGGTCCAAGGGTAATTTTGTCTTACAAATAACCACAACAGTAACTAGGGGGCATTTTTGAATTTTCATGCAAAAATTTTGATGACGTCAGCATTTTTTTGGACGGAGATAACAGATTTTCGAAAGTGTAAGACGGAGCAAAACCTCAGGAGGGTATTTGTAATTTCATCAAACATTTGAGTTTTTGGGTAAATAGGCCAAACCTTAGGGGGTTATATGTAATTGTCCATTTTTATATTTATCAAACAGATAAATTTGGGCACATATCAAAATATAGTTGTAGTACCATTAATTATTTGGTGGGATTGGAAATACTTTTTCTGTGCCTAATGTGATGTAGATACACACAAAATTTTGAATCTCAAAATCATTTTTCATGAATAATTTCTTTCAACTTTTGCGAACAAAGTAAGTCGTTTGATATTCAACTAGTGTTTTTGTGTGCTAAAATACTTATAATATAAGATAGATAATAATATTTTTTATTTTTTTATATGATACTACCTTTTCTTAATAAGTTTTGATGTATTTATTTGAATTTTTTGGGTAAATAAAAGGAAAAGGTTATGACAAAGTAAAACAATTGAAGAAAAAATAAAAAACAAAAACAAAATTAGAGAGAGGAAAAAAATATCAAAGAAAAAAAAGAGAGAAAATAAACCTATCATGCTATTATCCTTTACAATTCGGTTAATTTGGCTAGCTCCTTAAAAAACATACAAAATTAGCTATTAAAAAATGCACAATATATTCAGATGATTTATTGAATAGGTATTTCACACAAAAGTTAAGCTATAAGATGGGTAAAATTATAATTTTGGTCCTTGAACATAGTCACTTATTCGCTTTTCGTCCTTAAATAATCTTGAGTTACACTTTTGGTCCTTAAACTATCATTTTTCTAATAATTTTTGTCCTTGCCGTTACTTCAGGAATCAAAACTAATGGAAATTGGTCATGTGCATGGCATGTGAATGGAAAAATTATAATTTTGGTCCTTGAACACTTATTCGCTTTTCGTCCCTAAATAATTTTGAGTTACATTTTTGGTCCTCAAACTATCATTTTTTTAATGAATTCCATCATTGCCATTACTTGTGCCATTAAAGCTAACAGAAAGTTGGTCATGTGACACGCACATTTCTCCCCAAGCTTGGAATTTTGATCTTGGATCCTCTATTTCTACCAGAGAGACAAGTTTTCAACACACATAGTCTCTCTCTTATCCATCTTTATTGTCTGCTTGAGTAAAAGTCATTTCTGTACCCATTTGCAAGAGCTAGTTTTCAGCTTATAGCTTTCTCTCTATCACCCCCTTTTTAAATTATCCTTGAATTAATCTATTTCTACAATAACTTACTAGTCAATCTCGATATTTCAACTTTTTCAGTCTCCAGATAGTTGTTGGCATGTTATAACAAGGTATCGGAAGATGGCAAAGATGTAAACAGGTGAAATTGAAATAACCTTAAGAAATATGATGTTTTCCCTGCAAGTGTGGTCATGTGCACGTCACATGTTACTTTCTGTCAACTTTAACGACACAAGTAACGGCAATGATGGAATTCGTTTAAAAAATGGCAGTTTGAGGACCAAAAATGTAACTCAAAATTATTTAGGGACGAAAAGCAAATAAGAGATTATGTTCAAGGATCAAAATTATAATTTTTCCGGTCATGTTACTATGCAGGTGACTGATTTCCATTAGTTTTGATGCCTGAAGTAATGGCAAGGATGAAAATTGTTAAAAATATATGACAGTTTGAGGACCAAAAGTATAACTCGAGATTGTTTAGGGACAAAAAATGAATAAGTGGTTATACTAAACTTATAATTTTCCCCTATAAGATGCATTGTGTGAATGCTGCAACTACGCACAAATAGGGACCCTATGACCTATTAACATGGATTCGTCATATTCCCACTGCATACCTATACAATGCAACCTCTTTTGTAGTTGTTGAATTCTATGCTCTAGATTTTCTCATTTATCTATTGCACCATTTTTTGCTTTTAGATAGCCTTTAATGGCACAAGGACCCTCCAAATTTTTTTCTTATATTAAATATCAAGGTAAATTGTATTTTTGGTCTCATAAATTAAACCCGTTTTAATTTTGGTCTTAGTCGTTATTAGTTTTGTATATTGCTCCAATAAGTGCACTTTTTTCTTTCAATTTGAGGACTCAAAAGGTCTTCCATCCAGAAATTAACGGAACAACTCACGAGCCACTCACATGACTGTTAAGTTGAGCCTTTTTGGTCCCATAAGTTGGCTCGTTTGGAGGAGACAAACTTTACCATTTATGTCAAATCAATTGCTTTTTTGTTAGGTTTGTAGGGTAAAAGTGATTTTTTTTATGTAATATATTATATATGTATATATATTTATAGTTGGATGATGTGTATGTGTATATATATATATAATAATTGATATATTGTTGTAATAAAATGGTGTGTAATTAATTTAATTGACGTTTTATTTTAAAATTTATATTTTTATGAATTTATTAATAAATATTAATTACTTATGAAATTATAATTATATCTTTATTATAAAAAAATCGGCTAATATCATAATTGCTGATATTAGCTTATATAAAAAAAAATTAATTATTGTACATTAATTTTAAACTAATTATTTTTTATTCTTAAAATATAATTATTTAACTATTTATTATTTACAATTTATGTATAAATAAAACTTAGTTATTTATTTAAATAAAATAATATATATATATATATATAAGACTTGATAATGATTCATCAAATTAAAAAATAATAATTTTATGTTATATGAAACTAAATCATCTTAAATTATTTATTAAATAAATAAGCATTATATTCAATTAAACGTGAAATATTGAACATAATTAATATATACATAACAAATTATTTAAATAATTAAATTAATTAATTTAATAAGTTATTTATTTAATATATAAATTACTTAGTAACAATCAAATTTTTTTTTACTTAATTTTGATTTATTTTCTTGATAATTAGTTTAACTATAGTAATATTAATTTGTTAAACTTTATAGATTATTAAAAAAATATCACACAATAATTAATTTTTATAATAATTTTAAATAAATTTAAATATTCATATTTAATGAAGATTAATTTTCGGTAGAAGATTAATTAATTAATTTTAAATTAAAATATTTAAATTATTTATTAAATGAATAGTATAATATTTAACACTATTTCCTAAAATGAGTTTTTTTAAAGGGAAATCCTCTTTAATAAAAAATTCACAACTGGAGGAAATAGATCTTCCAAAAAATTTGGATTTATTAAATAAATGGACCATTCCAAAAGTGGATCCGAAGGTAATTTATCAATTCGGAACTTTTGAAAAGATAAGTTTCAAACAAGTTGTTAAAACAACTGAGGAAATTATCCCTATTCATAAAGATGATATGTCTTTACAATTATTGCACAGATCTGATATTGATAGATATAGATCTGAGTTTAAATTCTTGCATATCGGTTTAATTCAAGTTGCTTTTAAGCCCTTGACTCTGGACAATTTACCAGAGAGCTTTATTGCTGTGTTACGTGATGCGCGTAATCTTGACTGGAAAAAATCAATCATGGGTGTTATTCAATCTAGTTTGGCCCATGGTCCAGTCTATTTTAATGTTTATCCTAATCTTGCACTTTCGATTATGGATGAAAATATCTTACATGCTTTAACTTTAAATGTTAAGTTGCATGGATTTAATTATATGCCCGGTACAGATGTAATGTGTGTTTGTTACCGTGTTTATTTTAAGCCTTGCTTTACATTAAATCCAATGTGTAAGGTTATGAATTTGGATAAAAATGAGACTATTCTAATTGAATCTAATTTTAATAAGTCTCAGATTACAACTAGGAAACCAATTAAATGGGATGAAATTCAGTTTCCTAATAATTGGTTAATGGAAAATGTTGTTCCAATTCAGCCAGTAATACAAACTGATATTGATAGAATAGTTCAAACGCCCGATGGTGATGTTTCTATTCAATTTAAACCAATTGATCGCACTGCACACACTGCACACAATGTGTCAAGATCCAATAGATCTTCTTTTTCTGTGTTGGATCCAATTGATTATGTTGTAGAATCGCCTAATATAACTAGAGCGTCTACATCTAGAGTTAATGAATCTAGGTCAGATAATAATCTTGAAACTAGATTTGGAAAATTAAAAATTTCTTCTAATAACATTGTTCATGGTATTCCTCGTAATAATAGCGATGAGTCTGTTGAACTTACTGAGTCTGAAATGGACTTTTCTGTGAGAAATACTCGCGTTTAAAAATTGTATTAAATGAATCAAGAAAAAATAGATTTTTCAAAAGGTTCAAATGCTCGTCAGTTAATAAAAACTGAGTTTCTTAAAGAAAGATGGGAAGTTTTTAGAAAATGGTTTTTTGAAAGCTTTACCAAAGAACAACAAAATGGTTTTCAGGAAGAGTTTTATAAATTCGTTTCTGAAAAGAATCAATTAGTACCTTTTGTTGCATGGTTTGTGGTAACTTATGTGGAACCATATATTGCAGTTCTGGAAAGAACTTATGTGTTTGATTCTGGCAGGAAAGAAAAATGTATATTCCCTCCCCAGGATGCATTTCATGTTGAAGGATCAAAGGAAATTCCTTTTACTGCTTTCAATAAATTGTTGGAAGGTGGTCAGTTTAATGTCACAATTGGTCATCTTAATAACTTGGTAAAACAAGGTAATTATGCTGCTCTTTACCTTAATGTGCTAGGTGAGAGTATGTATGGGCTTGATAATAGGCTCAATTTAATTCTAAACCAGGTTAATAAAACCAATAAATTGATAGGTGATTTAGAAGAACAGGTTAATCAAATGAAGAAAATGATTTTGGAAAAATCTGTTTCTATCACCCCGGTAACTGAAATTATTTCAATGCCAACAATTCAACCTCCCCCTGAAATCCATGATTTCAAACTCAGGGATTTATCTGAATTAGAAAAACTTATTAATAAAAAGTTTTCTGATTTAAATATTTCGGTAATTGATGATAACCTAGATGATAGTTCATATATCAAACAGGTTAATGAAGAAGTTAATAAACTTAGGTATGCTGATAGGCCTACACTAAGGACTTATTATTATCCTCGTCCCTCCCCAATTGATGTTTTGCATGAGGAACAGGATCTGATTACCAATAATTCGTTTTCTGGCAAACATATCTATGAATGGAATTTAGATGGTTTTGCTGAACGTCATATTTACAATCTTGTGCATCGCATGCTTATGTATTCTACTATTTGTAAGAATAATGGCAATGATGACAGAAGTGTAGCCCAAATGATTGTGGCTGGGTTCACTGGTCAAATAAAAGGCTGGTGGGATAATTATTTAACCCGTGATTGTAAAGATGAAATCCTAGGAGCTGTTAAATTAGAACAGGAAGGATCATCTAACACAGATAATCAAAATGCTGTGTATACTTTAATTGTTACTATTATTGAGCATTTTACTGGCAGGTGGACTAATAATAATGAATATATTAGGACCCTGTTAAATGGTTTAAAGTGTCAAAGTCTCACCTCATTTAGGTGGTACAAGGATACTTTTATGTCTAGAGTAATGGAACTCCCAGAGGTTAATAGTACCCACTGGAAATCTAAATTTATAGATGGTCTGCCTTCGTTATTTGCGGAAAGGGTTAGAAAAACTCTTAGGCAGAATGAGTCTAGTATAGACTATGACAAATGCACTTATGGTAAGTTAATTGCAACTTGCATCCAAGAAGGTTTAGGTTTATGTAATGAGATAAAACTGAACCAACAAATAAAAAAGAATAACTTAGCTGAAAAACAACAGTTAGGTCAATTCTGTGGTCAGTTTGGGATGGAGAATCCTAAGCTAATTGATAATAAACCACAAGGTAAATCCAAACCTGATAAAAAGAGTAGACATAGGTCGCATAGGGCTAGGTCTTCTCAAAAATTGGAAAAGAAAAAATTGAGAAAAGATAAACATGATTCTGATAAAAGAAAAATGTTTAAAAAATTTAGAAAGCATGGTGCCTGTTGGAAATGTGGTAAAATAGGACATTATGCTGATAAGTGTAAAATGAGAGAAAAAATTAGGAGCCTAGATATTGATGATAATATCAAGGATGTTTTGTGCAAATTGATGCTTGAATCTTCTGATGAAGAAGATAATGATTTTTCTGATTATGCATTCTCTGATTTCAATAATGCTTTGAATTGCATGAAATCTGATTGTGATGGAACTGTTAATTCTACTGATTCTGATTCTGCAAATAGTAGTTCTGAATCTGATATGAATGTCAATCATATTATGGCACAATTTAATGAAGGTGTTATTAATGTTATTTCTGATAATAGCGCTTTTGAATTGTTAAAAATGATTAAGGATCCAATGCTTAGATCTAAAATCATTGATAGCATAGGTGATGAACCTAGTACATCTAATTCTATTAATGAAAATAGGATAGGTGGTAATAGTGAACCATACTCAATGACAGAGGTGTACAAAATGCTAGAAAGTAGGAATAAGCATAGCTCACCTACTACTATTGCTGACCTTAATAAAGAGGTTATTAGTCTTAAAAATGAGATTAATGAATTGAAAAGAAATAATAGATTTCTTGAGGATAGAATTAGGAAAATAGAGATTGCTCAAGGAAAGCAAATAGTGCCTTCCTCTTTGCCTGCTTCTCTACCTGTTTTCCCTGTCCCCAATTCCCCCAATAAGCCTAATTTGTCTCTGTTCAAACTGAATGATATGTTTGATGTGTCTGATAATTTTCAGTTTAATAATTTGTCTGATGATTTTCTATCTAAATTAGAGGTAGTTACTTCTCAGAAATGGTTAATTAAAATAAAGCTTTTAATTGGAAATAGCTTTTCAAAAGAATTTACTGCACTTGTTGATAGTGGTGCAGATTTAAATTGTATTCAGGAAGGTTTAATACCTACTAGGTATTTTGAGAAAACATCTCATGTCCTTCGTTCTGCTAATGGAGAAAAACTAGATATAAGTTTTAAACTCCCCAATGCTTTTATTTGCAAAAATAAATGTTGCATTCCAATGAGTTTTCTTTTGGTTAAAAATATTTCTAACCAAATAATTTTGGGTACACCCTTTTTAAAGAAAATATTTCCTTTAAAAATGGTTAATGAAAAAGGTTTTTCTGGAGTCTTTAATGGTAAAGATTTAACTTTTCAGTTTATAACTGAACCGTTTTCCAGAATGCTGAATCAACTTCAGGATTTGATTGTTAATAAAAATAATCAAATTAATTTTCTTAAGGAAGAAATTGTTAGTCTTAATATAGATGAACAATTGCAAAATCCTAAATTAAAGGAAAAAATTGCTTTAATTGAAACAGGTTTAATTGTTTCTGTTTGCAATGATCATCCAAATGCTTTTTGGAATAGAAAGAAGCATATTGTTGATTTGCCTTATGATGATTCATTTGATGGTAGTATCCCTACTAAGGCTAGGCCGTGTCAAATGAATAGTGAAACTTTGGTTTATTGCAAAAAAGAAATAGAGTTTTTATTGCATAAAGGGTTAATTAGACCTACCAAGTCTGCTTGGTCCTGCACTGCATTCTATGTGAATAAACACAGTGAGCAAGAACGTGGTGCACTTAGATTGGTCATTAATTATAAGCCTCTTAATAAAGCCTTAAAATGGATTAAGTACCCAATCCCCAATAAAAAAGATTTGCTTGATAGATTATTCAGTGCAAATATCTTTTCCAAATTTGATTTAAAATCTGGATATTGGCAGATTCAAATAGCTGAGTCTGATAGGTTTAAAACTGCCTTCAATGTTCCTTTTGGGCAATATGAATGGAATGTTATGCCTTTTGGTCTGAAGAATGCCCCTTCAGAATTCCAGAAGATTATGAATGATATCTTCAATCTTTATAGTGATTTCATAATTGTTTACATCGATGATATATTGGTGTTTTCTAATAATATAGAAATGCATTTTAAACATTTGCATGTGTTTAAACAGGTCATGATAAATAGTGGTCTGGTCATTTCTAAACCCAAAATGGTTTTATGTCAAACCAAAATTAAATTTTTGGGTCATTTCATTGAAAAAGGTAATATCATACCTATTGATAGGAGTATTGAGTTTGCATCTAAATTTCCTGATGTCATTCTTGATAAAACCCAATTGCAAAGGTTTTTAGGGAGTCTTAATTACATTTCTCCTTATTATAAAAATCTTGCTGATGATACTGCATGCTTACATGATAGGCTTAAGAAATTGCCTAAGCCTTGGAATGATAAGCACACACAATCTGTAATTAGGATTAAGAATAGGGTTAAAGAATTGCCTTGCCTTATGTTGTCTAATCCTAATTGGGAAAAAATCATTGAAACTGATGCATCTGATATTGGTTTTGGTGGTATTTTAAAACAAGTTAATCCTAGTAATAAACAGGAAATACTTGTTAGATTTTATTCTGGTAAATGGAATTCAAGCCAGTCTAATTATGCTACTGTAGTCAAAGAAATTTTTGCTATAGTAAAATGTGTTCTTAAATTTCAAGATGACTTGTATAATCAATTTTTTATTATAAAAACTGATTGTCAAGCTGCACAATTCATGTTTAATAAAGATTTTAAACATAATGTTTCAAAGCAAATGTTTGCGAGGTGGCAAGCTTATTTAGCCCCTTTTGATTTTAAAATTGTTTATAAGAAAGGGAATGAGAATTATCTCCCTGACTTCTTAACAAGAGAATTCTTGCAGGGCTAATGGAAGCTGGATACTCCCCTTTCTCCAATAGAGGAGGATGGCGTAGTTCTTCCAATAGAGGAAGAGGCAGAAATGTTAATGTTCCTAAGCCGCCATTAATACAACATGGCAAAATGAAGCTAATAGAAGCTTCTTCTGACCGTTCTTTTGGTCAAGCCACCCAATTTCCCCAATATTTTTGTGACCCAATGTTCACAGACCCAAATTTGCTAGCCGAATTCATAAAATTCCAGCAAACTAAAGCAGCAGAAGAAAATAAATCTTCTAGCTCTTCATCCAACCAAACCCAATCCCAAGCCGAAGGATCTAATAAAAGACCTTCTTATGTTAATGTGGCTGCTCATATTGAAACCGTGGTTGATGAGGATAGCCTTGTCACCTTTGAGCAGAAATCTGCCAAGGACCCAATTTTGGTTCTTGAGAAGTCCGATCTCAAATGGAGAGATCAACCCTGGAAATTGTTCCAGAGGTATTTGGATGTGGCATCATATCCTGCTGGTTCTTACAAGAACAGGTCTTTTTATGAGAATATACTCATAAGCTCTGGTTCTGCAGAGGTCAAGCATAATGAAGCTAATACGCAAGAAAAAATGAATTTCGCGTACAGTAGGATCATAATTAAAAAGATCATTTCAATTGAGGAATGGGGTATCTCTTCATTAAAAGAGAAAGAATTATTCATTAACCAGGGTATAATTAAATACACCTTTTGGGATTATATCCAGGCATTTTCTAATGCGCTGTTATATGAAAACAGTAGGAGGAAGCATACTTGGTTTATTAAGGTATGCCCTGAAGTCTTCAATAATGGACTTCCCAATTGGTTTTTTGATTGGTGGCAATTCCATGGTCCCTCAGAAAAAATTCTACCAGATCAATTCAGAAGGGGATTTGAGGAATGGAAAAAATATGCCCCGTCCTTATTACAGGAAGAGGATAGTGATAAAGCCTCGTTTCAATTTTATTCAGAATTTGGTATCCCATGGATATGGAAATGGTGTCCAGAAGTTGGGGTAAATCAGTTCAACAATCCATGTTTGCAAAGAACATATTATTGCAAATGGTGGAATAAGATGCTTCAGTTCGATAAAAATACAAAACGAATTGAAGGAAAAGAGACCCTTGATAATGTAAACTTAATGACCCAGGTTTACAAAGAAAAATTCGAAAGGGATCAACAAAAGGAGGCCTCGTCAATTTTGGGTCTAGCCTCTGAAAAAATTCGTCGACGCAAAGGAAAATTGTCCAAGACCGATCTGATGAATGAAGTCTTCAAAATGGTCCAGGAACAAGTAGGACAGTTTGAAGATAATAGCTCAGACACTGAGGAAAATAACTCCGCCAGTGACACTGCATCAATGAGCTCCAAATCTGCTTCAAGAGTTGAAGATTTTCAAGAAGCCCAAGATCCAGAGGATAATATTCCTTCTGATGAAGCTGTCAGGAAATTCATCTCTGACATGGAGCAACAAAATAAGTTGTAATTGATGTAATTGATTAGCGAAGCAAATAGTTGCTTCTGGGGAAAACAATAGTGTTTTCACTGTGCACTTTCTTAAAGTGAATAGTAATTCACTATTCACTTTTGACTTTCGGTAAAGTAAATAGTACTTTACTGTTGGTCACTGTTGCGGATTCGAAAATTTTGAAGTCCGCACAGTACCATTCTTTTGTTTATAAGTAGTTGTTAGATTCATTTGGAAGGAGAGCTTTTCGCACGCATACTCCTTAAAATTTTCTTACTCTTTTGTAATAGATAATTTTGTAATAGTTGAATTGTAATTAATATAGTTTTAAATTTGTAAATTAAGAAGAGAAGAAGAAGGAAAAATCTTCCTTCAGTTCGTGGTGCCCGAAGAGGTATTTCCTCTTAATCCCCCCTCCTTAATTGCGGTTTTCCCTAGCCTAATGCAAGGCTAAGGGGTTCAGTGTTAAATAGACATGATAAAGATGTTGTTTGTTTAAATCATGGTTAATCAAGTAGTTTGGACTGTGATGTAGGTGTTTGATTTCGATTTACGTTTATAAATCATTACCCTGATGCTGTTATCCGGATCTCTCCCCTTTCGGGTTCTAAGGACCTTGACCACTGAATATTTCTGTTGTCCCTTGTATGCCCTTGTTAGCCGGGGTAGGCGTTTGTGGGCTTTGGACGGAACAGATCTATGTCAGTTGTGTTAAAGTCTTGGGTAAAGTTCTCCCGATTTGGCGGTTTATTTCGTGTTGTTAAAGATCCGTGAACACTTAAGGTCTTGATCTATGCTCGTATTTTGAATGATTATTCTTGCCTCATAAGATCCGTGGGACGGGATCTTATGAGGCAAGAATAATCATTCAAAATACGAGCATAGATCAAGACCTTAAGTGTTCACGGATCTTTAACAACACGAAATAAACCGCCAAATCGGGAGAACTTTACCCAAGACTTTAACACAACTGACATAGATCTGTTCCGTCCAAAGCCCACAAACGCCTACCCCGGCTAACAAGGGCATACAAGGGACAACAGAAATATTCAGTGGTCAAGGTCCTTAGAACCCGAAAGGGGAGAGATCCGGATAACAGCATCAGGGTAATGATTTATAAACGTAAATCGAAATCAAACACCTACATCACAGTCCAAACTACTTGATTAACCATGATTTAAACAAACAACATCTTTATCATGTCTATTTAACACTGAACCCCTTAGCCTTGCATTAGGCTAGGGAAAACCGCAATTAAGGAGGGGGGATTAAGAGGAATTACCTCTTCGGGCACCACGAACTGAAGGAAGATTTTTCCTTCTTCTTCTCTTCTTAATTTACAAATTTAAAACTATATTAATTACAATTCAACTATTACAAAATTATCTATTACAAAAGAGTAAGAAAATTTTAAGGAGTATGCGTGCGAAAAGCTCCCCTTCCAAATGAATCTAACAACTACTTATAAACAAAAGAATGGTACTGTGCGGACTTCAAAATTTTCGAATCCGCAACAGTGACCAACAGTAAAGTACTATTTACTTTACCGAAAGTCAAAAGTGAATAGTGAATTACTATTCACTTTAAGAAAGTGCACAGTGAAAACACTATTGTTTTCCCCAGAAGCAACTATTTGCTTCGCTAATCAATTACATCAATTACAACTTATTTTGTTGCTCCATGTCAGAGATGAATTTCCTGACAGCTTCATCAGAAGGAATATTATCCTCTGGATCTTGGGCTTCTTGAAAATCTTCAACTCTTGAAGCAGATTTGGAGCTCATTGATGCAGTGTCACTGGCGGAGTTATTTTCCTCAGTGTCTGAGCTATTATCTTCAAACTGTCCTACTTGTTCCTGGACCATTTTGAAGACTTCATTCATCAGATCGGTCTTGGACAATTTTCCTTTGCGTCGACGAATTTTTTCAGAGGCTAGACCCAAAATTGACGAGGCCTCCTTTTGTTGATCCCTTTCGAATTTTTCTTTGTAAACCTGGGTCATTAAGTTTACATTATCAAGGGTCTCTTTTCCTTCAATTCGTTTTGTATTTTTATCGAACTGAAGCATCTTATTCCACCATTTGCAATAATATGTTCTTTGCAAACATGGATTGTTGAACTGATTTACCCCAACTTCTGGACACCATTTCCATATCCATGGGATACCAAATTCTGAATAAAATTGAAACGAGGCTTTATCACTATCCTCTTCCTGTAATAAGGACGGGGCATATTTTTTCCATTCCTCAAATCCCCTTCTGAATTGATCTGGTAGAATTTTTTCTGAGGGACCATGGAATTGCCACCAATCAAAAAACCAATTGGGAAGTCCATTATTGAAGACTTCAGGGCATACCTTAATAAACCAAGTATGCTTCCTCCTACTGTTTTCATATAACAGCGCATTAGAAAATGCCTGGATATAATCCCAAAAGGTGTATTTAATTATACCCTGGTTAATGAATAATTCTTTCTCTTTTAATGAAGAGATACCCCATTCCTCAATTGAAATGATCTTTTTAATTATGATCCTACTGTACGCGAAATTCATTTTTTCTTGCGTATTAGCTTCATTATGCTTGACCTCTGCAGAACCAGAGCTTATGAGTATATTCTCATAAAAAGACCTGTTCTTGTAAGAACCAGCAGGATATGATGCCACATCCAAATACCTCTGGAACAATTTCCAGGGTTGATCTCTCCATTTGAGATCGGACTTCTCAAGAACCAAAATTGGGTCCTTGGCAGATTTCTGCTCAAAGGTGACAAGGCTATCCTCATCAACCACGGTTTCAATATGAGCAGCCACATTAACATAAGAAGGTCTTTTATTAGATCCTTCGGCTTGGGATTGGGTTTGGTTGGATGAAGAGCTAGAAGATTTATTTTCTTCTGCTGCTTTAGTTTGCTGGAATTTTATGAATTCGGCTAGCAAATTTGGGTCTGTGAACATTGGGTCACAAAAATATTGGGGAAATTGGGTGGCTTGACCAAAAGAACGGTCAGAAGAAGCTTCTATTAGCTTCATTTTGCCATGTTGTATTAATGGCGGCTTAGGAACATTAACATTTCTGCCTCTTCCTCTATTGGAAGAACTACGCCATCCTCCTCTATTGGAGAAAGGGGAGTATCCAGCTTCCATTAGCCCTGCAAGAATTCTCTTGTTAAGAAGTCAGGGAGATAATTCTCATTCCCTTTCTTATAAACAATTTTAAAATCAAAAGGGGCTAAATAAGCTTGCCACCTCGCAAACATTTGCTTTGAAACATTATGTTTAAAATCTTTATTAAATATGAATTGTGCAGCTTGACAATCAGTTTTTATAATAAAAAATTGATTATACAAGTCATCTTGAAATTTAAGAACACATTTTACTATAGCAAAAATTTCTTTGACTACAGTAGCATAATTAGACTGGCTTGAATTCCATTTACCAGAATAAAATCTAACAAGTATTTCCTGTTTATTACTAGGATTAACTTGTTTTAAAATACCACCAAAACCAATATCAGATGCATCAGTTTCAATGATTTTTTCCCAATTAGGATTAGACAACATAAGGCAAGGCAATTCTTTAACCCTATTCTTAATCCTAATTACAGATTGTGTGTGCTTATCATTCCAAGGCTTAGGCAATTTCTTAAGCCTATCATGTAAGCATGCAGTATCATCAGCAAGATTTTTATAATAAGGAGAAATGTAATTAAGACTCCCTAAAAACCTTTGCAATTGGGTTTTATCAAGAATGACATCAGGAAATTTAGATGCAAACTCAATACTCCTATCAATAGGTATGATATTACCTTTTTCAATGAAATGACCCAAAAATTTAATTTTGGTTTGACATAAAACCATTTTGGGTTTAGAAATGACCAGACCACTATTTATCATGACCTGTTTAAACACATGCAAATGTTTAAAATGCATTTCTATATTATTAGAAAACACCAATATATCATCGATGTAAACAATTATGAAATCACTATAAAGATTGAAGATATCATTCATAATCTTCTGGAATTCTGAAGGGGCATTCTTCAGACCAAAAGGCATAACATTCCATTCATATTGCCCAAAAGGAACATTGAAGGCAGTTTTAAACCTATCAGACTCAGCTATTTGAATCTGCCAATATCCAGATTTTAAATCAAATTTGGAAAAGATATTTGCACTGAATAATCTATCAAGCAAATCTTTTTTATTGGGGATTGGGTACTTAATCCATTTTAAGGCTTTATTAAGAGGCTTATAATTAATGACCAATCTAAGTGCACCATGTTCTTGCTCACTGTGTTTATTCACATAGAATGCAGTGCAGGACCAAGCAGACTTGGTAGGTCTAATTAACCCTTTATGCAATAAAAACTCTATTTCTTTTTTGCAATAAACCAAAGTTTCACTATTCATTTGACACGGCCTAGCCTTAGTAGGGATACTACCATCAAATGAATCATCATAAGGCAAATCAACAATATGCTTCTTTCTATTCCAAAAAGCATTTGGATGATCATTGCAAACAGAAACAATTAAACCTGTTTCAATTAAAGCAATTTTTTCCTTTAATTTAGGATTTTGCAATTGTTCATCTATATTAAGACTAACAATTTCTTCCTTAAGAAAATTAATTTGATTATTTTTATTAACAATCAAATCCTGAAGTTGATTCAGCATTCTGGAAAACGGTTCAGTTATAAACTGAAAAGTTAAATCTTTACCATTAAAGACTCCAGAAAAACCTTTTTCATTAACCATTTTTAAAGGAAATATTTTCTTTAAAAAGGGTGTACCCAAAATTATTTGGTTAGAAATATTTTTAACCAAAAGAAAACTCATTGGAATGCAACATTTATTTTTGCAAATAAAAGCATTGGGGAGTTTAAAACTTATATCTAGTTTTTCTCCATTAGCAGAACGAAGGACATGAGATGTTTTCTCAAAATACCTAGTAGGTATTAAACCTTCCTGAATACAATTTAAATCTGCACCACTATCAACAAGTGCAGTAAATTCTTTTGAAAAGCTATTTCCAATTAAAAGCTTTATTTTAATTAACCATTTCTGAGAAGTAACTACCTCTAATTTAGATAGAAAATCATCAGACAAATTATTAAACTGAAAATTATCAGACACATCAAACATATCATTCAGTTTGAACAGAGACAAATTAGGCTTATTGGGGGAATTGGGGACAGGGAAAACAGGTAGAGAAGCAGGCAAAGAGGAAGGCACTATTTGCTTTCCTTGAGCAATCTCTATTTTCCTAATTCTATCCTCAAGAAATCTATTATTTCTTTTCAATTCATTAATCTCATTTTTAAGACTAATAACCTCTTTATTAAGGTCAGCAATAGTAGTAGGTGAGCTATGCTTATTCCTACTTTCTAGCATTTTGTACACCTCTGTCATTGAGTATGGTTCACTATTACCACCTATCCTATTTTCATTAATAGAATTAGATGTACTAGGTTCATCACCTATGCTATCAATGATTTTAGATCTAAGCATTGGATCCTTAATCATTTTTAACAATTCAAAAGCGCTATTATCAGAAATAACATTAATAACACCTTCATTAAATTGTGCCATAATATGATTGACATTCATATCAGATTCAGAACTACTATTTGCAGAATCAGAATCAGTAGAATTAACAGTTCCATCACAATCAGATTTCATGCAATTCAAAGCATTATTGAAATCAGAGAATGCATAATCAGAAAAATCATTATCTTCTTCATCAGAAGATTCAAGCATCAATTTGCACAAAACATCCTTGATATTATCATCAATATCTAGGCTCCTAATTTTTTCTCTCATTTTACACTTATCAGCATAATGTCCTATTTTACCACATTTCCAACAGGCACCATGCTTTCTAAATTTTTTAAACATTTTTCTTTTATCAGAATCATGTTTATCTTTTCTCAATTTTTTCTTTTCCAATTTTTGAGAAGACCTAGCCCTATGCGACCTATGTCTACTCTTTTTATCAGGTTTGGATTTACCTTGTGGTTTATTATCAATTAGCTTAGGATTCTCCATCCCAAACTGACCACAGAATTGACCTAACTGTTGTTTTTCAGCTAAGTTATTCTTTTTTATTTGTTGGTTCAGTTTTATCTCATTACATAAACCTAAACCTTCTTGGATGCAAGTTGCAATTAACTTACCATAAGTGCATTTGTCATAGTCTATACTAGACTCATTCTGCCTAAGAGTTTTTCTAACCCTTTCCGCAAATAACGAAGGCAGACCATCTATAAATTTAGATTTCCAGTGGGTACTATTAACCTCTGGGAGTTCCATTACTCTAGACATAAAAGTATCCTTGTACCACCTAAATGAGGTGAGACTTTGACACTTTAAACCATTTAACAGGGTCCTAATATATTCATTATTATTAGTCCACCTGCCAGTAAAATGCTCAATAATAGTAACAATTAAAGTATACACAGCATTTTGATTATCTGTGTTAGATGATCCTTCCTGTTCTAATTTAACAGCTCCTAGGATTTCATCTTTACAATCACGGGTTAAATAATTATCCCACCAGCCTTTTATTTGACCAGTGAACCCAGCCACAATCATTTGGGCTACACTTCTGTCATCATTGCCATTATTCTTACAAATAGTAGAATACATAAGCATGCGATGCACAAGATTGTAAATATGACGTTCAGCAAAACCATCTAAATTCCATTCATAGATATGTTTGCCAGAAAACGAATTATTGGTAATCAGATCCTGTTCCTCATGCAAAACATCAATTGGGGAGGGACGAGGATAATAATAAGTCCTTAGTGTAGGCCTATCAGCATACCTAAGTTTATTAACTTCTTCATTAACCTGTTTGATATATGAACTATCATCTAGGTTATCATCAATTACCGAAATATTTAAATCAGAAAACTTTTTATTAATAAGTTTTTCTAATTCAGATAAATCCCTGAGTTTGAAATCATGGATTTCAGGGGGAGGTTGAATTGTTGTCATTGAAATAATTTCAGTTACCGGGGTGATAGAAACAGATTTTTCCAAAATCATTTTCTTCATTTGATTAACCTGTTCTTCTAAATCACCTATCAATTTATTGGTTTTATTAACCTGGTTTAGAATTAAATTGAGCCTATTATCAAGCCCATACATACTCTCACCTAGCACATTAAGGTAAAGAGCAGCATAATTACCTTGTTTTACCAAGTTATTAAGATGACCAATTGTGACATTAAACTGACCACCTTCCAACAATTTATTGAAAGCAGTAAAAGGAATTTCCTTTGATCCTTCAACATGAAATGCATCCTGGGGAGGGAATATACATTTTTCTTTCCTGCCAGAATCAAACACATAAGTTCTTTCCAGAACTGCAATATATGGTTCCACATAAGTTACCACAAACCATGCAACAAAAGGTACTAATTGATTCTTTTCAGAAACGAATTTATAAAACTCTTCCTGAAAACCATTTTGTTGTTCTTTGGTAAAGCTTTCAAAAAACCATTTTCTAAAAACTTCCCATCTTTCTTTAAGAAACTCAGTTTTTATTAACTGACGAGCATTTGAACCTTTTGAAAAATCTATTTTTTCTTGATTCATTTAATACAATTTTTAAACGCGAGTATTTCTCACAGAAAAGTCCATTTCAGACTCAGTAAGTTCAACAGACTCATCGCTATTATTACGAGGAATACCATGAACAATGTTATTAGAAGAAATTTTTAATTTTCCAAATCTAGTTTCAAGATTATTATCTGACCTAGATTCATTAACTCTAGATGTAGACGCTCTAGTTATATTAGGCGATTCTACAACATAATCAATTGGATCCAACACAGAAAAAGAAGATCTATTGGATCTTGACACATTGTGTGCAGTGTGTGCAGTGCGATCAATTGGTTTAAATTGAATAGAAACATCACCATCGGGCGTTTGAACTATTCTATCAATATCAGTTTGTATTACTGGCTGAATTGGAACAACATTTTCCATTAACCAATTATTAGGAAACTGAATTTCATCCCATTTAATTGGTTTCCTAGTTGTAATCTGAGACTTATTAAAATTAGATTCAATTAGAATAGTCTCATTTTTATCCAAATTCATAACCTTACACATTGGATTTAATGTAAAGCAAGGCTTAAAATAAACACGGTAACAAACACACATTACATCTGTACCGGGCATATAATTAAATCCATGCAACTTAACATTTAAAGTTAAAGCATGTAAGATATTTTCATCCATAATCGAAAGTGCAAGATTAGGATAAACATTAAAATAGACTGGACCATGGGCCAAACTAGATTGAATAACACCCATGATTGATTTTTTCCAGTCAAGATTACGCGCATCACGTAACACAGCAATAAAGCTCTCTGGTAAATTGTCCAGAGTCAAGGGCTTAAAAGCAACTTGAATTAAACCGATATGCAAGAATTTAAACTCAGATCTATATCTATCAATATCAGATCTGTGCAATAATTGTAAAGACATATCATCTTTATGAATAGGGATAATTTCCTCAGTTGTTTTAACAACTTGTTTGAAACTTATCTTTTCAAAAGTTCCGAATTGATAAATTACCTTCGGATCCACTTTTGGAATGGTCCATTTATTTAATAAATCCAAATTTTTTGGAAGATCTATTTCCTCCAGTTGTGAATTTTTTATTAAAGAGGATTTCCCTTTAAAAAAACTCATTTTAGGAAATAGTGTTAAATAAACAGTCAAAAGATGTTCTTCACAAATACCATGGCTCCGAATAAATGAGTAATGTGAAAGATGAAGTAAGAAAATGAAGTGGTATGCTTGCTTTTTAGGGTGTAGGGTTTTTTTGGGTGAACTGTGATGAGTTTTTTGGATACAAAATTGTAGGGTTTTGGGAAAAAGATTGAGGAATGTGGCTACATTTTGAAATTTTTTGGAGGATTGGAAAAAATTTCCCCAAAATGTAGGAGAACAAGCCCTAAAGTTTCGAACCTATAGAAATATTACTTTATGTGAGTTAGGGGTCTTACTGTAATTTAATCTTCAAATCTCTCTATAAAAAGGAAGGGTTGTTCAAAAGAGAAACCATCAAGAAACTTTCTTATTTCCTCATCACTTATTGATACGTCCATTATATTCTATTTGTTGACACAGTTTCTTCATCTTTCACTTGTCACAAAAGATTGTGATTTAGGAAATTAACAACTGAGGGATCAAACTATATGGTATGTATGCCCAGTGAAAAGATTTGAAAAACAAGTCAGGTTAGCTTATTTGAGCGTTACAGTTTCTATTATTGGATAAATTATAAAAAAGAAAAAAATAAAGATGCTTAACGCCAAAACTGTTAATATATCAACTAAACTATATAGAGCTCCTGAAACCAATATTGACGTGATATTATAGAAATCATAATTTTTGTTGCAGGTAGAACTAAGTTGCATGCCTAGGATAGATGACCCATTCGTTAGCAGGTTTGCCTTTCTATGCTCGGTCATAATTTTCACATTTACTTTGGTTTGATTTGTGTGGTCATTTTTCCCATGAGCTTTAGAGTTTTCTAGAGTATATTCATTCAAAAAATAAATAAATAAATAAATAAGAAGTTCATCATCGTGCATGTATAAAAGGATATATATATATATATGTCCAGATCAAATCATAATCTAGTATTTGTTCTAGATTTTGGTACATATATTGTATTTGTTGCATTGAACAAATGTATTTTGTTCGTCAATCATTAATAGAGGTTTCCAAAAAGGTTCAAATAAATTTGGCCTATCTATCCACCCAAAGTGTTTGAGGCCTTTTAATTTAAATTTCAGTTTAACCTATTCTTTATTTTGGACTTAAAGGATTAGAGTTTTTACTACTCAAAAATTGTGAAGTGAAGGTTGGATCATCAATTTCAAACCCAACATCTAAGTTGGATTGAAGATATGCAATATAATCATAGAAATTACTGGTTTCTTAATTTCTGAAGATATTTAAACTTTTTTACTTGTTTTTCTAATTGATTTTGATTGTTTAGATTAGTAGGTTGTATATAACATCTTGAGTTCTTTGAATAGTCTGATCTCGCACAACAAATTGTGGATAAACAGGGAAGAATCGATTCCCCAAGTGTTGACTTAAAAATATTTTTATTTTCTCCAAATACTACCTTATAAGGATTATCACTCCAACTAAACGTCAAGATCCTTTAAAAATTGGCATTTCTAGCTTCATAAATTTTAGGAGTGTGAGAAAGAGAAGAAATCAATAAAATATGTATCCTTTAAGGTCGTATAGACATAAAATATTTGTTGAATTGTCCTTAGATTTAATTTTCTTATTTGAATGATAAATTCAAACTCCTAGTGAACAACCACTAGTATGTAAATATCCTAAACTAGTCTTCTATCACTTCTATAACTCAAAAGGAGTTTTAGGAACAATTTTTCTTGAACCTTTATTTAGGACATACATTGTGATTCTCAAAACTTCTTTCTAAACTCTTAAACGAAATTATTACAATTCATCCTACTTCTTATCCTATTATAAGGGTAAGATTATGCCTTTCAACAATATTATATTGTTGTAATGTGCTAATATGCACCATATGTTGTGCTATTATATCTTCTTCCTTAATGAAGTAAATGGACTTGGCATTTTGCCCTTTTCCGTGCATACCATCCATAATAGAGGAAAAATTTTGAACTCTTATTAAAGTTCCATAATGCATCTATAACATTTGAATCGACAAAAAGATATATATATATACACACACACACATCCTTGTGTATTCAGATTGACCAATTTTAATTAAAGTTTGCCCATTTTCCCTCTGTAACTGATTATTTGCACAAAAAATGAACAAATAGATAAGTTACGTTGCACCTCTTCTGAAATTAGTTTAATTTTCCAGTTAACAATATTTAACTTTGATTTTTTAATGATTCGTTTCCCATCATTTATTATATGAGCAAATGGGCGAGTTAAATCAATCACCATAATTTTCATCATCTACATCTACAATTGCTTCGTAGTTGCTGCTTGATAATCCATCTTATGTTGATATCCAAGTGGATGTTGAGGCACCATAACCTATTCCATATGAGGCATCAACACATAGTATGGATTTTGATGTTGATCAATCCAATTCTATTAATCTTGGCTTCCCCTTGGCTTTTACTCCCCTTCAAAACTTTGTGCAACACGCCATTAATTGGATGAGGGTTATAAAAGTTCTGGTGGTGGTGAAATTAATTATTGCCTTAAGTCTATTGACTATATTATATTTCATACAAAGAAGAGGTAAAACAAATCAAAGATGTAGTATTAACTTGTCAGTTTCTAAGGATGGAAAGTCAGATTTTACAACAATATTTGAAGCAGTGGATGCCTCCCCAGGTTACAGCCTGTACAAAGTATGTATCCTTATCCAGGTAAGGGAATACCATGGGATAGTAAAAGTTGGTCATGACAAGACCAATTTAATTTTTATTGGAGAAGGGGTTGGAAAGACTATAATCTCATCGAATACAAGTTTGTACATGGCTCCTTATAGCAGTTGGCCAATAGCTACGTTATCTAAGTATTTGTTATATTTTCATTTTCTTTGTTGGATGTCTTTTTGAAATATTCATAATTTTATTGTCACTAATTTTAAACCAAAAATTTGTAGGGATCAACTGGGGAGAGTTTTTGGCACAAGATTTGACTATTGTAAATATAGCAAAATGTGGAGTTGCAGTCGAGAATTGGGCAAATCATTCAGTCTTCTATAAGTGCAAGATTTGCCCAATTCTCGACTGCAACTCCACATTTTGCTGTATTTACAATAGTCAAATCTTGTGCCAAAAACTCTCCCCAGTTGATCCCTACAAATTTTTGGTTTAAAATTAGTGACAATAAAATTATGAATATTTCAAAAAGATATCCAACTTAAAGAAAACCAAAATATAACAAATACTTAGATAAGGTTGCTATTGGCCAACTGCTATAAGGAGCCATGTACAAACTTGTATTCGATGAGATTATGATCTTTCAAACCCCTTCTCCAATAAAAATTAAATTGGTCTTGTCATGACCAACTTTTACTATCCCATGGTATTCCCCTATCTGGATAAGGATACATACTTTATAAAGGTTGTAACTTGGGGAGGCCTCCACTGCTTCAAATATCATTGTAAAATCTGACTTTCCATCCTTAGAAACTGACAAGTTAATACTACACCTTTGATTTGTTTTGCCTCTTCTTTGTATGAAATATAATATAGTCAATAGACTTAAGGCAATAATTAATGTTACCACCACCAGAATGTTTATAATCCTCAGCCAATTAATGGCATGTTGCACAAAGTTTTGAAGGGGAGAAAAAGCCAATAGGGAGCCTAGATTAATAGAACTGGATTGATCAACATCAAAATTTATACTATGTGTTGATGCCCTTGATGGAATAGGTTATGGTGCCTCAGCATCCACTTGGATATCAACAAAAGATGGATTATCAGGCACCTACTACGAAGCAATTGCAAATGTAGATGATGAAAATGATGGTGATTGATTTGACTTGTCCATTTACTTATATAATAAATGATGGGAATGATTCATTAAAAAATCAAAATTAAATTTGGTTAACTGGAAAATTAAACTAATTTCAGAAGAGGTGCAACATAACTTATCTATTTGTTCATTTTTTGTGCAAATAATCATTTACAGAGGGAAAATGGGCAAACCTTAATTAAAATTGATCAATCTAAATACACAAGGATGTATATATATATATATAAATCTTTTCATCGGCTCAGATGCTATAGATGCATTATGGAACTTTAATAAGAGTTCAAAATGTTTCCCCTATTATGGATGGTACACATGGAAAGTGCAAAATGCCAAGTCCATTTACTTCATTAAGGAAGAAGACATAATAGCGCAACATATGACACATATTAGCACATTACAACAATATAATATTGTTGAAAGGCGGAATCTTACCCTTATAACAGGATATAATAATTTTGTTTAAGAGTTTGAAAGAAGTTTTGAGAATCACAATGTATGTCCTAAATAAAGTTCCAGGAAAAATTGTTCCTAAAACTCCTTTTAAGTTATAGAAGTGATGAAGCCTAATTTAGGATATTTACATACTTGTGGTTGCTCACTAGGAGTTTGAATTTATCATTCAAATAAGAAAATTAAATCTAAGGACAATTCAACAAATGTTTTGTGTCTATACAACCTTAAAGGATACATATTTTATTGATTTCTTCTATTGCTCATACACCTAAAATTTATGAAGCTAGAAATGCAAATTTTTAAAGGATCTTGATGTTTAGTTGGAGTGATAATCCTTATAAGGTTTAAGTCAACACTTGGGGAATTGATTCTTCCCCGTTTATCCACAATTTGTTGTGGGAGATTAGACTATTCAAAGAACTCAAAATGTTATATACAACTTATTAATCTAAACAATCAAAATCAATTAGAAAAACAAGTAAAGTTTAAATATCTTTAGAAATTAAGAAACCGGAAATTTCTAAGATTATATTGCATATCTTCAATCCAACTTAGATGTTGGGTTTGAAATTAATGATCCAACCTCCGCTTCACATTTATGAATTGTAAAACTCTAATCCTTTTAAGTCCAAAATTAAGAACAGGTTAAACTAAAATTTAAATTAAAAGGCCTCAAACACTTTGGGTGGATAGATAGGCCAAATTTATTCAAACCTTTTTGGAAACCTCTAGTAATGATTGACGAACAAAATACATTTGTTAAATGCAACAAAAGCAATATATGTTTGATCTGGACACATATAAATCTGCTTACACATGCACGTTGATGAACTTCTTATTTATTTATTTAATTTTTGAACGAATATACTTTAGAAAACTCTAAAGGTCATGAGAAAAATGACCACACAAATCAAATCAAAGCAAATGTGAAAATTATGAGCAAGCATAGAAAGGCAAACCTACTAACGAATGGGTCGTTTGTCCTAGGCATGCAATTTAGTTCTACCGACAACAAAAATTATTATTTTTATCATATCATGCATGTCAGTATTACTTTCAAGAGCTCTCTATAGTTTTGTTGATATATTAAAGAACAGTTTTAGCGTTAAGCATCTTAATTTTTTTCTTTTTTCTTTTTTATAATTTATCTAAATAATAGAAACTGTAATGCTCAAATAAACTAACCTGACTTGTTTTTTAAATCTTTTCACAGGGCATACATACCATATAGTTTGATCCCTCAGTTGTTAATTTCCTAAAGCACAATCTTTTGTGACAAGTGAAAGACGAAGAAATTGTAGCAACAAACAGAATATAATGGACGTATCAAAAAGTGACAAGGAAATAAGAAAGTTTCTTGATGGTTTCTCTTTTGAACAACCCGTCCTTTTTATAGAGAGATTTGAAGATTAAATTACAGTAAGACCCCTAACTCACATAAAGTAATATTTCTATAGGTTTGAAACTTTAGGTCCTGTTATCCTACATTTTGGGGAAATTTTTTCCAATTTTCAAAAAAATTTTCAAAATGCAAGCACATTCCTCAATCTTTATCCCAAAGCCCTACAATTTTTTATCCAAAAAACTCATCACAATTCACCCAAAAAAATCCTACACCCTGAAAAGCAAACATACCTCTTTATTTTCTTACTCCATCTTTCACATCACTCATTTATTTATTACTCTCTCATTTTACTCATACACACACACACACACACACACACATATTTACGTATATTAAAATATTAAAATTTTACTACTTAAAAGATTCTAAAACTTATGTTCACAAATTTAATTAAACTAATCGTTTAGAAAATTAAGTAAATGTAATAAATAATTTATTTACTAAATAATGTATTAAATTAATTAAAGTACTTATTAATTAAATAATATATTAGTTATATTTATTTTTTATTGTATTAATTAAATATTACATTTATTCATTTAATAAATAATTTAAAATATTTTAATTTGATATAATAAATAAATTAATCTTCTTCAAAAAATTAATCTTCATTGAATATTAATATTTATATTTATTTAAAATTATTATAAAAAATTAATTATAGTGTGATATTTATTTAATAATCTATTAAGTTTAATAAATTAATATTAATACAATTAAAATAATTATCAAGAAAAAAAATTAAAATTACGTAGAAATTTTTTTGATTGTTACTAAGTAATTTATTTATTAAATAATGTATTAATTAAATAATGAGATAAAGCAAATAAATAACTTATTAAATTAATTTATTTAATTATTTAAATAACTTATTATGTATATATATTAATTATGTTTAATATTTCACATATAATTGAATATTATGCTTACTTGTTTAATAAATAATTTAAGATGATTTAGTTTCATATAATATAAAATTATTTTTTTCTAATTTGAAGAATCATTATTAAGTCTTATATATATGTATATATATATATTTATTTAAATAAATAACTAAGTTTTATTTATGCATAAATTGTAAATAATAAATAGTTAAATAATTATATTTTAAGAATAAATAATAATTAGTTTACAAGTAATGTAAAATAATTAAATTTTTTTATATAAACTGATATCAACAATTATGATATAATTATGACATTAGCCGATTTTTTTATTTAGCATGCTAACAAGCATGTATAAAAAATAAACTACGATATTTGATTTTGCATACTAACAAACATGTATTTTAGAAAAATGTCACCCTTATTTAGTTATGTTATTGTTTGAAAAAACAAACACCACAATATATTTACTAGTTCAATGTAATGATACATCAAAGTAATATAGTGATATAATAAAAATGTCACTATAATATAATTATTAATGCCATTTGATTAACAAATGGTAAATAAAATAGTGATACTTTTTTATTAAAAATTACAATTATAACTATATTTCAAATGAAATTAATTAACTAGTGTCGTAATTTCTTTTTAAAAATAAAATTGATCTTATGATGTCATACCAAAAGAATACCATAAATAAATAAATTATAGATGCATAAATAACTAAACAATTTACGAATTTATATACACTATAAAAAAATAGTGACAAAATAATAAGTGACAATATAAAAGTTGTTACTAATTATATATATTAAGCAACAAAAGATTTTATTTTGTCACCTTAATGATTTTACAAATTAATTAATGATAAAAATAACGTTTAAGTTGTCATCATTGACAATTAGTGACACACTTATAGTAACAAGCTAATGATAATAAGGATCTTTTCACAAACTATAGTACCAATTTTTATTGTCACGAGATTGTCACCATATTAGTATCATTAATAGCTAATGGTGAAAACTTCAAATATTAGTTTTGTCATTATTGAGCCATACTGTGACAAAATAAAAATTATTATCACTTAAAACATATCATTAATGATAATTTTTATATTATTATTTATTATTTTATCACTAATATTCTATTTAATCATGTATACTATAGATGTTAATGCTCCAACACTAGACCGCAACTTCGGATAACATGCTCCAATTTTGGAAAGGAATATGAAGTTTTCGGTGATTTCCCTATGGCAAAATCAACAAGATATATATATATATATATATGTGTGTGTGTGTGTGTGTGTACATATATAGAATCCCGCAAAGATAGGAATTTCAACTGTTGTGAACTTGGTTCATGAGTAGTTGGTACACCATAGGACTTAAAACAATGGAGTCCAAAAACCTTATACTTAACCGTGCATAGGCCGTTCTCCTCCAATTTCTTTCTACATAATATGTTGAACTGGTGATATATAAATTTTGTGATCAACTAGTCGAGGCGAGAGTTGGGCTCTCTATCTTTAAGACGAATTAACTCGCACTGGTATTGATGGAAACTAGCTATAGCCTCCGAAAATACAACAACTAAATCAGACGGTAATAGTACTACAAACCGTCTGATCACTCAAACTTTTAGCGTATTGAATTCTTTCTTTGGACTTTTGAGCATGCAAAAAATTGTTTGTTTGAAATGTGATTGTACTCCTTATACAGATTCGGGACTGATCTTTATAGAGCCAAAGTAGCAGCCTAAAAGATGGTTTAAATGGGTGTTGCTTTTCCAATGCAGCATCTAGTTTTCCAAAACATAAGGTTGGAAAAATGTAGTCTAGGTGCATCCTTCGCCGGAGGAAGATTTATTCTACGCATTTTCCTATTTCCAGAAAATTCATGCTGGATTTTAATGCCAAGTAGGAAGAAGTTTGAAGGTTGCTCCCAAAAAGTTAATATTGGACTGAAGGCCCAATTTATCCCAAGCCCACAACGCTACCGCGCCAAGCCAAGCCCCCAGCTTAGCTAACCCCGCGCGGACGGACATGCAGCAACGTACATGCGTATGGGTTGGATTGAACCTATGGTAGTGTAAGTCCTCTTCCCTCCAAACACTTGTGGATACCCCAAGGGGCCCATGTCTTTCCTCCATACTTGAGATATATATTCAAGTCCACATTTTACTCATCTTACAATGTGGGATGGAGTTCTACTCCTTCCATTTCTTTAGCTCATTTTTAGTCTTCTTAGTCAACCATCAAGTAGCTCACTTTGACATTAATTTCGCATTCATTCAAAATTAGTTTTGGCTAATTAAAAACATTATCGTCATCTACCCACGGAATAGTTTACAACAATCACCAATTTCTTATAAATTAATGCTTTGAGCACACTTAAAAATTTGGTCAAAGAAGACCAATTTCCAATAGTCCTCCACATGAATGGAAATTAATGTAACTGATAATGCATATACGTATAGAGACACGAGAGAGTTCAAGCGAACAACTATTGCATTAGGAGAGGTGGCTTGTGGCTTCAAACTTTCCTTAGTGAAGCACTATCAGGTTTACTTAGTTAATCAGTGAACATGATGTCTTAAACTGTTCAGCTGTTGGTGTAAACCAAGACAACAAAACTCACATAATAGTTGTCCTTACACTTTTTAGTTTTTTCCAGCTATGTCTGTTTTGGCCATGGATACCAATCTTAGATTCATAAATGTTTACAATGAAGCGACTCATTGTTACACTTATATAGGTGATCTCCTACAAAGAGTATCCTACCATATTCTACTATTCTAGCTCTGGGAATTATTAGGAGTCGAGACTCAACCTCATACCCACTCAGCAAGTAACACTTCCATGTCATAGGAATGAGTTGAAGTGCTCACATGAACCTTCATAACTTTGTTGTCCCATTGATCCAAGTTCTTGGGATCTCCAATCATCTTGGTTGGGTGTCCGCTATGTCGATTCTTAAACTTATGGGTTTTAGTCCTATTCCTCTCGATAGGCGTTTTACTTGATCTCTGGGCAGGCCTTTTTATTAACAAATCTGCTAGATTCTCCTTGGATTTCACATAGTCAAATGAAATTACCCCATTTGAGATCAATTGCTTTGTGGTTTATGTCGTCGTCTATTGTGATGAGATTTACCATTATTCATGTTATTTTGAGCCCTACCACTTATCGATTGATTATCACAATGAATTGTGATGGAAAAAACTAGTTTAGGCTAATAAGGAATATTCTCTAGAAAATTTTAGAGCCCTTATGCTTCTTCTCCTGCTTTGTCTAAAGCAATAAATTCAAACTCCATTGTAGAATGAGCTATACACGTCTATTTAGAGATTTTCAGGACACAATAAATCCATATAGGGTGAAAACATACCTACTTGTAGACTTGGTATCTTTCGTATCAGATATCTAGTTAGCATCAATGTACCCTTCCATTACAGCTAGATATCTAGTGTAGAGTAACTCATAATCCATCGTGTACTTAAGAAATCTAAGTACTCTTATCAATGCTTTTTAGTGTGCATTACCAGGATTGCTAGTAAATATACTCAATTTGTTTACTGAGCATGCAATGTCGTGGCAAGTACAGTTTGTTAAAAACATCAAACTGCCTATTATTCTCGAGTATTCTACTTGAGATATGGGTTCACCAGAATTTTTGCTTATATGTTAACTGGGATCTGTGGCAGTTTTGACAAGAGTGTTGTCATACACATTAAATTTCTTGAGAATTTTCTCAACATAATAGGATTGAGTGAGAATTAGTCCATCAGACGTTTTAATAATCTTAATCCCCAGTAAGGCATCCACCATACCCCATATCTTTCATGTCAAAATACTTCATAAGCATTTTCTTAGTAGTCAAGATAATATCTTGATTGCTACCCACTATCAGCATGTCGTCAACATACAGGCAAGCCATGACAAATTCACTTTAAATGCTTTTGAAGTAAACACATTTATTGCACTCGTTTATCTTAAAACCATTTAACAACACCATGTTGTCAAATTTTTCATGCCATTATTTTGGAGCTTATTTGAGTCCATGCAATGACTTAACAAGTCTGCATACTTTTTTTTCTTTTTTGGGAGGAACATATTCTTTGGGTTGTTCCATATAGATTTCTTCATCTAACTCACCATTCAAAAAGGTGATTTTTACATCCATTTGATGTATTTAAAGATTATTCAGGGTTACTATTGTAATAAGAACCTTTATTGACGTGATTTTTATCACTGATGAATAAGTATCAAAGAAATCAAGTCCTTCTCTTTTTTGAACCTTTTTGTCACAAACCTAGCTTTGTATTTGTCTATAGAGCCATCTACCTTATATTTCCTTTGAAGAATCCACTTGCAGCCTAATGGTTTGTGGCCTGTTGGGAGATCAATGAGCTCCTACATGTGATTCTGCATGATCGACTCTATTTCGCTGTTGATAGCTTTCTTCCAGAAAGGTGCTTTTGGACTAGACAATGCTTCACCAATTTTCATTGGTTGATTTTCTAATGGATAAGTTAGGAAGTTTGGACCAAACATATTTTCTTTTTTGACCCTTTTGCTTTATCTTGGTGCTTCATTGGTTTGAGAACCACTTGTTGATTCCAAAGTTTTTTTTAAAGAACTTGATTCTTTCTTTTCTTTACAAGGAAAGATGTTTTCAAAAAATACAGCATTACTAGATTCAATTATCATTCCTTAATATATATCAGGAGCTGCTGATTTATGCATCAAGAACCTACAAGCACTACTGTTGTGTGCATATCCAATGAAAAAGCAATCAACCGTCTTAGGTTTTATTTTTAGCTGTTTTGGCTTAGGTACTTCCACCTTGGCCAGGCACACCCACAGTTTCACATATTTATAAGAAGGTTTATGACCTTTCCATAATTCATACAAGGTTTCATCTTTCACTTTGTGGGGTATCTTATTCAAAATGTGGTTAGCTGGAAGAATAGCTTTCCCCACATGTTTTGAGGTAACCCAGAATTAATCAACATAGCATTCATCATTTCCTTAAGAGTTCGATTTTTGCGTTCAGCAACTCCATTTGATTAAGGAGCCATTGTTTGATGAATAATGCCATAATTTGAGCAGAATTCTTCAAACGATGCTCCGCATTCTCCACCTCTATCACCTTGGATTGCTTTTTATTTGTTTGCTGAGTTGATTTTCAACCTCAGTTTTGTAGCACTTGAATATTTCTAGTGCTTACATGCTTACTTCATGACAAAAAGATGTAGCAAAATTTTGTGTAATCATCAATAAAAGTAATAAAATACTTTTTCCCACCTCTAGTTTGCACAAACTTCAAATCACATATATCACTATGGATTAGTTCTAGAGGCATCGTACTCCTTTCAACCGAATGAAAAAGAGCTTATACCATTTTGGCTTCAACATATATTTCGCATTTATAATTTGTGTCAATTTGAAATGGAGTCAATAGTTCCAAATTTACTAATCTACGCCAAGTGTTGAAATTAACATGTCCTAATCTAACATGCCATAAATTACAACACTCAATCAAGTAAGCAGAACCAAAGGCTTTATTTTCATTCACTTGAACATTTTTCAGTATAGGCATTACATTGAATTTGAATAGCCCATTCTTTACACAACCTCTACCTAGAAATAGACCATTCTTAGAAAGCACGAACTTATCATACTCAAATTGTGGCACCCCACTCGAGATAACCCCTAAGCGGAGATGCTACTAATTCAAGCTAGATATATAATTCAAATGATAGCTAAGGAAACCATGATTTAACAAATCTCAAAGGAAGGTGGCTCAAACTAACCCAAAAGAACACTTCATGGAGCAAAATATGTACATACCAAGTGTCTTCAGTTCAAATACATGCATTCACATAACATATTTTTGTTAACTGTCTCGATCAAGTATAGTCTATATGTACATTCATAACATCTAATTTATTACAAAATAAAATTTCCAGGCCACCATAAGCGCCTGCTTCTCACTTAATCCTATTTGGGAAAATAAAGAATAAGAAAGAGGGTAAGTTTTAAGGACTTAGTGAGGAAAAGGAAAACAACAGGAATCAAGGAAAACTATTAAGACACAACAATCAGTAAACAAGTTCGGTAACAAGTAAGACTTTTCAGAACGAATCAACAATATAACATAGTATACATGATACCAAGTTTAACATGTTGCTGATCATTCCAACCTTATTATTCCCAGATCAAGCTATAATCGCTAGTATCAGGTGCCGGTATAGCATAAACAAGATTTTCTTATCGCTCCATTGCTCGAGCACTCAACTTGACATGTAACAACTTGTCATATGGCATGGCTGACCGCATGCCGGATCCCGCTACTCACAGTTCCCTACCTCCAGCTACTTGGGAGTTAAGATTGTAGGTGGGTACTAGCTAGAAGACCAATCACCATTGGTCTATTTTGCCTGACCGTATTTTGGATCTAGCCCCGGGCCCAACCCCCGTGGCATCCCTCTGGGTGATAAATGCCCATGAGTTGATAGGATATAATGCCAACAGATAAGAATTTAATTTTTAAATCAATAAACATGAATATAACAAGGTACAAGTCTAGAATAGTAATCCAAGCATTCCGCTGGGATTGGCACTCAACCCAAATAGATTTCCCATGTAAGTGTCTATGGATGAATTCAATAATCAACTATGCTGACAAGGCCAACAATCGATATACAAGATATATTCAAGAATGCCAACAAGGCCAATCAACTACACAACATCAAAAGTAAGAATCAAAGAAACAAACCCTTATAGGGGTATATGAAACAAGCAACAAAATCATGAGGAATTCAACAATTGAAGTTCATATATTTCCCAGAAGAAAGTATGTTGAACCCTCATAAGGTTTATAAAGCAAAAATGACTAACATAAGAAACTTAAATAATCATGAATTTCAATGCTTAAGGAATATTATTTCCCAGAAAAATAGGTTTAACAAACCCTTACCTCAATAGCCTCAGATATGCTATCACTACCTACTGGTCTGCGGGACCCTACACCTCATCACTTAACCAAAAGAACAAGTTCACCGTTAAAATCCTCATTTTGACCCTATAATCACAATTACATGGATAACAAATCTAAAATCGATAATTACTCAATAAATATGATATTTTAGGGTTTGATCAACATTATCAATAGGAAATATACTAATTACACCGTTATCACTAAAACACTTATGAGATTTATATATCTGTTCTGGTTAAGGGTAATAATTAGGTCCTGTAATTACACAATTAATCTTATGATGATACACAAAATGATAATAATAGCCCAACTGTCTTTAATAATCCAAATTTATCACTTAGGTCTCTAATCCATAAAATTAGGGTTTTATCCTCCAATAAACTCAATTAACCCAGAAGTATCTTATAACAATACAAATCTAGGTTCATTAGGCATAAATATATCCATGCACGCCCTTATTTCCAACTCCAATACATATTTCATGTCAATTTATATCACAATACAAGATTTATAAGAATTAAAATGGTAAAACATATATATGTATATGTAACCCGGTCCAACTCTTTACCCAAATTCTTGCTATTAGAGTCTCAATACTATAAACTAATACCACCACTAAAACCACCGCGACGAGGAGAGAACACTGCCTCAGCACCATTGCCATTGTACACTACCATTGAAGATACCAACTATCACCACCAATCAAGATGTCCCAACACCCAAAGCCCACATTAATTTCACTTTTCACAGCCGAGAAGAAAGTCAATTACACCTTCAAAGCTCCAACGCCTGTTTGTCGCCGTGAGGAATTTTTTCAATTCTACCATTGACAATGGCCCAAACTCTAATTGAAAACTACCACTCTCTTCCTTGAGCTGAGTCTAACAATACCCAGTATTCCAACCTAAGTTTCAGTCGTCAGTTAGAGACCCGCAGCCTCCGCCATAAGCCACATTCAGCCCTGAGTTTCTCAATTTGCCGCTAGCTGGAATGTCTTGCATGTGGTATGGTTGAGGTCCTGGGGATGAGGGAAAGAGATTGGATGGGTTGGTTTTCTGAAACGCGCTATCGCCGATGAGGGAGAAGATAGTGCTCGGTGAAGAAATTAAGAAACCTGGGGGGGAATGCTATATATAAAAATAATTTTCTAACTTCACAAATTGACCCCAGAATTTATGCGTAGCTTCTAATTGAATCTTCCCAAATTTTTACATACTTCAATTCGGGCCCTAGATTAGGCTTGTACCTTACACCAGCCCATTTGACCAATAATATTCTTATTTTGACCCTCAATGCTTTTAAGAGTTGTTCAATTAAGTTTTCCCAAATAATAGATTGACGCCAAAACTTTGAAAAATAAATAAATAATTAAAATTCATAAAAATAAAATAATATTAAGGAAACTTCTACCAACTAAATAATTTCTAGGGCTATTACAGACGTCCTCCTCTTAAAAGAATCTAGTCCCCAGATTCTCACCTGAATATTAGAAGAGTTCGGGATACTACTGGCACATGAGATCTTCTTGTTCCCAAGTTGCTTATTCTGTGTTATAGTTGCGCCATAATACCTTTACTTGAGGAATCCCCTGATTCCTAAGCTCTCAAAACTTTCGATCCAGGATACGAAATGGTTGATTTTCATATGTCAGATCACCTTTCAACTACATATGTTCATGTGAAATGACGTGAGAAGGATCAGGATAGTAATTTCAAAGTTGTGACACATGAAAGACATCATGTATTCATATTAGGCCTTGGGGTAGCACTAGACGATAAGCTACTAGTCCAATTCCTTCACATATCTCATAAGGACCAACATATCTCGGGCTAAGCTTTCCACCCTTGCCGATCCTCCGAACACCTTTACTTGGGAATACTTTGAGAAATACCGATCACCAACTTCGAATTCCAAATCCTTTCTTTGCTTATCTGTGTAACTTTTTTGTCAATCCTGGGCAACTTTCATCCTTTCACACCTTGTAGTCCTCAAAAACTTGTTAATGCTATTTTTGTACTCTTTCAGATCCCAATGTAACGGTGACCGACATTTCCTTCCATACAGTGCTTTATATGGTGCCATCTGGATGGTAGACTAATAACTATTATCATAAGTAAATTCTATCAAAGGAAAATATATGTTCCAGCTCCCACCAAAATCTCTGATATAGACCCATAGCATATCTTCTAATGTTTGATTGACCCTTTCTGACTGGCCATCAGTCTGAGGATAGGCTGCAGAGCTAAATTGTAACTTTGTTCCCATGTATTTCTGCAAACTTTTCCAAAGTCTCAAAGTGAAATTTGGGTCTCGATCGGATATAATATTGATTGGAATTTCATGTAACATGATGATTTCCCTTATATAAATAATTCCGTAAGTTTCTCAACCTTGTAGCCTGTTCCAATTGGTAGAAAATATCCACACTTTGTTAGACGATACACTATCACCGAGATACTGTCATATCCTCCTTTAGCTATCAGTAGACTGATCATAAAGTCTATAGTTATCTACTCCCATTTCCAATCAGGGATTGAAAGTGGTTACAACAACCCTGATGGTCGCTGGTGTTTTACTTTCACTGACTGGCAGGTCAAGCACTTTTGCACATAGTTTGCCACATCTTTCTTTATTTTATTTCACCATAACTATTTCTTCAAGTCCTGATACATCTTCGTTCCTATCAGATATACTATATATCTTGCTTTATGTGTCTTTTCCAATAGTCTTTCCTTCATTTCTTTAGGCATACATATTCTCTAATGGAATAAAAGAGTACCTTGACCGTTTGTACTGAATTCGAGCCTTTCAAGACTCCCAACTACTTCTTTTTGCTTCAGTATCCAACTATCATTGGCTTGAGCTCGCCGTATCTCATCATATAGCTTTGGCTGTATGTTTACTCCTGTGATCAACCTTGTTGTTTCAGTCTGATCACCATATTTGCTCTTGGAGTTTCTGTTGTTTCTCTTTTTAGCATATGGGCTATTCTAACATTTTGACTCAGTGTATCTGCCACCACATTCGTCTTTCCTGGGTGGTATATGATAGAGAAGTTGTAGTCCTCCAGAAACTCCATCCACCTTTGTTGTCGTATATTCAAGTCCTTTTGGGAGTGTAAATACTTGAGGCTCTTATGATCAATATATACCTCGAACGTAGCTCCATAAAAGTACCATTCTTTAGAAGCACCCGTGTACACGACGAATCCTTCTAATCTTTCAAGAAGGGCCAAAATTGGAGTTGTCATCAATCTGTTTTTCAGTTCTTGGAAGCTTCATTCACAATTGTTGTCCCAGTCAAACAATTGATATTTTTGAGTTAATTACGTCAACATGTCAGCTACTTTAGAAAAGTTTTGTACAAATCTTCGGTAGTTGCTGGCAAGTCCTAAAAAACTACAAACCTCAATTATAGTTTTTTGTCTTTTCTAGTTGACTATCACCTCTCTCTTAGAGATATCAACCTCTATCCTGTTTTGGGATATGATGTGTCCCAAAAATGCTATTTTTTCTATCCAGAACTTGCACCTACTAAATTTTTCATACAACTAATGCTCTTTTAAAGTTCTAAGAACCATGTGCAAGTGCTTTGCATGTTCTTCTCCAAATTTAGAGTACAACAGAATGTCATCAATGAAGATAACCACAAACTGGTCCAGATATGGTCTAAAAATTTGGTTTATCAAATCCATAAATGCCGTTGAGCGTCGGTTAAACCAAACAACTTTACTATGAATTTAAAATGACCATATCGAGAAATGAATGCAGTCTTTAGGACATCCTCTTTTTTGATTTTTAGTTGGTAATACCCTTATCTCAAATTTAACTTTGAGAAAACCATAGATCTTTGTAAAAGATCAAACAATTCTTCCACATGTGGTAAGGGAAATTTATTCTTAACTATAACTTTATTTAACTCCCTATAGTCAATGCACATCCTTAGGGATCCATCTTTTTTCCTGACAAACAATACTGAGGCTCCCCAAAGGGAAGTGCTAGGTCTTATGAACTTCTTTTCCAATAGCTGCTGAAGTTAGTTTTTCAGTTCTCTGAGCTCTGTAGGTGCCATTAGATAGAGAGTCTTGGAAAAATGTGTGGCTCCTAGAAGAGTGTGAATAACAAATTTTATCTCCATATCAAGAGGTAATGAGTTCAACTATTCCAGAAATACTTCTAGATACTTTGCCACCATTTCCACTTCTTCGATTTTAACTGTATCTCGGGGCTTGTTGATAAGGTACGCCAAGAATTCTTGTCTGGCTTTCCTCAAAATCTTCCTGGCCTCTAGCACAAATATAATTGGTATAGAGGAAGTGTCATATGAAGAATGACATGTTGGTATTAGTATCTTATCCCCGAGAGTGATGTACTTGGTGTAACAATTCACTTGTGCCTGATGTTTATACAGCTAATCCATTCCAAGGATCAAATCATATCCTTGTATAGGCATTTGTATAAGATTGGCTAGATACACTCCATCCCCAATCATAATTGGACAATCCTGATACATGTTATCTGTCATTAACCCTATTCCTAAGGGTGTTTGAACTTCTATCTGATAAGTCATGATTTCGGGTAGCATATTTAATTTTCCAGACAAAGTTGTAGATATAAAAAAATGCAAAGCACCAAGATCATATAATGTATTTCCATTAATTTCAAAAATAGAAATTGTACCTTTGACTACTTCATAAGGATTGGACATTTCTTCTCCAGTCAGAGCATATGCACGAGCTCAGACTTTTGGCTTTCCACTAGTTCCTGCTACTTGTTTCCCTTTCCCTGTGGGGGTTGGTTTCCTTAGGTTGGGGCAATCCTTGAATAGGTGTTGAGCACTGCCACAAACTACACATTTGCCATGCTTTTTCCAATATTCTGATTCTTCATAACCTAGTTTTCCACAAAATCCACACGTCTTTTGTGCTGGATTCGTGGCTCTACTGGTCTAATAAACTTGTTGGTTGACATCCCTTATTTGTAACTTTGGCTGCTTCTTTCCGAGGTTGTTTTGCCCACCATTTGGTAACCTACCCTTTCGCCCATTATCTTCAATCTTTCTGATCTCCCGCAGGTTTGATTCTACCTATAGTGCCTTACTCACCGCACGATGAAATCTTAATAGATCACATAAGACAAAGGCCCGCCTAAGTTCTGACCTGAATCCTTCCACAAATTTGTGAACCTAGCACTCCTCATCTGCAAGTATGTGAGGTGCATATTGAATTAGTTAGCTAAATGTGGCTTCATACTGACTAACTGACGACATTCCTTGAATTAATTCTATGAATTCCCTTTCCTTGGCATGCTTGGTCACAACTAGTACATATTTTTCCATGAACTCTCGAGTGAAGTTTTCGCAAGTTCGATGAACTCCTTCTGTAATCCACTGGTGATTAAATATTTTCCACCAATTATGTGCAGGACCCTTTACTAGGAATATGGCATATCGGATCTTCTGTTCATCTGGGTAATGCAGAGTCGCAATTATCTTTTCCAAGTTTTCAATCAACATATTAGTCTTTCTATCATTAGGTTCCCCTAGGAATCTCGGGGGCTACAAATGGAGGAGTCTCTCTATGGCTTGGTCTTCCACAGGATCTTCAATATTTCCTGTTCGATCACTCTGTCCCTGCTATTGGAAAAACTGTATAAATTGTTGCCACATTTGGAACATAGGCTCTGTTGGCTAGCCTGCATATGGTTGATTAGCCTGAGGAGACTGTGAAACCTCTTCCTTTAGCAGGGTTTGTTGATCGACTGGTGCTCCTTACATAGGAACATGCTGTGCAGTAGCGCGTATGTCGGGCGATCTCCCTCTCCTTCACCAATCTATTTGAGGTGGGCTAGGTATATGAGAACCTTCATGGGATGCCATTGTCTTTTCTAACTGTCCTTGATTCCTTTTGAACTTGCTATTGTCAAAAATTATACAATGACATCTAAAGTTAGCATCAAAATTTTAACTCTTTAGGTATAGTTATAAGGTATTTAACAATTTAAACCAAGTTCATTATAACAAAAGCCAAATCATTAAAGGTCTATATAAAAACTTTCATTATCACTCTAATCTCATCCATAATCCTTTCTTAACCACAGTAAGATTTTCAATCACATGCAAGATAACCAAATTTCCCTTCTCAATCTAAAGTCCAATGCTCGATTTTTGGAAATGAAGATTACATACTGGTCGGCCATCCAGAGTATAATCACCTACTTCTGAATTTCGAACACTTACCCAAAATTCATATCTTAGCTAACCTTTTATCCTATAGACTCATCATATATCCTCTTAACATCCATTAACTTAGGTCCTCGTCAAACTGAAGCTCTGATACCACTTTTGTGGCACCCCATTCGGGATAACCCCTAAGCGGAGATGCCACTAATTCAAGCTAGATATACAATTCAAATGATAACTAGGGAAACCATGATTTAACAAATCTCAAAGGAAAGCGGCTTACACTAACCCAAAAGAATGCTTCATGAAGCGAAATACGTACATACCAAGTGTCTTCAGTTCAAATACAAACATTCATATAACATCCCTTAGTTAACCATCTCGATCAGGTATAGTCTATATGTACTGTCATGACATTTAATCTATTATAAAATAAACTTTTCAGACCACCATAAGCTCCTACTTCTCACTTAGTCCTGTTTGGGAAAATAAAGAATAAGAAAGAGAGGATAAGTCCTAAGGGCTTGGTGAGGGAAAGGAAAACGACAGGAATAAAGGAAAACTATTAAGACACAACAATTTGTAAACAAGTTTCGTAAGCAAGACTTTTCAGAACAAATCAACAGTGTAACATAGGATGCATGATACCAAGTTTAATAGGTTGTTGGTCATTCCAACATTATTATTCCTAGATCAAGCTGCAATCACTAATACTGGGCACTAGTATAGCATAAACAAGATTTCCTTATTGCTCAAGCACTCAACTCGACATGTAACAACTTGTCATATGGCATGGCTGGCTGCATGTCGGATCCTGCCACTCACAGTTCCCTACCTCCAGCTACTTGTGAGTCAAGATCGTAAGTGGGTACAAGTCGGAAGACCTATCACCGTTAGTTCATTTTGCCTGGCCATCTTTCCAGACCTAGCCCCGAGCCCAACCCCCGTGGCATCCCTTCGACTGATAATCGCCCATGGCATCCTATGAGTTGATAGGATATAATGCCGACATATAGGAATTTAACTTTTAAAGCAATAAACATGAATATAACAAGGTACAAGTTCAGAATAGTAATCCAAGCATTCTGTTGGGATTAGCACTTGGCCCTCACCTCAATAGCCTCAGATATGATATCGCTATCTATTAGTCTGCGGGGACCTGGCTCCTTGTCACCTAACCAAATGAATGAGTTCACCATTAAAATCCTCATTTTGACCTTATAATCACACACACAGATAGCAAATCTAAAATTGATAATTACTCGGTTAATACGATATTTTAGAGTTCGATTGACATTATCAATAGGAATATGCTAATTACACCGTTATCACCAAATACTTACAAGATTTATATATCTATTCCAATTAAGGGTTATAATTAGGTCCCATAAATATACAACTAATCTTATAATGATACACAAAATAACAATAATGGCCCAACTGTCTTTAATAATCTAAATTTATCACTTAGGTCTTTAATCCATAAAATTATGGTTTTATCCTCCAATAAACTCAATTAATCCAAAATTATCTTAACAATACAAATCTTGGTCCACCAAGCAAAAATATATGCCCTTATTTCCAATTCTAATACATATTTTCATGTCAATTTATATCACAATACAAGATTTATAAGAATTAAAATGGTGCAATATATATTTATATGTGTGTGTAACCCGATCCAACTCTTTACCCAAATTCTTGCTATTGGAGTCTCAATTTTATAAACCAATACCATCACTGAAACCATCGCGATGAGATAAGAATATTACCTCAGCACTGCCGCCACACTACAGCTACTGTGCGCCACCGTTGGAGATACCAGCTATCACCACTAATTAAGACATCTCAACACCCCAAACCTAACGCCCATATCAATTTCATGTTTCGCTGTCGGGAAGATAGTTAATTACACCCTTAAAGCTTCAACACCGCCACTTGCCGCCGTGAGGAATTTCTTCAATTCCGCCATCGACAGTGGCCCAAACTCCAATTCAAGACTGCCACTCTTCCTTAAGCTGAGTCGAACAATATCTAATATTCCAACCTAAGTTTTAGTCGCTGGAGTTTAGAGATCCGCCACCTCCGTCATGTGCCACCTTCAGCCCTACGTTTCTTGGTGTGCCACTGGCTAGAACGTCTTGCATGTGGTATGGTTGAGGTCCAGGGATGAGGGGAAGTGGTTAGATGGGTTGGTTTTCTAATATGAGTCATCACTGGTGATGGAGGAAGATGGTGCTCGGTGAAGAAATAAAGAAATTGGGGAGAGGGGAGCAAATGCTATGTATAAAAATAGTTTTCTAACTTTGCAAATTGACCCCAGAACTTATGCCCAGCTTCCAATTGAGTCCTCCCAAGTTTTGACAAACTTCAATTCAACCGCTAAATTAGGTCAGTGCCTTACATAAGCCCATTTGACCAATAATATTCTTGTTTCAACCCACAAAGCTTTTAAGAGTTGTTCGATTAATTTTTCTCAAATTACAAATTGACCCTAAAACTTTAAAAAATAAATAAATTATTAAAGTTCATAAAAACAGAATAATATTAAAGAAATTTCTACCATCCAAATAATTTCTAAGGGTGTTACATAAATACAAGCTTGAAGCCATTTTTCACTAACAAATATCTTGACACTAAGTTCTTGCAAATGTCTGACATATGAAGAACTTCATTCAACATCAACTTCTTGCCAGAAGTCATCTTCAAAACAACTTGCCCATTCCAATAATATCATAAGTTGTCAAATTTCCCATATACATTTTCTTGTTAGTAACAGGAGTATAAGTTGAAAACATATATCTTTCGGAGCAAATGTGCCAAGCGACACCAGTGTCAATCCACCATTCTCTCGGATTGTCAACAATATTGGCTTCAAAAATCACTACCGGAAGGTTCAATTCAGACAAATACAATAGTACGGACTTTTCCTTAATCATATAGGGTTGATTTGATTTGTTCTTCTTAAGAAGCCGACAATCTTTGGCCTTGTAGTTTGGCTTTCCATAGTTGTAGCTATTTCCTTGAAACCTTATAGGTTTCTTGCATTTATTGTTTGAGCCAGTTCCTCGGTACTTTCTTTTTTTACTTCCAATTACACTTGGTTCAACCAAATTAGCTTCAGCCTCTATTTTGATTTTGCCTGTTTTGACATCAGACATCTGATTGTCCTCCTCAATTCTCAATCTAGACAATCAAATTGTCAAGAGTCATCTCTATTATTTTTTGTTTGAGATAGCTCCTAAATCCTTCCACGATGGCGGTGACTTTTCAATGATTGCAGCTACTCGGAAGGATTCGCTCAAAATTATATTTTGAGCATGAATCTCGGGCAATATAATCTGCAGTTCTTGGACTTGTCTCATGATGGATTTTGAATCCACCATTTTATAGTCCAAAAATTTGGCCACCACAAATTTCTTCAAATCAACATCTTCTGTCCGATATTTCTTGTCAAGTAACTCCCATAGCTCTTTAGCTGTCTTAATAGGGCTGTAAATATTGTATACTAAGTCATCCAGTCCATTCAGAATGTAGGCCCAGCACAAAAAATTGCTTTAGTTCCAGGCATCCAAAGTTGCCTATTTTTGAACATCAGTATCGCCTTCTGCTACGGCGGTGCATCTTCTTTTAGAAATCTGATAAGACTCAAAGTCATTAGGTAAAACAGCATTTTCTGCTACCACATCTTAAAATAAAGTCCAGTGAATTTAACTGGTCTTTCTCCGTGAGAAGGAACAGGTGCAGTGACGGAGCAGCAACAATAGTTGGTGGAATAGTAACTTGGTTTGATGCCATGATCATAGAAATTGAATAATTCATCTTAAAATTATTGAACTGGTGGTATATAAATTTTGTGATCAACTAGTCGAGGCGAGAGTTGGGCTCTCTATCTTTAAGATAAATTAGCCCCGCACTGGTGCTAAGGAAAATTGGTTATCGCCTCCCAAGATACAATGACTAAATTAGATGGTAATAGTACTACAAGCCGTCTAATCACTCAAACTTTTAATGTACTGAACTCTTTCTTTGGACTTTTGATTATGGATAATTTTTTCTGTATGAAATATGATTGTATTCCATATATAGATTTGAGACTGATCTTTATAGAGCCAAAGCAGCAACTGAAAAGATAGTCTAAATGGTTGCTGCTTTTCCAATGCAGTAACTAGTTTTCCAATGCAAAAAGTTGGAAGGATGCAGTCTAGGTACATCCTTTGCTGGAGAAAGATTTATTCTACATGTTTTCCTATTTCTAGAAAATTCACACTGAATTTTAATGCCAAGCAGAAAGAAGTTTGACGGTTGTTGTAGTTTCTATTGGGCTAAAAAAATTCAAATTAAATTTGGCCCAAAAGTTTAATATTGAACTGAAGGCCCAATTTATCCCAAGCCCAAGGTCATGACCCCGTCGCACCAAGCCAAGCGCAGGCCTAGCCTAGTTAAGCCCATCGAACGGGCGGCAGGCAGGCGACAGTTGCAGCACGCGTGCATGTGGGTTGAATTGAACCTACTACCATGTAGGTCCCCTCTCTTCCAAACACCCCAAGGGACCTATCCCTTATCTCCACACTTGAGATATATATTCAAGTTCACCTTTTACTTATCTTACAATGTGGGATGGAGTTCTGCTGCTTCCATTCCTTTAGCTCATTCTTAGTTTTCTTAGTCAACTATCAAGTAGCTCACTTTGACCATTAATTTCTCATTCACTCGAAGTTTGTTTTGGCCAAGTAGACACATTATCGTCATTTACCCTCAATGTAGTTTACGACGATCATCAATTTCTTAGAAATTAATGCTTTGAGCACACTAAAAAATTTGGTCAAAGACGACCAACTTCCAACATAATATTGCTTTTTCACGAGCAAGTTCCCAACTAAAAAGGTCACTTTAATTTTCTATGTTTATTTTTAGAAAATTTAGGACATCAAATTGGTTTATGAATTTCCACAACTGTATTTAGTTATGATATTAAATTCATTGGGCTAAAGTTAATACCACGTGATATCTCTTCATACTAAACTCCTTCAATTTTATTCCCCTTTGTTATATATCTAATTTATATTCTCTCGTCTTATGTTGATGAATTTCAAGTTAAACTATTGCATAATTATGCATTGAAAATTCCTTTATTATTTCCAATTTTGTTTTACTATGTTTCCTCATTAAATGTTGTATTTTCAATTATTCTTGAACTTCTATTTTTGGGTTTCATAAATTTATACTTCCTTGATTAGATTTGGCATTTCAGAATTTTAATTCAATTTTCAATAATAAGTAGAGAAGATAGTTGAAATTACCTGCAAGAAAAGTTTATAAAAATTAGCTATATGATTATTGCCTGTTCTAATGAGTTTAATTTGCCTCTTGATCATATTTCTAATTGTTGAAGTATTGCGGTCAAGAAACATCTATCAAGTCATGAGAATAAGATTTTCAATTGTCATATATTCATTTAGCTTTGGGTTTGACAACCAACAATTGTGTCAAATTAGTTGTCTAGGGTCTCAAAAGTGCATGATAAATACTATTGAAGCCTAATATTACAAAAGAAATTAAATGAAGTACTCTAAATGTAAAATATAGAAATGTGGATAAAGAAGTGAAATTTATCCTTGTTCATATATAGACTTTTTTGGTATGAAATAACCCATTTCAAATATATTCATTTTTCTAGCTAGAATATGGTTAATTCAGCATGAGCTACATCAACTCTTAGTAATTTACTAGATAAATTAATAAGTTGGACTTTTCTACTTGTTAACGGATTCTAAAGCTAGCTCAAGAACACCCAAGAATTTTGTGGTTCCTTTTCTTTCATTTTTTGTTCCCCGACATTATTATTTTGTTGAGCATTTGAACTATAAAATACTCTAAGAAGAAGATGATGATGAGCTTGAATAGGCTTGGGGTGCATTTGATAGTGGCAAATAGCTACTATAAGGTGGAATAATCTACATTAATCTCTTGTTCGATATCGCCTATTATAGCAATGGGCCGACCCATTTTTTGGACCAAGTCTTCTACTGTAGCAACTACAAGCTGCTATTATAGTGGCAACCCAGAGGGTGCGATTACCCACATTATTTTTTTTTTGTATAATTGCACCCCCGCATTATTTTTTGTGTTCCATTATTATCCCTTTTTTTTGTTAATCCAATTTAGCCCTTTGGAACAAACATACTAGTATCCTATTTCAAGAGAGAGAAACTCTCTTTCTTGCATCAGCTCTTATCTTGCCTTTTTTTTCTCCTTTGCTCATAGTACCCTAATTCCTCTCTCATCTGAGCGATAATCCACTACAACTAGATAGCATTTGGTAAAAACAACGTGAAAACTTCGTTGCCCATTAACCACACAATGGCGGACCGGCCCTTGCTTAGTTTTTTTTATTCTCTCTTTCGTTTTTTTCACTATGTTGTTGTTTAACATTAGAATAATAATTAATATTTTTTTATTTTCCTATCATCTTTCCAATTGAGCGTTCATCGCAAAGTACAAGTGGGAAGCCAAGATTTGTTGCTACCGTTCAGGGCTAGGAAAAAATAAAGGTATTGTCTTCTCGCTTGGAACTGTACTTTTACATGTGTAGAAATCTTATTGAATGTATGTTTGTGCTTATTGTTGGCAATGAAATGGTTCATGGGCTGTGTTTTGATTTCTATTTGGCTTGAAGTGGTTGTTGGGTGTTGTTCTACTAATTGTTTGAAGTGTTGTTAGGTACTAGCATGTACGATTATGATTGTGTGCTTGTTGGGTATTGCTATGTTCTACTTGTTGGGCATCATATAAAAAGGAGAAATAAGTTTCCATCTCTCATTAAAACTTGAGAAAAGTGATGTGCTACAAATATATGTCATTATATATGTAGCACCCCTTCTCAGGACGGCACCTAAGCTGAGGTACTACCAATTCAATCTCAATATTTTTCTCATAGCAAGCAATAGGCCCATAAAGTTTCTCCTCAAATCCTTCAAGAAAGGCATAGTACCAACTTAACATGTTCTGGAAAAATAACCAAATACATAACATTAGCAAAATATATACAAGTTTAGGCCTCCATGATCATTCATTACCCATCATAACATCTCCAAATCAAGTTAGCATACATGGAAACCTATATACACAGCCTAGGGTCTAGTACATTTCAAAATATATTCAAGCCTGAAGACCTCGTTCACCATCTTTACCTGTTTGAAAGAAATCAAATAACAACTTAATGACTATTGATGACCAATAGTGAGGGACTTAGTGAGGGAAAAGAGAAGAATAAGATTTGAAAAGAAGTTAATGAAGTACGAATATTGATGACCAATATGATAGCAACAAGAAAGTCAGTATGAATAAACAATGTACATAAAATAAATGTAATCAAATTTAATAGATTGTTGGTCATTCCATCCTTATTATTCCTAGATCGAATCATAATTGTGAGTACTGGGCATCGATACCGTTTAAACATGAATTTCCTTATCACTCCATTGCTCGAGTACTCAGCTCGGCGTGTAACAACTTGTTGTATGGCATAGTTGACTGTATGTCGGATCCTGCCACTCACAGCTTATTACCTCTAGCTATCTGTAAGTCAGTATCGTAAGTGGATACTAGCCAAAAGACCTATCACCGTCGGTCCGTTCCGCCCAACCGTCTTTTCAGATATAGCCTCGAGCCTAAAACACATCTCCTCCCTCCGTGGCGTCCAATGGGTTAGTATAATGTAATGCCAATAGATATAAGTTGCACCTTTAAACATTCAGTATGATTATGATAGGTACGTAGTTGAACCAATAATGTATACTGGCCAGCAAGGCCGTTTAGAGTTCATAACATAAGGAAATAATGTAACATAATAGAACAATAGATCGACACGATCCTTTTAAGAAATAACAAACTTGTAAGAAGCTATCAAGCTATATGGGGACAGCTAGCAAGGCTGAAGGGTACAAGGGATAGAATTTTGATAATGTAAAGAAAGTTCTGTGCACTAGAATAATCAGAAAATAGAATCGGTATCAAAGATAACCCTTAGAGGGGTGTTTAAATCAAATAATGAATAACAAATTGGATTCCAAACATAATTCAGATTTCAAACAAATAGAGTACGGTACAAAACAGAAACCCACATAGGGGCTTATCACAAATAACAGATAGTTAGGAAAGGTGCCAGATTGGCAGACCCTCATCTCTGTTATCTTAGGAAATCCACCCAAGAATAGCAATTCACTGGTCCTTGGGAGCCACGTCCTCGTCACCTAACCAAAACAGCACAATTATAGTCAAAATCCACGTTTGACTCCCAATACATTACTATCTTGCTTATCATAAACCAAATTCGCTAATTAACCTATTAACATAATAGTTCGAAGCTTAAACAACACTATCACTCTAATAATGGCTAATAAAATCAGTATTGCCAAAAAAAAATCTCAGTTTCATATCGATTTCATTTATTAGAATATAAACTAGTCCTTAATTTCATAATCTTATCAAAATATTAACCCAAAATTGGAATAATCTCTTTATTCTTCATAATTAACCCTAACAATTGTTGTTTGGGTCCTAAATCCACAAATTAAGGTTTAATTGCTTATTAAACTCATTAAATCCCAATTTTAGATTATAGTACAACATATCTAGGGCCACAATTATAATATTCCTTCCATGCATGGTCCAAGAATATATAAAATCTATGATAACTCATTCTTGCCAAGGTACAAGGTTCAAACAATACAATACAACAATATATATATATAATCAAGCCCCTTATAATGATTTTACCCACAAATGTCCTAATCGAGCCTCGAATTCAACAACTGAGACTACCGTTATGATCACCTTGTCGAGGAGCAGATTCTGCCTCAGCTCCATCACTGCGCTTCCACTGGCCATCGTCCTCCACCACCGAAGTAGCCCAAAGTCAGCAATAAAATTCTCCCCTCGAATTCTTGAGTCCAACGGTACTATCAGATTCAAGTTTCACAGCCAATAACACAGTCAATCGAGCTCAACAATTCAAATGGGTTTCCTCGCCACCGTGCTTCGATCACCTTTGTTCATTGCTATTGCCACCGCCACGCCAATCACTTATGCAAGGATGTTTTCAGCTTCTCCACGCCGAGAGCTTCCAGTAGCTCTGCCTAGAAACCTATTTCAGATGTAGCTCCACCGTCGCCCGCCAAGACCGCTGTTGCCCAATTTTTAGATTTCAATTTTTGATGACCTGGCACCCGTTCAGCCGTGCATGTGGTGTGCGAGTGTAGCCAGAGGTGTGGGGAAGAGTTTAATTTGCTTGGTTGGCGATTCCAGCTGCTAAAGAGGGAGATGAAGATGGTGAGGATGGTGAGGAAAGGTGACGCAGGTAGGAGAAGAAAAAGAAAGAAAAAATTGAAGAAGAATAGCAAGATTGCAATTTTTTTGCCAACTTTTATAAAATTGAATTTTCCAATTTTGCAAATTTGCCCCAAAAAATTTTGAACAACCTCAATTAAGTCCTTGAAATTTTAAAAATTACAATTTTAACCCCATTGACCAAGACCCTTCCATGCAAACCCCACTATTCTCCAAAGTTGCACAATTAAATCCTCTATAATTACAAATTGGCCCTAAAAGTTTTAATTAACAAGAAATCAAGTTTATCAATATTATATATTGACCATAAAACTTCAAAAATGCAATAATTATACAAATTTCTAAAATTAATTAAAATGAAAATAATTTGACAATTAAGTTATCATAATTCAAGAAAATTCTAAGGGTGTTACGATATAAGTCTCTTAACATAAAATTGAAATATACTGACATCAATTATCTCGTGCACTCTTACATAATTACATTCATTTACACATGCCCCCCTTGGAGAATATTGTGTTGAATAGTCATGAAGGCGCTAAACAGATGGACATTGAACATACTGACACTATTGAGAGCTCGTTAGAATGGAGCCAACAGCGTGATAACCAGACAACTAATATGTGGCATTCATAGAGAGACTCTCATTCTAGTATATATGATTAGGAAAATGTTTATAGAAGAAATTTGACCATTTAAGTCCCGGAATAGTTGTACTTCTTTAAAGTTGCTTGCAAGGAGAATATATAACTTTGTTTATTATGCTTGAAATCTTGTGGTGTTTGCTTGTTGTACAATATATAAATGTAAACTACTTTGCTTGAAAATTCATGTTTTGTTACGTCTATGAATGATTGTTTTATATGCATGTGTATTTTAGACTAAATGCTTAATTGGTGTTGGATATATAATTTATGTTGAATTATGCATTCTGTTTACTTGTTAAGATTTTTACATTGCTTTGTTAATTACACAGGTTATGGCGTAATTCGGATGTTCCTCTCACAGCAATGATAGGTCAAGCAAAGCATCTTTGGGTTCACATCGTTTTTGGACCTACCAAGAGGAAGAGACACTAATAAATGCATTGAAGAAGTTGTGGGCAGGAATGTCGCATTGTGAAAAATATTTTAAGAGTGGTTACTCGGTTAGACTTGAGTCAATGATGAGAGAGAAATTCCTTGGCAGTAGCATTATCATCAAACATATTAAATCATAGCTTCCCCCTCTGTCCGTTCCTGTTGTTCTCATGAGTTAAACCCATTTCAAGCTTGATGCTAAGGGTACACCAGATTTTGTGAAGGGGTTCTAATGTTCTATGCTAACATTGGCCATGCCAACTAGTTTGATGCTTGATTTACTAGGGGAAATGGATGAGAATGGTCCCTTTCTCCTGATTTATCTACTTCTACTTTTATGCTTGATTTACTTTTATTCTTGGCTTATCTTGACCAATCCAGTCCTATGAATGATAAATTATGGTTTGATAGTCATGCAATGCTTTAACTAGATAAACTCAGCTTAATCTCTAGTGTTCTAAGAATGATATTGAAAATCGACAGAAAAATACTTATTTTTAGGTTTTTGTAATTCAACTCTACAGTTCTGTACTAAATTCACCCTGATTCTGTACTTATTTTGTGTGTTTTTGTACTCGCTTCTCCTTTGGCTAATCTTACCTCAATTCAAAACCTAAAAAGCCACATAAGACACTCCAATATAATAATATCATAGTTTCTTCAAGTAATGGTAGTGATAGCACGTGTGCAAATGGTTGGGAACATAACTACCCACATCCAATCACTTCTGTTCTAATTCATACTAGTGTAAACTATTCATGCATAAGCTAAATGAATACTTTCGACACCACTATCGAAAACCAATGAACCTCTCATGAATATATCAATTCTAGGACTAATACATCATGGTCTAATGCTCATGCAATGGCGAGATTAAGGAGAATTCAACTTAATCTCTAATGTACTAAGAATGATATTGATAATTTGCAAGAAAATACCAAATTTTCAAATTTCTATACTTCAACTCTACAATTTTGTACTAAATTCACTAATGTTTTGTACTTATTTTGCATGTTTTAGTACTTGCTCTTCCTTTCGCCGAGTTTACCTTAATTCCATATTCATGCAATGGATTAACTAGTTAAGTTCAATTTAATCCCTCCTTAACTAGGAATAATATTGCAAATTGACGAAAAAGTACCTATTTTTGGGATTTTGTACTTGATATTTGCAATTTTGTATCAAGTTCTTGCTGGTCTTTACTTATTTGGTTATTTTTGTACTTACTTTTTCATTGGCCTAATTTACCTCAATTCCATGTATGAAACAACATATAAGATTCTCTAATACAATAAAATCATATTTTCTTCAAATAATAGTTGTTATAGTATGTGTGAAAATGGTTGGGAAAACAAATATCCACAACCAACCACTTATGTTTTCATTTACACTAATGTAAATCATTGATGAATTAGGTAAATGTATACTTTTGGCACCACTATCGAAATCCAATTAACCTCTCATGGCTACATCAGTCCTATGATTAATTAATCATGGTTTGGTAATCATGCAATAGCTAAATTAAGACAAATTCAACTTAATCTAGTATGAATTAAAAATGATAATGCAAATCGACAAAAAAAAAATATCAATTTTGGATATTTTTATACTTGATCTTTGCATTTTGTACTAAATTTGCTTTGTGTTGTACTTATTTGGCATGCTTTTGTACTTGCTTTTTCTTTGGCCTAATTTACCTCAATTCAATAAATAAAACAACACATAAGATCCTCTAATACAATAAATCATGTTTTATTCAAGCAATGTCATGATAGTACATGTGCAAATAGTTGGGAACATGCAACATATAAAATTATGATAGAATGTTTATACTGATATAGTCATGAGAGGTTCATTGGTTTTCGATAGTAGTGTGCGAAGGATACATTTACCTCATGCATTAATAGTTTATACTAGTATGAATGAGAAGACAAATGATTGGATGAGGCTATTTGTGTTCGCAACCATTTGCGCATGTACTATCACGACCATTACTTGAAGAAAACACGATTTTTAGTGCATTAGAGGGTCCTATATATTATTTCATCCATTGAATTGACATATATTCAATCAAATGAAAAAGCAAGTACAAAAGCATGCCAAATATGTACAAAACAAGGTGAATTAAGTACAAAACCTAGAAAATCAAGTACAAAAAATTAAAGCAGTGGTACTTTTTCTCGATTTATAATATTATTCTTATTACATAAGAGATTTTCTTAATTTGGCCATTACATGATTATTAAATCATGATTTATTAGTCCTCGGACTGTTATAGTCATGAGAGATTCATTGGTCCTCGTTGGTGGTGTTGAAAGGGAACATTTACCTCATTAATCCATAGTCTATACTAGTATGAATGAGAAAATAAGTGGTTGAATGTGGTTACTTGTATTCCCAATCATTTGCGCACGTACTATCACGACCATTACTTGAATAAAACATGATTTTAGTACATTATAGTGTCTTATGTGTTGTTTCACCCATCGAATTGAGGTAAATTTATCCAAAGAAAAAGCAAGTATAAAAATACGCCAAATAAGTACAGAACGAGGCGAATTTAGTACAAAACTTGAAAAATCAAGTACATAAAACTAAAAAAATAGTATTTTTCGATTTACAATATCATTCTTAGTACATAAGAGATTAAGTTAAATTTATCTTAATCTAGCCTTTTGCAAATTTATTCAACCATAACTTATTAGTCCTATAACTGATATAGTTATGAGAGGTTTATTGGTTTTCAATGATGGTGTTGAAAGGATACATTTACCTTGTTAATTAATGGTTTATACTAGTATGAATGACAACACAAATATGATATTTGTGTACCAACCATTTGCCCGTGTGCTGTCACAACCATTATTTGAAGTTAAACATGATTTTATTGTATTAGAGGGCCTTGTGTGTTGTTTCATCCATTGAATTGGGGTAAATTCGATCAAAGAAAAAGTAAGCACAAAAACAAACCAGATAAGTACAAAACAAGGCGAATCTAGTACTAAACTTGAAAATTCAAGTACATAAAACTAAAAAAGCAGTATTTTTTTTCTTCATTTACAATATCATTCTAGTAAATCAGATTAAGTTAATTTTTTCTTAATATGGCCATTACATGATTATTAAATACAACAATAAACACTATAGTCTTAATATCTATTACTAAAATCTAGTATCTGAGAAAACCTTAAACCCTAAATTATTTTTGCCTTCTTGTGGAAAGTAGGCTTGGTTTGGCCATCATAACCTAACTACTTGCGGTTATAACGGTGCTCTGCTTTCCCTAAGTAGCTAAGCTATCTCTTTCCCTCTTGTACTAGAAAGCCATCCTTATATTGTGTCAGAATGTAGCAAGTCACTCTCACATTCTATCAGAGTACTACAAGCCATGCTCATGATTCAGAATCATAAGAATTATATGCACTCGATATCCCGATCCATCCCAAATATGACACTACAAAATAATTCAAGATTATCAATGAAGAGATCATTATATTAATGTAAAAAGGAAAATGAGTAACAAATATTATCACTCTACATTATCTTAAGATAAAAAAGAATCAATAATCTTCTATTACCTGTCAAAGTATGTTATTGCACCCTTTATAATCTATTTTCCCTTGAAATTTACAAAGGGGATTTCCAGCATATTCAACACCAACATCATCATAGACAACAATAGCACCCTTTTCATACAACATATATAATTTGCATTAAAAAACAATAGCATGCAGTGTTCTTATCAATAAATCCAGTATTAAAATTAACTTATACAGTATTACTTATACAAAAGTTTGGTATTTATACAAAGAGACGAAGTACCAAATATCATACTTCAGAGTATGAACTCACCTCTGCAGTATCGATGGTTTCCTTTCCAGTATACTCACCTATGCAACATTAGCTTTACAGAAAGTTCAAAATTTAGTATTGCACATAGGTGTGAACATACTGAAACTTAATAGTTTAGTACCTGATTTGTTTGCAGGTAATACTATATTTATGCAATTGTCAATCATCAACAAAAACTACCAAAACATGAATTACAAGATTCAAACATCCCTAAATTGACATAACATTTGAAATATTTCCAAATTTTACTTAACGAAACAACTCATGTACATCATACTTTATATGAATTATATACATACTGAAATTAAATACACAATAATTGAAATAAAGTATCAAACAATAAATAAAAAGATCAGTACCACTTCTTAAAATACGTATTTAGTTATATTAGGTTTTTTCCTTTAAAAATCTAAACATGGGGTGAATTGAGTATTTACTAACAAGATATTAAGTAGAATAGCCAAAAATAAGTATATATCAAACTAAAACAACTATAAAATACAAAAAAAATTGAGGAAAATTCAAACATTAAAATATAAAGAAAATAAAAAAAAGCAACGGGAAGAAGCTAGAATGCATCAAAGAAAGTATGACACTATAGTTTGAAGAGAAAAAATGTAAGGGACTGAATTAAAGAGAAATCATGTTTGAAGAGAGGTGGTTAGGCATTTTTGTGATTTTATTATAACTTAGGGTTATTTTTGTCTTTTTGACTGAAGTAGGAGGTGAACTCAAAAGTCAAAATTTGAATGGGGAGTACAGAGTGGAAAAAAACTAGAGATTGAACCCTAAAATGAAAGTTGATTTGGCTATTTTTCTCTAATTAGCCCAAAATAAATATATAAAATATAATTAATTGAAATTAAAAAAATAACTACATGCTGATACTTTTAAGTAATATAAATATTACAATTCTAAGTTAACCATAAGGACTTTACTTTTAAATAAATATGAAGAAAATAATAAAGTAATAACATTGATAAAATATTTAAATGTATTAGAAAAGGAGCAAAAATATTTTTTACCCCCCTGGATTATACGAAATAGGTGATTTACCTCCTTGTAGAAAAAAAAGGGGTGAAACGCCCCCTTATGTTTTTAAAATTTGGATCACTACCCTCTTCCGTCTATTTGAGTTGAATTCTACATTGAAATGATGAAAATACCATCATATATATATATATACATATATAATTACTTTATATCCTTATGTTTTTCTTTTTATTTTATTTAATCTAAATTAAATAATTTTACATTTATAAAATACATAAGATATTTATATAAATTAAATACTATCTAATATTTATAAAATTATAACACATACATACATACATATAAAATTATATACAAATAAACAATTATATAAATACATATATGCATAATATATATATGTATATAAAATTATTTATAACATATCTATATACATATATATAATATATATTTCTTTTTCTTTTGTTTAGTCTAAAATTAAATAATTTTATACTTATGAAATATATAACATACTTATATAAATTAAATACTATTTGATATTTGTAAAATTATATATACATCTATATATTATTATCAAAATTAAATAATTTCATATTTGTAAAATATATAACACATTTATATAAATCAAATACTATTTAATATTTATAAAAAATTATATATGTGCATATATATAAAATCACACATATATACAATTATATATATACATATATGCATATAACATTATTCATAACATCTTTATATATGAAATACTATTTATTATTTATAAAATTTTATATATACACACATATATATATAATTATATAAATATAAAAAATTATATTAATACATATATGTATATAAAATTATTTATAACATATCTATATACATATGTATAAAATATATATATTTTTTGTTTAATCTAAAATTAAATAGTTTTATATTTATTAAATATATAACATACTTATATAAATTAAATACTATTTAATATTTATACAATTATATATACATACATATTATATAAAATCACATGTACATAAAATTTTATATATAATTATTTATAACATATTTATATTCATATATATATAATACATATAACTTCCCCTTCACCTCCAGCCTCCGGCTCCCTCGCAATCGGCGGCCATGGCAGCATTAGCTCCCCCCTTCCCCACCCCCCACCTTCAGGAACCGACTGCCAGCCATTTTTTCTTTTCTCTTTTCACACAACGGCTGCTGACTGCATCAATGTGTGGCTGCCATGGCAACCTTGGCTTTGCCCACCCCCCCCTGATTGGCTGCCATGATTGATATTTTTTTTTCTTTTTACACAACAGTTGCCTTCCGGCAATCACTGGCCAGATCTGGTTGGCATGGCTGCCATGGCAGCTAATGCATATATATATATAATATTATCTAATGCTATATTATATTGACAAATATATTATAATATATAATATGTTGTATATATATGTATATAAATGTATAAATATTTTTATATTTTTTTTATAAATATTAAGTGTTATTCAATCTGAACCGTTCCTTTAAACAAAAAGATCCAACAGTTGATGTAATAAGGGCATAATAGTCATTTCATGTATAAAAAATCAGAACCACTCGCATAGAATGGCATGTGCTATACACTTATGGTCTCATGGGGGGTTTTCACTCATTTTTAAAAATATAAGGCGGTATTTTAACCCCCATTTTTTTTTACAGGGGGGTAAACCACCAAAATCATTTTTTTAGGGGGCTAAAAATACATTTTTTCCATTAGAAAAATATCTAATTAATTAAGAATAAAAACAACATAAGATGTGTTTCTGAAAAATATCAAAACTTTTCAACGAAATGAACTTTAAATTAATTGAAAAAAACATCATTATATTGTGCTAATTGGGGAAAGAAGTACTATAATTAAAAACATAAAATTGTACTATGAATAATGTAGAAGTAAAATGTAAAAAAATAATTGTAGAATAATAAAATTTATATATAAGACAAATGAAATATTTATCTATTAATCTTGTTATAAATTAAATTTACAAGATTGATTTTTATGATGAGAGTGTTTAATATGATGCTTATAAAATACTTTTTAAATTATAAATTTATTTGGTAAGATAGATGAAATTAATAAATTAATCAATATGTGGAATAGTACCTTTTTAAGCTTTTTGGGAGTCTCGAAGATTTGCAGGGCTTGGACTTTGTCGAAAATCTGAGAAAGAAAAGTTGCACCAAGTCAAAAGTGATTGAAGGAAATCCTTTCCAATTTATGGGTGTTTCATTTTATTATTTTTTTCTTTTTTATGGTTTTAACTTTTAATTTGATCAAACTTTGGGTTATGATACACTCACTCTAATATGCACACAACTCGGTACAGTATAGGTATGATAATTTTTATTTGCTAAAAATTTTATTATACGATACTATTCATATATATATATATATATATGAAATTTTGTATTGTATAAAATTATTACCAAATCCGAGGTTAGACTTGACCACTTCAATGTTTTGTAGTGTTTCTGTTATATATTTTGCAAAAATGAATTTTGGTAATAGAGTTGGAGAATGTGATAAATTTTTATTTATATTTTGTGAGAAATAGATAGAAAACGTCTTGGGGAATTTTGGTTCTTTCATTTATATTTTCGGACGAGATATTTTTTAATTATAGTTGTCAAATTTATGCTTTTTTTGTTGGGTGTTCCATGTTTGTGGTAAAAATATAATTAAATAATATTTTTATTTAAGGATAATAATAATAATAATATATATATATATGCTACATATATGTATATGGGAAAATAGAGGGATTTGGGGGGAAATGAATGAAAGAAGAGGGCATTTTGAAAAAAACCTATTTTAATATTTTGGAGCCAAAATATGTGCCATTTTTGTTATGTTCGGTCATAACACTTTTCTTCTAGCATAATGTAATCCAAACATTGCCTCACACAAGAAAGAATGGCTTCAGCGATCATTGTCATTAGTCGCTAAAAGTAAAAAAATGGTTGCTAAAACTTATAGTGACCAAAATAACGATGGTTGCAAGTGATCACAATAGAGTAGCTACTAAAAGTGTTCAGTGACGAGTTACTAACTTGGACGCTGAAAATACATGTTTAGCAACCATCCAATAATAGTTAATAAAAATGGAAAAATCAGTGATATATTTTTTGCTTACTAATGTAAAAGTTTGTGGTTGCTATAACATTGACATGGTTGTTGTAGTTATGCATACAACGACCACATCTTTTGTTTGGTATTCTTTAGCAACCAAATCATTGGTTGCAATGACTTTTTGATAGTTGCAATAGTTGTGTTATTCAACATGTTTTAACGACCACATTGCGACGATAAAACATAATTGCTAAAGAGTATGTTTTAGCGACAAAATAATTGGTTGCAATAACTTTAATATTGTCGCAAAACTTATTGCATTTTTTTTATAATTTAGCAACCAAAAGTGTAGCTAGTAGTTACTAATATTGTAGTTTTGTGAGAGTTTTATTGTCAACACAATGACGGACCTGCAAGTTGTTGGCAAAAAGAAAAAACCCAACAACAACAATTACAATACATGGTCAACTTGCATGATGTCTTACATGCAAGGGCAAGACTTATGGGAAGTTGTCAACGGTAATGAGGTGACGCAGCTGGAAGTGGAAGATGCAAATGGCATTCTGCGGAAGTGGAAAATCAAAGCAAGCAAGGCAATGTTTGCCTTGAAGACAACGGTTGAAGAGGATATGCTAGAACATATCTGAGATGCCACAACCTTAAAGCAAGCTTGGGATACGCTTGCCAAGCTATTTTTGAAGAAAAATGACATGAGGCTCTAACTCTTAGAGAGTGAATTACTCTCGATAGCACAACGTGACATGACAGTCGCACAATACTTTCACAAAGTGAAGATGCTATATCGGGAGATCTCAGAGTTAGATCCACAAGCTCCAATAGGAGAGACGAGGGTAAAGTGAATAATCATTCATGGTCTAAGGCCTGAGTATAGAGGCTTTGTTGCTTCCGTACAAGGTTGGCAAACTCAGTAGTCGCTTGTAGAATTTGAGAATTTGCTAGCTGGCCAAGAAGCGCTAGCTAAGCAAATGGGAGTAGCTTCACCAAAGGGTCAAGAAGAAGCATTTTTTGTCAATAAAGGCAAATGGAATTCCAAGTAGCATGGTGCCGATGGATATAAGAAGAATAATGATGAGATAGGAGGTCATCACAGCGAAGGGAGCACTGTGGAGAGAGAGGCTCAAGGAGTCGAAGTCGTGGCAAAAAGTTTGAAGGGCAGTGTTTTAACTGCAAGAAAATGGGACATATGGCAAGAGAGTGTAAGTTGAAGAAAAAGGCCATGGAGAGTAATGTTGCTACTTCCAAGGTCGACGAGGAGTGGAATGCTGAGGCATTCTTTGCTGCTAAACAGGAAGACCTTGCATTTACAGTTATAACATCTAATCGAATCAACTATGAAAAAGTTTGGATTGTTGACTTAGGTTGCTCCAATTACATGACAGTTGCTTTGAAAAAATTGCAAAATATGTCAGATTACAAATGAGGTCATGTGGTGGTGATAGCAAACAACTCAAAGCTACCGATAGCTCATGTCGATAGTACAATTATCTCTCCCCAATCCAGTGACGATGAGGTGCCACTTCAAAATGTCTATCATGTCTTAGGTATAAAGAAAAATCTTCTCTTAGTAGCATAATTAACATCTTTTATCCATTTTGTCTTGTTTGGCCCACAAGATGTGAAGGTATATCGTGACTTCGAGATCATTGAGGAGCCAGTGATGAAGGGACAAAGGCTAGAGTCTGTCTATGTGCTGTCAGCAGAGATTACATATGTAAACAAAGTGAGGAGAAACGAGACAGCGAATTTATGGCATATGCGGCTCAATCATGTCAGTTATTCCAAGCTAGATGTGATGATGAAGAAGTCAATGCTAAAGGGACTTCCTCAAATTCAAGTGAGAACATATATAGGCTGTTAATATAGAAAAACACACCAGTTCCCGTTTGAAAAAGTCCAAATTGAAAGCAAAGGAACTATTAAAATTAATACACTTTGATGTGTTTGGGCAAGTATGACAAGCTTCAATTGGTGGGATAAAGTACATAGTGACCTTCATCGATGACTTCTCAAGGTATGTGTGGATTTACTTTATGAAGGAAAAATCTGAGACTTTTTCTAAATTTAGAGAGTTCAAGAAGGAAGCAGAAGCAGAGGTTGGTGAAAATGTTCGTTGCCTACGCACCGACAACAGAGGAGAGTACACATCGGATGAGTTTTCAGATTTCCTTCAGGAGTGCAGGATATGGCATCAGTTTACGTGCTCCAGCACTCCACAACAAAATGGCATCGCAGAAAGGAAGAACAGGCACTTGGCGGAAGCATTTTGAAGTATGCTTCATGCTAAAAATATTCCTGGACGATTTTGGGCAGAAGCAATGAGAACGGCTACATATGTGATCAATAGGCTTCCTCAACAAAGGCTAAGTTTCCTTTCACCATTCGAGAAGTTATGGAACACGAAGCCTACTGTGAGTTATTTTAAAGTCTTTGGTTGTTTATGCTAGTGTTTATACCTGATCATTTACGTAGCAAGATGGACAAGAAGACTATTAGGTGTATCTTTGTAGGATACGACAGTCAAAGGAAAGGATAACGATGTTGTGATCCAATAACTAGGAAGTGCTACATATCTCGGAATGTGGTATTTGATGAAGTTTCTTCGTGGTGGTCCTTAGATAAGGAAGTACTACTAGACTTAGATGTTTTTAAGGAGGCACTCGAATCTTCTCAAATCCACCTGAGTCTAGATGAAGTTGAAGGCGTAGATAAAGAAAGAAATTTTGAGGAGGATGTGGCTCCAAATCCTTGGCAAACTGGTGTGTATCAAAGGTGAGTCTAATGGAGTGCAAGCAATAACTCTGCTTAGAAGATCAACAAGAACTAGAAAGCCAAATTCCAAGTATGCCAATGCCGTCATTATAGAAGAAATTGATAAGAAAGAGCTAGAGACATATAAGGAAGCATATCATAATCCAAAATAGATTAAAGTAATGGTAGAGGAAATTGTAGCAACGGAATCAAACTTGGGAGCTCGTGTGAAAGCCAAGAGATGTCATACCTATTTCTTGCAAATGGGTTTATAAGAGAAAGCATCACACAGATGGATCAACTGAGAGGCATAAGGCTCGTCTGGTGGCTCGGGGGTTTTCTCAACAATTAAGAAAATGATTATGTTGATACATTCCAATAATTAACCGTTTCATAATCAGTAAACTGGATTTATTGTCATAACCCGAATTTTCGGACAAAATCAATCTACTGAAACCACGATCATAAGCAAATGCATAAATATACTCCTAATACGAACTAGAATATGTTGAAACATTTAGTCCAGTGGCGAAACTTATAACTGTTCGAGTCCTACTTGCACTAGCAGCTAGCAAGGGTTGGCTATTATGGTAGATGGATGTGAAGAATGCATTTCTGCATGGTGAATTAGATCGGGAGATTTATGTGTCAACCGATGGGCTTTCTATGTCAAGATCATCCAGAATATATATGTAAGCTTCGAAAGCACTGTATGGATTAAAGCAGGCACCGAGAGCTTGGTATGGTAAGATTGATGAATTTCTTACCAATAATGGTTATTCGATAGCTCCAGCAGATTCCAGTTTATTTGTCAAAACTGTTGGAAGCAAACTAGCCATTTTGCTAGTGTATGAAGATGATCTTATTCTTACAGGATATTGTGAGGAAGAAAATCCCCGAACAAAGGAGAATTTGTTAATTCGCTTCCTAATGAAAGAGCTTGGACAACTCAATCACTTCCTTGGTTTGGAGATTGGCCGGAGTGAAGAAGGAATTTTTCTCCATCAACAAAAGTATTCTAAAGATTTGTTGAAGAAGTTTGGAATGTTAAACTGCAAACCAATTTTGACACCAATGGAGCCAAACACCAAGATATGTGCTCATGAAGGAAAAGACTTGGAAGTGTGACGATGTACCGACAAGTAGTGGATAGTTTGATCTACTTAAGTTTAATTGGACTCGACATCACTTATGTAGTTGGTTTTATAAGTTGATACATGCAAAATCCTAAGAAGCCTCATTTGGAAGCGATTTGAAAGATTTCTGGATATATCAAGGGTACACTTGACTATAGTATTATGTATAAGAAAGGTGGAAATTGCAAGTTAGTTGGCTATTGTGATGCTGACTATGCAGGTGATCATGATACTCAATGCTCAACTACTGGGTATGTTTTCACACTTGGGTCTGGAGCAATTTCGTGGTGTAGCAAAAGATAACCAACAGTATCTTTATCAACCACAGAAGCGGAGTACCGAGCAGCGGCGATGGTAGCTCAAGAGAGCACTTGGATCTTACAATTACTGGAGGACTTGCATCAACCGACAACATATCCAATTTCTTTGTATTGCGAAACTTATCAGCAATACGGTTGGCACAGAATCCAGTGTTTCATGCCGGGAGTAAGCAGTGGAAGTGCATTACCATATCATCAAAGAAAAGGTCTTGCAAGAAGAGATCAAGCTTGAACACATCAGAACGAAAAACCAAGCTGTAGATTTGTTGACAAAAAGTTTGAGCAGAAATAAACTACAAATTTCTTGTCATCAACTCGGGATGGCAAACAAAGAAGGAGCTAGTGCTAAGGGGGAGTATTGAAGTAGTCAACACCAGCTAGTGGGTTATCTATTGACCACATTTATAGCATGGTTTGTTTCATTATATGTTTGTGGTAGAATTTTTTTTTCTTCCTTAGCATGTAGGTGTAATGGGTTAATAGAATTGCTGCTTAGTTTTAGTGGCGAACGTGCATTGTGACAACGTTAGTTTGTTGCATTTGTAAGACTATAAATAGGCAGTATTTTAGTCAAATAAAGTATCCCTTCACAAGTACTTATTCCTCTCTTGTTTATTTCTTTCTCAGTGTTTTGTCATCTTCTTGTTTTATTATTACTTTTTAACAGAATCCAGATCCGAAGCCAAAATAGATTTTCAAGATGTAGGGGTTGAAGCCAGAGCCGTGATAGGTTGTCAAAGAGGAGTAGTAGGAGCCGAAAGGACGAGTCGATGCACAAATATCGATTAGGAGTAGGGGTAGAGAAAAGAACAGAGGAAGGAGTAAACAACAAAGGTCCCCAGAAGAGCAGAGACTGGGGAAGAGCAGAAAGAGGGAAGAGGTGGAGATGGTGGTGGGATTGATTTTGCTAAGTTGATTGAAGGTTATGACAATATGGTGAGTTCTGATTTTGGTAATATATTCTTTTGCATTGCTGTTTTCTGACTAGAGGCTAGAGATTTTGGTTGATGACTATATAAATTCGGACTTTGAGTTCCTGATGACAAAATTTGATCTTATTATTGGATTTTGGACATGTTCTCTTGATTGTATTATGCTGAGAAAGGTCTGTGGATTTGATCTTATGTAGATTCAATGAAAATTGGTTGGTATCATGAAGAACCTTAGATGCATGGCTTCATACTATAATACTGTTATGTTCATATTAAAGCTGGTAAATCCTGTTGCGGCGTATTCACATTGCGTTTATCTCTTGGATGGCATGTTGTAGAAATTTGACAAAGCATACTGCCTCCAGTGTGAATGATTTGAAGGTACCTTCAGGCTTCAAGAAGGTGCTTGTTGTCATGGACAGAGAAATTGATAATTATGAGTTCTGCTGCCTATTTTACAACCCAAACTGCATGTAGTTGACTGGAGATAATTGTTTAGATGTGGTTATTGTCAGTAGGGCATTCTGCATAGTTTGGTCCTATTCACTTTATTAGCTGTATTTTGATTGTCCATTTTTCCCATATAGCTTTAATACTATTTTTCATGTTGGATGAGTAATGTAGAACAATTTGACAATAAATAGGATGTATCTTTCATAAGATATGCTCTTTGAACATTAGTAGTAGCTGCGACCACTGTTAGCCTCATACTTGTTCGATGCATGTGTTGCTGTGATAAACTTTGTTATGGTGAACATAAATCGAAGTTCATATTCTAAAGATAAACTAACCAAGTTATCATTTTACCTCTGAGATGGTTAGCTTAAGTGTTTGACACATTGAATTGCTTTAAGTTTTCTACTTTTATTTGTTGTGCTATTGTGAATTCCAGTGATAGTTCTGTTTATTTTTAACAGACACCAACTGAAAGAGTCAACGCCACGATGAAATTTCAGCTTTCCGGAACAGGAAATTTATCTTCATTCAATTCTTTGGTATTTTCCTTGGTAACTTAGTGGTTTTTTCTCATCTTACTTTTACTTTTGATATTGATACCTCCACCTACCTCTGAATTATGCTAAAGCATCAAGTGTCAACCCCTTACTTGTGAGTGTATTTGAAACATAATCGGGTATGTGTCTTTTAGCTTCTGATGCCTTCTTCCTTGGTATTGTACATTTCATCTTATGAGAAGTATTTGAAATTTATTGAGAGCTTAATAATCGTAACATAAATTGTAATAGAGATTTTAGAATATTACAAGTTAAGGAACATGAACAAAAAATTCCTTCAGGACATACCAAAGAATATGTTATGTGTGGACAAAGGAGCTTCCTAGAAGTTCTTGTTTTGCACCTTTATCCTTCCAATAGTAAAAAGAATTAAAGTTTTTGGTCCTTTTGCCTTCTGTTTCACAGTTGGAGCACTCTAGGAGTAGTTGTGGTGGCTGCTGATGAATAATCAATTTAAGAAATGAGGGTACATAAAATGAAGTCAAGAAACCTCAATCAATTTCCAGGTGAGAAGCTTTTAGAATTGTTTGTGGCATGAAACAGGATGAGCAATGAAGCTCGAGATACGAAAAGCTTTGAGAATTGTTTGTGGCATGAAACAGACGAGCATTGAAGCTCGAGATACAAATAGGACTTACCTAGAGTGGACTTCTTTTTATCGAAGCGGTGAATATTCCAAAACTATTACCCACAGATAAATAATCTCAACACTTTCTTTATCATATTGGGAGCGAAAACTGCTGTAACTATGAGAATATTTTGGCAACAGTCATCAAGATACAGTAGAATGAAAATTAACTGTTGAGAAGTGTTTGCTTAAATAAACTCATGACTTTGGTTGCTGGGAATACACAGTCATGTGAGTACTTGTTGGCGTTGATTTTGATAAATGAAACTTCAAGAGTAGTACATGTGTGGCAGTGTAGGTTGTTAAGAGTGGTGTTTTGTAATCCATAATATTATTGATCTTGTAATGCTATATTATTGTTAGCATATGGTAGCAACTGTTGTCATCATAATGTAGATTTACAAGAACATACTCAAACTGAAATAGGAAAGTTGAATCAGGTTATGTTCTATTATTATGGACACTGAGACTTCTTTTATGCTAGGAAATTGGATACTAGTCACCATTAGACTTCATTGTGAGATTTTTTCGGGATTTTTTTATTTTGGTGTTTTTTGTTTTTCTTTTGTTGTTGCTGGGGAGGGGAAGGGAGAGGAGGGGTGCCTCACTGCCTATAGATGCATGGTTAACCCACATAAGGATGAGGAAATAACCAGGGATAATTAAATGTGAAGGTGCTGTGATCAGCTAACCAGGGAAGGATACAATTTTTTTCTCCTTTTTATTCTTGAATGCTATCAAAGCTGTTTGCTTGGATTCACTGACATTGTTCTTAATGTTATTTACTTATCTGGATTTTTAATGGTAAGTCAAAAGCATTGCTTTTGCAGCTGAAAATGATGGAACAATTGGAAAGGGCCCAGGATGGGAGCGTTTTGACTTCGACAAGGACGCCCTCCTTGATGATGCGGAAATTGAAGGTTAAATTTTTTCTACTTGCCTTTTTTAGTCATTGTTTTGTATGGATTAAGTTTATCAAGATAATCTTTCACTGTGATTATTCAGAAATTGAATATTTTAAGTGTATCAAAGTCTGCATTGTGTTTGCAATAGTGGTTGCTAATGCATGCACTTGTTTACAGATCCTAGTCGTCATCTTTAATTTTGACATTTTCTGTGTTTCTACTAGCTTGAATGTTTGCTGTCGCTAACGCTGTCTTGATATATTGGTGATAGTTCATTTGGTTCTAGGAAGTATAGTGGTTGAAACCAGACAAACCCATCCCCAGTGGGACAAGGGCGGCTTTCTCCTTTCTCTGGTGGTTGGAGGTAATTTCTGAAGTCCATATTTTCCCTTCATATGGGTTTGAGTATTTATTATCACTCCAGCAAAATGAATGATAAGGTGGGATAAAGACACTATATCCCAACCAAACTAGTCCTAATAATGGATTTCTAGAAGAAACAATGATTTTCATTAAAGAAAACACAATTAATAATATAAAGACCCCATTTTTTATCCATAGAATTGCTTTACTAATTCTATTTTACTGCCTAATACATTACTTTATGAAATCACCAACAATTGAGAAACAAACACTGCCTTTAGCACAAAGTAACAACAAAATTACGTGTAATTGAGATTTCACATGGGCATTTGAAGTTCGTTTTTAAGAAATGTGTTACCATTATATGTTTTGGTGATTTATATTTCTAAAAGTCTCAAATATAAATTTTCTCTTTTTATGGAGAAGATGAGTTTTATTTTGTTAAATGAACAATTAAAAATTATGGGCAACTTCATCTTTTAAAAAGAAAAAGTTAACAATGTCAAGTAGATGAAGAAAATTTAACGGAATTGAGTAATTTAAGTAAAATTGAAAGTATAGGGAGACAAAGTGATGCAATTAAAGGTATAGGGGTTAAAGTGAGATGAAGTTTGAGTACAAGGGGTAAAGTGAATTTTGCTTTCTTTATTTATGCTTTTCTGGAATATAATGTTTATAGATGGTGTAAAATTATATGAACAAGTCACATATCCACTACGTAATGTTAATTCTCCATCAAGTTATGCATGGTGCTTGAAAAATGATATTTTTTCAATTATAGAAGGAGAGAGATTGAAGTAGCTTCATCTTATGTGTGTGTGTGTGTCTATATATATATATATATATTATATTGTGTTATAGCAGGGAGTTTTATTGAAAGAATATCTTTAAAAAATAAAAGATGGCACCCTTTGGTTTATGGTTAGGGCTGTACATAGATAATTGAAAATTTGTTTACTGTTCGCATTTGTATTCATTTATACTAAATTTATCCGCATCCGTTTAAAGCGGATATTATCCGTATTCGATTAGTAGATATCTGATTATAAATGGATACGGACATGGTAAATATGTATCCGATCCGTTTAATATCCAATCCGAATATATTTTTATTAAATAATATATTATTTATATTTTTTAATAAAAATCTCATAATCCATATACGTATATATATAAATTATAATTGAAGAATTGGAAAGAAAAAAGAATAAATTTAAAAAATTATTGTAATAGAGAGAAAAAACTAAAGAATAAAGTTAATCAACATAATTATTGTTGGTTTAATATACTTAAATGCTATTATTATTATTAATAAATGCTAATAATCAACTATAAAGTCAATTATGAATTAAAAATTATGCTATTTGTTTTATTGCTTTCGTTTTAATGAAATTATATGATTTCTTCTATTAATTAAAATATGTATTTGTTATAAGTTTATAAATTTATGTATTTGGATATTCATAAACAGATATCTAAATAATTATCATCGAATATGAATATAAAATAATAATTTGAATGCAAATAAGTTTAATAAAATATATTAAACCTATAGTCGTGTTTCTTTTGTATAAAGTCGCTCTTTGTATATAGATAGTGCTTCTCTTTTATCTGTAGTAGCTTTTCTGTTCTGTTAGTTTGTTCATTAATTAGTTAGGGATTTGCTTCTTTAGTTAGGCGGTTAAGCATGATCATTACCCCTTTAACTAATGTTGTATATATATTGCTTTCCTGAATAATGAAAAGCAAGTTCCTTTCTTTCCCAAATTAAGCCCAGCGAGTATTGCGTGTCGCCACTCTGGAAGCTTCGCAATTACCAACATGGTATCCGAAGTCATTCTCCGTCGCAGCAGTCCTATATAATCTCTTCTCCGGTCATCTCCCTCTACATCTCATCTCCAGATTCTTCCCCAAATATTCTATTATTTCTCTCTCATTCCGCCATGGAAAACCCCCAAAACTCTGCGTCCAGTGGCTATTCCGCCATTGACGAACCTTCTAGCCCTTTCTACCTACATCACTCCGACAATCCAGGCCTCGTCCTTATCTCTCAGCCCCTCGCTGGCGATAATTACGTCGCCTGGAGTCGTGCGATGACTATCGCACTATCGGTGAGAAACAAACTCAGCTTTGTAGATGGAAGCCTAACTAAACCCTCCGATGATGATCCTGTGCTTTTGAATTCGTGGATTCACAACAACAATGTTGTCATATCGTGGATCCTCAACTCTGTGACCAAGGAAACCTCTGCCAGTATCATATTTTTGGAATCGGCTTTTGAGATCTGGAATGATCTAAGAGATAGATTTCAACAGTCAAACGGACCTCGAATCTTTCAGCTACACAAGGATCTGATCAATTTGAACCAAGGCACAAACCCTATTAGTGTTTACTTCACCAAACTGAAGACACTGTGGGAAGAACTCAGCAAATTCCGGCCATCATGCACTTGTGGCTGCTATAATTGCGGTGGAGTAAAGGAGATTTCCAACCATTATCAGCGTGAATATGCTATGGCTTTTCTATCTGGTCTGAATGATTCCTATGCAAAGGTTTGCAGTCACCTTCTCCTCACTGATCCATTGCCTTCGATCAGTCGCATATTTTCTTTCACCCTTCAGGAAGAACAACAACGAAGCATCTCTCAGAATACTCTACCTAAAATGATCTCCAACACCGCCTATATCACAAAATCTGACAGCCACAAACAGTCACCTAGACCTAATGATAGGCCATCCAACAACTATAGAGGTCCTAGAAAGGAGCGACCATACTGCACATATTGCTCTCTCCATGGTCATACAGTGGATAATTGCTACAAACTGCATGGATATCTATCGGGGTTTAAGTTTCGATCCCGCAATCAACAGCCATCTCATGCTCATCAGCCAACAACCACTAATTGTACCACCACTTTTGTCAATCAGGTTAATGATCAGAAAAATGAAGGAGTTGGATCATTTCTTCAAACTCTCAGCTCCAACTAGTATCATCAACTCATATCTTTGCTGAACAACCATGTTCAGCCAGCCTCCAAGCCTACTGAACCTGAAACTCCGCCCGTGACTCACTCAGCATGTATCTATTTCTCAAGTTCTCAACAAAATAGCTCTTCCACTCTATGGATTGTTGACTCCGGGGCCTCACAACATATCTGTTCCAACTCTTCTCTATTCCACAATCTGAAATCGTTAAACAACATTTCTGTATCCCTACCAAACAACATCCACATCCCAGTCCATTATATGGGCGACGTCATCATTTCTTCCACTATCACCCTCCGAAATACTCTCTATGTTCCTCAGTTTAACATTCACTTAATCTCTGTTAGTTCCCTCCTCCGAGATACCGCCACTACTATCTCATTCTCTGCTACTTCTTTTCAGATACAGGAACTCAAGACTTCCCAAGTGATTGGCAAGGATAACAAAATCGGAAGTCTCTATTTCTTTGACACTACACAAAGCTCAACCTATTCTGTAAACCACTTAAATAAAGTGTCCATTCACACGTGGCACAATAGGCTTGGCCACTCTTCTCACTCAAAAATTGAGTTGTTAAAGCATTCCTTACAATGTAATAACTTCAATAAAATTGATCATTGTGGTCTTTGCCCCTTAGCTAAACAACGTCGTCTTCCATATGTCTCTCACAACCATATATCTGAATCTCCCTTTGAACTCATTCATGTTGATGTCTGGGGGCCTTTTCATACCCCCGCCCACAATGGAGCTCAATATTTCCTTACTTAGTTGAGGATCACTCCAAATTCACCTGGGCCTTCTTCATACGCCATAAATTTGAAGTGTCATCCATTCTCCCTATATTCTATACATATGTCTCTACTCAATTCCATACCCACATCAAGAAAATTCGATCTGACAATGCCAAAGAACTCTCTCTTAAAGGTTTTTTCTCCAAACATGGCATCATTCATCAACTTTCCTACCCAGAAACCCCCAAACAAAACTCTGTTGTGGAGAGAAAACACCAATACCTTCTAAATGTGGCTAGAGTACTATATTCCCAATCCTATGCCCCCATCACACTATGGAGTGAATGTCTCCTCACAGCTACCTATCTCATAAAAAGAATTCCCTCCACCTTCTTGGCCAACAAGAGTCCCTATGAAGTCCTCTATCACACTCCCTTTGATTATTCTCCTCTCAAAGTGTTTGGGTGCCTAGCTTATGCCTCAACTACCCAAGCTCACAGACATAAATTCTCTCCTCGGGCTAAGCCATATATCTTTGTTAGGTATCCACCCAACACAAAAGGATACAAACTATACGACATTCACTCAAAACGATTCATTATTTCCAGAAATGCTGTGTTCCATGAAGATATATTCCCCTTCAAACAATCTCCTCATCGTGAACCTACCATTGATCCCTTTCCACAACTCGTTCTCCCCACCCCTTACATGACTAATGACAATCCCCCAGCTACAGGAACTAGAAATAATAGTCATAATCCTCCTCAATCTGGGCCACCTCAATCCCATGCTCATCTTAGAAAGTCTTCTAGAATCTCAAAGCCTCCCTTTTACTTACAAGATTACCACTGTAACTCCTCTACTACTCATTATTCTTCTCTTCTATACCCTATCTCCAACCATCTTAGTTACACTTACTTCTCTCCAACATAAAAAACTCTCCTACATAATGTATCCATTCATTCTGAGCCCCACAGCTATCACCAAGCTGCAAAGTCACATGCGTGGCAACATGCAATGCAAGCTGAGCTCTCAGCCCTTGAAACAAACAAAACCTGGGTTGTTGTCCCTCTCCCACCAAATAAACATTCTATTGGCTACCGATGGATTTACAAAACAAAACTCAAGGCCGATGGTTCGGTTGATAGGTACAAAGCTCGTCTAGTCGCCAAAGGTTACACACAACATGAAGGTATAGACTTTCTTGATACTTTCTCTCCTGTTGCTAAATTGGTCACTATCAAACTGGTATTAGCTTTTGTTGCTCAACACAATTGGCATCTCTTCCAACTTGATATTGAGAAAGCATTCCTAAATGGGGATTTGTTCGAAAAAATCTACATGTACTTACCCCCGGGCTACTCTCCACCTTCCTCCCATCACACCAAACACGGTAAACTTGTCGGTCGGTTGCAAAAATCTTTATACGGTCTCAAACAAGCCTCTCGGCAATGGTATTCCAAACTATCCAGTGTGTTGTTAGCCCTCAGTTTCAAGAACTCCAAGACAGATTATAGTCTTTTCACTATTGGCTCCGGTTTGAACTTTGTTTCCCTCTTAGTTTATGCTGATGACATAATACTCACAGGCCTTCATTGGATTCTGTTAACAAAATAAAGCAGCTCCTTCAGCACCATTTCAAACTTAGAGACCTAGGTGAGCTGAAATACTTCTTAGGCCTTGAAATTGCTCACTCCACATCAGGTATTTACATCACTCAGCGCCAATACACACTGCAGTTGCTAGAAGATACTGGTTTGCTAGCCTCCAAACCCGCTGCATGCCCTCTCGACCTAAAACAACAACTGAACTCTACTGATGGTGAACCCTTAACTGATCAATCCCAATATCGATGTTTGATCGGCCGCTTGCTCTACCTCACCATCACAAGGCCAGACATCACTTTCCCCATCCACAAACTTATCCAGTTTACAGCAAATCCTCGAACACCTCATCTTCAAGCTACCCATCACCTTCTCATATATCTTAAAGCCTCTCCCGGTCAAGGTATTTTCCTGACTTCCACTACCTCCATACAACTTCAAGCATTCTCTGATGCAGACTGGGCCTCCTGCCCCGACTCAAGAAAATCCACTTCCGATTTCTGTGTCTTCATCGGTGACTCCCTCATTTCTTGGAAATCAAAGAAACAAGTCAACGTATCTCATTCATCAACTGATGCGGAATACAGAGCCATCGCCTCTACCACTAGCGAGATTCTTTGGATCCAACAGCTCCTCCGCGATCTTCAAGTCCCTTCACCATAGCCTACCCTTATTTTTTGCGACAGCCAGTTCGCCATTCACATCGCCAACAACCCCATGTTCCACGGAAGAACAAAACACATTGAAGTGGAGTGCCACTTCATCAGAGATAAAGTTGCCGCTGGCATCGTCAAACTGCTTCCTGTTCGCTCTTCAGATCAACTTGCAGACGTCCTCACAAAGGCCCTCCCTGCACCATCTCTCAATTCCACACTGTCCAAGTTGGCTGTGAAGAACCTCCACACGCCACCTTGAGGAGGGGATATTAAACCTATAGTCGTGTTTCTTTTGTACAAAGTTGCTCTTTTGTATATAGATAGTGCTTCTCTTTTATCTGCTATAGCTTTTCTGTTCTGTTAGTTTGTTCATTAATTAGTTAGGGATTTGCTTCTTTAGTTAGGCAGTTAAGCATGATCATTACCCCTTTAATTAATGCTGTATATATATTGCTTTCCTGAATAATGAAAAGCAAGTTCCTTTCTTTCCCAAATTAAGCCAGCGAGTATTGCGTGTCGCCACTCTGGAAGCTTCGCAATTACCAACAAAATATGAATGCATCTAAATAATTATAATCGAATACGGATATATCCGAATCTGACCGATATCCGATGGATAGGAATTTGGATATCAATTTTAAATATCCGTCAAATCCGTAATCATATCCGAATATTCAAAAAGTTAAATGGATACGAATATGAAAACAGTGTATTCGATCCGTTTAATATCCATTTACACCCTATTTATGGTGCAAAGTACAATGATAATGTTCGATATCCATTGGCAGCTGCTGAGGATGAAGCAGTGTTGGTCAAACACATGGGACAAAGCTTTCGTTTCATTACAGTGCAATATATCACACTATTAGAGTCATCACGGTTTTTTATTTTTTATTTATATATATATATTTATATACATGCAAGGAAGAATTCATTAGGTTCGAAATATATGTCATTTGACTAAATGACCACCCTGCTCAAAAGTCAATCATGGTTGGTTAACTTTTTGTTCAACTGTGAAAATTTAATATAAATTATATAAAAGATATCTATATTTAAAATTCTAAGTTGGGGAGCAAATAATTATTTAATCAAAATATAAAAGTAATTCAATTTATTATTTCAATGAAAATAAAATCATTAAATTTTTACGAATATAAAAAAGAATATTAAATATGAAAAAATTGAAAATATATTCTTCAATTATTTGATAGGAAAATAGAATAATTTCAAATATTTAGAGAAATGCTGAAATCTTTTGAATATTCTGCTTTCTTCTATAATACTATATATGGCACAATTGTATTAATTGATCTATCATTTTTATGTTGAGAAAGAAAAACTCGTTCTTGACCCCCTTGATGTACAATCTATCGAAAGGGTTTTAAAACTCAAGTTTTTTATTGTTAAACCCTCATTTCTCCTTGGTATAAGCGGTTCTGAATAGCTCAAACTGCTTAGCCTCATTAGCAGCAAATCTTAGTAGCTCCTTGCGCAATTTTGATATAATCCAAATTCTTAAAAATTTGAGTTTTTTAGTTAAATTAAAAAATTCACATTGTTGTTAATTTTATATTTTTAATTTATTTTCATATAACTAACTTATCTATTATAATTAAAATATTATGTTGTGTTTATTCAAAATTATACTATAGATAATTTCATCATGTGATAATTAAAATATTATGTTGTGTTTATTCAAAACTATACTATAGATAATTTCATCATGTTGTGTTTATCACAGAAGATAATTTCAAAATATCTATTTTTATATTTTTATCATATCTGACAAGTTCACGATTTAGAAGATACTTTATAAGTACCATAATAGGTATTCTGATCATAAAATATTATCTTATAAATTTAATTCATTATAAGAATAATAGATCAATCTTTCGTTTGTTTTATAAGTAAATTTTATTATTCTATATTTGTTTTTCATATTTTATTTCTATAGTATTTGTACTATCATTCTAACCCCTCCCCCCCTTTTTAATTATGTTCTGTTATTTAATTATTAAACCTCTTTCTTCAATAATTATAATATGATGTTGTTTCTTTTCTTTTTAATTTGAAGTTTTTTATTTCTTTCTTGTGTATGAACTTTTTAATATTTTTTTATAACACATGTTTATATGATTTTTTGTTTATTATTGTAAATTAATTTGATATTCTTATTCAAATATTTTATTAATATTATTACTGATATGGGGTAGCTCAATGTGCTCGGCTCAAAAACCACAAGTCCAAAGATATAGCAATAGGCCCACCTCATACCCCGGGCCCAATGTTGCTACCGACGTTAGGTGACCCAAATCGACCACACAGATCGACGTCGCTCATGGACAGGGCTGTTGATCGATACTTCGACTGGTTTGTTTGTTCGACCCATATGTCGTGCGCTAACCCATTGTTCGGTCGGCCTGGCCATCGACCATGTAGGTCGACCAAATACAGAACCACCTCTGCTGCATTAAATGCTCTGACAATCAACATGCCTCTGCATTAATAGCGCATGTCGCCCTAGTACCACCAATGCTACCGCACTAGGGAGGAGGCGCATCTACAGTATCCTATTATGTCCCTAAAACTTGGAAGGACAACCACCTAAAGTAGTACAAAAGTGGGAGATGACCTAAAGCTCCCCATGCAAGGACAAAGTTCTTTCTTACATCACAAGGTCATCTCAGTCAAATTCTCACCAAGAGAAGGCTATATATACCCCCATTCCAGACTCTCAAAAGATATGTCATTCTATATACATAAAGCCCTCACTCTGCTGGTCGACTCTATACTAACTTCAGCGTTGGAGTGCCTAAGCCAAGGGCTCCTCGGCTAGCCTGATGCTTGCTTGTGATTGCAGGACTCAACCCAATTGTATCCATATATCGACCAGAGAGGTTGACCTCCTCCAAAATCGCTACCTAATCCAACTACCAACAGATTTCACCCCCATTATTTGGCACTGTTTGTGGGAATCTTTGAGTCTGCTATCGAAAATGGTGAACATCAAGCAAGCCCCTTCAGGAAGAGAAGAAAACAGGAGGTCTAACTCTCCCCCCTACTCGACCTCACCAAGATCGAGCGCCCCATTAGAACAAGTGGTCACCTTGACCATGCCTCAACTGATGCAGCTCATCAGTGAGTAGATATCTGCCCAGATTTTAGCTCAACTTTCAACGGCTTTGAATAAACATGCCATGCAGCTGGAACCAGCTGCCAGTGCAACGCCGCAACTTGTGGCCCTGCAGAAAAGACCACCGAGGGAGAACCCGGATTGACCAGTGTCCAGAAGGCCCTTCTCGAGGTGCGAAGTGAGCCCAGGCCATTTTTTGATGGAAATAGCTTGACCCGTGCCCTATGAAGAAGTTACAGATTCCATTGATCACAACGTTAGACCCATTCGAGCCCCGCAGTGCGATAGGGTCGAGCTCTCGAGACCCCACCTGAATAGAAATGCATCCCAAGCCTATAGAGAAGAATGGGAGGAGGTGTCCCACCAAGTGCAACAGTTGGATCGACGATTGGAGGAAATCTCAAGGAGAAACACAGAGAGAAACCTCAATTATGACGGACTGCCAAGGTTCTAAAGGGAGAGAGATTCACTGTTCATCTAGGATATTATCGACAAATGTATTGCAGTTGATGCTAAGATCCCGACCAGCCTACCCTGATATGATGGCTCGTCGGACCCAAACAAACACCTAATGCAGTTCAAGCACATAATGTAGCTACATGGCCACAGCGATTACATCCACGCTAAAATGTTAGTAACCACATTTTAGGGGATAGCGTTGGACTTGTTCATTAAACTAGAACTAGGGTCGATATACTCGTACGATCGGTTATGCGACAAGCTCCTACATCAGTTCGTAAGCAAAAGGAAGGCAAAACTCTCACACACCCACCTGCATACAGTGAAGCAAAATGAAGGGGAGTCTCTCCGAGACTTTTTTACTAGATTCAATACGGAGGTGTTGAAGATCGATAGCCTAAGGATTGAATTCCTGATCGACGTGTTGTTCTTGGGCCTCAGGCACAAGAAATGTGTCAATGCTCTGGTGTGCGAGCAGCCAAGCTCGATGGAGGATCTCCTCGTCCTCACGGGGAGATACATGACCCAAGAGGAGATGAATAAACTTAAATATGGCAATCTCGAGGTCGAGAAGAAAAAGAGCAAGGAAAAAGATGACTTCCAGGTCAGAGAAGGTCGGTCATCCATCAAGCACTTCCATAACTTTACTCCATTTAACCTCCCTAGAAAAGAGGTGTTGTTTGCTATCCAGCACGACAATCTCCTTAAAAGGCCCAGGAAGTTGACCGAGATAGAAGCCATGAAAAAATCAAAGAAATACTACCACTTTCATAAACAAAAAAGGGCATGGCACGGAGGATTGTTTCAACTTACATGACGAGATAGAAAGACTGATTAGGCAGGGCCATCTGAAAAAATTTTCGACAAGCGTGCCAGGTGCGAAGAGGGAAAAACTGATCGAACTCCCTATAGAGAAAGGTTGGCTAGCCCGAGGAGAGAAGATAAAGGAAAGAGACCAACCCAAGAGCCCCACCTACCCATTCGATGAGTCATTGACATGATTGCAAGAGGACCTATTTGGGGGGACTCAAGGTTCACCAGAAAGCAAACCTAAAGGCAACTAGAGTTGACCAAATCATCCAAGGTTGAAATTATTTTCCAACTCTCTACCAGCGCAGAATCAATCTCTTTCACCGACTCTGATCTCGACCATTTGGAGAACAGAGCATAAAGATTGGTTGCCCTATAGTGGTAACACCAGAAATAGCCAATTTCGAGGTGAGAAAGATTTTGGTCGACAACAGCAGTTTTGTGAATATCATATTTTTGTCTACCTTGAGCAGGATAAATTTGGGGCAACTAAAGTTCGAGCCAGTTCGAACGCCGCTAGTCGGATTTGGGGGGGTCCAAGATCATCCTGGAGAGATCTATTAACCTATCCACAACATTTGGACAGGGTCCCCGAAACAGAACCTTGATGGTCAACTACCTGGTATTCGACGCTCCATTCACCTACAATATCATCATTGGTAGACCAGCCTTGAATGACTTCAGAGCTATTGTCTCCACTTACCACATGAGGATTAAGTTCCCGACCCCAGTAGGAGTAGGAGAAATTTTATGCAATCTTAAGAATGCATGACACTGCTACACCATTTCCATTAAGTCCAACAAATAGAAGAAGTGGCCTCAATTAAAGCCCTCGGGGGGCGTCCTTGTTCCAAAACCTGAGGAAGGACTTGCATCTAAGAAAAGGAAGTTGGAAGACACCCAGGTCGAGCCCGTCGGGGAGTTCAAAATAATAGAGCTGGAACCTGGAAACCCTGACAAAACCACTCGGGTCCGAAGCGATATGGGTGACCACTTGGAATACCTCATCGTCGATTTTCTTCAACAAAATATCGATGTATTTGCTTGTAAAATTGCCGACCTCCAACGAATCGACCCAAGTGTCATAATCCATCGACTCAATGTGGACCCTGCCCACAAGCCAGTGAGGCAGAAGATAAGAACTTTCAATGCAGAGAGGTCTCAAATCATCAAAAAGGAGGTCAACAAGCTACTAGAGGCAGGATATATTATAGAAATTCAGTACCCCTCTTCGCTTTGTAATGTTGTACTCGTCTCTGAGAATGACGAAAAATGGCGCATGTGTAATGATCTCACTGATTTAAATAAAGCTTGCCCTAAGGATCCTTACCACCTGCCTCGTATAGATTTATTAGTCGATTCCACCACTGGTTGTGAGTTGTTGAGCATGATGGATGCCTTCCAAGGTTATTATTAAATATTCGTGGCACCTGAGGACAGGGACAAGACCTCTTTCGTCATCCCCAATGTAGTATACTGTTTCTTAGTCATGCCCTTCGGGCTCAAGAATACGGGAGCAACGTACCAAAGATTGGTCAACTTTATGTTCAAAAGTAAGATTGAAAGATCAATGGAGATCTATGTCGATGACATGATTATCAAAACAGAGAAAGTTGAGGACCACCTCATCGACCTCAACCATGCCTTTTCCATACTAAGGGCGTTCAGCATGAAGCTCAACCCTAATAAGTGTATATTCAGAGTTCATGGAGGCAAGTTCCTTGGTTACATGATCAGTCAGAGAGGGATCGAGGCAAACCCACATAAAATACAGGCAGTCCTAGATATCACCCTGCTATGTCTTGTTCGAGATGTGTAACATATGGTCAATAGGATAATAACCCTCGACAGGTTCATTGCACAGTTGGCGGACAAGAGCTTCCCTTTCTCCAAAATACTCAGAAATGCGAAGAAATCAGGGTTTCAGTGGACTCAGCAGTGCGACCAGGCCTTAATTGAGCTTAAGCAATACTTGTCCTCGCCGCCTATGCTCACCAAACCCGAGCTGGGAAAAGTTTTAAAACTTTACCCGGTTGTATCCACCGCCTCGATCAGTTCAGTACTGGCATCGACAAGAGGCAAAACTCACCGACTTGTGTATTATTGTAGTAAAGCTTTGCAAGGGCCTGAACACAATTACTTGGAGATCGAGAAGTTTGCTCTCACCCTCATCACGGCAGCACGAAAGTTATAACCTTACTTCCAGTCCCATGCGATCGTAGTCCTGACCAATCAGCCATTAAAACAAGTATTATCGAAACCAGACATGTCAGGATGACTTACAAAGTAATCCATCAAGCTAGGGAAATTCGACATCAAGTTCCAGCCACGAACAACCATAAAAGCGCAAGTCCTAGCTAATTTTGTCACCGACAGACTCAACTTCCCATACTAGCTTGGTCACGAATCTTCCATTTAAACATAACACTTCGATGGTTTGGCAACCGTACTAAGAGGAGGAATTGGTGTTTCACTCCATTCCTTGCTCGCCGAGGAGTATGATTTTACAAAAAGCTCAACTTCCCAATTACCAATAACGACGTAGAATATGAAGCTCTCATTACCGAAATAAACATGGCAATAGTTCGAGGCGCTGAGTAGCTAGTAGCGATCACTAATTCCCAGCTAGTAGTGAAGCAAGTTGAAGGGAATTTTGAAGCAAATGAGGCCAAAATAAGCCAGTACCTGACTAAGGTGAAACGATTACAACAGTCATTCAAGAGCTTCACCCTAAGCTAAGTACCTTAAGCAAAAAATAAACGGGCAGATACACTTTCAAAGTTAGCTAGCTTGACCAAAAGGACCAGAGAAAGAACTATAACGTTCTTAGTGGCCAGCAAATCATGTATTCAAGCCATAGATCAGAACCTCGTTGGATGGGTCGAAGATACAGCTCCCTCCTAGCAAGACCCAATTAAGCTCTACCTAAGCCAAAGGACGATCCCCGACGACGAGAACGATGCCCATAGGCTTAGAGGACAGACAACCAAGTTTGCCCTTGACAAATACAGATAGCTCTACAGGAGATCGATATCGGGACCACCACTTAAATGCCTAACACCCGAAGAGGTAAATTAAGTGCTACATGAGATTCACGCCGGTATCTGCGACAACTATTTTGGAGATTGGTCCCTAGCCCACAAAGTTGTCCGGTATGGTTATTTTTGGCCCACCTTATTGCAAGACTCAGTCAACTTCGCTAGAAAATGCTCATTGTGCTAGATTCACTTGAACATACCGCACCAACCAGCCGTGTCGATGGTGAATGTCCAGATCACTTGGCCATTCGACCAGTGGGGGATCGACATAGTTGGATCTCTCTTGAAGATATCGGGTCAGCAAAAGTTCATCATCGTGGTGATCGAGTACTTCACTAAATGGGTCAAACCCAAAGCAGTTCCAAAAATCACCGACGCGACCATCAAGAGCTTCATTTGGAAGAACATAATTTGTCAATTTGGTTTGCCCAAGTCCTGATCTCGAATAACGGGACTCAGTTCCAAAGTAAGAGCATGAGAAGATGGTGTGAGACCTTGGGAATCACCCAACACTTCACGTCAATAGGAAATTCCCAAGCTAATGGCCAGACGAAGGTCACGAATAGAATAGTTCTCGATCACCTCAAAGCTTGAATAGCAGGCATAAAGGCAAGTTAGGCAGACAACCTCCCCAGGAGTGCTATGGGCATATAGGACCACACCTCGAACAGCTACGGGCTAGAGCCCCTACAGCTTGGTCTACGGCTTCGAAGCAGTAATTCAATCCAAACTGGTCTAGCATACAACCCGAGTGATTTACTATAATCCAGTTAGAAATGCAACAGAAAGGACCCTAGACCTAATCAACATCGACGAGCTGAGGCACATGGCCTATAACATGATGCAATGATACCAATCGAAGATGATAGAGTGCTACAACAAAACAGTTCATCCCTGTAGCTTCAAGGTTGACGACCTAGTCCTCAAGAAGGTTGAAGTGTCAAGAAATATGGAAAATGCGACCTAAAATGGTAGGGACCTTGCTCTGTGGTCAAAGTGTCAAAGCACAATGCATACCAACTGGCAGATATGCGAGGCAAGGAACTACCATGACCTTGGAACGCCGTAAATCTAAGGAAATTCTATATGTAAAAAGGCCATGAGCCTCCATTGTATTCCCTCGCAGAAATAAAAATTAGTGGAAATTCTTGCAAATACCTATTAGCATAAGTTGATTACTCACAGTCGACCCTATAGTCGACCAAGTAGGCTTCAAGCTGCCAAGTCAAGGCTTCACAGCCAAGACCAACTTGTCGACCCCGCAGTTGACCAAGCAGGCTTCTAGCCACCACGCTGAACCCTAAAATTTTTAATGTCGACCCTGCAGTCACTAAATTATACGATTAACGATGCAGTCGACCCCGCAATCGCTAAATTATATGAGTTTATCGTTAATTATCTATTTCAATTGAGAAATTGATATTTTAGGTTGCAACTAACCTCCAAGTCACTAAATTACACATTAATTATGACTCACTCGATGATGATCTTGAACTAATTTTGCAAAAATTTAACAGAGTGAACATTCAACTACAACCTTATCATTCATTCAATCAAACAAAGGCGTTCAAATTCACAAAATTCAAAAAATTCAGAGAAGCATCTTGTTCAAATTCACAAAACCCTGATTAAATGTATCAAAATGGAGCCGCATTAGCTCAACCCGGCCGCTTCGTCGTGCCCACCTTGAGCGCCCTCATCAACTACTCGTTCAAGCTCTTCACTCGAAGGAATAGGAATGGGAACTGGCTCGGGCATCGGCAGAGGTCGCAGGCTGAGAGGGTCCAACCTCGTCGATCAGAAAACCCCCGTCTAGGGGGGAAAGATATTTGGCAGCGTCGACCATGCCATCCCGAACCTCAAATGCAAAGTTATTGGCAAAGGCAAACTCCTTGGTAATCGCGTCCAGCCTCTTCGCCACTTTGACCTCCTTCCTCTACGCCTTGGTCAAGGACGTAGCAGGCGAAGCGTCTGTAACTCCCTCGGCCACGGGAGCTTTCGTACCTCTCCCCTCAGCATCACCCTCATCGTCTTCTAGATATGGCTGCAGTTGCTCATCAAGAAGATGGTGAGGCATTCCCTTTCCTTGGGTCGAAATGAATAGCCTAGAAATTGCAATTGCTTAAGGGCCTTCTCAAACGCGTTTCGAGTGTCATCTAACGAGAACACAATGCTCACGTCCTGGAACGCCGCGGAGAGCATAAACTACTGAACTGCTTCTCACCACATCAGCGGCAGCTTCCAATAGAATTTGGCTCAAACCTCATTGAACGCAGCCCTCTGACCAGCGGATCAACCAGAGTCATAGGTGAGCTGCTTATCCTACCTAGCCTGCTTTAGCAGCTTATCCATTCTGGTCCTCTCCTCGATAGAGGCAACCAGCTCATTATCCTTCACTCAGAACTGACTGTTTAGCTCCTTAATTTGCTTGGCCAGCTCCTCGACCCTAGTCTACAAAGACTCGAGCTGAGCTTTTAGAGTCTCTACATCCCCGCCCTCCTGCAGTTGTTCGCAGTCGGCTAGGGCCAACTCCGACCTCCTATAGAAATGGTAGCTCAACTGGCTGACCTGAAAGACAGCATTGCTAATAAGAAAACAATATTCGACTAGAAAATAAAGCTCAACTATACAACACATTCGACCAAAGCCTTACCATGTTGGAGTGATAGGCCAGAGCCTTGAGGGCATCCTGGCTTAGCCCCATCAGTTTTTTCTAGTTGGACGCGAATAGCCTGGCCATCAATACCTTCAGAGAAGCAGCTCCGATCGACCCTGCTGTCTCTATCGATAGGGAATTGTGAACAGCCATGCTTGGCTCCATACCGAACCTCGGTGAGGGCAATTTGGGTAGATGGAATAGCAAGTCATCCCCGCACTACCCGAACAGATCATAGCCCAAGGGTTAGCCCAATCCCGTGGCCTTCCCCTTACCTCTCTCAGTTGCTGTCCTCTTCAGGGCAGGTCCCATCTGCTCCATCATAGGTTTTTTTCCCCAACCAACATGGCTACTACTTGCAGTCGCTATTGGTCGAGCTGGTAATGGAGTAGGCGATGGAGAGGACGCCATCACCTCAAGTCGAGGTGCCTTGACAACAGTTGCCCCTTGACGAGCCTGACGTTGTTGTTGGTTCCTCTCAGCCCTTGCTCAATTCATGATTTCTTCTTCATCTGCCAAGCAGCATAATAGCAAAAGGTTAAAATTGAATAGAAAAATAGAGAAATAACGAATCATAGACAACACAATCTACCTAGTCGATCATTCATCGGTAAATTTAGTTGGACTGGCGATAACCCAGCCAACACCAAACTCCTCTCCTCAATAAACATGAGGCCTCCACCTGGCCAAACTTGAACAGACCCCGAACAAAAGTATTGGGCCAGATTGGAGTTAGATTGCCTGGCATCTCTACATGACCCATCTACCAGCCCTTCAGAATATTGAAATCTCCAGCGACTTGAACGTATAGATAACATTTTTTCCACTCTTGTCCATAAGAAGAGGCCAGGATGAAGAGAAATGTTCAACAGAGTCGAGCAATGAGATAATAGAAGCCTGACTCGTAGGTACTACCCGACCTGCGAGACATTGGAAGATGAAAAAGGTTGGAAAAGTTGTCAAAATTGGCTGGCTAGTCAAACATGTGCATTAAAATGATAAAGCTATAAATGATTTGGCAACAACTGGGTTATGCACACTTCTAGACCCCTAAGCAGGTCGATGACAAGACCATCTAAAGGGAACCTAAGTCTGCACCTAAAGGCATTCTCAAACACAGTTATACACCCTTTCGAGGGTCGATTCATCTGACCAGAAAACCTAGGTGTCAAAAGCTCATATTCAGCAGGGATATGCTACAACTGCCTAATACGTCTCAGATCAGTAGGGTGATCGTAGACACTATTTTACTATAATGGTCAGGGGTGAATAATCGACCACATGATAAAGGAACCTAACTTCGCTTAGCTCCATCACCCTCGCGATCACTGCTCGAGCTACTAGAACTCGAGCTGTCGCTAGATGAGCTACTCGACTCCTCTAATGCACCCCCAACCTATCAGAGTGAGTTACCTAAAACTATCCCCTCCATGGCTATCCTCAGAATCAGATAAATGTAATATCACTACAATAAAACGAACAACACTAAGGAGAATGAAAGGAAAGATTTATTCTCTGTCGATGAACTAAAGGTAAAGTATATTAACAGCAAAGGCAGTTGGCTATACGCTCGACTAGATGCAAAGGCAGTAAAAGTAAAAATAGCTACTTTAATAGTACCTATTTATAGGCACACAAGCACGAGAATTCAAGTGGTTGTAATAATGCTATAATCGTTGTTCTGCACCATGTGCGACATGATGTAATTGCTCATTAAATGCGCAAAACCCAGGTCGACTTTCAAAAATACTCATCTATGAACCCGCATAATTGCTCAACAGACTACTCCCCAATCCTTCTCGTCAATTGCCTTATTCAACATTTGAAAGTAGGGGGGACTCATGATATGGGGTAGCCCAATGTGCTCAGCCCAAAAACGATGAGCCCAAGGATATAGCAATAGGCCCACCTCATACCCCGGGCCCAATGTTGCTACTGACGTCAGGTGACCCAAATCGACCACACAGGTCGACGTCCTTATGGATAGGGCCACTAATCGATACTTCGACAGCTTCACTCGTTTGGCCCATATGCCGCACGCCAACCCATTGTTAGGTCGACCTCGTCACTGACCATGGAGGTCAACCCAGTGCAGAACTACCTCTGCTGCATTAAATGCCCTGACAAGTAACATGCCTCCATATTAATGGCGCATGCCACCCCAGTACCACCTATGCTACCGCACTAAGGAGGAGGCGCGTCTGCAGTGTCCTATTCTAACCCTACAACCTAGAATGGCAGCCACCTGAGTAATACAAAAGTGGGAAATGACCTAGGGCCCCCCATGCAAGGACAAAGTTCTTTCTTACATCACTAGGGCATCTCAGACAAATCCTCACTAAGAAAAGGTTATAAATACCCTCATTCCAGCCTCTTAAAAGGTATGCCATTCTATATACACAAAGCCCTCACTCTGCTGCTCATCATATCTGGTCGACTCTATACTAACTTGAGCATCGGAGTGCCTAAGCTGAGGGCTCCTCGGCTAGCCTGACATTTGCTCATGATTGCAGCACTCAGCCCAATTGTATCCATATATCGAACAAAGAGGTCGAACCCTTCCAAAATCCCTACTTGATCTAGTGACCAACGGATTTCACCCCCATCAATTACTTTATTATTTTTTAATTGTTGCTTATTAATAATTCATAAAATAATATTTTTGAATATGCAGATACTAATATTTGGATGTAACAATATCGGGTAAAAAATTTTGATTAAAACTAAGCAATATACTAAATTATTTTTATGTTTAATGCTTGTAAAAGAAATTTTGAGAGATTAAAATTATATTTTGAATGGAATATTAAAAATTTACTATTGATATGATACATGTTATTTGATAATTTGAAAGTAATAAAATAACTCCATAAATAAAATTAAGTAAATTTTATTTATCAGAATTTAGAAATACTTTAATTTAAAAATATTGCGAGTTAAAAATTATATAGTAAATTGGTGATAAAATAATAATCTAATATAAGTTATTTTTATAAATGAAGTCCAAAGAGAATATATATTTACTCTATTTTAATAGCATAACATTTCTAAAACCTCAAATGTAATGAAAAGTATAATTATGATACTTTTACATTATAAATAAATCATATAAAAAGGCCTTTATATATTAAAACAATTGATTTACTTATTTATCATATTGAAATGTGTATCAATATATATATAATTGAAAAAAAGGATAGAATAAAATATTTTGCTCCATTTTTTTGTTCTTAATATTTCGGTTATATTTAAAATTTTATCATTTTAAGCTTTATGTATACTTTGTAAATTTAAAGTTAGCAATACTTGATATTCTACAACTTATTTAGATACAAAATATCTTCAAATTTAATATCTTAAATTGAAATATTCATATGATGTTATTTAATATGATAGATTTTCTCTCTTTAAATATTTACAATAATTAAAATCTACTTTAAACCAATGAAGTAAAATGAATAGTATGACCAAATAAATTATTTCAATATTGCACTGGGCAAATGTTAAAATATAATAGTAGAGATAGAAGTAACAAAATAGAATATTAATTGGAAATTAGAATAGAATACAAGTCAATTTGGTTTTCAAAAATCAAATCAAATTCTAAAAAATCAGAACATCAATCCCAACTAATTGAGATATCAAAACTATTGATTTATAACTTTTGAGACATAATACAAAACAACACATCTTATATTAAAAATGTGTCTTTAGACAAGATAAAATTAGAAAGCAAGAAGTATAATATCAAAGATTTCCTTTACCTAAACTACTTCCAAAGTTTCAAACTAAGCAACCAATTATGGGGCAAAACTGATGCTAACTGAAGCCCATGTTAGTAGTAGTAGATAACGGTTGTGTTGCTTTAGATTCCTAATAATATGTCATCAATTCAACACAATTAATTAGCAGTACTTGCAGTGAGTTCAAATCATCGGTGAATCAAATCTGAATCATACTCTACCTCTAGTGGAATTTAGTTATAATTAACTCCACCAAGAAAAACTCTCAAGGAAAATTTAGATTCAGCTTCCAAATTCCCTAAAGCGTGAACAAATGGTGGTTAGTTTTTCATAGTGGCACTAGGTCCAATATTTTTAAAATTGCATAAGAGGTGTTTGGCGAAGAGTCAAGGAAATATCTACTTATCAATGCATTTAAATACAATTGCATTACTGCAATCAAAGCAAAATCTCCTAAAACATTGCTTAAGTACACACTTTACCAGTTTTGGCAACGTAGAATGAAGAGAGATGGAATATAAAACCAGTTTTGTAAGCTTGAGAAATACAAGATTAACCAATTAATACCATTTTTTCCTTATTGTGATCTGTCATGGAAGAATTTGCATTTGTGGAAGAAGGCAACAGCATTTTCATAGACCAAATATTTTTACTGTAAGTATAGCAATCATGGGGAAATTGTTTTTGCCTTTTTACATGTAAAGTCACATTCATTGCAGTAAATTTACACTTATAGAAGATTGAATGATCTGTCTAATTCTCGATTGCAACTTTATATTTTGCTACATTTAGAATGGTCAAATCTCATGCAAAAATTCTTTTCCATTGATTCGTACAAATTGTTGTTTAAAAGTAGTGATAATTAAACTTTCGATATTTTAAATAGACATTTAAGTCAAAATTAGAATATAATAAACACTTATATAAAGTCGCTACTAGCCAATTGCTATAGATAGTTTGAAACAAATCTGTGTTCGATGAGATTATAGTCCTCCCAATTTATTCTCCCACAAAATTGAATTGGTCTTGTTAAGATCAATTTTCACTATTTTATGGTATTCTCTCATTGGATTAGGATACACTTTTTTACGAGCTGTAAATTGAGGAGGCCTCTACTGCGTCTGACATCGTTGTAAAATTCGACTTTCCGTCCTTAGAACTGACAAGTTAATACTACACCTTTGATTTATTTTGCCTATTCGAGGTATGAAATATAACACAGTCGATAGACTTAAGACAAATTTATTGTAATCTTTTTATGACTCTTGGCCTATTGTTTGCATGTTACATGAAGTTTTGAGAGGGAAACACGGTTAAGGAAGAGCCAAGATTAATAGAAATGGATTGATCAACTTCAAAATCCACACTATATATTGAAGCACTTGATGGAACAGGTTCTGGTGCCTCAGCATCCACTTGCAATTCAATGCAAGATGGATCATCGTGCCTCAGCATCCACTTGAAATTCAATGCAAGATGGATCATCGGACACCAAATGCGAAGCAATTGCATAGTGCATCAATACATAGTATGTATTTTGATGTTGATCAATCAAGGCATCGGCACATGGCTTGGATCTTGATGTTGATCAATCCATTTCTATTAATCTTGGCTCTCCATTAGTCGTGTTTTCCTCTCAAAACTTCGTGCAACACGTAATTAATAGGCCAAGAGTCATAAAAGTTTTGTTAGTGGTTACAATAAATTTGTCTTAAGTCTATCGACTATGGTATATTTCATACTTAGAATAAGCTAAATAAATCAAATGTGTCTATTAACTTGTCAGTTCTAAGAATAGAAAATCAAATTTTACAACAGTGTCTGAAGCAGTGGAGGTCTCCCCAAGTTATAGCTCGTAAAAGTGTGTATCCTCATCCGATGAAGGAATACCATGATATAGTGAAAATTGGTCTTGACAAGACAAATTTAGTTTTTATGGGAGAAGAGATTAGGAGGACTATAATCTCGTCGAATGCAAGTTTGTATACAACTATTTATAGCAGTTGACTAGTATCAATTTCATGTAATTGTTTATTATATTCTTGTTTTGACTTGGATGTCTCTTTGAAATATCTAAAGTTTAATTGTCACTAATTTTCAACAATAATTTGTACGGATCAATGGGAAGAGTTTTTGACACAAGATTTGATTGTTATAAATATAGAAAATTATGGAGTTGCACTGGAGAATTGAGCAGATCATTCAGTCTTCTATAGGTATAAATTTACTGCAATGAATGTGACTTTGCATACAAAAGGGCAAAAGCAATTTTACCATGATTGCTATATTTACAACTAAAAATATTTGGTCTATGGAAATGCTGTTGCTTTCTTCCAGAAATGCAAATTCTTCAATCAGAAATCACGAGAAGGAGAAAATGGTATTATTTGGTTAATCTCGTGGTTCTCGAGCTTACAAAATCGGTTTTATATTCCATCTTTACTCATTCTATATTACCAAAAGCTCCTAAAATAGCTCGCAAAACGTGTACTTAAGAAATATTTTAGGGTATTTTACTTTGATTGTAGTAAGGCAATTGTATTTGGATGCATTGGTAGCTGGATATTTCATTGACTCTTCTCCAAATACAACCTCATGCCATTTTTGAAAATGTTGGACCTGGTGCTCCTATGAAATACTTTGCTCAATTTGTCCACATTTTAGGAAATTTAGAAGTTGAATTTGAATTTTCCTTGAGAGTTTTTCTTGGAGTTAATTATAAATGGATTCCACTAGAGACAGAGTATGATTTAAATTTGATTCAACGAGGATTTGAACTTATTGCAAGTATTGTTAACTAATTGTGTTGAATTGATAACATATTATTGGAATTCTAAAGCAACACAACCGCTATCTATCTACTAATATGGGTTCTAGTTCACATCAGTTTTGCCCCGATAATTGGTTGCTCAATTTAAAACTTTGGAAATTACTTAGGTAAAGGAAATCTTTTATATTATACTTCTTGCTTTCTGATTTCATCTTGTCTAAGACACATCAGTTCTAGGATGTGTTGTCTATGTTGTGTCTCAAAAGTTATAAATTGATAGGCTTTGATATCTCAATTAGTTGGTATTAATGTTCTAGTTTGTTTAGAATTTAACTTGATTCTTGAAAACCAAGTTGACTAGTATTCTATTATGATTTTTAATTATTCTATTTTGTTATTCCTATTTATACTATTATATTCTAACAGTGCCCAGTGAAATGCAGCGGAGGAAATTTTAATATTGAAATAATTTATTTGGTCATACTATTCATTTCATTGATTAAATGTAGATTGTAATTATTGTAAATATTTAAAGAAACAAGATCTATTATATTAAATAACATAATTTGAATATTTCAATTTAAGATATTAAATTTGAAAATAACTTGTGCTTGAATGAGTTGTAGAATATCAAGAATTGCTAACTCTAAATTATTTTAAAGTATACATAAAATTTAAAAAAAATAAAATATTAAGAACAAAAAATCGAAGCAAATTATTATATTTAATATATTTTTTAAATTAGACATATACATATATTTATAGATACATATTTTGATATGATAAATAAGCAAATCAATTGTTTTAATATATAAAGCCTTTTGTATTATTTATTTTATTGTGGAAGGTTATACTTTTCATGACATTTTAGGTTTTAAAAATGTTATATTGTCAAAATAGAGAAAAATATATTCTCTTTGTACTTCATTTATAAAAATAAGTTATATTATATTGTTATTTAAGCACCAATTTAGTATGTAGTTCTTAATTTGCAATGTTTTATAAATTATAGTATTTATGAATTCTGATAGGTAAAATTTACTTGATTTTATTTATGGAATTATTTTATTATTTTCAAAATTATCAAATAACATGTATCATGATCAATAAGTAAATTTTTAATCTCAAAAGTTTATTTTGTAAGAATGAAATGTATAAGTAATATAGTATATTGTGTAGTTTCATTCAATTTTTTTTATATGTTATTATTACATCCAAAAATTAGTATTTGTATGTGCAAAAATATTATTTTTATGAATTATTAATATGCAAAAAAGTAAGAAGATAATAATATAATAACATTAATAAAATACTTAAATAAGAATATCAAATTAATTTACAATGAAAAACAAAAAATCATAAAAGCATGTGTTTGAAAAAAAATAAAAGCTTACGTATAAAATAAACTTGAAATTAGAAATAAAGAAACACCATCATATTATACTTTAAATTAAAAAGAAAACAGACACCATATACTAATTGGAGAAAGACTATTTGTAGCGCTTCGTCTGAGAGATGCTTGTTAAGGTGCTACTTCGATCTTATTCACAAAAGTTTTTCAATGTCCCGCCAGTTGTTTCTCAGCGAACCTGGTACCATTGTGTTCTTTCAGCAAGAGGAAGGCAATGATGGTTTCAGTTTTATGTTTCCCGATCATGATGAGGGAGTGGGGTGGAGGAGGAAGGTTGGGCTTGTTACTGGAAGTTTGAAGAAGATGAAGGTTCTTTCTTTTCTTTTCTTTTTTTAATACAAATTAAATTTTCAGAGTTGCATTTCAGTCTAGCAACTTTCCCAACAATTGCATTCTAATTCACCATCTTTTGAGTGCTTCACATTTTCCCCCAATCTTTCAATTAAATCCTTAAACCTCTGATTTTCATATTTACAACCACTAACATTTAAATTTTCAAGCAATTAGGTCCTAGCCTTATTTTTAATGTACTCTTTTGAATCTTAATAATTATATTCAGTCGCCAATCTGTTTAATTTATTTTAAACTAAGGCCAAATTTTACATTTCGCATTTGATAGCCTAGGTTTAACTTTATTGAAGCTTCACTATTTTCATAATTTATCATTCGAAAAATTGGGGTGTTACAATCCTTAACCCTTAAAAGAATCTGGTCCCCAAATTCTCACACGAAGTTTGGATAAGTTCAATATCACTCATTATCTTTTGATCCCAAAACGTTTCTCCCATAAATTGCTCTTAGACCTGAGAGTTCCATTTATTTCCTTCTCCAATCCCAAGTGGCTTCTACTATGCTTACACTGCAATCTAAAATCATCAGTGTTTGAGATTACCATCTCAAGTTTTTGAATCAATTTATGTGTTCGTGGTTAATTTCTAAACCCTATAACCCAAGATTAAATTTCTATCCTTGATCCTCAAAATACTTATTCTTATCCTTTACTTATTTCGTCATCAATCAAGTATAGAAATCCATTCTTTCAACCCAAGGTATTTGTCACTTTAAACTTACCCAATCATATATACCAGTACATTCATATTACTTAGGAATTTCCTTTTTTTTTTCTGTCTTTAAAGGTGTCTCTGTACATTAAGCAATCACCATTAGTCCTATGTCCTGGGCAAGATAATTTTATTTTCACAGTTTAGGTTTTCCCAAAAGCATATGGGATTGTTTTCTCATAACCACACATTTCCCAAAGAATAGCAATAACTCGCATTGCAACCATTTCTCCTTTTGATTCTCGAAATTTTGCATACATCTCTATTCATTCAACATATTAATCCTTTCGAGTTATTCCCACCAGCGACTCTACTACAATCTTGGAAAAGTCAATGCATTTCCCAAACAAATTGATAAACCTTAAGAAACTTTTTACTTCTTATATATTCTTTGATCATCTTCGACTTTTGGTAGGATCAACTTCTATTTTGTTCTTGTGGGATCCCATCCTTATAAAATATGGGTGGCAAATGAGTGGGTTGGGTTTGGTTTGACCTATGTGGGTTGGGTTAAAAATGAGTTGGGTTCTATATGAGTTGAGATAGGTGAATTGAAAGTGAGTTGGACTCAAAATGGGTTGAATTGTTGGTTGGGTTGGACTTGAAATGATTCCAATAGAAAATAAAAAAATTTGATTTAATTTATTTATTCCAAAAAATTAATTCAAAAGACCATAATAATATTAATATATCTTCTACACTCTATTTAATATACAGTTTTACAATATAATGAGATGATTTTTTAATTATATACTTATTTTATTAATTCATATTATAATATTCAATTGCATTAAAAATTAATTATGAGTAGTATTTCTTTCATGACAAAATTAATTATGAATTATTCATATGTGGATGGATGCTATTTTCAGTTGCTATATGTTGTGTACTAGGAATAGTATCAATTTGTGGAGCTATGTTATGCTTCAAAATCAGAAATATAAGCTAGTTAACCAGAAGATGTGACATTAAGAGGAATAATACTCTAGGTAAATTTTGCAAAATGTTATGTACATGAGTTTAACGCTTGACACTTGATTTCATTTCGTGATATTCAATTCGAATTAAGACTTCAAATTATATGCACCAAATTATAGATAATTAATTTATTAATATTGTAAAAAATCCAAGATGTATATTTTAATTCTGAAATAACTAATAATAAAAAAATATGAGACTTCGATAAAATTAAAAAATTAAAAATGATAAGATTTTATTATTATTAATTCAAAATTAATTTTATTGAATTTATTAAATTTCACTTAAATTTTTTAATGGACTCATTTTAAATCCAAATTTCATTCAACACATTTAAAACTTAACTCGTTTAAATCCATTTATGAAAATGTTGAGTCCAACCCAACCTAACCCAAAACCATAGAGGTTGGGTTGAGCTCACGGATTCTAACCCAAATTGACACCCATACTTGTAATATCTCAATTTCCTATATAGGCCTCTCATTTGCTAATTTGACATATAATTTTATATCCTTCATTTGTTCAAATCAATGATCTTCTTTGGTTGATATCACCAATGAACCTCATATTTTGGAGAAGCCTTGAAGTGGAAGAACCCTAATAACTTTTTTACTTTGGATATGTTTTCTTGTTATATTCGATTGCCCATATCCTTAATTCTGATAGGATCAATCCATAAATGTTTGTGAGACCAAACACAGATGTAGTATGGCTCATTTCTTGATTACAAGTAATTTAAAAGTTTTATCCCATCTTCCCCATTTAACTTTTCAATTCCTACATATGACTTCAACTATCTTTCTCTTTCGCCTGTCCATTATCATTTTGCAAACACACTGGATATCTTCCTTTATCAACACATTAATTTTCCTCTCAGTTTTAATAATACTTTATATACATCATATCCATGGCTAACACCGCACTTGCTCCTTACATCTACAATGTTGTTCCTCATAGATTCCATCTCTTATGCAATTTTCTCCTCAGCCTAATGTTGTCTGTAGTCATTTGAATCATCTTCACTATTATGGTACTAGCCCCTATTTATTTATTTATTTTGGTATCTACACTACTTAAATCTCGATTGTATGCATGCGTCAACCATAATTCATATCAAGATAGTTGTCACACCCCAAAATCAAATCATATAATCTAGAACTGAAGCGTGAAACTCAATCCAACAAAATAAAATATTCAAGCTATCAAAAAACATAAAGTTAGACTAAAAAGCTCAAAGCACTTAACAGTAATAGTAGCAGTAGCGGTAATAGAAATTTCAGTCAATCTGTTGATCATTGAATTTAACTGCTAGTCTAGAAGTATTAAAAATCATAAAGCATATGTTTTCTTGTATTGTGAAACAAAATAAAATATTTTTTGTGCGTAGTGGAATATAATTATAGTATAATGTAGACTGAAAACAAGTTATGATCAAATTACTACAGCATATATCCTTTTGGGTTTTGAAGTATAATATCATAATATATATATATATATAGGCACTCACCATCAAGATCAATCTTAGAAGTCAATTACCTCTCTCAGAGTCAATCGAATCAATAGCTGAGTTACCTAATTCATTTAATAAGCACATCACTCACCAATTTAACTGACTAACAAAACAAAATTTACTTAGAATAGCTTTATGGGTACCATAAGCCTGTAGTACCTTAAAATCCAACAATCCTAATTGGTACTAAAATAATTTTACTATATGTATTTCTCATTTAAAGTCGATTCAAAATTTCAAAATTATAAGTGTGAAATTAACCTAAATAAATTCTAGAATTCAATAGTAAATAAATCATAAAATTTCTACTAAAATACATACATATATATATATTCTGTCATACTTATGTACATATATATTCTCATTCATACCAAATTTATACACATATACATATATATATTCTATCATGCATACCAAATTCATACATATACATGTATATATTCTATCATGTATATAGACATATATACATATATATATAGACCATACATACATATATATATATTTTGTCATGCATATATACATATATATTCTGTTATACATACCAATTTTCTTACACATAATCATATAACCATCTGCCCAATTACACTTGTATGTCATGGTATAATCAAACATCAACAATTTCCATTCAAAATTGGCTTTTCAATTGCACAAGAGTTAATAATTGCGGTTCAATCAAACACCAATCAATTTGCCATTCAAAATTAACATTTCAAAATTGCATGGTTAATCAACAATTACGGCTTGCATCTTTTGTCTAACAGGAAAGCAAATTCAAGCACTTATTGGACAATGAAGAAAATGGATTCCTTATACATAAGTGTGTGTGTGTGTGTGTGTGTGTGTATATAACAAGACTTAGCATCCAAAATCGGGTGACAAGGAAAAGGACAAAGTGGGGTCGACATCTAAAATCTCAAATTTTCATACCTAATTTACGGCCGTAAGTAAAATTAAAGGAGCAGAAATTACCTTTCCTTCACTGCTAGTGGTGAAGATGATGTACTTTAAGGAAAAGAGAAACACAATCTTGTAGCCGCCGACTTGGTTTCCTCTTTCTCCTGTCTTTTCTTCTCGTCTACTGTTTTCGGCCCCCTTTTTTCGTTTCTCCCTCTCCCTCTCCCTCTCCCTCCCTCCCCCTGAAATTTGATTGGGCGGCTAGGATTTTAGAGTGTAGGGACTATATGTAGGGGAGAAGTTTTTTACTTCAACTAGTACTCTAGTTATATATTTTATAGGATTAGAATAACCTTATAATAAATTTGATGTCTTAATTATTAATTCGTGATAACAATATAATATCAATTCAAGAAAATTATAACTTATTTTCTCAAAAGTTGACTTATCTAATATATATGTATATATTTATATAATTATGTACGACCTTAAATAGTAATTCTCACTATTTAACCAATAAATAAATTTAGTGCTAAATACACACACACACACACACATCATTTTCTAATTGTCATTGCAAATAAATAAAATTAAAAGAAATTAAGAGTAAACATAGGATAAAATAATTAATTAAATACGAAAGAAATTCTAAGGTATTACATCGTACAATGGGATCAAGCAACAAGGATATGATAACAAATACATAGATTCTTTCCCCAGCAAAGAAATTTAATACAAACTCACTGTCTAATACGCGTTGATCCCTTAAGTGAAATGGTGGCGGCAATGCAACAATTCGCGCAAGCCCTTCGGAACCATCAACAACCTGGAGGACCACAACCTCCTGATATGGCACTTGATCGATTCTTATTATTTCAACGTTTCAGTAGGGGACCTGATGATCGAAAAGCTGAACTTTGGATAGAGAGTATTGGAAACATCTATAGTGTACTGGACTATAGTGATGAGCAGATGGCCACTCTACCTATATTCTTTTTTTAGGGTTCGGCACGCCATTGGTGAAACTCAGTAGAGGTGAGATGGAGATAAAAACAAACTGCTAGAACATGGGAAAACTTTCTTAAGGAGTTTGACAATAAGTACACCCCGAAGTTGGTTCACGAAGAAAGGGAATATGAATTCAACCAACTGCAGCAGGGAAGCCTCACAGTTGCCCAATATGAGGCTGAGCATTAGGGGCTTTGCCATAACATACAAAGGGCACTTCTTCCCATGGATATACCCAACTACACGACCACAGTGGAGAAAGCTTTGAAGATAGAATTGGGGCTAGCTGAGTTGGAGGCCATCAATAAAGTTGAAAAGAAGTCTTGTCCAACTGAGATCAATTGGCAAGGAGGAAGAACGCAAGGGCAAGGAGTGAAACAACAACAGAAATAGTTCAACAGCCTCACTCGTAAACCAATCGGAACCTCTGGATCAATTAATACTGGGAAAATGGACATAATATGTAGCTACTACGGATACTCAGGACATGACAAATCTCAGTGTTGGAGGAAGGCGGGTCGTTGCTTAGCATGTGGTAGTGATCAATATTGCCTCTGCGTTGTCCAAGAAAAAGGCAACAACTGGGGAACTAGAGTTTATCTAAGGGAAATCAACATGATCCAAAAAATTCAAACAATACCAAACCAAAAGTCTTAGCTAGAGTATATGCAGTAGAGGATGAAGGAGTCCCATATCCAAGTATCCAACCATTGTGGTAAAAGGTATTGTTCTCATATCCCAACATTCTAGGAAAGCTCTATTTGACCATAGTGTAACCCACTCCTTTATTTTTATGCATTTTGTGAATTCCATAAACTTTCATGTGGTGGATTTATCATATGACTTAAAAGTGAATGCTCCTATGGGTTCTAGTATGCTGATAAATAGATTTTGTAAGGCTTATGATATACCATCCTGGTTAGTTTGTGTGACATCGAAAAATCAATAATAGAGCTGACTAGGGAACGAAAGTCAACTATATGACTTTGATTTCAACAACTTGGGCTAGAAAAGCACTAAGAAGGGGTGAGACAGGATACTTAGCTTATTTGATCAATAAATCAGAGGACAAAGCTAAAATTAGTAAGGTTCTAATAGTCGCAGAATTTTGTGATGTGTTCCCTGAGGAACTAAGTTCCCTACCCCCTGATTGTGAAGTGGAATTTTCTATTAAGGTTCTTCCCAGGAACAAATCAAATATCTAAGGCACCATATAAGATGGCACCAGTAGAACTTAAGGAACTTATGTGCAGTTACAAGAATTGCTTGAAAGTGGGTTCATTTGGCCAAGTTATCTTTTTAGTGAGAGCCAATACTTTTTGTTAAGAAAAAAGATAGTACTTTGAGGATGTGCATAGGTTATTGAGGCTTGAACAGTGTCACAATTAAGAATAAATATCCTCTGCCTAGAATCGAGGAACTTCTTGATCAATTACAAAGATCCTAAATTTATTCTAAAATAGACCTTAGACAAGGATACTACCAGCTAAAAGTTAGAGATGAGGATATAACTAAGACAACACTAAACACTCGATAAGGTAATTTTGAGTTTGTGGTGCTATTGTTTGGGTAGACTAATGCCCCCGCTGCATTTATGGATTTGATGCATCGTGTGTTTAGACCATATTTAGACCAATTTTTGGTTGTCTTTATTGATGATAGTTTGGTCTGTTTAAAGAGTGAAAAGGAACATGAAGAACACTTGAAGATAGTATTGCAAAAACTTCATGAACATAAACTTTATGCTAACTTTAGTAAGTGTGAGTTTTAGCTTGACCGAGTAGCCTTTTTAGAACATGTCATTTCTTGAGATGGAATTATGGTTGATCCATCTAAGGTTGAAGCAGTGTTAGAATTGAAAAGACCTTTGATAGTGATCGAGGTGAGAAGTTTCTTAAGTTTGGCGGGCTATTACAGGAGGTTTGTGCAGATTTTTTAAAAATAGCTGCCCCACTGTCTGGTCTGACTCAGAAACTGACTTCATTTAAGTGGACTGATAAGTGTGAGGATAGTTTTCAAGAGCTTAAGAAAAAAATTAACCTCAATACCAATATTAGCCCTACCTTAGGGCATGGAGGATTTTGTAGTGTAGACTGATGCTTCTAAAAAAGAATTGGGATGTGTTCTGATGCAAAATGGTAAGGTACTAGTGTATGCCTTAAGAAAGTTGAAACCCTATGAGCAGAACTACCCTACTCATGACTTAAGAGTTGGCAGCCATTGTGTTTGCCTTAGGGAAATGGAGACATTACTTGTATGGGGCAAACTTTATAATGTACACCGACCACAAGATCTTGAAGTATCTTTTCATACAAAAGGACTTAAACATGAGGCAACGTCGTTGGATGGAGTTCTTAGAGGATTATGATTGTTCAATTTAGTATCACTTGGGGAAGGCGAATGTAGTAGCTAATGTGCTCAATCGTAAGGCACATGTAGCTAATCTTGCTATTTTAGGTGAAGGACTAAAGCCGATGGTATTATATGCTAATATTACCCTGAGGCCAAACATTTATCAAAGGATTAGGGAGGCACAAGGAGGGGACAAAATATACAAAGGTTTAATATGAAAGCAATGGACACTCCTAACACCAAGTTTTGAAGTGGATCAAGATGGGACTTAATTATATGGGAAACGAATCTGTGTACTCGGGGATGAAGAATTAAAGAGGGAAATTTTAGGTGAAGCTCACAAGTTAAAGTATAAGATCCATTTTAGGTAAACCTCACAAGTCAAAGTATAAGATCTATCTTGGTGATAACAAGATATATCAAGATTTGAAGAAATATTATTGGTGGATTAACACGAAACGGAAGATTGCTGACTACGTATGGAAGTGTCTCACTTGCCAGCAAGTTAAAGCAGAGCACCAAAGATTAGCTGGGTACTACAACCTATAGAAGTGCCCATGTGACTTCATCACGGTGTTGCCTATAGCAAGAGAATGTTTCAATAGTATATGGGTGATAGTTGACAGAATGATGAAATCAACTCATTTCCTCCCTGTCAAGATTTCCTATATAGTAGAGGTACTAGTGCAAATTTATATTGATCAAATCATTCGGCTACAGGGGGTAACCATCAGTATAGTACTCGATCGAGACCCTAAGTTTGTCTCTAGACTTTGGAAGCAAGTGCAGGAGAGTTTAGGAATGAAACTACAATTTAACACAACCTCACATCTACAAATAGACGGTCAGTTGGAGCGAACCATTCAGCTTTTAGAAGATATCTGAGCCAGCATATTAGATTTTGGGAAGGTTGGATTAAGCATCTTCCACTAATTGAGTTTGCCTATAATAATAGCTACCAATTGAGTATCCAGATGGCACCTTATGAGGCATTATATGGAAGAAAATACAGGTCGCCATTACATTGGGAAATAGATTATCATCGTGCGCCAATTGCACTAGGGCACCGGAGAAAATACAAGAAGCTATTGATAAGGTTCACTTAATTAAGCAAGACTAAAGACTGCACAAAGTCGACAAAAGAGCTACACGGATAATAAGAGAAGAGATTTGGAATTTACTGTCGGAGATATGGTCTTTTTAAAGGTGTCACCAAGAAAAGGGTTTGTGAGGATTGGCAAAGAAGGAAAGTTGAGCCCTCGGTATGTTGGCCTCTTTGAGATCGTGGAGAGGATCGAAGCAGTAGCCTATTGAATTCTTTTACCATTGAACCTTATTGGGATACATATTGTCTTCCACATTTCACAACTAAAGAAGTATCACCTAAACCCCTCGTATATCATTAAGCACGAGGTATTGCTGCTTCAAAAAGATTTGACGTACAAAGAGAGATTAGTCCAAATTTTAGATTGAAAAGTGCAAAAGCTGTGTATTGGAGAGATTCCCGTGGTAAAGATTCTCAAAAAGAATCATAACATAGAGAAAGCAACATGGGAAAGCAAGGAGGAAATGTGAAAATATCATCCAGAACTTTTTATTAATTCGTTAAAATTTGAGGAGCAAATTCCTTTAAAGGGGGTTGGGGTGGTATGTAATGCCATAGAATTTCTTTCATGTTTAATTAATTATTTTATCCTAATTACTCTTTAACTTCTTTTAATTTTATTTACTTGTTATGACAGTTAGAAAATGATATATATATATTTAGCACTAGATTTATATGTTGGTTAAATAGTGAGAGTTACTATTTAATGTCATAAATAATTATATAAATATAAATAAATATATATATATATATATTAGTTAAGTTAATTTTTGAAAAAATAAGTTATAATTTTCTTAAATTAATATTATATTGTTATTAGGAATTAATAATTGAGACATCATATTTATGATAGGGTTATCCTAATCCTAGAAAATATATAACGAGAGTACTAGCTGAAGTAAAACATTTCTCCCATACATATAGTTCCTATACTCTAAAATCCTAGCCATCCAATCAAATTTCAAAAAATAAAAATAAAAACAATAGAGAGGACAACCAAAAATGGGGGTGAAAACCACAGAAGAGAAAAGAGGAAGGGAGAAAGAGGGAAACAGGTCGGTGGCTACAAGATTGTGTTTCTCTTTCCCTTAAAGTACATCATCTCCACCATTAGCAGTGAAGGAAAGGTAATTTCTATTCCTTTAATTATACTTGCAGCTGTAAATTAGGTATGAAATTTTGAGATTTTAGATGCCAACCTGACTTTATCCTTTTCCTTATCACTCAATTTTGGATGCTAAATCTTGTACCTATATATATAATTATGTATAAGGAAACCATTTTCTTCACCTTCCAGTGAGTGCTTGAATTTGCTTTCCTATTAAATAAAAGATGTCAGCTGCAATTGTTGACTAACTATGCAATTGGGAAGGTTAATTTTGAATAGCAAATTGATTGGTGTTTGATTGAGCCCAATTGTTGACTCTTGTGCAATTGAAGAGCAAATTTTGAATGAAAATTGTTAATGTTTGATTGTACCATGAGGTACAAATGCAATTTGGTAGACGATTATATAATTATGTGTAAGAAAATTGGTATGTATAACAAAATATATATGTATATATGTATGGCTGAATATATACATATATATGTGTATATATGTATGACATAATATATATATATGTATATATATGTATGAATTTGGTATGCATGACAAAATATGCATATGTATAGATGTATAATTTGGTGTGTATGATAGAATATATATATATGTATATAAGTATAATAGAATATATATATATATATATGTATTTTAGTAGGAATTTTAGTATTTATTTACTATTGAATTCTAGAATTTATTTAGGTTAATTTCTTACTTATAATTTTGGAATTTTGAATGGACTTTAAATGAGAAATACATAAAAAAAAAAAAATTATTTTAGTACCAATTAGGATTGTTAGATTTTAAAGTACTACAAGCTTATGGTACCCATAAGGGTAATCCTATGTAAATTTTGTCTTATTAGTTAGTTAAATTGGTGATTGATGTGCTTATTAAATGAATTAGGTAACTCAACTATTGATTTGATTGACTCTGAGGGAGGTAATTGACTTCTAAGATTGATCTTAAAGGTGATTGCCTAAACATATATGCTTCAAAACCTAGAAGGATATATACTGTAGTAATTTGATCATAACTTGTTTTCAGCTTGTACTGCACTATAATTATATTTCACTGCGAACAAAAATTATTTTATTTTGTTTCACGGTATAAGAAAACATGTGCTTTATGATTTTTAATGCTTCTAGATTAGCAATTAAATTTGATGATCAACTGATTATTGAAATTTCGATTACTACTACCACTATTATTACTGTTAGTTGAATCCAATTTAGTTTGGGTATGCGAGGGATTTCATTGGGTAGCAACAGGCTTGCCGGTTGAATCTAAGCCCCCATGGCCTAATCCCCCCAGCGCACAATAGAAGCCGTTTGTGGCTGAAGTGGGTCGTAGGATTTTTCGAGGAACTAGGCTCGGGCATTGTTTTGGTAAGGTCATACCTTACTCGAAGCGATAAGGGACTATTACGGTGGGAGTCATAAGGTTGACTGGCTATATCAAACTCTGTGTGATCATTGCATTTAATTTGTTAGTTTATGAAAATATTTACTAAAATCTTATTTCATTACTGCTTGACTGTTTATTGCTTTCTATTGATATTCTTCTTGAATATTTTTACTAAATTATTCATGTTAAATTCATGAACTCACCTTGCACACACTTGGCATTCACTAAGTCTTTTACTCAAACTCCATGTCTTTTTTTAATTTCCTTCGGCTAGCCTAGATCCTAGCCCTACTAAGGAGGTGGAACTTGATTATGATGAGAATCAAAACTGAAGACTAATTTTGGACCACCTTGCAGTAGACTAGTTTATTTTGTTGGATTGAGCTTCAAGCTTTGGTACTAGATTATATGATTTGATTTTGAGGCGTGACAATAATCATTCACTTTCCAAAAACATTTCTTCTTGAAATAATCCTCCACTCATCATATTCAACTTTTCAGGAGTGCTGCTTGCTTAATAATGTAATATCTAAGGTAATTCTTTACTTACTAAATACAATTTTTCCTGTATTGTCCTTGGCTCATTAGATTCAACCTTCACAAGTAATGTTCATGTAATAATATAAATTTCAAATAGTATCACCCTTTCCAATCAATGGTAAGATCATACGCTCAACAATCTAGAAGTATGAGGTTATATATTGGTTGGCCATCCTAGTGAAGTGATAACCTCTCACTTCCTTAATGTCGAACACAATCTCAGACTTCACAACCTACTCAATTCCACAATCAAACTTAATCTCCATTGATCAAGAATTCCACACTCTGAGGATCATATCCTACCATAGTTAAGGTTTTCCTTAACCTAAGCTTTGATACCACCTCTGTAGTGCCCTGTCCGAGAGTTGTCTGCTTCGGACTGAGATTGGAACAAAGGAGCATTCCACTATTTTGATCATTTCCAATAATTCCACGACAACCCTAAAGTAAATAACTCTTTAGCACCTCAACACTTTAAACTTATATCCATAGGTACTAAAATTTTGATTATTCTAAAATAGTATAGCTTATATCTACAATACAACATGAACATACCATATCCAGTCTCATTTTGCGGACAATAGCAAATATATATATATATATATATACTTCTCATGCTCATGGCATCTAAACTAACCAACTTTCAAACTTTCAATTTGATAAAGAACAAGAAAGGAAACAACAAAAGAGGTGTAAGTCCTAATGACTTAGTGAGGTGAACAATAATCAATTTGGATATAAATATATCGAATAAAAAGAAGGTAAATTAAATTCTTTAAAAAAAATCTAAACAAAGCAAAGTACTCATAAAACGCTCGCTTGAAGCTAAGTACAAGTCACATGAACTATTACTGATAGACCCGAACAACAAAGATCAAGTATGTATCAATGATGTGGGATAAACAATAAAATATCATTGGAAGTTATTCAGTAAACGGTAATTTTTTCAATAGCAATAACAATTATTGAACCACAATATCACAATCAAATAAAAATTGAGTACAACGAGTTTAGGAAACAACAGCTCATTTGGTCAGCCAAAATAGCAGTTCAGAGTAAAAAATTCAGGAAAACAATAAAATAATCGATCGGTAAAACCGTCTCAAGTAACAATAAATCATAACAATGACTAAAGCTTGTCGGCATAATATCATGTGACGTCATAATAATTCTCAAATGAGTCAATAAGGGCAAAACGACATGGGAAGTTCGATAGGATTTCAAATTTGATGAAAGGACGAGAAATGACACTGCTAGACCCAAAACAAAGATATGAATAACCAAACAATTTCAATTACAATTGTAGAGGACCAAGTGAGGTCAAATGTCAATTTCAAGGACATATAATGATATCACGGACAAACTGATAGGTCAAGACACAAACAATCATATTGATATTCAAAATGTACATATATATCTCTCTCTTTCCCAATAAGAAAACAATGCTATATATAACCTCACCTCGTATCTCATGTCCACGGTAGGATTTCTCTATTGGCTAGGAATGCTCGAGTACTTATCTCCTATTTTCAGTCAAAATGTGATATAAGAATCGATATTATAGTATAGTATTTACTAACAACAATTACTATATCTAAACATTTTAATTGTATTAATTCACTTATTCCTTTGAGAGTTATCCTTCTATCTTAACTTTCGTACTGAGGTATTTAAATATAACGGTCTCATCTCCTCTATTATCTAAATCATATTGCTAGGTTCAATATACATATCGATTGGTTAGGCAACCTAAGGTCTTATTCTGAACTCGATTTACATTTTTGACTTCCTAAGCACGTATGTTTGGTCAAACAATATTGATTAAGCATTTTATCAATTTTAGGCCAATATTTCAATTTCATTATTAATATTCAAATTATCAATTTTCATTCCTATTTCACAGTTTCGATTTTACAATTTTGACTTCCTAAAGTGCTGCTATGGCTTAATCAATTATTAATTAGGTCTTTTATTTGATTTTAGCAAATACATTGCCTTATATTTGAAATTTTGTCCAACAGTGCACAACTGATAATTCAGCACATTCATCCAAAATTTACATAAACAATCAATTTAAATGACTTGAACTTTCCAACAAATCAAATCAAGAAACAATTCATCTAATTAAATGGAATTTTACAAAATTAATTGAGTTTGGAATCAATTCATGTCATGAAACTAGCTTGCATGCGTTTGAATTGATGCCCCAAAAATGTTATCCTTAAGCTGTCGAAGCGATGTGCCGTCTGCCATTGCTGGAATTGAGCTTTACCATCTGCCATCACTGGAATCGAGCTCCGCACCACCGAATGGTGTGTTTCTTCATGCTGAGCAAATGCCCTTAATTAATTTCATATCCACCAATGTTTCACGATTTAATTAACCTGAAAACACCACAGCTCCATTTGTTGCCGCCCTTTTCCACCTCGATTATTCCTGCTCTAGTGGTTTGAATCCAGAATTGAAGATACCGACAAAATCCTCAAGTTGAGCCCGTTGTAACCAATCTCTTCATCATGAGTTTCAGCAGTCGGATTTCACCGTGAGCTCCGATTCGGTCCCAAATTTTTGGCATTATGCGGATCGTTTCTTGGTGAATTTAGTACCATTGTGTTCCTTTCAATGAGAGGAAGGCGATGATGGTTTTCCTCTTGTGTTTCCCGATTATAGTGAGGAAGTGGGGTGGAGGAGGAATGTCACGTCCCAAAACGAAATCATATAATATAGTCATGAAACTCAATCCCAAATAATAGAAGTCATCTAGCCAAAATTGTACTTTTAAACAAAAAACTCCAAGCACTCAAAATAAATTAAGCAAATCTTGTAATAGGAAAACTCAAAATGTCAATACTCAAATTTCAACTAAAGTCCATAAAAGAAATTAATAAGATAACACCATAACAAATACTAAAACTACTACAAGAGTCCCAAAATAATACTTCAATTTTGATTCTCATCAAAAGCAGGATCTACCTCCTCACTAGGGCCACGTTTAGCTCTACTAGAAGGAAATTAAAAAGAATAGAGTATGAATACAGGGCTCAGTGAATCCCAAGTGTATGGAATGTAGTGCAAGAATATATCATGATAAAAAAGATCATCAGTAACAAACATTTGAGAAAAATATTGGCATAAAAATATCCCAAAAGTACCAAATATAGCTACAATAATGCAATCTAGTTATTTAAAGGAGAGGAAAAAAGGGGGGAAGGGGGTTCGGGTTTGGACCCAACCTGACGCAAAAATGCTGGGTCTAAACATCAAGCCCAATGCATAGACCCAATAGATAATGGATCTAATTGGGTAGCGTAAATAAATGAGTATTAGTTTTGGGTATTTTTAGGTATAGGCTTGGGTAGATAAAATTCTAGCCATTGACAGCTCTAGTCTGGGTATAATATAAATTTACTAGTCTTGGATATGGGTAATGTGTTACTTCTATGGGCCTGGATATGGTAAAATCCTACCTATTTGTAGCCCTACTACTGACGTTAATGCTCCAACACTAGACTGCAACTTCGGATAACATGCTCTAACATTGGAAAGGAATATGAATTTTTTCGTGATTTCCCTATGGCAAAATCAGCAGGATATATATATGTGTGTGTGTGTGTGTGTGTGTGTGTGTGTGTGTGTAGAATCCCACAAAGATAGGAATTTCAACAGTTGTCAACTTGGTTCATGAGAAGTTGGTGCACCATGCTAAACTCCAATTTATTCCCATTTGTTATATATCTGATTGGTACTCGCTTGTCTTATGTTGATGAATTTCAAGTTAAACCACTGCAAAATTATGCAACGGAAATTCCTTTTCTGACTATGTTTCCTCATTAAATGTGGTATTTTCAATTATTCTTGAACTTCTGTTTATAGGTTTCATAAATTTATACTTCCTTGATTGGACCTGGCATTTCTGATTCAATGTTCAATTTGCAGCAACAACTAGAGAAGATATATAGTTGGAATTGCCTGCAAGAAAAGTTTATAAAATTTAGCTATATTATTATTGCATGTTCTAATGAGTTTAATTTGTCTCTTGATCATATTTCTAATCGTTGAGGCACTGCAGTCAAGAAACATCTACCAAATCATGAGAATGAAATTTGTAGTAGTCATATATTCGGGTAGCTATGGGTTTGACAACCAACAATTGTGTCAAATTAGTTGTCTTGGGTCTCAAAAGTGCATGATAAATATTGTCAAAATCTAATACTACAAAGAAAATTAAATGAAATACTCTAAATATAAAACATGAAAGTGTATCTACCTACTCTCCAACCTTGAGAAGACTATAAAGAAGTAAAATTAATTCTTATTTATATATAGATTTTTTTGGTGTGAAATGAGCCACTTCGAATGGATTTATTAGTCCAACTAGAATATGATTAATCCAGCATGAGCTACATCAACTCTTAGTAATTTATTGAATAAATTAATAAGTCGGATTTTTCTACTTGTTAGTGGATTCTAAAGCTACAATCAAGAAGACCTAAGAATTGTGTGGATCCTTTTCTTTTATTTCTATTTCCTCGACAACACTATTTTGTCGAGCATCCAAACTATAAAATACTCTAGGAAGAAAAAGGAGGAGGCCTAAATAGGCTTGGTAAATTAACTGTCATATTGGGCTCACAAGGCCCAAAGAATGGCAGGATTAGGGATGTCAATGGGTCGGATTCAGATCGGACCATGTTGGATCCAAATCCGAGTCTAAAAGTAATATGTCATATTCAAATTCGATTCAAGATCCATTGGATCTGTAGTTTGTAAAACTATATCCAGATTCAAAGAAAAATCAGATATTCATCGGATATCCAAAAAAATTCAAATTTAAATATTTTAAAAATCATCATATATTTATTATTTTTCTAAAAATTTAGTCGAATCCAAATTCAAAATAATCATCCTTAAAAAAAATACACAACAGATTAATGAATAAATTTTCAAGTCTATTGATTACTTAAAAGCAACAATAGAATTTAACTTATTCACATTCATTCACCAAATTATTATATTTTAAGTTCCGTTGATGATAATAGTACTTATTTGACATTATAAATACATAGTTATACTTGATTATTCAATCAACTAACTACAAACTCAAAATTTTATAAAAAAGAAACCTATTTTGATCAAATTGAGATTTGTATTGCATTCTTGCTATATTATTGCATTCGGGTCCTACACATGATTCTTCCCACATCATTTTTTGTTATGACAATAGAGAAACAAGTGATGTAATTATAATGTAAATAAGCTCAAAATCTTACAATTTATATGAAAAACACTTAATTTGATATATTGTATAGGAGTTCATTACTTCCTTCGTCCAAATATCCGTATTAGCATTATTATATGACCCTGTGTATAATATGTATAATACTAAATATATTTGGATTTGAATTATTAATGGATCAGATCGAGTCATATTCATATTCGTTCCATTTATTTTGGATTACGAATTTTTTTAATAGGATCATATCCATTGAATCTTTTATCTATTAAAGATCCTAAATGATCAAATCGAATTTGAATTAAAATTTGCTCTATTGATAGCCCTGAGCAGGATAATGAAAACCAAAATTTTCTTCAAAGCCCAAAAGACTAACTAATGGATTGATTTCTAATATGCTGCCTTATAAACAGATGTTCCTGCATGTAAGCAACATGCTTCTCCTTGAAAAGGTCTAAGGCCCAATCCATGGCCATGGCACAATAATAATAAGTACATGTTCACATTAAGATATGCTTGGTGTAATGCATCGAAAAAAAAATTAATATTAAAATAATTTATTTTATAATAATATTTATTTTACTTTATATGATTAAAAATAATAAAATTTAAAAAAATAAAAAAAATTAATAAAATGATAAAATTTAAAAATAAATAAAAGAATTAGGAAAATAAAAATAGAGCTAAATATTTTAGTAAATACTTTTAAATTAGATATATACTAATATATACATTTTGATGTGATAATAAGCAATTTTTTTTAAATATAAAGTTTTTTGTATGATTTTCTTAATAATGTGGAGTAGTTATAATTTCCATAACATTTGAAATTATTAAATGTTCAGTATTTTTTGTCAAGAGTAAATATACAACCTCTTTGTACTTTATCTATAAAAATAACTTATATTAGATTATTATTTAATAATTAATTTTTTTAACATACAATTTTTATAAATATCTCTTAATATTTCATATAACTCTGATAAGTAAAATTTATTTTGTAACACCCCACTCAGGATAGGCTCTAAGCTGAGATATTACCTAATTTAAGCTTAAATGAGACCCATCAAACTTTCAAAAGCAGTGAAAAATTTTCAAATTTAAACATCACGATACGCACTGGGTAAATTGCACAGCGCCCCCTGTGATATTCGAAATTGGCTGATAACCCACTATGAAATAGAAATTCGCTCCTATGCCCCCATATGTTTAGTTGATCGTTGCACACTTGACCCAACAACATTTTCATTGTTGTTTGACGCTCATTGAATAGTAAAAAGATAAAATTACCCTTAAATAAAATTACTTTTTTATACATTTCAAATTAATTTAAAAATGTTATATGTTTGTATTTATATTTATATATAATATTTATATATATATATATATAAGTCTATTAATAATTTTGAAAAAGTATATAATATAGTTTTGATACTTATATAATATATGTACATGTATAAATTTATCTATAAAGATATTACAATATCATTTATTTATACATGTCACATATATCCATATATAAATTTTCTTTAATTCTTTTAAAATTAAATAATACATGATATTTATAAAAATCAAATAATATATTATTTATAACTACAATATATAACTATAGTTACATATAATAATTATATAAGTTATTTAATATTTATTATTTGTAAAAATATAAGATATAATTTTTATTTATACTTATATACATATGTATAAATTTATCATAACATGTGTATATTTGCATATATATAAAATTATATATGACATATATATTGTATATGACTATGTATAATATTGTTATATATTAATATATGTCATATATAATATATTATATATAACATATATATTTATAAATATATTATCATCACCCCTCTCCAGCTGCCCCATCTTCCCCAAAGCCGACAGTAATGGCCAGGTCTGGCCAGATCTAGATCTGGCTAGACTTGGCCACTGGCCGCCGTGGCCAATGGCGACTGTTGGTAACCATCTTTCTTCTTCTTCTTTCTTTATTTTTTCTTTTTTTTTGGGCCGCCAGCAACTGATTAGTGAGCTGCTAGGGCTGGCTGCCGAAATGCTGGTGGCCATGGCCACCCCCTGTCTTCCCCAAAGTCGACAGGCAACCATGGCTACCATGCATAGTGGCCAGGTCTGGCCAGACCTAGCCACTAGCCACTGGCAGTCGACTAGCGAGCTGCCGAAATGCTGGTAGCCATGGCCACCATGGCCATTGGCTGCCAGCTACCGACAGCCATGAAAAATCGACTGCCATGGCAATCGGTAGGTAGGGTGGGATTTACATTTATTATATATACATATATATTATATATTAGATTATATATTAAAAATATATCTATTATATTATATATAATAATATATTACTTATTTATTTTATTTATTTTTAAAGATATCATATGATTTAATTGGACCATTGATTTCTTTAAAAAAAAATCTAGCGATTGATAGGTGAAGGGCAAGATCGTCTTTTTACACATAAAATTAGGGGTGTAAGATGAGTCGAGCTGGCTCATGAGCCCAGTGAGCCGGCTCGATTATAGCTCGACTCGAGCTCAAGTTTTTCGAGCTCGAGTTCAACTTTAGTTGTTCAAAAGTTCATGAACCGGCTCATGATCTTTTTTCTATTTTTAAATATTTTATATATATATATATATATATATATTAATTAAATAATATATATTAATAATTTACTTTGTCTAATTTAAATATTTATTATATACTATTAAATAATTATAATATATTAATAATTTTATATTTTATTAATAATTATAGTATATTATAATTTAAATAATTATTATAATATATATTATAATTTAATATATATTATATTAATAATTATAATTTAAATAATTATTATAATATATATTGTTATTTAATATATATTATATTCATAATTATAATTTAAATTATTTTATTAATTTAACATTTGATTAATTATATAATAATTTAATATTTAATTTGATTTTAAAAAAAATTAGTGAGCTGAGCTCAAGCTCGAGCCCTTAAAAGCTGGCTCATCAAGCTTAAGCTCAAGATTCAGAGCTCGAGCTCGACCTCGAGCCTGCAATTTTTGCCAAGCTTGACTCGAGTTCGACTCATTTATACCCCTATGCCAAATCACGCACACCCACGCGTGAATGACATTTTTCTCCCCAAGGGTGCTCATTGCATGAATTTCAAAAACATAAGGGGTATAAGAGCAAATTTCTATTTTACAGGGGGTTATCAGCCAATTTCAAATATCATAGGGGAGCGTTGTGCAATTTACCCCGACATGCACTTAGATACATTTTAGGATTCATCATATAATATCTAATGAAATATTTACATGCTTGACATATCGAAACATCTATAGGCCAAGATCAACATTCAAAAGTTTTTATCAACATATAACAACACCTATTTTATTACAAAAGCATATCTTCAGTCCAATCTCCGAAGTCCAAATCATTCTCTCCAACTTGTCTGAGGAGATAAAGAAATAAAACGGGGTAAGTTTAAAGACTTAGTGAGGGGTATTTTCGTAAAGTGAATAATTGGGACCTATCAAGGAAAGGACATCTTAACAGATCATAATATAAACCTTAAACAAGAACAATCAATGTACGAACATTTACAAGTTAAGCAAACAAGATTCTCTCATGCCTTATTGCTTCAAGAATAGATTTCAATCAATTAAGAAACAAGTATGATCAAGCAACCCATATGACATATGCATTTCAACAAACTAGACAAGCATGCATATCAGAATTACCTTATACCACTCAAACAAGTACAGTTACCCAAGCATGACAGCTTGGCACATGGTTGTGCCCATACGGACCATATGGCACATAGCGATGCCGAAAGGCAAATCCCTAATGTAACGCTCGATACACTCCTAACGCAACGCACAATACCCAGGGGGAAATCCCTAGCTCACCGTTGATACCAAGGGAGAAATCCTTCACGTATCCCATATACTACAATGCCCAGGGGGAAATCCCTAACGCAACGCCGATACACGGGGGGGTTCCCTAGCATACCGTTGATACTAAGGGCGAAATCCCTTGCGTACCAGTCAAGCCTATGGCGACTCAATTCTCCGATCAATTAACAAGTACCAACAAATTATGCAAATGCCCAGGGGAAATCCCTAGTGCACCGCTGAACTAAGTCAAACAAGTATGCCGGCAAGGCAACATATACGATAACAATTTACAAGACAATGTCAGGTACAAATTAAGAACAAGTACAATAACAAATAACAATCGAAGGTTCTGGGTACCAAAACAAATAGGTCCAACTCATGGTAGAGTATAACAAGAATTAACCCTCACAGGGGTACAAGTGTTAAGTAACATTTAACAATTAAACACATGAGCAATAACAATTCCAATAACAAGAACAAGTACTCAAGCGAGTGCGATTTCAACAATCAAGAACAGTCAATACAATCAAGTTGGACCCGCATGGGGGTCATTCCACAAGAATAGATAGATATAAATAAGGCCAAAATGGCAGACCCCTACCTCCATGACCTCAGAAGATGCAACTCCTTTCAGCTGTCTATTGGTCCTCAGAACCCACTTCTTCATCACCTAACCAAAAGAATATATTAATAGTCAGAATTAATTTTCAATTCTAAATATCCCCGATAATTATAATTATACCAATAGTAACCTAAAAGCACAATCTCTTAGTTATTACAGAAATTTCGGCATAGTTAATATCAAGATGCTAATCAAGTCTCTATCATAAGAACAACTTACGAGATTACGTCGATTCTAGTATCATAATGAAATTTATTCCTTAATTACCTAACCATCCTCATAATGTTGTACAAAATCAACGATAATAGCCCAATTGTCACAATTAATCTAATTATTGCCATTTACGTCTTAAATATATAAAATTAGGGTTTCTTCTTACAATATTCGATAATTTCCCATAATCTTCATAGAATAATACACTCCAATTTCACTAAACTCTTACTGGCACATGCATACACCGAGTCTTAGTCCTATATCATCTCAAATCACCTAAGTATCATATCAAAAGTTTCAATTTCATAAATCATAGTTAAATAGCTTAATTATCTCAATTAGTCCTAACATTACATAAGATAACATAGATCAAGGCCCACTAACTACACTATAGTCCATATAAGAGAATATATGTATATATATCAATCTTATACAATTCTCATCCTTGGCATATTACAAAATCACGGATATAACAGTACATAGCATGTATATGCATATATATAACAACATATATAATCTAATGCTTTTACCCTCAATCCAACTATTGAAACCTCAAAACCACGAACCAAGGGTACCGTCACGATCGTCATGACAAGGAGAAGTTTCTGCCTATGCCGTCGCCACCGCTGCCGAAAATGAACAAAATCAGCACCAAATTACTCCTCTCAATTCCAGGAGTACAATGCTCCAATCAATTTTGTCAAATGCTGCTGGGAAGACAATTAATTTCTGCCTCAAAGTCACTGCACCACCTCACGCCATTGCAGCCCTTCACGCCCGTTTCGTCGTCACCAGTGGTCAGAATCTAAAACTAATTTTGTCAAAAACTTCCTTGAGTTGAACCCATACCAAAACACTTTTAATTCACTGCAAAACGTCGTTGGAGATTAGAGACCTAGCAAGCTCCATCGCCGCCCTATTCGGCCTTCACATTTTCTGGTGATTTGACGGAGATGGTATGTGCATGTGGTATTGTGAAGTTGGGAGTGCGGAGAAGAGATTGGCCGGGTTAGATTTTGTTTTTAGTCCTCATCGGTCGGGAATCACCGAAGAAGAAAGAAAAGGCTTCGGTTGAAGAGAAGAAAGAAAAATAGCGGTGGAAATGAAATTATCCCTATTTATACTAAGTACTATTTGGTAAATACAACCTGACGCCCAATAGTTTGGTCAGTTTTCAATCGGGCCCAAATATTGTAAAATATAACTTAGTCCCCATTTGACCTAAAATAATAGCCATCCAAACCCCAAAATTTCCATGCTTTGCTCCATCAAGTTTTTAGAAATTATAAATTGACCCCAAAACTTTTAAAATACAAAACAAATAAAAATTCATGCAAAATAAAATTAAAGGTAACACTCTTATATTAAATTAAAATTTCTAGGGATTTTACAGACCTCCCTCTTTAAAAGATCTGGTCCCCAGATTCTCACTTGAATACTGAAAAAGTTCAAGATATTGCTGGCGCGTAAGGTCTTCTTGGTCCTACGTTGGCTTCTTCCACATTATGGTTGCGCCTAACACCTTTACTTGGATAATTTTTTGATTTCTAAGCTCTCGGAATTTCTAATCCAAAATGTGCACCGGTTGTTCTTTGTATGTCAAATCACTATTCATTGCAAGCACTCAGGTGATATGATATGAGATGGGTCAGGGCAGTATTTTTGAAGTTGTGACACATGGAAGACGTCATGTATTCCTGTCAGGTCCTAAGGTAGCACGGGACGGTGCGCTACATGTCCGATTCTCTTATATATTTCATAAGGTCCAACATACCTCAGACTTAGTTTTTTGCCTTTACCAATTCTCTTTACCCCTTTCTTTGGGAATACCTTAAGAAAAACTTGGTCACCAACTTCAAACTCCAAATCCTTTCTTCGATTATATGCATAGCTCTTCTCTCGATCCTGGGCTGCTTTCATTCTTTGCTTAATCACTTATATCTTTTCGACAATTTAATTTTGACAGTTTTTGAATTAACTTGGGTTTTATAGTACTTGATGACTTGTTTGTTTTGCCTCTGTATTCTTCCAAATCCCAGTATATTGGTGATCGACATTTCCTACTGTACAAGGCTTCGTACGGTGTCATTTTAATGGTAGACCGGTAGCTGTTATTGTAGGCAAATTCAATTAGAGGATGATGTTGGGTCCAACTTTCGCCAAAACCAATAACACAGGCTCGTAACATGTCTTCTAAAACACGAATCACCTTTTTTTATTGCCCGTCTGTTTATGGATGAGTAGCAAAGTTGAATTTCAATTTCATTCCCAAATATTTTTGTAGTCTTTTCCAGAATCATGATGTAAACTTTGGATCTCGATCTGACAAAAATACTAGTTGGAATGCCATGTAGTCGGACGATTTCCTTAACATACAACCTAACTTTTCAACCTTATACTTCATCTTGACTAGCAAAAAATGTGCTGACTTGGTCAATAGTTCCACAACCACCCATATATTGTCATACCTTCCTCGAGCTATGGCTAGAACAGTCACAAAGTCCATGGTGACTTGTTCCTATTTCCAATCTGGGATTGAAAGTGGTTGTAGCAATCTTGATGGTCGCAGGTATTTTGCTTTCATGAGTTAACAGGTCAGACACTTTTGTACATAATCCAAGATATCTTCTTTCATTCTATTCCACTAGAATTGTCTCTTTAAATCCTAATACATCTTCGCACCACTGGGATGTACCGCGAACCTCGTCTTGTGTGCCTTTTCTAGTAGTCTTTTCTTGATTTCTCTTGGCACACATATTCTTTTTCAAAACAAAAAAGGTGCCTAGCTATCAATGCTAAATTCTGACTCTTCGAGACCCCTAACCATTTCTTTTTGCCTTGTTATTCACTTATCTTTAGCTTAAGCTTGCTGAATTTCATCATACAATTCGGGTTGTATTCTTAACCCTGCAACCTAAGCATGCTGTTTAAGTCTCAATACAGTCCTCATTCCTCGACTTTCTAAAATCCCTATTCCTTGTAGATGAGCTAATCTTACTTTTTAGCTTAAAGTGTCGGCCACTACATTACCTTTTTCAGGGTGGTGGGAAATAGTGAAGTCGTAGTCTCCTAGCATCTTCATTGCCTTATGCTTAAATCTTTTTGTGACTATATGTATTTGAGGCTCTTGTGTTCAGTATACACTTCAAATGTAGCTCCATAGAGGCAATACCTCCACTTCAATAGTGCAAAAATGATCCTGCTAGTTCTAGGTCATGAGTCGGGCAATTTTCTTCATGGGTTTTTAATTTTCTAGATGCATAAGCGATAACACGCCCTCTTTGCATTAATACACATCCCAACCCCTTATTAGAAGCCTCTGTATACACCGCAAATCCTTGTAGGCCATTTGGAAGAGCGAGAATCAGAGCCGTCGTCAGTCGATTTTCAATTCCTAAAAACTCATATCACAATCTCATCCTAAATAAAGGGTTGCTCTTTCTGGATTAACCTGGTTAGTGGACCAGCTATTTTAGGGAAATCTTGAACAAATCTTCGATAATAGCCGGCCAATCCCAGAAAACTCTGAATTTTAGTAACATTTTTGAGTTTTTTCCAATTTGTTATCACTTCCGCCTTTAAGGGATCAACCTCTATCCCTTTTTAGGTGATAACGTGTCCTATAAAAGCTATTTTTTCCATATAGAACTCACATTTGCTGAATTAAGCATACAACTAATGTTTCTTCAGAGTTCGGAGAACTATGTGCAAGTGCTTCACATATTCTTTTCTGGACTTGGAAAATATCAGAATGTCATCGATGAAAATAACCACAAATTGGACTAGATACGACCTGAAAACTCGATGCATTAGATCCATAAATGCTGCAAGCGCATTGGTCAATCCGAAAGGCATCACCACAAACTTAAAATGACCGTACTGGAGTTGAAAGCGATCTTCGGAATATCCTCTTCTCTAACCTTTAGCTGATAGTAGCCTAACCTTAAATCCAGCATCGAGAAGATTCTCGACCTTTGCAGTAGATCGAACAATTCCTCTACATGAGGTAGCAGATACTTGTTTATAACGATGATCTTGTTCAATTCCCGATAGTCGATGAACATTCTCAGGGACCCGTCTTTTTTCTTGACAAACAACACTGGTGCTCCCTAGGGTGATGTACTTGATCTAATATATCCTTTCTCCAGTAGCTCATGGAGTTGGTTCTTCAGCTCTTTATGCTCGACTGGTGTTATTCTGTAAGGATTTGGATAAAGGTGTGGTACCAGGGAGGGTGTGAATAACAAATTCTATTTCTCCGTTTGGGGGTAGCGAATTTAACTCGTTAGCAAACACTTCCAGATACTCAGTTGCTACTTCCACACTCTTAAGTTTAACTGCATCTCAAGGTTTATTTATAAGGTATGCCAAGAATCCTTGCCAACCTTCATTTAGAATTTATCTGGCCTCTAATGCCAATATGACTGGTATTGGGGATGCATTACTTGCTAAGTGACAGGATGACATCGATGTTCCTTCCCCAAGCATAACGCACTTGGTGTAACAGTTCACCTGTGCCTGATGATGGTATAGTCAATCCATTCCTAGTATAAAATCATATCCTTGGATGGGCATCTGAATGAGATTGGAGGGATACGTTCGGTTCCCAAATGCCATTGGGCAATCTCAATATATAGTATCTGTTATTAACCCTGCTCCCAACTGTGTTTGAACTTCTACCTGATACGGCATGGTCTCGGGTTGTAATTTTAATTTTTGAGAAAACATAATAGAAATAAAAGAATCTAAGGCACCAGGAACATATAATGCTTTTCCATAAATTTCAGAAATAGAAATTTTGCCTTCTACCACCTTGTTTGGATATGGGGGCCTCTTCATCTATCAGAGCATAAGCATGAGCCCTCACTTTCTGCTTTTTGCCGGCTTATGCTATTTGCTTCCCCTTTTCGGTAGGTAATAGACCCTTTATCCAGGGGTAGTCTTTCATGAAATGCTTATCCCTTCCACATTGCAAGCATTTGCCTTGTTTCTTCCAACATTCTGCTTCGTCATGGCCTGCCATTCCACATAACCCACATTATACAGATGTTTTATCCTGATTTGTTCCCCAGCCCATATGTGGAGCCCTTTGAGGAGTGCCTCCAATCTGTAGTTTTGGCTGTTTTTTATTGGTACTACTCTGTCCGTAGGATGTGGTCTTCCTTTTCACCCTCTGTCCTCAATCTTTCTGATCTCCTACAATTCCACCTCTAACTGTAATACCTTGCTTACAGCTAAGTTAAAATTCTACAAATCCCATGTAGCCAAGCCCTACCTAAGTTCTGGCTGAACCCGTGAAGGAATCGACAAGTTTGCAGGCTCTTATTTTCTTGTACGTAGGGGGCATATTGTATGAGTCTGCTAAAGGTAGCCTTATACTGACATACAGATTGGCTCCCTTGAATCAAATCTATAAACTCTTGTTCCCTGTCTTGTTTGGCTACGAGGGGCATTTACTTTTCCTTAAATTCTCGGATAAAGTTCTCCCAATTTGTGGGTATCTCCACAGCCATCCACCTACGATCTATCATTCGCCACCAACTGCGCGCGGATTTCACAAAGAGAAAAATAGCAAAATGCACTCTTTGCTCATCGGGTAATGCAATGTCCCTAATATGTTTTCCAAATCTTCCACCTATTCGTCAACCCTATGATCATCTAGTTCACCAAAAAATTTCAGGTGCTGAAATCACAAAAATCTCCTAAGGTTCTCTCTTTCGTGAATACTTTTGCCACGCCTGCTCTGTCTGTCAGTTGGTGATCTAGTTTCCTGGGCCTTTGTCCCTCACAATGATTAGGCCCTATCGGAGGATCTATAGCTAGTTGATCTATTGAAGGAGTTCGAGAAACTTCCTCATCCAGTAGCTGTTATGGGTAGACAGACGCTTTCTGCCAAGGGCTCGAGGCGCATTAACCCGCAGACCTGGTGATCTTCCCTTAGTACCCGCTCTTACAATAGGCCCAAAAGAATTCAAAATTAAACCTTTCAAAAGCAGTGGAAAATTTTCAAACTTAAACATCATGACATGCACTTAGGTACATTCAAGGATTCATCATATAATATATAATCTAATATTTACATGCCTGAAGTCAAAACAACATTAATAACATATCGAAACGTCTCTAGGCTAAGATCAACATTCAAAAGTTCTTATCAACATATAATAGCACCTATTCTACTACAAAAGCATATCTTTAGTCCAATCTCTGAAGTCAAAATCTTTTGCTCAAACCTATCTGAGGAGATAAAGAAATAAAAATGGGTAAGTCCAAAGACCTAGTAAGGGGTATTTTCGTAAAGTGAACAATTGGGACCTATCAAGAAAAGGCATCTTAATAGATCATATTATAAACTTTAAACAAAAATGATCAATGTACGAGCATTTACAAGTTAAGAAAACAAGATTCTCTCATGCCTTACTGTTCCAAGAATATATTTCAATTAATCAAGAAACAAGTATGATCAAGCAACCAATATGACATATGCATTTCAACAAACTAGACAAGTATGTATATCATAATCGTCTTGTACCATTCAAACAAGTACAGTTACCCAAGCATGATAGCTTGGCACGTGGTTGTACCTGTATGGACCGTATGGCACACAATGATGCCTATGGGGAAATCCCTAGCGCAACGACCGATAACCAGGCAAAAATCCCTAGCGCACCATTGATACCAAGGGGGAAATCCCTTGTGTATCCCATGCACTATGATGCCCAAGGGGAAATTCCTAGTGCAACACCGATACCCAGGGGGAAATTCTTTACGTGCTGTTGATACCAAGGGGGAAATCCCTTGTGTACTAGTTATGCCCATAGCCATTCAATTCTTTGATCAATTAACAAGTACCAATCAATTAAGCAGATGTTCAGGGGGAAATCCCTAGCGCACTGTTGAACCAAGTTAAACAAGTATGCCAACAAGGCAATAGATACAATACAGTTTGATAACAATTTACAAGACAATATTAGGTATCGATCAAGAACAAGTATGATAATGGATAACAATCGAAGGTTTTGGGCGCCAGAACAAATAGGTACAACTCATGGCAGAGTATAATAAGAATTAACCCTCACAGGGGTACACGTGTCAAGTAACAATTAACAATTGAACACGCGAGCAAGAACAATTCTAGTAACAAGAACAAGTACTCAAGTGAGTGCAATTTCAACAGTCAAGAACAGTCAATACAATCAAGTTGGACCGCACAGAGGTCATTCCACAAGAATAGATAGATATAAATAAGGCCAAAATGGCAGACCCCTACCTCCATGACCTCAGAAGATGCAACTCCTTTCAGCTGTCTATTGGTCCTCAGAACCCACTTCTTCATCACCTAACTAAAAGAATATATTTATAGTCATAATTAATTTTCAATTCTAAATATCCCCGATAATTACAATTATACCAATAGTAACCTAAAAGCACAATCTCTTAGTTATTACAGAAATTTCGGCATAGTTAATATCAAGATGCTAATCAAGTCTCTATCATAAGAACAACTTACGAGATTACGTCGATTCTAGTATCATAATGAAATTTATTACTTAATTACCCAACATCCTCATAATGTTGTCCCAAAGTCAACGATAATAGCCCACTTGTCACAATTAATCTAATTATTGCCATTTACATCTTAAATACATAAAATTAGGGTTTTCTTCTTACAATATTCAATAATTTCCCATAATTTTCATAGAATAATACTATCCAATTTCACTAAACTCATACTGGCACATGCATACACCGAGTAATTGTCCTATATCATCTCAAATCACCCAATTATCATATCACAAGTTCCAATTTCATAAGTCATAGTTAAATCGTTTAATTATTTCAATTAATCCTAACATTATATAAAATAATATAGATCCGGGCCCACTAACTACTCTATAATCCATATAAGGGAATATATGTATATATATCAATCTTATATAATTCTCTTCCTAGGCATATTACAAAATCATGAATATAATGGTACATCGCATGTATATACACATATATACAACAACATATATCATCCAATGCTTTTACCCCCAATCCAACTATCGAAACCTCAAAACCAAGAACCAAGGGTACCATCATGACTATTGCGGCAAAGAGAAGTTCTGCCTATGCTCCGCCGCCATAAAAAATGCACAAAATCACCACAAATTACTCCTTTTAGTTCTAGGAATACAATGCTTAGATCAATTTCACCGAACACCGCGAGGAAGACAATCGATTTTTACCTCAAAGTTGTTGCATCGCCTCATGCCATCGCAGCCCGTCAGACCCATTTTGCAGTCATTGATGGTCAGAATCCAAAACTGACTTTGTCAAAAGCTTCCATGAGCTGAACCTGTCCCAAAACACCCTTAATTTGTCGCAAAATATCGCCGAAAACTAGAGACCCACCAAGCTCCGCTGTTGCCCCATTCAGCCTTCACGTTTTTTAGTGATTTGTTAGAGATGGTGTGTGCATGTGGTATGATTGTGAAGTTGGGAGTGAGGAGAAGAGGTCGGTTGGGTTAGATTTTGGTTTAAGTGACCTCCGATGAGGAATCGCCGGAGAAGAAGGAAAAGGCTTTGGTTGAAAAGAAGAAAGAAAAATGGGGGTGGAAATGCAATTATCCCTATTTATACTAAGTACTATTTGGTAATTACAAACTGACCCCCAACTATTTGGTTAGCTTTCAATCAAGCCCAAGCGTTATAAAATATAACTTAGGCCCCCTTTGACCTAAAATAATAGCCATGCAAACCCCAAAATTTTCATGCTCTGCTCAATCAAGTTTTCAGAAATTATAAATTGACCCCAAAACTTTTAAAATACAAAATAAATAAAAATTCATGCAAAATAAAATAAAAGATAACACTCTTATATTAAATTGAAATTTCTATGGATGTTACATATTTATTATATACATATATATTCAATTATTTTATTATTTTTAATTATCAAATAACATATATTGTGTACATGAATAAATAAAAAATAAGTTTTAAATATTCAATTCGAAATAAAATACACTCTCTCATAAGTTTTTTTAATAAGTATATAAAAATATGCAAATAATTAAATGAAAATACTTACTTTTAGTCAAACATTTTTCATATGACATCATTAGAGAAAATATTTTTTATGAATTATTATAAACAAAAGTACTAAAATAAATATATGCAATATGATTATAAAATTGCGTAACTAAATATACTGAAAAAATAAAAAAATTGACAGAATTTGCTATTTAAGTGGTCATCTACCAAGGTTTTGAAAATTTTGAAATTTTCTAACTATGTCAGCTATATATATGTCCCATACAAGATAACTTATTTCAAATAATTGAAAACGAATTCTCCATTATTAAATTTGCTAAAAATTAAAAGATTAAATTAATAATATAAAAATAAAGGTTATACTTTATAGTTGTTATAGCAAAAGTAACATTTTATATTTGAAATAAATTCTTCGAATGAAATTATTTGTGTTATATTTATATATATATATATATATATATAGTTTTATCTTAAAATATTTTACATATCTATACAATATTATTGTAAAAATAATTAAATGTTAAAGATTTTGATAAATTGAGGACTTACGTATCAATTAATTTATAATTATTAATTTCTCAATCTTCCAACTCTTTAGTAAAGAGGAAACATTTGATATTTTACATAAATATTTGTCTATGTTTTTCATAAGTAACCTATAAGTTGTAAAAAAATTTAAGTGAATCATGATATTAAGAGATAATTATTATTGTTAAGTATTTTAATTTTATTTTGAAGTATATTTGATATAAATTATATAAAACTACATATATATATATATTGAAATTTTAAATTGTCTAGAAAATAATTATGATAAGGAAATAAAAATAATTTATTTGATCAAATAATTGAATATTTTTCATTTATTTAATTTTTTTGATTGAAAATATTGGACTGTTGTTTTATCTCAACTAAAAAATAAAGTGATCATATCTATATAAATACAAAATATTTTATTAAGTATGAAAATTGGTTGTTTTGAAATAAATTAGTTATCAACTATTTTACTTGGATATATATTGAATTTTTTGGGATGAAAATGAATAATTAAATTAAAAAGAAAAAGTATCTTACTCTTTAAATGAAAAAATAAGTTAATATATATTGGAAATCACATTTATTAGATAATTTCATTACTTCGTATATTCATTTAATTTTTTGATGGTTAATATTATCAAAGTGAATATAATTTACTAAATATAAAATACATCAATTATGTAAAAAGTATTTACTTAGCTACTAAATTTTGATTTCTACCTATATATACATAATTTAGATAATTTATTTACTGAAAGAGAAACAAAGGACTTTCTTATAAGAAATATTATATATGAGTAAAGATCAACCAATTGAGATAAACTTATTTAGGCACATGATATTATATAAAAAAATTAAAAAAAATTCTTTCTTATGTGCCCATCACTAGAAATGGGTAAATCAAGTGCTAACAAATTTAATGAATTCTTTATAGAAAAATGTAGAGTATTCCATCATTCATTTGATAAGAAAATTGAAATAATTTCAATAACTTAATAAAATTATAATATTTTTAAATATTGTATAACACACATTATTCAGGTATATTACTCAAATACGAAGTATGTACAATTTTTTTATCTAAATAAATTGAGACGGTTATAATTAAAATAATAGTAAAATGAAAATTCAATATCAAAGATAATTTTTTATAGAAATATACAAGAATAAACTTTAAAAAAACAAAACAAAACAAGAAACATCATTATAGCATGTGAATTGGGAAAAGAGGTCCTACAATTAAAAACATAGAATTATAGTGCGGAGTACAGACATAAAATGTAAAAAGAATAATTATAGAATAACAAAATTTACAAATAAAAAAAATAAAATATTTATATGTTAGTCTTGTGATAAATTAAATTTATAAAATAAAAGTTTGCAATAAGAGTACTTAATATCATACTTATAAAATATTTTTTAAATTATGAGCTTATTTAATAGGATAAAAATGTCATAATATATGCTTTTGGAATTATCTTATGAGAGAAAAATTTATATCATAATTTTGGATAAACACAACCTGATATTTTAACTATAATAGATAAGTTACTTGTTTTAAAATTAAAAAAACTAAACAAACAATCAATGAATTTTTTTCAATTGAATTAAAAATCTCAAAATTCTAAAAATTTGACATTTTGCCAAAATTATACAATTAGATAAGCATAAAATTATACTATATATAATAACTAGCATGCACCCCATGCTATGCATGGATTTTACTTTTTCCTTTTAATGTTTAAGTTCTTAATGAATAATATGTACCTTTATCTTCCCTTAGAAAAGATTCAACCAACTTTAATTTAAATAATTAATACCATATATGTAACTTTATAAATATTTTTCTAAAAATCTAATTTTGAAATAGTTATGAACTTTTCTATTGTTTAGGTTTGGTAAAAAATAATTTTTATTCAAATTAATAAAAATAAAAAATATAATGTATATAAGTCCTTCTCATTTTGCATAACGATGAGTTTTAATGCATAATTTTTTTTTATCTATATAATTTGAAGATATTTTCTATCAATTTACAATATATCAAGACCAATATCAATAAAGAGCGGAATTTCTTGTTCATTGTAATATGCATAAAGATAGACATCTAAATAAGAAAAAGATGTTCGTGTTAAAATTATTAAAACAAAAGCACCATCACCATTATTTTGACAAATTATGAATGACAATAAATCACATGTAAATATAAAATTGTATGGCAAACATTTAAAAAATAAATACATACTTTTAAAAAATTTAAAATAATAATAATACTTAATATTTTATGTATTTAAAAGAGATAGTCTCTTTGGAAGATTGAAACACTCTTCAGACCAATCAACACCTAAAACAAAATTCACTATGCAACGAACATCTGGCCTCACAAATTTTGGTTGAACAGAAATGATGAATGTGAATGCACGATCTTGGAAAGATTTGATGTGCTCCTGTAATAGTTTTCTGCTATTTTTCTAATGAAATAATTATTATATCAAAATTGTTAGATTGATCGTAATATTATTTTTGCTACAAATATAACTATAATAATTCCTTTTCTTGCAGACTCTTGAAATAAATAGCTTGATTGCGGAACATATATTTGGCTTGTTTATTCAGCAACTCCAAGTTAATCACACCACTACTATTTTTGCTCTTAAATGAATATGAAACCTACATTTATATAATAACTTGTTTCCATAAAATAAATTATTGAAATTTTATAGATACACATAAAGTTGAAAAAAGATTACCTAATAGTTGCATCAACAATATCATTACAATTGATGCACACCAATTTTTCATAAGAATATGTACGACATTTTTTACAATGATTGCATGTTTCGTACCATATTCTGTCAGCATCAATTTCCTCAATACACACAACAATGCGAAAAAATTTAACCTATGCAAAATAAAATAATTAGCTTTGTATATCAATATATATACACACATTATTTAACCAATTATAACAAAATATTTTATAAAATAAAAAAATTAAACAAAAAAATATTATCTTGTAAACTTAGTAGATGACAACAAACCTGAACTTGAGAATAATCTGTTCAAAAAAAACCTACAAAATTAAATATATCAAAAATTAGTAGAACATCTATATATTGAATAATAATACAATTACAATTAAATATAAAAAATTAGGTAGATGACTAACCTGAACTCGAGATCAATAATCTATTCCAAAAAGCCTACAGAATTAAATATTTCAGAAGTTAGTCAAATAGATTGGAAGACTTTTTTTTTCTTTTTTTTAACACAATTGAAATTCTTGTAGATAATCTATAAATTTATAGAGAGCCAAATTCAAAATCCAACAAATTGTTTGTGCTCTCCTCTTAGAGCATATCAAAAAGAGAAATCAGAATAGGTAACCCTAAGTAAAACTACTGCCACCACCGCACCAATGTATCTATTCTTCTACTTAAGCACACTCACCACGAATGTACCTAGCCAACTGAATATCCTTAGACACAATGGTAGCACTCTTGGCGTGAATATCGCACAAATTGGTATATTTAAATAGACCTACTAGATAAGCCTTAACTGCTTCTTAGAGCGCAAGCACGGCATGACTTTGGAACCTACAATTAGTCTTGAAATCCTGTGCAATTTCACAAACCAACCATTGGAATAGGAGCTTGAGGATGGAAGCTCTGTTCTCTTTGTGAGACGCTTAGAAGATTTGATGAGAGATACTTGCAACTTTGATGTATTTTTCTTAATCAAATTTATATTTGGACCCCACCACTTTATATATGTGAATGTATGGAAGAGTTTTAACCCATCTAAATATCTAAGACATTATCTCATCAATTCGATTCATCAATTGGAAACTCAAAAAGGAAATTCTTTGTCTAATGAATTTTTTTTTTTCAAATATAATACATCCATATCAGTTAAAGATAAATAGGAATAAATATCTTTAAAACAAAATAAATAATATCAAATTTAATAACCAACAATTAATGAAAATTTTTGAATTTAATTAAAAAACTCAAAATTCTAAGAATTCGCCACTTGGCCAAAATTGCAATCAAAATTGCATAATTATGGATCCCACACCGTTGTGCTATATATAATAGTATAGATGTAAAAGTGTGTCGGTTAAAATTAAAATTATCAATCTACTACTTACACACACAGAGAAAAAGAAAAAACAAATTATACGTATAACAATATACATACCTTTTTGCAGCGGAAAAAAAAATAATGCATGCTTAATTCACTAATATCATAGAAATATATTACTAAAACTTACATGTTTGTTTACTCTAAACATGTGAGCTTATCCATAGGCATATATGTAGGTAACTTTCCAATAAAAGGTGTTGGGATAAATTTTCCACAACATCTTAGCGGATAACTTTCTACAACTTCTCAAGGAAGTTATTTGGTTTAATTAATTAACATTATAATTAATTAATTGATTCTATCAGTGTATGTACATCTAGCTTGTAAATTATTTGATAAGAAACTCAAGGTAAACACAAAGCAATTTTTTTTTTTTTTGTTTAATTCAAGTTGAATCATTTTTCCTAATATTATTTCCTAATTAGTCCGAGCTGAACGGTCCTACCAAAATACCATATTAGATCGATTAATAGTCATTCGTATTGTTTTACGAGTGAGATAAATTAATTCATTTTTAAATTTTGGCTGTAATTTGAAATGTTCCTTTCCCATTTTGGTTCCATTTTTTTCATGTATTAGATTTGGTGAGAAGGTGGCGGCATATTTTTTGCTACTTTTGGTTTTGACTCAAATTGGGTTTCACCATACCATCCAATAATTTTGTATCATGTGGAAAATTAATTTTTCAAATAAAAAATAGCCAAAGTTTAATTCCCTATCATACCATGGTTAAATCATTCTTCTTCTTAACTGAAATATCAACACCGATTACAAAAGAAGAGAACTGTTAGGAACAATTTCAAATTATTGAAATTCCAAACTTGAATTTTTCCAATGGAGTGCTTCTCACCTTGTTTCTATTATCTTCACCGTGTTATTTCAATTTCTTTTATATTTCCCCCCATTTTTCTTCTAACAAACAGTAAATATCAATTTCAACACACATATTTATGTTGCAAACAAGTTGACACATAGTAGTAGCCATCTTTTTTTAGCTGCCCCTAAACTAAGTTATCAGCATTACTCAATACAAATTGTGTAGTGTTCCATATTTTTTCTTGTTTTTAAATCTTAATTAATTGAGATTAGTCAAATATTTAAGAATAATTAAATCGTATTTATTAGAATTACCTTGGATTCTTATTCAAAGCTTAAAAAATAAGCAAAAAAAAAAAGATGAAATAAATAAGAATATACAAGCAAATATGTAGATAAAGATAAAATTTTCAGCAATTCTAATCCTTGTAGAACTCCTAATTTATTAGGTCTCCTTCTCCATATCACATTCAAATCACTTCTTCTACTCAACATTACACATTCAAACCTTTAAATTTTTCAGCAAAATATTTTCCTTGAAAAGCATCAACTCATTGCTCGCATTTGAAGAAATCCCAAACAGTAGGTCAAGAAAAGGATCGCTAGGAAATCTCAACACTCTTTGACTCTTGTTTACTCTTCTTAGTAAGTTTGATTCCATATTTAAACTATAATTAAATATAAATATTATTTAAATTATATTTTGTAATGTTTGTATTTTTAATGCATATAATACTTGTACAGTTGAAGTTGCTGTTGTTAGGTTTCGATTTTCAAATTTTAGGTTTAAAAGTTTTATATCAGTTCGTGGACCAAATTCTGCTAATTTTATTTCAAATTTTTTTATGCAATATTTAGTGTGCTTAGAATATACTTGTAAAATTCCACATCTAAATAATTTTTCTTGAATTTTATAAAAATTTTAATTAACAATTTTTATTATGAAACATTCATGTGTTTAAAATATTACTGTAAAATTTTAGAATCTCAGACCTTATCTTTATTTTTTTTAAAAATCTTCATGTATAACTGTCTCAGTGCTTGATGAGTTGGATCATTATCTTGGATTTGAGGGATTTGCTACATATGATAATTGAAGTATCTTAATATATTAATTTTTATATATTAATTTTTATAAAATTAATTTCAAAGTTGTCTAAAATAATCCACTAATATTAGAACCTAAAAGTTTTTATTTTATTTATGAAATACATTGATGTACCATGTTAGAAATCTTTCTAAAAAAAATGCCCATTTGTTTTCATGAGAATATTATAATGCATTTTTCTCTTAGTTCCAAATTGAATTTGGAAAAGCTTTCAACATATAACTTATAGATCCGAGGCATGTAGTAAAAGATAACTTCAATAGATCCATCCATAGATTTTTATAGGATTTTGAATCACCTTCATCCGAGGCATGTTGTAAAAGTTATAGCTTAAATACAATCTAGTGTCACATCCAAAAGTTTTCTGAACACTGAAAATTTGTTTTTGCACCACTACTGCCTCTTGAACTTGATTTTTCTCTCTTATATTAGGCAATTTAGACTATGCTACCAACATAAAAGGTTTAGCACTCTTTCTTGGCTTTATAATGCCATAAGAATCGAGCCAATAGGACATTTAGAAAGAAAGTTATGAGAAAATCAACAAAGTATGTATGAAGGATAAATTATTAATAATGAGAAAATCAACAAAGTATGTATGAAGGATAAATTATTAATAAGTTTTGCGAGTGTTTGAACTAGGCTATGACGTATATTAACTCTTAAGAATTGATCCACCCCTGAAGTATTTATATAGAATATAAATGTATTTATTGAAATAAAATGCTATGATTAGTTTACTATGTTCTCTCCTACTTCACTCTAATGTTATAGAAACATTTTGTTAGTATTGGTTTCAAAGTTTCATTGATCATTGTCTTGATTTCTCGGATGAATTTGAGATTATATTTCATGGATCAAATTAGAATCTTAATTAAATTGAATACTATGATCTAAGATGTTAGGGTCAGCCCTTGATCCTATTGATAAATAAAGTAAGTACCTATTCCTATATATAATAAATAATAATACCTTCCAAAACCTAGAAGGTTATATATTGTAATGCATTTCATGAAACTTTTCTTTAATTTACACTACACTATATTTATATTCCACTGCGCGCATAAAACTTTCTTATTTTGTTACAAGTTAGAAGAAAACATGTTCTTTTATGATCTTTTTTTCGTTTTAATAATGTTTCTAGACTGATGATTGAATTTACTATTACTACTACCGCTAGTTGGATACAACTTGGTTTAGGTGTGCGAGAGACTTCACCGGGTGACAGTGGGCTTGTTGGTTTAACCTCAAGCCCCCATGGCCTAATCCCCAAGCGCACAACAGCTGTGGCTGAGGTGGGTCGTAGGATTTCTTGATGACCTAGGCTTGGGCACTATTTGGTAAGGTCGCACATTGCTTGTAGTGATAAGGGACTTTTATAGTGGGAGTTATAAGGTTGACTGGCTACAACAAATACTGATCTGATCATCGCAGTTAATTGTTGGCCTTTTAAAAATGTTTACTTTTACATTCCTATTTTACTACTATATAATGCATGACTATTTACCAATATTTTTTTCAAATGTTTATCACTAGGCATATTTTGATTATGAGATATTCTTGAATTCACATTGCACACACTTGGCATTCACTAAGTCCTTTACTCACACTCTACTTTTTTTTTTTTTCTAACTTCCGTCTGGCGGACCTAGACCCTAGCCCTAGTGAAGAGATATATCCTGCTTTCGATGATAATTAGAACTGAGGTATTTGGGACTTTCGCAGTAGTTTTAGTATTTAATGATGTTATCTTAATAGTTTCTTTATGGATTTTAGTTGAGGTTAGAGTATTGTTATTTTGTTTTCATGTTGCAAGATTTACTTAACTTATTTTGAATACTTGTGTTCTTTTATTTAAGTTTATAATTTTGGGTTAGATTACTTCTTTTATTTGGGATTGATTTTCACTTCTCGAAACTAGACCACATAATTTAGTTTTGGGGTGAGATAGATTATGGCTTTGGATTCTAATGATAATAGAATGTTGGTGGGTTGCAAAAAGCATGACACTTAATTCACACATTTTTAGGGTGGTTCATCAACCTCTACCCCTCTAATGAAAAGCACACTACAACCCATATATGCATACCACGAAATCACAATGAAAGTTGAGATCTTTCTAATTTAAAATTTTGATGAATCTCAAATCCTATTCAGTAGAGTATCAAAATGGTAGAAATAGATTGTGAGTAGAACTTAACAACAATAAGAATTGGTGTCAAATGTATTGTTTTAAAAATGAGGATCTGTATTAGTCTACGATAAAGGAGGGAAATTAGATTTAGATTCACTTGGTCACATTTACTTTGAGGTATTTGGTTGGATATACTATTTTATCCAAGTTAATGCCATGCATATTTTGTATGATATAAGCTCATTACTGACGTTGTGGCCCGATATGAAAATTCTTCGTCATGAGATGGACATCCCGCTTTTCTAGGTGGGATGTTCTTATCCCACTTCTTTTAGCATTTATTAATAAAGTAAAATATTCAAAGTATCCCCAAAATTCTAAAATAAATTAAACCAAATATTCTTATTTAAATTATTAATTTAGTTGGAAAAATATAAAAATAAAATTAGTTTATCCAAATATAATAAATTAACTATGTTATGGAGTTTGTGATAAAATAATTTAATTAAACTATTTAAGTTCATGGACAAATGACATTTACTTGAATAAATTTAATATTTATTTATATAAATTATTAATTTAGTTGGAAAAATATAAAAATAAAATTATTCAATGGATGCATGTGAGTTTTTTGGTCAAAGCTTATATGGTAGCCATTCTTTCAATATTTCATCCATGTGGGATGGAGAATTACAAAATAAAATTCTATTAAATTATTTAAGTTGGTGGATAAATGATATTTACTTGAATAAACTCAACATTTTATTCTACTTAAATTATTAATTTGTTTGGCAAAATATAAAAATCTTAGAAATTATAAAGAATTTAGATTTATTAATGATTGGCATTGAATTATTTAACACTCACAATAGGATATTTTTGAAACTTTGGAATAAAAGATATATTGGTAAAATATGTATTATAGATATAATAGTCCATGAAAGTACACATGTGATGGCTATTATCGTCTAATTTACCATTTGAATACCCTATATAATATACATGATATTTATTGATTATTTAATCTCATCACCTACTTCATTCTATATCTCATCAATCATTTTTCATCCCATAAGACAAAGAAAATAGGGCCTTAAAAGTAAAACAAAATTGTCAAAGATAATAATTGGCATTTAAAAATGTTAATGTTGTAGAGGAGAACTCAGTAATTCACTAAACAAGAAATTAAATGAGATGGAATTTTGTTTGGCTTAATACTTTGAGAACATGAATACAAATAATTTTACATCCTTAAATTTTTAATTAACAAGGTTTTCTCAACACACTTCCTGCTTGCATGTAAATCCACGTTTTGCACACCCAATTGTATTTACTCAAGGAAAATGATGAGTTTTAGAACCTAAAAGTTGTTTACACTTTCATTGCATGAGTGAGAACAATAGTTAACAATATGTTTTCTACTTAGATTAACAATAGTGCACCTTGAGTAAGAAGACTTGTTCTACTCAAAGATTTATCTCAAAAAATAAATAAATATGTTTTCCTTCCCGTTGATAAATAAACACAATTAAGCGACACATTTATTGGCCAACATGTTTGTATGAAATCACAAATTGAAGGTCAGATTTTCTCATACAATAATTGTGCTCTTTGGTTTTTGACTATTGCTGCATTTAATAAAGTAAGAGTCTTTTTCATTTTTTTGCAATCTTTAATATTTTAGGAAGAAGGTAATGGATTCTTATTTTGATGTATCAGTCATTAGCTTTTTTTTTTCTTTACAATTGGGATTGTTTGTGAAATTTCTCTACTTTCTAAATAGGTGTCGATATTCTAGTAAAGAAGAAGAATGATTTAATCATGGTTTGATTGAGAATTAAATTTGACCATTTTTCATATAACACAAAATTATTGGATGGTGTGACCAAACTTAGCGTGGATTAGAATTCTAATTTTTTTGAATTGGAGTAGAATTTTTCATAGATATAAATAGTTATATTGGCAAGTGCAGTGATTATTTCACTATTTGTTGACAACCAGGTATCAGCAGCCTATTTGATATCATTTTTAATGTTTATTTTTTATTTTTTAGTTGGTTTTAGAACAATGAATTTCATTGGGTGGGGGGGGGGTATGCATTTTGACCAAATGCCTTTTAGAAGCTTTACCAGAAACAACTTCCCAAATGCCTTGTGTATCTCTGTAAACCATAAAATCCTTCCCCAAAGCTCACTCACTTCGCCTTACCTTCAATGTTGGAACTTCTCCTATTGATATCGCCATTGGTTCAGGTACTTTCACTAGTATTTAAGTCAATACCTAACTAGCCCATTTTGATTAATAAAACCTTCTTATATGGCATTCGTCGATCAATCTCACTCGATATTTATGCAATCTTATTTACTACTAATTCAACTCTTGTGATGCTTCCTTGTCCTTCCGAGATGTTGAAGCATCCTTATGTATATATTGATAGAAGAAAACTTCATAGTGAATTCAGCTTATCAATACAAAGATATGAAGATGCAACATACATTTGTCGAGAACGAGATGCCAAATGATAAATTAGAGATGTAGTACATATAAAGTAGCTTTACATTAAGAAAGACCAATTCAAAAGAACTAGAATTATCAAGTCCAAGTACCATGTTAATGCCCTCTTTCATTTTTAAAACCATATTGATTATTACATTAATTCAAATACATATATTAATCATTAAAAAATAAATGCATATATTTGTATATTTTTCATTTATTATCTCAAGTAAATACATATCTTCCAACCATTCTCTTAGTTTAATAATAATGTATACAAAAGTTTTATATGATACCACTGACTATATAATACCCCATATTAAAATACATTTATAGTAGAAAATCTGTGTCTAAGAATGGTTTGTCCATATGAATTTTCTCCTACAATACATCGCGACAATTACTCTCTACAAGTTATCTGGACATATCTCCATTCCCCACACATCTCTAACAAAGCATCTATAGAAATGTATTTTCTCAAATATTTCTCCTAAAACTACAAAATTAATAACAAACAGAAGCTCATGGAGACATTGGGCTATGAGTAATACCCAAAAAACAAATTGCGCTGTAACTAATCAAACGAATTAATATTAGTGGCAACTATGATTTTCACAATAACTACAATTATTCATGCCAGATCATTCACATAAAAAGTTTACAATATATTCAAATAATTTATTAAATAGCTATTTCAGATAAAAGTTAAGTTATAAGATCACTTGCCACATTAAATTTTGATTATCTCTAACACACTTTTTTATGCGCATGTGATAATCTTTTCGTAAAATTTAACATGTAAATTTCTTTTAAAAGATTTTTTTCAATTTCGGATTTAGAATAAGAACTATTAAATTATAACTCTTTATAATATATATACTAAAGACCTCTTAAAAATGACACGAAATATAGATATCACAATGCATTGCGTGAATGCCGCAAGTAACTAAAAACAGGGACCCTATGACCTATTAACATGGATTCCACGTCTTCCCATTGCATACCTATACAATGCAACCTCTTTTATGGGCATCGAATTCTGTGCTTTAAATTTTTCCTAATTTACTTATATATTGCACCATTTCTTGCTTTTATAGTACCCTCCAAATGTTTTCTTATATTAAATATAACAAAGGGCAAATTTGCTTTAAGTGTGGTCAGATTACTTTGTCAAGTTTGGATGTGTTGCATCATTAATTCTTCCACTGGCTGGCTGCATTATTGATACATTATGGAGCAATCATTTTATACGTTCCATTTGCTCCCAGGCCGTATAATATGTGCTAATACAAAATCCAAATTGATGAGGGTTTGATTTGCTGAGTATTGGTCCAACTATGAGTTTGAATGGGACTCGACCTCATTGGTCGGTATTCTTGTTCAGGTGGGACGAATCATGCAATCATAGCAAATGTCAGGCTAGCCGAGGAGCCCTCAGCTTAAGCCCTTCGACGCTCAAGTCAATACAGATCGACGAGATATATCGAGCAGTGGAGTAATGGCTTTGTGTATGTATGAGAGCATATCTTAGAAAGGTAGAAGTGAGAGTATTTATAGCCTTCTCTTTTTAGGGAACTGTCTGAGATGCTCCTAATGCATTCAGGGGCCTTTACCCTTATGCAATGGGTGATTAGTAATTTTCTCTCCCTGCAAATTTCCATATAACTGCCCTTCTAGGTTTTAAGGACATGATAGTACACTGTTAGGGTGCGTGCTGTGTCAGGCGTTGAGGGAGGTGGCATGCGCCATTAATGCGGAGGCAGAGTATTGTATTATCTCGACCTCGCTGGTCAACCAAGTCGACTAGATGTCGTTCTGTCATGGAGGTACAATCAAAAGAGAGGTCGATTGAGGTCGATTGTGCCTATGGGCCTCAGATGTAAGATTGGGCCTGGTGCTGTGTCTCTAGGCCAGCTTGGTTTGGACCAAGGTATTTGGGCCACCCCATATCATGAGTCCCCCCACTTCGCAAGGCTGAACAAAGATTCGACGAGAAGCGTTGGGAAGTAGCTTAATGGGCATTTATAAGGATCGACAAGGGTTTTTCAAAAATCGACCACGGTTTGGCATATTTATTGAGCAGTTACATCGTTGAGCTTCTGGTTGAGCGCTTGTCCAAACGTCTTCGCATTCAAGATTTTCTGCTTTTAGCTCTTTTATTCAGTAAATGCTCCTTCATTTCTACTTCCTGTCCTTTAGATTTGTGACATCATGCTGGGTTTATACAGTTCTGAGGGTAGTCAGGGGGGGATAATGAGGCCACCCAGTCTGATAGGCCTAGGTATGCTTCTGGGCAGTCCAATGAGTCGTTGAGTTACGATTCCAGTTCCAACAACTCGAGCTCTAGTAGCTCGAGTAGCAACCGCGAGGGGGATGAAACTGGGCCAAGCCAGATTCCTCCTTCGCGAGGTCGATTATTCACGCCAAATCACTACAGTGAGATTGTGTCCACCATAAACCCTGTCGACCTGAGACGTCTTAGGCAGTTATACCATATTCCCACTGAATACGAACTTCTAACTCCTGGGGAGACTGGTCGAATGCATCGTCTTGCTGTAGGTTGTTTAACTATTTTCAATGACACTTTTAAATGTGGTCTTAGGTTCCCACTGAGTGATAACATGGTTAATCTGCTTAGGGGTCTCCAAGTGTGCATAACTCAACTGCTGCCTAATTGTTTCTCCACTATCTGTAGTTTTATTGTTTTAATGCATCTGTTCAATCAACCCGCTAGCTTTGATAATTTTTCCAACCTTTTTCATCTGCCCATGTCTTGCAAGTCGGGTAGCGCCTATGAGTTAGGTTTCTATTATTTAACCACACGACCACGCTGTAAATTCCTCGTAGCCCCTGCTTCTTCATATGGGCAAAAATGGAAAAAATGGTACCTGTTTGTTCGAGCTGCAGAGGGTTTCAATATTCCATGGGGTTGGTGGAGGGGGCATGTCGACATGCCGGGGAACCTTACCCCGACCTGGCCAAACACCTTTGTTCGGGACCTGGTCGAATTTGGCCAAATGGAGGCCTTGATTTTTATCGAGGAGAGACATTTAGTATTGGTTGGATTATCGCCAGCTCCGTTAGATTTGCCTACGAATGATCAGCTAGGTAGACAGTGTTTCTTGTAATTTGTTGCTTTTTCATTATTGTTATCATTTTTTTACTGTTGTTAATTTGCTACTCGGCAAATCGCGTAGGCATCATGAACAGATCAAGGGCAGAGGGTCTAGTAAGAACGGAGGGAAATAAGCAGCGATGACAGGGTCCGGCGGCTCGCCCAGCAGCTACTGCCATCAAGGAGTCACGCCCGGAGGTCGCAGCGCCAAATCCTTCTCTGACGCCATCACTTGGTCGACAGTTAGCGACCAGAGGCGACAGCCCCACAGGTCGGGGCAAGCGAGCAATGGTGGAGCAGGGAGGGCCTGGTCTGAAGAGGGCTGCTGCCGGAAAGGGAAAGGGCAAAGCAGTGTGGTCTGGACCGCCGATCAGGAATGACCTGTTTGGTGATCTAGGGGACGAGATACTGTTCAACTTGCAAAAATTTCCCTCTCCTCGATTCGGGACAGAACCCAGCCCAGTCGTGCATAATTCACTATGCATGAACACTACGGGGCCAACCGGGCTGTTCCTCTGAAGGTCTTGCTAGCAGGTCAGTTCGTGGCTGACTAGAGGAGGATCATGGGACTGAGCTAGGATGCGGCTCTTCGGGAGTTGGCTTATCATGCCAACATGGTAAAGTTCTCTGCTTTTTATTTTTGTATTATTACATTCTGATCGAGTATCTGATAGCTTTATCTTTCAGGTCGGGTAACTGGGCTACAATTTTTACCGGCAGTCGGAGCTAGCCCTAGCTGATCAGGAGCAGCTGGAGGCTGGTGGGGACACCGAGACTCCGAAGGCTCAGCTCGAGTCTTCGCAAATGAGAGTCGACAGCTGAAGAGGCAGGTCGGGCAGCTGACCAAGGACCTCGAGCAAAAGGACGAGCAGGTGATCGTGGCGGTCTATGAGAGGATCAAAATGGATGGGCTGGTGAAAAAGCTGCAGTTGGATCTGCAGGTCGCTTACGATTTCTATCGATCTGTGGGCCGAAATGCAGGTCTGACTGAGGCTCGGGCTGAGTTCAACCGGATACTACCGCTAGTACGTCGGGAAGCTGTGCAACAATTCATGTTAAGTCCTGCCTTTCAGGATGCAAGTGTCATTCTTGCCCTCAACGACGCCCGAAGCGCATTCGAGAAGGCCCTTAAGCAGCTGCAGTTTTTGGGCTACTACTTCCGACCTGAAGACCAGTTGCGCATAAGCCACTTGCTCGACAAGTAGCTGCAACCTTACCCCGATGATGAGGGCGATGCTGAGCGATCGATCATTGAGGTCGCAGAGGTAGAAGGCGGGTTGGAGGTCCAACTGACTAAAGATGAAAGAAGGCAGGCCAAGGTCGAGAGAAGGTTGAAGGCTTCGCCACTGAGTTTGAGTTTGCCGGTGACTTTGCCTTCGAGGTGAAGGAGGAGACGGTCGATGCCGCTGCATATTTCCTTATTCCTGAACAGCAATTCTTACAAGATGCGGCGGCCCTTCTCGACCAGTGACCGTTGCTGTCCCTGTTGCCATGGCTTTGCCTGAGCCTACGCCCACTGCTGCTCCCGCTGCCGAAGAGGTTGGCCTTGCTACTGAGGAGGTTGCTAGCTCTAGCTAGCTTTGATTATTTATCTTTCATTGTTTGTTTTTGTTGCTTTTGAGACGGGATATATACGCCTAGATGAGGCTTTTAAATGGTTGGTGATTTTTATGCCTCGATGAGGCTTTTGAACGTTGATGCATGAATGGGTATTTTTATGATTTCATGTTCAACGATGATGATTTCTTGCTTTTGGTACAAGTTAATTCCCGTTAATGAGCATGTTGATTAACAAGTATTAACCGCAGTCTTTATTATCCTGCGTATATAAATTCTTGGGCGAATGCTCGCAAGCGTATCAATTAGGATTCGTTCATGGCCCCCGTCGAGTAAATAATGTTGCACTTTGCGATATTGATTCATGGTCCATGTCGAGTAAATCGTGATTGATACGCAAGCGTAATAGTTAGCATTTGGGCTTTTAAATAATCATAACGACTGTGGAGTCAATTTTGCATCATGAGCGGTAAAGTGCAGGCGATTTTATCGACTGTGGAGTCAAATATCTGGCCTTGGTTGGTATGCCTCTACTTGGCGGCGTAAAGCCAGCTTTGTCGACTACGTGGTTGACTTTGTGGTCTTGGCTATTAAGCCTCGACTTGGCAGCATAAAGCTAGCTTTATCGACTACGGGGTCGACTTTGTGGCCTTGGCTATTAAGCCTCGACTTGGCGGCATAAAGCCAGTTTTGTCGACTATGGGGTTGACTTTGTGGTCTTGGCTATTACGCCTCGACTTGGTGGCGTAAAGCCAGCTTTGTCGACTTCGGGGTCGACTTTGTGGTCTTGGCTATTAAGCCTCGACCTGGCGGCATAAAGCCAGTTTTGTCGACTACGGGGTCGACTTAGTAAGGGAGATTCTGCAGGTTTCATGTAGTTGGAACATGCCATAATTTTATTGTTGTGGAGAGATACAAAAGGAGCCAACGGCCCTTTACACAAAATTTTTTTTCAAGTTTACTGCATTCCAAGGTTGAGGTAGTTCACGGCCTGACGCATTTGCTAGTTGGTAGACGTTGTTTTTTGACACTTTAATAACTGAGTAAGGTCCCTCCCATTTTGGATCAAGTTTTCCCACGTTTTTTGAACCTTTTACTTTCTTGAGAATGAGGTCGCCAACTTTGAAACTCCAGGGTCGTACTATCCTATAATAGCATTCCGCCATTTTTTACTGGTATCGTTGCATTGTGTTGTAGGCTGCGTGGCGCTGCTCGTCGATAGTGATTAGGTCTAGAGTCCTTTCCAACACATTTGTGATCGGGTTATAGTGGATCACCCGAGCTGTGTGCTGGATCAGCTCAGATGGGATTACTATCTCGGACCCGTAGACTAAGCTGTACGGGCTGTGGCCCGTGGCTGTTCGAGGTATCGTTCTGTAAGCCCAAAGCACCCCTGGGAGATTGTTTTCCCAACTAGCCCCCGTCCCTGCTATTCGAGTCTTGAGATGGTCGAGAACTGTTCTGTTTGTGATCTCAGTCTGACCATTAGACTGGGGGTTTCCCACCGAAGTGAAGTGTTGGGTGATTCCCAAGGTCTCACACCACTTCCTCGTGCTCTTACTTTGAAATTGAGTGCCATTATCCAAAATTAGGACCTTAGGCAACCCAAATCGACAGATTATATTTTTCCAAATGAAGCTCTTGATGGCCGCATCAGTGATCTTCGGAACTGCTTCAGCTTCTACCCATTTAGTGAAGTATTCGACCGCCACTATGATAAACTTACACTAGCCCTAAGTCTTCTGGAGAGATCCCACTATGTCAATCCCCCACTGGTCGAATGGCCAAGCGATCTGAACGTTGATCATCGATGTGGCTAGTTGGTGCTGAATGTTCGAATGGAATTAGCACGACGGGCATTTTCTAGCGAAGTCGACTGAGTCTTGTAATAACGTCGGCCAAAAATATCCGCAACGGACAACCTTGTGCGCTAAAGATCGACCGCCAGAATGGTTGCCACATATGGCGGCATGTATCTCCTGTAATACTTTGTTCGCCTCATCGGGTTCTAGACATTTCAGTGGGGGTCCTGATATCGACCTCCTATAAAGCTGTCCATGCTCATCTAGCGCAAACTTAGCTGTCAGTCCTCTAAGTTCACGGGCCTCCTTGTCATCGGTGGGCAGGGTGCCTTGACTCAAGTAAAGTTTGATTGGTTCTTGCCAAGAGAAGGTTGTCTCTCCGACGCATCCGACAAGGCTATAATTGGTGGCACCGACACAAGGTTTGTCGGCTGCCAAAAATGTTATGGTCCTCTCTCTGGTACCCTTCGCCGAGCTGACCAGCTTCAAGAACGCATCTGCTCATTCGTTCTCTGTCCGGGGGACTTGGCTCAAGGTGAAGCTCCTGAACAATTGCCGTAATTATTTTACTTCTGACAGGTATTGGGCCATTTTAACTCCTTCTACTCAAAATTGCCCTCCACCTGCTCTGCAACCAGCTAAGAATCAGTGAATGCTACAAGCTGCGAGTTGTGGCCATACGCATTCCTGCGATGAGAGCCTCATATTCTGCTTCATTGTTGGTGATCGAGAAGTCGAGTTTTATTGCGAAATCATACTCCTCCACAAGTGGGGAACGGAGGGATATACCTATTCCGCCGCCTGATGTGGTTGCTGACCCATCAACATGCAAGGTCCATACCGAGGTGTTTTCAACATTTTGTATCGGTAGGTCGAGCCTTTCGACGATGAAGTCAGCCAAGACTTGTGCTTTTATGGCAGTCCGAGGTTGGAATGTAATGTCGAACTACCCGAGCTCGATAGCTTATTTGGTGAGTCGACCTGAAGTGTCGGGTTACCACAACACCTGCTTTAACGGTTGATTTGTTAGCACCACGATCGCATGGGACTGAAAGTAAGGCCGTAGCTTCCTGGTCGCCGTGACGAGGGCTATTGCAAACTTTTCGATCTCCAAATAATATTGTTCGGGCCCATGCAAAGCCTTGCTGCAATAATACACTGGATGGGGAGTCCCTTCTTTTGTCGATGTCAACACTGAATTGATCGAGGCCGAGGACACTGCTAGATACAGTTGTAACACTTCTCCCAGCTCGGGTTTGGCGAGCATGGGTGGTGAAGACAAGTATTGCTTGAGCTCTACCAAAGCTTGATCACAATGCTGATTCCACTGGAACCTAGAGTTTTTGGCATTTATGAGGATTTTGAAGAAATGTAGGCTCTTGTCGGCCAGTCGAGCTATGAATCTGCCGAGGGCTATGACCCTACCGACTAGACATTGGACTTCTCGAACTGTGCGGGGTGGAGCGATATCGAGGATCGCTTGGATCTTCTGCGGATTTGCCTCGATCCCTCTCTGACTGACCATATACCCGAGGAACTTACCCCCTCGTACACCAAATGTACACTTGTTAGGGTTGAGTTTCATGCCAAAAGCCCTCAATATGGCAAAGGTGTGGCTAAGGTCGACTAGGTGGTCCTCGGCCTTCTCGGTTTTTACAATCATGTCGTCAACATAGACTACCATCGATTTTCCGATCTCATTTTTGAACATGAAATTGACCAATCTTTGGTACGTTGCACCTGCGTTTTTGAGTCCAAAGGGCATGACCAAAAAATAGTATACACCGTTGGGGATGACGAAAGAGGTTTTTTCCTTGTCTTCCGAGGCCATAAATATTTGATAATAGCCTTGGAAGGCATCCATCATACTGAGCAATTCACATCCAGCAGTAGAATCAACTAACAAATCTATACGAGGCAAGGGGTAAGGATCTTTTGGGCAAGTTTTATTCAAGTCAGTGAAATCATTACACATCCTCTATTTTCCCTCAGTTTTAGGGACAAGTACAACATTACAAAGCCAAGAAGGGTACTGAATTTCTATAATATATCCTACCTCTAAGAGCTTTCTAACCTCCTCCTCGATGATTTGTGACCTCTCAGCATTGAAGATTCTTGTCTTCTACCTTACTGCCTTGTGAGCTGGGTCCACGTTGAGTCGATGGACAATGATGTTGGGGTCGATGCCTTGAAGATCTACAGCTTTCCACGCAAAGACATCAATGTTGCATTGGAGGAAATCGACCATAAGATATTCCAATCGATCTCCCATATCACTCCCGACCCTGGTGGTTTTTTCGGGGTTCCCGGGTTTGAGCTCTATTATTTTGAACTCCCCGACAGGCTCGACCCTGGTGTCTTCCAGCTTGCTCTTCTTAGATAAATGTCCCTCATCGGGTTTCGCTACTGGGGCATCCTCCGAGGGCTTCAATTCATGTGGTTTCTTCTGCTCGTTGGAGTCGATGGAAATGGTGTAACAGCGCCATGCGTCCTTGAGGTTACATAAGAGTTCTCCTACTCCAGCTAGAGTCGGGAACTTTATCTACATGTGGTAAATGGAGACGATGGCTCTGAAGTCATTGAGGGCTGGGCGACCTACGATGACTTTGTATGCAAATGGGGCGTCGACCACCAGGTAGTTGATCATCAATGTTCAGCTGCGGGAGCCTTGTCCAAATGTTGTGGAAAGATTGATGGATCCCTCAGGGATGATCTCGGACCCACCAAATCCGACCAACGGTGTTCTGACTAGATCAAACTTTAGCTTCCTCAATTTCATTCTGTTTAAAGTAGACAAGAACATGATGTTCACTGAGCTCCCATTGTCGACTAGTATCTTTCTGACCTCGAAGTTGGCAATTTCAAAGGTTACCACCATGGGGCAGTGTATCTTCCTGTCGACTCCCTTGTTCTCCATATGGTCGAGGTCTAAGTCGCTGAAGGACATCGGTTCGGCACTAGTCGATAGTTGGAAAATTGTCTTGACCTTAGACGATTTGGTCAAGTCAAGCTGTCTTTGAGTTTGCTTCCTCGCATTCCGAGAATCTCCTCCAGTGGGGCCTCCTACAATAATGTCGATGACTCCTCGAATGGGCAGGTCGGGTTGTTGGGCAGGTCTTTTCCCTTTTTTTCTCTCATCGGGCTGACCGATCTTTCTCTACGGGGAGTCCGATCGGTCCCGCCCTCTTCTCGCCTGGCCTGCTCCTCGACAAACTTTTTCAGATGGCCTGTCTTATCAGTCTTTCAATCTCATCTTTCAAATTGAAGCACTCATCCGTGTCATGTCCTTTCTACCTATGGAAATGATAATATTTCTTTGATTTTTTCATAGCTTCAGTTTCTATGATTTTTCTAGGTTTCTTGAGCAAATTCTCATGTTGTATGGCGAACAACACCTCTTTTCTTGGGAGGTTGAGTGGAGTGTAGTCATGGAAGCTTTTTATTGGGGAACGACGCCCCTCTCTAACCTGACGGTCATCTTTCTCTTTGTTTTTCTTTCTATCAACTTCCAGGCTACCATATTTCAACTTGTTCATCTCCTCCTAGGTCATGTACCTCTCAGCGAGATCGAGAAGCTCTTCCAATGACCTAGGTTGTTCGCGCACAAGCGCATTTGCACATTCTTTGTGTTTCAGGCCCAGGAAGAGCACATCAATCAAGAATTCTATCCTTAGGCTGTCGATCTTTAGTACCTCCGTGTTGAATCTGGTGAAAAAGTCACGGAGGTATTCTCCTTCAATTTGCTTCACCGTGTGCAAGTGTGTATGGGGGAGTTTAGCTTTTCTCCTACTTGCAAATTGATGCAAGAACTTATCACGCAGCTGGTCATAAGAAAATATAGATGCCGACTCCAGCTTCACAAACCAATTGAGAACTACTCCCTTAAATGTAGTTACCAACATCTTCACATGGATGTATTCATTATGCCCATGTAACTGCATCATGTGCTCAAATTGCAACAGGTGTTCAATCGGGTCTGTTAAGCCGTCATACCTTGGTAGTCCGGTTGAGATCTTAGCATCGACACCAATGCGTTCATCAATGATCTCCTGAACGAATGGTGAGTCTCGCTCTCTACGGAGCCTCTGTTGCCCGTCCGGGTGGAGAGTCCTTTCTACATTCCGCCTCGAGATTTCGTCTAGGAGCCTATTCAGCTGTTGTACTTGGTTGGATACCTCCTCCCATTCCTGCTAATCTGCTTGGGACACATTTCTGCCCTGTCGGAATCTTGAACGCTCGACCCTATCGCGTTGCTGGGCTCGAAGGGGTCTAACGCCGTGATCAACAGAATCTGCTACCTCCTCCTACGGCGAGGGACGGGCCATTTCTCTAGGAAAGCGGCCTAGGCTCAGTTCTCTTCTTGATGGGGGCCTTCGGGATTTCGATCACTGAGAGTTCTCCTCAGGCAGCCCTCTCTCCGGGGCAGCAGGCTGGGGCGTGGCACTGGCTGCCGGCTCCAGTTGTATGGCATGTCAGTTCAATGCGGCTGAGAGCTAGGTAGAAATTTGTGCCGAGATTTGTTCACTGATGAGTTGCATCAACTGGGGCATCATTAACGTGACCAGAGGCTCAGGTTGGGCACTGGATCCTTGGGCCTTTGGCTCTGGATGCTGCCGAAGGGGAGAAGAGCTGGACCTCCTATTTTCTTCTCTCCCAGAGGGAGCTCGCCTGGTGTTCACTATTTTCGATAGAGGATTCAGTATTCCCACAGACGGCGCCAAATGATGAGGGTTGAATTTGTTAGGTATTGGTCCAACTACGAGTTTGAATGGGCCTTAACCTCACTAGTCAGTATTCTTGTTCAGGTGGGACGAATCCTGCAATCACAGCAAATGTCAGGCTAGCCGAGGAGCCCTCGGCTTAGGCCCTCCGACGCTCAAGTCAGTACAGATCGACAAGATATATCGAGTAATGGAGTAAAGGCTTTGTGTATGTATGAGAGCATACCTTAGAAAGGTTGAAGTGAGAGTATTTATAGCCTTCTCCTTTTTGGGGAATTGTTTGAGATGCCCCTGATGCATTCAGGGGCCTTTACCCTTATACAAGGGGTGATTAGTAATTTCCTCTCCCTGCATATTTCCAGATAACTGTCCTTCCAGGTTTTAAGGACATGATAGTACAATGTTGGGCACCTGCTGTGTCAGGCGGTGAGGGGGGGTGGCATGTGCCATTAATGCGAAGGCATGCCGCTCGTCAATGCATTTAATGCGGAGGCAGAGTACTGTAGTATCTCAACCTCGCTGGTCGACCAAGTCGACCAGACGTCGTTATGTCACGGAGGTACAGTCAAAAGAGAGGTCGATTGAGGTCGATTGCACCTATGGGCCTCATATGCAAGATTGGGCCTGGTGTTGCGTCTTTGGGCCAGCTTGATTTGGGCCAAGGTATTTGGGCCATCCCATATCACTAATTGTCTCTTATTGATTTTTTGAGATTCTACAAAATATTGTTGACTAGTTACATGCATATATGTATATGTGTGTGGTTGTATTATTGCTATAGACCGGAACTTTAGTAACAGAAGCCTTTGTTCCTGTCAATTCAAACCATTCCGGCAGCGATAACGCCGATAAAGTAAACCATACCTATTGTGCACCCCCTCCCCCCTTCCCCATTTTATTAAAATTTATTCAAAATAAATTAAGATAAGGTAAAAATTAAAATCCCACTTTATGTTATTTTCAACATGAAAATAAAGCTCTAAAATTGAGAATAAAGGGGTTAAATGACAAGACAAATTAATTTTTCGAGGGTTAAAAATTAAAAAATACTAAAAAGGTCCAATAAATTAAATAATAATCGAATAAAAATGCTAGAATTGACTAATTGCTAAATTAAATAATAATTGAAAATCCAATTGACTAAACCTATCAAGAAAAGTATTTAGACTCTAATTGGCCGAAGGCCACTAGGGAAGAAAAATTATAAATACTAACTTGCAAAGTCAAATTGGGCACAAAAAAACACTTGTAAAAATTGTGAGATCTTTCTGCATCGTGTTTTAGGGGAAAAGAAATCTAAAAAGTATTGACTTCTTAAAAGGAACTTAGCTCCATGTCTGAACAACATCACTCATAAAATTGAACTTACAATGGTCTAAGGATTGTTTCTACGTCCTTCATTTATATAATTTACTTACATACACTTCTAGAACCATTATATTAATTTCATGTCAGACATTTATTTATTAAAAGTGTTTGAAAAGCTTTATCAGAACTGTACGTATTGGCCTTCAATTGCCTTTTTGAAGACCTTGATTTTAGTGTATTTTAGGATCAAACCTCATAATCTTTAGTTGACGTGCTTCTTCATGAATACTAACTAAAATATTTAGATCGCTCTCCTAGAAGCTTTTTCAACTTGCGTACTTGAGTCAACAGGAATAGGTGCCATCCACATAGAACACCAAGTCAAAGTCGATTTGGTTACAACCTAAAGTTAGAAGAGCTTTATCTTCTCTCTAATTGATCATCTCACATGAATTTTTGTGGCAAGGGAGAAAATGAATTTAATTATACAAATTAAGTAATATTAGGAAGATAATTATGGTAGAATATATATTGTCATTTGATTAGTTAGTATAAATATTTTTTTAATTTTTTAAGTTAGTGTCGAAAAAGCTACTTCATGATTTCCATCTGGATATTTTATCAAGCTCACTTAGAAGGAAGGTTTTTTGTAATCTTGCATGAAGAGGCAATTAGTTGATAGGTATTTTATTATTTTAGACAGGAGTACATATAAATTAGACCTTATAATTGCAATTGATTAGCATCTATAATTCATTATCTCGCACAAACTTCTACCGAAAGGAAAATTATGAAAATATATCCAAAAAAATTCTGCGCATTTATATATATATATATATGCTTTAGAGGATGCTAAGCAAAATGCATTGAATCCCCACCTCATGAATCATCACCATCAATTTATTTCCACACAATTATTCCTAAATCCTAACCTTTTTGCCATTTCTTTCATCAATTCTTCCCCTGTTATAACCTTTTTTTTTCCTATTTCTACTAATTATTCCTAACTTTTTTTCCATTTCTATCATCAATTCCTAACCTTCCAATTGTGCATCTTCTAACCTTTTCTGCAGTCAAAAGCCGAACCCTTCTGTTTTAGAATTTTCGCCTCGTGAATCATCATCATCATCATCATCATCATCATCAATTTATTTCCACCCAATTATTCCTAACCTTTTTACCATTTCTTCCATCAATTCTTCTACTACCCCATTCTAACCTTTTTTTTCATTTCTACCAGTTATTCCTAACCTTCTTTTCCATCTATCATCAATTATTATGTATCTCCTAGCCTTTTCTGCAGCCAAAAGCTGAACCCTTTTATTCTAAAATCCCCACCGCATGAATAATCATCGTCAATTTATTTCCACCAAATTATTCCTAACCAATTTTGCATTTCTATCATCAATTCCTCTATTGCTCGTCTCTATCACTATTGGACCATGCCGTTGAACACCATGCCTTAAAATTCCACTATACCTAATAAAGGGTGAAAGCATTAATATCTATTTTGGTGGAGTGGAAAGTAAATGTACAACAAAAATAAATAAATCGATAAAGAAATTGCACATTTTCTCTAGATAATAGTTTGAGTGAGTGCAATTGCAAACCAAATATTTTACCCACCCACTTTTGTTTTCCTATAAAGTTGAGGGAAACACCGAAGACACTACAAGAAAACAATCCTTCACTAACATAAAATTTATGACAAAGCAGGTTTCGTCACTGCTTGAAAATAATTGTGATAGATTTTTGATGGATTACTAACGAAACTAATAAAATGAGTAAAAATATACATTAGTCATGATACTTGTGACGGATATGAAAACCATAAATTGATATGAAGAGTCCGTCATAAAATTTATAACTTAAATATGATTTTTCGATTTGTGACAGAAATTCCATCACAAAATTAGTTCTGTGACGCACTTTAGTTCCATCACAAACTAATTAGTGACAAAGCATAAACTAATGGATTTAGAAATAAATCTATCACAGAATGATAGATCTCATTAAATTTATGATGGACTTATTTTACAAATTCATTAGTATATGCTTTGTCACTAATTAGTTTGTGATGAAAATAAAGTGCGTCACAGAATTAATTTTATGATGGAATTTCTGTCACAGATTGAAAATTCATATATATTGAAGTTATAAAATTTATGACGGAAGCTTCATAATAATATATATTCTTCATATCCATCACAAGTATCATAACTAATATATATTTTTGCTCATTTTAGTAAGTTCATTAGTAATCTATAAAACTTCCATCACAATTGTCTTTGAATTGTGACAAAATCCTTTTCATCACAATTTTTTCATTAGTGAATGGATGTTTTCTTGTAGTGAGATAAGGGCTTGAATGAAAAAAAATATATACTTTATAATAAAAGAAAAAATGATAGATTTTAAAAAATATCTATGTATACTATCATTTAAAAAAAAGTCTATTTTGTCTCTAATGAAATTTATGATACCAAACTTCTGACACATCAAATCTGTTTTTTTACCTATTCTATATATTCCATAAAACTCATATGCCCATGCAATCACTATATATTTATATATTCAAAAATTTCTATTACCATAAAGTAAGCTCAATATTTTAATGATTTTTGAATTTTTTGCCTTTCATTTGGTTATAAACTATGGAATTTTTACTTTATGTGACTGCTATATTCATAATTTTGTAAATTATAGATATATGTTTTAGATATATGTTAATTTTTAGTATAATGAATATGAATATATATATATATATAAATAATATGATTACTCCAAAATACTTTTATGCGAGTGGAGATTGCGTGTAAAGGATTGCTAACATAGTAAAAATAATATTATCTTGGGTCCACTTTTTTTAAGAGATTCACTTTAATTTATTCCAGTCACAGTGAATAATTTGATTGAAAAATTATTACACTAATTGTCCTAAAGTAGATAACTCTCTCCTTACCAAGCTTTTATTCCCTTTTTCCATACCAAACTTTTATTTCCTTTTTCCCTTTTGTGTGGCTGATTTATAATCTAAGTAAATTGATCAAGTGGCCTATATACATATGTGTGTATTTATAATTGTTTCGTTGTGGCGCGTCAAATAATTTTCCAAAAAACAACTGAAATTGGAATCCATATGAGGCAAAGGTTAGTTTTACAATGTGTCAGCACACATTTTATGTCCAAATCAAAGGTACAAGATTCGGACCAACTTTCATGTCACGGAGTAAATATGGAAATATTACTTTATGCACGTTAGGTCCTATGATAATTTAATTTTTAAATATTTATTTATATTATTAATAAAACACCTACTCTTTTTGGTGTTTTTTGAGTGATTTGTTCAAAATATCCCATTTTTTTTTATATTATTAATAAAACATCTACTCTTTTTTAATGTATTTTTGAATGATTTGCTTAAAATATCCCTACCTAAGCCTTCTTGCCATATATACAAGCAAAGTCTAAATGAAGATACATGTAACAATAAGTCATTTGTCTTTTAGCATTGTGGCATTTCACAATGGAGAATATTCGATTACACCAGTTTTAGTTTATTGCCGTTGTTGATCAAATTGCTAAATAACGAGGAGATCTGAGCTCTCCATGGCCTATGCTTGTGGCTTATGTGTCATGCCTCAACTCAATAAAATAATATATTTTTTACATACAAATCAATAAATGAATTTAATTAAAAATGTTATTCTTTATCTCTTGATCTTATTAATTCTTCCCCGCATTTGAAAATGTCTGTAACACCCCTAAAATTCAGTATTTCAGAAAATCAGTGTAGTGCCCCTACTGGGGGTAGCACCTAAGCTGAGGCACCGCTTTGATTCAAACTTAAATCTCACACATAATCCTAACAATAAGCCCATCAGAAATATTTTCCAAAATTTTCAAAGATAGCAACAAGCTTCAACCTAAGCACGTCTTACAGAAGTACAAATTTCAAACCATCACAAGTTTCTCATTCATCATTTCATACCTACTACAATTCATAAGTTCAAGTCAGACATTTCACCACATCTCCAAGTTTTCACTAAACATAAAAGTGATCTATACACAAGTTTAAGCACCTATTCTATTACAAAATATATTTACATCCTTCCAAGCCTGAAGTACAAGATCATCACTAAAGCCTATTTGAAAATGTCAAGAGATATTAGGGGTAAGTTCAAAGACTTAGTGAGGGATAATTTAAGAATAACAGAAGAGATCTATCAAGGAAGGTTCAACTCAACAGATCATCAATTCAACATACAGTACATAGCAGATTCAAAATCGAACAGTAAACATAGCAAAATAGGAAACGCTCCTACCTAATTGCTCCAAGATAAATTTCAGACAAACAGAATTCAGATAAGCAAAACAAAACTAAAGCATATGCATTCCAAGAAAACTACAGACGTGCATTGCAGAATCACCTTATTCCAGTCAGACAAGTAGTTTACCTAAGCATAATAGCTTGGTTTATGGAAAATGCCCATAGCGCACCGCTAATACCTAGGGGAGAGTCCCTAGTGTACCGCAAACACCCAAGGAAAAGTCCCTAACGTATCTTTGACACCGATGGGAAAGTCCCTAGCATGCCCCACATAACCAAACATTTTGCCCGGATTGGCCTTTAGCCCATATTTTCTCTATACATATAATAGAATTCACAACCATTTGTGCAAATGTCTACGGGAAAGTCCCTAGTGCACCGCCGGTTCCTAAAATAAAATAGTACATAACAGAACAAAACAGAACAGAAATGCCATCAAGGCAACATGATAGCAACAATAGATTCAGATAAACCAACATGGCCAAATAATGCTGAACGGATAAACAAATATGCCAGCGAGGTAACAGAGAATGGTATAAATCAGTACAGATACGAGACAAACAGACAGACAACTGAGATATAGATAACAGATAAGGTTCTGCATGCCAGAGCAGACAAAAACATAATCGATATCAAAATAACCCTCACAGGGGTGTTCAAATTAGATAACAGATAACAAATAAGAATTCCAACATATTTCAAATTTTAAACAAACAGAGTACGGTAAAGAAACAGAAAACCCACACAGGTACTTATCACAAATAACAGATAGTTAGGAAAAGTGCCAGATTGGCAGACCCTCACCTCTTGTAGTTTTAGCAAAACAACCATAGCCCATAATCTACTGGTCGAAAGGACCCATTTCTTCGTCACCTAGTCAAAAGAATATTTCTAAAGTCAAATTCCTATTCGACTCTAGTGACTTTCTAGAATTGCATCATAAGTACTCTAACATTACTAACTTATTAATCAATGTGATGATGTAGGATCAATGGGTAGTATCTACACAAAGTACTCTAATAAATCGATTATTATAGAATTTATCACGATGTTCTATATCGGTCCCATAAATAACATGACATCTCATTCTTAACTAAAAAGTCATATCATATCATTATCCTAGTCAATCTATACCAAATAGTCCAATCTCTACAATTAATTAATCTTAGTCAAATGCCACTTAGTCTCATTACATAACTCTTAATACCATTATTAAATCCAATTTTGGCATTTTGCATGATGTGTTTGGGTCCACTATTCAATATTCCTTGCATGGGAATCTTGCACACCTATATATATATATATATATATCAGTTATCCATATCATCAAGTTTGTCATGAAATACAAAGTTTCCAAAGGTAAGGTACACTATATACATATACATATATATATCAACTACAACCAACTAAATCCAAGTTTTTCCACTGGACTTCCGAAACTACAAACTGATGACACAAGTGCGTTCGTTGCGTCAAGGAGATGAAACTGCCTCTCCGCCATCGCTGTGCCGCCGCCAGCCATCGTCCGTCGCTGTCGAACTAACTCGATGTCACCACTAAAATGCTCATCTCTAGCTCCTGAGTCCAATGCTACTATCAACTATCAGTTTCACGGCATGGATCACCTTCAATTGAGCTCAACAAGGTCCAAATGGGTCTCTCACCACCGCACTCCGATCACCATTTTTCATTGCCACCATCGCTCCAAACTCATATGCAACGTTGTTTTCAGCTTCTCCGTGCTGAGGGCTTCCAGAATATCTGCCCAGAATCTAGTTTTGGCTGTGGCTCCACTGTGCCCATCGAGGTCCACCGTTGCCAGTTTGGATCCCCATTTTTGGTGACCCGCCGCCCGTTCAATAGTGCATGTGATGTGTGAGTGTAGCCGGAGGAGTGGGGAGTGTTTTGATCAGAGTGGTTTGGGGAAAAACGCCCGTCGGAGGGAGATTGCTAGTAGTGGTTGTGGGTGGTCGCGATTGATGGAGGAAAAAGGAATGAGGGGTTCAAATGCAATTTTTCCACTTTTATAAAATTGAATTTTCCAGTTTTGCAGATTTGCCCTAAAAATTTTTGAACCTCAATTAAATCCTTGAAATTTTTTAAAAATACAACTTTGACCCCATTGACCAAAATTCTTCCATGCAAACCCCAATATTTTCAAAAAGTGTTTAATCAAATTTTGATAAATTTTGGATTGACCCCAAACTTTTAAAATTTCTAAAAATTAAAGTTTTCTTATTAACAAGTTGACCACCAAATTTCAATAAAATAATAAATTAGCAATTATAACATAAGATTCATTAAATTTAAATATATTAAAATTAAATTCTATAAATTATGAAATTTTGAGGTGTTACAATCGAGATTTAAAAATTAAGATTTTGATTAATCAGATTTTAGGGCTCAAAATTAATATTAAAAGAACTTGATTGCAAAGATTTTGGAAGTTTTTGGGTGAATTTATAATTTTTAAAAACTTGATTGGACTAACTTGAGAAGTTTTGGGGGTTGCATGGCTATTATTTTTTGTCAAAGGGGTCATAGTGACAGACTAGCATAATTAAGGGCTGAATTGAAGTTTGAGCAAACTTCGGAGGACCTTATTGTAATTTGGAGGAAAGTTCTTGGGGCCAAACCAAAATTTTTGATAGTGTCCCTTATATATATATTAGATTTTGCATTTTTTACCCCATTTTATCTTCTTCCTCACCCTCTCACCCACGGCCACCCACACCTCCCGCCAACAATTTTGTTCCCAATGAGCTTTCTCCAAACCAAACCGAGCAACTTCTTCCCCTCACTCCCACAACCACAACCAGACCTTCTTCTCCCCGAAACCACTAGTGGAATGGCCGAAATTGCAAAGATCGAGTTGGCTCACGGTAGAGCTTGGTGGGTCTCCAATCTTTGGCAACTAAAGCTTGAAAATGAGTATTGGGTTTTGAAGGTTTCAACTCAAAGGTTGTGAAGGTAGTTTTAGATTGAAGATTAAGCCGGCGACAAAGGAGAATTTGAGCAAAAATTCGACGGAGGAAGTGGTAGTATTGGGCGGTTGAGGCCAAAATTGGAGCTCAATTCGGTGGTGAATGGAAAAATTGATTTGGGAGTTTGATTATTTGAGCTAAAATGAGTAGTTTGGTGGTAAGTTTGTGTATTTCTGGCGATGGTAAGCGGCAGCAGACGGCGACCAGAGGCCGCGACGTGGCGGTCTAGAGGTAGTTTTTTTTGCTCGTCATGAGGATTGTGACAGTGGTTTTAGTTTTTGATTCTGGCATCTCAATTGTAGGATCTTGGGTAAAGGAATGGGAGTTGGATTTATATGTTTATATATATATATGTATATACATACAATGTACCGTTATTTCCATTGGATGTTGTAATATGCCAAGAATGAAGAGTTGAGATATGATATGGAATATCTTTGCCCATGCAAGGACTATAGTGTAATTAGTGGAATTGGATTCGTATTATTATATGATAATTAGGGATTAATTGAGTTTTTAGGTGGTTAAGTTATTATTTGATGAAATTGGAACTTAAGAAATGATAATTGGGTAATTTAAGATGTTATTGACTAAGGCTCAGTATATGCTCGTGCTAGTATAAGTTTGGTGAATTTTGATTCATATTATTTTATGGAATATTGGGAATTACTGAGTTAATTAGACGAGAAACCCTAATTCTATGAATTTGGGACCTAATGGCAATAATTGGGGTTGTTAAGCTAATTGGCCTATTATTGATGATTTGGGATATCATATAAGGTTAATAGTAAGATTGTAATTATTAAAGTTATCGAGGTTGAGCAAGGATTTTGATTGTGAATTCATTCCTTTGGTTAGGTCACGAAGAAGTAGGTCCCACAGACTAGTAGACTGTAGATTGAGGTGCATTTCTCAGACTACAGAGGTGAGGGTCTGCCAACCTGGCACTCCTTTTAATTATCTGTTATTGGAATAAACTCTTGTGTGGGTTTTCTATTTCTGTAAAGTACTTAGATATGTTATTGAAATCTATTAATTCTTCAGAATTTGTTTGTTATCTAGCAATTGACCTGTATACCCCTGTGAGGGTTCGCCTTCGATTAATATCTATTATCTATCCGTACTTATTATCCTTTTGATTGATTCTGTAATATGTCCATTTTGGCACCCAAAACCTCATACTGTTATTTGTTATCTATCCATACTATTATCTGTGATCTGATACCCGACTGTCTGTTATCTGTTATTGATCTAATACCTTGTTCCTAACTGTTAAGCTTGGGATAAGCTGATATATTGTTCCCAGCTATAAAGCAGGATGAACTGTTAAAGGACTTATATGATTATTTTGATATGATCTGTTAGATTGATTCGATTGATCTGATCTATTTATTGATTGATTTTGATTGTTTCCTGATTGATTGATTGCTTGACTGACTGACTGATTGGTTGATTGTTTGACTGACTGCATGCCTAACTGACTGACTAATTGACTAACTAATTGCCTACATGACGGACTGTATGAACGTATTTTGATCTGTTTTGCCTGACTGTTGATTTACAGTCTGTTTAGTTTATTCTTCCTCAATAGATTCTTTCTGTTATGCTTACAATTATCCCTTACTAAGTCCTTTAGACTTACCCCCTTCCCCCCATCCAGTTTATTTTGATTCTCTCAGACAGGGAATGAGCGAGGAATTTGGACTCCCACTGGATAGGAGTATATTTTGTAATATATCAGATGTTGCATGTATATATGGAAATCGTCTGATTGCTAAATATGAATTTGAGGCATATGATACGTTATGTTGATATAGATGACTTAAGGATTGTAAATATTTTGTTATATAAGAATGTGAAACTTGGCATTTACTTTGTGGTTTATCGAGTCTGTTAAATTTGAAATTCCACTACTTTTGATAAGTTGAATTTGAGGTTTTGTGGCATGTATTTAGTTTATAGGCTGTATATTACAAGATTGTTGCAGGTTTGTTTAAGTTGGAATCCGCTGCTCTTTTCGATAAGCTTGAAAGTTTAATTATGGGCTATTGCTTGTATTTTAGGTTTAGAATTATTAATTGGAACGTTTTGATATCTTAACTTTGGGTTACTCGGAGTGGGGTGTCACAACGTTAATAAAAGAACATGCTCAGATGCCCAACAAACATTTGAAAAATTTTAAGATACAAAATATTCAACAATAACTCAGAATAACTTATAATCAACATTACCATGTGACTGTAACCCCAAAATTGGAGGATAATCCAGAAACCACCAAAACTAAGCTTACAAAATTCAAAACTAGTTTCAAGTTGGCATATAACAAACATCCTATCATGCCCCAAAATCAAATCATACAGTCTAGTCTCGAGGCATGAAACTCAATCCCAAATAAAAGAAATCAATTATCTAAATCAAGATCTTAAACAATTGAAATCCAAACATTCATAGTAATCCAAATAAATCTAGCAACAAAAAAACTCAAAATGCCCAATATTCCTCCTTCAACTGAAAAAAAAAATCATTAAAAGAGAAGAACTAATTTGCCAACATAGCAATAAAGCTAAACCTACTGCAAAGTCCTTATTCCCAAAGAAAACCTTCAATTCTGGTTCTCATCAGAAGTTGGTTCAACATCCTCACTAGGGTTAGGATCTAGGTCTGCCAGCAGAAAGTTAAAAAAGAAAATAAGTGTGAATAAAAGACTCAGTGGGTGCCAAGTTTGTGCACTGTGAGTTCATAATCAAAAACCAGTTGTACAGTGAAAGATATTGAGAAATATAAGTGGAATTCATAAACTAGTCCTGCAGACAAGAATCTCTCCAGCCTTATTGCTCCAAGAATAGATTTCAAACAATCAAGAGATAAGTATGATCAAGCAAACTCGAATAGCATATGTATTCCAATAAATCTAGACAAGACATACATATCAAAATCACCTTATACCAATCAAACAAGCATTTTTACCAAAGCGTGATAGCTTGGTATATGGTTGTGCCCATACGGACCGTATGATGCACAGTGATACCCAGGGGGAAATCCCTAGCACACCTCCCGATACCCAAGGAAAATCCCAAGCGTATCCCATGCACTGTGATGCCTAGGGGGAAATCCCTAGCACAATGCCCAATACCTATGGGGAAATCCCTAGTGTACTGTTGATACCCAGGGGGAAATCCTTAACGTATCACATATCCAAACATTTTGCTCGTGATGCCCAGGGGAAAATTCCTAGTGCAACGCCCGATACCCAGGGGGAAATCCCTAGCGTACCGTTGATACCCAAGGGGAAATTCCTAGCATATTACATATCCAAACATTTCGCCCAGTTAGACCTTTGGCCAATCAATTCTCCATACAATTAACAAGTACTAATAACAATTACGCAGATCCCAAGGAAAAATCCCTATCGCACTGCTGATACTAAGTAAAACAAGTATGCCAACAAGGCAATAGATAACGATATCGATCGATACGGATAACAAGACATTAACAAGTACTGATCAAGAACAAGTACAATAATGTATAATAATTGGAAGTTCTGGGCGCGATAACGAACAAGTACGAATTCATAGCAGAGTACAACAAAACATAACCTTCGCAGGGGTATATATGTCAAATAAAAATTAGCAAGCAATCTCTCAAGAAAATACGATTCAGATAACAAGGCAAGCAGGTAAGCAAGTACGATTTCAACAATCAAGAGCAAAACATATTGAACCCTCATAGGGGTCACTCCGCCAGAACGAATAGGTATAAGTAATGCCAAATTGGCAAACCCTCACACACCCAGACCAAGTTGGATCTGACTAACATTAATATTAACCAGCTGATCATCGAATTTTAATAGCTAGTCTAGAAGCATTAAAAAAATCACAAAAGCATAGATTTTCTTTTACCTAGAAATAAAATAAGAAAATATTTCTTTTTGTGTGCAGTGGAATACATATATAGTGCAGTGTATATCAAAGAAAAGTTTCATAGCATGTGTTGCTATACATATATCCTTCTAGTTTTGAAAAGTAATATCATATAATAGTTATAAGTTAGGCACTCACCTTCAAGATTGATCCTAGAAGTCAATCATATCTCAGTGTTAATCAACTTAATTGTTGAGTCACCTAATTTATTTAATAAATAAATCAATCACCAATTTAATTGACTAACAAGATAAAATTTACTTGGGACTAGCCTAGTACATACATTCTCACAAAACTTATCAAGAATGTATCCTATCGTATGTACTTTGTTGATTAGCTCATAACACACTTTCTAGTTATCCGATTGACTCGATTCTTATGGCATTACAAAGCTAAGAAAGAGTAATAAAACTATTATGTGGATGATGCAGTCTCAATTGGCTAATATGAGAGAGGAAATTTGAGTTCAAGGGGCAGCAGTGGTACGAAAGCAAATTTCCAATTTTAAGGAAATTTTTTGATGTGACACTTGATTGTATCTAAGCTATAACTTTTACTACATGCCCCGGATGAAGGTGATTCATAATCCTGTAAAAACCTATGATATAGATCTATAATTCATATACTGACCTTATTGCCCAATTAAATTTGAATCGTGTAGTAAATGTTGTCACAATATTCTATTTTAGGAAAATCGAAGTCCTGTATTTTTCATATTGCCACTTCACAGTATTTTAGCCATAACTTTCTCCCTATACATTGGATTAAAGTGATTTAAATGTTTGTAAAAACCTAAGATATAAATGTTTGGTTCTTATGTTGACCATATTTCCAGATTCAATAGAAATCTAGTAGTAAAAGGTGTCAAAATGTTCTATTCTAAGAAAATCGAAGTCCTGTATTTCCATACTTGACACATCTTAGTATGTTGATCATAACTTTGTCTATATAAATCGGATTGTGGTGATTTATACACAAATAGAAACATAAAATAAAACATAAAATTCATATGTTGACCATATTTCCCAATTAAATCAGAATAGAGTAGTAAAATTCGTCATAACATTCTGTTCTAGGAAAATTAAAATCTTGTATTTTCTACATAGCCACACTGTAGTATTTTAGTCATAACTTTCTCTATATACATCATATTAAAGTGATTTCAAAGGATGTAAAAAGATAAGAGACATATATTCAGTTATTATGTTGACAATATTTCCAAATTAAATTTTAATCAAGTATAAAAAGGTGTCACAATATTCCATTTTAGGAAAATTGAAGCCCTGTATTTTCTGTCTTGCCACACTTTTGTATTTTAGTCATAACTTTCTCCCTATATATCGGATTGAAGTGATTCAGGCGGAAATAGAAATATAAGAAACATATTTGAAATTATTATGTTGATTATTTTACTTATTTAGGTAAGGAAGAAGTAGAAACGGCACCATAAATATCCATTTTCAGAAAAATCGAAGTCCTATATCTTCTGACTGGACACATCTTAGTATTTTGGCCATAACTTACTGAATTTAAATCAGATTGAGGTGATTTAGGAGGAATTAGAAACCTAAGACACAGATATAAATTTTTTATGTTGATCACTGTGCTTAATTCTGTCGAAAATAAGTATTAAAACTGTCAAAAATATCTATTTTTGAGAGAATCAAAAGCTAACAGCATCATTGAATTTCACAATTATCAAATATGAAGTCTACAAACTCACGAATTACCTTGTGTAATTTCTAATGCACTTCCTACAAATGCCGTCTCCTTTTCCTTTCCCCTCGGCCACAACTGCTGTCCCTTTTCCTTCTTCCCCTTTTTCCTCTTTCATTTACTATTAAATGTAATTGGGGTTTTGTTTTTAGGGACTATATTTACATGAAAGAAGTGGTTTAGTTCAAGTAGGACTCTAGTCAAATTTCCTTCTAGGACTAGGATAATTCCATTATAATTCTAGTATCTCTATTGTTTATTCCCATAATTCAATAGTTCAACTCCTTATATTAATATGATATTAATTCAAGTAGAATTATAATTTATACTCCCCAAAATATAGAGTATCTACAGTGTACATATATAATATTAATTATCACTATTTGATCAAAAGATAATCTAATATTATCTATATATTATATACATAAATATATCACATGCCTTACTACAATTTTAATTGAAATAGTAAATAAAATAAAATAAGATATATTAATTGATTAAATACAAAAAAAATTCTGGGGCATTACACATCCCATATGACATAAATTCCACATCACATAGCAAAAATTGTTATAGTCAATATAATTATGCAAAACATATTTACATATATTAAGTATTGCAATATAATTCCCTTACTAAAGAATATTTTAAATCTAAATCATAAGTAAGATATTCAACTTGTGCTGCTCTTATAAAGCTAAGAAGAAAGCATCACTTTAAGATCCTTCCCATCACTGCTTCCAACATTATTTTAGAGCTTGATTTTTCATCCCCAAAAGCTGAAAATTTTATTATGCATGAAAGATTTATTTTTGGACGTTTTTGCGTACAAAAACCACCCTACAATTACAAGAGTCAAAAGTGTAATAATTGTAGTAGTTTTTGTTAGAAACAACTGCCCAGCTACTTTTCATCAAGAACAACTATTGATGAAGGCCGCCTAAGGATGAATTAATTTTGGATGGAAATGAAGAACTATGTCAGTGAGAAGGGAACTGTTGTTGAGGAAGAATAAAATCAAGTCTTAGGATTATTATCTTAATTTGATGGTTTCTATTTTGACCCGCCTTCCCTTTTGTAGAGACTAGTAATTTTAGCACATTCGATGCATGTGTTAAAATATTTATAACATAAAGTAAATAAAATAAATATTTATTTTTGATATAATATTAATTTTTTAAATAACATTTAATATTTATTTAAAAATTTATATACAATAATAATAAAATATTATGATAAGATGATAATTATGGGTGTAAAATATATGAGTTGTAAATAGTAATTATTATATAAATTGTAGTTATGAGGATTGAGGGTATTTTTAGGTCCATTACACGAGAACATACTAACAATTTGGCACATCTGATGTATGTGTTAAAACTTTTATCATATTCTTTATATGATAACAATATTTATTTATTTTTTATATAATCCAATTTTATTTGAATAATTTTAATTTATTTATTTATCTTTTTATAATTAAAAATTAAAAAATTATGATAAAATAGTAATTGTAAGTATAAAATAGGTGAATTATGAATAGTAGTTATTGCATAACTTATAGTTATTAGGGGGGGAAAGAAGCCTAGCACGTTAGCTTTCAAATTTTACCTTTTTTAGTCATCAATTGGCATGGACGAATATCTTGTTTTGAAGACACTTATCCTTGACTTAATTCTACTTTTTGTACGTTGGCAATGGTGCTCCTATTAGACGATGTCCTTTTCACTCCTTGAATTATTACAAAATTATTAATATTAGCTATGAGTTTAGATTTTTAACACTATAAAAACTATTAAGGCATCAACTAGTAATCAGCTATGACCAATCTATATCTGATGATAAAAATTTGTAGTTTTAGTTATAAAATTAATCTAGTCATGTCCAAAGTAGATGATATCATAGCTAACTCTTGCTATAATCAATTCAAAACTCAAAATTATTCTTTTTCTTATATCTATTAATTAATTTTTCTATGGTTAACACATTGCTAATCTGTTATGCTTTCAACAACCAAATTGACCTAGTCAAGTCCAAAGTGGATGATTCCATAACTAATTCTCGCTACAACCAATTCATAACTAAAGATTATTCTTTTTTCTTATATCTATTAATTTTTCTATGGATGACACAGCTAATCTGTTGTGTTTTGAGCAGCCAAGGCTACGAATATATAACTAATTATTTTTGTTGCTTGCATTTAAAAAATTTACATTTACTACAAAAAATTTGTAGCTATACTTGATGACCATGGCTATAAAATTAATTTTGTAGCAATTTTTTCAAAATGAATACCTAATTTTTTATAATATTTTCTTCGATTATAATGTAATTGCACGTTATCTAGGGAAATAACTTCACATATGTTACATCTCTATTATCACGCATGGAAATAAATAATATAAAACTTCCTTGATTATTATTTTCCTTTTGCATGGGCCCTCAAAATATAGGCAAAATAATATACATGAAACACATGCACATGCGTAGAACTAAAGAGAACTAAAGAGAACTAGTTTAAACAAGAAAGAAAAGAGTATGTATGTGTGTACAAATGTATATAGCTTGTTTCCTTTCTTTTGCTTTTTTTTTTTCCCTCTTTGGTTAATATTAGATGAACCAATCTTTTCTTTTGGGAATTCAATCCCGCCTTTTGATTAATTTCGACCAGTGGGTATAATGTCGACATACTTGTTAGTCAGAGTGCTTCATATGTTTGGAACTTTGGATTTAGCATAATTCAGAAAAAGCAATGAAAAACGAAAATTATAAAAATTAAATGCCACCTTTTCTAATTATAGCATATATGTCTAATATAATAACACGTAGAAATAAAAAAAATGCATCCATGATTACATCCCACCCCCCACCCCCTTTTTTTTTTTTTTGGTTTACTCTTTTGGTTCTAAAATTTTGATGAGTAAACAAAAAAAAAAAATTTAGGAAGGTAAAATTGTATTTTTTGTCCTATAATTTTGCCCGTTCTGCCTTTTAATTAGTTCTGTAATTTGTAAAATTTTAATTTTAATCATGTATGTACGGAAAAATTATCATATTTAATCCTTTTTTTGTCGAAAATCAAAAAATTGGCAGGAAAAACTAACGTTGCGTGGTGGAAGTGTGTCCATTAAAAATTTTTGCATTGTTGGTAAAAAAAATTAGCTAATATATTTAAGTCACAAGGCTAGTTGGCTTATTTTATTTTATTTTTTTTATTGCTTAGTTGGCAACATGACATAAAATTTATATATAAACATAAACTTATATAAATATATTTTTATATAATTTATAATTATTAACTAATTAAGAAATAAAAAGTCAACTCTACCATACTAACAACATAATTTTAACTTACATACTTAAAATAATTTAATTTAATTTATACATAAAATAAAAAATAGATAAATTAAAAGTGAATAAAAAAGAATGAAAAAAAAAAAGGGAAATTCTTCCTCGGCCCTCCCTCGCACCCCTCTCCCATGGCTAGCCACTATGATCGGGCTGGCCATGGCGGCCTCTGGCCGCTGATGCTGTGGCTAGCCTGTGTTAACCCTTTGACGTTTTTTGCATGAGTTTAAGAGTTTTGATTATGATAATATTTGTTGCATGATTAATGTGAATTATTCCCAGAAATCTGCTAGAACTTGTCTTATGTTGTCTGGAACATATTTTGAGCTGTTTGGAGCTTATCTTCCATTATATTTTGGCAGCACATCTTTATATTTGATTAACCACATCATATCTCTTATTTATGGAAGGAATATCATATTGTTGAGCTTGAACATGTGCTCATCATAGCCAAATTCAATGAATGTAATATATGGAATAATTGACTAACGGCTTCTTTTATTTTCTTGTTATCTCTTCCCATTTGATAACCTTTTAATAATTTAAGGAAGAGCATTTTCGGCATTGACATATTAAATTATCTTTAAATAATTTGTAGAGAATTCATAAGTCTCGTCTGGAATTTGCCTTCCATAAATAATTGGAATCTGACTTACCTTTTTCATGAAGATCGTCTAGATTAATTCATATGTTTCATATTAGGGAAGTATATCCTTCTTGGCTCTAAATCTTGCATCTCTAGATTGCTGAATAAGTTTATCTAATTTAGATGCCATAATTAAGAAAAATTATTCTTTTCTTAATTATCTGTTGAAATATGTCTATGCACTAGAACATACTTTCTATATTTAAAAGATCTCTAAAAGATTCTAGCCCGATTCATATCTTCTATGATTTAGGAAAGAAATCAATCTTGTCGTATTTATTGATAAATCCGCAATTCATGGTGCTAATGGATTTTTACTATAATATCTTGTTTTCTTATTTGTTTCCAACAGACACTTACCTAATTAAGGATTTATAGCCGTTGGACATGAACATATAAATAAGAAAATATGTAACATTATTGAGTGAATCACTTAGTCGGGAGAGAACTTTGTTAAGTATGTTGAGAAGTTGTGTGATACTCTCTTACATGTTCTTGTGCTTAATTATTTCTAATTCCTTGCTCTACGTGTGATTTCGAGGGACCTTGTGGTGAAGGAGGTCAAGTGGAGCTTTCCTTCAACGGACCTTGGGGAGACGAGGACAAGGCAGTTTGTATCTCAAAGGACCTAGTGGTGAAGAGGGACGGGAGTCGTACCTGCTCTCGAGAGACCCCATGAAGAGAACAAATCATCACTTGATTGCTTTAAGGACCTCTAAGTGAAGAAACCAGTTGGGCGGTACTGCTTGGAACTTTCTACAGTGTCCTTGGTTTCGGTTTAGAAGAAAAGACTAGAGCTTACCATATGGAGTGGCAGCAACTCGTGCATCAGTCCACAGAGATTGTGCAAGTGAATATGGCAGAAGTTCCCTCGGACCTGTTCACAAACAGTTGGTTTCACAGTGCTCTGGAACTTACATCATCCCGTCTGGGATCTGGTGTAACTCTTTGCGAAGAGCTGGTTTTCACCTTGCTAGGATGTTTCTGTTCCACTTTCATTACTGTCATATTACTATTTTTTTTTGTAAAAATATTCTCATACACTTATTAATTTAACAGGTTTAAAGTCCTAAGTGAAAGTTTAGATAGAGGACGTAGGCTTGTTGAACTTTTATAAATATCGGTATCTTATTACTTCTGTTTTACTGTTTTTCTTATCACTGGTCTGACTAGTATCTTAACTGGTACTTGTAAATTCCAGTCAATAACTAAAAGTGTTATTTGCAAAAGATTTAAACAATTTTTGAAAGGCCAAAAAATATTGTGAGTGATAAACTTCTGCTGCATTAAAACTTTTTAAGCCTAATTCACCTCCCTCTTAGGCATATAATCACTCACAGCCTGTCCACGTAGCCGCTTGCTAGGAGGCCACCATAGCGGCCTAGCTCATGACTACCATATTGGGTGGTCAGCTATGGCAGCCCCGGTGCTTTGGATGGGGGGGTGTCCGATGAGAGGAATAGGGGTTGAGAGGAAGAAGGATATACTTATATAATATACATGTATGCATGTATATATATATTAATATAAATATATGTGTGCATAATATATATATGTCAGAAAACATGTTAGCAAGTTTTCAACAACAAGGAAAAAAAACCTAAATGCGCACATTTTTGCTATGCCATGTCAGCTTTTCCGGCAATTTTTTTGGCAAAAAAGAGCTAAAAGTGATAATTTTTTAATACCTATTAAACTAAAATTGTAATTTTACAATTTATAGAAAAAGCCAATATGGGTAAAGTTATTATAATTTTACCATTTTACAATTGTTGGCTAAAGCACCTTTACAAAAATGTGTAATGTTGTGGGGAGGTTGGGGGAAGGAGAGTTTTCCTATATTAGCAAAGAACTTTTATTAATGGTAAACCTAAAGAGAGAGGCTTTAAAGAAAATCACATCTAATGAGGTATAGTTAGAGACAAGATTTCCATTTTAAAGATGGTTAAGTAAATACTGCATCTTTCCAAATGCATTGCTCATTTGATCCTATTTCCTTTTAGGGCGTTTTAAATTAAGGTTTGTTGTCATATCCCACAATCTCTCATGCATTTCTCAAATATATAATTATGTATAGCTTAAAAGCATATCCTACTGTATGTTGAAATTAATACGTCATGCCCGTTGTCTTTTAGCTTAAAACTTGAAATCATTAGTAGTGCCATTTTGTTATGAGCGTCAGGTATAGGTGTCTGTGCCTAGAGAAGGCCGGACTGCCTGGATGGTTTGGCAGCTTTCTTAGGGTCTCTGTTTCTGATTAGTTGTAGCATTCACGCAATGCATTGTGATACTATATTTCGTGTTATCTTTAAGAGGTCTTTACTCTATATATTACAAAGAGTTATAATTTAATATTTTTTATTTTAAATCCAAAATTGAAAAAAATCCATTTAAAAGAAATTCATATGTTAAATTTTACAAAAGTAGTGTCACATGCACATAAAAAAGTGTCACAGATAATCAAAATTTAATGTGGTCCGTGATCTTATAACTTAACTTTTATCTGAAATAGCTATTTAATAAATTATTTGAATATATTGTGAACTTTTATATGAACGATCTGGCATGAATAATTGTAGTTACTGTAAAAATCGTAGTTCCAAAACTTCTTAAAAATTTATGTCCTTTACTTCACGATTTTCTCTGATATTGCCTACTTTATATTGTATTAAATAACGGCATAACTTCACTAATGGCGTTAAGCTCGAAGTGAAAAAAATTTGATGATGCAGGGATCCGTCGCCACACGGCGGCCCACCCGTGAGGTATTGTCCCGCCAACATCCGGTGAAAGGTGGGGGGTTTTGTCCTGAAAAGGCGCCTCACGGGGAAGGAGATGACTCGCCGCTTATATGCAGGTCAAGACCTTCTACTCCAACCGATGTGGGACAAAGCGATGATGACGGCTGTGCCCGCTGCGACGGTTGGGTCCGTCGCTCTCACTGATATTTAAGATGAAAATGGGGGGGGGGGGGGGGGGGGGGCTGATGATATGCCTGGACTCTGTCCCACATCGGTTGGAGTAGAGGGTCTTGACCAGCATATAAGCAGCGAGTCCTCTCCTTCCCCGTGAGGCGCCTTTTCAGGACAAAACCCCCCACCTTTCACCGGGTGTTGGCAGGACAATACCTCACGGGTGGGCCGCCGTGTGGCGACGGATCCCTGCATCATCATTTGGTGGCCCATGCAGGTCCGACGCCACGAAGCGAACGGCCGGTAAGCCCCTCTACTGGGGGGGCTAATGATATGCCTGGACTCTGTCCCACATCGGTTGGAGTAGAGGGCCTTGACCAGCATATAAGCGGCGAGTCCTCTCCTTCCCCGTGAAGCGTCTTTTCAAGACAAAATCCCCCACCTTTCACCGGGTGTTGGCGGGACAATACCTCACGGGTGGGCCGTCGTGTGGCGACGGATCCCTGCATCATCAAAATTAATTATTGATGACTATGCTATTCTATATTCTGTATTATATACCTATACTATAAATAAAATGTCAAGACTTTAATAAGTAATTTGATATATTTTTTACGAGTTGAAGAAACTAAATTAATTTTAAATGATATTGGAAAAATAAATGTGATTTTGTTTTCCCTTAATAGCAAATTTTGTATTTTTTTTTTAAGGAGTTAGCCACATTAATTAATCGCGCGAATTGAAAGGATAATAGCATGATAATTTTATTTTCTCTTTTCTTCTTTGACAACTTTTTCTCTCTCTCTAATTTTGGTTTTTTTTTCTTCAATTATTTTACTTTGTCATAATCTTCTCCTTTTATTTATCCTAATAATTCAAATAAATAAATTAAAATTATTAAGAAAAAATAGTATCATATAAAAAATAAAAAAATTTATTATCTACATCATATTAGACATAGAAAAATTATTCCCACCAAATAATTATTGATACAATTATATTTGGATATAATTGTGTACCAAATTTGTGGCCAAAATTATCTGTTTCATAGATATAAACTGTAACACCGCTAAATTTCGGTATTTTGATCAAATAAGGATTTAGAAATCAAGATATCAATTGATCGGATTTTAAGGCTCGAAAAAATAAAATAAAAAGGAGTTCATTGTAAAAGTTTTGGGGGTCAATGTGAGAGAAACAAAAGTTCAAGACCTCAAAATAAACTAGTTTGGACTTGATTGTCCAGAAACAGGAATTTTGGGGGTCAAAGTGTAAGAAATAGAAGTTGGAGGACTCAATTGAAGACCAGGGACTAAAATGAAAACGGTCAAAGAATTTTGGGGTGAAATTGAAGTCGGTCAGAAAGTTAGGGGCTGAATTGAAAGGGTTGGAAAGTATATTTATATATATAGTTGAAGGACGGATTTTTGTCAAATTCTCAAAAAAGGCCCAAATTCACCCCACCGGCGAATCACGGGAAACTGACCGCAACACCCAAAACCAAGACCATATTTAGGCTCTTGTCAGCTCAGGGAGCAAAAATATACCAAGCTTCATCCAAACCACCGGTGAAATTTTCGGGAAATGAAGCTCGATGGAGAGCTTGTGGTGGGTTGGCCGTTCTCCGGCATACGGCGGCGGAAATGGACAAAAATTGGATGCGCTTTGGTCGCAAGCTCCTGGGCATCACATTGGTGCCCTCAATTTGAGGTTTCACCGGTGGATGGAGGAGGAATTTATGGGGTGGCGTCGCGGCGACACTAGGGCTAGTCGTGGCTTCGAATGGCCAATTGACCGGCTTACGTGGTCGGAATCCAAAATTAGTTGGGGCATTTTGCTCCTGGCGTTGAGGTGCGCCTGCTGGTCGTGGCGGTCTCCATCGCCCGCGGTGGCGCAAGATTTGATTCCGAACTCTTCTGGACTAGTTCCGGCATAAGATTGGGTCTCGATTCTACCCAATTTGGGTAAATTCCAATAATCGAATTTTAATTCGATTGAATTGTCGGATTTAATTGGATTTTTGGGCGAAGTTGACTGTGATCAAAATTAAGATTATTTAACCATGATTTAGCCTAAGGTTGTAGATTAATCTTGTAATTCATATGGTATTGAATTTATTCGACTCAGATGAATTATCAGAGTGTTGTTAAGACTTTAAATGAGATGTTAACAACCAATTTATCGGCTTGTCGAGTTAAGGACTATGATAGGTGATTACCTTAAACAATTGAGTGTGACATGGAATTGAGAATTACGACTGAACAATTAGAGTAATTGAGGAACATCATAAGGATATTTAAGTGCATTAAAAAATATGATTCAGAAATCATAGTCAATGTTGGATTTAGGTTATGTATCATGGACTGTTTAAACATCTAAGAATTATCAGGACTATGTCAGAATACCCTTAAGTTTGATAATGACATTCGTTATATTTATGGTTAAGATTCAGAAGATTTGATTGTGAACTTATTCCTTTGGTAGGTGACGAAGGAATAGGTCCCACATATTAGTAGACAGTCGATTGTGGTTGCTTTATGAGACTTTTAAGGTGAGGATCTACCAATCTGACACTCTTGTACCTATCGATTTTATTGATAAACCCCTGTAAGGGTTGGTATTGATTTAATTACCATATTCTGTGAGTTATTGTTACCCCTGTGAAGGATCTGCCAATTAGTTATCGCTTGTATGAGCTTATTTTGTATCTAACGTTGAACCCGTTAGGTTCTATTGATTTGATATTTGTCTTGATTAGTGTTGTTTGATTATTGAACCCTGTGAGGTACTCTGAATTTGAAACTAATTGGTATCTTTTCGTACTTTCTTGAAAATAGTTGTTTTTCAATCGAACTCTGTGAATTTCTCTGAACTTGTAAATTCTATTTGAAGTTGATTGCTCAACTGTATCGTTGGTCGCCTTGTTGGAAAAATTGTTAAATTGTCCTACCCTGTTGGCAACTGAACATTGAAAATCTTGACTCTTTTAAATATCATGTTCGGTCATTACTGTAAAACATATGCCGGGCAGAGCAAAGGGCCACACTAGTTGATAGTGCATGTCCAGTAGGAGGCTCCTCTTGAGTCTGGTACACAGCAAAGAGTCACACTAGTAGACAAGGTATGTCCAGTGGGAGGCTCCTCTTGAGTCTGTTACAGAGCAAAGAGTCACACTAGTTGACAGTGCATGTCCAGTGGGGGCTCCTCTTGAGTCTATCCCCGTTAGCACCTCTGGATTTCAGTACTAGACATATTTGTGTCAAAAGTTCTCTTAAATTGTTCATGTACCTTGTTTATTGAAATAGGCCTTGCCGACTGTTATTGGAAAATGTTTTGCCTTGTAAATGGTAAATCTGGTAAAGTTTTGAAATCTTCATGTTATTGCTTGAAAGGTTAGAATCTTATATATTGGCATTATATCTTTTCAACTCATGGGACGCCATGGGGTGGTTTGGGCCCAAGGGCTAGGTCCCGAAGACGATCGGACGAAACGGATCGACGGACACAGGTCTTATAGCTAGCACCCATGTACGATCCTGACTTACAGCTAGCTGGAGGTAGCAAGCTGTGAGTGACGGGACCCAGCATGTGACCGGCCATGCCATATGATCAAGTTATTACCCGCCAAGCTGAGTGCTCAAGCAATGTAGCGATAAGAAAATCTTATTTATACTGTACCGATGTCCGGTACTTGCAATTACAATTTGATTCAAGAGTAATAAGGTCGGAATGACCAACAGTCTAGCAAGTTCGATATCATGTACGTCATGTATTCCGTTGATCATGTTAAAGAAATTCATGCTTATTACCAAATTTATTATTTGATTGTTGAGTCTCAATAGTTTTCCTTCGCATCTTATCATTTGCTACTTTAGACATTTTGAAAGACATGGGAATGCTTGGTGCTAAACCAGCTAGCACATCATTGCCAAAAGGTTAGACATCTAGCGTAACAGATGGACAACCATTTTCTAAGCTAGATAAATATAGAAGGTTGATTGGCAGACTTCTATACATGAACATGATGCATCCGGATGTGACTAACGCAATTCAACAGCTGAGCCAATTCATCAACACACCCTATCAGTCTTATTGGAATGTTGATGTCCATGTGCTCAGATACTTGAAGAAGTACCCCTCTAGAGGGTTGTTCTTTACATCCAGCAATAACTTGAAATTGCAGGCTTATTGCAATGCAGATTGGGCTGCTTGAAAAACCAAGAATCAAACCATATTTTCTAGGTCATTAGTCAAGGTCGAATATCGCAGCATGGCCTCCACCGTGTGTGAGCTAATATGGTTATCGTATATCCTGGGTGATTTTCATGTGCCAGCCAACCTTCCCATTCCTCTATACTGTGACAACAAGGTAGCTTTGCACATTGCCGCTATTCTGATGTTCAACGAGCATACGAAGCATTTGGAGATCAACTGTCATCTTGTGCGCAATCAGTTGGAAAAAGGATTCATTGATGCTCGTCACACTCCCAGCAAGGAGAGCTTGAAGATCTCTTCACGAAAACACTGGCTTGTCCACAATTCGAGCACTTATTATTCAAGTTGCAGTTGGGTGATCCTCAGCAACCCTCAACTTGAGGAGGGCATGTAGAATCTAGAAGTGAGGCTCAGTCAAGCAATAAATTAAGCTCATCTTTGAGTCAACGGCAGTCAGCTTTGTTTTACAGCTCAATTAGTTAGTTAGTCGGATAGTAATTTTGATTAGCCATTAAAAGTTTTCTTTCAGCTATAAATAGTGGTTTCAAGTACACTGTACAGAACATATTACTTTTTTTTGGAAGGATTCTTTCACAGAATACAACGAAATGGAGGTCGTCTTTCTTCTCGCGTTCTGCTCTGTCAAAACTCACAAATTTCTCAGGATTGTTACGGCACTAGCTCTACTAGATTTATTGGTCCTACATGTACGTGCCATGCCCATAACCAGTTTCTACCAGAACAATGAAACGCATCCGTATGTTGGAAGTACTAATCTTAATTTTCAAGTAAGCAGTCAAATTATAAGTTTTCTAATTCTTGGATGGTCAAATGTGTATTTTCTAGGATAGTCAAAATATATTTCCTAAAGAGTCAAACAATTGTTCCAAGATTTGTGAATCTTTAATATTGAATCTTATATAAATAGGTGTCATGTAATAAAATTATTTGAATTCATTTGTAATCAAAGTCCATTATATATAAAATGACTTCCTCTTCTATTTTCTTGATTTAAGTGATTTTTTTTTATTTACACCCACCATAATTTCAACAAAGTAGTATCAGAATCTTATATGATCATGAGTTCAAAAGAAGAAAGAAAGGAAAAAAAAAAAAAAAGGAAAGAAAGAGGAAAAAGAGAAAAATAGAGTGCAAAAAAAGGTTGTTTTTGTAAAAATTATTAATTGAGTTGAGAAAAAATAGAGTATTCTCCTCTCCACTTTCCTCCCTCTTCCAAGAATTATAGGAAAAGAAGAAGAAGAAAGGAAGAAACAAAAAGAGGGAGAAAAGAAAATAAGAAAATAGAAAATAGTATGTGTTTCTCCAAGTTTAAAAAAAAAATATTAAAAAATTTTAAGGGATGATTGCTGATCTTGAAAGTGTTGAAATCTACGGATTGGTGAAAAGAATTTTTTTGAGAAGTGAAGGTGAGAAGTCCCTTCTTAAGAGAATGAGAATTAAAGAAGATAAGAGAAATCTTCCAAGGAGAACACAGGCATAAAACTAGAAAGCCCAAAGGTCAAAAACTTAAACTAAAATGGTAGCTATAGCTAGTAGATGGTTGAAATTAAACTTTGATGGTAAAGCCCAAAGCTTTGAGAAGAAGTGAAGGTGAGAAGCCCAAAGCCCAAAGCCCAAAGCTAGTGGATGGCTGAAATTAAACTCTGATAGGGTTGTCAACTAGTCATATTTGGATCGGATTAGTCATATCTAAATTCGAATCCAGTTATCAAAATTTATATTCGAACCCAACTCTATATCCTATGGGATCTTTGTTAGTTAATACCATACCGAATTTGATGGATATCCGAAATCCGATTAAACAAATCAATCTAATTTAATTTTTTTCCTCTCTTTTTGGATTGTGTAAAAATATTGTATCTATAAAGTAAATTTACGTGATATTTAAATTTTTAAAAAACTTTTTATTATATATTATCCAAAAGTTAAATATTTAAACACTAAATCCCTACTTGACATTATATTAATACATAGATGAACTAATACATTATTATATTTGACATTTTACGAGTATCTCTCTTGTTTTGAGGTTAAAGACTCAATATTAATAGAATAATATAAACTTAATATAAATATTAGATCAATAAAATATATGTTTTAAAATATTTATTAATATTATACATAAGAGTATTAATTTAACAAAAAATTATTAAAGTTCGGGTTAGGATCTTTGACGAATCAGGCAATCCAATCCACTTATTTCAAATTATAGATATTTATAATCGAATCAGACCTATCGAATATTTTAATATGATAAAAAAATCTTAAAATTAGAATCGAATTCAAATTGAAATTCGGTCTATTAACAGCTCTAAACTCTTATGGTGAATCGAGAAGGAGTCTTGGGATAGCAGGAGATGTGAAGGCCTTCCCTGGCCTACTTATGCTGATCATTGTGCCGAATAGAGCTGCTGGACGGAGCAATTTTGCAGGGGTTGGCCCAGTCAGTTGGCTTCAATGAATGGGGTTGAGCTACTCTGCTGATGGGGCCAGCATATGGGGCCCTAATTGGGCTGGTTTTGGTTGCTGCTTCCAATCATTTTTGGGCTTCAGTTGGAATGGCGCCTTGATCTAGATTTTGGTTGCTTTGCTGAACAGTATTTTGGAAAATGTTTGGTGGGCTGAGCATTATTGTTGGGCTTAGCCCATTCAGTGGGATCATTAGGGGTGTGTTAACCGTCAAGCACCATTGGGACTTATTGGGCTGACTTGAGCCTCATTCAAGAAGGCTGGAAAATGCTCAATGGGCCGGCTCCTATGCTTTAGTGTTGAACTCATGTAATTAAAATTGGCAAAATAGAGGATTGCATATGTCGATGTAGGTAATATACCTTATAAAATAAGATCTTCTCATAAGGGAGAACTCTGGAGAAGTCCTCCTTATATTGCGATTTCCTAGAATAAGCATTTTTGGAAGGGAAGTGTCTTCCGTGTTTACAGCTTTTGCTTTGTAGTATTCCATAATGTACAAATTTTGATATGAATGTACAAGGTAGGATCAGCGTCAAATCCTTCACCACGGTGCTGGTAGATTTTTTTAAAAAAAAAATAATATTATGATAAATAGCAATTTGGTAATATTATCGCAATTATTTCAAATGTGCTTAATGTTCTAGACTAAGAGAGTGTTTAGGTGAGCTTATAAGCTCCCTAAAACATCTTATAAGATGCTTAAAAGCTAAGTTGATAAAAAATATTTGGTAATTTTTTTTAAAAAGAGCTTATAAAACCATAAAATAAGATGTTATAAACTTATAAGCTCTTTTTAAAAAAGTAAGGAGACCCTAACTTATTTTTAAAATCTTAACAAGCTCCTTCATTTTTAACTATTTTAATTACAAAATTGTCATTATTAACATCTTATAAGTTTCAAAATCTTATTTTATCCAAGCACTTCTACAACTTATTTTAAAAATTAGATCTAATTCTTATAATATCCAAAAACATCTTATAAGATGTAGGAGCTTATAAGATATTTTAAATAAGCTTAGCCAAACAACCTGTAAGAGATATGATTACCACCATAATACTTAATGATATCATTTGAGTATAAGTTCATTAATTTAGAGGGTGTTTTGGTGAGCTTATAAGCTCCTCAAAACATCTTATAAGATGTCAAAAAGTGTTTGGTAATTTTTTTTTTTAAAAAAAACTTATTAACTCCTAAAATAAAATGTTAAGAGCTTATAAGCTCTTGAAAAAGTAAGGAGTGCCTAACTTATTTTGAATATATTAACAAACTAGCTTAATTTTGATCATATTAATTACAAAAATACCATTACTAACATCTTATAAGTTCAAAGATATTATTTTATCCAAATACTTTACGAACTTATTTTTAAAAAAGGCTCTAACATATTATAAACTCCAAAAATATCTTATAAGATGTAGGAGTTTAGAAGACATTTTAAATAAGATTAGCCAAATACCCTCTTAATAAAGAAAAGGAAGCTTGATTATACCTCACATATATTTACCAGATTGACATACTATACACTTTATGCAACGAAAGGATTTGAAAACATATTCCACCTTTGCAGCAAGAAACCTTAAGCAACTGCACAATAATCTCAAATCCACAAGAGTATCGCTCCACACCAAGCAAATGCCGGCAATTCTCATACACCATGGAGTATACCATATTGAAAATACCATTATAAAAAACTAGAGCATCAACAACGATCAATTTGCAATTAATGCTAAATATAAAGCTACGAAATCCACCTATTCAAATTTCAAATAACAAATGTAATTTTTTTAAATTACAAGAAACAAAAATTATTAGTTATTAATCCATAGCCTTATACGTTTGAACCGCAATAGACTAGCTATGCATTGTTCATAGAGAAATTAATATATCTAAAAATAGAATAATCATCAGTAATGGATTGATTGTAGAGAAGGTTACCTATAAGAACATCTGCTTTGGATTTAATCAGGTCACTTTGATAGCTAAAACTATAAATTTTTAGCACCAGTTACGCCGTAACTAGTACCTTGATTTTTTATAATGTGTATCTTAGAAGAGATAAAACAAGAAAGTGAAACTCAGACATCAAATATTTTCTTTACCTAAACAGCTTTAGACCTCTAATTAAATTGAGCAACCAAAGGAGCAAAACAAATGCAAAGTGTTTTGAAGTGATAACACACACTAATTTAGATATCCATTACAAAAAAGGCTATGAAACTAATTTTCTAGCTACTCTACAAGCTATAGCTACAAAATTTTGTGGCAAATCTATTAATTTTTTAATTTTGTAGAAAATGTATTAATTTTTTTAAATAACAAGCGATATAAATTATGAACTATCAATTTGTAGCATTTTTTCATAGGAAGCACAACGTATTAGCTACTTATTATTTTTAGAAAAATTAATATATATATATATATATAAAAGAATAAGTATCAGCTATGGATTGACTATAGCAAGAGTAAACTGCCATTACAAAAAAAAAAAAAAAGATAAGTTAGTGACAAAATAGTAAATGACAATACAAAAATGGTCACTAATTATACATATTAGATGACAAAATATATATATATATATATATATAAATATATTTTGTCACTTTAATAATTTTTGCAAACTAAATAGTGACAATAATAATATTTATTTGTCACTATTGACAATTGGTAACACCTCTATGGTGTTAACTTAGTGACAATAAAAAATTTGTTGCAAATTATTATGACAATTTTTATTCAGTACGAGAAAATACCCCTTCACCAATAGAAAATTTATGATGAAGTGGGTTCCGTCACTGTTTGAAAATAATTGTGATGGATTTTTGATGGATTATTAATGAACTTAATAAAATGAGCAAAAATATATATTAGTCATGATACTTGTGACGGATATGAAAACTATAAATTGATGTGAAGAATCTGTCATAAATTTTATAATGTAAATATGATTTTTCGATTTGTGATAGAAATTTCATCACAAAATTAGTTTTGTGACGTACTTTATTTCCATCACAAACTAATCAGTGATAAAGTATATACTAACGGATTTAGAAATAAATCCATCACAGACTGATGGATTTCATTAAATTTATGACAAACTTATTTCACAAATTCGTTAGTATATGCTTTGTCACTGATTAGTTTGTGACAAAAATAAAGTGCATCACAGAATTAATTTTATAATAGAATTTCTATCACTGATCGAAAAATTATATTGAAATTATAAAATTTATGACAAACTCTTCATATCAATTTCTAGTTTTCATATCCGTCACAAGTATTATAACTAATATATATTTTTGTTCATTTTATTATGTTTGTTGGTAATCCATCAAAAATTTATCACAATTATTTTCAAATATTGATGGAACCCTCTTCGTCATAAATTTTCGTTTAGTGAAAGGGTGTTTTCTTGTAATGATTGTCACTAAGTTGTCATCATAGATGTATTACTAATTGTTAATAGTAACAACTTAAAACATTAATTTTTGCCACTAATGAACCATATTATGACAAAACAAAAATTATTATAACCTAAAAAGTACCACTAGTGACAAAATAAAAGTTATTGTCACTTCATATATCATTAATGATAATTTTTATATTGTCACTTATTATTTTGTTACTAATATATCATTTTTTTGGTGACAAACTAGTTTTCAATTTGCAACTCCATATTTCGTTATACTTATAATAATCAAATCTCATGCCACAAACTCTAACCCATACAAGAAGTTGTTTAAATAGTAAAATTAAACTACACATTTTTCAAAGAGATATCCAAGTCAAAGAAAACTAAGATAGAACAAATACTTACATAGTGTTATACTATTGGCCATATACAGACTTGCACTTGAGGAGATTGTAGACTTCCCAATTCTTTCTCCCATAAAAACTACATTATTCTTGTCATAGACCAATTTTCACTATCTTAGGGATGAGGACACACTTTGTATAAATTATAATTTGGGGGGGCCTCTACTACTTCGAACACTATTCCATCCATAGAAACTGAGACGTTAATACTACACAGGTGATTTGTTTTCCCTCTTCGATTATGAAAGACAATACAGTTAATATACTCAAAAGAATAATTATTGTAACCACCCTCCAAACTTTTATGACTCTTGTCCAGTTAACACTTAACCATGCTATTGGAGCATAACAAAAGTAATTTAGGCATGGGATTTAATTTATCAGGAGTTCACAAATCACTCACAAAGTTAATGACAAAAATAATACCAAACAGATAGAAAAATAAAACAGGCATTGTCCGCTTACCTCCAAGGGAGTTTTTCTTTCTTTCATTATAATAGAATTTTACCAATACAATCCAACCCTCGAATTTGATATACCCAAACCCAAGACAAAAACCCCTTATACAACCACTATCATAACTACTAAAGAAATACTCACTCCACTCATTTGTATTGCCCCACTCAGAACTCAAAATAACTACCACATGAGTATCATGAGTTCCATGAGTAGACACCTCTATTTATAAAAGAAAACTACTTGACTACTTTACCTAAAACTAAGAAACTTAATACAAGAAGAAGTATTAATTCTAGTCAAACTTGGTCTTCGAATAACCGAGAGTCAAATCTTAACAATCTCCACCTTAGGTTTTTCATTTTAGCAATTGTTCATGACTCCATCGTAAACCAAATTTCATTGGCCTTCAAACATACCACTGCACATGCTGAATTAGTAAGGTTCTAGCACCAACTAACTCACCCCAACCAATGCACATGTAGAATCTAATGTGTGACTTTTAGGGCTTTATCTTCAGTGAATGTTCATAGCCTTTGGAATCCAACCAGCTTAAGAAAATTAGATTCCTTCGTGTCTTTAGGACATAGGTTACACCATCAACAGTAAAAACCACTCCAACAACTGTTTGACTTTCACTACTCCAATACCCATAACTCTCCAAGTAAAATCATCACACAAAGATGAATTATCCGTCTTTCACGATTGAAGTGCATAAAAAATAATCCTCCATGGAGCAAACATGCATTACGTATCCAAAATCCAATCATCTCCACAATATTATTGATAATGTTGTCCACAGTACAAAGTCAAATATTCCCACTGTAAATCCTTCATATCTGTCGACTTTTTCTACATTCCCTTCAACACCACTGCTAGGTCTTGTTGAATTTGGAGATCCTCCACCCTTACTTGCCAAAGAGTAAAATTTCCTTTGCCATAAGGTTTTTGAATTGTGAAGTAATTTGTCAATGGCACTGCCGATCCCCGAAAAATTAAATATTAACTTGCAACCCCAACCAATAGCTCTGAAATCAATTTGTTGGAGCACAGGAGAAGCAATTTATGTACAAAAATTAATTTATCAAGAATTCGTAAATCATACCTACAAAGTTAATGACAAAAATAATATCGAATAGATAAAAGATCAAATAGACACATATTCATATGGTTCGGCAAATTCCGCTTACCTCCACGGAAGTTTTCTTTCTTCCATTATGATAGAATTTTATCAGTACAAGCCAACCCTCAAATTTGACATACTCAAATCTAAGACAAAAACCCCTTGTACAACTAATATCATAATTATCAAAGAAATACTTACTCCACCCTTTCATATTACCTCACTTGTGCTCAAAATAACTATCCCATGAGTATCATAAGTTTCACAAGTATTCTCTCAAGTAATCAAATAAACACTTCTATTTATAAGAAAAAACTACTTGACTACTTTACTTAAAACAAGAAAACCTAATATAAGAAATAATCTTGATTCTAGTTAAACTTGATTTTCAAATAATCAAATCAAATCCCAACACACGCGTCACACAAAGTTTGAGGGGGTCGGAAGACAAAGCTAATGAAGAGACAAGTTGATCATTAATGGAATCAGCATCTCACGAGTACTTTCTTGTCCATAATATTAATTTGTATTATTCATTTTATAAGCCAAGCTAAAATTAGTTAAACAAAGTTACTAATGATAACATTTTATATTACTTATACATGTGCATCACACGTGCACTTTTCTAATTTTTTGAAATGGCTATTAAAATATTAACAATAGAATTAATTATCAATTTAAGATTGACAAATTATAGAATTTTTTAGACGGGCATCAACTCATAAACTTACTCTTAACAAGGAAATGATTCATTTGATACGATTTTTGTCTTACATGTGTTTGCTAATATTCACTTTTCTCGCTTCTCCATATTCTCACATTTGGGAAAAGGGGGAAAATACACTTTTGATCCTTTAATTATTATCAACTTTTTAAATGATTCGTTTTCTATTGCAGCATACGATTTTAGTTCATTATCTTAAATTAGCCATCATATTTAGACTATTTATTTGTGAATTTAGTCCTTCGGGCTGATTGATTTGAAATTGAGCCCAAAATATGTCCAATCACCTTTTATTATGCCAAAATTTGGGATTTTGGCCATGTGTACTCAGCTGCCACATTAGCTTAAAATTTAACTAAATCCCAAATTTTAAATTTTAAGCTGATGTGGCAGCTAAGTGCACATGCCTCCAATGGTCTTCTTGACTCCTTGCAACATTTAAAATGAAGAATTATTTTTGGAAGGAAAATTCAAATGAAATGTTCCTTTGTTGTGAATTAGAATTTATTTGGATGACATTTCATTAGATGAAATGAAGATTCCAAATGAAATTTAAATTCACATTTAATTCATATGCAACTTGCTTGCAAGTTAGCAAGTTGCCGCCAACCTTGAGGACAGTGTGATGCCACTGGCATCACACCTTTCTCCATCTATATATAGATATAGAGGGTGTGGTCGGCCTCTTTCATGTGAATGCGAGCAAAATTAGATCAAATTGTTAGATTCTCTCATTTCCCTCCAATTTTGCATGTGTTGCCTCATGTATTGAAGCTTCAGATTTTCTTCATCTCCTACCTCCATTTTCGGCCTTCATCCTTGCTCTTCTATCCTTTGTCTTCCAGCTAACATAGGAGAGAATTGGATTGTGCATTGGTGTTGGATCTTATCATTAGAGGCAAGACAATTGGATTGCTAGCCTTTTGGAGATCCTCTGTGTAGGCAGTCACTTGAAGGCATTTTTGGAGAGGCTTTCGAGTTCTGATTGAGCTGAATTTTTTACTGTAACTTCATCAAGGTGTTGCTGATTTTCAGGTCAAATGTCAACCAATTCCGAGTTCGCTTGGTTGGGCAAACGTTGTCCACAAACTACTGCGCTGCTGGGAGACATATTCAAGCTATTGAGATCTTCTTCCTTGTTTTCTTGGATTTTGAGCTATTCAAGGTATTCCTCATACTAAATCCGAATTTAAGGCATGTTTAGATCCTTGGCTTCATGAGTAGCCTAGTTATTTTGGCATTTTTATGCTTTGATAATTATCCTAGTGCTACACTTGACATCACGCGCCGCCGCACAGCCGTGCGCCCAAGCTGGGCCAGCAGCGCTCAGTTTAGGGAAGGATAAATTTTGAGCCATTTTTTTATTCTTTTTGTGACCAAAAGTGATCTAAACCATATTACATAGATGCACAAGTATTGTGCAAGTTTTCAAAATTATGTTTGACATTTTTTATTGCTTTTAAAATCTTGTTAAAGTTAATCTTCAATATAAGGGCAAAAATGAGATGCATAATTGTTATGCTTATTTTTGCTAGTTAATTAATTATTTATCAGATAAGCATTTAATTGTGGAATTGAATGTCAATTCTTGATTTATTGTTCATATAATTGTTGAATGAATAATGAATGAATGGGGATGATCATGAGCCTTTAATATTGATTTTATTTGTTTCAAATTGTTGAAAAAGGGTTGTATGAAATTGGGGCATGCATGCCTCTTAATTTCTAATTTGTAAAAGTTATGAGAGTAAAATCACTAAGAGTGAGGATTTATTTCTCATGTAAATGTTGCAAGGAGTCAAGAAGACCATTGGAGGCATGAAGACCCATGAATGCATAGGGATACATATATGTAATAGCTAGATTTAATCAATCCACTTAAAATCAGCTAAGTAGTGCACCTATGGCTCTAAGTGCACTACTTGTTTAAGGCTCATGGTCCTCCTACCCTAGGAACATGCTAGGCGCATTTACTTATTTATGCTTTCCATATCCTATTGATGTTAAGATGCATGGTTAGAATATAGAAAACCTAAATAAGAAAATAAAATTGATGATCTTTGCAAGCAAGAAAATCTCTCCAGTTAGAAGAGTCTAAATGTTATCAAATATTAAGTCAAAATGGATACAAACTAAAAGGAGTTTTAATTAATACATGCCTTCTACCAATAGTATATGACATGACGATGCTACTATCTTTGTGTGATGACACTTATCACGGGAGTCACACTTAGGTAGAAAGCTATGATCATATACTTAGAATATGATGCACCTTTGATTTGATGCTTCCCATGCATGGCTCACATCACGTGGCATGACATGGAGTGTTTTCGAATCAAAGTTTGATTGGTAGGTCCGACTTAACACCTAGTAATATAGAGGTCGCTCGTCAAGGGGATCTACATGAAAAGTGAGGCAAAATATATCAAGAGTTGCATAGAGATGCAATTAGCAAAAGTTGCTTACCTTTGGATTATTTGTGGATGTACTCATCACAGGGGTCCACTTACAAGTCCTTAGGGCCTTGATTCTCACTAGAAAATGAGATTTCTTGAATTCTTCTAAGAGATGAGGAATTTGATAAAATAGTGGGAGAAAAAATGCTTGAAAGTCCATAAACATGTTTTCAATATCAGATATTCAATCACATGCTTATACTCTCTTTTTCGCTTTTATAGATTTTTGAAATCTCAAATCATATGGCTAAAAATCCACTCAATGCTATTTTGGAAACTAATAAACCCAGGCCTAACTTCCAAGATCGGCTTAGAAACTTTAAGATTATACTTGACTCCGAAAAGAGGACTTATGTGCTTGATCAAAGTCCACTGGACACCATTGGCGATGATGCCCCCAATGACGCATGTTAATTGTTCATGAAGTTTGTGGATAATGATCTACAAACAAGATGCCTCATGATGGCTTCTATGTCTAATGAGCTTCAAAAGTCTCACAAGCACATGAAACATGCTCATGAGATCTACTTACATCTACAAGAGTTGTATGATGTTCAAACTAGACATGAAAGGTTCTCATTATCTAAAGAGCTCTTTAGGACAAGAATGAATTAGGGTTCAAGTGTCCATGACCACGCCTTTAAGATAATCGATCTCATTGAAAAACTTGGTCAATTGGACATTATCATGGACAATGAGCTCTATGTGGATTTGATCCTTCAATCATTACCTAGCGCATTTGACCAATTCGTTATGAACTTCAACATATCGAAGAAGAAGTAACGATTAATGAATTGGTCAACATGTTGGTGGCTGCTGAGGCAACTATGAAGAAAGACAAGTCTCTTATGCTTGTTTCCTCCTCTAAGTCTAAGGGTCCTAGGGGTGCTAGAAAGGGAGGTAAAAGGAAGAAGAGTTCTTCCTCTAAGGGAAAGCAACCTTTGAAGAGTTCGGAAGAAATCAAGAAGAAGAAAAAGGCTAAAACTGATGCTACTTGTTTCTATTGTGGTGAAAAAAGATATTGGAAAAGGAATTGCAAAGAATACCTTCGTATCCTTGAGAAGGGTATGTACGTTATTGAAGTGCACTTGATGACAAATTCCTCCTCACATGTATTTGATACCGCATGTGGTTCTCACATTTGTAATTCATTATAGGGGATGGAAAAAAAAAGGAGTTTCAATGAAAGGGATATGATCCTCTGCTTAGGCAATGGAACAAACCACAAGTCCTTTGAATTTGATCCATACGGATGTTTGTGGCCCACTAAGAGTTAGTGATAGATGAGGCTATTCTTACTTCATCACCTTCACCGATGATCATACACGGTTCAGACATATGTGTCTTATGAAGTACTAATCCAAAGCCTTTGAAAAGTTCAAAGAGTATAGGAATGAAGTAAAAAAGGAAAAGGGACTAAATATTAAAGCTCTTCGATCAGATCGAGGGGGAGAATACTTAACTACTGAGTTCTTGGATTATCTAAAGGATAATGGTATTATCTCTCAATGGACTCCACTCAGCACACCCCAACACAATGGAGTAGCCGAGAGGAAAAATCGTACCTTGTTGGACATGGTATGATCCATGATGACCTTTTTCTATGTGCCTATATCCTTTTGGGGATACGCCCTTGATACGACGGCGAGGCTACATAATATGATACCTGTTGGAATAATGCCCTACAAGCCAATTAGATTGACATGTAAACTATTTCACTTGTGGTACAACCTTGATTGAATTATATTTATTTTATGTGGCCACCTTCATCTTATGCTTATATTACTTCACTAGCAATTGGTTGAAGCCCTTAGATCACATAAGACTACGGGACTTGGTCACACACTGGGTGGTGATTATGAAACAAGTCTTACACAATCGTGATCTTAAATCTTCCAAGTCGTAGGATCTTATGAGACAAGACATCTAAGATCCGGATAGACTTGCACTAACAATATATAAATTCAAAGATTGGATATTGCTCATTTTTATGAGCAATCCATATGAGATATGGGTGCTTATTAGAGAACAAGTTCACTGAAGGCCCGCCTGGAGAATTCACTAGATAGCCGTAGTGGCAAGTTCTCCAGCTTACGCCAGTGCATATAATTAGTCCTTTAACCTGAGGATCCATGGTAATCTTGTGTTTAGATCCTCATGCTTTGACTCTTCCTTGACGACTTAGCGGGTCTTTCGGGTTAAGGTTGGGTTTAAGCTACTTAGACACGGAGGTTTGTGAGATCCAAGATGGGATCCAACTCCTCGTTTTTGTGAAGGACGAGTGCATCTCCTATGTATCCTATAATGATCGATTCCATGAAATCCTTGCGCAAGATAGTATGACAATTTGGAAAATGAGTTTTTCAAAGATGAGGTCACAAAGGAAAATCTAATGTTGGAATAGAGAAATAGTTAGGGAACCGACAAATATCTTGCCCTACGCCTCTTTCAGGAAATAGGAGACGAAATGACCGTATTTGCATGGCAAGCATAGAGCTAGAATGGTTCTCCAAAAATATTTATTTTGGCCAATTTGTTGGGTTCCATGGGCTTGAGGTTAGACATCGACCATGGAGATTGGGTAATTTTCAATTAATGAGATTAATTGAACTGAGCCATTAGTTTAAAGGAGTTTAGACTAATGTGATAATTTGATATTCAATAAATCACAAGAGTTGTGAACCCATGTTCAATTAATAGTAGAACTTAATGGGTCACACACAAAAGCTAATTGAAAATCCTACTAGATGAAGAGGAATTTTCTAGGAGTTAGAAATTTTCCATTTTGACCAATTTTTGGAGGTAGACGGCTGACTCAATTTTTGGTCTTTTGGCTTGATCAATTTAATTATTACATTGATTTAAATAATTTAAGGAGTTAAATTAGATTAATTAAATTAAGCATTAATTTAATTGGTGCCACATGAATATCAATTGGTCAAGCTAGCTTAAAGAGTTAAGTCAAAAGTTAATTAATTAAACTAAAGTGTTTAATTTAATTAAAATGAAGAATCAATTTTGGAGGGAAAATTCAAATGAAATATTCATTTGGAGTGTATTTAGAATTTATTTGGATGACATTTCATGTGATGAAATGAAAATTCCAAATGAAATTCAAATGCACGTTAAATTAGCATGCAACTTGCTTGCAAGTTGGCAAGCCTAGTTGGCACCCCACCTTGAGGAAAGTGTGATGCCACTTAAGCATCACACTTTCCTCACTCTATATATAGGTATAGGGTTGTGGCCGGCCAAGGATGTTAATCACACACAAGCATCTAATTGTTAGATTCTTCCTTTCCCTCGAATTTTGCATGTGTTGCCTCATGCGTTGAAGTTTCACATTTTTCTTCATCTCCTACCTCCAAAATCAGCCTTAATCCTCTCATATCTCTTATTTTTTTCTCCAAATAATATAGGAGATATTTATATTGTCCATTGGTGTGTGGACCTTATCATTAGAGGCAAAACAATTGGATTGCTAGCCTTTCGGAGATCCTCTGTTTGGGCAGAAATTTGGAGCCATTTCTAGAGGCACTTTGGAGTTTCTGATTTGGCTGATTTTTATACTGTATATCCATAAATATGTTGGTGATTTCCAGTTCAAATTTCAGCTGATTCCGACAAGATTTGGTTGGGCAAAAGTTGTCTACAATTTTCTGCGCTAGTGGAGACTGCATTGAAAGAGTTCAAGCATCTCTTCACATTTTCGGTTAGATTTTGCTTTTGAGGTAATTTTCTAACCTAAATCCACTTTAATGGCATGAATTAGATCCTTAGGGAGGTGTGATAAAGTTAGATTTCAATTTTTAAAAGTTTTATAATTGGATCCTCGGCTCACACCATCTTTCAACTGGTATCAGAGCTTAAATTCATGCTTTAATTTGGATTTTTAGATGATTGATTCATGTGATGGATTGATCTAAATCTCCAAATACTTGATCCAAGTTATGGATTGGAGTGTTTGGATGATTATGTATGTGGCTCCCTTGTTTAATGAATTGAAAGCATGCTAATATGTGTTTCAAGTGTTAATTCATATGATTAGTATGCTTTAATTCATAATTGCTAATGTTGAATGTTGATTTGGCATTAGTTGATGTTATATATTGATATAGCATGTTATATTTGACCTTAAGATGTTTTGATCATTTTTTTATCCAACTGGATTGGATTTAATTAGAGATTTTTTAAGAATGTAATTCTTACTTCAACTTGATTTTTGAAACATGATTGAGCACTTGAAATTCCATTTTTATAAGGTGTTTTGAATCTGAAATTTCATCTATAATGTGTGATTTGATGCTTAGAAAGTGTCCTAAAATTATTGGTGCACAAAAGTTAAGCCAAAAATGGCTTGACTCGATCCCAACCCCAAAACAGAGGTGCTGCCGCGCCATGGCAGCACACAGGCAGAGCAGTGGGTGCGCCAGGGGCGCTCCTACTGCCCAGCCGTGCACACAACCCAGGCAGCAGCGACCACTTTAGGTTGGAATGAGTTTTGAGCCTATTTTTGTGTTCCTTAAGTGACCAAAAATGATTCAAATCATGCTAAAAAGTGCACAAGTGTTGTGCAAGTTCTCAAATTATGTATGACATTTTTTATTGCTTTTAAAATCTTGTTAAAGTTAATCTCCAATTTTGTGCAAAAATGAGATGCATAAATGTTATGTTCATTTTTGTGTGATCAATTAATTGTTTATGAGATAAGCATTTAATTGTTGAAATTGAATGTCAATTCTTGATTTATTTATTGTTCATTTAAACGTTGAATGGATGATGAATGAATTGGGATGATCATTAGCCTTTAATATTGATTTTATTTGTTTCAAGTTGTTGAAAAGGGTTGTATTAAATTGGGGCATACATGCCTCTTAATTTCCATCTGTAAATATTATGAGAGTAGAATCACTAGGAGTGAGGATTTCTTTCTCTTGTAAATGTTGCAAAAAGCAAGGAAGATCATTGGAGGCATGAAGACCCATGAATGTATGGGGATACACTCATATAATAGCTAGATTTAATTAACCCACTTAAAATCAACTAGGTGATGCACCTATGGCTCTAAGTGCACCATTTGGTTAAGGCTAATGGTCATCCCACCCTAGGAGCATGCTAGGTGCATTTATTTATTTATGCTCTCTATATCCTATTGATGTATGAGATGTATGGTTAGAATATAGAAAACCTAAAAGGTAAAATTAGTGAGATGTTGGCAAGCAAGAAAATCCCTTCGCTTAAAAAGTCTAAGTGCTTCCAAAATATTAAGTCAAAATGAATATAAATTAAAAAGGACTTTTAATTAATCCATGCCTTCTACCAATAGTATATGGCATGTCGATGCTACCATCTTTGTGTGATGACACTCAGTCATGGAGGTCATACTTAGGTGGAAAGATGTGATCATATACTTAGCATATGATGCACCTTTGATTTGAGATTTCATATGCATTGGCACAGGATCATAGGGGATGTCGTGGAACAGTCTCGAATTATAGTTTGATTGGTAGGTCCAACTTAACACCTAGGAGTGTAGATGGCACACGGTGACGTGGGTCCACATGAAAACTAAGGCAAAATATATCAAGAGTTGCATGAGATGCAATTAGCAAAAATTGCTTACGTTTCGATTATTTGTGGATAGCACTCGGTCACGGGTGTCTGCTTACAAGTCCTTGGAGTCTTGATTCTCACTAAGAAATATGATTTTCCAAATTCTTCTAGGAGGTGAAGGATTTGATAAAATAGTACAGGGAAAAATTTTGAAAGAGCATAAACATGTTTTCAAATATCAAAATTCAATCACATGCTTATATTCTCTTTTATCGCTTTTTGTAGATTTTTTAAATCTTCAAACTCTAAATGGCTAAGAATCCACTCAACGCAATTTTGGCAATTTGAAGTATTCTATTTAAAGGAGTTTTTGATAGAATGTATCATTAATCATATTAAATCTTTGGTCTTTTTATCTACTTGGATATGTTTGATGTAACGATAAACAAATTAAGAATTAGATTATCAATGGGCTATAGACATTCTAATCCTCAATTTGTTTATCATTAACATCAATACGTCAATAAGTAGATACTTGCATTGTATATTTACCAACAAATATCTTATATGGTTGAACACTATACACCAAAACTTTTGTGTTGTCTCTATCTATATCTGTATAGTCTATATCAAATTAGGGGTTACTCGTCTGACTTTTAAATTTAAGTTTTCAAAAGATTTTCGATGGACAATTCCATTGGAAATCCTTCCATTGGATTTTGTTATTCAAAGGCAATTAGAATGATGTGTTTTGGAGAGTTTGAGGTAAGAATTATTTCAAGCATAACTTATGCTTTTTCTTAATTAGATTTCAAAATATATATTTCTCTAAGTGTTTTGAATTTTTTTTATGTGCCTCTTAGTTTATGTTTCTATTTTTTATTATTCTAATTTTATTTTTGCTTTGAAATTGCAGGCTTTGATATCTCAAGGCATTGAAATTTAGTATAAGTCTTTGTATTGAGTAAGATAATTTTTTTGGCATTCTTTTGTGAATTTATATTTTAGTTAGGACTTGGTTTATTATATTTTTCAAGAGTTTGTCATATTTGTTAAGTTTTATGTATTTATTTATTTAAATTGTTATTATTTGGGCATTGTAATTTTGAATGAGGATGATAATTTTTTGGTTGCTTATAGGTACCAAATTTGGTATAGAATGCATAATTTTTTCCAAAAAAAAATAAATAAATAAATTTGTGACGGAAATTACCATCACAAATTTTAAAAAAAATTACAATTTTGCGACGGACAGAAATCCATCGCAAAATTGAAAATTTGTGATGGATTTTTCCATCACAAAATTTGCAACGGATTTTTCAATTGCAAAATTGCAAAAGTGACACCTCAAATCCATCGCAAAAATTTGCATCGAATGATTTTGCGACGAATTTTTTCCATCACAAAATCTATCGCAAATAGTAGTTTTTTTAGTAGTGTAACATGCACCTATGTCATACATAGCTTGGTCATGGAACGGAGCAATATCCAACCATTGGATTATGCATCGTTAGCGCAAGTCTATCTAAATTTTAAATGCCCTGTCTCTTAAGATTCTATCACTTGGGTTATTTAAGATCACGACCATGTAAGATTTATTCCATGATCATCACCCAGTGAGTGACCAAGTACCATAGTCTTGTGTGATCTAAAGGCTTCAACCAAATGCTAGTGAAGTAATATAAGCATAAGATGAAGATGACAATTTATCATGAATATCATTCAATTAAGATTGTCTCACAAGTGAGATAGTTCACATGCCAATCTAATTGGCTACGGGTCACTATTCTAACAATTTTTCCCTTGCCATAAAGCCAATGCCCAAAGTCTTAAGACTCATCTTCACAAGATGTCCTTTAAAGACCTTTTGGGTTAGGGGTTTAGTCAGTGGATCTATTATAGTCTCTTCCGAGACAACTTTTCCACTCGAATGTCGCCTCTACCTATGATCTCCCGAATCAAATGATATTGCCTCAAAATGCGCTTGGATCACTGATGAGATCTTTGCTCCTTAGCTTGTGCAACCGCACCGTTGTTGTGACAAAAGACAACCACAAGCTTAGACATGCTAGGCACAACATCCAACTCTTGGATGAAGTTTTTGATCCAAACTCCCTTCTTTGCAACTTCCGAAGCCGCAATATATTCCGCCTTAGTAGTGGAATCAATCTTGGTGTCTTGTTTGGAACTCTTCCAACTCACCGCACCGCCATTGAGGCAAAATATGAATCCATAAACTTGAATCTGAAAACCCCTTGGGTTTCAATTCTCCGTTGCCATAAATCAAAAATAAGTCCTTAGTCCTTCTTAAGTATTTAAGAATTGCTTTAACAGCCATCCAATGACCCTCACTTAGAGCGTACGCTGCATCCTGTGTTATACATTGAACTGCATATATTATGCTCTCTATAGCAGACATATAAGGTATCCAGGACATCTTTTGTCTCTCTTCCTCAGTCTTAGGGGCCATAGACTTGGAGAGACGAAGACCATGTCCCATGGAGAAAATTCCTTTCTTAGATTCTTCCATACTAAACCACTTTAGTATTTTGTCAATGTACGGGGTTTAGGATAGCCCTAGCATCCTCTTTGATCTCTCTCTATAGATATGTATTCCTAATACGTAGAATACTTCTCCCAAATCCTTCATGGATAATTGAGCAGATAACCACACTTTAGTACACTCTGACATTCCTACCTTATTCCCAATGAGAAAGATGTCAACGACATAAAGCACAATAAACTGTACACTATTTCCACTTTCCTTCTTGTAAACACATGGTTCATACACATTTTTGACAAAGCCAAATGATTTGACTATCTTATCAAAAATGTATGTTCCAACTTCGAGACGCTTGCTTAAGTCCATAAATGGATCTCTCAAGTTTGCAAACTTTTTGCTGACTCCCTTTGGATGTAAAACCTTGTGGTTACTCTATATAAATTTCTTCTTCAATGTTTCCATTGAGGAAAGCAGTTTTCACATCTATTTTTCATATCTCATAGTCATAATATGCGGCTATAGCAAGTAAAATCCAAATGGACTTAGGCATTGCAACCAGTAAAAAGGTTTCCTCTAAATCAATTCTGGGTCTCTGAGTATAAACTTTTGCCACTAGTCGCGCCTTAAAGGTCATTACCTCTCCATCGACTCCTAGCTTTCACTTATAGATCCATTTGCAACCAACGATAACTATTCCCTCCGATAGATCTACCAAATTCCATACTTTGTTGGAGTACATAGAGTTCATTTTGGATTTCATAACGTAAGCCAATATCCTAAGTCTATGTCCAACATAGCTTTCTCATAGGTCTTCGGATCGCTATCATATTGACCCGTCTCATGAAGAAATCAAAACCTTTTGGGTTGCTTCTTGATTCGGTTCGACCTTCTTAGAAGTTGTGGATAAGGCTCTCTACTTATTTCCACCGCTTGTGGGATTTGATGATCATCATAAACTGTATCAAGTTCAACAACAACGCCCTTTCTATCCAATAGAAATTCATTTTCCAAAAAGTGGGCATTCATCGAAACAAACACCTTTTGTTCCGAGGGATCATAAAAGTAATAACATATAAACTCTCTTGGGTATCCCACAAATATGCACAAGGTGGATCTACTATACAATTTGTCTCCCATTAACTGCTTGACGTAAGCAAGAGACCCCTAAACCCTTAAATAATGGTAAGAGAATGTTTTGCCATGCCACATCTCATGCACCATTTTTGGCACCAACTTTAAGGATACTATATTTAGTAGCCTCGTCGCCGTCTCTAAGGCGTATTCCCAAAAGGATATAAGCACATCGAAGAAGCTCATCATTGAACGCACCATGTCCAACAAGGTACGATTTCTTCTCTTAGCTACTATATTGTGTTGGGGTGTACTAGGTGGAGTCTATTGAGAGAGAATCTCATTCTCTTTTAGATAATCCAAGAATTTGGTACTTAAGTATTCTCCTCCCCGATCCGATCAAAGAGCTTTAATAATAAGTCCCTTTTGATTTTCTACTTCATATCGATACTCTTTGAACTTTTCAAAGGCTTCAAACTTGTACTCCATAAGATACACGTGTCCGAACTGAGTGCGATCATCGATGAAGGTAATGAAGTAAGAATAGCCTCCTTTCGCACTAACTCTCAGTGGACCACAAACATCCATATGGATCAAATCCAAATGACCTGTGGTACACTCCAATTGTCCTACAAAAGGAGCCTTGGTCATTTTTCTCTTTAAACAAAACTCACAAGTAGGAAGTTCCTCAATGCCACTAACATTTAGTGCTTTAAGAGCTTCTAGCTTGATCATCCTATTTTTAGAGATATGCCCAAGTCTTGCATGCCATAAAATAGCATCTTCTTAGATATCTAACTTTCTTTTACTTGATTAAACATGCATCAATAAAGGTTGAAAATCTAATATTTACAATCCATTGTTTAATATACCTTGTGCAATTAAAGAACCATTCTTTAAATTTCTCTTCCAATGGCCTTTCTTGCCACAATAGAAACAAGTTGCATTGGCTTTGGCCTCTTTTTTCTTCTTAACTCCACCCGGGGCCTTCAATGGTTGGTTTCCCCTAGAGGAAGAACTTTTCTTCTTTTTATCTCCCTTTCTAGCACCTCTAGGGCCCTTAGACTTGGAGGAGAAAGCAAGCATCAAAGGTTTTATCTTTCTTCATAGTCGCCTCGGTGGTCACTAACATATTGACCAATTCGTTAATCGTCACCTCTTGCTTTGACATGTTGAAGTTCATAACGAATGGATCAAAGGAGCTAGGCAATGATTGAGGGATCAAATCCACATAGAGCTCGTTATCCATAACCACGTCCAATTTAGCAAGTTTCTCAATGAGAGCGATCATCTTAAGGACATGATCATGGACACTTGAGCCTTTATTCATTCTAGTTCGAAAGAGCTCCTTAGACAATCAGAACCTTTCATGTGTAGTTTGCACGCCATACAACTCTTGTAAGTGCAAATAGATCTCATTAGCCATTTTCATGTGCTCATGAGACTTTTGGAGCTCATTGGACATAGAAGTCATCATGAGGCATCGTGTTTATAGATCATCATCTACCCACTTCGTGAACGTTTCACGTGCCTCATCATAGGCATCATCCCTATGGTGTCCCGTGGACTTTGAGTAAGCACATAAGTCCTCTTTTCAGAATCAAGAATAATCTTGAGTTTTTTAAGCCAATTGCGGAAGTTTGGCCCTGATAGCTTATTAATTTCCAAAATCACGTTGAGTGGATTCTTAGCCATTTTGATTTTGAGATTTCAAAATTTACAAAAGTAAAAAAAGAGAGTATAAGAATGTGATTGAATATTGATATTGAAAACATGTTCATGGACTTTCAAGCATGTTTTTCTCCCACTCTTTTATCAAATTCCTCACCCCCTTAAGGGAGAGCATCGGTCAGTTCGTTAAATTAATTGACCGAACCAATCGGTTAATTCACCGAAAATGTATGAAAATTATTAACCATTTACCATACCGAATTTTTCGGTTAACTAATGAAATTAACCAAAAAAATTCAATTTAGTTTGGATAATTTACCAATTAACCAATGTTTATTTGATCTTTTTTTTCAATATTATGATTCAACAACATAATATTATAGTTAAAACAGAAACCTAACTATTGCAGTTCGAGCAAAAACAAGCAATCTAATCATTTTCATAATCATAGTAAAGAACTTTCAATACTATAGAACAAGTAACATGTATCAATAAGTAGAATATCTAAAAATTGTCATACTACTACCCCTACTTAGCAAGCTTCTAGAGAACTTTTGAACATCTTTTAATTAGAGTATAGTAAGAAAAATCTAGAATTAAATAGACTCAATCCAAAAATTAAAACTTTATTTAGCTGAAAATGTATCTGTATAAGTAGTTTTCTAGTAAATAATTTAGCAAGAGTACAATTTGAACTCCATAAATCCAAAGCTACTCCTCATTATTTTTAGTGTCCATATTGCTTCTTCCCACAGTTATATGATTTGTAAAGAAAAGTTCGAGCAACTCACACAATAGTTGAGAATTTATTAAAATTCAGTCAAATCAGTTTTTGACTGAGTTTTTATAAAAATTAAGCGAACCACCCCATTAACCAAAAATTTATTAAAAAAAGAATCATTAACCAAACCAAAAATCAATTAGACAGAACGGTTTGGTAAATTCGGTTTCAATTCGATCGGTTAATCGATTTTTTTGATTAATGGATAATTTTGCTCGCCACTAGTAAAACACTAGAACTCAAGGGATTATATTTTTATGTGGTAGGATGAAACTCAAGTGGTCCTAAATTTAATCCACTTAAGTAGCTTTATTATAGAGTGGGTTTAAATGACAATTGCATCTCAATAATAATAATAATAATAATAATAATAATAATAATTATTATTATTATTATTATTATTATTATTATTATTATTATTATTACTACTACTACTACTACTACTACTTGAATGAGGGTCAATTCATTGATCTTTCCGTATGATTTTCCATAATTCAATTGTTTGGCATCCCACCTTGTTAACCTTATATAATTGAGGGTCTAAAGAATATAGAATTTCTAATTGAAGGTCATTCGTGTGAAGCTAGAATTTAACCACAATTGCAAGGTATATCATGATCTTTTTGTGAAAATTAAGGTTTTGCAACATTCTTGATTTCTCATATTGAATGTCTAATTTATTCCAATTTTATGGGTCAAGAAAAAAAATTGTATTCTATATTATACGATCATTTTATTTAAAGTTCTAGGCATTTGAAGGATGAGGAAGGAAAATGATTCGTATTCTTATATTTTCTAGAAGAAGCTTAAAAGCTTTTAAAATTTTTATTTTACCCACTTATAAACTTTCATTTTATTATTAAAATACTCCTAATATTTTATAAACATAACATGACTTTTAAAATATTATAAAATATTTATAGATTTAGCCAGACGGCCATCCAGCTCCTATTGCCCATCACCATTCTCTCATTGAACCTTCCCATTTTTGAGTCTGACAGGATTTTCCAATGATACAACGTACTCATGATAACTTATGCCCAAGAAATTCACTTCACTTTCTATCATGAACATATGGAATTTGAAAATTTGACATTCTGGTAAATGGTACAGAGGCATAATACATCCTATAATTATTGCGTTCCACAGTCACATATTCGATAATAGCATATAAAATGCATCTTTCTACATGTATAGGTATATAAGCCAAAGTTATTGAAAGACACATGTAGGCATTGCTTCAAAATATTAACAACACCCGTGGGCAGCTTCCTTGGAATTGGATATAGCCAGGCACAGAACATGGAGGAAGAAAAAATTCTTGGTCCAAGCAAATCAAATCATCAAATTGAAGAGGACTAGGATTATTAGGGATCTAGGGACTTGGAATTCTTTCTCCTTACACACATTTGCAGACACTCATTGAGTGGGCATACGTATGGTCCTAAATGAGGTCCAAGGAAAGGAGGTTTTTACCTTGTGATCCCATCTCGTTGATCATAGATCAATGAGATAGGTATATCTATCTCAATTTCAATAATATATTTTTATACTTAATTTATATTTAATGCATTCCACATATAACCTTAGTCAAAGGAGCGATTGAACCCCCCCCCCCCCCCAAAGAAAATATTAGTTCATCTAATAATAACAAAATATACATATATAGACACACACACACACATACCATTTTCTTTCTTGTTTAAACTAACTTTCTTTAGTCCTACTTATGTGCATGTGTTTCATGTATATTATCTTGCCTCTATTTTAATGGCCCAAAAAGAAAAATATAATCAAGGAAATTTTATATTATTTATTTCCATGTGCGATAATAGAGATGTAACATAAGTGAAGTTATTTGCCTAGATTAGGTGCCAATTACATCATAACTGAGGAAAATACTATAAAAAATGAGGTATCCATTATAAAAACAATTGCTACCAAATTAATTTTATTTCCATGATCATAAAGCATAGCTATAAATTTTCGTAGCAAATGTAATTTATTTATTTTTAAATACAAGCAACAAAAATAATTAGCTATCAATCCCTAGCCTTGGTTGCTAAAAACACAATAGATTAGCTATGTGTTATCCATAAAAAAAATTAATATACATAAGAAAAAGAATCATCTTCAATTATTAATTAGTTGTAGCGAGAGTTAGCTATGAGATCATCTACTCCGAACTTGACTAGGTCAATTTGATTGCTAAAAGTGCAACAGATTAGCTATGTGTTAACTATAGAAAAGTTAATAGATATAAGCAAAATTAATAATCTTCAGTTATGAATTGGTTGTAATAGCGAGAGTTAGCTATGAGATTATCTACTTTGGACTTGCCTAGGTCAATTTTGTAATTAAAGCTATGAATTTTTAGCATCAAAATTAGATTGATCGTAACTAATGCTCTAACTTTTTATAGTGTTAAAACCTGACCTCATAGCTGATAATAATAATTTTGTAATAATTCAAGAAATGGAAAGGACATGTCTATGATAGGAGCATCATTCTCAACCTATAAAAAGCAAAACTAAGTCTAGGAGAAGGGTCTTTAAAATAGGATGATCCATGCCAATTGATGATTAAAAAAGGTAAAATTTGTAAGCTAGTGTTGTTGAAACCCAAAAAGATCAAATCCTAACTTTAAATGTAATAGTAAAGTAATTCGATGAAATTGACAACAAGATTTAACGTGGTTTGGCGATATGCCTAATCCACCAGACAAAGAAAAGATTTTATTAATTTCAAATCAAGTTAACAAGTACAACTTGAGTCCCACAAATCTTATGAGAACACCCAACACCCTCATTCTAAACTCCATCTTGAGAAACTATCTCAAAAGTAGTATAGAACCTATCGTATATGGTCTATCTCACTCAAATTGGAAGAAAACGGGGTTTAAATACCTAAGAAAATCGCAAACTAGCCCATGAGCCCATGTAGGCCGCAGTGCATGTTATGTCGACTGCTAAATGCCTGCCTAGTTTTCACGCCTACTGTTTCACACCGTTTCTCGCCATTTGTAGCCTAAATTTTAAGGCAAAATCAACAATTCTCCATCTTGACTTGAAATTCCCCATCCATCTTCTTTGTTTCTGCCCCTAAAAGGGCCCTTCAGCTAAGTCTGCAAATGTTAATCAAATCCAAGCAATGCTCGAATTTAACTCCTGAAACAATCTTGGTCAACATATCTACTGAATTATCCTTAATCCCAACCTTGTCAACCAAAATGACACCTTGAGACACAATATCTCGGACAAAGTGGTATCTCACATCACTGTGGTTTGTTCTCTTATGAAATGCTTGAATGGCACTCTGACTATCACAAAATATAGAAGTAATATCAAGATTCATACCCATATCTTCAATTAGCTCCTTTAGCCAAATGTCGTTTTTCACTCCTTCAGCCAAAACCAGCTTCTGTTGTAGATAATTCAATTGATGACTGCAAAGTTGCCTTCCAGCTAACCATACAACTCGAAACACAAAACACATATCTAGTTATGGACCTTCTGCTGTCCAAATCTCAAGCACAATCAACATCCACATAGCCAATAATTCTAGCAGTAGAATTCAATTGACTAAACTTCAAACATCTATCTGTAGAACCTCTCATATACCTCATGATCCATTTCATTGTCTGCTAATAAGTCTTTCCTGGCTTGTGCATGTACATAGTCACAACACTAACTGCATGTAAAATATCTGGCTTAGTCCACACCATGGCATACATTAAGCTACCTACTGCACTAGCATATGGCACATTTGACATGTGTTCCACTTCCTCCTCAGTACTTGGTGATAAATCTAATGAAAACTTGAAATGAGCTGCAAGTGGCGTACTAATTGGCTTGAACTTATCCATCCTAAAATGTTCCAGTACTTTCTTAATATAATGTTGTTGAGATAAGTACAACAATCCTGATTGTCTGTCCTAGATGATCTCCAGGCCCAATATCTTCTTCGTACTATCCAAATCCTTCATCTTAAATTCATTACTCAATTAAGCCTTTAAAACATTGATCTCAGATATGTTTTTAGAGGTAATCTACATATCATCAAAGCATAGCAACAAATATATGAGAAGGCTATCACTATATTTTTTATGATATACACAACAATCATACATGCTTTTAGTATATCCTATCTTAGTAATAAAAGCACCAAACCTCTTATACCACTGCCTGGGAGACTGCTTCAAGCCATATAAAGACCTCTTCAGAAGACATGCTTGTTTTTCTTTCCTGGAAACAATGAATCCCTCTTATTGACTTATGTAGATTTTTTTTTCCAACTCACCATGTAGAAACATTGTTTTCATATCCATCTGCTCAAGCGCCATATCAAACAAAGCCACAATAACAAGTAACACACGAATGGAAGTATATTTTACAACTGGGAAGAACACCTCATGAAAGTCAACTCTCTCTCTCTCTCTCTCTCTCTCTCTCTCTGAGTAAAACCCTTAGCAACTAATTACATCTTGTATCTAGCATTTCCAACCCCGAAAATCCCTTCCTTCATCTTGTAGACCCTTTGCAACCTACAATCTTCTGCCCTTTAGGTACATCAACCAATTTCCATGTGTTATTCTTATGTAGAGACTCCATCTCTTCACTCATAGCTACTACCCATTTATCAAAATCTGGATGAGAAATGGCCTATTTGCATGTAACTAGATCATCACCCACAAACTCCTCAGTAGAACTCAAAGCATAAGCAACCAGATCTGAATATGCAAACTACTGTGATGGTTTGATCTACCTCCTCTCTTTATCGCAAGCCAAACGATAGTTCTGTAGTGAATAATTTTCCTATTGCTGATGAGGTGATAATGAATTTTTATCAGTACCATCTATCACCTTTTATTTCCCCTTTGAAACTTGTGAAGTGTCAACTTCAAACTCCATTTTTTCTTTAACGCCATGTTAACTACTTTCACCCTGCTCCACCTTCTTCATCATAGCAAACTCATCAAATGTCATGTCCCTACTGATAATCACCTTAGAGCCCTTGTTATCATTACACCACAAATAAAAACCTTTGATTCCATCTGCGTAGCCTAGGAATATGCACTTTCTAGCTCTTGGCTCAAGCTTTTCATCGCGGGTATGAGCATAGGTTGGACACCTAAATACTCTCAGATTTGAGTAATTAGTAGAAGACCTAAACTAAATTTCCATTTGTGTCTTACAACCCAAAGCAATCGATGGTGACCTATTCACCAAATAACACGTAGTATTAATTGCTTCTGCCAAAAATCCTTAGTCAAATCGGTGTTAAAGAGCTTGCATCTAGCTCTTTTCGAAAAAGTCCTATTCATCCACTTTGCAACTCTATTCTGTTGTAGTGCATGTACAATTGTGTGATGCCTCACAATTCCTTCCTTATCATAGAATTCCTAAAATTACTTATTGTTGAACTCCAATTTGTTGTCAGTCCTCAAGCATTTGATACCTTTTCCTATCTGCTTCTCGATCAAAGTCTTCCATGCTTGAAGCTGACATACATCTCATCCTTATGCTTCAGCATGTACACCTATACTCTCCATGAGAAGTCATCAATAAATGTCAGCATATATCTGGCACCATCCTTTAAGAGAACTTGAGAAGGTCTCCAAAGATCTGAGTAAATGTAATCCAAGGTGCCCTTGATCCTGTGAACTGCGGTGTCGAATTTTACCCTGTGTTGCTTACCAAAGACACATTGCTTGCAAAAATCCAGCTCTCCAATCTTCTCTCCACAAAGCAAACCTCGTTTGCTCAATTTTGGCATTCCCCTCTCACTCATATGCCCAAGCCGCATATGCCACAATCTTGTAGTATCATTGATTGATGAAGAAACCACTGCAGTACCATAAATCGTGCTGCCCTACAAAATGTAAAGGATATACCTCTTGTCTTCCTTCATGATTAGCAGTGCACATCTAGAAACCCACAGATCCATCTCGAGCTCTGTACTCACAGCCATTCTTATCCAGAGTACCTAGCGAAATTAGATTTTTCTTCATATCAGGAACATAATGCACATCTATTAGGGTCCTCACTATACCATCATGTATTCCGATACTCACAGTGTCAATCCTTACTACTCTACAAGAAACATCATTTTCCATGAGCACTTTACCACCATCGTGTTTCTTATAAGTGGTAAACAAATCTCCTCATAGGCACATGTGGTAGGAATAGCCACTATCCAAAATCCACTTTGAATTTAGAGGACTCTCAATAAAGTTAACAACAAGTCCACCATAAAAATCATCCTTAATAATTCCTGCAACATCATCCTTTTTTTTTTTCAGAAGATTACATGCATCCTTTGCCTTTCCACATTCCGGACAATTTTGTTTCCAGTGCCCCTTTCCTCCGTACCTAAAATACTTATCATTTGTTCTAGGCTTGGTTCAAAACTTTAACCAGCCTCTACTCCTTCCCCTTTCTCTCGGACTCCCCTTTGCCACCAATCATTCCCCACTTGCACTATCGTTGCTCCTCAGAACATGTTTTCTCAATTTATTGGAATTTAATGAAGCTTTCACATCCTCCATTGAAATTGTATCTTTCACGTACAATAAAGTAGTAACCAAGTGCTCAAAAGATTTAGGCAGATAACACAAGAGAATTAAAGTTTGATCCTCATATTCAATTTATGCATCTATACTAGCGAGATCCAAAATCACCTTATTGAAATAATCAATGTGCTGAGTAATAGATGTACATTCCTTCATCCTCAATGTGTATAACTGATGTTTCAGATACAGCGGATTTGTGAAGGACTTCGTCATATAGAGACTCTCCAACTTTGACCACAATCCCGCTGGCATACTTTCTGTTGCGACTTCTCTCAATACGTTATCTGTCAATGATAACACCAAAGTACCGCAAGCCTTCGCAATGAATTCATCATTCTCCTCATCTGATAGCGTCTCCAACAAGAATTCATTGTCTTTTAATGCTTTATGTAAACCTTTTTGACACAAGAGGCAGGACCGTTCATCTTCCATAGCCTAAAGTCATTCTTCCCATCGAATTTCTCTACCTCGTACTTCATGACTGGCATTTGATCAATCCCGGCTCTGATACCAATTTGTTGAAATTCAGAAGCGATGTGCCTAATCTACCCAACAAAGAAAAGAATTTTATTGATTTCAAACCAAGGTAACAAGTACAACTTGAGTCCCACAAATCTCATAAGAAAACCCAACACCCTCATTCTAAACTCCATCTCAAGAAACTATCTCAAAATTAGTATAAAATTGCTTGTTGTAACCCAGAAAGATCAAATCCTAACTTTGAATTTAATAGTAAAGTAATTCGATGAAATTGACAACAAAATTTAAGGTGGTTCAGCGATGTGCCTAATCCACCCGACAAAAAAAAAGAATTTTATTGATTTCAAATCAAGGTAACAAGTACAACTTGAGTCCCACAAATCTCACGAGAACACCCAACACCCCCGTTCTAAACTCCATCTCGAGAAACTATCTCAAAAGTAGTATAGAATCTATTGTATATGGTCTGTCTCACTCAAACTGGAAGAAGATGGGGTTTAAAAACCTAAGAAAATTGCAAACAACCATGGGCCAGTGCGCTGCGCCACAGCGCCAGCTACTGAATACCTACCCAGTTTCTGCGCCTATCGTTTTTTCTGTTTCTCGCCATTTGTAGCTTAAGTTCCAAGGTAAAATCAACAAGTGTACTATGGCTTTTTCTTCTCCAAGGTAAATTAAGGATTTGACTATTAAAGAATTTTAGGATCAATCAAACCAGTCTAAGCTAAAACTTTTTCTTGTTCGAAAACTTTATTACATAAGAGTTACTTTGAAGATGCATTCCAATTATCAAACTAAAAGTTTTTCTTCTTTAAAAATTGGATTATATATATAGGCAGTATCTTTGAAATGCATTTCAATTATCAAGCTAAAACTTTTCCTTCTTTAGAAACTGGACTATATAGGTAACTATCTTTGAAGATGCATTTCAATTATCAAGGTAAAACTTTTTCTTTTTCAGAAACTGGATTACATATGTAGACAGTATCTTTGAAGACCATTATAATTATCAAGTTGAAACTTTTTTTTCTTTAAATACTGGATTACATATATAGGCGGTACCTTTGAATATGAATTCCAATGATCAAGCTAAAACATTTTCTTCTTTAGAACCTGGATTATATATATAGGCAGTATCTTTGAAGATGTATTCCAATTATCAAACTAAAACTTTTTCTTCTTTTAAAATTGGATTACATATACCAAACTTTTGTTGTGTTAATAAATTGTTTCCTTTATCATGACAATCTTTGAGAATCAATGAATTAGAGTCATTTCAATTGAGATCAAATATTTTCTTAACCCGACTTCATCTCCCACAAAAAAAGAAGAAAGAGACAAGAAACATTAGAATCGTGATTCTTTTCCATGAGGTATGACCAAGAGTGCTAACTTCTTACAGGCTAAATCTATACAATTCTTCCACTTACACTATGGTGCATGCATGTTCAAGGAATCAAGTGCAAATTTAAGGTTAACTTTTCTCACATTTCCCCTTCTTCCTTTCCCCCCAAGAAGAAAGAAGAAAAGAGACAAAAAGAAAAGAAACATTTGAATCAGCATTTTTTACCATGAGGTATGACCTATAATGCTAACTTCTTATAGATTGAATTTGCACAAATCTTTCACTTATAGTGTTAGAAAACCTTAGATGGAAACAACAAATTTGACCGTGATCTTGAGGCGTGATGACACTATCCTTAAAGTGATTTTTGCCCCCACTCTAAGATTTGCCAATGAATATAATAAGGCAATTCACCCCCAAGATACAACAAAACCACCAAACTCTGCAAGTGGCAATCTTGAAGAGTTCCTTCAAAACTTCTTTTATGGTATCTTATAATATATATGTAAAGAACAAAGATTGCAAAACTACTTTTCTAGCTTGTTTTCTTAGTGTTAAATTCACAGAGAGCCTTATGTATTTATAATTAATGAAACAGTACATCCATTAACTATAAAGTGATACACCATTTAAGTTAAACAATATGTCTATTTAACTCAAATCATCTTATACAACTTTTCATGAAAAAATTAAATCTTTTCATAGAAGATATGACCTTTATTTTATTTCGTAATTAAATAATAATTTTATAATTAAATAATTATGTAAATAAAAATGAAACAAGTAACTTGTAGAATATATTAATTTACATGCACGCGCGCAAACGTGCAAAGTGCTAAATGCTAAGTGCTTTTAAATATAAATAATATATATTAACTCCCACACTTTCCACGATCTTTTATTCAGATATCATATACCACAAGTACCTTATATGCCATAAAACTGTTTCTCTATTTTCGTATGTAGGACAAACTCCCACATAATTATTATTTTTTTTAATACACAAGCTAACTATATATTCCAACAATCCCCCACTTAGATTGTCGTATTAAACAAATATAAATCTTGACAAACTTATGCATACAAGAAGGTATCTTTCAATTCGAACCTTCAATTAGTATAAGCATTTCAAAGTTTAATGAAATCAATGGTGGCCTTATGCTCTAAACCATGATTCCTATCCATTAAAACTGGAAATACCGCACACATAAGTTATCTAATCATAAAGGAAGCTCTTATTAACCTTGAGCACTTGTTATGGCCATGTGCTCCACCTGGTTTCATGAACATATATAAAGGTTAACGTCAAACCTCTGCTAGAAGTGGCACCACTTCTGATGTTCATATAGGTGAAGTTTCATTACACCCCTGTTATTTTAGGCTAAACTTCATTAAGAGTAAGCTACTCACCCTAACTATCATAACAGTACCGCACCAACACAAGTGTTAGTACCTTAATCAGTTGTTAGTAACTTATTTGTACCCATTGAACCTTGTTATATGAAGGTTGGGATCCTATTACTACTGATTTAATAAAAGGATCTTAGTCCCATTCCAATGAAAGTAGATCTCACTAAATCTCTCTGGAGTCCCTTAGTAAAAAGATCTACCAAATTATCACACGAACGGACATAAATTATTGTAACTATTCCATCTAATATCAACTGTCTCGCATATTCGTGCCTTAAAATTATATGTCTAGATTTACCATTATAAATCTTGTTGAATGCCCTAGACATACTAGCTTCGTGATCGCAATACAAAGAAATGGCTAGCATTGGTTGTCGCCACAACTCTATATCCAAAAGTAAATTTCTTAGCCATTCTTCTTCTTTGCATGCAGCTACCAATGCAACAAATTTAGATTCCATGGTGGAGTGAGTGATACATGTTTGTTTCTTTGAACCCTAACAAACATCTCCACCACCTAGTGTAAATACCCAACCAGACGTGGATTTATTATCACTTGCACTAGTTATCCAACTAGCGTCAGTAAAGCCTTCTAGTACCACTGGATAATTTTTATAAAATAATCTAAGATTAATGGTTCTTTTAAGATATCCCAGAACTCTGGCAATTACTCTCCAATGATCAGTACTAGGGTTACTCGTGTACCTTGATAACTTACATATTGAGAAAGCAATATCTAGCCTAGTGCAATATGTGGCATACATAAGACTTCCTATTGCACTAGCATATTCTACTTGAGCAGCAGCTCTACCAGAATTTCCAATAAGCTTAGTAGAGAAATTGTATGGAGTATTAAATTCCTTTATGTTCAAATGTTTAAACTTATGTAATATTTTTTCGATATAGTGGGATTGACATAAAGCATAGCCTTCACTATGTTTCTTTACTTTAATTTCTAAGATAGTGTCTACCTCACCTAAATCCTTCATCTTGAATTGTAAGGATAAATACTTCTTAGTTTCCATCACTCCCTTCAAATATGTGCCAATGATGAGCATATCATCAACATAAAGGCACACAATCACTCCATATTCGTCTGTGAACTTAGACTATACACATTTATCAGCATTATTATGAACAAAGCCATGAGAAAGTATCACAGAGTCAAACTTTTCATGCCACTGTTTTGGTACTTGCTTTAAGCCATACAGTGACTTGACTAATTTGCAAACTTTCTTTTCATTTTTGGGAAAGACAAAGCCCTCAGGTTGTTCCATGTACACCTCTTCATCCAAGTCACCATTTAAGAAGGTTGTCTTAACATCCATTTGATGAACGTGTAACTTGTATATAGATGTAGTGCAAGCAGTACTCTAATGGATGTTATTATAGCCACAGGTGCATAGGTATCAAAATAGCTATGCCTTTATTCTGCTTGAAACCTTTTGCCACCAACCTAGCTTTAAAGGTTTGTATAAACCCATCTGTATTATATTTTCTCCGAAATACCAATTTACAGCCAATAGCTTTAGAGCCAGGTGGCAAGTCTGCAAGAACCCACGTATTATTGGCTAACAATGAGTCAATTTCATCATTTATGGCTTCCTTCCAAAAAGTGGAATCTCTTGAAGCCATAGCTTCCTTAAATGTTTTAGGATCCCCTTCAACATTTAAAATAATAGGTATTTCTTTAAGTATGGTGGTCCTACTGCCTTCCACAAGGAAGACAATAGAGTCCGGGGATATGAAATCAGGATCTAAGTATTTCACTTTTCTGGTTCTTTGACTTCTTCTTTATCCCATAGGAGGACCAAACACTTTTCTTTTCTTACTAGAAGAAGAACCATGATTAACAGTTCCTTATGTTTGAACAATATTATCATCAGTGGAATCTTTAGAGAACTTATTTTCAAAAAATTCAACATCCCTAGATTCCACTATAATATTTGAATCCAAATCCAATAGCCTGTAGGTTTTGGAATTTTCTGAATATCCCACAAAAACACTTTTATTAGCTCTTGGTCCCAATTTAGTTCTCTTGGGATCTGCAACTTTATAGAATGCTAAACACACCCCCACACTCTTAGATGACTTAAGTTTGATTTTCTTTATTTCCATAACTCATACGGGGTGCATTTTAATTTTCTTGAAGGTACTCTATTATGCACATAACAAGCAATAAGCAATGCTTCACCCCAAAGATTATTAGGCAATTTAGCATTTAGAAGCATATCATTTACCATTTCAACTAATGTCCCATTTTTCTTTCTGCTAGGCCATTTTGTTGTGGCGTATAAGATATAGTAGTCTGGTGTATAATGCCACTTTCTTCAAAGAAAGAACTAAAACCAGAGAAAGAATATTCAGTACCCCTATCACTTCTTAAAATTTTAATTTTCCTCCCTATTTGATTTTCAACAACAGCCTTATAAACTTTAAACATATGAAATGCCTCATCTTTTGTTTTCATCAAAAAGACATAAGTAAATCTTGAAAATTCATCAATAAATGTAATAAAATATCTATTTTCTCCTCTGGTCAACATGCCATTTAATTCACAAATGTCAGTATACACAAGTTTTAATAACTCAATTTTTCTTTCAACTTTAGGAAAAGGTTTCTTAGTCATTTTCGCTTGAATGCAAATTTGGCATTTTTCCTTTTCTTTATTATCATAAGAAATTAAACCATTTTTAGACATATGAATTAAAGTTTGATAATTAAGATGTGCCAAACGATGATGCCATAAGGTAAATGAAGAGTGCTCAACAATATAAGTTGAATCATTCATTTTATTAATACTTAATTTGAACATTCCGTCACATGAGTAGCCCTTTCCAACGAAGGTGCCATTCTTAGTCATAATAATCTTATCAAACTCTAGTACAATCTTAAAACCTCTCTTACACAGCAAATTTGCAGAAACTAAATTCTTCCTAATATCTGGAACATGAAGAACATTCACGAGCAGAAGTTTCTTTCCTGATGTGAACTGCAACTCCACACTACCTTTACCTAGCACTTTTGCAGTATTGTTGTTTCCCATCATAACTTCATGGTCAGTCACATCCTCATAATCCTTAAATGCAGCCTTGTTATTGCAAATATGCACTATAGCACTAGAATCAAACCACCAATCACTTGATAAGTTTGTTCCTATTAAATATAGTTCAGTCACTATGCGAATATGCATTTCAGAAATCATAGCAACCAATTTTGGTATTTGACTCTCAACCACATTTGCATTGTTATTGCTGACGTTTCCTGTCTTCTGCCTTTTCTTTCTGCAATCACACTTGAGATAACCAGGCTTTCCACAATTCCAGCAAGCTTTGGTGTCATCAGAGTCTGAGAACTTTCTCTTTCCACCTTGTTGCTTCTTTCCTCCTTGTTGACCTCTACCTTGTTGCCCATCTTGTTTCTTTAGGTTCTTTTTTGCAGTCACATAATTCACTTTGGATGATCCAGAACCAAATGAGATACTCTTATCACGAATTCGAGTCTCTTCTTCAATTTTAAGGTGTTTCTGGATTTGCTCCAAAGTAAAGTCGTCGGTGGTGTACAATAATTTCTTCCTATAGTCATTCCAACTAGGAGGAAGTTTGGCAATGATTCTGCCAACTTGAACATTTTTAGGAATGTCTACTTTGACATCCTTAAGTTTTGAAATGAGAACTTGCAACTCATGGACTTGGTCTAAAACAGATTTATTATCATGCAGAGTGAATTCAAAATACTGCATAATCAGAAATTTGTCCACTCCTCGCTTTTCAGTATCATACTTATTTTCCAAATCTCTCCAAATTTCTCTAGGCAATATCAATGAAGCGAACAGATTATATAGCCGATCAGAGAGAGAGTTTAGAATATGTCATTTGCACAACACTTCATCTTCCTCGCGCTTCTTGCGATTAGCCTTTAACTGTTCTGAATCATTTAGTTAGGTTTTAGGAAGTGCAGGCAGATTTTGATCAAGGATGTATGCAATCTTCAGCGTTGTGAGGAGGAATTTCATCCTATCTTGCCTGCAGGTAAAGTTGGTCACATCGAACCTATCCAGTTTCTCACAGTCTTGATTCATCACTTTGAATGTGTTATTGTCTGCTCCAGATTCCATCTCCAAAAAATCACCTTAAGCTTGTTAGAAAACCTTAGATGGAAACAGCAAATTTGACCGTGATCTTTAGGCATGATGACACTATCCTTAAGGTAATTTTTACCCCCACTCTAAGAGTTGCCAATGGATATAATAAGGCAATTCACCCTCAAGATACAACAAAACCACCAAACTCTGCAAGTGGCAATCTTGAAGAGTTCTTTCAGAATTTCTTTTATCGTATCTAATAATATATTTGTAAAGAACAAAGATTGCAAAATTACTTTTCTAGCTTGTTTTCTTAGTGTTAAAATCTCAGAGAGCCTTATGTATTTATAATTAATGAAATAGTACATCCATTAACTATAAATTGATACACCATTTAAGTTAAACAATATGTTTGTTTAACTCAAATCATCTTATACAACTTTTCATGAAAAAATTAAATCTTTTCATAGAAGATATGACCTTTATTTTATTTCGTAATTAAATAATTACGCAAATAAAAATGAAACAAGTAACTTGTAGAATATATTAATTTACACGCATGCGCGCAAACGTGCAAAGTGCTAAGTGCTTTTAAATATAAATAATATATATTAGCTCCCACACTTTCCACGATCTTTTATTCGGATATCATATACCACAAGTACTTTATATGCCATAAAACTCTTTCTCTATTTTCATATGTGGGACAAACTCCCACATAATTTTATTTTATTTTTAATACACAAGCTAACAATATATTCCAACATATAGTATGGTGCATGCATGTTCAAAAGAATCAAAACCAAATTTAAGGTTAAGTTTTTCCGCATCTCCCCCCATGCCCCCCCCTCCATCCACCCACCCACCCACCCACCCACCCACATCCAAAAAAAAAAGAAAGAAAGAAAGAAAGAAGAGAAAAAGACATATATATATATATATATTAAAATTAGCATTCTTCATCATTAGGGTTTTTCAGCCCTTCTTTGTGGGCTTGACTTGTCCTTTAAGCTCTGTGGCCCATTTACTCAATTAATTTTAATGCTCATTTGTTATTTTTAATAAATTTACCAAATTGCTTTTAAGTTGAATTTTTATCATATCACATAAATTTAGCCAAACAATCTAAATTTAATTATTAATTGTTGATCACGAAGACTTGGCATAACTTTCCTAATTGTTCGTACTTATTTAATGTAACTTAATTAGCCAAAATTTCAAGTCAATAATTTGCAATCTCAAAGAGAGAACTAGAACTGGTCATCTCCTTTTTGTATAGGTTAATTATTCATGTGGAGTGGGCCATGTTTCCTCTTTTCTTTCCCAACTTTTCCCTAAAATCTTTCTTATTTTGCCTTTTCAACCCTTTAAATTTTCTTTATCTTTTTCCTGATTTATTTTTTTTTTTTCATTTTTCATCTATCTTGTAATAAAGGCTGGTAATCTAAAGTTCCACAAGAAATTTTAAATTCTAATTTACTGTTTATCAAATTTTAATGATTATATAATACTTCTACATCACATGCTAGTGTCCAATTGGTTACAATGTAAAGTTGAATTTTTAATATTTTGATTAATCTTTGTATTTCTTTTTAAAATTTATATAATCAGATTTTTCATTCATAGGAAGGCAAAAATGTTATTCAATGTGCTTGAAAGATCAAATGATTGGGCTGCCTAAGTTTTATTTTTTCTTCCAACGTGCTTCAAAGATCAAGGACTCAACCCATAAAGTATTTAGCCTCAGGACGGATAAATCTTTGTGTACCCTGCAAGATTTTTATGGTTAATCCTATTTTATATATCCAAAAGGGACAAAACTTAGGTTAAGTTTGATTTTAATTTGAATGATTAAAAAAAACATATTTCTAAAAATGTAGTTCAAAAAAAATATGAGAATGCATGAAATATGAAATTAAGTACATTTAGTTCCACTACCAAAAAAAAAAAAAAAAGGCTTGGTGACAGCCAAACAGTGACCACTTTGTGAGTGATTCTATTTGAAATTTTAAAACAAATTAGTAATGGATTAGTGATTGATTTGTGATAGAATTAGTTATCCCAAACATGGCAGTCACTACTCGGTCATTAAATTAGTGACCCATTTTTTTGGATCACAAAAGTGGTCACTAAATTAGTGACCGATTTTTCTTGAGTCACAAAGGCGGTCATTAAATTCTCCAATTTTTTTAACTTCTGTCACCGATTAGTGACCATGTACAGAGCAGTCATAAATCCATCACAAATTTTAAATAAAATTTGAAAAAATTTAATATCCTCTTATATTGACATAATAATATATTTAATTTAATAAAGTAGTTTTAAATAATTATTTTTTTAGTAGTAAATCATTTTTCTAACAAATAACATATTAATTATATAATACTTTAAGTTAATTAGATAACTTATTATATTAATAAAATTAATTTGTATAATTAACTAAATAAATTACTATATTTTTATAATTAATAAAATTAATTTGTCTAATTATATTATATTTTTATAAATTATAATTTAAATAGGTAAATATTACATATATAATTAAATATTACATTTAAATAAGTTATTGTTTGTATAGTCAATAAATTTTAGGTATAATTAAATAATATATTTTTAATTTAATAAATAATGTCACATGTTCCGATAACATATAATATGAAAATAGTAATGTCTATTAATTATTAATCATGCCATTTATTAAAATTATAAAAATTTAATTATTTTCTAAAATTAACATAATAATCTATCAATTTAATAAATTAGTTTTAAATAATTACTTTATTTATTGCTAAATAATTCATCTAGCAAATAATGTATTAATTATTTAATGCTTCAAGTTATTTAGATAACTTATTATATTAATAAAATGAATTTATTTAATTAACTAAATGAATTATTATATTTATATAAATTATATTTTATACAAATAAATAATTACATATATAATAATATATTTAATTTACTAATCTATTTAATATGATATATTAATTAATAACTTATTTAATTTAATAATTGATTAAGTATAAAATTAAATATAATAATAAATTAATCTTAAATAAATATTTTGTCTATTACTAAATATTCATCTACGAAATAATTATCTTTATTAAATAATTAATTAAGTTTTATATACATATAAATCTGGAATAATAAATAGTTAAAATGGTTCAGTTTAATTAAAATTAGAATTATGCTATAGTTTAATAATTTTTTTAATGTAAGTTGATATTAATAATATTAACATATAATTATGATTTCACACACATATATATATATATTTAATTTTAATTAATGAATGTTTTCTTTAAAGGAATACATCATTTGTTATTTATAATTTTTAACAAAATACAAAATATCAAAATATATTATGAATTAAATTAAATATACATCATTTCATTACAATATTTACATATATATACATATACATATACATATACATATACATATACATATACATATACATATACATATACATACGCATCATCAAACTATAAATATGCATACATATATTACATACAAAATCAATTTCTTCCTACAAACCCAATAAAAAAGTAACTAATTTGATATTTTATAGTAAAATTTATCCCTCCGCCAAAACATTAACAAAGTGACAACTCATTTTCAAACAATTTTCCCTATTTTCCCAAAACAAAAACAAATGGTTGGCACTTTATCCAATTTTTCTCCCAAAAATCTATTCTTCCAAAATTCTTTCTAGAAAATGCCAAAAATGCAAGTGAACAAAGCCAACGTGTTTGGATAATAAGATTTTGGAGCTTATAGGGTATTAATAATAACAATTTTATAATTAATATAATCAAAATTCAGCGAGCTTGTTAAGATTTTAAAAATAAATTAAAAACGTCTTACTTTATTAAAAAGAACTTATAAGTTTCGCACATCTTATTTTAGAGTCTTTATAAGCTCTTTTCTTAAAAAAAGATTATGAAACACTTTTTGACATCTTATAAGCTATCAAACATCTTATAAAATATTTTGAGAAGATTATAAACTTACCCAAACAACTTTTAAATGTTTTACAATATTTAACTATACTCTATACATATAATATAAGATGAATATATCATTTAGTAATTTTATTTTGTAGATTTGTACTATTATTAATTTAGAAAACTAATAAAATTTATCTAAATATAAAACTTAAACTCTAAATCCTAAAATCTCACAACTCTATAAATTTTAAACCCCGATACATTAATAATAGAGAATATTTTTATTGACTAACATTATCATATCTACATATCTAAAACTAAATGTCAATATTCAATAGCCATCATAAAATCTAATTTTTTAAAATTATATTAAAATATAATATGTGAAAATATTAAGTATCAAGATATGAATCAAGTCGTATATAACTAACTAGTGAAAAATTAAAATTTGAATTTTAAAATTAAAAAAATTAATTACTATAATTAAATAAAAATTATCAAATAAAATATAAAAAAATAAAAGATGTAAAAGACACAAGTGACCAAATGACTAAAGCCTAGCCCCATTCACATTTCAATTTCAATTCCCTCCCACTACTAACTAGTAACCCATTTACTAGGTACTCTCTTCTTCCTCCTTTTTTTTTCTGAAAAGTTTCCTTTTACTGCAACGTTCTACCGGCAAGATGCTCGTCACAGAGACCAACCAAAATCGAGAGCCAGCCTCGACTGGCGAGGCCAACTGTTGCTAGCCTCTCCATCGCCGGTGATGAGAGGGGTCGGTAGCTGCTGGCCTCCCCACCCTTCTGATTTGAATCTTTTGTGTGTGTGTGTGTAAAACTGTAGAGATTTACATCAACACTTTCTAGTTGGATCTATTCCTGCATTCCTCGGCAAATTTCTGAATCTAACATATTTTTGAGTCAACACTAAAACTCTGTGATTATATACTGCTAGGAATTGTATTTTTCCTTCTTTTTCCAAATTTCTTTCATGAATATCTGCTATATAAATGATCTGTCTTATGTCCTGTATTGTTGGAGCGTATAAGACAAATTAAACATTCACTAAAATAATGGTGCCTCTAAAAATTTTGAACTCTGGTAAGTCTTACTCTAATTGCTTGATTGTAAATTCTTACTATTCATAAATGCCGTGTTCTTAAGGTGTAAATACCAGAAGAGCAGAAGCAAAGTCTACAGAGGAAAACTATTAAGGTGAAAGCAAATAAGAATTTAAAATCTTAACTCTATGTTGTTTGGTGCATATAAAGTTTGCAAAAAGACTCAAAATCTATACTGATAATTTATGCCCATGGAGTCTGATAAAGTCTTTATGGAAACAAAATCCACCAAAGCTGCTAGGAAAGTGAATGTAAACAAAATGCACTTGTTAGTAACCAACTTTTGCTTTATTGAAATGATGTTGATACTACTAGCACAATATTGATGCTACAGCAAGGCGAGAGGGCGAGAGAAGAGATGGTACTTATAGGAAATTGCAAGACCTATTAAGTAGAGTCTGCTTTGAATCATTTGAAAGTTATGATTTTGTTGTTTTGAAGTAGTTTAAGATTCGGATATTCGAATTCTGTTGAAAGAGTACATATCAAGTTGAAGATCTTTTGAAGAATTGAGAAGTTAACATATGATTTTAGGTAAAGATATCTCTATACCTCTTCCGGGGGTGGTGGGTGGGGGACCTAGAAGATAAAGATGAGTGGCTCTTTTAGACTTATTGTATTTTTGTGGGGTGAGCTCTAAAAGCTTAGAAAGAGATGAGGAATATGATTTAAAGACACCATATCTAGAATACAAGAAATCCAATCATAGTATTGTTCTATGTCTTTTTATGCTGCATTTTCTTTTGTGTAGACGTTTTTGGTTGTACTCACACTTGTGTTTATTTTTGTTGGTTTAAGTGAATTGTTCTGATCCCTTTGGCATTACTGCATATGCAAGAGATGAAAGTAATTGATCTTATTAAACTTGGGATGGATGGCCGATAAAATAGTAGAACTTAAGAGTTTGAACATATCTTGCAGGTGTAGTAAAATCTTGTCTACTTCTACAGTTCACTGACAAGTGATTTCAGCTAGTGCATGACTTGACCATTGGAGTCGAATTTGGGGCTAGAATGGTCACAATTGACAACAAACTGATGAAGCTACAAATTAGGGACAGGGTTTGTCCTACCTTCCTCTAGCCTTAAGTTGATATGATTTTGAGGTTTCTGATATGAAATTCTAATTTGATATGGATTAAGTCAAATAACATAGCTGCAACGTGGAAAATTATTATTCATTTTAATCATATTATCATATTTATTTATATATTTATTAATGTAATGACATCTTCAGTTGTTCCTTTATCATGTCAGGTTGGCCAAGAATCATTCAGGTCTATTATGAGGTCTTACTATAGAGGTTTTGCTGGGCCACTTTTAGTTTACGACATCACAAGGTTTTGTTAATGTTTAAATATTTAGAAATTGTCTAAAAGGCGGAAAAGATGCTCTAATTTTCAATTTTTTTTCAAATTCATGGCAACCCAGACATAAACAACTTGCTTTCATGTGGGTGCAGTGCTTTTAAGTTGTCACTCTCTTTTTTCATGACAAAAACATCTGAATTCATGAATGCATATTCTGAACATTTGATATTAACTTTGGAAGCCTTTGCTTATGGATTTTTGGTTAACTAAGGATGCATCTATACATGGCTTTATGAAGCCCTTGTATCATGACTTCTGGATAGCTAACTTTATTTCATAAAGTAAGCTTCCCTCCAGCTTATTTGCATCATATCAGTTTAGTCGATATAAGTGAATAACATATTGCATCCTTCATTGTTCCAAATTGGTAATTATGTGTTTTACTTCTTCATTGGTAAATACTAGTTTTTTGAGAAATAGAAGCTAATTTATCTACACGATTCCTGCAACTCTAATAATTTATTCCTTCTTTAGCATTCGTGTAAGGATCTTCCTAGCATTTCTTGCGGATGAGCGAGGAGGCAAAGAGGCTAGTTGAAGAATCAAAGGCGAGAGAAAAGACTTTGACAAGGACATTAGGAGTAATGATGGAAAAGCCAAATGCAATTCATGGTGCTTTTTCCTCTCACAATGAAGGGGGCAATGGGAAAGACAAATAACACTCTGTAAATTAACTTGGCATACTTGGATTTAATCAACTTATTTATGTCTTTAAAACTCTATTTTGTCTATAAATTTCGATACAATATTATTTGAATTTGGGTTATTGTTTTCTATTTTTGGAATGTGAATTATATTTTAAATGATGTGGTTTTAAATTGTTATTAATGAGAACAAAAAAATAGGTTGGATAAATATATTAAATTAAACATTATAAAGAAAATAATAATAATAAATCAATGATTGAATGGTGACCACTTGGAGAAAATATACTCATTATTCCTTAATATCTGTGACCGCAAGCAGTGGTCATAAATCTATGATTGATTAGTGACCAATGGAGAAAATGCACTATTACTTCTGAAAATTTGTGACCGCCGCTTGTGGTCACAAATTTGTAATAGATTAGTGACCCTAAGGCGGTCACAAGTCAGTAACAAATAGAGTAGTTGGTCACATGGCCAACTATCAATGACCCACACTACAGTCACTAAGCGGTCACTGATTAGTAACTGATTAGTGACCGACTATCAGTGACCCACATTGTGGTCACTAAGCGGTCACTGATTAGTGACCGCTTAGTGACTGTTTGTTCACTATTTTGTAAATTTATTTTGTGGTGGAATTTAAATTATTAGTGATCGCGCTGACGGTCACTAATTTGTAACCCCATGGTTTAGCGGTCACAAACTTCAATATGTGACGAGGGTTTTTGTGACCTTTGTGATCGGACACAAATGCGGTTACTGATAGTGTCACTGTCAATGATCAATTTTTTGTTGGACTTGTGACCTATTTGGCAGTCACTAAAGTCAATATATATATTTTTTTTTTGTAGTGTTCTATTTTCTATGATAATTTCTTATTATTGATATTTCATATATGTATATTTGTCAAATTTAACTATCGTATTAAGTTTTTATATTATTATATGTTGTAGTTATAGCAGTATAATTGATTGAAAAAGTATATATTTATATTAAATAATATTTTTTTTAAAATTATACGATTTTTACTGATGTATAATTTATCTTTACTATATAAAAGAGAAAAGCCTCTTACATGCACTCAAGGTAGCGGTTACCCCTTATTACATCATGGATTATCAATTATATCCTCAATTTTTGATTTAATTTCGAAAGCATATCCACCTCTCCATATAAAATTACCAAATATAAGTAATATGATCAAAACATAATGAAAAGAATTATTGAATGTGCATATATATTTTTGAACTTTTTGACGTAGGAATTATCTATTATCTATGAGTTGTTACTAATCGATAATTTTGTATGGTATTCATTGTAGTTATTATTAAAATTATGTTGTTGTTTAATTTACACTATATAAAATTGAGTGGTATATTTTTTATAAGTATAATTAACATTATAATATGATATACTAAATTTATGCACGTATTGATGTCTTGCCACGAAGGTTAGTAGTATATTAAACAAAAGACTTATATACTCAAAAAGATAGTTGTACCATGCTGTAATAAATTTTGAACTACCAATTATATCCAAAATTTTCAATTTAATTTCAAAAATACTTCACTCGGTGTGAAATGATAAAATACAAGCAGCGTAATTAAAATATAATGGAAAATTTATTAAATATATAGATACTTATCATATTTTTAAAGTTTTCACATAAGAATTATTTGTCATCAATGAATTTATATAAATTGATAATTATAGAATGTTATTCAGTGTGCTTATCATTAAAATTACGCTAGTAATTATTTATACTATAGAAAGATAAGTGTTTTAGTATTTATCAATACAAACTAATGTCATCGTAGCATAATATATGCATAAAGGAATGACGTGTCACGATGGTTAGCAATTTCAATAAATAGAATTTCTTTTAAAATATTATGAGAAAAATGTGTAATTTCGTAGGACACTAGGTTTTATTTCAGGGAATAAAGACATTTCTCTATGGTACATTAAATTAAATTAGCAACCATTATGTGTACATAATAATTGATAATATATCATCCTAGGTCATGTTTGATATGGAATTTAGATTATAGAGGCTAATGTAATTTGGGGGGAAATAATGAGAGATTAGAAAATTTAATACCTTGTTTGATAGTGGAGATTGTGATATACATAAACCTAGACACACGTCTCAAATAATCTGCTATCATTTGTTTGATAGAACATACTATTTTTTATTTCACAACTTTACCCTTAAAAAAGTGAAGACATAAAACCATTAGAATGCCTACCCCTTCCATTCTTTCACTGTACAAGGCCCTAAATCACAAATATGCTCCACTCGGAATGCTGTTGAGCAAGGATTCCACCTAGGTTTGATAGATAGAAAAACCATGTAAGTCTCAATTCACATCTTTTCTTCCAGTTTGTTTGTTACCTTAACTCAGTTTGACGGTTCTATTTATCCAGAGGCCAAGATAGAACAAAGATTCTGGCGGCAAATGCAAGCTATATCAGAGCATTTATTCAAATTACACTCTATAGTTGTTGCTGTTAACGGGCTTTTTCCCATCAGGTATTGCATTTGGTTGGTGGTAGATTTTGACTAAAGTGATTGTTTGTTTCATACTATGTGACATATCTGATACACAGATTGGAATATTATTTGGTCAGTTTGTCGTGTTAGTAAACGTCCTTCTTTGTTCTACTTAAAATATTGTTATGTGCTATCACTTTGGCTGAAATTATACAAGTTTGTGGTCATAATCCAACCTCGTTGAACTCTCGAGTCTCATTGTTTAAAGAAGAGTCCCACATGTAATGCTTGAAAAAGTAGTTCTGTAATTTGGATTATCACATACGCATCAATATATTGGACATCGGAGCATGTTGCTCATTAAAGAAGAGTAATTCGATAACATTTTCTATGTTGTTGAGCTAACTGGTTTTCGTGTAAATATTTCACAACTTTGGAGCTTGTATTTGTTGAATCAATGTACATAAGTAACATTCTAGAATGTGTGCTTGTGCTATTTTTATCTATTTTTCATATAGGCCAAATGATGTTTGATTTAAAGTTTACTCTATCATCGATGCACTTGGCAGGGTACTATGCAAATGAAGCCATCTCTTCTTTGTTGATGCGGAAACGTGCCAATGATGGTGTGCCAATCTCATACATCTCAGAATCTCAGCAAGTGGTTCTACAAATGTCCTAATGGAACTAATCACGAGGGCCACTTCATTTGGTGGGATGTGTACCATGGAGCCCCTTGGCCAAAGTCATATGCTAGTCATGGATCATACACATCATATACGCCTAGTTTCAGTCATGCTAGGGTTGTTCATACACCGAAAACCGGTAAAGATACGATGTCCCATGAAAGTTCCAACTTTGATCATATAGATCAAAGTGAACATCTTCGTACATGCCCTTCAGTGTAAACACCTCTTAATAAACTCCAACCTCTATTTAATGCCCCCTGTCACAATGAAATCTGCAATTCTATTTGTCATATGTGTTGGTTGTAGTTGTGTCATGGTCTTTGCTTTTATGGGGCTACTAATGGGATTGTTAATAGGGAAGCTGGTGTGAGAGTGTAGTTCGTTTATGTATGTTTAATTATGTGTATTTCGTTTATGTATGTTTAATTCTCCATTAATTTGTATGTAATGTCATATATTAGTTTTATGTTGATGTTGTAAAACTACTAGTTGAATTATGTAATATGCTTTTTACCTATTATCCTGTGAACTATCCATTATGTGTGAATTTAAATTGGAGCAATGGTATTGTTGTATAAAATTCTACCTTCATTTGAATTGTTGAGTTGCACCATGTCAGATTTTTGTTACAGCGATTGTTGTGTGGATTGGCATATGTGGAAAATTGTTCTGTTGTTTGTATGAGGGTATTTACCCATTTTTTGGTTGTATGTGCCTTACTTTGGGTCCAGTTGTTAGGGCAACTTTACAGGCACACACACCAAGTCAGGTGAAAGTGTATAATGAAGTTTAATGATAATGGGATTTATTTAATTCTCTTATGATGGCTACAGCAAATGTTATTTCCACCATCTTGGATTGACATTATTATAAGAACACATATAATTAACGAAAGAATACCGAGTACAAATTGTATCCATGCCTATCACTAAAGTTGTTTTTTGTTGGGCCACAAATTGTCATTTCGTATTCTCGTATGAAGAAATTAATTAAATCCCATTTAATTAATTAATTTTTTTATTTAGATGGTTATGGGACTATGGAGGAAGTGTTAGAGATTATAGCTTGGTCTTAGTTGGGAATTCATGAAAAACTAGTAATTTTAAATTATCCCTTTTTTTCTAAATATGGTTATGCAAATATATATAGTTGGCATGATATTTCATACATTTCTCAGTTAATTAATTTATTATAATCTAATTCTTGTGAAGTTAGTTTCCCATTAAATGATGTTTCAACAAGTGGGATTGTTAAATATGGATGGACACTATAATGACTTGCTTGCATTGTTTGACAAGGGAGTGGAAGAAGGTTTCATTGAAGAAGCAGCAAGAAATATTGTTGTCTTAGCAGACTCAGTAGAGCAGTAGATCAATGAAATGGAGGTCTATTAAATAATAAACAAAAATATCACAATACTATATACTTACCTTTATTGAAAATTCACATTTGCTCAGAACAGAAGTTAAAATATATATATATATATATGCATTGTTCAATAAAAACATAATGCCAGTGGTGACCTTTATTTCAAATCTAGTAATTATTGCATGGTTTACAATTGAGGCCGTCACAAAAAGAAAAAGATTATGTGCTGCTAATATTCTTCTGCAAAGGCAACTGAGTAGTTTACACCCTTGGTCCAACTGCATGCTTGAGTCCTTTTCTAATTTTTTCTTTTTTATTTCTAGATTCCCATCATGATGGTCATTTGATTAGCTTTAGGCCATGCCAAAGCCCCATTTCCCAGCTATTTTTTTAGTTGTTGGATTCAATTGTTGATTGAATTGATACATCATATAGCATAGCTATCTTAATTGGCACTTCGAATCACGAGTGGCCTATTCACTAGTATAGAAAATTTATGTATACAACTCGAGACATTAAGGACGGCCCTTGGCATTGTTGTGAGTACCTAAACTCTCTCTATTGAAGAAAGCATAATATTACTCCAAGAAAGCCTCGAAGTCAAGAACAAATTTTCTATGTTGCACCATGGGTCGAGGAAATTGAGAGAGAGTTCATCAGCCGACTTACAGCGTGTGTTTGATCGAACTGAAGATCTCTATATCACTCTGATGTCGCTGTAATTCATTCATGCATTTCACTCAGTGAATGTTAAGTTCGGGACCAATTTTATCTATGAAGATGCTAACATTCATTTCAAGTATCTACAGCAGAGACATACCATATTCGCCTTTTTTATTTCTCTATCACCAATAGCTTATGACGAGCAGCAAAATGTTATTGAAGCAAAAGCATACATTTGGGACTACATTACAATGGTAATATTACAAATTAATTTACATTTCAATTTGATTTTTATAACACAATAATGGCTTTGCTGATTCAATTTTTTCTTTCTTAGAAATATCCATTGTCGGATGCATACATGACAAAAGGAAAGGCCCAGTATTTTGAGTTATGTGAGATCTTTGGCCCTTCCAAGCCAATCGAGCTCTTCAGAGATATGGAGGTAATACAAATTTCTGACAACAGTACAGCCGACCCTATTCCTCCTGTGAACAACATATCAATGTGGTTGTGGCGTCCCCATCACCTATCATAATCAAGCATTGGATTCTTCATTCTAGAGTAATTTGGCCAAAGTATACGAACAATATGATGCAAGCCAGGACTCATTAAGTTTACTAATACAACGTCGTCTCCAAATACATTTATCAGTCCCCTTCGAAGCTAGGTACGATAATCTCTAGACAAAAGAAGATGAGAGAGAGTTGTTTGTGTAAAATAACTGGCCATTGACATTCAAGCTTTACAAGTTGGTGTCGGCCGTATATGTTGCATTCGTTGTGGGAAGACCACTCAGTTAAAATTTTAATGTATGGTCTAGATTGTTATATTTTGATATATGCTTATATAGCTCAAATCGCTTTTTATTTTATTTTATTAATACCATGCTAGCCCGAGTGTGCCTAATTAATTTTGAGATGCATGGTACGTTGAGTTTGGTTAATGATGTAATATTTTTCACTAAACTAAAATGTGTTTACAAGTCTGTGAAAGAAATGTACAAAGAAACACCCTCCTTGATGGATTACTTGTTAAAGTCATGCCTAAAACTATTTTTCACATAAATACAGCAATATATATTACCGTGGGTGCGTGAATATTGGAAATCCAACCAGATTAGGTGTTGTTTAAGAAGAATGACAAGTAACACATATAATAAACATAAATAGGTAGCTCTTGCCACCCATTTCTCTATCCGATGTTAGTTAAAACCCAACAAGTTTAGTCCCTCAACATAACAATTTGAAGATAAACATACATTCTGCCACATAAAATAGTCATCGTAAACACAAGTTGCTCTTCAGCTGCACATTCTAACCACATAAGCAACATCGGATACGAATGATAATTGTTCGAAGGCAAAAGATACATGTTCTGGAAATTACAAAAATCCTAATAAAGCTAACAATGTTAGACATCATTGAACAACCCAAAATGTGTTTAGCCCCCATAAACATACTTTGCCAACTAAAAACTATACTAGATCCAACACTGTGGCTCCTAATCTACATTACATGCAGTTCAAGCCAATTGAAAAGAAAATAACATTATGGCTACTTAGATGGCAAACTACCAGATAAGAGAAGGTACACAAAACAAGCTTTGGCCTATTTGTTCATACCCCAAAATGCATCCTTGTCCAATTTATTGTGAGCCAAGTGATAAGTAGCCTTGATTTGATAATCTATTGACAAGTCTTATATTTCAACGAATGCCTCGAACAGAGATATCTTCAATGAGGAGTCCAAATTAGTTCGTGGCGGTGGCAGTTGTAGCAACTTTTCAGTAATATTCCCCAAGGTTGTTTTGGTGTCTTCAAGCAATATCCCCATCATCTTCTCGAAGTCAATGCTACAAGGATCAATCCTCTTCTGCTTGTTAAATGACGATGCTTTTTTTTTTCATACCCGACGAGGATGGTGGAGTGATAAAGATAGCATCATTAACTAAGGTATTTGCAACAGGTGTATCAACATTATTAGCAGACTTCTCGCCTTCATCACCATGAGCACCATGCAACAACTCCTAAACTATGTCTAGTACGTCAAATGATTGATCTCCCATGGCCCTATCATTTCCAAAAACTCGTGTACTATGGCTTCCCCCTCAACTTAGCTTCATCAGGTTGCACCTTCACAAAATATTTTTCTATGTTAATTTATCTATTATTACAATACTAATAGATAGATGGAATGACTAATTGAATAGACATATATACCTTCACATACTCGACCCAAATAGATTCAGACTCAACAATGATCATATGAGTGGATATATCCATTCTAACACCCCTCCTCCACAACCAATAATATCTCTTTATGTCGCATACATCTTTTTCTATACTTGAAGTTCTGATTTAACATGTTTCACTAGAATGCCATTAGTGGAGAATTTTTCACGTAACATAGACTCCAACCTTACCATGTAACCGCCCTTAAAGGAGCCATCGCAATGCCAACTACCCGCTGCAAGCTCCTCAATCTATGTATCAAGTCCTCCTCCTCTTGGTAGGTCCAGAAATGGCATAGGCCAACATTTTCTTTACTTGACCTGTCTGTGATGTGAGACAAGCACCCAGATTGCGCCATCACCTACATCAATAAAGATCATCTTAGGAATTAACAAAAAAATTGATTGGTTAATATGTAATAACCATAAATATAGCAGCCACACATAATATGTGTCATACCAAACACATTACAAATGAATATTCATAAATACACATATAGACTAAAGGAAAAATAAGCGCTCATACGTTAGGTAAAATTCAAATAATAGAGTCTAAAATGATATATCATCCACCCACAAATATTTAGTTTCCAACATCTTTCCAAAGCAACAAAACCACCACAAAGCAATACTATAGTAAAGTACATCTAAACTAAGACGCAAGAGTTGTTTAGAGGATCTTTACGTTACTTCCTATAAACTAGACAAAGCATACTAATACATGGAGTGAGCCCCTATCCATGATTGGTACATATTGGCCGTCGTGTATCTTGCTAATTGCTCTACTTGGTTGAGCTCTCAATACTCTCAATGTGATCAGCATCTATAGTTTGAGTGCCTAAATCTTGGGCATCCAACATTGTATCCTCCAAATGATCAACAACTATCTGTGTACAAATGTAATTGTACAAAAGTGCACAAGCCAAGATAATCATATTCTGAACTTTGATTGGGTCGAAAGTAGTACTCTGCATGATGGCCCACTGTCCATTCAGAAGTCCAAAAGCCCTCTCAATGACATTGAGTGCCCTAGCATGCTTCATGTTGAAATATTCACGTTCGTTTTGAGGTGATAATGCTCCATCGTTCCACTCATCAAGGTTGTATTGGGTACCATGATATGGAGTCAAAAATCCTTCACAATTAGCGTAGCTAACGTCACATAGGTAGTAATTCCCTACGAATAATCATTAACCTTTTATAGTAGTTGTGCTCTTACAAACATAAACAAAACTGAAACAATAGAAACCACATACAATGGCATACCAACAAGGACTTTAAGACCATTTAGTTTGTTAACCACTGAGCGTAACACCTTACTATCTGCGGTAGAGCCCTCCCATCCAACAAGAACATCAATGAAATTTATCTCAGGGTTGCAGACACCCAAAACGTTAACTACAATCTCACCATTTCTACTCCTATATTGTGTTTGTTCACTCACTGGTACGCGAACCAATACAAACATGCCATCTAGTGCACCAAGACAACCCTACACATGTACATGAACAACTCAAATAGGCCCATTGTTGGACAGAATAAAATGAAGTAAAGTGATCTTAGGTCTTTGTAAACCTACCTTGAAACATCGCCATGTCTCATTAGTACAATCATCATCAACAAGCTGAGGAGCCACAAGGAGCAGTAGACTTATCTTTATAACGACTTTAAGACATTATTTGAAGTAATTGCTGACTATTTGTCCGGACCTCTTAAAATTGTGCGTAACAATTTTATTCTTCTTATGATTTGCTAAAAGAGACAAAAGGTTGTGACCTTTTTAGGGATCCCAACAAATTTTTCAATTTGAAGCCCACCCATATGCTCCATAAATAACAAAGCCTCCAAAATACGCTTCGATCCATACGCAAATTATCCAAACAAGACTGATCATTATCTTTTACAATCTCTCTCAAGTGTTTTAATTAATCCAAGATCTTAAAAATAACACTCTACCTCCTAGGAACCTGAATGCGTATACCGCCAAGTCTCTCAACATATATACGGTAAGCATGATAAAGCAAAAATATGCAAATAAATCTTTGCAGCATAAAAACATAAATCCACAGGAGAATACGAATTTTGGTATCCCAATCCACGTGATTATCTTACTACAAATCTAATAGGATACACAATGCAAATGAATAAGGGCGCAGGATACAAATTCCAAAGATGTAATGCTAATAACAAGGAATGATAAATGTAACAAAACACCCGCTTGTTCAAAAGATGAAGGACAAGCATTGTCGCAAATAATAAAATGATAACTAACTCATTTAAATCTTGACCAGCAAATACATTAAATAACCATCTACATGCTTGAAAAATATTCAAAGAACGTGGAAATATACACGGAAAAATGATAAGTAAATATGGCTGAATGAAAAGGAAGTAGCTAATCTTTCAAACTACAAATAATTTTATTATGTTGTTCACATTTTACAAATGCATATAAGGAAACAGATTTTAGATGAAAATAGATTATTACAAATACACATATTTACACATATTACTTTTTCTCCTATGTTGTTCACATTTTACAAGATTATCCATAGAATAGATAAGGAAACAAAGGACTCAACCAAAGTCCTTTGGTAGCTGATGATGGTGAAATCAGTTCATATCTGAATCAAGTAATGCTTTTAGATTGGTTCGACCTCTCTGGTCGATATATCGATGTAAATGGGCTGAGTCCTGCAATCACGAGCAAACATCAAGCTAGCTGAGGAGCCCTCAGCTTAGGCACTCTAATGCTCAAGTGAGTATGGAATCAACCGGATGAGCAACAGAGTGAGGGCTTTGTGAGTAGAGAATGGCATACCTTTGAAGGGTTGGAATGAGGGTATTTATAGCCTTTTCCCAGGGGGGACTTATCTAAGGTTTCGTTAGCATGTTGTAATGGTTTTTGTCCTTGCCTAGGGGCCATTTAGTCATCTCTCACCCTTGTACTATTCCAGGTGGCTGCCTCTCCAGGTTTTGGGGGCAGAATAGAACACTGTACATGCGTCTCTTCTCTGGTGTGGCAGCATGGGTGGTACTAGGGCGGCATCCGCCATTAATGCGGAGGCATGCTACCTCTCAGGGCATTTAAAGCAGTAGAAAAGGTTACACGCCTAATCGACATCCTTGGTCGATCTAATATAGGAAGGGCGAGGTCCACGGGTTGGACAAATAGTGTGGTCGAGGTGTCAATTAGTGGCCTAGCCTTCAAACGATGTCGAACTATATGGTCGACCGAAGTTGATGGCATAATTGGGCCTAGTGTGAGGTGGGCCTGCCGCTACACTCTTGGGCCTGGGGTCTTTAGGCCGAGCATACTGGGCTATCCCATATCATGAGTCCTCTCTACTTTCGAATGCTGAACGAAGGAATCGACGAGAATGATTGGGGAGTAGTCAGTTGAACGGTTACGTGAGCTCATTGACAAAGGTTTTTGAAAGTTGACCCAGGTTTTGCATGTTAAATGAGTGGTTACATCGTGGCACGCGTGGCACGGCACGGCGGTTACAGCATTATTACAACGGCTTGGATTCCCGCATTGTTAAAATAACCATTTTTACTTTTACTACCTTTGTGTCTAGTCGAGCATCTAGCTAACTGCCCTTACTGCTAACATCTTCTTCTTTTAGTTCATCAACTCAATAAGTTCTTTCTTTCCTTCTCCTTAGCGTTCTTGGATTTATTGCCATAATGTTGCATTTATCTAATTCTAAGGGTAGCCATGGGGGGGAGAGCGAGGCTACTCACTCTGACTGGCCTAGGGGTTCATCATAGGAGTCGAGTCGCTCATCGAGTGATAGCTCGAGCAGCGATCACGGGGATGATGGAGCTGGGCCAAGTCAGGTTCATCCATCACAGGGTCAATTATTCACCCCTGACCACTACAGTGAGATTGTATCTACCATCACTCCTGTTAACTTAAGGCATATTAGGCAGTTATATCACGTTCCTCTTGAGTATGAGTTATTGATGCCTGGGGCTTCTGGTCATATGCATCGACCCCCAGCGGGTTGTATCACTGTGTTTGATGACACCTTTAGGTGTGGCCTTAGATTTCCTCTAGGTGTCCATGTAGTCGACGTGCTTAGAGGTCTGCAAGTGTGTATAACCTAGTTACTGCCAAACTGTTTTTCAACCATTTATAGTTTTATTATTTTGATGCACATGTTCGACCAACCTGCCAACTTTGATAACTTGTTGAACCTTTTCCATCTTCCCATGTCTCTCAAGTTGGGTAGCACCAACGAGTTGGGTTTTTATTACCTAACTGCTCGACCCCGTTGCAAATTCCTCGTAACCCCAGCCTCTTCTTATGAACAAGAATGGAAAAGGCGTTACCTGTTTGTTCTAGTTGTTGGGGGGTTCAATATTCCAAGGGGGTGGATGGGGCATGTCGAGATGCCGGGTAATCTGACCCCGACTTGGCCTAATACTTTCGTTCAGGATCTGGTTGAGTTTGGCCAAATGGAGGCCTCGATGCTTATTGATGAGAGGAGTTTGGTGTTGGCTGGGTTGTCGCCAGCCTAATTAAATTTGCCTGCGGACAATCGATTGCTGCCTATTTTTTGTTATTTTTCTATTTTTCTGTTCGATTTTAACCTTGCTATTATGTTGTTTGGCAGATCACGATGAGATCATGAACCACTCGAGAGTTGAGGCTCTGGCCAAGGCCGAGAGGAACCAGCAACGCCGCCTGGTGACCACGGCTTGTCGAGGAGCTGCAGCGGCCGAGGCACCCCAACCAAAGGCCATGACACCTTCACCATCTCCAATTCCCTCACCAGCTCGACCCATAGCCACTGCGGGCAGCAGCCCAGCGGGTCAAAGTAAAAGACCTATGGTGGAGCAGGCGGACCTGTCTCGAAGAGAACTACTGCTAAAAATGGAAAAGAGAGAGCTATGGGGTCGGGCCAACCATCAGGCTATGATCTGTTTAGGCCGCGTGGGGATGACCTACTGTTCCACCTGCCCAAACTGCCCTCGCCGAGGTTTGGGACTGAACCGAGTATGGCCGTACACAACTCACTGTCGATGGAGACTGTAAGGCCGACAAGAGCTACTCCTTTAAAAAAGCTAATGGCAGGGTTGTTCCTGTCTGACCAGAAGAAACTGATAGGGTTGAGCCACGACACTGCTCTAAGGGTGCTGGCTTATCACTTCAACATGGTAAGGCTTGGGTTGAGTATGTTATATTGCTGAATATTGCTTTCTGGTCGAATATTGTATTCTTACAAGTAATGTTATCTTTCAGGTCGGCCAGTTGGGATATCACTTCTACCGGCGTCGGAGTTGGCCTTAGCTAACTGTGAGCACCTTCAGGCGGGCAGGGACGTGGAGACTTTGAAGGCTCAGCTCGAGTCTTCACAAACCAGAGTCAAAGAGCTGGCCAAGCAGGTCGAGCTGCTAAACAGTCAGCTGGTAGCCCCGGTCGAGAAGAGGACCAGAATGGACGAGCTGCTAAAGCAGGCCAGTTGGACGGGCAGGTCGCCTATAACTCTGGTCGATCCGCTGGTCGGAGTGTTGCCTTCAATGAGACCTGAGTTGAATTCTACCAGAAGTTGTCTTTGATGCAGTGAGAGGCGATGCAGCAGTTTATGCTGAGCTCGGTATTTCAGGACGTGAGCGTTGTATTTGCGCTCGACGACGCCCCAAACTCGTTCGAGAAGGCCCTTAAGCAACTGCATTTCCTGGGCTATTCATTTCGATCGGAGGATAGGGAACGCCTCAGGCACCTTCTCGACGAGCAACGGCAGCCGTATCTGGAAGACGAGGGAGGTGTTGAGGGTGAAGGTGCAGAGCCCACTGTGGCCGAGGGAGTTGTGGAGGCTCCACCAGCTATGCCCATGATGAATGAACAAAGGAAACAGGTCGAGATAGCGAAGAAGTTGGAGGCGATTGCTAAAGAATTTAACTTTGCCAATGACTTTGCGTTCAGGGGCAAGGATGGCATGGTCGACGCGACTGAGTATCTTTCTCCTTTGGACGGGTGCTTTCTAATCGATGAGGCTGGACCTTCTCAGCCGGCGACCACTGCTGTTCCCGTTGCTATTGCCATGCCTGAGCCGATTCCCATTCCAATCCCTTTCAGTGATAAGCTCAAACAAAAGATCGATGAGGGGGCTTGAGGTGCGGGCGATGAGGGCGCCGAGTTAAGCTAATGCTGCTTGAATGATGTACTTTGTTTTTATTTTCATTAATGTACGTAATTCAATATGTGTAATGAATGTTTTTGTATTTGAACGAGGTGTTCTTTTAAGCTTCCGACTTTGACTACCTTTATTCAATTGCGTGCATGAATTTAGAGTCGAATGTTCATAATGTTAGATTTTGCTAGATTAGCTCAATATCCTGGTCGAGTAAATTATGACTAATATGCAATTTGATGAATCGGAGACTCGTTGTAATTCAGAGATTTGTTCAACATAGCGACTGCATGGTCGACAGCAACCTGTCGCATCAATTGATTAGTTAAGCGAAATAATTAACAACAAACTTTGCATAATTTAGCGACTACATGGTCGACTTCAGATAATTAATGATAAGTAATTTAGAGACTATGGGGTCGACTGAGTGGTCTCGACTGCGAAGCCTCGACTTGTCGATTTGAAGCCTACTTAGTGGACTACGGGGTCGATAAGTTGGTCTCGGATGCAAAGCATTGACTTGGCGACTTGAAGCCTACTTGGTCAACTATAGGGTCAAAAAGTTACCTGCTTGGTCGACTGCGAGGTCGATAAGTTGGTCTCGACTGCGAAGCCTTGACTTGGCGGCTTGAAACCTACTTGGTCGAGTACGGGGTAGACAAGTTGGTAGTCAAGTTATGTTGATAGGCATGCACAATAGGATTATGTCAAAGTTTTCTCAAACTTTTCATTTCTGCAATGGAATACAATGACATCCCGTGGCCTTTTACACATAAAATTTCTTTAGATTTATGGCATTCCAAGGTCGTGGCAATTCATTGCCTTACATGTCTGCTAGTCGGTATACATTGTGCTTTGACACCTTAACCATAGAGTAAGGTCCCTCCCACTTTGGGTCGAGTTTTCCTACAGTTGTCAACACTTCTACCTTCTTGAGGACCAAGTCGCCAACTTTAAAACTATGAGGTCGAACTACTTTGTTGTAACGTTTCGCCATTTTTGACCGGTATCATTGCATCGTGTTGTAGGCTGTGTGGCATAGCTCGTCGATAGTGATTAGCTCTAAGGCCCTTTCTGTCATATTTTTTATCAGATTATAGTAAATCACTAGGGTTGTGTGCTGGACCAACTCAAATGGAACTACTGCTTCGGAACCATAGACCAACCTGTAGGGACTGCGGCCTGTGGCTGTTCGTGGGGTGGTCCTGTACGCCTATAGCACCCTGGGAGGTCATCTGCCTAACTTGCCCCTGTGCTTGCTATTCGAGGTTTGAGGTGGTCGAGAACAATTATGTTCGTGACCTCCGTCTAACCGTTGGCCTGGGGGTTCCCTACCAACGTGAAGTGTTGGCTGATTCCCAAGGCCTCACACCATTTTGTCATGCTTTTACTCTGGAACTGGGTCCCATTATCAAAAATGAGGACTTTGGGCAATCCGAATCGATAAATTATGTTCTTCCAAATGAAACTCTTGATGGCCGCATCAGTGATTTTTGGAACTGCTTCGGCCTCGACCCATTTAGTAAAGTACTCGACCGCCATGATGATGAATTTTCGCTGGCCTGAAGTTTTTAGGAGAGACCCAACTATATCAATCCCCCATTGGTCAAAAGTCCATGTGATCTAAACATTCACCATCGATGCGGCCGGTTAGTGCAGTATGCTCAAGTGGATCTAGCATGATGGGCATTTTCTGGTGAAATCGACTGAGTCTTGCAGTAAAGTTGGCCAAAAGTAACAGTAATGAACAACTTTGTGGGCCAAGGACCGTCCTTCAGAATGGTTGCCGCAGATGCCAGCATAAATCTCATGCAGCACTTCGCTTGCCTCTTCGGGGGTTAGGCATTTTAGTGGTGGTCTTGATATCGACCTCCTGTAAAGCTGTCCGTGTTCATCGAGGGCGAACTTGGCCGCCAATCCTCTAACCATGCGGGCCTCCTTCTCATCGTTAGGGACCATCCCCTAACTCAGGTGGAGCTTAATTGGGTCTTGCCAGGAGGGTGCTCCTTCTGCCCATGCGACAAAGTTCTGATCGACCGCTTGAATACATGGTTTGCTGGCCACTAAGAATATTATAATTCTTTCCCTGGTTCCTTTCATCGAGCTGGCTAACTTTAAAATTTCATTTGCTCGTTCATTTTCCATTCGGTGTACTTGGCTCAGAGTGAAGCTCTTGAATGCCTATTGCAATTGTTTTACTTGAGCCGGGTACTGGCTCATTTTGGTTTCTTTGGCTTCGAAATTCCCTTCCACTTACTCTGCCACCAGCTGGGAATCGATGATCGCTACTAGTTGTTCCACTCCCCGAGCTGCTGCTATGTTCATCCCAACTATGAGAGCTTCATATTCTGCCTCATTGTCTGTAACTGGAAAGTCGAGCTTTATGACAAAATCATACTCCTCGGCGAACGAAAAATATAGAGAAATACCAATTTTGCCTCCTGATACAGTCGCCAACCCGTCGACGTGCAATGTCCACACAAATGGGCTTTGGTTGGGATGGTCTGGGAGATCAAGTCTCTTGCCCACAAAATCAACTAGTACTTGTGCTTTCATGGCCTTTCACAGCTGGAATGTGATGTCAAATTCCTCGAGCTCGATTGCCTACTTTGTAAGCCATCCTGACGTGTCTGGTTTTGATAATACTTGTTTTAATGGATGGTTGGTCAGGACTACGATCGTATGAGACTGGAAGTAAGGTCGCAATTTTCGTGTTGCCGTAACTAGGGTGAGAGCGAACTTCTCGATCTCCAAGTAATTATGTTTGGGCCCATGCAAAGCCTTACTGCAGTAATACACTGGACAGTAAGTCCCGCCTCTCATCGATGTCAATATAGAACTGATCGAAGCGGTGGATACAGCCAGATAAAGTTGTAATACTTCTCCCAGTTTGAGCTTGGCAAGCATAGGCGGCGAAGAGCTCTACTAAGGCCTGGTCGCATTGCTGAGTCTACTGAAACCCTAATTTCTTTGCGTTTCTGAGTATTTTGAAGAAATTGAGGCTTTTGTCGGCTAGCCGTGCGATTAACCTGCCGAGGGCTATGATCTTGCCAACCAGGCGTTGTTATCTCAAATAGTGCGAGGTGGGCAATGTCCAGAATTGCCTAGATCTTATATGGGTTTGCCTCAATCCCCCTTTGACAAACCATATATCCAAGGAACTTACCCCCATGAACTCCAAAGTGCATTTATTGGGGTTGAGTTTCATGCTAAAAGCCCTTAATATGGAAAATGTGTGGTCAAGGTCGACGAGGTAGTCCTCAGCCTTCTCAATTTTGACAATTATGTCATCGACGTAGACCTCCATCGATCTTCCGATCTCATTCTTGAACAAAAAGTTCACTAATCTCTGGAAGGGCATGACTAAAAAATAGTACACTCCATTGGGGACAACGAACGAGGTCTTGTCCCTGTCCTCGGGTGCCATGAATATTTGATAATAACCTTGGAAGGCGTTCATCATGCTCAACAACTCACAACTAGCAGTAGAATCTACTAATAAATCTATTCGAGGCAGGGGTAAGGATCCTTAGGGAAAGCTTTATTCAAATCAATAAAATCATTACACATGTGCAATTTTCCCTCATTCTTAGAGATGAGTACAACATTACAAAGCCAAGAGGGGTATTGCATTTCTACAATATATCCTGCCTCTAGTAGTCTGTTGACCTCCTCTTTTATGATCTGGGACCTCTCTTCATTGAAAGTTCTTATCTTTTGCCTCACTAGCTTGTGGGCGCGGTCCACGTTAAGTCAATGGACGATGACACTTAGGTTGATTCCTTGCACATCGACAGCTTTCCAAGCGAACACATCAATATTTCATCGAAAGAAGTCAACCATGAGGCATTCCAAGCGGTCGCCCATGTCGCTTCCGACCTGAGTGGTTTTGTTAGGGTTTCCATGCTCCAGCTCTATTATTTTGAATTCCCCAACGGTTTGACCCAGGTGTCCTCCAAATTCTTTTTCTTAGATGCAAGTCCCTCATCGGGTTTCGCTACGATGACGTCTCCCGAGGGCTTCAATTGAGGTCGCTTCTTTTGCTCATTGCCTCGACAGAAATGGTGTAACAGCGTCATGCGTCCCTGAGATCGCATAAAATTTCTCCTACTCCTATTGAGGTCGAGAACTTGATTTTCATGTGGTATGTGGAGACAATTGCTCTAAAGTCATTAAGGGCCGGTCGACCAATAATGACATTATAGGCGAACGGGGCATCGACTACGAAGTGGTTAATCATCAAAGTTCTGCTCCAGGGACCCTGTCCAAATATAGTGGAGAGGTTAATGGATCCCTTCGGGATGATCTCGGATCCCCCAAATTTGACCAGCCGTGTTCTGACTGGGTCAAACTTTAGTTCCCCCAACTTCATCCTATTCAAGGTAGATAGAAATATGATGTTCGCAGAACTGTCGTTGTCGACCAAAATCTTTCTCACCTCGAAATTGGCAATTTGAAGTGCTACCACCATGGGGCAGTCCATCTTTCTATCGACTCCTCTGTTCTCCAGGTGATCTAGACCAGAGTCAGTGAAGGAGATTGGTTCCATGTTGGTAGAGAGCCGAAAAATGGTTTCGGCTTTGGATAATTTGGTCGACTCCAGTTGCCTCTGGGTTTGCTTTCTGGCAGACCTTGACTCTCCCCCAGCTGGTTCTCCCGCAATCATGTCGATTACTCCCCGAATTGGTGGGTGGGGCTCCTGGGCTGGTCTTTTTCCCTTATCGTCTCTCCTCGGGCTAGCCGACCTTTCTCTACGGGAAGTTCAGTCGGTTTTGCCCTCTTCATCCCTGGCATGTTCATCAATAAATTTTTTCAGATGGCCCTACCTTATCAGTCTTTCAATCTCATCGTGTAAGTTGAAGCAATCTTCCGTGTCATGCCCTTTCTATTTATGGAAGTGACAGTATTTCTTTGATTTTTTCATGGCTTTCGTCTCGATCAACTTCCTGGGCTTTTTGAGGAGGTTGTCATGCTAAATTGCGAACATCACCTCTTTTTTAGGAAGATAAAGCGGAGTGTAGTCATGGAACCGTTTGATGGGTAACAGACATCCCTCTCTAACTTGGCGATCATCTTTCTCCTTACTCTTATTTTTCTCGATCTCAAGGTTGCCGTATTTAAGTTTATTCATCTCCTCTTGGGTCATGTACCTCTCCACGAGGTCGAGGAGCTCATCCATCGACCTTGGCTGCTCGCGCACCAGAGCATTGGCACATTCTTTGTGCCTAAGGCCCAGGAACAACACGTCGATCAGGAACTCAATCCTTGGGCTGTCGATCTTCAACACCTCCGTGCTGAATCTAGTGAAAAAGTCTCAAAGGGACTTCCCTTCATTTTGCTTTACCATATGAAAGTAGGTGTGCGGGAGCTTCGCCTTCTCCTGCTAGCGAACTGGTGCAAAAACTTGTCATATAACTGATCGTATGAATGTATCAACGCCAGTTCCAACTTGACAAACTAATCCAGCGCTATCCCCTGGAAGGTGGTTACCAGCATTTTGGCATGAATGTACTCATTATGCCCGTGCAGCTACATCATGTGTTCGAACTGTAGTAAATGCTCATTCAGATCCGACAAGCCATTATATCGGGGCCGATCGATCAGAATTTTAGCATCGATGGCTATGCGTTCGTCGATAATATCTTGGATAAAAGGTGAATTTCTTTCTCTTTGAAACCTATGTGGCCCCTCTAAATAGCGTTTCCTCTCTGTATTTCTCCTCCATATCTCCTCCAGTTGTCGGTTCAACTGTTGGACTTGGTGGGATACCTCCTCCCACTCTTATCTGTCGGCATGGGATGCTTTCCTGTTCAGATGGGGTCTCGAGCGCTCGACCCTATCACACTGCAGGGTTCGAATGGGTCAAACGCCATGGTCGACTGAATCAACTACTTCCTCGCAGGGCACGGGTCGGGCCATTTCCCTCGAAAAATGGCCTAGGTTGTCTTTGAGCCTCGAGTGTGGCCTCCTAGGCTGTAGTCGATGGGGGTTTTTTCTCGACAGTATTTCCTCTTGTACCGCAGGCTGGGGTGTCGCACTGGCCGCTAGTTCCAGAGGCACGGTATGCCTATTCAGAGCTACTGAGAATTGAGCCGAAATCTGGGCGGATATCTGCTCGCTAATGAGTTGTATAAGCTATGGCATGGTCAAGGTGACCACTTGCTCTGCCGGGGCACTCGATCCTGAGGTGCTAGTTTCTTGCAGAGGTTGAGCGGGGAGAGAGCTAGACCTCCTGTTTTCTTTTCTTCTTGAAGAGACTCGTTTGGTGTTCACCATTTCGATAGTAGACTCACGTGTTTCCCACAAATGGCGTCAAATGATGATGGTGAAATTAGTTCGTGTCTGAATCAGGTAATGCTTTTGGATTGGTTCGAACTCTGTGGTCGATATATCGATGTAAACGGATTGAGTCTTGCAATCACAAACAAATATCAGGCTAGCCGAGGAGCCCTCGGTTTAGGCACTCCGACGATCAAGTTAGTATGGAATCGATCAGATGAGCAACAGAGTGAGGGCTTTGTGAGTAGAGAATGGCATACCTTTGAGGGGCCGGAATGAGGGTATTTATAATCTTTTCCCAGGGGGGATTTGTCTAAGGTGCCCTTGGCATGTTGTAATGGATTTTGTCCTTGCCTGGGGGCCATTAAGTCATCTCCCGCCCTTGTACTATTCCAGGCGTCTGCTTCCCTAGGTTTTGGGGGCATAATAGGACATTGTACATGCGCCTCTTCTCTAGTGTGGCAGCATGGGTGGTGCTAGGGCGGCATGCACCACTAATACGGAGGCATCTACCTGTCAGAGCATTTAATGCGGTAGAGAAGGTTACACACCTAATCGACCTCCTTAGTCGATCTAATATAGGAAGGGCGCGAGGTCCACGAGTTGGACGAGCGGTGCGGTCGAAGTGTCAATCAGTGGCTCAGCCTTCGAACGATGTCAAACTATATGGTCGATTGGGGTCAACCGAAGTTAATGGCATAATTGGGCCCAGTGTGAGGTAGGCCTACAGCTACACTCTTGGGCTTGGGGTCTTTAGGCCGAGCATATTGGGCTATCCCTTATCAACAGCCTTCTGGATGCCATCAAGATTCTAATATTTTTCGTTACCCACTTTTTCCAAATCTCCTCAAATACATACACAACTATACAAACACATAAAGGTGCACTTTCTTCCATATTCCACAACATTCCACATAAATATAGCAACAACTCATTTGCTGAATTACAACAATGTCACATGTTATGGACAAAAAAATTATGATAAATTTATTGATACACAAATTTGAAAACACGGCAAACAGTAATTGAAGACACAAAAATTACGAAAGGAGCAAGTGGGTTTCGATACCTCTTAGATAACCTTTCCGAAAAAGTAGCTTTGCTTCGTATTCACCTTAAACGACCACCTCGACTCCACAATTGTACAAAAATAAATCTCTTAACCAACACACAGATGATACACAACCTTGCCCACAAAATTGAAATTGGTCAATATCGTAGAAACAAGAAAGTGCGTAAAGGGAATAGAGTTTTACCAGATAATGGCAATAGGAATCGAGACATTAGAAGAACCACGCCTAATCAAGGATTCTAACGAGTGAAATCAAGGGTTTAGGGTTCAATCGCGGGGGTGAAAAGGAATAGCAACAAGACAGGGATTTCCTCTCAAACCTGGGGTGTTGAGGAACAATTAAACTCAAAAGGGCATAATTGAAAAAATCAACTATTTTAAGGACAACTCTGTAATTTTGAATGTCAAATATCTCAGCCAAAAGGGGTGCGACCACTACATTAGTAGCAGTTAATATGATGCGCAGTGCCGAACTTGACACAAATTGCGAGCTGGCCTGCATTGCTCATCTCTCATATCAATCGGTATGTTAAAGGATATTTGGAACCCCAATAACAACTATTAGCGAAAATCAAACATGGCCCATGAGAAGTTGTAATTATTAAGAAATGTGCCCAACACCTCCTGCCAAAGTAATTATTGTACAATATAGTCAGTACGGCAAGGTTCAATATGATGGTTCTACCCTCTCTAACTTTGTATATCTACTCTTTTCAATCTCATCAAGTGCTGTCGTTTAGTGTCACGAAAATGTCCCTCACATCTCCAGTGATATTCACGCACGGAAGGGCAAAATTGTCATTACGAGCCCTATATATACACGCCCAGTTGTCGAGCTCACGCTTTTTGTTCGTACAGTGGAAGAAAAGAAGAAAAGCGAAAAAAGGGATTCAAACGGAGGCGAGGAGTTTTTGTTATCCACAAGCTCTATCTCTCTGTCTCTCTCTATATATATTTATCGTCTTCTCTCTCTAGGCGTATTTGCGATCAATTTAGGGTTTTTCCTATTCGTGATCGAGTCGACTCAGCCATGATTTCTGATTCAGTCCCCAACGCCTCTATCGCCATGGCCTCATCTAACCCAAGAGATTTTGCTAAGAAAAAAAGGGTATGGTTTTTATCTCGTTAAATTATCTTGATAAATTTATTTGTGCATGCATTGCACGCTGCATGTGTTTTGGATTTTTTTTTTTTTATTCTATATTTTCTTGCAAAAAGATTGATGTGTTAACAGTTTTGTTCTGGAGGGAATCTTGAATTTGATTGAGCGATATTTGTGAGTTTACCTACCTGTTTTAAGATGTTTCTACGAATTTTAGTTGTCATTGTTCGATATCTCAGGATTTTTAATTCCTTTTTGGTGAAATTTGCTATCTCTTTTTATTAGTTTTTCAATAATCTCATTGAAATTTAGGCTAACCGCTCCGCGAAGTTGAAGCAGTACAAGCTTGATGCTCGTCGGGAACAGTGGCTTTCTCAAGGTTTGTGAAATATCTCTCTTTACCGTCTTGAATTCATTTTGGGCCTCTGTGCTTACATATATTTAAGAAGTTATGTTTATTGTGATTACTTAAGGTTATAAAAGTTTAGGATTTTGGTTGATCTGTTAATGATATAATTTTTTTATTTATATGGGTGTTAACTTGTATGTGTATGTATATATATATATATATATATATGTTGATTACTTGGTTATATTTGACAATACGATGTTAATGCTTCCAGTGAAAAATAAGAGTGGGTGTAAGAAGGAACTGAATGGTGAAGGGGGTATACCTGGAGGTCCAGCGCTTTTGGAGAATGAGAGGAGCATGCCTACAGAGAAACTGGAGATAAAGCCGAGAGTTGGTGAGGAGATTTATGGAAATGGATCGTCCGTGCATCATTACGCTGATTCTGATTCCTCACCCTCAAACAGTCCTACAAGCCACAGCAGTAGTGTATTCTGCAGCAATGATTCCGGGGTCAATTTTACTGCAAGTAGCAGAAGTAGCAGCAGCAGTGGTCGAAGCAGTAGCAGTAGTAGTAAAAGTTGCTTTTCAGCTAGCATGAGTGAGGAAGATGAAGGGGATGGTGGCGATGATGGCTGCTTAGATGATTGGGAGGCTATGGCTGATGCCTTGGCTGCCACCGAAGACAAGCAGGAAGAGCATAGCCATGCCTTAGGATTTGGTTTATCTTCTTTGGAGAAGCATGGAAGTCCCGTGCAATATGGTTCTCAGTCTAGTAGAACAAATCTGCAATCTTCAGGGAATGATGCTTCAAATGCAAAGGCAGAGAATGGAAGAACAGCTGTGAGATCTCCGGTACATTGCCACGCTTGGAGGCCAGATGATGCTTTTCGACCTCAGAGCTTGCCCAATTTGTCAAAGCAGTATATTTTCCAGTTAAATTCAGAGCAGCATTCTGGCCAAGGAGGATCTGTTTGGGGCTGTATGAATGTTGGGCAGGTCCCCACATCATGCCCAATATGCTATGACGATTTAGATTGCACTGATTCAAGCTTTCTCCCTTGTTTGTGCGGTTTCAGGCTCTGCCTTTTCTGTTATAATAGAATCCTTCAGGAAGATGGGCGCTGTCCAGGCTGCAGGAAGCAGTATGACTGCAACCAGGTCGTGGGAGAGGCAACATTGGATGGAAGGAGCTTGACATATCGATTGGATTGTTCTTGTAGCATGATAACAAGGTCTTAGGAAGAGTCTCTGTTCCTGGAACTTGTATGTTAGGTCTCTCCTTTTCTCTGTGTGTGTTGCGTGTGTTCTTGCTGTTAGACTGATATTCACAGCCTTAGATATTGGTATATAAATTTGATTTTGGAGCACAGGGGAATTAATCTGGTTCTCTTATGGCTTTAGTTGATATGTTCTATATGATGTGCTGATCTAGAAGACTTGTGATTATGTGAATGGGTAAGGTGATATAGAAATGGAGTACATAAAATTTCTCAAATATGTTGCTTAGTTCCTGGATGAATTAGCATATATATTTTCTTCTATGTGAATTTTTTCCTAGTTGAATATAGATTATGCAACTTTTTAACAGATATGTAATCTCTTCTTAACAATTCACTAGTTTGTAAGGATTTTTGACATCGTTTCTTGTGCATTACGTTCTTGATTGATCGTGATGTTTTTGAATTTCACTTCACGCAAACTTTGACTTAGAAGACTTCATAATCCTGCTGACTAATGTAAGGATTTGAAAATCTTGAAGTTGAATATCTGAAATATTTGAATTGGTGCGAGCTGAAGATAGGTGGATGTCTTTGATAAATAAGCTCTATTATAGATCATTGCAATTCTGAATAATCAATTGTTTTGTGTTGGCATAGTGTGCTCTCTGGGTGCTATTGTAACTGTTCACAGAACCAATAATCAGATAAAGCTAAAAGGTTATTATTGTGATGCTACACGGGATGGTCTGCAACTCATGAACACAGATTTGAAGGTCAGTAATTATAATTATTCTTGTTATTGGTTGTAGCTTTTACAGCATTACTCAAGATTTCTGCTTTTTCAATATAGTTGCAGGGAAAATAGTCTGATTGAGGTTTGATCATAATGTCTTAATGGAAGCGAAGTAGAAATTTCACCAGTAGTAACACATGTTGTACATGGAACTAACTTTAACTTATTTTGCAGAACATTCTTTGAGATCACTATTATGCTTTTACAGAGCGATAAACTTTCCTTGCATCCTACAAATGATGCGTAGATTTTTGTAAGCAGTTTCTTTTTAGCTTTCTTGATTAATTACCAACAAGGTAAATTGATAGCAAGACTTCCAAAATCATTGCTTGACATTTCATGTTAAATGTTCAAGCCCTATCACGTTTATGGTTGTGTTTAAAGTGCCTGAAACAGGTCTCAATTTCTCTTAGTTTATATTGTCATGATCCAGATTACTGTCATCCTTTGCCACCATGAAATCCTCAAAAACTAAATTCTTCTTTTGTGGATGTGTTAGAATTTTTATTGAAAGCTCAGCTATCCTTTGTGCAAAAGAACATTAGCTGAAAAGCATCAATTTTAGGATGCATTGTTATGTCAGCTTTTGCAAATGCGCATTCCTGTTTCCATCAGAAGATTTAGGTTGCACTTGTATGTTCCCTACATAACTTCAAAAAGTTCAGTTCGAAAGAATTTAGGATGCAATGTTATGTCAGCTTCTAAAGAATAGTTTGATATTGGGCCTACCTAAGTTTCTATCTACTAGTCGTCTTCAGATGAACAATGTTTCTCTTGTTTCGTATTCCTTCTAAGTGTGCTTCATTTGATATTGATATGATGTTTGACTATTCTTGCAACAAGTTCTGCTGAATTACTTTATTCACCGAAAGTATTGCAGATATCATACATTGTCTATGTTAATTGATCACTTTTTGATAAGTAGATTAGAGCATTGAAAGAGGTGGAGCACTGAAAATCATTACCAGGTTGACAGGATGCAGTTATGTCTGTTGTTAATGTTGAGTATCTATGTTGTAATCTGAGTTTCCAGTTTTTGTCAAGTCGTGAAGTCTGCTTTTACAAGTCCAGGGGGCAGTTGATTGCTTTATAAACTATTGAGTGCCCAGGATTTTGCAGTAACGACATGAGTGGGATAAGGAACTGGTGGAGCATGAATATGTAGGTGTGCGTTTTATGGCTTTTGCAAATAGCAAAAGCAATCCTCTTTCCATCAGAAGATTAGGCACAATGAGATAGTGGGAAATGCTTCGAGACATGTTCATTTTGTATGATATGTTTGAATATACTATTATATTGGGGTTGATCAAGTGTTCTTTTACAGTAATGAAGACCTGTTGTGTTTGCACTAATCAAATATGACACATAGATAGTCGAAATTATAAAAATGTTGGATAATTTGCAGTCAAGGTGCTATGATATCAATCAAGACTATTGAGTCTCTACTGTGACCTCCGTGATATTTTGTTGAGAAGATCATTTGATCTTTCAAATTGATAATATCAAATTGACAATAATTATCGTATCTTAAAGAATTACATATTTTAAATCATGCTACCAAACATAACCAGTCAATGACTAATCAATAAACGTAACTATTCTTATCATTCTAAACTATTATTTTTATCTTCATCGCGTCAAACAAAGTAAATGTAGTTGTACCAGAATTTAGTTGGGTGATGGTTTTCAATATCCCACATGAGAAAGGTCTCCATCACCAAAGATTGTATGTAGGATAATTGTTCAGGGAAGCAACTCCAATTTGTCCTTTATATATGTGTGTGTGTGTGTGTGCGCACGCATGCGTGCGAGAGCATGCACATATATGTCAGGAGCCAAAGGTAAAAGCCCATCAGAATTTAAATACTAAATCTTACACTTTATGAAAGTTGTATCATTGAATCAAAGATCACTTGATAACACCAAGTTAGCTCTGAGGCTTTTATTTGATTTGATACTATTAAGCTTAATTTAGCATCACCAAGTTATACAAATATGTATTAAAACCAAAATCGGTAACAAACAATAAGTTGCTTATCTTGGGATAACTATTTTCTTGTTAATATTACAATATGACCCATTTCCAGGCAAGCAAACTGGGTCATAAAGTCTTTATCTGGGCAGTGCCCTAGAGAATCTCCCTCGTGAATTCTGAATTGAGCAAAAAGCAAAAACTAAGTGCTTATAAACCGTGCAATACAAGATGCTGATCTATGATCAAATGGGAGTGTTTTCCACCACTTAGTGAAAGTAGATTCATCCAAGAAAACATCTTTTCCCAGCAATCCACCACTAACCCATCTCAACACTTGTTCCTCTAGCCTCAAAATTTTATCCTTCACTTGGGCATATGGCTTAACTCTCAGCTCCTCGACCTCAGCCCAGAACGTCGTCTCTGAGCTTAAACCAACTGGCATCCTCTCTGCATGCTCCCGCCATTTCTGTGTGAATCTGTAGCGCTTCGGCCTAGCCCTCACCAGGTAAGGCCCTGTGTCCTCATTCATTAAGTGCCTGTAGTAATTTGCAATGTCCAAAGGCTCCAAAAGTCTTCTAAACAGAGTTCCTAATTCTATCCACTCTTTCCTGCCCTCAAATCCATCTGGGAGTTCATATCTTTTGATCATCTCCATGATCTCATCCCATATCCCTGTTAGCTCCACCCTCTTCACATTTGCATTGAAATCATGAGTTATATCTTTCTGGATTTTGAAGGCATCATAATAACCAACTTTGCGAATTTCGCAGCTGGTCTTATATTCCTGTATTTTCTCTAGTGCTTCTATGATGGTGTCTTTGTTAGAATCTATCTTTTTCTGGTTTTCCAGTTTCTGCTTCTCCAACTGGCCTGCAGCACGAAGACACAGCCTGGCTCTTGTGGTCTGAGAATTACACAAAGCATTAGTATAAGACCTAATGGGAATATATGATGTGATTACAAATCTAATGAACACACACTGTTCGTGTGTTTGTGTGTGTGTGTTTGTTGTCTGAATGAAGGGTCACATACCAAGCCAAGATCATTTAGAGCTGCTGATGCATCTGTGGTGGCATCAGAAGACAAGGGGACATCTACAAGGTTTACTAAATAGGTAATATCTTGCATGGTTAGGCTCTCCTGCAGTTCACTCTCATAAACCAAGTGTTGTCTAAACATTCCATGAACAAAATCTGAATTTTCTTCTTCAGGGCTGAACTGAAGACAGAAGAACAGCAACTGCAGGACAGCATCAGGGTTATCAAGAGCAACGAGTTTTCCACTCCCAGTACAGAAGATGAAGATTCCAAAAGGCCTATAAGGACTAAGCTCAACGATACTGGCCACCGTTTCTAGCAACAAATTTGTGCACCCCTTGAGATAACATGCAGCATGGCTTGCAACAGATAAAGCATTTCTCATGACAGACAATAGGAAACTTGATGCAACAGCAGAGTCATGCAGATAATTTGAGGTTTTTGGATTAAGAATATCGAGGATGTGCTGAAGACCTTGTTCAATATGTGAGAGAGGAGCTAGCATTATATGAGGTACAATGTCATGCCTCATCACGAAATGAATGAAATAACGAGCCCAGTTCTCACGTCTGAGAGCATGCGAGAAAATGTGATTACCAGCAAGAGGGGATCCAAAAGTCAGACAGAAAGGAGGTATCTGGCAGAGATTGAATCTAATGTATTTCTCAAAGAACCAAATGGCTGCAAGAATGGCCATTGGACCACCTGAGGAGTGTCCGGCAAAGATTATTTGCTTTCTGTCTGATATAGCCTTCTCGACCTGAAATCCACTTTTATGTTACGTATTTCCATTTCCCACTTCAAAGACACTATGAACACTCTCTAACCATATTTGATATTATCAATGTCTTTTTGCAAAATAAGTCCCGATATGATATGTTAAGTACTAGCAAGTATTAATATTAAGAGAGTGTCCGGCTAAGCTTATGTAAAAGATATGATAAGATCCTATTCTTGTGAAGTTTTTGAAGTTATAATATAGATCTTATTATCAAAAGCTATTGAATTGTTCGAATAAAATAATATTTTAAAGCTTACAAAATGTTAATAATGTTAATTTTATAGTCAAAATTAAATGAGTTTTTTTATTTAAAGAAACAATTAGGAATCCTTACCGTTTCAAAAACATCTTTTAGCATAGCTAATTCATAGCTCATTTTCCGACACATTGCTAAGGGAGAAGACAAAACATTATCCTTAAATAATTTCTTGGCTCCTATCATCTGGAAAATATCTCTTTTTTTACTTTGGATGTATCACATGAAAAATTGGCAAATCTAGATCAAACCCACCAAAAAAGGCTCACAAAAGTTTTAAACTAGATAAATAAAATCACTTTCCATAACTAATCAAATGGATTTAAGATTGAACAAATAAGTACCTCAGTCTCAAGAGATGATCTGCTCAAGAGCCCTTCAAATCTCCTGCTAAAAGCTTCATTCACCAAACCTACATCTTCAGTGCTCACACTCTTAATAGACGGAAACTTGGAAACATCAACCTTTATTTCCCCAAAGGGCTTTCTACTGTACCAATCATCCACGGACCATGATCCTGGAAAGGCAAAAAAAACTTCTGTCGAACCGCGGCTTTTCTCATGAATATATGGCTTCCCTGGAGATTTTTCGTGAGCTTTCATGGACAATTTGCAAGCTTTTTGAATGATCTCTTCTCTCAGTCCTAAATTCTCCCCAAGCCTCCCCTCCATCATCTTTATAGGTTTCTTTCTGCTTTTCTAATGTTTTTTGCTCTAAGATCTTGAGAATAAATTGATCAAGATTTTCTTGAAACTGGTTTTCTTTTTTTCCAGAGCTTTGTGGAGCATAAAGCAATAAGTAGGGATGATATCCTTCTTGGGTGGAATTTCTTTGGTTAGTGGATAAATAATAGTACTCAATTGACATGGAGTCATCGTGCTTGACTTTGGCAGTGGAATTGAAGCCACCAGGAATATGTGAAACGCAGGAAACATCAGGGAAAGTTCTTATCAAGAATTTATCTAAAGGCAAGCAATTTGGAATAATAATTGTTGATGCAAAATTATTAGGAGGTAGGGATGGAAACGGAATTTTAGTTAGGGGAGGCGAGATACATATTTCAATATTTCAATTTATATGGACGGTAATTTCATTATTTTAAGAAGGTAAAATTTAAAATTTATATAAAATCTAAGATTATAGACTGCTATATGCAGTCCCCTTACTAGCGCCATATCTCATATTTGTATTTACAAAATCGTTTATTGGTTTAATGGCGTTACCTTCAAGTTGTACATGTGTCGAATGGCCTCTGATTTAATAGCACTTTGGTCCCATTTCGTTTTGTTTTCACTCATTATTTTTATTTGCTCCTAAAAATAAAAATAAAAAGCTATCAATTCCTTCCATATTTTGACTAATATTTTCATACTCAATACATTTTTTCAGACACACTCTCACGCTCTTTCTCCAGTTTCACTTTATTTTCCCTACTATCATATACATGACTTTTAATATAAAAGTACAACAACATCCAAATACATCTCATTTTCAACTCCCCACAATCATTTCATTTTAAACAAAACATCCAAACAACATTTCATTTTTAAACTCACACTTATAACTAACTTTTCTCTTTTTCAATTGAAATGAAAATGCCTCTAGAAAATAAAAACAAACGGGCTCAAATTGTAAGGTTAGGAATTTGAACTAGTAGACTCTCGATGTGCGTGTATAAACTAAAAAAGCATACTTATATGTGTAATGTTTGAAATCAAAAAATTAATCAATTCTTGGTGTACATGCATGTGTAAATACAAAAAAATATTTATAAACCTATGTAGGGCTGTTAATGAAGCGAATTTTAATTCGAATTCAGTTTGAATTCAACCCAAGTATTTAGAATTTTTAACCGATAAAAGATTATATCGATATGATTTGATTAAAAAAGTTCATAATTCAAAATAAGTGAAGCAAAAATGGATATAGTTCGATCTGATCCATTAATAATTCGAATCCGAATATATTTAGTATTATACATATATAATAATATACATATATACACAGGGTCCTATAGCAATGCTAAAATGGATATTTTGATTAAGAGAATAATGAACTCCTATGCAATATATCAATCATGTGCTTTTGATATAAATTGTTAAATTTCGAACTTATTTACATCATAATTACATTACTTTTTTTCTCTATTTTTATAACATAAAATGATGCGAGAAGAATAATGAGTAGGAGTTGAATGCCATGATATGACAAGAATGTAATGCAAATCTCGATTTGATCAAAATGAGTTTCTTTTTTTATGGAACTTTAAATCTACAATTCGTTAATTGAAGAATCAAGTATAACTATGTATTTATAATGCCAAATAAGTACTATTATCATCAACGGAATCTAAAATACAATAATTTGGTGAATAAATGTGATTAAATTAAATTTTATTATTGCTTTCAAGTGATCAATAGGCTTAAAAATTTACTCATTAATCTATTTTATATTTTTTTAAGAATGATTGTTTTGAATTTGGATTCTAAAAAAATTTTAGAAAAATAATAAATATATTATGATTTTGTGAGTATTTGAATTTGGATTTTTTTGGGGATATCAAATGGATATGCGACTATTATCTAGATTCAAATATAGTTATACCAACCACAAATCCTATAAAATCTTGTATCGAATTTGGATATGACATATTACTTTTGAATTCGAATTCGAATTCGAATTCGAATCTAGCATGATTCGATGTGAATCCGATGCTTGATCCGATCCCAATCTGACCCATTAACAACCCTAAACCTATGAGGTCACCTGAAAAAAACTGATTGTGGTATGAAATGAGATGGATGGGTGGAAAGTGCAGGATATTGGGCCCAAGACTGAACTTTAGGCCCATCCAAATGGACCGTTCATGTTCCGCAGTTCTCTCCCACTTGGCCCATTTGGCTAAACTTCTCAAAACCCCAAATGCAGATATCACTAGTAACCAAGAAACTAACTCCGATGGATCAAAATCTTACAAGAACTTTGGTTATTAATTATTTACGAAATAATTAATAGAGTTGGTTAGTGACTTAAATATTATTCTAAATTATATAAACAAAAAGGATTTTTTTTACTTACACAATGATGGTTTTCATACCAAAAACACCAAAATTCGATTTGCCAAAAGGTATCCCTACAATTAATCCACAAATCTCTATAATTTAAGAATTAACTTGAGATTTTATACCATACATACAAAATAATGCCTTATACTATAATTTTTTTACTTCATGATTCATTTCTCCCACTAATGCTCTTAAAGTCCATTAACTGTAACTTTTTTCTCACTCCTAAAATAACCAACAACTATTTTATACACGCACAGTGTATCATTGATGAAGAAAAGAGAAAGTAATAAATAAGATTGTTTTATCTCATGCTTATTTTATGACACATTATTAAAATACATCATTTTCTCTTCTTTTTTTTTTTTGTCCTCCACGAGTCATTATTAACTTAATTTTAGATCAAAACCAAGACCCCTAATTATTTTGCTGAGAACCAATTGTCACGAAAGAAAAATTCTTGGTGCAAAGGAATTGGACCCCTTCACCAACGAAGCACAGAATAGAGATCCGAACAAAGAAAAACATAAAAGTCACTTGTACTTTTACCCACTTCTAGTAAGATTTGAACCAAGAATCTCAAAAAACTGTCTTATATCTTTACCACCTATCATTTTTCAAAACGGCCTAATTGCCTAAATAGAAATCCATTCTAACTCTGAAAGGCAAAGCTCAGAACAAAATCATGTCTATTTTCCACTTGCAAGCCAATTTTGTATCAAACAAAATGAAGTTTGTATGAACTAATCATACTCAATTAATGGAGGTATTGCCTTCAAAAGAACAAGAGTAATTCAAGATTCCCCCCCCCCCCCCTTTTACCCTCTGTATTAACCAGCAAGTACTCCCACCCCCACTAAAATATAAACCTAAAACAGAAATAAAAGAAGAGAACAAAGAGAAAGACCATCAATATCCAGCGGGAGACCCGCCTTTTCTTGGGTCACTAACAGCAACAAGCTGACCATCTAACTTTTGAATCACAAACTGGCATATAGTCCAACCAGAAGCCATTTGCAATACATGTCCCTTCTTTTTCAAGTCTTTTAGTATCTTAGAATGGTATGAGTAATGGCCGCGATTTTTAGTATAGTAGCTCTCATGGTAAAGCACATTGGGATATAACTGCATCACAGAACACTGTTAGATCAGCAGAAACTTAGGGGCCGTTTGGTTTCATTTTCAGATGCCATTTTCATTTTCTAGTGAAAATATATTGTGAAAAGTTAGTTAGAATAGTTGAATTTAAAAATGAAGTTTTATTTGGATGTATCGTTAAAAATTATAGGTTTATATAGGTGTGAAAATTAGATGTATTTGGATGTTGGGTATTTTTATATTAAAAGTTGTATAGTTTTTGAATTTAAATTGATGATGTGATGTGTGATTGTTTGAAAAAATAATATTACAATTTTAATTTTAATTTTAATTTTAAGTTATAATATTTTTATGGTGAATGATGTATGACAAGTATTAGGAAGATGAAAAATGATTAAGGTAATGATAAGGGTTGAAAAAGGGATGAAAATGGAGATAGAATATAATAAAGAATGCTTTGAAAATGAAAATGTTTGAAAAAATGATGTAGAAGTGATAGTTTTCTATTTTCATTTTGAGGAGAAAATGAAAATTGGTGTAGAAAATGAAAACAAACGGGCTGTAAGAAAATGACTGGATTCTGGATTTATATAGCAAAAGGAAAAGAGAGAAAAAAAGTGAAAGGTTTTTGATATAATTTTTTCTTCTCCTTAAAAACGAGGATACAGAAAAGTCCAAAATGAAACTAATATGAGATGTATAGTCTCACCTTATGATAAAATCTTGGAACAGCAACAGCAGCAAATGGATCCATTTTTAGGTTTAAGTGGTTTATTAAGACTTGTGTGACTGCATCAGGTATTAGCAATCCTCCAGCCGAGCCTACGACTGCTTTTACCTGTCCACCCTGAAAATTTTGTTTCATAAAATCAATGGCTACACGAGAAAGTAAAAGGATTAGACTTCAATCAAGCTGGCACAGCCAAATTTAGAATATACATGATATGTGTATGCATACAACATTAGCGTGCTGTCTATTCTGGAAACTATAGATGCAGCAACGGCAGGCTGCTTGGATGTATGAGTTAAAGTATTTTCAGATCAGAAGAACAGAAAGGCAGCAAATTTCTTACCTTAACAAAAATGGTGGGCGCCATTGACGACAAAGGCCTTTTGAATGGCTGAATGAAATTTGTGGGTGATGGCGGCTGACCAATTGATGTAGGGATCGAAAAATCGTACATTTGATTGTTGAGACATATCCCAGTACTTGGAGACACCAGTTTTGATCCAAAGCAACTGTTTATACTTGTTGTCATAGTGACAACATTCCGTTCCCTATCTACAACGCAGATATGAGTTGTGCCGTGATCATCTATCTGACTCCACCTGCATTACCCAATAAAAAGTTTGATAATTTGAGACAAAATAGAAATGGAAGAAATAAAGAGCCGAAATAGAGCGAATCAGATCATTCAAGAGGGATAGAAATAATTCTTACTTGCTACCATAATGAGAAGGATCAAATGTTCTCTTATCATTTATCTGATTCTTCAACTTTTTTGCATAGCTTGTTGAAATCATGTTTTTCAAGACACTAGTGATATTAACAAATCCAGGGTCTCCAAGATCCATCCTCATAGCAAGTGCATATTTCAATGCCTCAATGCTGCGATGCATCCCCAACCAGACAGGATCACCAGTGGCTTTGTAGTTGGAAAGAATCTTCAGAATCTGTTCTAGTAAAGGAAGCAACATTCTAAACATGAGTCTGTTTTCAAATTTTTACCATATAATTGGAAAATGTTGTAAGGAAATTCACTTACAAGAATCACCATGGCACCCCCTGAAGCAGGAGGAGGGACAGTAACTATCTCATATTCGAATACATGAGCAACCAAAGGCTTCCTAGGAATAACTCGATATTTCTGAAAGTCTTCCTTTGTGATTATTCCTCCTGCCTTTTGGATGTCTTTAGCTAAGCGCTCTGCTATTGATCCATTATAAAAAACATCCATGCCATGTTTTGCTACTGCTGCCAGCGTATCTGCTAGTTTTCTAAGATGAAGTGTCTGGCCTTCAATTAGTAGCTGGCCATTTGGGGCAAATATGCTCTTAAGCTCACCATCAGCCATGATAATTGACTCTGAACTGGCCATTTTCTGAAAGAGGGATTGTGTAATGTTGAAACCTTTGCGGGCGAGCTGCTCAGCTGGTTTTACAAGTGCTTCCCATTGAAGCTTCCCATATTGTCTGTGGGCTGTGTAAAGACCAGCAAGTTGTCCTGGAACAGCTATGGACAAAGGACCAGTTCTCCATTGAGAACTATCCCAACCAAACATATCCTAGAAAATCCAACATTTGTGAAAATGTGGAGAGTTCCACATCAGACAAACTTCTTAGCAGATTCATAATTTCTATCAATCAATAATTGGAAGAAGCCCATTTAATCCACGGATAAAATCTAGAAATTCATGATTAAACACCATAGTATCATGGGAAAAAGGAAAAGTGATGATATTGAATTACAAAAGTACCTTGGATGCCCGCCCTGGTGCCATTTCTCTCATGTCGAATACTTTTGCATTGCCATTAGATGACCTAACAAGCATAAATCCTCCTCCGCCAAGGCCACTGTCAGATGGGCTTACGACGCCCAAGCAAAGTGTAGCGGCCACTGCTGCATCAACAGCATGGCCTCCTTGACGAAGTATGTCTCTTCCAATTGTAGAGCATTCAGTTTCATCAGTGGCTACAACACCATTGCGTGCTTGGACCTGCCCACCTCTAGCGGCACCATCAATTTTTGGAAATGACAACGGAAGTAAAAGTAGGAAGAAGATGACAAAATATTGCACCAATGTATGAGGAACTGCAATGAAAAAAATTCAGTTCATGAACTTTTCCTCTATTGACAAATGAAACTTGCATGCAACAACTGAGAGACAAAGAAACAATTTGACCAATTGTGAAACAAAAACAAGCTCTCTGCACTTGACAATCAATTAAAAGGCAAAAGTTTCATCATTTTTCATCCACATCAACCTCAGATTATCATACAATAATTCTAATCGTCTTGCAATGTGGAATTATGCATGAGTTAGCAACGAATACTTTTGCATGCTTGTTGTTGAAACATCAATATCACAATAAATATCAGAAATATTACAGGCCGAAACTAACATTCAGAACTAACACGGGATGTTGATATACTCACTCTGCAGAAACATTGTGGGAAGATAAAGAAAACTAGTGCAGTAAGATAGGTAAAGGATTTAATTTTCAAAGCGAGCCCCTTTATACTTTCACATCAGTAGTCGAATAAGCCATTATTTAATTCAACAATACATCAAAATTATCCTCAGAAGTCCCTTTTCTTGATATGATGATACGATATTAATTGGCTTCTTGTTGATTTGTGGTAACATTAATTATTTTTCTCTCTTTTTAGCACAGGAAAACCAGTGTGGCATTGGTCATAACTCAATCAGGCAAAATAGCAAAATTGCTTTGTACAAAAGTCAAACCACTCTCTTTGGGTTCCAAAATTCATTGTTCATTCCAGTTAAACAATAAAGACCAGATGGGACTTCATCAATGGAGTAAACACTTCGCTTATGGCTTCAGAAAATCAAGATTAAATTCTGTGATTTATTCAAATCGATGAAAGGTGAATAATAGGCCCATTTTCCTCCAAAAATTAATTCAAAAATAGCTCAAAAATTGCTGAGATTATTACCATAGCTCCACAGGATGAGACCAAGCAAAGCTTTGAAGCTTCCACCCTGCCCTAATACTAGAAAAAAAAAAATCCAAATAGTCAAAAATAATAAATAATGATTAGAAGAATGATAATAATAATCACTGTGAACTTTGAATTAAAATGGTGAAAAGATAGTATACCAGAACACAAAGAATTGTTTCACTGATACAACACCCCCCACTGGCAAATGTCCTTGGAGAAAAGTTAAAAGACAATTTGGAGAAAATGGGGCTAGAATCTCACAGGTGCTAATGAAACAAAGGATGGTGACAGTCCATGACTTCCGTAATTTTCATGACTCCATATTCTGCTGCACATTCCCATTTAAGTTCAGTTTTTGATTAGTTCTTGGTGAGGTTATATGATCAATGTTATCTTCAGTTATAGATATAGTTTTTCGTTTTCCTTTTTTTTTTTTTTTTTTTGGAAAAATTCATCTTTATTATTGATCGAGTTAGACATTGATCCCTACCTTATATATTCATATAAAAAAATGTAACATTATTCGAATACAACGAATCGTATCTAGACTACAGGTAAAGGAGGACTTAGTAACTCCCTTACAAAATATCTACCTACATACTATTTATTATTATGAACAACCTATATGACTGTGTTTCGTAAATTTACAAAAGGAATAAAAACAACAAAGATGTTGGATCATCCGCCTAGATTTCTGCATCCATGCCCAACAGACCCTGATTCGATTCCAAGCGGCAGCGCCTCCCAGCCCTTTCTTGTTTACATTAGACCAACATTCTGTTGAGTGCTGCCCATTCCCAATATGAAATCAGCACAATAGATCAGACCATAGACAACCCCTGGCCCATCCCAATATATCAGCCCAGATAAGCCCACTCTAAGCTCAAAGAAAACCACTTCCATCAGCCCAATAGACTTCCTTCCAGTATACCGGATCAGCCTCCCTTCAAGCCCATCAAGCCTTCTGAAGCAACCCAAAATTCTGGGCCTGGACGGATTGAGCCCAGCACCAACCCATTAATGTCCAGCAAGCGGCCCCAGAGAATATCGCCGCCCAGCAAAATGCCCATCCCAACTGGAGCCACCGGCGAGTCAGCCCAAAATAGTCTATTATAAACTAGCAATTTTGGCATATTTCAGGCATGCTCTGAAATTTTATAGTATAAAATAAATGGAGCATTCATTTACTTTTTACATGTTATTATAATTTTAATATTTTAAATGTATTATTTTATATCTTTTGTGAGGAAAAATTATAATTTTGGTCATCAAATATAGCCACTTATTCACTTTTTGTCTCCATATAATTTTGAGTTACACTTTTGGTCATTAATTTGTTATTTTTTTAATAATTTTTGTCCTTGTCCTTACTTGCAGCGTTAAAGTAAACAAAAAGTGGTCATGTGACAAGCATATGACCAACAGTTGCATGAAAAACTTCAGACCAACTGTTGACTTCATTTATTTCTCATTTTCAAACAAAATTGACTAAACCTACTTTGAACTTTGACGTTGTCTAATTCTCAGTTTCTCCTCAAAACTTCACACACAGACACACAAAAAGACATATGTGGCCTCCTCAAAATGTTGCAAGAGGGTCCATGATTCCTCCTCAATCGAACTTTTGCGGACTTGAGGTAGTACCACCAATTTAGACTGACAAAGACAGCCTTAGACTCCACCAGAAACCCCCTCGGTCAGCATGGCTCCTTGTCTGCCAACCCCATCCATCATCCCAATGATTTCGTTTTCTCTGCCAAATACGTTGATATGTTCATAGTCCTAGCAACTATAGAACAAATGGGTGTTCTGCTCAGTCATGCAACTACAATTGCAAAGTTAAGGCTCGATATTGTATCAATCTATGATGATAATGATGTAACCAAATATTTTCTGAATGATGGCTTTGTTTTGTCCATACAAACTCAGTTGTGGATAATATAGCTATTAGAGACCATGCCAATGGATCGCATTAATCTAAATTTGGTCAAGAAAGGCCTCGCAAAGTTCCAACAAAAGCTAAGCTTTGCACCAAATTGTTGTAGATGTGCATAGTGCTCTTACTCATTAAAAGGCTACTATAGAGACAAGTCTTCATCTATGTAGTGACTCCTATATCCATCTGTACCTATTTGCAGGAGCTAGTTTTCAGCTCGTTATCAAACAAAATATGTTGAGTCCTGATACAAAAGCATTTCTTAACAATAAAAATTGACTAAACCCTAAGTTCTCCCCTAAGTTTCAAGACCTAAATCCTCAAATTTTTTAGTCTTAACTTCCTATTTTTCCATAAAATCTTCCATAGATTCCAAAATAAGTTCCATTTATCATACCCAAGTGAGTGCAAGTAGATCAACATATTTATTAAAGTGTACCATCTATAGAGGATTGCCACAGCAATTCAAATTAGTTGGGTCTGCTTTCTAGTTTGTGCAGCTAGCTCCACCATTCTAGTGTGCTTTGCGGCCAATTTTTATACTGCAATATGCATCTATACAATGCTGGTGGCTCCTAACAACGTGGAGCAGTCTTACTAAATAGTTTTCTAGTATTCTTGTTTATTTAAAATAATTATAATTGAATAGTAGCTATAGAGAAAATATATATATATATATTGCTTTAGTGCCAAAGGAAAATGAAACATTAAGATAGACGTAAGAAGAGTGGGCTAGTTGCATATGCCCAATGAAATAAGCAAAGATAAACAGAGTGACAATAAACACATAAGCCATTTAATTTAATCATAAGAGAAAAATAAGAGTCATATCTTCCTCTCATCAATTTATGAGCGCATGCCATTAGAGTCGTTATATTTGTCACTCTCTTTTTTAATTTTTCGTGAATTATATCTTTTCTGCCATAACTTATTAGTGGTTAGTTCTAGTATTTCAAGTTTTTCAATCTCTAGTAGTTGTTGGAGGGGTATGGATTTGTTGACAATTAATTTGTTGTAATTTTTTCTGTTCGTGGCTGTTGTAAACAAGGTATGCATGGCAACATGGCAAAGATGTAACCAAGTTAAGCATACAAAAGGACCAAGAAATATGTTGTTTTCCATGCAAGACTGGTCACATGACCACTTTCTTTTAGTTTTAATGCCACAAGTAACAGCAAGGACAGAAATTGTTAAAAAAATGGCAGATCGAGAGTAGGAAATGTAATTCAAAATTATTTGGGGAAAAAAATCAAATAAGTAGCTATGTTTGAGGACCAAAATTATAATTTTTCCTCTTTTGTGATGAGTAAAAGGAAATAATTTAGATAGAATGAAAATTTAAAAAAAAAAAAAAAAAAAGGTAAACAATTGGAGGAAAAAATATTATTGAAGAGAAAAGAAAATTACTTAATACTTATGAAGTTTAAAAGTAATAGTGAGGGTATTTTAGAAAAATCATCCAAAAACATACCGAAAGGAGGTAGGTGTTTTACATAATATAAATAGTAGGTGATTATTGTTTTTAGATATTTAAGCTGTGTTTCAAATATTGTATTTGGAGCTTAGTCCTCTTCATGCGGACTATTTATTAGGAAATTATGTATAAGATTCTTAATACTCTTTTTCTCTAATAAAAGTCATCTTTTAGTTTCATTATATTTTATTATTTTCGTAATAAATTTCATGTGTTAGTTTTATTATATTTTATTATTTTCTTATTTAGATCTTCAACCCGTGACATTCACCTATGTTATAATGCTAATTAGATGAGAACTTTTGCTTTTATTGAGTTGTGGGGAGTAATTAGGAATTATAAGTTGAATCACTAGCTAAGAAACGAAGAAGTTATAAATAGGGACACAAATAATTTTAAAAGAAATTATTTGCAACTTTATTAATGATTAGCTTGGTTTATTTAAGATGATATTAATGAAAATTTTGGATTTGAAAATATACCAAAAAGAATAGGGTTAAATACACTCTGCTTCCTTACACTATTGTAGAAGTTGTCAACACCCCCCTACACTATTAAATTTAACAACACCCCCCCCCCCCCCCCCCCCACACACACACACACATTTTAACAGCATTAAATGGAAATTAGAGAGAGATGATCCACAATGTGATATTTGTATATTTTGCTTGATATTCCAAAAGGGCCCTTCAGCTAATTATACACAAAAATTATGTACTAACTTTTAATTGTTTAGAAATACATTTTAGCAAAAAGGAAAAAGGGGGGTTTCAAAAAAATTAAATAAAAAGAGATAAATAAAATTTTTAGAATTAAATAAAAAGATTTTAACATTATAAAATTTTTAAATTAAAAAATTATTTACCTACATCCCAATTTCGGCAACTTGCAAAATTTTTGCTCGGAATTCTTTGGAGTCTAAGATGTCCATATAGGTATGTGTTGTTTACACATGTAATTTATTCTTGAAAAATTACTCACATGAAAATTTAAATTTTCGATTATAAATTATATAAAATTAAATTTCTATTTAAGTAATTAAATTTGAAGAATTATAAAAATTAAAATTAAAGTTTATGTTTTCATTTAAGTTCATTGAAGAATAATATTTCATTTAAGAAGTAATATCAAATAATTCTGATTAAATCATCATATAATCACAAAAAATTATTAATTATTATTCATTTAATATTTAATAATGTCTAAAATAATTAATTTAACAATTATTTTCCACAAGTGTTTAAATCATGCTTAACAATTCATTGCTTTTCTTATTTATAAATATTTTTATTTAGTAATTATTTCATGTATTATTTTTAAAATTAGATCATATATATTTTAGTATTAATTATAATTTTTAAAAATATCAATCGATTATAATATTTACACATCACTTCCTTATATACTATCATATACCAATTATCATTATAATATATATATATATATAGGTAGAGAGAGAGAGAGATCACAATCATCCAACGAAAAATATACATTAATAAATTATATAAAAAGTTAATTTTTGAAGAATATTAAATAAATAATTAGGTGTTATTTTAAAAAAAGTTTAAAATTATTTTTCAGTTAAAAAATATTATAATAAATAAAATTTATTTTTTCATTCAAAATTTTTATTTTATAAATTAATATAATCTTATAGTACGAAAAAATCCATTTAATAATCATGAAATTATCCGATAAATAATAAATTTAAGTTAATTTTAATTAATTTGGCTAAAGATTCATTTAGGACTTGGCAAATAGCATATTAATTAGTTTATAAATAAATAATCTATTTAATATTATATTAATCTTTATCAAATATTATATTTGTTCGTTTAACAAATTGTTTAAGATGTTTGAACTAAGATTATTCTAAAAGCATTATATAAATAAAGAGAAAATGCTGAAAATTGAGGATGGAAAATGCTAAAATTTGAGTGCAAAATACATCACACATATATTAAGGACCGTATATTAGAAGTAGAGGGGTAATTTGTCTCATCAACTACTATAAAGCCTTCTGAATGGTAGGAAGCTACCACATCAGCATCTTCTAACGAAAAACATAACTACCGTTAAAGTTAGGGGGGATTGTGTTACATTTAATAGTTCAAGGGGGAATTTGCAACTTCTACAATAGTTTAGGGGGACAAAGTGTATTCAACCCAAAAGAATGAAAGAGAGAGAGGAACAAGAAGAAAAACTTAAAATCATAAAGATATGGACTTTATAACCTATTTAGGCCGTGAGGCTACGATCCTTGCGGCCCTTTGGCAACATGATATGGATAGTAAATCTAATCTAGGAACTGGATGGATTTAGAAAAGAAAAAAAAATTTAAAAATCAAATTATTAAGTTAAATCTAGTTTGTAAGTTGATAAAACTCTATATAAGAGATTATTTATGTTATGGAGCCGACTTAATTAACTATTTCTTGATTTGGACATTCGAATGATAGAAGCTCAAAGTTGGAGGATATCCCAATTCAAGCAAAAATAGGAAGTTCTTCCAAATAGGAGATGACCTGAGAACTCTCAAGAATAAATTTCTTTGGGAAATTAAAAGTGGTTGTCAATTTATACCTTATGGAAATCCTAACTTCAAATTTGTTGATTGTTTTTCTATAAGTTTCTTATTCTCTTTCTAACACATTACAACATTCCTAATCGCAACCTAACATAACGGATTATCGATAGGGAAAAGGTTGAAAAAGAAAAGTTCGTGATAGTTAGTGTTGATTTAGGCGATCTTATTAGTGTTGATTTATGTAAGCATCAACAAATACGAGGAAACAAATTGTCATTACTAAAAGATGTTCAATATTTTAAATGTGGTTGAAAACAATATGAGGTGTTGTATTCTATCTCATATCAAAATTTGGTTGCAAGCTATGCTTTGTAGAATTTTCTAGATTTGGTCGATAACATTAAGTTATGTTTTGTAGAGTTTTAAAGATCATAGTTGTAGATGTAAAATATAGAAAGTTATTTAAATGTCTTTATTTTTAATTTGTTATTGTGAAAAAGACTATTTATGTAATTTTTCCATCTTAAAACACTTTGGCATTGTTTTGAAATTAACCATTGTCATAAACTTCTTAGTTTTATTTCACAAACAATGCGAATATTTTCAATTAAAAAGGTTTCACCAATTGAATGTTGACAATATAAAAATTTGTACATTTTTATGATTGTTTCAACTCTATTAGAACTCTTAAATGCTTTCTATTTTCGTCCATTACACTTTTAACAATTGAAACATCATTAAAAGTCGACACAAATAAAATTAGTTAACTATAAGTTGTTATTCACAATACTTAGTTTTGTTTTTTCAATTTTTTATTGAAAGAAATTGATGTGTACAACAGAAATTCAATGTTGGTTCCACAGGAACAATTCATGTCTATGAGAAATTTATCATAATGTGTGTGTAATTTATTTTTTGCGGGTGATGAATAAATGTAACAAATAAGTTCAGCCGTAATCCCTTCAAAAAGAAAAAAGTGTATCGAATAATTTATAACAATTAAACATGTGAGAAACTTTATAAAATTCTTTTTATATACAATAATGTGCAGCAAAATCTCACCTCAAAGGTAATAATAAAATACAATTAGGCACAACTAATCCATGTCAAAATCCTTGCACATTTACATACAAATTATAAAGCTTAAGCACAAAAGCAATGAGTTTGCATCTATGTGTCAAATTTAATTTACAATTCTACATTTTATTCTTCTCTTTAGTTAACACAAACAATCAAGTGATCAACACATCCCCTTTCGTGGCCCGCAAGAGAAGCCAAAAAAAATAGGAGGGAAATTGACATCAATACCCTGCTGGGAACCCACCTTTTCTTGGGTCACTAACAGCAATAAGCAGACCATTCTTGTTACCCTCCAAATTTTGAACCACAAACTGGCATGTAGTCATACCAGAAGCAGCCTTTCTCAAGTGATGCCCCTTCTTTCTCAGTTCCTCTAATATTTCATAAGAAAACGCATACCGATCACCACTGCCAGATGAGTAGTTCTCATGCAAAAGCACATTGGGATAGAGCTGCATAATAAAAATCTATTAAAATCATGATAAAATGCATTGCGGTTATATGGTGTGTAGAAATGAAGAACTAGTTTATATCCGGGATTTCGTTGATAACTGAAGAATTTTTTTATTATGTTTGACTGAATATAAAAAGGTCTTATAAACTCATATATCTTATAAGATATTAGATTTTATTTTAAAAATAAATTCTTAAACTATTTGGATAAAATAAGATTTTGAAATTTATAAGGTATTAGTAATAACAATTTTCTAATTCATATAGTAATTAAAAGAGTTGTCAAAAAACTTAAAAATAGATTAGCAACTTTTTACTTTTTTAGAAAAAATACTTATAAGATTCTAACATTTTATTTTAAAAACTTATAAGCTCTATTCTATTAAAAAAAATTACCTAATACTTGGTGATTAATTATAGCTCCCAAATATCCTCTTAACTCCATGAAATCCTGAATTCTGAAGTAGAAGGACTAAACAAGAATTAATGAAAGATGATGGAAAGTGGTTTGGGGTCTTACCCTGTGATAAAACCTTGGAGCCTTGACGGCAGTAAATGAACGCAATTTTAGGATAAAGAAGTTTTGTAAGACCTGAGTGACTGCATCAGGTATTAGCATACCGCCAGCCGAGCCTATGCAAGCCCTTACCCGTCCGCCCTGAGAAATAGTTGCAGAAAATCAATAGAGAAACAAGAAAAATTAAAACCAAACAAAATGTGAAATTGTGAATCAAGTAGCTGTCACTAATTAATTAATTAAGTGGCATCGCCCTCATACTTTGAAATTCAAGGTTCAAATAACCAGAGAAAAGGGCCCACAGGTACTTACAAGGGACCAAGATGTTGTTGAAATGAAAAGAAACCAAAGGCCAGCAAAATTCTCACCTTCTCAAGAATGGTAGGAGCCATAGATGATAAAGGCCTTTTAAATGGACTAACAAAATTAGCCGGCGCTCCTGGTCTAATTTTTGATCTAGGATTGGAAAAATCATACATCTGATTGTTAAGGAATATCCCAGTACTTGGTGACATAATTTTTGATCCCCACCGCGTGTTTATACTTGTCGTCATTGTAACTACATTACGTTGCAGATCTACTACGCATATATGACTAGTTCCATGATCATTTAGCTGCCTCCACCTGCATCAATGTACATTTAAACAGTATATGCAATGAAACCCGGTTTCAGTTGTGTACTTGTTAGTGCATCTACGAAGGAAAATAGAGTATTCAAATTTCCTAGAAAATAAGGAACATCGTTTACTTGCCACCATAATTCTATTGTCATCTATAAGGTTTCTCAACTTTTCGGCAGTGCTGTCTGAAATCATATATTTCAAGGCATTGCTAATATTAACAAATCCGGGATCGCCAAGATCCATCCTTAGAGAAAGTGCGTATTTCAGTGCCTCAATGGTCCGATGCACCGCCAGTGGGGGAGGAACGTCCTTCTGATTGTACTTAGAAAGAGTCTTTAGAATCTGTTGTGTGATAACATAAGATTGAAACTTCTGTAAGGAAATATATGAAACTGTTTCCAAATCTATTGCAAAGGCTGTAAAGAAATCAACTTACAAGAACAACAACTGCCCCCCCAGAAGCAGGAGGTGGCACAGTAAGCATTTTATATCCCAAAACATGAGCAACCAAAGGCTCTCTTGTAATAACTCGATATTTCTGCAAGTCTTCCTTGGTGACTATTCCTTTTACCTTCTTAATGTCTTCGGCCAAGCTTTGTGCTATTGATCCATTATAAAAAATATTCATGCCATGTTTTGCTATTGCTGCCAGGGTATCTGCTAGTTTTCTGAGACGAAGGGTCTGGCCTGCAATTAGTAGCTCTCCGTTTGGAGCAAATACGCTCCGAAGCTCCTCATCAGCCATGATATTTGACTCTGCACTGGCCATTTTCTGAAAGAGAGATTGGGAAATTTTGAAACCTTTACGGGCGAGATTCTCAGCTGGCTTTACAAGTGATTCCCATGGAAGCTTCCCGTATTGTTTGTGGATTGTGTAGAGACCGGCAAGTTGTCCCGGAACAGCAATGGACAGAGGACTGAGTTTCCACTCAGTTTCATTCATGTTAGAGAACATATCCTAGAATAAGACAAGTAAGAGTTAGGATAATTGAATAAAATGCTCAAAGTAACATTTGAAGATGATTAAGTTAATCTGTCGCCAACATGGAGGTCTAACCACATCAAGATACTATCTCGTCGACACGCATTTAGTGGACTGTTTTGTCCTTGGGAAAAGGCATCCTGACCGTTGAGAGAGGAAAATAACTTATTAACTATTCCAAATCACTCGACTCCTCCAATATGGGTTGAGATAGGGTATCATCAACATTAACATCATGTATTTTACTTCTGAAACTATAGTGTAATACAATGAAACCAAAAATCTATAATCCAAGTATAGTTTCTTAACATATACAACAAGTGGAAGAAGCCCAACTGCTCTACAAATAAAATGGTGGAGAAGACCTACAATAAAACATAATACCATAGCAGAGAAATGCGCATCACTGAAGAAAGGAAAAACATTAACTGATATAAGTACCTTGGTTGCTCGTCCCGGTGCCATTTCTCTCATATCAAACACTTTTGTGTCCCCTTTAGCTGGCCTGACAAGTATAAATCCCCCTCCTCCAAGACCACTGTCAGCTGGGCTTAGAACACCAATGCAAAGTGTAGCTGCCACTGCAGCATCAACAGCATGCCCTCCTCGATGAAGTGCATCTCTTCCTATTTTAGAGCATTCCGTTTCATCAGTGGCTACAACACCGCGGTTTGCCTCAACTCTCTCACCTCTGCCAGCATTAGCAATTTTCAGGAAAAAAAATGCCAAAGACAAAGACAAGAAGAGAACAGCAAAACCGTGCCCTGATATGAAACAAAATTGCAAACAAGAAATATACATTAAGTTGTTTAAATTCCACAATGTCGAACACAACCTCAAACTCAATAAAACTCAAGAAACCAAATGAATTCTGGTCAGTTTCATGTCATTGGAAATGCTACTAACCAAAAATAACATGCATGTTTCGACCTCTAGATGAAGGTAATTTCTTACAATCTTTTGAGAATTAGCCTAGGACGCAGATATTGATATACATACCTGGTCGAAACATTGTAAGAAGAAATAAAACAACCATGCACGTGGGAAAGTGAAGTTTGAACTTTATAAATATGAGCCTGATTGAAAATTGCAGAACAGATTAGGCCATTATTTACTTCAGTAATATCTCAATCATCTTCCCACCACCCTTCTTTTCCATATGAAGATAACAATACTAATTAACCAAAATTACCAACCATCCTCGAGGCATAATTTCTAATATAAAAGTAAATAGCGTCAGATTCTAATTTTTCTTTATCTATATTTGCATTTCTCTTAACAGCTTCAATCAGGAAGAATTATAGCAAAAAGCACAGGATAAAACCTCTCTTCTACAAAAGCTAAAACCAATCAAGATTGCATCTTATTCAAATTGGGGGAAAGGGATTAGCGGGGTAATTTTCCTGGTAAAAAATCATGAAGAGTACCATAGAAATTGCATACATTACCACAGCTCCACTATGCAACAGTACAGAAAGCAAATTCAAATTAAAATAACCATATCCTGAAAAATGGAACTGATAGTCCATAGAAATGGATTCCCAACACAAAAAATGGAGCATAAATGATGATATTGTTGTGAATTCTTATAATTATAAAACATGAATTGCATTAGTTGTTCCATAAATCCATAAGAGATGCAGAATTTCTTTTGCTAACTTTTGCCAATTTAAATTTATTTACAGACCTACGTATTTGAACTGTTTGGATTTGAATCTTGAAAGCAATATCACTCCATATAATAAAAATTCTGAAATGTGATTTTATTGAAAAAAAAGGAGCAAACTCTAGATTGATGAGAAAAGGTAGAGTTAGGAGTTCTTCTCCATATGCAATAATAATACTAATCAACCCAATTATCAAGCATCAATTATGTTATTGGTATCAGCCATGAATCATCCTCTTGAAAAAGAAAAAAGTTCTCTTGGCATGATTTCTATTGTCTAGTTAATAAATCTAGATAATCCTTTTTCTTGGTCTATTTTTGTTTCTTTTTTTTCTTTTATTGCATTTATCAATACTGTCATAATTTTTTTATATTTATTTATACATACATATGCACCAAAGGTTCGTTAAACTTCTTCAATTAAAAATGCATGCATATATATGAAGAAGCATTTCTACCCTCCAACTGGTTCGTTAATTCTCTATTTCATTTTTTGCCACTTACAAATTGACATATTTGTGGCGGAAACAGGAAAGAACCACTACTAGTAAATGTCCAAATTCTTGACATTAATATGAAGAAACCTTTTCAATCAATTCTGTAAATAATATATTTAATATTCTCCCCAATTTCAGTCCAAGGCACTCTCCATTGCCAAATTTACCCCTAACATTCATCTGTAGACTTCTTCTATAATTATGTCGACCTAATTAATTCAATCCCAAATTGAGAACATAACGTATATATTTCAACTGAAGACTGAAAAGGGATGGTGCGAATTAGGAAGTTTGGCTGAGTTTCATGTCTTAATAAATGATTTCTGCTAGAAGATATCAATAATACATTAAATTTTTTGGTTGGTGTAGTGTAGTAGGCATGTGAATTTATTAGCTTTACTGTTTGAACAAGGCTTGTGAAATTGCTGTCTATGGTAGAATAGAAGATGTGAAATGAGGGGAAGAAAGTAGAGTTGAGCAAGACACATATATTTTAGGAATTAAGGACAGAAGGATCAGACATTATTGCTCGACATATGTAGTACTGCGTTCACAAAAATCATAATGTATTAAAGTCATCATATTTCAAGTCTTAAAATTGGTTATATTACTCAATATTATTAATCATATTGACTCATGAACTATAAAGTGTTGATGCTTCGAAAAATTATTTAATATCATATTAAATTATTATCGCATGTGTTAAATATTTAGTATTTCTATAAATTAAACAAGAAATAAACATTCCGAATAACTAATTGCATATCTAGCACATTTTTGAGTATGATGAGGTCTTTTTCCATATGTTATAAAGTTTAGAAATCAAAATAAAATTTAATAAGACTAATTGAAAAACATAGTATTATCTCATCTAAATTCTTTTTCTTTTTCTGTTTAGGTTTCTGCAATCTAAATTTATTTTTCCTTATAGCCACAGTATAGTTATAATTCTACCGCTATATGTACAGACACGGATAGGTCGCTATGGACATGACACGACACGGATAAGGGAACACATTAAATTTTAAAAAAAACTAGGATACAACAAGGCACCAACACAATTATCATAATATATAATTATATATACATAAATAATTATTCATTGATTACATTGGTATATGTAATATAATATATATATATATATATATGTATATATATCAAAGTAGCATGAGAAAAATTTGTTAACCCTTTGACGTTTTTTGCATGAGTTTAAGAGTTTTGATTATGACAATATTTGCTGCATGATTAATGTGAACTATTCCCAAAAATCTGTTGGAACTTGTCTTATGTTGTCTTGAACATATTTTGAGCTGTTTGGAACTTATCTTCAATTATATTTTGGCAGTATATCTTTGTATTTGATTAACCACATCTCTTATTTATGAAAGGAATATCATGTTGCTAAACTTGAACATGTGCTTATCATGGTCGGATTCAATGAACGTAATATATGGAATGATTGACTAACGGCGTCTTTCCTTTTCTTGTTATCTCTTCCCATTTGATAACCTTTTAATAATTTAAGGAAAGAGCATATTCTGTATGGACATATTAAATTATCTTTAAATAATTTGCAGAGAATTCATAAGTCTCGTTTGGAATTTACCTTCCATAAATAACTGGAATCTGACTTACCTTTTTCATGAAGGTCATCTAGATTGATTCATATCTTTCATATTAGGAAAGTATATCCTTCTTTGCTCTAAATCTTGCATCTCTAGATTGCTGAATAAGTTTATTTGATTTAGATGCCATAATTATTCTTTTCTTAATTATCTGTTGGAATCTGTCAATGCGTTGGAATATACTTTCATATTTAAGAGATCTCTTAAAGGTTCTAACCTAATTCATATCTTCTATGATTTAGAAAAGAAATCAATCTTGTTGTATTTATTGACAAATCCGGAATTCATGGTGCTAATGGATTTCTACTATAATACTTTGTTTCCTTATTTGTTTCCAACGAACACTTACCTAATTAAGGATTTATAGCCGTTGGACATGAACATGTGAATAAGAAAATATGCAGCGTGGTTTGAAGTGAATCACTAAATTGGGAGAGAACTTTGTTAAGTGTCCTGAGAAGTTGTGTGATACTCTCATACACGTTTTGTGCTTAATTGTTGTTAATTTCTTGCTCTATGTGTGTTTTCGATGGACCTTATGGTGACGAAGATCAAGTGGAAGTTGCCTTCGACGGACCTTGGGGAGACGAGGACTTGGCGGTTTGTGTCTTGAAGGACCTAGTGGTGATGAGGAATGGGAGTCGTACTTGCTCTCGAGGGACCCCGTGAAGAGAACAAATCAGTGCTTGGTTACTCTAAGGACCTCTAGGTGAAAAAACCAGTAGGGCGATACTGCCTAAAATCTTCTGCAATGTTCTTGATTTTGGTCTGGAATAAGAGACTAGAGCTTACCGTACGAAGTGGCAGTAACTCGTGCATCAGTCCACAAAGGATGTGCAAGTGAATCTAGCAAAACTTCCCTCGGACCTCTTCACAAGCGGCTGGTTTCAACAGTGCTCTGAAACTTGCCTCATCCCATCTGGGATTCCGGGGTAGCTCTTGGCGAAGAGCTGGATTTTTACCCTACTAGGGTGTTTATGTTGCTTAAACTTTTCTTACTGTCAAATTATTATTTTATTTGTAAAAATATTCTTATACACTTATTAATTTAACAGGTTTAAAATCCTAACTAAAAGCTCAGGTAGATGAGGTAGGCTTGTTGAACCTCTATAAACACCAGTGTCTTATTACTTTTGTTTTATTGTTTTTCTTATCACTGGTCTGACTGATATTTTAACTGGTAATTACAAATTCCAGTTAGTAACTAAAATTATTTTCTGCAAAAGACTTAAATAGTCTTTGAAAGGCCAAAAAGTATTTTGAGTGATAAACTTCCGCCACATTAAAATCTATTAAGCTTAATTCACCCCATCTTAGGAATATAATCACTCACAAAATCAACATTAAATATTAAAATAAATATATTTTAAACTCAAATAAATGAAAAAATTCTAAATAAGAATAAATATTAGACTGCATGTAAATTATACAATGAAATTTTCAATTAAAAAAAATGTGACATTAGTCACAACAAAATAAGTGATAACATAAAATTGTAACTAATGAAATATATTATGCGACAATAACTTTTATTTTGTTACTAATTATACTTTTAAACGGGGATAATTTATTTTATCCTAGTATGACTTAATAAGAAGAAGAACTAATGGTTTAAGTTGTTATTCTTGGTAATGAATGTTTATGCGACTTTTGAAAATATCTCTATTTATTAGTAAGTATATGCCATTAATTATCAATAGTGACAGCTTAAATAAAATTTTTGCCACTATAAATTATTATTGTTATAGACTAAAATTTTTTATTATTTAATTAACTAGTGCCAATCTTTTAATTGTCTTTTTTTTTATTTAAACACAAGCACACATCAGAAGCCCATTAGGGTACGAACTCCTGACCTCCCACATTATATGAATGACTTATACTACCGGACCACAAGCTACTCAACATAACTATCACTTACTATTTTGTTACAATTTTTTTCTTGTAGTATGTCTAATCATCCAAATTTGTTAGAATAGTATGATCACTGTGAGGTTCTTTTTACTAACATCATTTGCCATTTGAAAAGTTTTTATTTTGTTATTATTTATTACCCTTTAGATTTTCTCAAGTTCAAAAAATGGCCCCGTTGTGCCTTGGTCGTGTCAGACACGCTTTTTAGCCGCGTCTGACACTATGTTGAATTTTATATTTTTAATTTTAATTTTTGGATACTTTCGTACCATATCGATGTCGTGCTGAAATTATATTCGTATTTGATATGTGTCTGACACTGCACAAAATGATTTTATAAAATGTCCGTACATTACATCTCTACCACCCATTATACTTCGTGTGTGTGTGAAGGCGGCATATTTACATTAACACCAAGACATACATATCAGTACGTATTTTGAAATTTTAAAAGAATTCATTACTCATATTCGTACCACTATATCCACCCATAATTTGGAATGGAAGAAGTAACTTTATAATTGATATAGATTATTTCTTTTTCACAAAAGTAACTAGGAGTTGTCTATGGTGCAATTATGGTTGTACATACCTCATATAAGAAATGTACAAATGTATTTAATTTGAATCGTTGGATTTAAAATGTGAAATCATAACCTTTCTTTTGATGATTAGTTGGCAACATACTAAAATACATTTAACTTGCTACCTGTGCAAGTAATTGATGATAAATTTTGCTTGTATGTCGATGGTGTACTATAATAATATAATTGCTACGAATAATAAAATTTTATTTATTTTGAATTTCATTTCTTAAACAGTTCCATATATATTTTGAGCCCATTAAATTGGGTTTTCCATTACATGCTTTTTCATTATTAAACCAAATATATATATATAGGATTGTTATATTTATATTTATTATCTTTTAATTTCATACATATTGTATTTTAATATCTTTCCATGTATTTGTTTTTTTAAAATCAATGATAAAATGATTGAATTTTCAATAGAAATGTCAAAAAATTACATATGATATACATTAATATACTTAAAAAAAATTATATTAACAAGTTGTTTTAGGAAAAGTGACAAAATTTATTCTCATTGAAAATTTTCAAATCAATTCAAAATTCTAGCTATATTATTATAATATTTAATATTAATATATTGGCTCACATGAATTTATATTTATATTTTAAGATTATTTAGAAAATTTATTTTCATATTACTTAAATTATATGAATAAAAATCTAAATAATAAATTATAAATTAATAAATTAATATTTTTTTATTTTTATTGAATGCGCACGCATCTAATTTGTATTCGGTGGTGGTGTATATGAATCCGCTGGCAATGACTGCTGGGTTCGGTACCCCCCCCCCCCCCTGCCCGCCCGCCCGGTGTGTGTGCTAAGTGCTGAAGTGTGTTGGGGAGTGGGGTGTGTGGGTGCTAGTAGTGGACCGGTGGTGGGCGGTTGCCAATTTGGAAGAAACAAAATATTTAGTTTTTTGTTTTGTTTTTAGAATTTATTTATTTATTTGATTTTTAATAAAAAATAAATTTAATTAAGTTAAATATTATTATTATTATTATTATTATTATTATTAAGTATGTAACTTAAAATTACTAAAATTATATTATTTGAAATAATAAATTTAAATTTTTCTTGTTTTCAATTTTTTTACTTATTAACAAAATTTAGTTAAACTATTTTAAATATATCTGTTTAATATTATTGACTATACAAGTTAAAATTATTAAAATTATTTTTTAGATGAAGTTATATATTTTTCTATTTTTTAATTTTATATCTTAATTAATAAATAATTCAATTACATTTATTCATATTATTTTGGACATATTTATTATTTAACATTATAGAGTATATATTTTAAAATTATTAAATTCTATTATTTAAGATAATAGATTTTTATTTTTTATTTTTTATTTTAACTTTTTTGGGAGAAATATTTACCAACAATTAGATGTATTAAGATTTTAAAATACAGAAGCAATGATTTGTTGTGAAATTAGCAACAATTTATTATAAAAAATATGTATAATTTAATTTGATAATATCTCATATGAATAAAGTACAATATTACCTCATCGTAGACATGTCTAACTTTAAATTGTAAACATACAGCTCATTATATAATTAACAATAATTTATTGTAAAACAACACATGTCATTCATTTAGTAATACCTCATATTAGATAAATACGAACATACCTCACCATAGACTCCCCCAACTAACTAGCTTAATTGATACCATAATGGTTATATGCTCATTTTCGAAAACATGGTGGGTGGCTTCAAAAGCATATAGTAATCATAAACAAATTTCAAGTTGTACCAACCTACCTTGTCACAGTCCCTCTAATTACAGCCCAAATGCCCAATTACCACATTCGGACAGGGGAACTATCAAGAACATTTCAATTAATAAACTAACACTGATTCCTCGACCTTTGTCAGAAATCATCCTCTGAATCGCTGGAACTTGTTCCAGGCTTTTGTGCCCTGAAATACGACTGCAAGTTCTGAAATCTCATCGGAGACCTTGGAGTGGGCGACAATGGAGGCGATGAACCAGCACTTTTTACCACTTTTGTCTTCTGTAGTTTCTTTGTTATTTCTGCACAAACTTGATCAACATTTTTCAAGAAATCCTTAACAATAACGAATAAATGAAGAGGATTCCTTCCTTTGTCCTTAGAAGCTCCTGCCTGATAATATACTGTTGTTTTCCTCACAATCTCTAGCACCCTTTTCTCTTCTTCTCTGACAACGCTAAGCTCCTCCTGGCAATCCTCCAAGAACCCTTTCATCTCTCTTAGAAATCCACCTGATTCGATGTCCCTGCAGCGGTTCAACACCTCCTTAATCTCATCAACTCTTGTTGTAAGAATGGAACACATGCTTATCAAGCCATCATAGTCTATGCTAGCTGCTTTCTTCACATTGGCAAACTCAGTATTCAGGGATTCTACCACTGGCAATCCTAGCATCAGATGCTCTCTGTCTTTTTCTTCATTGGAATTCTTGGCATCTGAAAAGGGGTCACCATTTTTTTCTTCAACATTACTAATCCCACCAGATTTATGGTTTCTGTTGATCAGACAGCGTTTGCCTTCAGACCGGATGACTTGTTCGACGACAAAGTAAAGTAGAGTTGTCTTTCCATCTGTGCTTTTGACATCGGACAATCTGCGAAGGGCGGTAAGGTTAAATCCCTGTGCGTTTCCTCTAGTCGTTCCAGCATTCATTCTGTTGCCAGCTTTAAGAATGGCTTCAAGAAGTTTAAAGAAAATTCCCCTACTTCGTAAATCCTTACATCCTAGTTCCAGAGTTTGGAGAGACTCCTTGAGATGCAATATTTCTTGATCGTAGGTTGTTTTGAAATGCATAGCATTGAGACGAGTAAACGCTGAGGGAACAGCTTTCAGAATGTGGTAGAGAAAAGACTCTGCATCAGCTAGTTTTGTTGGAATCCCACTGAATTGGAGGATTTTTGTCATTTCCTCTTGTGTTGGGCAAATTTTGGTCAGTTTTTCGAGGGTGTCAGCAGTGAGTTCTCGGCCCTCCAAGACAGCATCAAGGATTTCTTTGTGAGAAACTGATAGAGACCTGAGAACAATAGCAGTATTTTGGGATTTTCGAGGATCAAGGAGGAATATTTGAGCTGGTGGAACTGAGTTAGAACTCCCCTGATAGGATAATTTGTTGCTTTTCTCAGATGATTTCTGGCTAGTGGTGGTATAACCAAAGAGGGATTCCATAAGTTCATCATCAAACCTGATAGATTCACACAAAAGTAAAGGAAATTTTAGTATATGTAGTAAAAATACAGAAGAAGGCAAAGCATAAAGGATAGTGAATCTATATATGTATACTTACCTGAAAGAGCCATCGTTGATCTCATTCCAGACCATTGAATGATCTGCATTAGCAGTCACTTTGTCCCAGTGCAATGGTTTCAGCTTCATTTGCTGTCCATTTTCTCGCATGGTTTCCTTGGCTGGATCTTCTCTTCTGCTGTGTCTGTTTTCTATACTTCTTGCAGGAATAGGTGGTTTATGTGATGAAACTAGCCCCCTTGTCTTTGCTGGTGGAGGTGGTGCTGCAGGTCTTGTTTTTGGTAGAGGTGGTGGCGGTGGTGCCGGCTTGATCTTTTGATGATGACAATTTGGCGGTGGTGGTGGCGGTGGCGGTGGCGGTGGCGGTGGCGGTGGCGGTGGTGATGCCGGCGGCGGTGTCGGTGGCGGTGGTGGTGGTGGTGGTGGTTGCCGCTGAGGAGGAGGAGGAGTTTGATTTATTGGACTATCCAGTTGATGCGGGGGAGTAGGTGGTGGTGATGGAGGGCTTTTCCTTACTCCAGCTGCAGCCAATTCTGATATAGGCAAAGGATTTTTGTTTATGGGCAATGGTTTCTTCAACTCAGATACATATCCATTGGTAATAGGCTCTTGAATCAATGGAATTTCCTGTATTGGTTGAGAAATGCTGGGCTTTTCTCCTCTGCTATTCATTCTCTTCACCTCTTCATCCATAGGATTATACCAAACCTTGGAAAAGCATCCTGGAAAACGCCCGTCTTCCATTGTTCTTAAGTACACCACATCCAATCCTTCTTCGTCTACAATAAGTCCTCTAATTGCTCCACCGTGCTGCCTGAACTCTATCCGAGGCCCTGTCGTTGTATCCTCCCGACGAAAACTTGAATCCAATCTAGTTTTCTTAATCCTTTGGGCCATCACAAACCTGTACAAGAAATAGAACGCTATCCCAGCTATAATCAGACTGATTGTGGCTGTGATAGCAACAGCCTGAACTACTGTCCTATTCTGTGCAGCCATATATGATCTATAATGATGGAAAACTATATGCTACTAAAGATTTTTTTTGGCCTTTTTGTCATGCAGGATTTGATCAAGTGGAAGACTGGACAAGACAAAGCCTCATTTGCAAGAAGCGGAAGATGAACATTGGAGATGTCTACACAGAGGAGAATCTCCTTGTTGCCCTCTGCTGTAATTGGTGCAATCAAAGTTGAGGGTTGCTGGCTGCTGACAGTTTCAAAGAAGATCAGGTAGTTGGCTTGGTCCAACTTTTGCTGCAACTGTGAAATGACCTTCATGCCATTGCTTCACAACATTGTGATTAATTGTGAGTTGGTGGGATTTTCTTCTAATCAAGATCGATTTTTCGGATTGGGTCTTTAGCTCGAGCGAAGATACGTTAAGGTGACTAGAAAATTTTAATGAGTTGGGTGGTTTAGTCTGAGCAAAGATAGGTTAAGGTCACTAGAAATTTTTAATAAAAATCTCCAAATGTTCAAATCAGTAAAAACAAAAAATAGCATACGTACAGTTTGAATAAAATGCAGTAGAATGATGAAAATTAGTGTAGTATACATGTAAAATCCAATAATGAATGTACTTAGTGCCAATTTTCAGGAAAATTCTATCCCACACCAGGTTTGGCCAAGTCATTCAATTATATTGTGCCACATGAAAAATTAGTTTTTAAATAAAAAATAATCAAATTATATTGTGCCACATGGAATATAATTTGATTATTTTTTATTTAAAAACTAATTTTTCATGTGGCACAATATAATTGAATGGCTAGGTCAAACCTGGTGTGGGCTAGAATTTTCCCAATGCAAGATGGCTAATGGCACACTTGGCTTGATCAGGTGTATGTATTACTAAAATCCGACAATCATACAAAGGAAAGTGGGTGGATAACCGGTGCTTCGAAACGGTGAAATAAGAATCTTGCCCCAAAATATAACTATTAAAAACAGAGGGTATTATGGTAATACCACATCAATTATCTAGAAATCCCCGGGGGGTTTCTTGTAACTTCACCATTCTTGAAATTTTGGACAACATACATAGAACAAATTATTTATTAAGGTGAACGGTTGGTCTGAATGTTGATTCTGTCTTATCTTATGTTAATTGTAACGAAGACGTATGTGTTGATTTGGTATAATACAGCGAAGACTTTCTGATTTGTAGTATTTGTATCCAGTTGTCTTGATGATGACAAAACTCACCATTTTGCCAAAAAAGTTTACACTAATCGCGCATTATTTGAAAAAAAAAAAAAAATGGAGACAATGGTCGTGTGAGTCTACTTGTGATTATTTTTTCTGGATAGATCATGTTGAATGTTTCAGACTTTAGCACACACTACTTCGGTCAAAATCCAAGAAGGGGAGAAATTATGTCAGTGTCACTATACATTTCAGTGAGTTTTCTTTATCTAGAGTACTCAGATATTGTCATTTTTTTTTTCCTTTTTGATGAAAATTTTGAACTAATTTGCTGTGAAATACAGAACTATTCAGAATTAGACTGCGCACCAAGTTTTGTTAGAATTCTTGTTCTCCAAAAGATTTAATCTTATCTATCTTATTATTTATAGAATTTTTTTTATTTTTTTTGGTTTGGCGGGGGGGGGGGGTTGTTATGTTAGGATTTCTAGTTCTAAGACATCAGTCAAGTAATTTATTCATATAACACTCATGAAACTAGTGAGATACTCGTTTAAATTGCGAGTGAGACATATGAAGAGGTTTAGAGTATATTTTCGATAACTCTGAAAGTGATCATATAAAAAAAATTGTGTTTGGTTTGAATATACTAAATTCAAATATTATTTTGTGGGGTTAAATTTTTCTCATACTAGAAGGCAGAAAACTTTTGTCAATGTAAGCAAATTTTGTCAAACTATATAAATTTAATTTTTTTATTTTCTAACTATTGAATGTTATCTTTGTCACTAATTTTGGTAGTATGATTCCTGATAAATAAAATCTTGTGTACTCAACATTCCAAGTCCTTTTCTTAGTTGATATTAGGATAGTCCTACAAGAGGCGAGCCCGTCTTAGTACCTTAATCGGTTTGAACACATAATGTTACAAATATGACATTGGAAGAATTTTAATAAAAAAATTAGAGAAATTTAGGTACACATATGACAATTTAAAGAAAAAAGTCAGCAATTTTATGTTGTAAGTTTTTTGTAAGGATTTAATCATACACCTCCAGCATATAAAAGAATACGACTAATTTCTATCAATAGAACCGACATAATAAGTATTAGTCATAATTGAGATTTAAGACTGAATTATATTTAGAACACACATTTACACCATGTTATGATTTAACTATGAGGGTTATTGTGGGAATACTAAAATTTGATTTTCTTTTTATTTGATAATACATATAGGAAGAAAATAACTAGAATTGATCCAACCATCAATCATGTATGAATCTTGATGGAAGGCCATAGTACTTAATGCCTCGATCAATATGTTCAATTCATAAGTACCAATAACTAACTTTCCACATGAATTTGAGGCAATAAATGCACAACAATCCGAATTAATGTTGACTTAATTGATAGTGTCTTGAAAATGCACAACTCATTACAAAGGTAGGACCACTTGTGGATCATATATATGAGAAAAAGAAAAGGCTTTGATGGACTCATGCTATGGTATAAAACTTTAAAATTTGACAATAGAAAACAAAGCAAGTCAATGCTTTATAACATATTTTTCACTATAGCGTATATGGTTGGAAGAGTGACAATCTTGATGTTTAAGTTTGTCTAGACAAAATATTGCCCCTACACTTAAATTCTCTTTAGTTCATGGAATTGACAAGGCAATATAAATAAATGTGAATTTATTTCGTTCGTTAGATATAATTAGGGTAGCTTGGCTCTTTTACTTTTCTTCATGTACTTCAGAATATATATATATATGTGTGTGTGTGTGTGTGTTTGCGTCTACGATCATTTTTACTTGCAAAGAAATTGTTTATCAAATAACACAAAAGAATAAACAAAAAGGCCAATGGGCCGTCGGCACAAATTTATTGTAAAAGAACTAAAGATTTAAATAAAACAAACCGAAAAGAAGTGAATTAACAAAATGTAAAATTTACTAATTTTAAGTGAAATATTGTGGCCTTTCTCTCCAACGTATGAAAACCACTTGCTTATTTTATGCTAAACAGCTTAAATTATTTTGTGAAACGCAAGTACAATACCGAATCAAAATTTTATTTTCACTTATATTTTTATTTTCAATACTTTTATAAGTTAAAAAAGATCAGTTATAGTTTTAAAAATAAAAATAAAAATAAACTTGTATTTGTATATCGTTATTTGAAAATAAAATAATGATTGTAATATGCATGATGGTTTAAATTTATGTGGTCTATATATTTTTTTTTATCAAGGTGTCTTTTTTAAAATGTACATATATTTTGATTATTTTGAAGTAATAGTGCATATTTTATATCAAATTGAATTTAAATATAACTGATTTGATGATAAGATAATATGCTTGATTTAGAACAAACTAAAATAATAATAAATAATCTTTTCAGCAAAAAAATTGTAAAAGTCGATTATTTTTATTTTTAAAATATTTTCTTTTTCCCTTTGATATAATGGGGTTCTCGAAATTCTTTAAACCAAACAATATAAATTATACAAAGAATCAGGCTTTAATTGAGCTCTAATCGGCTTAAACACTGGACCCAAAAAACCTAGTCCAAGGCCCAAATAGTCCCATCAAAGAAAACACATGGGCCAGCCTTCAAAAACAGACAATTTCAGGATAAAAATCGCAGGGAATTTTCCGCTTGGCCTCATGTTGCAGAAGCTTAGGCTATGTTTGGTTGTAGGAGAATGGATTTTGGGTAATGGGTTGGGGAATGTAATAATTGTTTGTTTATATTTTGAAAAAATGAATTGAGAGAAAGCGATTTGTTTGTTTGTATTTTGAGAGGAGAAACAGAATGTTACATCAATTATTTTTTTGTTAAGTTTGTAGGAGTGAAATAAATATTTTAAAATTATTTATATATATATATAAATTGTACGAGTGATAATATATATATATATTTATAATAATGAAATAATATATGATGCCTTGAGAAATGATGTGGAATTGGGAATAGTATGAATTTCTTTAGAGTAAAATTTATTTTTTGAGAGTAAAATTAAAAAATGTGTAGTGTTTATTTATTTACATTCTGAGAATTAAAAAATGCATTGGGGTTTACAACCAAACAATCCCTTAGCTTGACCAGCCATAGTACTATGTACCAGAAAGAAAGAAAAAACCAGCCAGAGTCATAGCTCATTCAAATTTCATTATTTAATAACAAAAAAATTGGTGGTACCCTATTTCTAACTTCTTTCTTTCTACATGTAAAAGTCAAAAAAAATCTGGGGCACGACCCGGTTTCACTTTCTTGCATTCTGAGTGTCCAGATGGTATCATGTACAATTCTAGGTTGCTGCTAGAACCTCAACAGAAGCAAAATGGGTTGATTGCTGCTACTAATATTGCTACGACTACTACCCGCCATACGGCCAAAACGAAATCAAGACTAGGGCAAAATCAATCAGCGTTGATCAACCTCGGCCGCTTAGAAAGAGGCTCTTGTGATACTGATACAGGAGACAATGGTTGATCGTCAGAATCAAGGGATGATGATGGTGAAGATGATGTCGAGGGCCGCGGTATATGAATTTTCCTCTTCCGGGATTCTTCCCGGTCATTCTTCTCCTCCCCTCTCAAAATGAAATCTCTCAATCTCTCGACATCCGAAAGCTTTACCGGCTTTACAAGGAACTCTTCGGCCCCTTCCTCCAGACACCTGAACATCAAGCCAAGAATACAATGGGCAATCAGCCGAGTTACTAAGCGCAAATAATTCGATTTTCAGCATGATGAGAAGACAATTGTTCATTATTTTCAAGACTTAAAACAGATTGAAGCATAACAAGTAGCGGCCAAGATTTTAACACAGATTCAGACCAACAATCATGCAAGTACCAGTATTCTGCTAAAGTTTACTACTTGCTTGACCTGATCTGTTCAAAACTTTATTATACGACTCTTCAAATGCTGCCAATTTTCTATGAGATCAAAGACTCTGTTTAACAGGTGGAAGGTCCAAATTTTCAGCTGATCAGACAAAGTTCTTTCATTCAGCCGCAGGCACAAAGCACAAAACTAGTCTAAGGGATGAGACCTGATACCAAAATTTCATTTGGAGAAGGATTCATCTAATACAGGCTCCAAGAATCATGATGTAAATTAGGTATAATAAATCTTTAAAGCATATTCCAAACAGAATCCAGATAGGCCAATTTACGCGCAAAACAGACTCAAGCAAACAGATCCACAAGTGAAAATACCTATCAATGCGAGCCAAAATGTTCTCGGAGGACATAATCACCACCGGGATTTCCCTCAATTTTGAGGACTCCTGCCAAGACAGAATAAGCAATACAAATGTCATCATCAATACAGAACAGAGAGGGGAATAACCAACTCACGCCTCCTGAGAGGCTTAAAACTACAAATCTCAGTGAAAATTGTGAAAACATTTATCTTTCTATTTATGCAGAGAAAACCAACCTTGATCTTTTTGAGAAGCTCATATCCTGTCATTCCAGGCATAGAATAGTCTGTCATTATCAGATTTACCTTCAATTCCTGTAACCAAATATATCAAAGACTGTCACTAAAACCCTCAAAGATCACAATCAAATAGGATTCCAAATTTAGATCAACCAACAGTTATTTCAAATGAAACTAAAACTTGGTAGCAATAAAAGTCCATTTTCCTAGTACTTTCCCAGCCCAAACCCAAGAAACATATAAATCAACTAGGCGTTTCAACTCCCGGTGGAAATAAACTAGAGGTGAAAAAAGCATCCATCTTGATTCTTTCTGAGATAAGAACAAATAAACAAAAACACAAAGGGCAGGAGAATGGTTCTTTTCTTACATCAAATCCAACAGAGCTTCTCTCCCCATCTAAACCCAAATACTGCAGAGCTCTTCTCCCACTTTCCACAGCAGTCACTGCAAATTACCATTACAACCAATTTCAGCAACCAACCAAGATAACCTCAAGAACAACACACACACACACACATACACAAAACAACAACAAAAACAAAAATGTTTCCAGATAGATTGAATAAGAAAAAGAAAAGAAAAAAATCACACCTTTACAGCAAGAAATCTTAAGCAACCGCTCAATAACCTTCCTATCAACAAGACTGTCATCCACGGCAAGAACATGGAATTCTTGAGAACCACTAGAAGAACAATCGCTGCACACTTCCTCCACAGCCATTTTTCTCTTATGGGCTTGTCCAGAAACAGCTCTATTACTACCAAATGTATGTGGATTCTTCGTTTCTTTATACCCTCTATGCCTCTGCAAAATGTGCTTAGAAGCCAAGAAAATACACATATGCAAAAGACTATACCACTTTTGTATATATATGGGGAGGTGGGCTTTGTTGGGTATTGTGTAAGATCACAGAGAGAGAAAAAGAAATCTACTTTAGAGGAACGCGAAAAGGCTAAAGGCAGCAGAGACAGAGGGAAAATCTTTGCAAATCTACTCCGCATTATATCCGACTTGTCGCTTTATCTGACAGTTTCAACCTTGAAAGGAAAAGAAAAATATTTTTTATTTATTATTTAATTTTTTCCTTTGGTTTGTTTAATGATTTGGGGAGCAGACAATGTCGTACGGTTACATGGTTTTGGTGTAAAAACGTGTAATTTTCAGATTGATTCTGTCTGTTGGCGAGTTTGGATGAAATTTGGGTTACAAGAAATGGAAAAGGAATAGTAAAAACCGTGTTGTCATTCACTCGGAATGGGGCTGCTGGTTGACCGGGTCTTGGATCTTGGGCTTATTGACTGCACCATTTCATAGAAATTTCGTTCTATTTATTTTAGTTTTAATTTTAATTAAGAAAAACATTTGTAGGGGAAAAAAGCAATTTCCTAATTTAAGATAATTTTTTATTTTACATTATAAATATTTTATTTTTTTTCACATTTTCGCATACAAAAATTCAAAATTTAAATACACCATTGGTGTTAAAACAATAATGAGGTAAAATATTATATAAACATTATCATGTAAATTTGGCACTTTGTAAAATTATTCAAAAAACAATCAAATTAAGCAATGGAGTCTTGGGAAAATATGAATGACCGTGGCAACTTTAAAAAAAATAAATTAATTAAATTTTGTACTTAGAGCAATGTTAATTGATAGGGTGAATAATCTGCTTGTTCTATTTTAAAAGTTGCAATGTAAAGAATTTTTCTCTTATTGAACTTATTACCGTTTAAAATGCAGTTATTATGTGATTGAATTTAATGTAGTTACAAAAAATTTCTCTCTTGATTTGAACTTGAACATCTTTGGATTTGATCAGTTAATTATTGGATTCCAAAATCAAATATAGGACTAGAATCATTGAAGAGTTAACAAAAATTCTTCAACACTCAAATAAATACATATATCCGAATGATAAAAATTGAGATTATTTATAGAGATAAAGAATGAGTTAGTCCAATCTAAATAACTTCATTTGGGTGATCCAATTCTCTCAAAATTCATATGTGATGTGGTTGTTGATGCGGCTCGAGTTCCAATTGCACAACCTCGACTTGGACTACCAAAAGTCACCTTGGCTTCAACTGTGACCTCATCCTAGTGCCACACAAGTGTATTTTGGGCCTTGAACCTGACCACAAGAAAACACGTTAGGCTAACTAAGATCACCCTCAATTAAGACCCTTCGATGCCTAAGTTAGTGAGGTGATCAAATGGAGTCGGGGTAGAGAAATAGAGTGGAGAGAGAGTTAATAACGATTACTTGACCTGGAACTGTGTAAATCTTGCCTTTTATTGGCGATGGGGTGTCCTTGTCCGTACAGATCAAGTTGGCAGCTTACCATGCACCGGATCCTTAATCGATCAACGACTCCCAACCGGGGTCATGAGCTGAACCGGGTCGGGCTCATTCAGGTCATGACCCGACCTGGATAAAAGAACGTGGATCCTGTCCCATATTATCATTTTGTCAAAGTTCAGGGGTATAAAAATATTTTCAATCCCTTCCAATAATAATTACGATCAGTTGTCATATTGATTCAACTTGAACTGAAAGATTATGCCTCATACAATACAAGTTAAGATGTTCCAGTTTATAAATATAAAAAAGAAATTAAGTTCATTTTATTTATCACATATTAGAATCAACTCAATAGTTTTAAATTTACTATTGATACCAAAATAATAAATAAAGTATATCTAGCTAAGGATATAATAAATCAAATTTTTTTAAGGGTCGCGTTGTTAATTGACATCGCTCTCATACTTATATATGTGATATTTGAAATTTGAACCCTACCAAATTCTAAAAATAACTTTTTTTTCCTTCAAGAAATACAGCAAGAATGTTTCAAATTATTCTTCTACTATAACTTAAATTTGTATTGGGGATTTCATAAGTGTCATGGAAGGACATTTAGTGTTACTTCAATCTCATTTTTATTTTTTTCTTTTACGCCACTTCTAATTCCAAATGCATTGTTGTATCAATTTTTTGTGTTTCAAAATTGAATCTTATTTGTAAAATAATTTTTATATCACCCTCCAAAATATGATGTAATTTTATTGATTATTAATAATTAATTTTTAAATTTATTGCCAAATATAAAATTTAAATTAATCTCAATGTTCTATATCCATTATCTCTATTGATTAATAACTAAATCAAATAAGATATTGTCCTATCGCGCATATATCAGTGATTTTATTCCTATATAAGTATGTTTTGAACAATGAGAAACGAGAAATAGTTCATAATTTTTATAAAAAAAATTCTATTATTTTAATATAGAATAAAATTAATATTGTTAGTAATAAAATAATTTAAATTTTTCGTAACAAGACTTATTTGGAAAAAAAAAAAAAAGAAAAAGAAAAAGGAGGAATGGAGTGTGAGGTTTCTTTTCGTTGCCATGTGGGATGACTTCAAGAAATCCAAGTGGTCCACCTTTATATTGACAAAAATATTCAAAGAAAAGAAAAATCCCGAGACCAAACACAAACCTTAACCGGCGGCTTCAAAAGGGAAAGTGGAAAGGCCGCCGAACCACACAAATGATGGAGCGTTTCCATTTCTGTAGCCAAACAGGCGCTCAACAGAATCTGAAAAATGTAGATTTGGTCCCACAAAAAGATTTTGACAATCCCTTCCCAAGTTCCACTTGCGTTGCGTCTTGTTTACTACTCCATAAATTTCACGATGTTCATTCAATTCTTTCCCCTCACATGCTTAACAGGTCACTCTATACTTTTGCAATCGCCAGATCAAGGGTGAAAAAAATAAATTGAATGGTTAGGATTTTATTCGATTATTGAAAAATCAAGTTTAACTAGAATTAATATTTCTTCTTTTGTTAAGTTTTCTAATTTTAGGTAAAGTAGTCAAATATATATATATATTATAAATAAATGTGTTTATTTGATTACTAGAGATAATACTCACGGAACTCATGATAGTATTGGGATAGTTATTGTGAGTTTGAGTGGGGCAATACAAAGGAATAGAGTGAGCATCTTTTTGATAATTATGATAGTGGTTGTACAAGAATTTTTTGGGCTTGAGTTTGAGCATGTCAAATTCAATGGTTGACTTGTACTGATAAAATTCTATCATAATTGAAGAACAAGGACTCTCATGGAGGTAGGCAAAATTGGTCAAACCATGTAAATTTATGTCTATTTTATTTTTCTATCTGTCGGATATTAATTTTGTCATTAAATTTGTGGGTGTGATTTGTGGATTCCTGCTAAATTAAATTCCGTGCCTTAATTGTTTCCGCTGTGCTTCAACATGAATTTTTTGATGTGCTCCGGTCTCGATAGCACATATCCTTTATTAAAAAAATTTATTTGATATTGATTTGTTGAATATAATAAATTAAATTTAAAGATATTCTTTATTTATCAAATTTTAAAATTTAATTCGAGCTTCAATTGCTTAATTAAAATATAAGAAAAAAAATCAGGTTACTCAAGTTCGACTTTGATTAAAATTTTATATTCAAGCTCAGTTCAGTTAGTAGTAATTAAACTCAAATTTAATTTTTAAAATTTGATAAAAATTAAATAATGATTTGTTAGATTTAACTCGATTTGTTTATAATCCTAAATTTATTGCAAATTTATAGAGTATCCATTGCATTAAATTCTCAAACTCTGAATTTTGTTTATGATCCTAATCGCAATCTCTCACATACGATCATTTAAATGATACTAAATTTTGTCCTCTATTATAAGAACTAGCATGTGCCCAGTGTGATGCACCAAAAATGATTATACGATTGAATAATTTGTTTTATAATAATATTTTATTTTACTTCATGTAATTAAAACATAAATTGTAATTATTTTTAGTATTTAATGAAACAAAATCTATTACTATTTAAATAAAATAATATGAATATTTCAATTAAAAATATTATGTTTGAAGATAATTTATATTTAAATAAGTTGTAGAATATCAAGAATTGCTCACTCTAAGTTTATAAATTATACAAAAATTTATAAAATGATAAAATTAAAAAAATAAAAGAATTAAGAAAATAAAAATAATGCATAATATTTTACTAAATCCGCTTTTTAAATTAGATAATATATATTTATACATACATATTTTGATATGATAAATAAATAAATAGTTTTGTTTATAGTATAAAACTTTTTTGTATGATTTCTTAATAAGGTGGAAGTTACAGTTACAATTTTCATGGCATTTGAAAACTTTAAATATTAAATATTTTTTGTTAGAGTAAATATATAATATCTTTGTACTTTATCTATGAAAATAGCTTACATTAGGTTGTTAATTATTTGATAACTAATTCAATAAGTAGTTTGTAACATACAATTTTTATAAGTTAAAATATCTCTTAATATTCCATATAATTTTGATAAGTAAAATTTATTTATTTTTATTTATATATGTAGTTATTTTATTATTTTTAAAATGATCAATTAACATATATTATGTACATGAATAAAATAATAAGTAATTTTTTATTATTCAATTTAAAATAAAATATCAATCTTTTATAAGTTTCTTTTATAATTAGAATATAAAATTATAAATAATTAAATGGATACTTACTTTTACTCAATTTTTTAATCTCACATCATTAATCCATGTAAAAATATTTTTATGAATTATTATAAACAAAAATATTAAAATAAATATTCGCAATATAATTATGAAATAGTGTAATTAAATATATTGAAATATATAAAAATCTCTTTACCATGTGTTATTCCCATGGCTTCAGGGAGTATTCACGTATGACATATGTCTGCTCCACTCGAGATCTTTGCGAATGATCCCATACTACAATTCGGTAAAAAAAAAACTAACAAAAAATTTACAATGCCATATTAAAAACATCATTCTCGAAAAGAATTATTAATATGTACAACTTGAAATGGGCACGTTGTATACCTTTTATGCATTGTGTGTAGTATATACTTTGATTTATTTAATTTGAGAAAAAAAAAAAATTTATTAAAAGAATAATAATTCATCATTTGTCATGCTCTCTCTTTAAAAAAAATATTAATATGTTGCAATTAATCATATAATTTTAACACAAATTAAAAGTGAATCATACTCAGTAAACATTAATTAAAATCAACCAATCTCATAGCATCACAATTTTTTATTTTATTGAAATATCCAGACCCCCCATCCCCCCCAAAAAAAAAACTTTAAAAATTAAAATTTGATTAATTTCATGTTGGAGATATGGCTGACTGCTATATCCCCACAGCCATGAAAATCGAATCCCAGCCAAAAGAAAAGCAAAAGAAAAGTTTGACAGCAGCCAACCGAATGATCAAATCACTGATAGCATATCTGCCAAATCTGATTAAATCTTTTTTACTTTTGCATGCACTATACAAATACCATTCAAGTGGTTCCCGGGATGGGATGGGATGGCATCCCATGTCATGTTGTCAATCCAACCAAACAATATCTTAATATCTTATTTTTATTTTGAAGTTTGCCTGCCCCATACGTCGTATCGTAATCCAGATGTATTTATTTCTATGCTTTTTGTTTGGTTTTGATGGATGAGATCAGGCGGAAACAACGAATCCGATCACACCTGATTTGGGTATTAAATAATCCTGAAAATCTCCCCACTTGTGGGAACTCGAGCACCTTTTATTTTATTTCGGGATCATTTTTTTTTTCTTTTAAATATGAATGATAAAGACTGTGAAATTAGTTAATTAATTAATTAATACGTGGAATAATACTTTTTAAGATTTTTGTGAGTATCGAAGATTTGACAGGTCTTGGACTTTGTGGAATCTCTGAGAAACAAAAGTTATACGAAGTCAAAAGTGATTGAAGGAGATCCTTCCAATTTATTCTGTGTTTTTTATGGTTCTGATTTGATTAAACTTTGGGTTATGATATATTCTCACGCTAATATGCAGTATAGATATGATAATTTTTATTTGTTAAAAGTTTTATGATACAAGACTAATTATAGATAGAATTTTGTATAGTATGAAATTATGACCTGATACAAGGAAACATTGTTGTGATTAAATGGCCCTTGCCAAATAATGAAATGACCAAAAAGCCCTTGGGACCCGAATACAAGTGATCCAATGTGGCTGACCCATAAGTGTGACCTGAAAGACAATCTGGGTAGTGGGTACTAAATAATTTGAACAATGTATTTTGGGCACATTGATGAATCTTAAACAGGATTGTACAACCCGAAAAGTAGGGGTGTTCGCGGTTCGGTTTGGATCGATTTTGGGACAAAAGTCAATCGATCCAAACTATATAATGTATATTGGATCGGTTTGGATCGGTTTGACTTTTATTGTAAATCCGATCAAATCCAATCCATTTTAAATCGGTTTGGATTGGATCGGTTAATCGATTTTTCAATTTAAATATTTAATTGAAATATTTGACAAATTACTATTGATAAGTAAACTAATTTAATCAATCAATTTGTAAATTTTATTTAGCTATCATATCACACTAATCTTGTGGAATTAAGTTTTATTATGTAAGAACACACAACTATAAAGTTATAAGTCCACAATAATTATCCCTATATATTTGATTTTTGAAAGTGAAAAAGTCCTAAATTTAGTTTATTTTAATTTATTTGTGTATTTTACAATTAAGATATATATTTTTTATATTATTAGTATATAATTTTGGTTCGGTTTGGATTGGATCGGTTTTTTAGATTAAAACCGAAAACCGATCCAATCCAAAAAAGTTCGGTTTTAATCGGTTTTCGATTTTTTGGATCGGTTCGTCGGTTTTTTTTTGGATTGAATTGGATTTGAACACCCCTACCGAAAAGGACGGCTATGTACATTATTTCATCTTATAAATATTTCTAATCACCCTATACCCTCTTGCGTTACAACCTACCCAATATTCCTCCAACACTTCTTGTTGTGTTTTGGGATTTAGGATCCATAGTTCTACCTCCCAAATCCCAACTGGATAAAGAACATAACCAAATCCGATGTTAAGCATGAAGATTTAACTATTTCAAAATTTTGTCTTGCCAACACACATTTAGTGAAGAATTTTATCTTGAAAAGGTATCTTAAAAAATCAGAGAAAGAGAATAATTTATAAATTATTTTAAAATTATTGACTTGTTCAATGTGAATTATACACTTATAGATACATAATTGATAATAAATTTATGAAGATAAATTAGTGCAAGTATAAAAAAAAAAAAAAATTTATATCAATATATTGAAAATGTACTAATGTCATAAGTATATTATGAATTTTGAGGGGGGAAAATTTTACTGTCATAAAAAATATAAAGAGCGAATATTTTGAATGGGGTATCACTTTTTTTTTCTTTTTAAAACAATTACAAAAATACTTTTTAGTTAAATATTTTATCACCCATATACATTTAACAATAAAAATTATATGAAAAATTCTATTTGTTTAAAACATAATGATAGGTCGCGGATCGTGCTTCCTAAATGACGTTTCATTGAAAGTGTCATCAATTTTTAATTTTTATTTAATTAGTGGTAAGTGTACCATGGCTGACATGATAAGAATGATTTTTAAGCATTTTGATACGTTATAAATTTAAATAACACCTTAAAAAATTAAAATTTAGTATATTTAACTGAGACTTGAAGGTAGGGCTTGTTTGTTTTTATTTTCAAATCCCATTTTCACATTTTTCACTATTTAAAAAATAAAATACATTACTTTTTATATATTTTCACTCCAAATATTTTCAATTTCATTCTCAAAATATATTTTTCAATAATGTATATATCTTCTCCCAACAACTTATTTCTCTCCATCTAAAACCTACTAAACCCAATACAATCACTACTTTTTTAACAACTATCTAAATATAAACTTATTTTCACTAACTATTTTTTTAAATTTTAAAAATAATGAAAATAGAAAATGGGATGAAAATAAAACCAAATGGGCCCTATCGTATCCGTTATTTTCAGATGTGCAAATGCTTGAGTTAACAATAATAATAATAAAAAAAATCAACTTGAATTTTCTTTTAAATGTTTGGAAAAGACGTCGTAAACGAAAACCTGGCAATGAAAGAATCCAGAAATGGAAAAATTATGTACTTGATAACTAGTATTAATTTGGTGGAACTAAATGACAGTAGCTGAAGGTACATTAAATTGAAATTATGATTCGGTTTGTAAAAAATTAAATTAGTAGTTTAGTAATAATGAAATTAAATTACTTGAGGTATAATCATTAATCTAAAAAATTCAAACCTTATGCTTGAATCATAAGTACAAATATGACTCGATTTTACTTCCATTGAATTATATTTGATACTATTAGTTTGAACTATATATAATACTGGTATTAATTATTTTTGGTAACTTGAAATTATTTTTGTTAATGATAGGAAAAATTTTAAAATCACAGCGAGACTCTTACTTGATAAAAAGAAAAGCAATTATTTAATTTGTGTTTGTATAAGTTTAATACATATGTAAGCTCAGATACAGTTAAACTTATCAATATCTTATTGAATGATTGATTGATTTATTGATATTACATGTGCGAGGTTGTAAATAAAATAAAAAAAAGAAAGTAAAAAAGAACCTTTAGATAAGTATACCCTATAAAATGAAAATAAAAATATCAGCTCGAGTGAAGCTTCATATGCTGTAATCGTGCCCAATGGTCCGTCCATAATAACATTATAATTTGGGCCCAATCATATTGCAGGGGTCCAGGGAACCGTTGTTTGAATATAAATAGGAATTGGGCCAATCCATGGACCTCTAAAATTTAATTTGAACACAATTAAATATTCAGTTTAAATTTTTTAAATATTTTTATGAGTTAATAAATTTGTAGTTTATAACACATTGGAGGAGAAATGAATTGACTCAGTGCCACTAACTTTATATTTGTATGTGCGAGATTTAAAGTTCAAATTTAAATAAATTTTTAATGTTCGTATGTGTCTCATACACCAAAAAAGAAGTTTATAACACGTTTCACAATTTTTTTGCAAAATATTTCATATTTCATATGCACCTAATATATTTACACGTTCATTATACACACACATATATAAATATATTTATGATATGAATGCATAATAGTTGAATTGCGTGTTATGTGATATGTATACATAATAGTCGAGTTTTGTGTTTAAGAAGAATTTTGATTATTTTATAACGTGACAACGACGAGTTTGAATATTATTACATTTTCATTATTATTTTTTGAACAAATTGACTAAATTTTAAGATGATTAGATGGTTAGTTAAATTTATTTAAATTTTTTTTATAAGTTTTATATTTTATAGAATAGTTTTAAAATTTATAAAATATTTTATCTTAAAATAAAAGCACAAATAACATTTTATTTTTTAAGAAACTCTTAAGAGTAAAATGCCTTTAATGAGAGTTATAATTAATACAAAACATTTTATAAATAAAATTTATAAACTTCTATTCTAAAAAAGTTCACAAACACATTTTAGTAACTCTAAAACAACTTATAAAGGTATTCTTTGAAAAAATATAAATTCATAAAAGAAACTTTTAATAGATATTTTATAACATGTTTTTGAATTTATATACACTACAATACTTGTGATTTTATATGCGAAAAAATTGAATTTCAGTGCGAGTACTGTATGGAAAATATGGTCTGAATTCGACAAAGGAATTTCCTTCTTCATTTCATTCTGCAAAGATTAAGTTGATATAATTAATTTAATCTGCCAAAAATAAATCTCTCGCCAGGGTTTTGTATTCAATCTAATTTCTCCCTGATAATCTCTGCTGCCACCGCAAATGGAGGATGAGAAGTTGGCCGCGTATTACGACGACCTGACACGCAGAGGCGGTGGCGCCGCCCGATTCAAGCAAGGTCTCGGTTTCTCATCCGACAATTCTTCCTCTAACGACGCCGTTCCTTCCAGAGGCTCCGCGCTGCCCACCACCTCATCTTTTCTTAGTAGCTTCGTCAGAGCATCCAGTCCTTCCAAAACCTCCGAATTTGAAAAGCAAGCTCAACTTCAATCAATCCAGAACAAGCTCGGTAAAAAACCAAAAGAGAAAACCCGAAGCCGCACCCCTAGCCGAAATTCAAGTCGACGAAGCCGAAGTCGGAGTCCAAGCCGAGATAGGACTAGAGATAAGTATTCAAGGCGCCCGAGCCGTAGCCGTAGCCGAGATAGATATTCAAGGCGTAGGAGTCGAAGCCGGAGTCGTGATAGGCGGTCGAGGAGGAGGAGTAGGAGCCCGGAGGACAAGTCGAGGCGTAAATATCGGTCTAGGAGTAGGAGTAGAGAAAAGGATAGAGAGAGAAGTAAAAGGCAAAGCTCTCCGGAAGAGCGGAGGTTGGAGAAGGGCAGAAAGAGGGAGGAGGTGCGGGGTGGTGGTGGGATTGATTTTGCTAAGTTGATTGAAGGTTATGACAATATGGTGAGTTCTGTTTTTGGGAATTTGCATTGTTGTTTTCTCACTAGAGGCTAGGGTTTTTGGTTGATGACTGTATAAATTCGGATTTTGAGTTCCTCATGACAGAATTTGATATTATTATTGGATTTTGGATATGCCTTCTTGAATTGGGTTGAGAAAGGTCTGTGGATTTGATGTTATGTAGATTCAATGATCATAAATCGTTGGTATCACAAAGAATCTTAGATGCATGGTTTCATGCTGTAATGCTGTTATGATCATACTAAATCTGGTACATCCAGTTGCTGCGTACGTTCACATCGCAGTTATCATCTCTCTGATAGCATGTTGCAGAAATTTGATGTGATATACCACCTCCTGTATGAACGATTTGAAGGTACCTTCAACAAGGTGCTTGTTGTCGTGGACTGAAAAGTTGCTTAAGTGTGAATTCTGCCATCTATTTTGCAAATACCTAAACTACATGTACTTGACTGGAGAGGATTGTTTAAATGTGGTTAGTATCAGTAGGGCATTCTGCGTATTTTAGTCCTATTCAACTTTATCAACTGTGTAATGATTGTCCATTTTTTCTATTTAGCTTTAATACCATCTTCCACGTTGGATGAGTAATGTGGAGCAATTAGACAATAAAATAGTATGTACCTTTTATAAGATATGCCCTTTGGACATTAGTAATAGCTGCGAATGCTGTTAGCCTCATGCTTGTATACTGCATGTGTTACTGTGATAACTTTTGTAATGGTTAATCATAAATCTAAGAAGTTTGTATTCTAAAAGAAAATTAACCAACTTGCCATTTTATCTTTAGGATGGTTAGCTTAAGTGTTTGACAAAATGAAGGCTCTAAGTTTTCTACTTTTATCTGTCTTGATATTGTGAATTCTGATGATAGTTCTGTTTATTTTTAATAGACACCAGCTGAAAGAGTCAAAGCCAAGATGAAACTTCAACTTTCCAAAACTGGTAATTTATCTCCATTCAATTCTTTGGTGTTTTCCTTGGTAACTGAGTGGTTTTTTTCTCTTCTTACTTTTACTTTTGATATTGATCCTCCGCCTACCTCTGGATTATGGAAAAGCATCAAGTATCAACACCCTCACCCCCGAGTGTATTTGAAACATAATCGGGCACGTGTCCTTTAGCTTCTGATGCCTCCTTCCTTTTTATTGTATATTTCATCTTATGAGAAGCATTTGAAGTTTACTGAGAGCTTAATAATTGTAACAAAATAACACTAAATCCCTTCAGGACATGCCGAAGGATCTGTTATGTGCGGACAAAGGAGCTTTCTGAAAGTTCTTGTTTTGTGCCTTTATCCTTCTAATAGAAAAAAGAATTAAATTTTCTGGTCCTTTTGCCTTCTGTTTCACAGTTGGAGCACTGTAGGAGTAGTTGTGGTAGCTGCTGATGAATATCCAATTTAAGAAATGATGTGTTGAGAAAGGCGTATTTAAAATGAATTCAAAAAACCTCATCAATTTCCAGATGAGAAGCTTTTATAATTGTCTGGGGCATGAAACAGGATGAGCAATGGAGCTTGAGATACAAAGAGGGCCTACAACCTAAAGTGGACTTCTTTTTAACCAAGCAGTGAATATTCCAAAACTATTAGCCACAGATAAATTCTCTCAGCGCTTTTCTTGTATCATATTGGGAGCGAAAACTGCTGTAACTACAGCAATATTTTGGCAACAGTCATCAAGATATAGTAGAATGAAAATTAGTTGTTGAGAAGTTTTTGCTTAGTTAAACTCATGATTTTGTTGCTGTAATACACAGTCATGTGAGTACTTGTCGGCGGCGATTTTGATGAATGAAACTTCAAGAGTAGTGCATGTGTGGCAGTGTAGGATGTTAAGAGTAATATTTTGTAATCCATAATATTATTGATCATGTAATGCTATATTATTGTTAGTATAGGGTATCAACTATTGTGATTATACTGTAGATTTACGAGATCATGCTCGAACTGAAACATGAAAATTGATCAGGTTGTCTTTAGTATGTTCTTTCTTTATGCCTTGTGGACAGTGAGACTTCTTTTATGCTAGGAAATTGGATGTCAGTAACTATTAGACTTCACCCTGAGATTTTTTCTGGTGTTTTTATTTTGGTTGTTTTGTTTTTTCTCTCGTTGTTGCCTGTGGGGTGGAAGGGGAGGGGCCGCTTATAGATGCATTGTTAACCCACATGAGGATGAGGAAATAACCAGGGATAGTTAAATGTGAAGAAGCTGTGATCAGCTTAACCAGGGAAGGATACAATCTTTTTTTCTCCACTTTATTATGGAATGCTGAAGGCTGTTTATTGTTGTTTGGATTCTCTGACATTGTTCTTAATGTTATTTACTTATCTGGCTTTTTAACGGTAAGCTAAAAGCATTGCTTTTGCAGCTGAAAATGATGAAACAATTGGAAAAGGCTCAGGATGGGAGCGTTTTGACTTCGACAAGGATGCCGCTCTTGATGATGAGGAAATTGAAGGTTAAATTGTTTCTACTTGTCTTTTGTAGTCATTGTTTTGTATGGATTAAGTTTGTCTAGATGATCTTTATCTGTGATTATATGGAAATTGAATATTTTAAATGTATCAAAATCTGCATTATGTTTGCAAGAGTGGTTGCTAATGCATGCCCTTGTTTAAAGATGCTAGTCATCTTTAAATTTGACCTTTTCTATGTTTCTTCATACTTGCTTGAATGTTTGCTGTCCCTGTTGCTGTCTTGATATACTGGTGATAGTTGACATCACCTCATTTGGTCTCTGGGAAATGTAGTGGTTGAAACAAGACAAACCCATCCCCAGCGGGACAGGGGCAGCTTTCTCCTTTCTCTGAAGGTTCGCGGCAATTTCTGAAGTCCGTATTTTTCCTTCATAAAGCCTTGGGGCACCCCCCACCCTCCCAAATTAAAAGCAATCGCCACCATAAAAAATGTGGGAAAATGAATACACAGCTTATAATCTTTTGGTTTTGGGATGGACGAATATCCTTGTTGGTGTGACTTTGATGTTTGCAGTCTTAGCACCCAATTTCTATTGTTTTCCTAGATGAGTGATGCATGGGTACTTAAGTAAGCAGCAGAGCAATTATGTAATGACTACAAAGGTGCATATAAACCGTGGAAAAGTTAAATTGGAACTCATTTAGCAGCTTAGGTTCTCTTTATACAGGGAGCAAGAATAAGATATTGAAATGTGCTTGGTCTTCTAAATATGATTGAGCACTGAGAAAGCTCATGTAAACTAAATCCAGTTTGTCAACTTTCCAATTTGCAATGCTTGCTAGGCAATGTTGATTGAAAATATCCAATAATCTCTCTTTTAGATGGCAAGTAAATTGAACATGATCATAGTTTTATCACATGTAGACAAAGTTTCTTTTGTTGCTTTTATATTTTTCTGCTTTTCTGGAATATAATGTTTGCAGAATGGGTAAAATTTATACGAATAGGTCACAAATCCACTGTGTAATACTAATAGTCCGTCACATATCCACTGTGTAATACTAATTATCCATCAAGTTATGCATGATGCTTGAAAAATGATACTTTTACAATTATAATAGGAGAGAGACTAAAATAGCTCCATCTAATACATTCTGGTATAGTATACTTTCTATAGCTTAAAAGTTCTGATATTGGTTTACAACATGGAGCTTTTTGGAAAGAATATCTTTAAAGAATAAAATATGGCACCCTTTGGTTTATGGTGTGATGTGGGCTAATAAAGTTTGTTACCCATTGGCAGCTGCGGAGGATGATGCAGAGTTGGTCAAACACATGGGACAAAGCTTTCGTTTCGCTGCAGTGCAGGTAATTCATGGCTCATTATTTTTACCAATTTTATGTTAAGAGAATTCTAATTTGCCTATGCTGCTTCAATTTTGAAGGCAAGGAGAGAGGCAAAAATCAAGGCTGCTCATGATGAAGCCATTTTTGGAGGCTCTTCGTATCCACCTCCTGCAGAAACAGACGATGAATCAGAAAGGGAATTCCACAGAAAAGAAAACACTGAAAGTGTCCCTGCAACAAACCTTCTTAGTGACCAGGTGATAGAATGCAGATATACTTAGGTTTTTGGCTGCTACCAAAAATTCAACTAGGTGTTCTGGCTTATATTTGTTTCTCTGCAGGTCATAACAAGGCAGCAGGGCTCTTGGCGTGATCGTGCCCGGAAACGATGAAGTTCTGGAACCGTTTTGTGGGACATTATTTTATTGCCCCACCCACACCCTCCTCAGAGTTGTATGGAATGGCTTCTGATGGTGTCTATAACTGAAATGATAAGAAACTTGTGGGATTAGAACTTCTTTTGGAATATTAGCTGTGTTGTGGAACTGGTGCAATCGGACGCTAAGAGGGCTGGCAGCAATGTTGTATTTATTTGTAGGTTTCTCCTTGATTAATTTGTTTAATTTTCTGTTCTGCGGTGATTCAAAAAGTGCGTCCAACTTATTGGTTTTTTAGTTGTAACCTACGTTGTACTGATAAAAATCATGTGATGTTTTAAATGGCAAAGTTAGATCACTGTATTTTCAGGAGATATGGTGAAGTTTTGTTAAACCAAATATGTTTGAACATGAGAACGATGAAACAAAGGATCCAAGATGCTAATGATGAGGAATTTATTGGTTTTTTTAGTTGTAACTTAGGTTGTACTGATAAAAATCATGTGATCCCAGTCATGAAACCATGTTTAATGTTGAAACAGAAAGCATCCCACAGTCCCAGTTGGAACCAGAGCTTTCTACCCGATCAGCAATTGTCATAAGTCACAATACTAGTAACAAATTTTAAATACTTTGCCCTTTCAAACAAAGTTATTAGTTTTATAGTAACATATATAAGACATTCTAGTATTGGTACAAATGACATTTACCAAGCTTTATTTACACCACATAAAAAACTGTTACTAGCAGTGCATTAGAATATTAATTGGCAATCAACAATCAACACTTAGTATTAAAAGCAACCAAAAAATTTGAACTTCAAACCTCAAATTGCATTGATCCAATGATATAAAAAGCAACGCAACAATTCCAAGCCATAAAATACTAAAAATGTCGCACAATCATGCAGAACACACAGATAAGTTTTAAAGTTAATAAGCAAGCCCACACCAAAATCCCATAAGCTTAAGCATTCAAATTTGCAGATTCAGTTCTTAGTGGCCCTCCGAGGCACCCCTTTTCTGCTGCGTTTACGTCCCCTCTGTGACGTTGAAGCTTGACGATCAACTATTGCCCTTGTTTCAGAAGCCCTCCTTGGGCGTAAACGAAGTTGGATTCTCTCCCTCCTCCTAACAAGTGCTTGAAACTGAAATAATTCCAATTAAGAGGATATTTATTCAAAAAAAGAAGAGAATTTCTAATCAGCTCTCCATATTCAACATTTTTCTAGCCCAACAATGTGGTTCATTTTGTGTTAGAACTAATATGCTTGGTGCTTAATACTATGCATAAACAAGCTTATATAAGGTTATACATAAAATTCCTAAATTTTACTATACGATTTGGAACTCAACATAAAAAATTAACTTTTACTCAACATAACCATGCAGAAATTCTTCTAATCCTCATTGAAATATATAAGCTGACATGAATAAGAAGAAGCAGATTACCTTGCAAGAAATGCTGCAGAAGCAAAAACGACCATCACGAGCTAGTTTTCTCCTGCAAACTCTGCACGCTCCGTCCCCTTCTATCAGAAAACCTGATCCCATGTGTGGGAGGGGATTCAACGACACAACCAACTTTTTGTTGCATTTATATGTCTGCAAGGGTATGAATAATTTCAATTAATAGTTATATATAACTAAAATGGATAAGTCGAGAGAGTACGTAATATAAAATATGTTCGAAATAAATCAACATTCATACACTTTCTCTAAATGCATCCTCTTTATGTTAAGCATCAATGTTAAGTTATCTCATTGGACAATAATCTGTTTACCGATAATGCTTATTCCATATACTTACACATTTGTGTCACCATATAAAATTATAACTCAATATTATTAACAGACAAATAAATGTTGTTCAAATTTGGAACATGCACTTCATCATGCAAGAGATTTTTAAGAAAACATAAAGGTGCCAACTTCTGAACTAATATGAGATGTTAAGATATTACATCCATTAGTTCATTCTACATAGTACATTAGTACTCTACAAATTATATATTTTACCTGAATTTGTGAACAGTCCATGTGATTCTCCATTTGGTCAAGGGGAACAACATCTTGATAGACATGTCTGTAGATTGTCAGCACCTTGTGCTCACTGTGATAACCGTTGGCAATACAATGCCTACAAGCTGATGCATTGCACGTGATGCAGTACCGGTTCAGGTCATTCCTTTGATGGTGGTGGTTTGAACATTTGTGGAAAAATGTCTTTTCTAGGAATTTGTCGAGCCATTCTGGCATGCCGTTGCCACGTTCGGTGGCATTCTCATCCTGTAAAAAAATGATCATATCAATAAATTAATAGTTCGTTTGCTTGTTTTGATATTGCATGATAAATACACAATTCAACTTAATTCTAATGTTTGGTTCATTTTTAGAAGTTCTTGATACAGTTAGGGCCCGTCATGCATTTAAGACCAAACTTGGCTTGTGTATCAAGGCTCTAGGATGTGATATGTTTTCCAACCTAAGCTAAAAATAAATTATAGTTTATCAAATGGGATAATCATGCTAAGCAAACAATCAAAGTTGGATATCAAATTATTTAAAATATGCAAACAAATATTAGATAGGATACACAATAACATACTATTTATCCTAATCATACGTGTCATGCCTAATTCAAATATTATATCAACACGACGTTAATTATTATATATGACAACTTAATAAATTCATATATATATATATATATATTGTATCAGCAAAACGTTAATTATGAATATTATGCATATTTGAATTCTTAAGATTCACTTAATATATAATAAAATTACTTCTTAATTGTACAATTTTGGTACCTTGGCAAATGATTTTTCTAGTAATTTTTTTTTGTACATGTAGCTTTATGCTAACTTGGCTTAATATAATAAGTTCAATATTAATAAATAAAAGTTAGAAAGTAGGGGGTGATCATTTAGTAAACTATACCGGATTTAACTTCATTTTTCCTAAACGAATACTAAACCAAACTAATCAGTAGAGATTATTGATTTTTCTTTTTGTTCCTCTTGATAGTATTATTAAATCATATTAAATTATGATGCAATACTACAGCATGTTAAAAACTATATTAAATAAGAAACATTAAAAATTTCAAACTAAATTATACAAACTTAGAAGAACACATTTCAAAATATTAAAAATATTAAGAACATCAAATTAAAATTTGAAATTGAAAAAATAGTAATAAAGAAAAGTTATTAAATCATTTGAGAAACATAAAAAGTTAAATAAAAAATATTAAGGTAATATAAAAAGGTACTTGCATATATAATAACTATTTTTTTGATCGATCAGTGTTTTAATATCAAACCTATAGTAGATTGGTTAATGTGAAAGAAACTAAAATCAAATTAAAGCTAAATATATAGGTTTGAAAGCATTTAAGGAACCAAATTTTTTCTAATTCTATGTCATCACATTTAGTCTCAATAACCGATTTAACGAACTATGAAATCTCAATACACTAAGAACCTTCGTACATTTTCCATATTATCAAGCACGAATAAGACAAAATTTAAACTAAATTTTCTAAATTTTCTTATATATTCTGTTTTGAAAGAAAAATTAACCAAATTTAAACTAAATCTATAGTTTTAAAAGCATTTAAGAAACCAAATTTCCCAATTCTGTTTCAACACGTACAAACATTTTAGTCTCGATAACCGATTTAACGAATTATAGACACCTTTAAATTAAGACAGTTAAAATCTCCGTACATTTTTCATATTAGCAAGCACGAATACGACAAAAATACAATTTTTTTTTTCCAAATTAATATGTCATTGTTTCCTTTTCCTTTATCTTTCATCATTATCTACATTTACGTGTTTGCATTTTTATACTAAATTCGAAAAATCTTATTATGCCAGTAAATTTTTGATTAATGTATCAATTAGAGGAGAATTCATCAATGTATAACATCGTTCAATTAATTTTTGAGTTGTTTTAACCAAACCTAGATGCATTCATATAAGGCAAAATGACGGATTTTAATATAAGATAATACATTCACTACTGAGATAAATAACAAAATCATTAATCGAGTATTCACACAACGTAACTCCTAGAAAATTATAAGTTTCAATATATGAATTTAAAAAAAAAAAAAAACATAGATTTGAAAATCCGTGCAAACCTGTTGTGTGGCTGGATTGGAAGAACTCATTTTATAGAACTCAAGAACTTTCTTGTGAGAGTGAAATATTTTGAAATTAGAGTATCACTGTTACTGTTTAATTTACTTTTCCAGGCTAAAGTGATTATTTAATGATAATTTAATACATAAGTTGGACAATTTTGTCTTATTTGAAAGGAAAAGTAGGCATAACGCTCCATTTTAATGCCTAATTCATTTTAACATCACAAAGTCAAAAGATCCTCATAATCATCGTTTTATTTTTATAGTCTTATTACATACTTCCATTAGATGGTGTAATAGCAAATTGAGGGAATAAAAAAGTTATTATTATTATTATTATTATTATTATTTTACAAGTTTCTCTTTTAACTGTGATCGATATGTCTTTTCACTTAAACGTTGATTTCCAACATGGTCAAAGTTTTAAAATATTTCTTATGTAATTTTTGAACGAGATAATTTTTTTTGGATGAATTACGGTTACCATCCTTAAGGTTTGGCGTAATTACAGAAAAATCCTTATTTTTTCAAAAATTACAAAACCCTCCCAAGATTTGTCACCGTACAATAATTTACTCCAACCGTTAGCCGCCATTAGAGTTTTTTCAAATTGCAATTAAAAATGACACGTGAAATTTCATAATTGCCCTTCTGGTAATTTGGTTAATAAACTAATTGTGTGAAATACTCTAAAACCTTAATAAAAATACAAAAATGTCCTAAAATCTTCATAAAAAATATATATTAAAAATATTTGAAATATTTATATACATATATACATACATATATAATATAGTGTTATGTAATATACAACATATATATGATATATATGTTGAAAAAAAAAAAGATGTATACATATATATACACACACACATAAAAGACCCCACACGGCCACACCCTATCCCCCAACCCCCAATCCCCGCCAGATCTGGCTTAGCACCAGTACGGTGTGGGGCCAGCCGGCCAATAACTGATTACTGCCCATGGCAGCGGCGGAAGAAGAAAAGGAAGGGGGGGGGGGGGGGGCGAATTGGATTGTATTTTCTTAAAAAAATTATTTTTTAATTAATAAATAACTTAGTTTAAAATGTATATTTAAATCCTTTTACTCATCTATTTCTAATTAATATTGTATTTAGCTTTGTATTTATTGTGTTTTTAATAAGTTAATAAAATTAATTAAATTTTATTAATTATTTTAGATATATTTTTTATTTGAATAAATATTAATTTAGTTATTTTACATATCTTTCATTTAGAATGATTATTATTTTATTAAATAATACAATTAAGTTTAAAAAATTTATCTTTTTCAATTTATAAAAAAATTAGTTAAAAACAGATATAGTTAAATTTTTTACTTATTTATTCTCAATTAATATAGTTTTTGTTTTTTATTTATTGCATTTTTAATTAATTAATAAGTTTAACTAAGTTTTGTTTATTATTTTAGATATATCAATTATTTGAATAAATAATTTAATGATTTAAAATCTCTTTATTTTAAATAAGATTATTATTTTAGTAAATTATTTAATTAAATTTAACAAAATTATTTTAGATATGCTACTACTTTAATAGTATTTAACATGTAACTCAATTAACAAATATATTTATTATTTAATATTATTAAATAAATTTAATTATATAAGTAAATTATTTTAAATATATATACTATTTAACATAATTCAAAAGTGTAAAATATCATAATACGTAAAGGGGTATTTAGGACTTTAACCATCAAAGTATTTTTTTAGTATTTTTTATTTTTTTAATTGCTTTTGCTATTAGGGGTATTTCAGACATTTCACAAATTCTGTCTACATTACAATTAAGTTTTTCATTTTAGGGGGATTTTTATAATTTTCAAAAAAAGAAAAGACCTTTTCATAATTACACCAAATTTCATCGGTGGTAGAAGTAATTTACCCCCTATTTTTTGAAAAAATATCTAAGAAACTTGAGATAATTTGCACTCAAGAGCTTACTTAGAAGGCTATCATTGAGTAAATCATTTATAATTATTAGATTTCATAGATTTATGCTCATACTGAAGTTTACTAGCCATAATGAAAAAAATTATTTAAGAAAATACAACTCTTAGAAAGTCCACATTATTTTAGGTATCTAATGCAACATCTCATCAAAATACTATTTTATTTGTTGTAATGTGTTGAGTGTGACAAAGCAACTTATTATTATCTTTCATGTTCTCATTGTTGTTTCTACTTTTAAAAGTGTAATATTCTTATTGACATAACTGAATTTATAAAACATGATGCTTTTGACTGTCAATCATTATTTTTAAGGGTAATATTGTAAAACCACACATTTTGTAGCTTTTATCTTATCTTAACCTCAATGTCAAGTACTAAATCTTTAAATTTTAGATGGAGAAAGTAATTAATACAATGCATGATTTAGATGAGTCTTTATGTATGTATATTATTTTTTGGGAGGCATAGAATTACTTATGCTGGTTGATTGGAAGATATCCAAATCCACTAAGCATAGAATTTTTGCCGCTGTCTATTTATTCAAATTTAGCAGCATGTTAAATCACACGTGGTGTTTGCATTTTTTTAAAACAAGAGTTATTGCTATTATTCATGATTATAATATGAAGTAATTAAGATATGAGTCATGACATTGAATGTCTGTAGCAATTCATACAATATAGACTAAACCCAGAAGGTGTTTTGATAAGTGGTATAATTTTGGACATGCTTGTAGATTAGTTCTATACATATGACCAGCAACAAGAAAAATAAATGCAATAACTAAATAATGATGAGCAATATCAGTCAGCCATAAACTATGTGTTTGTCGATGGAATCCCCCAAGAAGAGTTAGAATGGCAGTTCTTGCTCCTTGGGAGGTCCAATATAAATGGCTACTTGAATTAGGGTTTTGAGCATAAAAATTCCACTCACCTATAATTAATTTTTCTCTTTCACATATCTATATGTTATGCAAATTAATGTGTCCTACCCCAAATTCATGAAATAATCCATAGAGTTTGAGGATCAATGACCTATTATTGATGCAATAGATATATAGATTTTAGTATTTTACAGGCTCATTCAGGCTCATCTCGAAAGCATCAAGTCTATTATAAAGTACTGGACCCTCCATCCTATTTTCCTATAATTAGGCCATTTATTGTACTTATTTCATATATAACAATAAAAGTATTCTTCACAATTTTCTATTTCTCTCTTATTTTGATTTGTCATATCAAAAATGAAATCCTAAATATCTAATACCTCATTCAGGACCCACATCACAAGTATCTTTAACAAAAAATCATAATACATAATTTTTGATAATTGTATCCAAGTTTTAATTAGGCAATACGATTAAAAATATAAATTCAAATTTAGGAGCAAAACAACAAGACTAATTGGAATTTCACCGAAGGACAAATAAATTAACCAACCAAAATAAGATCTTACCTTAATAAAGAAACATCCCCCCCACCCCTCCCCCCACCAAAAAAAAAGAAAAAAGAAAAGGAAAGAAAATAAATACTAAGTATAATCAAAGACCAATCTTGTTCAAAATTCAAATTAATTACCACTAATAAAACTATTGATCCAAGGTGCATTCTTTTTTTGCTCCACTTATGCCCTCTTGGGACATCAAAAATTGTTGTTCAATTACCACCCTTGTTTAAGAAGCCTTAATTTCTAAACATAATTGGATTCTATTCTTTTTCCTACAAGTTACTTGAAATTGAAAATTCTAAATTGGAAGATGCTAATGAGTAATTATTCTAAAAAAAAATAATATTATGATCCTACAATTATTCTCTATGAATGTGGCTTATTGTATTACTTTTACAATGTCTTCGGTTCTCTATATAAAACAGTAGTTTTTTTTATAAAGTTACATACATATATACAAGTACGTAAATTTCATATGGTTTTTGAACTTAATTGTACAAAATTGATGTCTGTTCTTTAATTCAATACATGTGAAAGCATTTCATATCATATTTTACGTTATGAAAACTAATAATGCCAAGATTCGCTCATTCAAAATAATTTCTCTAAGCCTAGACAATAACCACTTACAAAATTGGACAAAATTTGGACATGAACAAGAAGAACCAAATTACCTTGCAAGAAATGTTTCAAAAGAAAAAATGATTGTCATTTTAGCTCATTTCCTTTGCAAACTTTTCACGCTCTATCCCCCGTTATGAGCAAAAAAAATGAGAGACATAGATCAATGGGTGAATAAAAATGCAAATCATGCTCATTAACAAGATTCTCAAAGTTTGACAATTCATATAAAAAAATAAATATAAAATATATAGTACAATTAGAAAATAATGTGACTCCAATTAACTCAACGTGGTGCCATTACTTTTAACATCTTGATATAAAACAAATAGGAAAAGCTAACCTCATATTTGTTTTTAATTCCTTGAACATGTACTATATAAGTGGAAGATTTGTACATATTCAACCTATACAGTTCTAATATTTCTTGTCTTTTTCTTCTTTTTGGGGGAGATGAAGTGGGTTTAAAAAATTTGTTTGGTCTTAATTTGAACATAATCCCCAAACATAACAAAAGAAAAAATTGTTTGGTCTTCATTGCGAAATAATCCTCAAACATAAGAAAAGAAATCAAGAAAAAATATTGATAAATATGACGAAAGAAATCCAGATAAAACATTGATATATGGACTGCATATGTAATCCCCCATCCAAAGAAGAAAAGAGATTGATAATTGACTGCATATGTAATCCCCCATCCAAAGAAGAAAAGAGATTGATAATTGGACTGCATATGGAATACCACAACTGAAAAAGAAAAAAAATTGATAATTGAAAAAGTTTAGCTTGATAATTGGTGCTACATATAGGTAATCTTTTCCAAAGAAGGTTGGTTTTTGGCTTGATAATTGATGCATATGCAAAGATTCTTCCTATGTAATTTAATTCCTATAAAAGAAAAATTTTCACCAATCAAGAAGAAAGTTGAAATTCTGTGAGGGTTACTTGCACACATATATATATATGTGTGTGTGTGTGTGTGTGTGTGTGTGTGTGTGTGTGTGTAGGAGATATTTGAAGAAGAATATTAGAATTCAAAATTTCAAGCATCATTTCCTTTAATTACTCTGCTGCAATCACTAATTTCTCATGGATTCCACATCCTCTTCCGTCCCTTTACCAACCACTAATCCTTCCACATCTTCATCTCCACCTTACATCGATATTAAGGTGGATGTTGGGGAGATTCAACACTCGACATCAGAAAGTAGTTTTGATGATTCCACCATTTTTGATCATCTTGAATTGTAGCTGCCTCCTGATGTAGAGTTTTGGCCGAGAATTGTTAAAGTCTCGGTTGTAGTTGAACTATTCTCATACTTTTGATTTAGCCAATTCTATTAGCATTCAGTTGAATAACGTTCGAAACAAATCTTTGACGCAAAATAAAATTTTAGTTTCCAAGGAAGGAAACTCAAAGTTCAAAAGAATATCAAAAGCAATAAACGTAGCCTCTAATTAGAGTCTTAAGAAGATTCGTATATTTATTAAAAAGGAGCAGTAAAATGAGATTGTTAAGATCGATATAGACAAAATTAATTTTGCATCGATTGGAATAGGTATAGAGAAGATGAAAAATTTCTCAAATGCAAATTCATATAACTTCAATAATCAAGATTGGCCAGGAGCAACTTTATGTAAGCATTAGTTTGTGGTGTGTGTGTGTGTATATATATTCATTTTGATTAGTCGCTTGCATGAGTTTTTAGCATGTTTAAGTATCTACAAAAACATATAATTGTTTTCAAGGCTAATCAAATTTGTTACCATTCTCTTGATTATCACACGTTAGAATATTAATGCGTCCTTTCTTGTATATGATGCATGTAAATTATGTGCATTTTTCCAGTCCTTAAGTACCTTAGAACTACGACGAGGCATCTTAGCTGGAACCTTATTTGGTCTCTTTAGCCAAATTTTTACTATTCTTAAACATGTGATGGGGTCAACAGAGAAGAGTTTTTGGCTAAAGATTTGGCTGTTATAAATACCGATCAAATTGATTATCATTATTGTTCTCATGATTATCACACGTTACTCTATGATTGGGAACTTGAACATAAAATTTTAAAAATTTTACTCAACATAACAATGTTGAAATGTTTCTAATCCTCATTGAACTACTTTATTTAAGAGCATAACAATATCTTTCCTGGTTATAAGGTTGAGTTAGATAAGTTGATATGAACAAGAAGAACTAGATTAGTCCACTGTAACTGTATGTTACGAAAGCATCAAATTAGTCCATGATGTTAGTATGCATTGGAAGTTCATTCATTAATGAAATGAAATCCAACTATTAATGTTGTAAAAATTAATTAACCATCATGTTCATCAACAAGATTTTAAGACTTTCACAGTTCATATAAAAATATAAATATAACATATATAGTACAACTAAAAAATAGTGTAACTCCAATTAACTCAATGTGGTGACAATACTTTTAACTTGTTGATGTCAAAAAATTGGTAAAAGCTAACCTTGTATTTGTATTTGATTCCTTGAATCTGCACCATGTAAGTGGAAGACTTGTACATATTCAACCTATACAATTCTAATGTTTCTTGTCTTTTTCTCCTTTTCGGGGGGAAATGAAGTGGGGTTAAGAAAGTGGTATGGTCTTAATTGGAATGTAGCCCCCAAACATAAAAGTTGTTTGGTCTTAATCGGAATGTAATCCCCAAACATAACAAAAGAAAAAGTTGCTTGGTCTTAATTGGAAAGTAATCCTCAAACATAACAAAAGAAAAAGTTGTTTGGTCTTAATTGGAAAGTAATCCTCAAACATAACAAAAGAAAACTAGAAAAAAGATTGATAACTCTAACAAAAGAAATCTAGAGAAAGATTGATATATGGACTGCATATATAATCCCTCATTCATAGAAAAAAAGATATTGATAATTGGCTGCATATGTTATCCCCTATCCAACGAAGAAAAGAGATTGATAATTGGACTACAGGTGTAATGCCACATCAAAAAAAAGAAAGATTGATAATTGGAAAGTTTTCTTGATAAATTGGTACTACATATAGGTACTTTTTTTTTTTACCCAAGGAAGGTTGGTTTTTAGCTTGATAATTGATGCTAATGCAAAGATTCTATATATGTAATTCGTTTCCTATGAAGAAAAAATTTCACCAATCAAGAAGAAAATTGAAATTCTGTGAGTGTTGCATATATATATATATACGTAGGAGATATTTGAAGAAGAATATCAGAATTCAACTTTTCAAGCATCCTTGCCATTAATTACTCCTCTGCAATCACTAATTGCCTCATGCCTTCCACATCCTCTTTCATCTCATTATCAATAACTAATCCTTCCACACATCAATATTGAGGTGTATGTTGAGGAGATTCAATACTCGATATCATAAAGTAGTTTTGATGATTCTATCTTTTCTAATCATGTTGAATTGAAGCTGCCTACATATGTTGACTTTGGTCATGAATTGTTAAAGTCTCGGTTGTAGTTGAACTATTCTCATATTGTTCATTTTGCCAATTCTGTTGGCTTTCGATTGAATAATGGTCGAAACAAACCTTTAATGTAGAATAAAATTTACAGTTCCAAGGAAGGAAACTTGAAGTTCAAAAGAATATCAAAAGCAATAAACGCTGGCCCTAATCAGAGTCTTGAGAAGATTTGTATATTTATTAAAAAGGGGCAGTACAATTAGATTGTCAAGATCGATACAGATAAAACTAATTTCGCATTGATTGGAACATGTATAGAAGACAAAAATCTTCTCAACTGCAAATGCATATAACTCGAATAATCAAGATTGATTAGGAGCAACTTTATGTAAGCATTAGTTTGTGGTGTGTGTATATATATTCATTTTGATTAGTCGCTTGCTTGTGTTTTCAACATGTTTAAGTATCTAAAAAAATATCATTATTTTCCAGGCCAACCAAATTCATTATCATTGTCATGACTATCACACATCGGAATATTAATTAGTCCTTTCTTATATATAATGAATGTAAATTATGCGCATTTTTCCAGTCCTTAAGTAACTTAGAACTATGACGAGGCATATCAACTGGAACCTTATTTTGTCTATTTAGTTAAATTTTCACTATTCCAAAACATGTGTTGGGATCACTGGAAAACAGTTTTTTGCTAAAGGTTTGACCCTTATGAATACTGATCAAAATGATTATCATTATCATTCTCAAGATTATCGTACGTTACTATATGATTGAGAGCCTGAACATAAAATCCTAAAAATGTTACTCAACATAACAATGCATAGACAATATTTCCTGGTTATAAGGTTGAGTTAGATAAGTTGGCATGAACAAGAAGAACTAGATTAGTCCTCTCTATCTATAAGTTCAAAAAGTATCAAATTAGTCAATCATGTTAGCATGCATTGGAAGTTCATTCATTAGTGAAATGAAATCCAACTATTGATGTTGCAAAAATTAATTAACCATCATGCTTATCAACATGATTCTTAGAGCTTGACTATGACAGTTCATATCATAAAATAAACATAAAATGCATAGTACAACTAGAAAATAATATGACTCCAATTAACTCAATGTGGTGCCATTACTTTTAACTTGTTGTTATCTAAAAATTGGAAATGCTAACCTTGTATCTATTTTTGATTCCTTGAACTTGCACCATGTAAGTGGAAGACTTGTACATATTCAACCTATACAATTGTAAAGTTTCTTGTTTTTTTCTTTTTCTAGGAGAGATATAGTGGGGTTAAGATAAATAATTGGTTTTAATTGGAATGTAGTCCCCAAACATAACAAAAGAAAAAGTTGTTTGGTTTTAATTGGAACATAATCCTCAAACACAATAGAAGAAAAAGTCTTATGGTCTTAATTGGAAAATAATTCTCAAACACATCAAAAGAAATCCAAAAAAAAAGATTGATGAATCTGACAAAAGAATCTAGAGAGAAGATTGATATATAGATTGCATATGTAATCCCTGATCCAAAGAAGAAAAGAGATTGATAATTGACACCATATGTAATCCTTTATTGAAAGAATAAAAGAGATTGATAATTGGATTGCATATGTAATACCACATCCGAATAAGAAAAAAGATTGATAATTGAAAAAGTTTAGCTTGATAATTGGCACTATATGTTGGTGGTTGGTTTTTAGCTTGGTAATTGATGGATACATAAAGATTCTTCTTATGTAATTCATTTCTTATGAAGAAAAAATTTCACCAATCAAGAAGAAAATTAAAATTTTGTGAGGGTTACTTGCATACATATGAATATATATATATATGTAGGAGATATTTGAAGAAGAATAGTAGAATTCAACTTTTCAAGCAGCCTTGCCTTGAATTACTCTGCTACGTTCACTAATTTCCTCATGGTGTCTCCATCCTCTTTCGTCCCCTTACCGACAACTAATCCTTCCACATCCTTATCTCCATCTTACATCGATATTGAGATGGATGTTGAGGAGATTCAACACCCGACATTAGAAAGTAGTTTTGATGATTCGACCATTTATGATCATCTTGAATTAGAGTTGCCACCAGATGTGGACTTTTGGCCAAGAATTGTTAACAGTATCGATCATAGTTGGAACTATTCTCATACTTTTGATTTAGCCAATCTTGTAGTCTTTTGGTCGAATAATGACCAAAATAAATCTTCGATGCAAAATAAAATTTTTAGTTCCAAGGAAAGAAACTTGAAGTTCAAAAGAATATCAGAAGCAATAAACACAACCCCTAATCAGTCTTGAGAAGATTTGTATATTTATTAAAAAGGGGCAGTATAATGAGATTGTTAAGATAGATATAGATAAAATCAATATAGATAAAACTACCTTAACATTGATTGGAATAGGTATAGGAAAGACAAAAATCTTCTCAAATGCAATTCATATAACCCCAATAATGAAGATTGGCCAGGAGCAACTTTATGTAAGCATTAGTTTGTGGTTTGTGTGTGTGTATATATATATATATTAATTTGGATTAGTCACTTGCTTGTGTTTTTAAAATGTTTAAGTATCTACCAAAGCATATCATTATTTTCAAGGCCAACCGAATTCATTATCATTCTGATGATTATCACACATTAGAATATTAATTTATTTTTTCTTATATATGATGCATTTAAATTATGTGCATTTTTTCGGCCCTCAAGTACCTTAGAACTACGAAGAAGCATATCAACTTGAACCTTATTTTGTCTCTTTAGTTAAAGTTTTACTATTTCTAGACATGTGTTGGGTTCACCAAAGAAGAGTTTTTGACTAAAGATTTGATCATTATAAATACTGATCAAAATGATTATCATTATCATTCTCATAATTATCACATGTTACTATATGATTGGGAACATGAACATAAAATCTTAAAAATTTTACTAAACACAACAATGCAAAAATGTTTCTGATCCTTATTGGGAATACTTTATTTAAGAGCATAAGCAATATTTCCTGATTATAAGGATGAGTTAGATAAGTTGACATGAACAAGAATAACTAGATTAGTCCTCTCTAACTGTAAGTTCCAAAAGTATCAAATTAGTCCATAATGTTAGTATGCATTGGAAGTTCATTCATTAACGAAATGAAATCAAACTATTGATGTTGCAAAAAATAATTAACTATCATGCTGATCAACAAGATTATCAGGGTTGGACAGTTCATATCCAAAAATAAATATAAAATAAATATTACAATTAGAAAATAATGTGCCTCCAATTCACTTACTGTGGTGCCATTACTTTTAACTTGTTGATATCGAAAAAATGGGAAAAGCCAAACTTGTTTTTGTTTTTGATTCCTGTACATGCACCATGTACGTGGAAGACATGTACATATTCAACCTATACAATTGTAAAGTTTCTCATCTTTTTCTTTTTTATGGGGAAGATGAAGTGGAGTTAAGAAAGTTGATTGGTCTTAATTGGAACGTAATCCCCAAACACAGCAAAAGAAAAAGTTGTTTGGTCTTAATTGGAACGTAGTTCTCAAACATAATAAAAGAAAAAGATGTTTGGTCTTAATTGGAAAGTAATCTTCAAACATATCAAAAGAAATCCAAAAAAAGATTAATAAATATGACAAAAGAATCCAGAGAAAAGATTGTTATATGGACTGCATATGACAAAAGAATCCACGAAAAAGATTGATATATGGATGCATATGTAATCCCTAATCCAAAAAAGAAAAGAGATTGTTAATTGACACCATATGTAATCCCTCATCCAAAGAAGAAAAGACATTGATTATTAGACTGCATGAGTATTGCCACATCCAAAAAAGAAAAAATATTGGTAATTGAAAAAGTTTAGCTTGATAATTGTTACTATATATAGGTAATTTTTTCCAAAGAAGGTTGGGTTTTAGCTTGATAACTGATGCATATGCAAAGATTCTTCTTATGTAGAAAATATTTCACCAATCAAGAAGAAAGTTGAAATTCTGTGAGAGTTTCTTGCATATATAAATATACATATATATATATATATATGTAGGAGATATTTGAAGAAGAATATCAGAATTCAACTTTTCAAGCATCCTTGCCTTTAGTTACTCTGCTGCAATCACTATTTCCTCATGGCTTCCACATCCTCTTCCGTCCCCTTACCAACAACCAATCTTTCCACATCTTCATCTCCACTTTACATTGATATTGAGGTGGATGTTGAGGGAATTCAACACCTGACACCAGAAAGTAGTTTTGATGATTCGACCATATTTGACCATCTTGAATTGGGACTGCCACCAGATGTAGACTTTTGATTTAGCCACTTCTATAGGCTTTTGGTTGAATAATGAGTAAAATAAATCTTTGGTGTAGAATAAAATCTTCAGTTCCAAGGAAGGAAACTCTAAGTTCAAAAGAATATCGAAAGCAATAAACGCAGCCCGTAATCAGAGTCTTGAGAATATTTGCATATTTATTAAAAATGGGCTATACAATGAGATTGTTAAGATCGATATAGATAAACTAATTTAACATTGATTGGAATAGGTATGGAGAAGTCAAAAATCTTCTCAAATGCAAATTCATATAACTCCAATAATCAAGATTGACCAGCAGCAACTTTGTGTAGGCGTTAGTTTGTGGTGTGTGTATATATATGTTTTTGATTAGTCGCTTGCTTGTGTTTTCATAAAGTTTAAGTATCTGAAAAAGCATATCATTGTTTTCAAGGCCAACCGAATTCATTATCATTCTCATGACTATCACAAGTTGGAATATTAATTAGTACTTTCTTATATATGATGTATGTAAATTATTTGCATTTTTCTAGTCCTTAAGTACACTTGAACTACGACAAGGCATATCAACTAGAACCTTATTTTATCTCTTTAGATAAATTTTTACTATTCCTACACATGTGCTGGGATCATCGGAGAAGAGTTTTTGGCTAAAGATTTGACCATTATGAATTCCGATCAAAATGATTATCGTTATCATTTCTCAAGATTACCACACGTTACTATATGATTGGGAGCCCAAACATAAAATCCTAAAAATTTTACTCAACATAACAATGCAGAATTATTTTTGATCCTTATTGGGAATACTCTATCTAAGAGCATAGGCAATATTTCCTGGTTATAAGTTTAAGTTAGGTAAGTTGACATGAACAAGAAGAATTAGATTAGTCCTATTTATCTATAAGTTCCAAAATTATCAAATTAGTCCATGATGTTAGTATGCATTGGAAGTTCACTAATTAATGAAATGCAATCCAACTATTGATGTTGAAAAAATTAATTAACCATCATGCTCATCAACAAGATTCTTAGAGTTTGACGCTGATAGTTCATATCATAAAATAAACATAGAATGCATAGTACAATTAGAAAATGACGTGACTCTAATTAACTCAATGTGGTGCCGTTATTTTTAACTTATTGATATCAAAAAAAGGAAAAGCTAACCCTTTTTCCTTTTTGGATCGAATGTAAATTCATTGCAACCCAATTAGAATGAGTCCACAAGGGGATAACCCCTATTACAAAACACTAAAACAGGAAGTTCAATCATATTACAAATACCAACTTCATCAAAGGATCTTGTGCATGTGGCTAGGTTACGAGCTGCTTAACCTTGTATTTGTTTTTGATTCCTTGAACATACAACAAGTAAGTGGAAGACTTGTACATATTCAACCTATATAATTTTGAAGTTTCTTGTCTTTTTCTTATTTTTTTGGGGAGATGAAGTGGGTTTAGGAAAGTGGTTTGGTCTTAATCGGAACGTTGTCCCCAAACATAATAAATGAAAAAGTTGTTTGGTCTTAATTGGAATGTAATCCTCAAATATAACAAAAGAAAAAGTTGTTTGGTCTTAATTGAAAAGTAATCCTCGAACACACAAAAAAAAAAAAATCCCGAAAGAAGATTGATAAATCTTACCAAAGAATTTAGAGAAAAGATTGATATATAGACTACATATGTAATCCCTCATCTAAAGAAGAAAAGAGATTGATAATTAGACTACATGTGTAATGCCACATCCAAAAAAGAAAAAAGATATTGATAATTGAAAATTTTAGATTGATAATTGGTACTATATATAGGTAATTTCTTCCAAAGAAGGTTGGTTTTTAGCTTGATAATTGACTCATATGCAAAGATTATTCCTATGTAATTCAATTCCTTCAAAGAAAAAATTTCGTCAATCAAGAAGAAAGTTGAAACTCTGCGAGGATTACTTACACACACACATATATATATATGTATATATAGGAGATATTTGAAGAAGAGTATCATAATTCAACTTTTCAAACATCCTTGCCTTTAATTACTTTGCTGCAATCCCTAATTTCCTCATGGTTTCCACCTCCTCTTTCGTCCCCTTACCAACAAATAATCCTTCCACATCTTTATCTCCACCTTACATTGATATTGAGGTGGATGTTGAGGTGATTCAACTCCCGACGTCAAAAAATAATTCTGATGATTCAACCATATATGATAATCTTTAATTGTTGCTGCCACCGGATGTAGACTTTTGGCCGAGAATTGTTAAAGTGTTGGTCATAGTTGGAATTATTCTCATGCTTTTGATTTAGTAAATTCTGTAAGCTTTTGGTTTAATAACTACTGAAACAATCTTTGGTGCAGAATAAAATTTTTAGTTCCAAAGAAGGAAATCGAAGTTCAAAAGAATATCAGAAACAATAAACACAACCTTTAATTAGAGTCTTAAGAAGATTTGCATATTTATTTAAAAGGGGCAATACAATGAGATTGTTAAGATCAATATAGATAAAACTACTTTAACATTGATTGGAACATGTATAAAGAAGATGAAAATCTTCTCAAATGCAAATTCATAATACTCCAATAATCAAGAATGGCCAGGAGCAACTTTATGTAAGTGTTAGTTTATGGTGTGTGCATATATATATATATATATTCATTCGAATTAGTCGCTTGTTTCTATTTTTAACATGTTTAAGAATCTACAAAAGCAAATCATTATTTTCAAGGCCAATCGGATTCATTATCATTCTCATGATTATCACATGTTAGAATATTAATTCTTTCTTTCTTACATATGATGCATTTAAATTATATGCCTTTTTCCAGTCGCCAAGTACCTTAGAACTATGATGAGGCATATTAACTGGAACCTTATTATGTCTCTTTAGTTAAATTTTTACTATTCCTAAACATTTGCTGGGGGTCACCAGAGAAGAGTTTTTGGCTAAATATTTGACCATTATGATTACCAATCAAAATGATTATCTTTATCATTCTCATGATTATCACATGTTACTCTATGATTGGGAACTTGAACATGAAATCCTTAAAATTTTACTCGACATGACAATGTAGAAATGTTTCTGAACCTCATTGGGAATACTTTATCTAAGAGCATAGGCAATATTTCCTGGTTATAAGGTTGAGTTAGATAAGTTGACATGAACAAAAAGAACTAGATTAGTCCTTCATAACTGTAAGTTCGAAAAGTATCAAATTAGTCCATGATGTTAGTATGCATTGGAAGTTCATTCATTAACGAAATGAAATCCAACTATTGATGTTGCAAAAATTAATTAACCATCATGTTCATCAACAAGATTCTCAGAGTTTGACTGTTCATCTCAAAAAATAAATATAAATACATAGTACAATTAGAAAATAATGTGACTCCAATTAATGCAATGTGGTGCCATTACATTTAACTTTTTGATATCAAAAAAATGGGAAGAACTAACCTTTTTTTCTTTTTTTTTTGATAGAATGTGTATTCATTGAAACCTAATTAGAATGAGTCCACAAAGGGATAACCCCTATTATAAAACACAGAAACAAGAAGTTCATTCATATTACAAACACCAACTTTATCAAAGGATCTTGCCCATGCCGCTAGGTTATGAGCTACTTAACCTTGTATTTGTTTGTTTGTTTTTTTTTCCCTTGAACGTACACCAAGTAAGTGGAAGACTTGTATATATTCAACTTATACAATTCTAAAATTTCTTGTCTTTTTCTTTTTTTTTTGGGTGGGCAGGGGGGGGGGGGAGATGAAGTGGTGTTAAGAAAGTTGATTGGTCTTAAATGGAATGTAGTCCCCAAACATAACTACAAGGGAAAATGGTTTTAGTGACCAAATTCTCAGTGACCGTGGTAAAATGGTTGCAAAATATATAGTTTTAGCAGCCAAAAGTATTGCTGAAATCAAGTTATATAAATACTTTTGCGACCAACCAATATTTGATAGCTGTAAATGGTCGCTAAATTTGATTGACCTTAGCCAGTGGTATAGCGATCAAAATTGGGATATTTAGCGAGAATTCTTATGGTTGTTGAATATGAACATTAATTGCGACCAGTTTAACAATAAAATATTAAATGGTTATTGTAAGTCTTTTAATCTAATGATTAACAACCAGTTATTTTGGTTGCTATGGATGAACTTATAGCAACCAACATTTTATGGTCATTAAGAAAAATATTTACAACAATCAATTTTATATGGTCGCTAAAAAGGTACTCATATCAATCCAACGGGCTTCATTTCTAATTAGTTCTCGAAAAAATATCACAAAAAAATAAAAATAAAATCCTTTAAACTGAGTTTAAAGAGCTAAACTAATTTTGAGGTAAATTTTGCTTAAAAAATTAATTTAAGTGTACAAAAAATGGCATATGAAATGATTAAATAATACTTTACTTTAAATTGTGTGTTAAAGTACAACTCCCAAATGGAAATCTCGAGATGAAAATCCCAAGAAATTGAAAGAAAAAGTACATTTTCAAAAAATAATTTTTTATAAAAATGATGAATTACAAGTCGAATTTGAGTAAAATTAAAATGAAGAAGTACTAACTTCCCTTATAATATTTCCATAGTTTAGGATAATTAAAATTCATATGAAATAGAAACAAGTGAGCAATTAACACCCAAGTTTAGCATTTGAAGTTCCACCATGCAGTGGAAATTTTGAACAATTTTCAACTAAGTGGCAACTTCGAGTCCCCAATTCAGCAAAAAAAAAGGATGAATTAAATTGAGGAGCAAATTGAAGACAATGGCACCAATCAAAAGTAGGGATCAAACCCCAATTACATCAAAATTTTAACGCTAGGATCGGTCCTCCACTCCAAGTGCGCCTGGCAATGCTGTGTTCGAGTTCCCATATCAGCTAAAAGATCTAATTTCAACATTAGGAGGAAGGTAGTCAAGTGTTCGATTCCAGCTTAGAGTGCCTTCATATTTCGATTCCAATTGGCAAAATGCCCAAGATCTAGTCCCTCTTCCACCGGAAAAGAGCATTAGCCTCCATCAAGCCAAGATCAAATCCCCCAACCAACAAATCATTCAATTTACTAAGCAAAACACTTACACTTGCGTCAAAAGTATCCAATACAAATTATTATATATTTTTTAATGCTAAATATAATTTTTTTATATTAATTGACGCTATAAACATATTGTTTATTGCCATGCATTTTTTCTTTGTTCCATTTTTACATAAATATAAGAAAAAGTGCCATGTACCACTATTTTAAAGTAAAATTACATATAATTAGAATTATTAACGAGACTAACTCGTCTTATAATTCATAAATTAGAAGGACGATAAAGTGAAATTTATTTTTTAGAGAACCACAAGATTATAACTTGTACCTCGCCTTAGAATCCACCTCACATCAACAATCCAACCCCTAGCACCTATACGTGGTTTCTAGCAATTTTTTTTCCGAGTAGTTACCTAAATGCCAAGTACAACTCTTAATAATCTACATTTAAGATATGAGATTTCACCAAGAGTGTCAATTTGCCAAATAATATACCACAAGTCTCTATCCAATATATCCACCCCCCCAAACATGTCGTATACATTTTTTTAGTTTTTTAATATTTCTATATATTTTTAAAATTCTAGTAATAATTTCCCCAATATTTTTATATATATTTTCAGTTTTTGTAATAAATTCTAGTTTAAATATATTTAAAATTTGAGTAATAATTTTTATTAATTCTTTACCTATTTTAGTTTTGTAAAGTTTAAAGCAAAATTTTAGGCCTATTATGGCACTTCTGTTTTATTTATTTGAGACATATCTATTTTATTTATTTGAGAACATATTTGTTAAAAATAGATTTAGAACTTAGATGAAAGATGACTTTTTAGTTGATTGTTTAATTACTTATATTGTGAAAGATATTGTTTAAAATTTGGACATTGATTCAATCATCAATGAATATTATGATACGAAAGAATGTCATGCTCAACTTCGATGATAACATGTATTGTGAATTTGTAAATTATAAAATTCGTATTTGAACTTATATGTTTTATTACTTTTGCCCCCCACATTATTAGTTCTAGATCTGTCCCCGATTTTATTGTTGTATAAGTTGTAAAGTAAATAGGATTATAAGTGTGATACAAAATCCATCTTGATTATAAGTAATTTTCTTTAAAAGTAACAAAACCTTATCGTTTAAGATATAAATTATTAATTTTTTTTGGAATACCTCATACTTGTAACTCTCAATTTTAAACAATATTAAACTAGATGCTAGTTAGTCTTAAATATATTTTTTATTTTAGTAGGTCCGACATAATATTAAGTTTTGCATTATTTCAAAATTTTCAAAAATAAAATTTGCATTCATTTAAGTATATTAATGTTACGCGAACATAATTTATCATAGATTTCATTCCTTTCACAAAACAAATTTATAATGAAAGCATATATATATATATATTAAAAATAAAAATACTATATTTCCAAAAAAAATAAAATAGTAACATATTGATGTATTTTAAAAACTCATTTCTATCAAAGGACTTAAAAGCTAGCATAATTTCTTTTAAGAGACTATGAAAAATGTGAATATTCTAAATATTCCTTTTTGAACGTAATTCACTTTAAGGAAAAAATGTCAAAATTTACTAGTTTTTCTTTTCATAATTCTTGACATGTTTTTATCATAGAAATAGTCTTAAATCAAAGTTTTGTTATTCAATATATTTAATCAAATTTAAACTTTAAAAAGGTTTGCTAAGAGAACACAACTTTTTGTTGGACATATATGGTAACAATTTAAATAGTTAAAAGTTACAATTCTAATTAAATATATTATTTTAATACAAAAATTATTAGAATTTAATGACTAAAAAATGCACATATGAAAAGACATATATACTAAAAATATATTTAATATGAATAACTTATTCTCTCTAAAAAAAATAAAATAAAATGAATAACTTATTATATTTTTGTCTCTCATCCCAATCAGAAAAACTTAACTATAAATGAATGACTCATGTTTTAGTAATTTTTCCCATTGTACTTTGAAGTTTTGTCAATTAGAACCAATAAATCAACGATAGGATAGGTTATTGGCACATTGTGAGTAAATCATAACAGGTAAATCAACTAGTAAATTAGAACTAAATTCATGTTGGCACATTGCGAGTCTGGGTCACTCAATCCCAAATTTGAGTACTTCCCTAATTTGAATCCTCATCCTCTCGTCTAAATACTTCTTTCCTAATTTGAATACATTTATCCCTCATCCCTCTTTATCCTCTATTCCTTATCCTCAATTCTCATACCCTGTTTTCACACACAAAAACTCTATTCAAAATCTAATATTACCATTTTTCGTCAAGCTGAGGAGTTTATGGTGTGAGGATTTGCTAGCATAAGAGAAAACACCAGCTCTCTGTTACAAATTTTGCAGAAGAAAAGGTAATTTAGCATCCATTATTTGTGCAGCTTTTTTATGTTAATGGTGCAGTTGAGAGATAAATTTTATGTTATCCCCTTTGTGATGTTCTCAAAGCTTGGGTTTCCATTGGGTTAATATATTTATCCCCTTTTTGATTGAATTTTAAAATTTTCCCCAAACTGATTATTGGTTAGACTACTTTTTATCCTTATTGTGTGTTTGCCGGCATTATTGAGATTTTGAACGATTGGCATCATTTAGGATAAAATTGTGTATTTCCATTTGTGCTAATTTCTGGGGCAAAATTAATATTAGAAATTAAGAAGAGCAGAAAAGGTGTATGGCTTTTATGGGGGTTTGCAGTTAGAATACGATTATAGGACAAGTATATGATTTGAAAAATTAGCAGAATGTAAGATATGGATTATCTGGTTGCTTCTAACCGATTCATGCTTTCCATTACATGTCATCCATTTTGGTAAGCCTTACTATGTTCTACCGATTTAATACAAATGGCTTGTGCTTGTGTCATAATTGAAGAGATTATACACATAGAAATGCCTTCAGAAATTAGAACTCTGCCTCTTTGCCCATTGTGAAAATAGTGTAGTTGGGTCTCTAGCATGTTGCCAAAAATTATATAAAGTTGTTTTTGTTTTACATAGAAACAGTTTAGTCAGTAGGTAGATTGATCGCTTTCGCACGGCTTTCAATGGTCTTATTTGGAAATTCTGAAGTTTTGAGTTCTTCATCACTAAGAATATAGTATGGTTTAAATAATTTTATAATACTTTTGTTGAGTCTTTGACAACTAGAGAATAAATTAGTATTCTGATTAAACCAGTCTTCCACTATTGCCTAACTATTTTTTTCTTGATAAGGACTTCTTTGGAATCAACAAAAACAAGGTAACATTGTCTCGAAATAGAGATCTCAAAAGCTTGTACATGCACAAGAACTAAAATTGAGGTAATTCCTTATGTTTAATATATCTAGAGTTCATTAAATAACACTGTGTTATAAGGTCACTGAGCAACAATAAACGTAGTGCTTTTTTTTTGTGTGTGTATGAAAAGTTGACATTTGATCATTATAATCATATTTTTTGGGAATGCTTGATCTTATTGTGCTCTCTTTACATTTAGTCATTCTCTTTGTAATAAAGCATCATATATTTTAAGATAGACTGTCCTTTCTACTTTATACTCAATTTAATATTAGGATCAATTAATGTTTTCCTGGTGTGAGGAAATATGCATTTGTTATTTCTTTTTATTGATATATTTTCATAACCAAATATACATAAATGATTGCATTCTCTTTTGGAAAGAATTTGAGAGCGCAAATAGAAGCTAACTGTTGTTTGAATAATTGTTGATTCTTATTGTATAATTTCCCATGTCAGGCATGGAGAGAAGGCAGAAGAAGTAGCTGCTTTAGAGCAGTGGAGTTGTCCCAAGTGCAGAGGCATTTGCAACTGCAGTGTTTGCATGTGAGTCTTCTAGTATTTTCCGGACATCATTGGTGTGCATTGGTCAGGAAAAAAAGAGGCCAACAACCCACTGGTATGCTCATAAATACAGCGAAGGCAATTGAATTTTCATCTGTTTCAGAGATGCTTTTTAAAGAGATGGAACACTTGAATCATGAAAATGTTTTTGGAGACAACGTTTTGCCAAAAAAGGTAGCCGTTTGAGAACTTGTACAAGTTTCTCATTTTACTGTGGTTGCACATGCATGAAAAATAACTCCAATTATTTTCTTAAGTGGTTTCCTCTTGTGTTCTATTATGAAATTAACAAGAAGTTGTCTTTTCTCCCAGAAAGTGGGGGAAGGAAAATTCTTTTGATGGAAAAGTTGATGCAAATTAGCCAAATCATTTCGACAAGAAGTCTAAGAAGGTTAAGGAGCTTCACAAGGGCAATATAGATGATAATACCTCTTTGAAGACAATTGGCCAAAGCACTGATAAACGAAACAAGAAGCAAGATGATCTTGAGGGTATACATGACTGTAATAAGAAGCTTGTAGTTTCACTTGAAGAAATTGATTCATGTGGCTTTGAGAAAAAGCGAAGAAAATGAAGAAGGGTAAAGTAGATGCGAAAAGATGAAGAAATCTAGAAGGAGATACATCTCTTTGCACAAAGCCATTGTGCTACTATAGAGAGCTTACTACTATTTATATGCCTACTACTGCCATGGGTCGGATGGTGAGGGCATTGACCTAAGGCCGTTACCTTGGAGTCTATGACGCCAACGGGAGGATGGGTATTTCAGCTTTACCCGTGTGACCTTTTTCCTACTAATTATTTGTGTTATATATACCTATTAAATATGTGTATTTATATATAATGTCAAATTATACAAACATGCATTCTACATTTAGTTAGATAGATAACGACATAAAAAAATTTAGCGCAATATATTTTGTTACATATAATTAATTCATAAAATATAATTATATTTACATGTAATTATTTAATATTTATATAAATTTATCTCAACAATATATAATAATTGTATTTATTTTCTTGATTAATATACATTTTAATATTTAAAAATAATTATCTGCATAATAAAAATAAAGTATACATATATTATATTATTTACATAAAATTATTTTCATAATATACAATTATATTTCCACGTTATATTTCATTTGTTTAATGAAATTATTTCCATATTATAATTATTTGCACTTAATATTTTAATATTCAAATAATTTAATATTAAAATTAAATTTTTTTTAATATATTTGATTATTAGATTAATTCAATATTAAATTTTAGTATATATATATTATAGGATATTTTATATTATACTTTATTAAGTTTACTTTATTCTAATAAAAATATATATATATAAATATTACATACTATTCACTACATACACAACTTCTTAACTCATATCTCATAACTAATTACCATCTCACAAGTTTTTCTCACAAAAAACCTCACAATCAATCACTATCTCAAAAGTTTTTCTAAAAAAAAACCCACAACTAAACATCACATGACTTTCATTTATCTCAACCCCAATCATTGCACTTTATTTTACAACTAATCACATCTTCATGAATAAATTTTCTACCTCATAAATACCAAAATCTTACTATTCTCTCTCAAAAATAAAAAATAAAAAAAATGAAAAAAAGGCAGCAATAATACTTTCCGTGATAAGAATGTTTTGGAGCACCAAAACACAGATTTTCATGCTGACATTCCATTGCCTCTAGGAAGTGAGTTGAATAGTGTGGCGGAAGATGTTGGCAATGCCTTGTAGTTCTTAGAATTATGTTCTGTTTTTGGAAAGGCAAGTGATTTCATTTAAACTATTTTCTAATGGTCATTTCTTTCTAGTTAGTTGGAACCATTTCTTTATAAAATTACATCTTCGTGAGGCTCTAACCTTTAGCACATGGACTCTTTGATGGTATCTACTTCATTGAACAACATATATCTTTCTTTTAGTTAAACTCATTTACAAGTCAAAACGATTTATTACTGCTATACAATTTTCTTATTCTGTATGTTTTCTTGTTTGGCCTTTTGATAAGGTTCTCTTATTGTCTCTTTAGTTGATTTAGTTTGGTATGGTCCAGCATTTGTCAGCATGTTAACTCAATCAATCTCAATGCTTTTATGTTATATTATTTGTGTTCCTCCAATTTAAGTGCTTTTGGTCATTAGCTATTAGTGTTAATTTGCATCACCTGATCACATAATTAATGCTCTTTCATGCCTATAGTTCTTCTATATTTATAATTAGCATATTAGATCTAAAACCTCCCAATAGTACCTTAGCCATTTTGGTATTCCTCGTATTTATGTTTGCCTATTTGGCTTATGATCAAGAATTTCTTTTCCCTATTACATTGCTTAATTTCTTCAAACTGTCAACTACTTACTACTAGTATGTATTTGTCTTTAATTATTTGATTTTCTATCTTTTGTTGCTTAATTTGTAGATAACCAGACTTCAGATGCTGTAAGAATAGAGCCCATCTTCGTGGGGTCGGGTGGTCGTGTATATTGGAAGTTAAACTGTTCTCTCAAAGCTGATGTACTGCATCAAAGTAAGTTATTTGGCATGTTTTGTCCCTTGCTATCATATTTAGGTAACCTCATTCCTCATGACTAATAGATGTTGGAAAGGCGGATACTCTTACCTTTGATGAGAATGGTTCACTATCGATGGTGAAGGAAAGGAAGCAATTGAGAAGCATATTTGTTCTTTTAGGTAAGTTCTTTTCTAACAAGTTAACTTCTACGTAGTGTTTGAACTTAGTCCAGCTATGTTTGGACAGTGAAAGTCGACCTCTGTTAAATAGTCTTGTTTTATTTTGTTTCAATCATTTAATATAGTTTCTTGAATGTTAACTTTCTTTTTATAATAGAAAATCAACATCAACTGCATTAAAGCAAGCAGAACAAAACAGTTTGATATCTCAGAAAATTTTAGTCAAAGACCTTTTTCAGTAATTTATGTTGCTAGGCGCACGAATGATTGAGATTAATCGTTGTTATGGTGTGTAGATGTTGTCCTTCAAGTTATTGGAGACTATCTATCATGCTGGCTAGCATACGAGCCACTGCACTTATACAATAGGAAAAACAGATAACTTGATAAAGAAGGAAACAATATTGAGGGAGAGTCAGTTGAAACAGAGAATTCTTCTTAGAGTCCTTTGTCCACACTCTGTGTAGATACAATTTAGCTTTCCTTGAAGTTCATTTCCATACTTGCAGTTTAACTGCTTGCCTTGGTTGCTTGTGATTCATCTTTTCATAGGTTGTGTTTGTTATTGGAATTTTGAGGCTTTGCAGTAAAGCATTTGTAAGAGCTTTTGATCAAAATTTGGTCTGAGTGCTAACTGGTTGCTAATTTTGCATGGAAACTAGTGCAATCTATAGTAGAAGGATGTCGAGAAGCTTATGTAGTTTGGATAGACCTTATATACTTTGGCTTTTCTTGAATCACTCTTGAATTTTTTATTTGCTAATTTTTCAGCATTTTTAGATTGGATGAACTAATGTTTTAAGCACATGAAGCTTTGAAGCAGAAGAAACTCTAGAAGGAAAAATGTATTTTTCTTATTTAGAAGTGCCAGATATGTGCAGCCGAATACTATTTAGTTTTTTTTTTGTTCTGTAAATGATTAAGTTCATGGAATTAGTTATTTTGTTTCTATTGGGAGGAATCTGGTCAGCTATGCTAGGTTTTTGATATGTTGCATCTCTGTACTGATTTTGTTGGAGGTTGTATGTTTGAAGAAACTATCAAATAAGGTTCAGAAATGTCATTTGAACTTGTTTTTAGAAGTAGAGCTCGGATAATCTGGGAATAATTTCAATTATAAGTAGTGGAAGTTCTCAAGCCCTTTCTTTTTCATCATTGGTTTTATTAAGTAATCTATGCTATGATTTAGGATTTGAGGCCCATGTTGGAATAGTGCCCGGCAAGCCAATTAGATTGGCCTTGTAAAGCTATTTTCTTGTAAAACAAGCTTGATTGAATGATATTCTTTATATGACTATCTTTATCTTATGCTCTTTATTACTTCACTTGATTTGAATAAAGCCCTTAGATCACTCATGACTGTGGGACTTGGTTAGTACACTCAGTGATGACCATGGAATAAGTCTCATACGGTCATGATCTTAAATCTTCCAAGTTATAGGATCTTACAAGATGGGGGCATCTAAAATTCGGATAGACTTGCCCTAACGATGCATAAATTCAAGAGTTGGATATTGCTCCGTTCCATGAGTAACCATATGAGATATGAATGCATGTTAGTGGGTGCTTGTTAGAGAACAAGGCACTGAAGACCTACCGGAGAATCCACTAGATAGGCGTAGTGGCAAGTTGGTAGTGATGAGTTCTCCAGCTTACGCTAGTGCATATCATTAATCCTCTGACCTGAGGATCCATGGTAACCTTGTGTCTGGTCCTCATGCTTTGACTCTTCCTTGACCACTTAATGGGTCTTTCGGGTTGAGATTGGGTATGAGCTACTTGGCATGGACGTTTGTGAGATCCAGATGGAATCTGACTCTTCACTTTTGTGCAGGGCGAGTGCATCTCTTATGTATTCTATAATGATCAATTCCAAGAAATCCTTGCGCAGGTGGTGTGAAAATTTGAAAAAGGAGTTTGCCAAAGATGAGGTCACACAAGAGAATCGAACATTGGAAATAGAGACATAGTATTAAGGCTATTAGGAAGCCGGCAAATATCTTTCCCAGGCCTCTTTTGGGAGATAGGAGACGGAAGGACCGTATTTGCATAGTACGCATAGAGATATAATGGTTTTCCAAAAGCATTCATTTCGGCCAATTAGTTGGGCTCCATGGGCTTGAGGTTGGACATCGACCATGGAGATTGGGTATTCTTCAATTAATGAGATTAATTGAATTGAGTCGATTAGTTTAGAAGTTGTTTTAAACTAAAATGAATATATGATATTCAAAAGTCACAAGGAGTTGTGAGCCCATATCCAACGAATGGTAAAACCTATTCGGTCACACACAAAAGACAATTAACGTCCTAGTTATTGGAGTAATTTTTTGATAGTTTGAGAATCACTCTAAGGTGACCGATTATGAGGTGCCAATTTGAAGGTCAAATTTTAGCTTGATTAATTTAATTGTTAAATTAATTAACTAGCTTAAGAAGTTAAATTAAACAAATAATTAAGGAGTTAATTATTTGGTTCCAAGTGACCATCAATTGGTCAAGTTAATTTAAGGAGTTAAATTAACAAAAGAGAGCTTAAGAGTTAAGTTTAATTAACTTAAGTGTTAAGTCAAAGTTTAATTAATTAAATTAAAGTGATTAATTTAATTAATGAGAAGAATTCATTTTGGAGGAAAAATTCAAATGAAATGTTCATTTGAATTAGCACCTTAATTAACTTGAAATTAGATTTCAAATGTAATTAAGATGCACATGAAATTGAAATGAGATTTAAGTTCAAGTTTGCCACCTTGGCACCCCACTTGCCCCCCCCCCCTCATGGAAGTTGTGATGCCATCTTGGCATGACACCATCCAACATCTCTATATATAGATATAGAGAGAGAGGATCAGCCATAATCACAAGTGTTGTGAAGAATTAGATTTTTTGCAATTCCCTCCAAAACCTCCTCCAAGCATTGCATCATGCGTTCAAGCTTTACTTTTTTTTTCTTCTCCTATCTCAATAATTGTCCTTCACCAATATAATTCTACTTGCTTTCTCCAGCTAAAAGTGAGTAGAGTTTGGAGGATTGATTGGTGTGTGGATCATATCAACAAATTGATTTGCTAGCTTTGCAGATCCATTGGAATAGAGCAGTCTCTTGCCGATTTTTTTCCAAGCAATATAGATCGATTTTTGCTCTAAATTTTTTATATAACTTTCCTCAAGGTGTTTATAGGTTCCATAAATTTTTTCGTGATTTTTGGAGCATTTTAATCGAGGCAAAAGTTTCTGTTCATCTGTTGTGCCAGAGCCTGCCAGATTCTGGATTGGTGAAGTGTTCACCATCTCAACCTTGGAAATTTGCTTTTTGAGGTAATTATCCATCTAAATCTGAAGTCCTAGCATGATTAGATCCTTGGTAGGTTGTAAGAATTAGTTAATTTGATATTTTGAAGTTTTTATTATCGGATACTAGTGGCTTATTTCCTTCAGCCCATCCCTCTCCCTTATAGAGAAAAAGATGACATTTTATTATTCTTCAAACTTTATGATCCAGAGAAAGAGAAGTTCAGGTACTCTTCATTTCTTCTTCTTTTTAATATTATTATTTTTTTATTTTTTAATTACCTTCTCTCTGGGTTTTACGTGGACAACAATATCATCAAAAAGAACAGATAAAAGTAATCCTGAAAAAGATAAGATGACAATGCGCGTTTGACCTTTAATTCATTTACATTTCACGCTAGATATGCTGGAAGACTTTTTGTGAAGAGCTTTAGCAAGCCAATAGATATTTTGACTAAACTAAATGAACTCGCAAGCTATGCCCCTGATCAAGAGATTGAACTTTACGAGGTTTGTTTTAATATATTAGTGGTAAGTCTTTGTTGGCTATTTGCCTATTTCCCTACAACCCTGGTAGCATTCCTAATATGTTTATGTTAGTTAGCAACTTTGGGGTCTCTTGCCATACAGCCATCTCATCCACTTTACTCTCCTTTGGTTGTTTGAGGAACTAATAGCTGCTATAGCCTATCAAATATAATTCAGTCCAATCGTAGTGGCTATGCAAGTAAAAGTTTGAAAGTTGCTTATTCCTGATGCAACTTGCAACATTGTGGCCTAGTGGAGTCGTTGACACTGAAGGAATTAAACAAGCAATATATAAAGCAAAAGATAGGAGGAGAACATTGCACGATTGGAAGAAGCTATGCATATTTTTCAGTTATTCCACTTGGATATATTTTCTTGTTTTGGATAGAAACTTGAAGGCTCTTGATTAATGCTGTGCTTTTTAAAGCCATAAGAACATCCAGAAAATGCATGCATTAAATTATTGAGATTAAGGGGGGATAGCCGATTAAACTTACTGTACAGAAAACTACTATGAAGGGTGTTACCCCTTTTGATTATTAACTTTGCTTAGGATCAAGAGAAGACGATGAAGGAGAAGATGCTAGCACCAAAAGTGGAAGATACTAATCGAGGGGATGCTATTAATGTTAATCTATCAGTATATGTTCATGAGAAATCATTGTTAGATTCACGTGGCTACACTTCACCTTGGATGAACAAGCCAGTTCTGAGTGATGCATTATCTCTACTTGCGAGCCTATTGCCTTTGCAAATGTCCCTAATGTGGACAAGCCAAAACAAGAAATAGCAAATGGGAGCTCTAGCAACAATCCAGTTGATGTTGTGCCAATAGAAGTACCACCCAGAAAGAAAGTAAAAAGGAAGCCAAATCTAGAGACGGTTGAAGCTTAGCTCCACCATCATGATAAGCTAGTGGCCTCACATGTGGAGGAAAGGCACAAACACCACAAAAGTTGCTCCTCTTCTTAAATCAAACCTTCAGTCGGCCACACCATCGAGCTTTGAGAACCTGAGTTGACAGAGATCCATTTTCATAAGTTGTGTTTGTTGCTGGAATTTTATTTTATGTATGTGTTTTCATTAGCTAGATTAGATATTAGAATTTTTCATATTAATTTGTTGATATATTCTTATTTTTAGGTACAATTAACTTAAAATGTATAATGATTGTATAAATTAGTAATCAATTTCAATTTTCTTTATATTCATTATTTGAATTCCATTGTATGCAATTAGCAAATAACTCAAATTGTTTGGCAATCATTTATTGGCTTAAAAGTACATATTAGCAATCATTTCAAGCTACTTTTGCAGCCACTATTTGGTTGCTAACATATACACAGTAGCAACCAATTAAAATTATTTCTCCAATAAGCATTTGGTTTCTAATAAGTAATATATTAGTGACCAGTAGCTACATTTTTGGTTGCTAAATCATAGAAAATATGACAAGTCTTGCGATAACAATACAATTATTGCAACCAATTATTTTGTCGTTAAAACATACTCTTTAGTAATTATATTTTATTGTCGCAATGTGGTTGCTAAAACATGTTAAATAACACAACTACTACAACTATCTAAAAATCATTGCAACCAATGATTTGGTTGCTAAAGAATCAATTTTTACCAACTAAAACTATGTGGTCATAGTGTGTGTACCTAAAGCAACCATGTCAATGTTATAGTGACCACGAAATTTTACATTAGCGAGTAAAAAATATATCGCTGATTATTCATCTTTACTAACCATTATTGGATAGTCGCTAAATATGCATTTTTAGCATCCAAGTTAATAACTCATCATTGAGCACTTTTAGTAGCTACTTTGTTGTGACCATCTGCAACCATCATTGTTTTGGTCACTATAAGTTTTAGAAATCATTTTTTTACTTTTAGCGACTAATAACAATGATCGACGAAACCATGTTTTCTTGTAGAATTAAATGAAAAAGTTGTTTGGTCTTAATTGGAACGTAATCCTCAAATATAACAAAAGAAAAAGTTGTTTGGTCTTAATTGGAAAGTAATTCTCAAACATAACAAAAGAAATATAGAAAAAAGATTGATATATGGACTACATATGTAATCCCTCATCTAAAGAAGAAAAGATATTGATAATTGACACCATAAGTAATCCCTCCTCCAAAGATGAAAAGAGATTGATAATTGGACTGCATGTGTAATGCCATATCCAAAAAAGAAAAAAAACTGATAATTGAAAAAGTTTAGCTTGATAATTGGTACTACATATAGATAATTTCTTCCAAGGAAGGTTGGTTTTGAGCCTGATAATTGATGCATATCCAAAGATTCTTCCTATGTAATTCAATTCCTATGAAGAAAAAATTTCACAAATATAGAAGAAATTCTGTGAAGATTACTTGCATATATATATATATATAGGAGATATTTGAAGAATAATATTAGAATTCAACTTTTTAAGCATTCTTGCCTTTAATTACTCAGCTGAAATCACTAATTTCCTCATGGCTTCTACATCCTCTTCAGTCCCCTTACCAACAACTAATTCTTCCACATCTTCATCTCCACCTTACATCAATAATGAGGTGCATGTTGAGGAGATTCAACACCCGACATCTGAAAGTAGTTGTGATTATTCAATCATTTCTGATCATCCTGAATTGGAGCTGCCACCAGATGTGGATTTTTGATCGAGAGTAGTTAAAGTGTTGGTCGTAGCTAGAACTATTCTCATACTTTTGATTTAGCCAATTCTTTTGGCTTTTTGTCGAATGAGGACTGAAACAAATATTCAATGCAGAATAAAATTTTCAGTTCCATAGAAGGAAACTTGAAGTTCAAAAGAATATCAAAAGCAATAACCGCAGCTCCTAATCAGAGTCTTGAGAAGATTTGTATATTTACTAAAAAGGGGTAGTACAACGAGATTATAAAGATTGATATAGATAAAACTAATTTTGCATTAATTAGAACAAGTATAAAGAAGACGAAAATCTTCTCAAATGCAAATTCATATAACTCCAAATATCAAGATTGGCCAGGAGCAACTTTATGTAAGTGTTAGTTTGTGGTGTGTGTATATACATATTCATTTAGATTAGTCGCTTGCTTGCATTTTTAACATGTTTAAGTATCTACCAAAGCATATCATTGTTTTCAAGGCTAATAGAATTCATTATCATTCTCATGATTATCACACGTTAGAATATTAATTCGTCCTTTCTTATATATGATGTATTTTAGTTATGTGCATTTTTCCAGCCCTCAAGTACCTTAGAACTACAATGAGGCATATCAACTGGAACCCTATTTTGTCTCTTTAGTTAAATTTTTACTATTCCTAAATGTGTGCTGGGGTCACCAGAGAAGAGTTTTTGGCTAAAAACTTGATCATTATGAATATAGATGAAAATGATTATCATTATCATTCTCATGATTATCACGCATTACTATGTGATTGGGAACATGAACATAAAATCTTAAAAAATTTACTCAACACAAAACGCAGATATGTTTTTGATCCTCATTAGAAATACTTTATCTAAGAGCATAGGCAATATTTCCTAGTTATAAGGTTGAATTAGATAAGTTAACATGAACAAGAATTGCAAGATTAGTCCTTTGTAACTGTAAGTTCCAAAAGTATCAAATTAGTCCCTGATGTTAGTTTGCATTGGAAGTTACTTAATTGACGGAATGAAATCCAACCATTAATGTTGTAAAAATTAATTAACCAACATGCTCATCAACAAAATCTCAGAGTTTGACAGTTCATATCAAAAAATAAATATAAAATACATAGTACAATTAGAAAATAATGTGACTCCAACTAACTCAATGTGGTGCAATTACTTTTAACTTGTTGATGTAAAAAAAGAAGGGAAAAGCTAAGCTTGTATTTGTTTTTGATTCCTTGAACATGCACCATGTAAGTGGAAAACTTGTACATATTCAGCCTATACAATTCTAAAATTTTGTGTCTTTTATTGATTTATTTTTTTTGGGAAGATGAAATGGGGTTAAGAAAGTGGTTTGGTCTTAGTTGGAACGTAGTCCCCGAAAATAACAAAGGAAAAATTTGTTTGGTCTTAATTGGAATGTAATCTCTAAACATAACAAAAGAAATCCTGAAAAAAGATTAATAAATTTGACAAAAGAATCTAGATAAAAGATTGATATATGGGCTGCATATGTAATCCCTTATCTAAAGAAGAAAAGAGATTGATAATTGACACCATATGTAATCCCCCATCCAAAGATGAAAAGAGATTGATAATTGCACTGCATGTGTAATGTCACATCCAAAAAAGAAAAAAAGATTGATAATTGAAAAAGTTTAGCTTGATAATTCGTACTATATATAGGCAATTTTTTCCAAAGAAGGTTGGTTTTTAGCTTGATAATTAATGCATACGCAAAGATTCTTCCTATGTAATTCAATTCCTAAGAAGAACAAATTTCACCAATCAAGAAGAAAGTTGAAATTCTATGAGGGTCACTTGTATGTATATATATATGTATATATGTACATGTAGGAGATATTTAAAGAAGAATATCATAATTCAACTTTTCAAGCATCCTTGCCTTTAATTACTCTACTACAATCACTATTTACTCATGGTTTCCACATCTTCTTCCATCCCCTTACCAACAACTAATCCTTCCATATCTTTATCTCCACCTTACATCGATATTGAGGTGGATGTTGAGGAAAGTCAACACTTGACATCATAAACTAGTTATGATGATTGACCATTTCTGATCATCTTAAATTGGAGTTGCCACTAGATATAGACTTTTGGCTGAGAATTGTGAAAGTGTCAGTTGTAGTTGGAACTATTCTCATACTTGTGATTTAGCCAATTTTGTAGGCTTTTGGTTGAATAATGACCGACACCAATCTTTGGTGCAGAATAAAATTTTCAATTCTAAGAAAGGAAACTCAAGGTTCAAAAGAATATCAGAAGCAATAAACGCATCCCCTAATTAGAGTCTTGAGAAGATTTTCATATTTATTAAAAAGAGGCATTACAACGAGATTGTTAAGGTTGATACAGATAAAACGTCTTTAACATTGATTGGAATAGCTATAGAAAAGACAAAAATCTTCTTAAATGCAAATTCATATAACTCAAACAATCAAGATTGGCAAGGATCAATTGTATGTAAGCGTTAGTTTGTAGGGGATGTGTGTGTATATTCATTTGGATTAGTCGCTTGCTTCTGTTTTTAACATTTTTAAGTATCTACCAAAGCATATCATGCCCAAAAATACATATAAAATATGTAGTACATTAGAAAATAATGTGACTCCAATTAACTCAATGTGGTCCCATTACTTTTAACTTTTTGATATCAATAAAATGGGAAAAGCTAACCTTTTTTTGTGTGTGTGTGTGTGTGGATAGAATTTAAATACATTACAACCCAATTAGAATGAGTCTACAAGGGGATAACCCTTATCACAAAACATAGAAACAGGAAGTTTATTCATATTTCAAACTTTATCAAACGATATTGCCTATACCGCGAGGTTATGAGCTGCTTAACCTTATATTTGTTTTTGATTCCTTGAACATACACCAAGTAAGTGGAAGACTTGTATATATTCAACTTATACAATTCTAAAGTTTCTTGTCTTTTTCTTTTTTTTTTGGGGGGGGGGAGTGGGGTTGAATACAATTCTAAGTGATGTTAAGAAAGTGGATTGGTCTTAATTGGTAAGTAATCCTCTAATATATCAAAGAAGACTTGGAAAGAATATTGATAAATCTGATAAAAAGAATATAGAGAAAAGATTGATATGTGGGTTGCATAATTTGTAATCCTTTATCCAAAGAAGAAAAGAGATTGATAATTGACACCATATGTAATCCCCCATCCAAAGATGAAAGAGATTGATAATTGGACTGCATGTGTAATGCCACATCCAAAACAGAAGAAAGATTGATAATTTAAAAAGTCTAGCTTGATAATTTGTGCTATATAGGTAATTTTTTCCAAAGAATGTTGGTTTTTGGCTTGATAATTGATGCATATGCAAAGATTCTTCCTATGTAATTCAATTCCTAAGAAGAAAATATTTCACCAATGAAGAAGAAAGTTGAAATTCTGTGAGGGTTACTTGCATACATATATATAGGAGATATTTGAAGAATAATATTAGAATTCAACTTTTTAAGCATCCTTACCTTTAATTACTTTGCTGCAATCACTAATTTCCTCATGGCTTCGACATCCTTTTCCGTCCCCTTAGCAATAACTAATCCTTCCACAACTTCATCTCTACCTTACATCAACATTAAGGTGGATGTTGAGGAGATTCAACACCCGACATTAGAAAGTAGTTCTGATTATTCGACCATTTCTAATCATCTTGAATTGGAGTTGCCGCCAGATGTAGATTTTTGGCTGAGAATTGTTAAAGTGTTGGTTGTAGCTAGAACTATTCTCATACTTTTGATTTAGCCAATTCTTTTGGCTTTTTGTTGAATGATGACCGAAACAAATATTCGATGTAGAATAAAATTTACAATTCCATGGAAGGAAGCTCGAAGTTCAAAAGAATATCAAAAGTAATAACCGAAGCTCCTAATCAGTATCGTAGGAAGACTTGTATATTTACTAAAAAGAGGTAGTACAATGAGATTGTTAAGATTGATACAGATAAAACTAATTTCACATTAATTGGAACAAGTATAAAGAAGACGAAATATTCTCAAATGAAAATTCATATGAGTCTAATAGTCAAGATTGGCCAGGAGCAACTTTATGTAAGTGTTAGTTTGTGGTGTGTGTATATATTTTCATTTGGATTAGTCACTTGCTTGCATTTTTAACATGTTTAAGTATCTACCAACGAATGTCTTTGTTTTCAAGGCCAACCGAATTCATTATTATTCTCATGATTATCACGTGTTAGAATATTAATTCATCCTTTCTTATAAATGATGCATTTCAACTATGTGCATTTTTTCAATCCTCAAGTACCTTAGAGCTACGACGAGGCATATCAACTGTAACCCTATTTTGTATCTTTAGTTAAATTTTTACTATTCTTAAACATGTGTTGTGTTCACCAAAGAAGAGTTTTTGGCTAAAGATTTGACCATTATGAATACTGATGACAATGATGATCATTATCACTCTCATGATTATCACTCATTACTATATGATTGGGAACATGAACATAATATCTTAAATATTTTGCTCAACATAAAATGCAGAAATGTTTTTGATCCTCATTAAGAATACTTTATCTAAGAGCATAGGCAATATTTCCTAGTTATAAGGTTGAGTTAGATAAGTTGACATGAACAAGAAGAGCAAGATTAGTCCTTTGTAACTGTAAGTTCCAAAAGCATCAAATTAGTCCATGATGTTAGTTTGCATTGGATGTTCATTCATTGACGAAATGAAATCCAACTATCGATGTTGTAAAAATTAATTAACCAACATGCTCATCAACAAGATCTTAGAGTTTGACAATTCATCTCAAAAAATAATATAAAATACATAGTACAATTAGAAATAATGTGACTCCAACTAACTCAATGTGGTGCCTTTACTTTTAACTTGTTGATATAAAAAAAAAAGAAGGGAAAATCTAACCTTGTATTTATTTTTGATTCCTTGAACATGGACCATGTAAGAGGCAGACTTGTACATATTCAACCTGTACAATTCTAAAGTTTCTTGTCTTTTTCTTTTTCTTTTTCTTGGGAAGATGAAATGGGGTTAAGAAAGTGGTTTGGTCTTAATTGGAACATAATCCCCAAACATAACAAAAGAAATCCAAAAAAAATTGATAAATCTGACAAAAGAAGCTTGAGAAAACATTGATATGTGGACTGCATATGTAATCCCTTATCTAAAGAAGAAACGAGATTGATTATTGACACCATAGGTAATCCCCCATCCAAAGATAAAAGAGATTGATAATTGCACTGCATGTGTAATGCCACATCCAAAAAAGAAAAAATGATTGATAATTAAAAAAGTTTAGTTTGATAATTTTTACTATATAGGTAATTTTTTCCAAAGAGGTTGGTTTTTCGCTTGATAATTGATGCATACGCAAAGATTCTTCCCATGCAATTCAATTCCTATGAAGAAAAAATTTCACCAATCAAGAAGAAAGTTGAAATTATGTGAGGGTTACTTGAATATATATATATATATATATATCTGTGTGTGTAGGAGATATTTGAAGGAGAATATCATAATTTAACTTTTCAAGCATCCCTGCCTTTAATTACTTTGTTACAATCACTATTTCCTCATGGTTTCCACATCCCTTTCCACCCTCTTACCAACAACTAATCCTTCCATATCTTTATCTCCACCTTACATCAATTTTGAGGTGAATGTTGAGGAAATTCAACACCTGACATTAGAAACTAGTTTTGATGATTTGACCATTTCTGATCATCTTGAATTGGAGTTGCCGCCAGATGTAGACTTTTGGCCGAGAATTGTTAAAGCGTCAATCATAGTTGGAACTATTCTCATACTTTTGATTTAGCTAATTCTGTAGGCTTTGGTCGAATGATGATTGAAACCAATATGCGGTGGAGAATAAAATTTTTAGTTCCAAGGAAGAAAACTCTAAGTTCAAAAGAATATCAGGAGTAATAAACGCAACCCCTAATCAAAGTCTTGAGAAGATTTGCATATTTATTAAAATGGGAGTACAACGAGATTGCTAAGATCAATACAGATAAAACTTCTTTAACATAAATTAGAATAGGTATATAAAAGACAAAAATCCTCTCAAATGCAAATGCATATAACTTCAATAATCGAGATTGGCCAGGAGCAACTTTATATAAGCGTTAGTTTATGGTGTGTGTGTATATTCATTTGAATTAGTCACTTGCTTCATAAATTGGAATTGAACATTTGAACAAAGACAGAGAATTGAGGCTATTAATGAGCCGACAAATATCTTTCCCTAGGTCTCTTTCAAGAAATAGTAGACGAAAGGACCATATTTGCATGGTATGCGTAGAGCTAGAATAGTTCTCCAAAAGCATTCATTTCGACTAATTAGTTGGGCTGCATGGGCTTTAGGTTGGACATCGACCTTGGAGATCGGGTACCCTTCAATTAATGGAAATTAATTGAATTATGCCGATTAGTTTAAAGGAGTTTAAACTAAAATGAATATATGATATTATAAAGTCACAAAGAGTTGTGAGCCGATGTCCAAAGAATGGTAGAACCTAATAGGTCACACATAAAAGCCAATTGCATATCCTAGGAGATGAAGGGGAATTTCTAAGGAGTTAGAAAAGTTCCTACATGACCAATTTGGAGGTTGACCGATTGACACAAGTTGTAGTAATTTTGGCTTGGTTAATTTAAGGAGTTAAATTAGATAAATTAATTAAGGAGTTAATTATTTGGTGTCAGATGTCTATCAATTGAGCAAGTTAACTTAAAGAGTTAAGTTAACAATTATTAGCTTAAAGAGTTAAGCTAATTGACTGAAAGAGTTAAGTCATGGTAATTAATTAAATTAAAGGAGTTTAATTTAATTAATGGAGAATTAATTTTGGAGGACAAATTCAAATGAAGAGTTCATTTGATGTGGCATTAGAATTTATTTGGATGATATTTCATGAGATGAAATAAAAATTTTAAATGAAATTCAAATGCACATAAAATTCAAATCCATATGCCAACTTGCAAGCCAAGTTGGCGGTCACCTTAAGGAAGGTGTGATGCTACCTTGGCATCACACCATCCTCTCTCTATATATATGATATAGAAAGGGGCAGCCAGCAATATGTACATCACATATGAATTGCAAGCGAGAATTACATTCTCTCAATTTTCCCTCCCATTCCCAAGTGTTGCCTTATGAGTTGAAGCTTCACTTCTCTTTTTCTCCTACTTCCAATTCAAGCCTCCATCTTTGCATGTTCTCCTATTTATCTCTAGCTAATATTGAGGAGAATTAGATATAGCATTGGTGTGTGAATCTCAACGTTAGAGGCATGACAATTGGATTGCTAGCCTTTTGGAGATCTAGTTTTTGGCAGTAACTTGGAGGCAGTTCTGGCGAACCTTTAGATTGTAAATCCAGCAAGGTGTTGTAGAGTTCCAATTAAATTTTTAGCTAAAAAAAATCATTTGGGTGGGGAAATCCAATTGTTACTCTGCTGTGCCACTGGAAGGCAGCTTCAAGTAGTTGAAGTATTTCTTCTAGCTTCCTTCATTTTTCATGAAAAACAAGGTAATCCTCATACCAAATCTGAATCAATGGCATATTTAGATCCTTGTTATCATGTGTAGCCTAGTTACTTTGCATTTTTAATGCTTTGATTATTAGATCCTATAGCTATATGTGACTTCACATATATTATGTTCTGGGTTCAAACATAAGGTGCACAACCGCTGTCTAACTGGCAGGCATGAACATGGAAACATCAAATGTTTTGCATTGGAGAAGGTAGCTACATCCTTTAAACTTCCGTGTAAATATCAAAATTTGGGTGTATTAGCATCTATTCTTACTACAACAAGCTTAAACATGAATCTCAATATGCCTTTAGACCTTACAATTATCCTTATGTAGGGTTGGAATGCTTAGTCATTGGTGATATTTCGTTTCTTGTTAGCCACTTGAAAGATGATCACAAAGTTGACATGCCTAGTGGAAGTATTTTCAACTATCGGTATGTCAAATCCAATCCACATTAGGTCGAGAACGCCACATGGTTTTCAATTTTTTTGGGCAGCATTTCTATCTGCATTTTGAAGCATTACAATGAGATTTTTAAGATCTATACCGATAAAACTACTTTTACATTGATTGGAGTAGGTATAAAGAAGACAAAAATCTTCTGAAATGCAAATTCATATAGCTCCAATAAACAAGATTAGCCAGGAGCAACTTTATGTCAGCGTTAGTTTGTGGTGTGTGTGTATATATATATTCATTTGCATTAGTCACTTGCTTTTATTTTCAACATGTTTAAGTATCCACAAAAGCGTATCATTATTTTCAAGGCCAACCGAATTCATTATTATTCTCATGATTATCACATGTTAGAATATTAATTTATTCTTTCTTATATATGATGCATTTAAATTATGTGCATTTTTCCAGTCCTCAAGTACCTTAGAACTACGACGAGGCATATTAACTGGAACCTTATTATGTCTCTTTAGTTAAATTTTTACTAATCCTAAATATGATTGGGGTTACTGGAGAAGAGTTTTTGGCTAAATATTTGACCATTATGAATGCCGATCAAAATGATTATTGTTATCATTCTCATGACTATCACTTTGTTAGTATATGATTGGGAACTTGAACTTAAAATCGCCAAAATTTTACTCAACATAACAATGTAGAAATGTTTCTGATCCTCATTGGGAATACTTTATCTAAGAGCATAAGCAATATTTCCTGGTTATAAGGTTAAGTTAGATAAGTTGATATGAGCAAAAAGAACTAGATTTGTCCTCTGTAACTGTAAGTTCCAAAAGTATCAAATTAGTCCATGATGTTAGTGTACATTGGTACTAGTTTTGCGTCTCGCCCATGGTAATTGGAAATTCCTGGTTCGATGACTTGCAGAATAAATCTAAAGTCATCGATCTACCTCAAAATGAAGACATGCTGGACATTGGCAAACATGTCAATAACGTTGCTCAAAGTGCCATAAAACCTAATACCACTGTTACAGTTAGTGTTCGTGAGCTGCTGGAATGTGCAGTGTGCTTGAATGCAGTGTATCCTCCTATTAATCAGTGTTCGAATGGTCACACACTGTGTTTCGGGTGCAAACCTAGGGTACACAACCGCGGTGCAACTTGCAGGCATGAACTTGGAAATATCAGAAGTCTTGCATTGGCGAAGATAGCTGTATCGCTTGAGTTTTCATTTAAATATCAGAATTTTGGGTGTATTGGCATCTATCCTTACTACAGCAAGCTTAAACATGAATCTCAATGTGCTTTTAGACCTTACAATTGTCCTTATTCGGGGTAGGAGTGCTAAGTCGTTGATTATATTTCGTTTCTTGTTAGCCACTTGAAAGATGATCACAAAGTTGACATGCACAATAGAAGTATTTTCATTCATCAGTACGTTCAATCCAATCCACACGAGGTCGAGAACGCCACATGGATGCTAACAATTTTTAGTTATTTTGGGCTGTATTCTGTCTGAATTTTGAAGCGTTACAATGAGATTTTTAAGATTGATACAGATAAAACTACATTTACATTGATTGGAATAGGCATAAAGAAGACAAACATATTCTCAAATGAAAATTTATATAACTCCAATAATCAAGATTAGCCAGGAGCTACTTTATGTAAGCATTTGCTTGTGGTGCTTGTATATATATATATTCATTTGGATTAGTCGCTTGCTTTTGTTTTCAACATGTTTGAGTATCCATAAAAGCATATCATTGTTTTCAAGGCCAACTGAATTCATTATTATTCTCATTATTATTACACGTTAGAATATTAATTCGTCCTTTCTAATACATAATGCATTTAAATTGTGTGCATATTTCTAGTCCTCAAGTACCTTAGAACTACAATGAGGCATATTAACTAGATGCAAACCTAGGGTGCACAACTGCTATCCAATTTGCAGGCATGAACTTGGGAATATTATATATCTTGCGTTTGAGAAGGTAGCTGCATCCTTTGAACTTCCATGTAAATATTAGAATTTCGGGTGTATTGGCATTATCCTTACTACAGCAAGCTTAAGCATGAATCTCAATGTGCTTTTAGACCTTACAATTATCCTTATGTAGGGTAGGAGTGCTAAGTCGTTGGTGATATTCCGTTTCTTGTTAACCACTTGAAAGATGATCACAAAATTGTCATGCACAGTGGAAGTATTTTCAACTATTGGTATGTCAAATCCAATCCACACGAGATCGAGAACGATACATGGATGCTAATGTTTTAAATTGCTTTAGGCGGTATTTTTGTTTGCATTTTGAAGCGTTACAATGAGATTTTTTAGATCGATATAGATAAAACTACATTTACATTGAATGGAATAGGCATAGAGAAGATAAAAATCTTCTCAAATGTAAATTTATATGACTCAAATAATCAAGATTAGCCAGGAGCTACTTTATGTTAGCATTTCTTTGTGGTGCTTGTATATATATATATATATTCATTTGGATTAGTTGCTTGCTTCTGTTTTCAACATGTTTGAGTATCCACAAAAGCATATCATTGTTGTCAAGGCCAATCGAATTCATTATTATTCTCATTATTATTGCACGTTAGAATATTAATTCGTCCTTTCTAATACATGATGCATTTAAATTATGTGCATTTTTCCAGTCCTCAAGTACCTTAGAACTACGACGAGGCATATTAACTGGAACCCTATTATGTCCCTTCAGTTAAATTTTTACTATTCCTAAATATGAGTTGGGGTCACCGGAGATGCGTTTTTGGCTAAAGATTTGACCATTATGAACACCGATCAAAATGATTATCATTATCATTCTCAGGGCTCTTACTTGTTACTATATGATTAGGAACCTGAATTTAAAATGTAGAAATGTTTTTGATCCTCATTGGGAATACTTTATTTAAGAGCATAGGCAATATTTCCTACTTATAAGGTTGAGTTAGATAAGTTGACATGAACAAAAAGAACAATATATGTCCTCTGTAGCTGTAAGTTCCAAAAGGATAAAGTTAGTCCATAATGTTAGTGTACATTGGAAGTTCATTCATTAACGAACTGAAATCCAACTATTGATGTTCCATGTATTGATTTTGCATCCTGCCCATGGCAATTGGAAATTTCTGTTTTGATGACTTGCGGAATAAACTTGAGGTCATTGATCCACTTCAAAATAAAGACATGACAAACATTGGCGAAGATGTCAATAACACTGCTCAAAGTGCCATAAAACCTAATACCACTGTTACAGGTAATGTTCATGAGCCGTTGGAATGTCCAGTGTTCGTGAATGCAATATACCTTCCCATTCATCAGTGTTCTAGTGGTCACACATTGTGTTTCGGGTGCAAACCTAGGGTGCACAACTGTTGTCCAACTTGCAGGCATGAACTTAGAAATATAAGATGTCTGGCATTAGAGAAGGTAGCTGCATCGCTTGAGCTTCTCTATAAATATCAGAATTTTGGGTGTGTTGGCATCTATCCTTACTACAGCAAGCTTAAACATAAATCTCAATGTGCTTTTAGACCTTACAATTGTCCTTATGTGTGGTCGGAGTTCTCAGTCATTGGTGATATTCCGTTTCTTGTTAGACACTTGAAAGTTGATCACAAAGTTGACTTGCACAGTGGAAGTTTTTTGAACCATCGGTATGTCAAATCCAATCCATACGAGGTTGAGAACGCCAGATGGATGCTAATAGTTTTTTGTTGTTTTGGGTAGTATTCTGTTAGCATTTTGAAGCATTACAATGAGATTTTTAACATCGATATAGATAAAACTACTTTTACATTGATTGGAATAGGCATAGAGAAGACAAAAATCTTCTCAAATGCAAATTCATATAACTCCAATGATTAAGATTAGCTAGGGGCAACTTTATGTAAGTGTTAGTTTGTGGTAGATTAGTCGCTTGCTTCTGTTTGCAACATGTTTAAGTATCCACAAAAGCATATCACTGTTCTCAAGGCCAATCGAATTCATTATTATTCTTATGATTATCACACGTTAGAATATTAATTCGTCCTTTCTTATATGTGATGCATCTAAATTATGTGCATTTTTTCAATCCTCAAGTACCTTAGAACTACGATGAGGCATATTAATTGAAACCTTATTATGTCTCTTTCGTTAAATTTTTGCTATTCCTAAACATGAGTTGGGGTCACCAAAGAAGAGTTTTTGGCTAAAAATTTGACCATTATGAATACCGATCAAAATGGTTATCGCTATCATTCTCATAAATATCACCTGTTACTATATGATTGGGAACCTGAACTTAAAAATTTTACTCAACATAACAATGTAGAAATGTTTCTAATCCTCATCAGGAATACTTTATCTAAGAGCATAGGCAATATTTCCTGATTATAAGGTTGAGTTAGATAAGTTGACATGAACAAGAAGTACTAGATTAGTCCTTTGCAACAGTAAGTTCCAAAAGTATCAAATTAGTCCATGATGTTAGTGTACATTGGAAGTTCATTCATTAATGAAATGAAATCCAACTATTGATGTTCCAGGTACTGATTTTGCGTCTCGCCCATGGCAATTGGAAATTCCTGGTTTGATGACTTGCAGAATAAACCTGAGGTCATTAATCCACCTCAAAATGAAGACATGTTGGACATTGGCGAACATGTCAGTGACACTGCTCAAAGTGCCTTAAATCCAAATACCATTGTTACATGTAGTGTTCGTGAGCTGTTGGAATGTCTTCTGTGCTTGAATGCAATATACCCTCCTATTCATCAGTGTTACAATGGTCACACATTTTGTTCTGGGTGTAAACTTAGGGTGCACAACCGCTGTCCAACTTGCAGGCATGAAATTGGAAATATTAGATGTCTTGCATTGGAGAATGTAGCTGCATCCCTTGAGCTTTTGTGTAAATATCAGAATTTCGGATGTATTGGCATCTATCCTTACTACAACAAGCTTAAGCATGAATCTCAATATGCTTTTAGAACTTAAAATTGTTCTTATGTGGGGTCGGAGTGCTTAGTCATTGGTGATATTTCATTTCTTGTTAATCATTTGAAAGATGATCACAAAGTATGGAAAGAAAGAAGTTTTGCTAGGAATGATAAGTTTATATGATGTGTTTAGTAAGGCACATGACTGCCAGAGTTGAATAAGCTCATGCAAATCACAAGTAAGGATCTCTTTCTTTAAGTTGCTAGGGATGTGTTAACAAAATCCACATTGCTGACTGAATCGATGAGGGCTATAGGCTTCAATGATATGCTCTTTTCCACATCCAAATGTCAAATAGTTGGAACTTAAAGCCACATAAAGGTCTTTATAAGTATTTGATATGTATGGGCCATCTATCACTATGAATTGCTTGGATAGAAAAACACGTAGATTTTGAATGGCTGATGGGTTGATATTGAGGAACAAATCTCATGCCTTTGAAAGATCAAAATATTTGGCTATATTCCCCCCGCATATTTGACCATATCAACTCCTCCTGCATCAATCTTAGATAAAAAATGAGTGCCAAGGTAGTGCCCTATACAACTGTGAACATAATGAATGGAAAAGATAGAAGAAGATTCATGAAAACTTGGCGAAGTTGATATATCTCTCAAACCATGGTAGATCCTCGCTAATACAGGAACTGTAAGAGAAAAGCAATCACCATTTGCCATTTTACTAGAAACCTTGAAGACAGTTGCAACGGATCATATTGGCTTTGCGATGTGGTAGAACAAAGTTGGTTATGAAGGCAACCAAGTAAATCTCCACTCTAACATCTTCTTCAACCTCCAACGTTATAAATGACTTATCATATTCTTTGGTGTGAGGTAAAATTGATGCATCGATTCTTCCACATGGATTGTGAGAAATCTTTAGCTTGGTGGACCTCTTCCGGGAAGACCTTAAAGAGGGCTCCGCGTATCTTGTTGGGAATGAGCTATGTTTCTTAACTTGAAACAAAAGAAAAAAAATAAGTGAGGGAAAACTTAAGGAAGTAAATCAAAAAATGGGATGAAGAAAAAAGTGGAAAGATGATAGAAACATCCCTCAGTTTGATGACTTACCTGAAGACTTCAAAGTTTGTGTATTTACTATGTGTTGTAAAAATTTGATGCCCTTATGGAATAAAAATATTGTTATTGATAAATGCTGAGGGAGCTCAAGCAATCCTATTTTAGTGGTGCTAATTAACTGTTGGAATGAATGTAGTAATGATTATGAGAACTCTATGAGTATTTTCTACAAACAGTTGATGTGCAGGAATAAAGAGGAAGAGTATGTTCCTAATGGAGTAGATGAATTTTCCACAGCAGTTTCCCAACTCAGTTTTCAACTTTACTTGGTGGTTTAGCTCTTTAGTAACTTGCTATTTTTATCGTTTTTTCTTAGAAGAGTTCGAATCCAAGTATATCTAAGAGATTAAGTCCTCGTTCAAGTTAATTTAATCTCTTGAATCACTTAATCTTAGCAGATAATTAATAATTTGGCTCTCATCAAAATTCAATCCCGCAAGATGAAGAATTATACCTACATTGGCGTTGATTATTTGCGAACGGTGAGTCGGTTTTTGATTTTCCTTTGTAAGACAGAAAGTTTGATTTGGCCTTGCAATTGAATTTGATTTTGAATTGTGTGGGCCACATATTTAAGTATGGAAAAATTAAAGAATTCCGGTTTGTTTGGTGCAAGTGAAGTAAAATTTTGCTGGGTTAAGATTTGTGGTGGGTCCCTCGGCCAGAAAAAAAATATTTTGTTAAAGTTGCTATTAGTTGCTTGATTCAATTGATTTCCCATCCTTGGATTCTTAAATTGAGAAAAAGGATTTGATTTAACGTCATATTTGAGTGGGATTCTTAATATAAGATTGACATGGCTAATTTCATCCTCTTATATATATATGTATATATATGTATGCATGTATGAAGGAAAAATGATAAAGTCATGGAAACTTTGAACTTCTATTACTGCAGGGTCACTCGACAATTTATGAGAACAATTGATGGATGCCTTCAATTGATTTTAAAGTGAAGAGTGATGACCATATTTTTCTTTTCTAAAAATTTTTTAAATACTCCAAGTCTCGACTCTCTCGTGAATAATTTTTACCTCATTCGTCAAGTCTTGAAGTGGGGGCTTTCGTTGACGAATTAATTTTGGGCCAATTGAAAAGTGACAAGTGTAAAATAATATATTAGTTATTAATTAAAAATTTTCTATTTATATTTTGGGATGTGTTAAATTTAATTCCAAAAGATAAATAATTAATTTTAATTAATATTATAGTATTTATTTTATACAAATCAAATGTTGACAAGTATCAAAATAAAGTGGTACAACCAATTAAATCAAGTATGATGGCCTAGCAATCTCAAGCTAAACAAGTTGTGACAAGTGGCATATCTATGTCCTTGGATCAATCAAATCAAAATATTTGATGTTATCTCTTAAATCAAAGAAATCCAAGTCATTTAGTGGTCTTCTACAAAACACCGATATAAAAGAGTGGTCAGATACTCACATATTTACATATTCACATACACATATTCTAAAATCCAAGTTCTAGCTCTTCAAAACTCAAGTCTTCAAGTTTCAAGTTTATGCTGCAACGAAGTATTGCCACCACGAAGGTCCTATACCTCTTCAAAGCATCAAGTCTTGAGTCCTTTGATCTCAAAATCAAGACAATGAAATTTGTGTAAACAATGATAAAATAAATTAACTGTATATTATACTTGTTGTTGGGCTTTATAACTAACTAAGGGAAAATTAGAATGAACCCCCATATATTAATCGAAATAGGCACAAAACCCCGTTATAATATGAAAATATACAAATAATTTTTAAAATTTTTTGAAAACCATCCAGCAAGCACCTTGAGAGCGTTGGTGTAACTTACGCGTGGGTGTGTGCTATTGGATGTGTATTTTTATATATAAAAAGATGATTATATCCTTAATTATCAGTTGGATTTTTTTAAAGAAATCTACGGTTCAAATTAAATCATATTATATTTTTAAAATAAATATTAAAAATATGTATAATATATTATCATATATATAATATAATGCATATGCATAATTCAATTTATATATATAAAATCATGCCAAAGCCCCCACCCCACCAACAACGGCAGCCATGAAAGAACTGAAAAAAAAAAAAAAGGTGCCGACGGCCAACTAAAAAAATAAAAAAGGAGGCAATAGGTGGCCGTTGGCCACCATGACAGCCAGTAGCTGAATCCAGCCAGATCTTGCAGGCTATGCACGATTGCCATGGCAGCTAGCCCATTAGGGAATATGAAGTGGGGTTGGGGATTATATTATATATATTTGTTTTATATAATTATATATATATGTGTGTGTGTGTGTATATATATTATAGATAAATTATATATGTATATGTATCTTATATATATAATTATAAATAAAAATATTATATATATTTATAAATAGTAAATATTATTTTATTTGAAATGAATAAAAGAAATTTTAAATATATTATATGTATAAATAATATATATGTATATATTTATAGATAAATTTATATATATATGTATATATATATATTTATATATAACTATAAAAAGTATATATTATAATTTTTGTAAATATTAAATATTATTTAATTCAAAATGAACTAAAGAAAATTTATGTATATGTACAATGATATATAAAAATAAATAATATATATTTATATATGTATATATATTCTCTATATATTTATAAGTATAAATAAAAATAACATTATATATACTTTTAGAAATATTAAAAATTATTTAACTTGGAGTAAACAAAAAATAATTAGTAAGACAAAAGATAAAATAAAATTGATTTAAATTTTATAGATAAATTTACATATATATATACACACACACACATACATATTATATGTATTTAAGTATAAACAAATATTATATACACTTTTATAAATGTTAAATATTATTTAAGAATGAAAAAAAAAACAATTAGAAAGAAAAGGGATAGGAAAAATATATAAGATAAAAGCAAAATAAATTTAATATTTAATTTTATTTTAGGCTAATTTTGTCTTTTTAATGTCAAATGGGCATCAAAGAAAGAGTCGGTAAGCATAATTTCCGAAAATGCAAGGGAACTTTTTGCATATTATTTTTCGACAGGAAGGTCTTGTGCCCATTTTGGCAATCATAGGGGATAAATTACAATTAACCCAACTAACTAATCTAGCTTTCAAATAAATTGACTCAACAGAATAAATTAACTAATTATGCATTGGAATTGGAATGAAATGACTTAACTTGATGGGCTTATTTTCATCGCGAGCAGTTGTTAATAAAATGTGTTTTTATTGTTGAGTTGAAAGAAAACACAATCCATACAAGTGATTTGGTTTTTGACATGTTTCAATAATTGTATTGTTTTAAGATTACTTGATATGCTCTCTCTCTCTCTCTCTTATTGCACAAAATTTTAATTTCACACTTTATATGTGATATTTGTGTTATTGAGCGAGAGGCCACTTAATTGATATGCTCTTTTACTTAATTACCACTTATAATTAATGCCTTTATCTAATTTACATAATTTAATTTTGTCACTATAAAAAGGTCCAACAACGGAAAATATTCTAAAATAGTGTGTTCTATAATATTCAAAGAAAAATAACACTAATGTCAACTGAAAACTTGCACATCAAGCGTCTTACATGAGGATGCACGCACATGTCATGTTCTCCTTTCCAAGACAACTTAAGCATCCAAATATTACACTACAATAAAATACACTTTTAATAACGAAACAATTCGTTACCAGAAAGCTAAAATTCGTTACCTAAAATATTGGTAACGAATTTTTCGTTACCAAAGTTTAGTGCCCTAAAGCCTGTCGCAAAAAGTATTAGTAACGAAATTTATAGTTACAAAAAGTTTCGAATTAGTGACAAAACAATGTTAGTTACAATAAATTTTTATAGCGTAACGAAATACTTAGTTACCAAAACATTGGCCGTCTTGTCGCCTTCTATTTTTCGTTACCAATGCATATTATAATATTATTATTATTTATTTATTTCAGTAACGAAAAAATTTGTTACCAAAAAGCTGAAATTCGTTACCCAAAATATTGGTAATGAATTTTTCGTTACTTAAGTTTAGTGCCCTAAAGCCCGTCGCAAAAGGTTTTAGTAACGAAATTTATGATTCGTTACGAATGATGGACTTATGGCGACGAAATGTATTGTTACCAAAATATGATATTAGTAACAAAAAAGTGTAGTAGTTACAATAGATTTTTATAGCGTAACGAAATATTTAGTTACTAAAACATTGACAATTTTGTTGCATGTTATTTTTTAATTATCAATGCATAATATAATGATATTATTTATTTAATTAAGTATAGTTACTAATTGTTTATGTAACAAAATATTTGGTTACAAATAGTTAAATAAAATTTTAATTCAAAAATAAGTATTTCGTTACTAATAGAATAAATAACTAAAAGTTTTGTTACTAAATGTGTGCGCATGGGCTCCTGTTTGGGTTGCTTCATATGGATGGGTCATTTGACATCATGCCTATGCCTGCTGGGTCGCCAAACTCTATGCTCGACCCAGGCCATCGCCCACCAGCCCACGGCCCACCAGTAGGAGCGGCACAGGCTGGCCCACCCGCAAGAAGCCAGTAGGAACCAGCACCTCGATCCACCAGAGCTCAGGCCCAACACACACTGGCCCACCCGAGCTTAGGCCCAGCTCACACACCAGCCCATCAAGCCCAGCCACACCAGCCCACCCACAAGGCCCAGCGCCCACACCAGCCTACCAAGCCCTGGCCCCCAGCACCGGCCTACCCGCAAGGCCCAACGCTCACGTCGGCCCAACTGATCGCAGGCCTAGAGCACGCGCCAGCCCACTTGAGCGCTAGCAGGCCCAACGCTCGCACAGACCCACCACAAATTCATCCCAACTTGTTGTTGGAAGCAGGATTCAATCCCGCAAACATGCCCACGTGAAGCAAGCACCTAACCATCTTGGCTGCATGTCCAAAAGTTAATATTTGCATTTGCTCAATTACTTATTCATCTCTTCCATATAAAGCTGTCAAACAATTTCATATGTTATCAAGCAAACATTATTTTATTTTTAAAAACAAAATAATAATTGTCGTTTGAATAAATAAAATAAGAGTATCAAATAGAGAATTAAAAGAAATAAATAAAAAGTGTGAGATAATTATATAACATAGTTGCATGAAGCAAAGAAATTTTATTACATATATGTATATATAAATTGTTAGGTAAATGCTTAATATTTTTGTAGAAGAGCTTATATTATAAAATACTTTATTTAAGAAATTTATAAAAAAAATATTTATAAAAAATAATTGGCATTACATATATATAAATATTTAAAAAAATTGAACAAAACCCTTTAAAGTAAAAAACAAAGGGCAATCTAACAAGCAAAAGTAACAATATTATTAATTCCGACGGTTTAGAAAAATCAGTACGGAGTTATTCATTCAGGGAATGTTATACTAATCGCCACCATTTATTATGAATTCCGCGGCTGTTTCAAAAAACCGCCACTAAATGGCTCATTCAGCGGCGGTTTGGATAAATCGTTGCTCAACCACATCAAATTAATATTTTGCGGCGGTTGAGATAAACCATCACAAAATATATGCTGCGATTAACCTATTGTATTATAGTGTGTGTGTGTGTGTGTGTATATATACTATATATGTATATAAGTTTGAATGAAAAATTATATTATATACATAGTTATAAATATTAAATATTATTTAATTCAAAATGAATAAATAGAAAAAATAGATAAAAATAAAAGAAATTTAAATTTTATTGATAAATTTATATATATGTATATTATATATATGTGAATAAGTACAAATGGAAAAAATAAGTATACATGTATGAATAATTCGAAAGAAAAAAGATAAAAATAAAAATTATTTAAAAGTTTATAGATAAATTTATATATATATGTATAAAATGAGAGAATATATGAAATAATGAGAAATTTTGATTTTGATTATTTGAAAGTTTAACAACATTTTTTGTTATTCACTATTGTTTTGTTATTTGCAAAATATAATATGAATATCCAATTAGATCTATAAAAAAATTTGAGAATGAATACAATAATTTGTTTTTTCTATATTTTATTTTACATTATAATTTCATCCTCATATTTTGTCACTAATTCATATTTTAAAATTAATTTTAAATTTATAATTATTTTATCAATTTACTATAGTTTTAACTTTATATGACTAATGCCAAACTCTTTTCTTCACTTAATTATTCAATAACTAAGTTATGAATCAAGTTAAAAGGTTTCTATTAACTTATATACTAATGTTGATTTTAACTTTATAACTATTTTATATATTTATTTTGATTTATTTTACTTTTTTTTATCTTTACTATCATAGTTTTGTCTTAACTTAATTGATTTTTAATCAAAAATTAAAATTAAATAAGATTGTTTTTAAAAAACAATTGGCATTACATATATATATATATATATATATATTAAAAAATAGTGGACAAAACCCTTTAAAGTTAAAAACAAAGAGCAATCTAATAAGTAAAAGAAATAATATTATTAATTGCGGCAGTTTAGAAAAACCATGGCAAAGTATATGGCGCAATTAACCTATTTTCTTGTGGCATATATATATATACACACACTATATATATATATATATGTAAATAAGTACTCATAAAAAATTATATTATACATATTTATAAATATTAAATATTATTTAATTTGGAATGAATAAATAGAAAATTAGATAAAAATAAAAGTAATTTAAATTTTATTGATAAATTTATAAATATGTATATTATATTTATGTGAATAAGTATAAATAGAAAAAATAAGTATACATATATGAATAATTAGAAAGAAAAAAGATAAAAATAAAAATTATTTTAAATTTTATAGATAAATTTATATATATATATATATATATGTATAAAATGAGAATATATGAAATAATGAGAAATTTTGTTTTTGATTATTTGAAAGGTTAACAACTTTTTTTGTTATTCACTATTTTTTTGTTATTTGCAAAATATAATACGAATATCCAATTATATTTATAAAAAAAAATTGAGAATGAATACAATAATTTATTTTTTCTATATTTTATTTTACATTATAATTTCATCCTCATATTTTGTCACTAATTCATATTTTAAAATTAATTTTAATTTTATAATTATTTTATCAATTTACTATAGTTTTAACTTTATATGACTAATGCCAAACTCTTTTCTTCACTTAATTATTCAATAACTAAGTTATGAGTCAAATTAAAAGGTTTCTATTAACTTATATACTAATATTGATTTTAACTTTATAACTATTTTATATATTTATTTTGATTTATTTTACTTTTTTTTTTTTATCTTTACTATCATAGTTTTGTCTTAACTTAATTGATTTTTAATCAAAAATTAAAATTAAATAAGATTGTTTTTAAAAAATAATTGGCATTACATATATATATATATATATTAAAAAATAGTGGACAAAACCCTTTAAAGTTAAAAACAAAGAGCAATCTAATGAGTAAAAGAAATAATATTATTAATTGCGGCAGTTTAGAAAAACCAGCGCAAAGTATATGGCGCGATTAACCTATTTTTTTGTGGCATATATATATATACACTATATATGTAAATAAGTATGAATAAAAAATTATATTATACATATTTATAAATATTAAATATTATTTAATTCGGAATGAATAAATAGAAAAAATAGATAAAAATAAAAGTAATTTAAATTTTATTGATAAATTTATAAATATGTATATTATATTTATGTGAATAAGTATAAATAGAAAAAATAAGTATACATGTATGAATAATTAGAAAGAAAAAAGATAAAAATAAAAATTATTTAAAATTTTATAGATAAATTTATATATGTGTGTGTGTGTATGTGTGTGTAAAATGAGAATATATGAAATAATGAGAAACAATGATAAATTTATATATATGTATAAAATGAGAAATATATGAAATAATAGAAGAGAGAAATGAGAATAAAAAGAAAAGAAAAGAAAAGAAAATAATGGAAAAAAAAGAAAAGAAAATAAAATATGATAATAAAAAGTAATTTAAATTGAATTGTATATATGTGAAATGATTATGGGTAAATTGATCTTTTTATATTACAATTACATTAAATGGGTTGTGGAGGGGGAGGCGGTGTGCATGGTTTTATAAAACATAAAGAAGTTGTTTTGTATATATATAATTTCTTTCACATAAGGGTTTGACACTTATTTCACAAATCACATTATGGTAAATTGCAACTAGCCTAATAAAATTATTATCATTTCAATGGAGCCCTTAGTTTTCTTTTTTTTTGCTAATGTAGTGTTTGGTTATATTGGAAAAATTATATTTTTGGTCTTATTGGATGGGGGGTTTGCACTTTCGGTAATTAAGTTGACACTTATAGGACCAAAACTCTAAATTTTTTATTACATTTGGAATAGTACCTCAACTTCTATTAGTATTCAGGCAAAACTGTTAAATTTAAAAAAAATTAATTATCCAGCAGCTCAAAAATTTGACTTATTTATAAAAATTTCACAAAATTTGAATTGCCCAATCAACCTTCATTAACAAAATTTAAAAATATATAACAAAATCCTCAAAAACAAAATTTATATCTCAATATAAATATCATATAAATATATATATATGTATAATATCAATATAAATATATATAAAATCAATATCATATATATATATACTAGTGTAGGCCCACCGCGCAAAGCGCGGTGCCATGCCCGTTGACATAATTAAATAAATTTATTTTAGATATATATATATTTTATTTAATTAATTATTAAATTTTAGTTGTAAATTAATATTAAAATTTATTGAAATAATATAAGAAAGCTAAAAAATATAGAAGATATAAATATTTGATAGCAACATTTAGATTAGCAAAAAAAAAAAAAAAAATGTTACAACAGTATTTACATTCTGCAAAAAAAAAATAATTGATATAAATTTGTAAAAAAAAAATAGACAAAAAATTAAATTATCAAACAACTTTAAATATAAAACATAAGTCGAACTATAAATCCATAATTTGAGATATATTCTAAAGAGCAGCACAAGAAAAATTGTGGTATATTTCTATCTCACTTGGATCAAACATGTGAATAGTATATGTTCGAATACCAGTTTGAATCCAAAGAGTTTTCTTCACAGTTTTTCTATGAATTTCACAAAAAATGAGCTCAAGTTTTGATTGCCAATTCTTGTCATCAACTAAATTCTGAACATAAAAAGAAGAAAAATTACATCATAAATAAAAATAGTAGTAAATCTTAGATTGTTCTAATTTTTTTTGAAAGGAATATTTAATACATTAAAAAACTAAAAAAAGGTTACCTATTTATTTATAGTAGATAAATGTTAGAAAAATAGAACAAGATTTATTTTTACTTCAATACATAGAAACAAAATAACTCATTATATACAAATAGGACAAGAACAATAAAATTAATTTTAAACCTAAATATTCAAAAAATAGACAATTATCTACTTTACCCAAAAAAAAAAAAAATTGGTAACAAGAAGTTAACTACAAATCTTATATTTTAATTATGCCTTCTAAAAATTCTAAAATATCAAATGCATGTGACAAAATATTCTAATTACTTCAAAGATTCCATGTTAAACAAATATTAAAAAAAAATTACTTGTATATCTATCAAACTAACTGCAATGATATTATTTTTCTTTCTTTTTTTGTTGTAAATTGTAGTGTGTTGATACAAAATATCATGAAATAAAAAGAACAATTAAAAAATTTAGAAAATTAATTAATCTAAATAAATATATTCATATGTGTATATCATCTAATAAAGTAAAATGAGCACGCATTTGATAAAATATATTAGTAAGGCATCACAACTGTATTGTTTTTACTATCTAAAACTTTTTAAAAAGTTAAAGATTAATTGAGTATTTACTAAATGTTATTACTAATATATTGTAGTTTAATAGAAAGTAAACATTAATCATAGATTTCAACATCTACTTTTCGCTTGAAGTTGGAATTTAAGATATGAATTCTTACTTTTTGCTGTTTTAGTACGTCAAACTAATTTTTATTTATATTTTGATAACGTTCTAATTCTCACAAATTATCTTGTTTGAATGACTATCAAATTTCACTGTGCTTTTAATGAAGATTTTATCTATGATGGGATAACTGCGAATCTACAATTTCTTTATGGAGTTCTATTTTAGTTACTATAAATACTAAGTAAACATGTTTAGGTACATACAAGTTAAAAATATAAACACGTTTTGAAAAGAAAAAAAAAATTCCTATAAACCATAAATCAAGTCTTATCCATTTATTGAAATTATAGCATGATTGACGATATCACCATAAATATTAATTATAACACTACGAATTGACTGAAATTAGAACCAATAAGGGTATCATGGGTAGTTATAATCGGTTGACACCATGATTGTCCCCAAAGTGGCTAAGAGTTTTCTGACCTAAATAAGAGTGATCTGATAGGGTTCAAATGATTGAAAATCAACACACTAATTTAATACAATTCAAGTAAATAATTGGGAAATATTCAATTCAACATCTGATAAAAGTTCAACTCCAATCACCGGTCAAAGGCCATAATTTAGTATTTCATGCTCGTAATTAGCTTTTGGAATCACAAAGAGCAACTCAGTTGAACAGCTTGCATGCATTAAACCAATAGTATTATATGCAAAAACATGTACAATTATGAGGAACAATCAAAGATGGAGTGCTTTTCCTCCCTGTGTAACATATAGTAATGGTTTGCAAACTAAGAAGCAAAAGCAAGAGGAAAAAATAGGATAAGTGCTTCTCAAAATTTCACTAAAGCAGGGAATTATCTCATTCACGCATCACGTTATTCTCTGTCATACTGTCCGCAATTCCTGAAAGATAATAAGAAAGGCCAAGGGAAATAAGCATACTGTCAGCAATTCCCGAAAGACAATAAGAAAGGCCAGGAGAAATAAGCAGACATCCAGTGCTCTTTGAAAGAGAATGCGTTAGTTGCTAGCTTATATTAAATTTACTATTGCTGAGGTAAGTTAGATTGAAATGGCCTATTTCATTAAATAACAACTTAATAGAAATAGTATCCTAGAAAATTGGCATATTTCATGTAAAAAAAGGATGCAAGCATATCAAAAGTTGGAGGTTTTATATATTTTCTTTAGCCCAAGGGAAGAAAATTAAGCAATAGAGATTATAAAGCATTAGGCTGCAGAAGCTGTACCTTCTCTTTTTGTTTGTAGATTGAATCAATCTTCTTCATGTACTCATCTGTGACTTTTTGCAAACATAGAATCCCATTATCAAGGTAAGTAGTAGCCATAAGCTTTTAATTATGTGGTAATGTTTCGAAAAAGAGAGGTCAGCAGAGATAATAAAGAATCTAATATTTGAAAGAAAATAAAAAGCCACTCGAGCAATTTGATGAGCTTCTTAGAATGATTACATTAACATTCTTTTAGAGTAATTTATCAGTGGAGATATGCCCTAAGACTTCATGTATCTTTATTTATAACCATTCTAAGATCTCAATTCAGATGACGGTTGTTAACCATATAACCGGTTGGCAACAATAAAAAAGGATTTCTAGGAGTTTCACACTTCTCTCTACTTATTTATTGGAAAGAGCTTATCTAGGTACCTGCAAATCAGCAGACAAATCCTTCAAATTTTCTTAAGCCCCAAGCGCGACCTGCAAACGAGACCTGAAAATGTACAGAGTGATAAAGCATTTTATATTCACTCATGAGAACATAGAATACTAAGCAAAGGAGTAAGATTAAGTACCAGCTAACAGTTTACAAGGTAAGGAACTGAGTTGAGGTCTCCTATCTGAAGTGAACTGTAAACAATCAGCTTTTTCCACCTGCATTCCCTCAACACCACTGACTCCATTTCCAATATTTGCTTCTTGCAGCATTCCCACATCATTGACTCCATCAATTGTCAGAGTTGTCTTCTTCATTCCTTCTTTGATGAGCCGTCACCTGGTTAATCAGAAGCAATTTTACTTATTGTATAGAAATTCAGACAGTTTTATAGAAACAGAAGGGACCACTCAGCTAGACAACAATTTAAGAATGTTATTTCAGTTAATGATAGGGTAGAAACTCACCAGTGCCTTCAGTTTTGGCAATGAACGGCGGCAAATTACAGATGCACAACCAATTGCAAGTTTAAGAAATAATTTTTTTGACATCATCTTCTAATGCATATGTAAAAGATTTCCCGTCAATGATTAAGGCAAAAGCCTCAGAGCCTGATTTTGCAACCTCAGCCTTCACATCAGTAATCTGCTGCAGAACAATTTGCTTTTAAGCCTAACAAATAAAATGAACAGAACCTCAATACCTCTTATTACACTGATCGGTAATACCAAGGAGAAACATAGTTCTTTTTAAGCCCAAGACAAATTATACTAAAGTTTTCTAAGGTAAATAATAAGTTTTTCATGAACATTGTAACTTGTTAAACTCCTAGTTTTGATCAGTATTTCTTACTTTTCCATTAATGAAAGTGAATGTTACAAGAGAAGAAATTTACCTTGGCTATTGCATCCTTTTCTCCCGCTTTCTCAAGAGCTTTGATCTCTGGATTCTCCAAGGTAATAGTAATTTGTTTCATTCCTTGTCTGAGCAAGCTACAAGCATAGCTACAAAATTGATTCTTACAGTTAGAATCTCTTGAATCTCATTTGTCTCAAATTAATTTACAAGAAATTGTGCTGAAAATATACCAAATGTTAATGGCAGTTTTTCATCTTATCCCCAGTCAAAACCCATATTTTTATTCCGGCCTGTGCAAGCTTGTCAATGCATTCGGGAACCTGACAGAAACAGCAGCAGAAAAACAAATTCAGCATCCATCTAATGATTAATAGCTGGACACTTATGTATGATTGTCTTATAACTTACCTCTTGTTGGAGGTTGTCTTCAACAGCTGTAGCACCTAGAAGAATCAGATCTCTTTCTATTTCATAAGTAACATCATCGATCAGTGCCTTATGATACACACTAACTGAGTTTTTGGCCTATTGAAATTTTCATCAAAAACTTCATATTCATCTTCACCAAGTTCCCGATAAGCAAGTATCATGGTCCTAAAGCCGGCATCAGCATAGTCATTGACACATTCTCTTGTGTCCTCTTCATACTCTCCTCCATCTTTGGCAAGCCTCTCAAACATGACACTGAAAACAGGCCAAAAAAAAGAGCAAGGAAACATGAAGATGGATAATTAAGTGCAAATTAAATGTTTAAAACAACTGAAAGCAGAGAAAAATCACTCGATAAGATGCAAAAGACCACCTACCTGTCGGCCCCTTTGCAGAGTAATGGTAGCTTCCCCTCCTCATCCCTTACTATCACAGATATCCACTTTCTTGAACTGTTGAACTCTAAAACATTTAACAGCTTGTATGATCTGCATCAACAGAATTTCTTTCAGAATCCAAAGATATTGCTTAATCATATGCCATGTAAGTCACTTTTCCAAGCAACACAGGGACCATAAATTCAAGATACTGACCTTTCAACGGTTTTTCCAAAGCCAAGGTTCAACTCATTGACAGAACATTTGTTTGTGTTCTCCTGAAGAATTCAAAGCCAAGTTCTCTTGCTGCAATAGCAAAGGCAGCCTCATCAGGTGATTCAGCTTCATATGTGACCTTCCCTATGTTGTCATCGACATCATGTATTTCCGTATAACAGACTGCCAGTAAGCGAAAGAATTTTTGAATGACATCCAAGTGCGGCTCATTTACCCAGTTTCCATTGACTATTCTTTTATCATCAAAATTGAAACCTTTCACAGAAGATTTTTTAGGGCTATCAAAGGAAATCTCGACAAACTCTTTTTCATTTAATTTCAAAGCAGACCCTTTCCCTTTGGCCATAACCCTTTCGATCTCCGGGACACCATACCCATAAGCAGTACCAGCTCCTGAACACTTATACAAAAATTCTCTGTCAAAACCAGAAATTGGCAAAAAGATAACAGACATATAAACTATTGCATAATTGATGAGGTAGCAAAAAGATAGCAGACATATAAACTATTCAGAAACAAAGATCAGAGTTCTGTCCACAACTCATCTTACACAGTCTAATGTCATGTTACTGAAGTATACAACAATGGGAATCCCCATAGAAAACATAGATCTCCTTCACAAGTTCGCATTTCTTCATTTTAACTCTTTTCTTTCCACTATCTCCTATAGCAATCTTCTTAAAATCAAAGCTTAAGCCCACCAAAAATTATGAAAAGCCAAACTTAGAAACTAAAGATTCAATCTTTTTCATATTTCAGGGGGGAAAAAAAATCCCAAATTGAAGCAGATAAGTACTTAGATTTTTTTAACCAGATTCCGCACCTTTTTCAATTATAGCTGATGGCAAAATATGTATGCCAGACAGTATTCCTTTGTTCCTTCTGTTGATTTAGGTCTGTTACATAGAGCAATTATCATCATCCCAAACAAAAATCCTTAAAAGAGAAGCAGAAATTATATAAAGAATAGCAACTTCTAGCATCCATAATGGGACATAATTCACCGTCTTCCAAAAGGCAATTAAATAGGCACAAACCAACAAATTCTAGTATTTCTCAACACCTGCAAATTTCATGACCCTTTTGACAACAACAAGTTAGTGTAATAATTACTAATTGTAGCACTAATTTCTAGATTTGCTGTGTTGCTCTCAAAGATTAAAAAGCAACAAAAATAACAAGCCAGATTGAACTTTTCTATCAGCATCATTCTTTAGTAATAACAAAGAAAATTGCTTCTGCATTGGACAACAGAATCGCCTCAAAACCATTGATCCCATCCTCTAGGATAATTCCAGCATCTCAAATCCACTTGTTTCCCTTCCCATTTTCTCCAACAGGCTTGCTTCAGGAGCTCGGGTTAAAATACAATCCAAAGTGTCTTCTGACGGCTGAGGCTAACTCCTGGAGGACATGTTTGAGATGAGGCAGATGGAAGTATTCTTACTGATGGAAAACAGATAAAAACATAAAAAATTCTAAAGGGGACATGCACAATTTAGAAATAATCAGAAAGAAAAAAGTCCGTTTTAACTAAGAACAAAATTTTTTTTTAAAGTCAAACCAAAGAGAGAAGAATACCCTAACAAAATTCTGAACACCAAAATCGGCTCCTTTTTCTCCTTAAGAGAAATAACAACCTTTTCAATATAATCTCAAACTTCCCACCCTTCTAATATCGGATAATTTTCTCAGTCACATAGTCACCAGTGAAATCCCCGAAAAAGACGAAGACATGAAGGAATTCACGATCTTTGCCTTCTCATGCTATCTCTTCAAAACCTTCAGGCACATCTCCCAGCGATTTCTCTCATGAAATTTCATAATCGGAGAAAAAGAAGAAGATGCTCCACTTCCCCAATCTTCTACAAGTTGAATGAAGAAGAAGAAGTATTTTGTGGAACAAAAGCAGTACAGGGTGTGAGGTGGGGCTCGGCTTTTCAGTGGGAGTGCCGGAGTGGGTAGAGTTTCAGAGATGGGAAGACAATTTTTTCTTCTGATCATATTAAAAGAAAATCAAAACTTTCATAATTTCTTCTAATTGGGCCCACAATTAAGATAATGAGACAAAATGGAGCACAATCAAGAAAGACCAAGGAACAAGCTGTCAAAGCACAATAAATTCAAAAACGACGTCGTTTAGAAATAAAGTCAAGCAAAAAAAAATACAAAAAGAAAAGCACACGCGCCATAATACTGTTCACACACGCATTCCCATATATATATAATAGTAATAAAATACCCACCCTGTCTCCCCCAATCCCTCACCGCCGGCCATGGAAAAATGGCCAGTAGCCAGCGGCCGGCTAGGGCCAGGCTTGGGGTGGGGGAGGGGTGCTGTGCTGGTTGGAAGAGGCAGGGATGGGTGGGGGGGGGGGGGTGTGAAAGAAGGAAGGAAAAAATATATATATATTCACTTATTTATTTATTGTTAATTAATAAATTTTAATTAAATTAACTTAAATTAAATTTTTTTACTTATGTTATTTATTTAAAATCATTACATTATTTTGTTCAAAATAAATAAAAATATTTATTTATTTAAAATTATTAAAATTATATTGTTAGGATAAAATTTTAGATTTTATTTTTATTTAAATTATTTATTTTGATTAATAAATAAATTTAATTTTTTTATTTATACACACACACACATCAAGGTCTCACAGGGTTCCAACTCTATATCTCCCACATTTTGACTTATTTAATTTTTATTAATTAATAAATTTAATGAAATTAGTTTAAATTAGGGCTTGTTTGTTTATGAATTGGAGCATTTTGTCAAAATATTTTAGCAATATGGTTTTTTCGAAGTAGGGTTGGAGAATGTGATGGTTGTTTGTTTGTATTTTGAGTAGTAGGTGAAAAATAAATTGAGAGAAAATTATTTAGTTATTTGTGTTTTAGAAGGGAACAAGATATTATATCAATAATTTTTTTATTGGGTTGATAGGGTGAAATAGACATTTTAAAATTACTAGTGTTAGTATGATATTTTTAGATCTTATTTTTATTTTTAAATTATTTATTTTTATTAATAAATATTTTTTTTATATTTAATAAATATATTTAACTTAATATAAATAAATTATTTTAGATACGATTATTTTTTAATATTATTGAGATGTAATTTAAAAATAAAATCATATTTAATTGGGAGATGGATTTGATTTTTATTTTTATTTTATAATTAATAAATATGTTTAATTAAATTTGATTAAATTACTTTACATATGTTGATGATTTTAAATTTTTATTTTTTTAATCCAACTTTAATTAAAATATTATTTAATATTTAAAAGAATTATTAATAAAATTATTTACATTTATTTTGAGTAATTTAAATAATATTAACGTTAAACCCCCATGTTAAAGTTACAAATAAGTCCAAGGGTATTTTTGTCTTAAAGATAATCAAAACAACTTTTGAAGGATATTTTTGAATTTTAATATAAATTTTCAACCGACGTCTACAAATTTGTTAAGAATGCTAACAGTTCTTCAATTATTTAATTAAATATATGGGGATAAAAAATAATTTTATTAAACTTATAACTATATTACTAAGTTTATATTATAATGTCGTGAGTATTTCAAAATAATTTCAAAATTTGCAACTATATTAAAGTTATACAAGTTGATCAATTTTAAAACAATTTGCGTTAATTAAGTACAATTTTTTTTCAATAAATGCATGTTCAAATTGTCCATATCAATATATTATTAGTACAAAATATTTTAATTTTTAAAATAAAATTAATTACATGTAAAGACTAAAGTTTTTAGAATTTATAAACAATTTTTCTAAAATCTTTTTGTTCAAAAACAATGTCCTAATAAATAATAACAAAAAATAGAATTAAAATTTTAACCTCCATAATAATACATCATAATTCATCTTATAATATGAGATAAAATAAATAATTTTTGTACATATTATTTATACACAAAATGGAGGGAGGAGCAAAAATTTGGAGGGAATAAAAAAATAATAAGGGAATTCATTTTTGGAGGGAAACTTATTTTTTTAAGGAAATATAGTATATAGACCAACTAATTCTTAAGAACAATTTGTTCAGGTCTATGAAAGTTAATAATTATTATATTTAATAATATAATTTAAGTTAATACTTTTTTTACACTATATTAAACCATGAAAGTTATCTTCATTTTAGCAATTTATACAGTAAAACATACACACAATTAACATATAAATATCTATAAGTTATAAAAATATTTAATTGGCCAATACAACGATTAAAATACGAAATGTAAAATTAACAGGCCTAACTTCATGGACCGTTTTCTTTTTATTAAGTATTATGGCAAACTAGATTTCTTTGTTTTCTTTTGTTATTCAGGTATGTAATCTTTAACTATTTATTTTAAGGAGTTTTTAGAATTTTTCTAAATAAATATTGTAATAAATTATAATAAAAACTTAAATTGTTAAGCACCAAAATTTATAAGTCCAAATTATATGTTATTTAACTATTTTAACTATAATAGAAAATTATTTAATAATTTAAAAAATTATATGTCAATTCATCACATAAAGCTAAGATAAAAGAAATTAATTTGCTATAGATTATTTATACAAAAAAAAAATGGAGGAGCTAAAATTTAGAGGAATCGAAAAAATGAAAAAAATTCATTATTGTTAGAGGGAATCAATTTTTTGGAAGAAATCAAGTTAAATTATTATGTCAAACTAATAATAACAACAATTGTTAATATTTTTTATGGGCCAAATTTTGGAGGGAATACAAAGTTGGAGGGAAACAAAATTGCATTGCCATCCAAATTCATTAAATAAATTTATACATATGTATAAAATAAGAATATATGAAATAATGAGAAATGAGAAATAATGATAAATTTATATATGTATAAAATGAGAAATATATGATGAATCTTCTTTAAATTTTATTGAAAGTTATATATATATGTATATATATACTACATATGCATATAAGTATGAATAAAAAATTATATTATATATATGTTTTTATAAATATTAAATATTATTTAATTTGGAATGAATAAATAAAAAAATAGATAAAATAAAAGTAATTTAAATTTTATTGATAAATTTATATATATGTGAATAAGTATAAATAGAAAAAATAAGTATACATGTATGAATAATTAGAAAGAAAAAAGATAAAAATAAAAATTATTTAAAATTTTATAGACAAATTCATATATATATATGTATGTATAAAATGAGAGTATATGAAATAATGAGAAATGAGAAACAATGATAAATTTATACATATATGTATAAAATGAGAAATATATGAAATAATGGAAGAAGAGAGAAATGAGAATAAAAAGAAAAGAAAAGAATGAAGAAAAAAGAAAAGAAATGAGAAATATATGAAGTTATGGAGGGGAAGGGTAGGGATTCTTCTTCTTCTTATTTGAATTCTTTATTTATATGAATTGAATAATTGAAAATATTTTTTATTTTAATTTTATTATGTAATCCACAATTATATAGTTAGGATGATAGACTTAAAATTTTATTGTTTAAGTTTTATTTTGTTATATCTGAATTAATAAATAAAATATATTTATATTTAATAGAATTATTTTAGATGTATTTATCATTTTAATGTTATTATGTAATTTTGAATTATATAGATAATAGGATAGACTTAAATTTTTATTGTTTAATTTTTATTTCATTTTTAACTTAACAAATAAAGTCAACAAAATTTATTAAATTATTAGATATTTTACTATTTTAACATTATTAAATATTTTAACTTAATATTATTAAAATTATATGGCCAAAGTTATAAGTTAGATTTAAAAAAAAATTTAGATGATAAATTCGTATGAAATAAAATTGAATAAATTTGAAGGATATTTGATATTTTAAATTCTAATGTTTAGAATATTTTTTATTTTAATATTATTATGTAATTTATAATTATATGGTTAGGATGACAAACTTAAAATTTTATTGTTTAAGTTTTTTTTGTCATATTTGAATTAATAAATAAAATATATTTATATTTAACAGAATTATTTTAGACGTATTTATCATTTTAATATTCTTATGTAATTTTAAATTATATAGATAATAGGATAGACTTAAATTTTTATTGTTTAATTTTTATTTCATTTTTAACTTAATAAATAAAGTCAACAAAATTTATTTAAATTTTTAGATATTTTACTATTTTAACATTATTAGATATTTTAACTTAATATTATTAAAATTATATGGCCTAAAGTGATAAATTAGATTTTAAAAAAAAATTAGATGCTAAATTCATAGGAAATAGAATTTTATAAATTTTAAGGATATTTGACATTTTAAATTCTAATGTGCAAGTTTTAAATTTTTTTTGGGACTCAATTCATTTAATTTGATAATTTAGCAAGTGGGACACATGTGTATGTGTGTTTATATATGTGAATATATATATATAAATATATAAATATTTTTCAAGATTTATCTTTTTACTTTTTTCAATATTTATTTCAATATTTATGTACCTATTTTTACTATTTTATGCAAATATCCTTCTTTTTTTTGTCTAGTAAAATATATGGCAAGAAGGGATTCCACATCACATGCCATGTAGGAGAGAGGATGTGACGTGGCGCCATGTGGATCGGGCTTACTGCAAATTAATTTGGGCTAGATTTATCCTCAAATTGCCAAAATTCAAAAGTTAGTGTACCAGAAACATAAAATCAAAATTTGCCAGTAGGGTATAGTTACAGAACCAATTTTGCATTTTTCCTTTAAATGAAAACTCCCAATTCATTAAATAATTCACAAAAAGTTATAAAGCCCAATATTTTAAAGAAATTGGCCCAACTAATGATTATTCACTTCAAATTTCTTCAAGCTCAATCTTTACAGTTCAATAATAATTCACTAAAAAATTGGTTAAACTCATTAACAAATTCGTTACATTATTGTGAAGTCCATTTCTTAAACAAAAGCCCAACCAACAAATATTAGTAAAAATTTAATTTAATATTCGTTTGTAATTAGTAACAAAATCATTGTTACCATATGTATACAATTGATATTTGGAGAGAATGAATTTTGGAGGGAAGTTAATTAAAATTTAGTAACTAAAAACTTTGTTACAATATATTTTATTTGTAACAAATATTTTGTTGTTACAAATATATCTTCTTATATGATGGAAAATGTTATATGTAACAAAATAACATTTTTCGTAACGAATAATTATTTAGTTACGAACATAAAAAATTTAAGGTAACAAAATTGAGTTAAAGGTAACAAGACTTGTATTTTGTTACTAAAGAAAATGTTATTTGTAACAAAAAATCAATTTTGCTACAATAAATCTAACATATGTAACGGATTTTACCTTTATTACCAATTTTTTTGTTACGTGAAGTGCAAATTGTTGTAGTGTTAATTAAGGTGATCTAGTAATGCTAAAACTTTTCAATACTTCCTTCTTGAATTTGACGATTGTTAACTTTAGGCGAAGTAAATGTAACTCTCAAAATTACAAGGGTCTACATGTGTATATCTTGAAAATTTTAGGAGGATGTTGTAATTATCCTAAATATTAATTAAGGTGGTTTAGGCTTGTATTGTTTATATTCCAACATAATATTTTTTCGTTTACACTATTTTAAAATAAAAAATGCAATTGTTTGTATCATTTTTAACCAAAATATCATCTTTTCGATTGTTGTATATATTCTATCATTTCAAATCTACAATACCTACTAATTTAAAATAATTAAAAATTCAATGACTAATTAAATAATAACTTTTTCTATATTCTTCCAGAATAATGAGATCCATTCTGAATTAATATAATAATGTTCTATTATATCATAACCCACTAATTTATTAAATAATTATTTATTTTTCTATTTTTTTGAGAAAATGGGGCCCACTTCAAATTTATTAATATTTTTATCCCAATATAATTTAGCTGATGGGATGGACCCATAATCAATTAAATAATAAAAGTTAATACTATTACGTTAAAATATTTAACATTGTTATATTAAAATATATATATATATATATATATTTGCCATGAAAATTCATAGCTATATTTTGTAACTATAGCTATGAAATTATTTCTATATTAATTTTTCCATAGTAGATACTTAAGTTTTTGGTAGTGACATTTCTCATATATATATATATATACATATAAATATATTCATGATAAATAAAATTAATATATATAATATTCTAACATGGAAAGTTTTGGAGTGGGTCCACGTAAAACTTCAAAACCAAATTCACCTCAAATCTGTTTTCACTTTCAAAACTCGTCTAAGCAAGATGGGTTTGGGATAGGTCCGGGTTCTACCCATCCCCATATTGCCACCCTTTTATTTAGCATTGATCCTATCAAATGTAGTATATACTAGATATAAGAGGACAAGAAATTCTTTCCTCCTCTTTGGCAGTGATCATTAGCTGAAGGCATCCTTTCAATGTCACGGGAACTTGACTTTGTAGATTGAGTTGTCAACAGTGTCTCGACAGGGTTACCTTGAAGACAAGGCGTAAAAGTTTTTTGGTTTGAATATGATTATAAGAATACGAATACATAGACAGATATATATACATATATATATACATCAGAACATTCACAGCCCCTACGGGATAAAAAGAATTAATGAACTTTCTTTTTTTTTATTGTTTTTCTTTAATATATTTATTAGGATATATGTTGAGAAGGGATCGGAGCTTACAACAGGAGATGATGTGGTCCCAGAAAGTGAAGTCTCTATGACTGAAAAACAAAGACTTCTTACCAGCGATCTTTTTCAAGGCGGAAGTACCATCTGGAAGTGTTTATGTGGCCAAATCTGGGTCCGTTTCCACCAAATCTAATGCAACATCTGCTACAAGGTATGTATCAATTTTTGCATTGATACAAAATATTTATATTAATGATTCAAATTAAGTTAGTTTATATAATTAACACGTTAATATATATATATATATATATATATAATTAATTACCTACCAATGAATTTAGCATCGATTATGTCTGTCAAAAGTCGGAGTCGATCTTTGGGATCATAGTTGTGAATGTCGGAGGCTGACAGCAAGTATTGAATCATATCTTTGTGGGAAAATTGAGCTGCAATATGGGCTGGAAAATTACTGAAGTTGTTGGGAGTGTAGAGGAGAAAGCGGGCTTTTCCAACTATAATGGCTGCTGCTTTTTTGTTGCCCATGGCTGCAACAATGCCTAAAACAGTGGTCCCGTAATTATCGACGAGGTTCTCTAATTCATAATCATCGACCTGTTTCACCAACTTTTCAATTAAAGCAGTTACTTTTCCAGTCCCGACGGCGACCTGACGAGCAGTCATGATAGTATTATTCCTGGCCCTGGTGCTGCTTCGATGATCATCGCTGATGTCCCGCTTTGCTGCCTCCCGGTCCCCAGTCCCTACTGAGTATAGCTCTGTATAGTGGCAAGTAAGCATACAAATCCTTTTGTTCCAGCTTTGCTCCTTTGTGTAAAGATTGCACCACTGCGTATACTTAATTAAATTGAGAGGAAAAAGCTGTCAGTTGTCACTTTAACGTATATATATATAGTCAAATAATATACTATCCAAAATTAAGTATATGCTATGGAAAAGTTGCCAAAAAATTAATTCATTAGCTATAGTTACAAATTATAGTTATAGATTTTCATAGCAAATTAAATATTATTTTTTAATTATAATAATTAATAAAAATTATTTATTATCACTCTATAGTTTTGAATATTTAAAGTGTAGTAGATTAATTAATTATATATTATCTTCAAAAAATCAACGTACTATATATATATATATATTTATATAAAATGAACAACGATCAACTATGTAAGTAGAAATTAACTATAAGAGCATCTACTTCGAACTTGGTTAACTAGAACAATTTGGTTGCTGTAGTTACAAAGTTTTAGCATTACCTACGGATTGACCATAACTAATGTCCTAATTTTTTTATAGTAATATTAATTGTCTGTTATAAGTATATATTAACCAATTTCATAAGTACGTACCAGGGCTTGCTAGCTGGCGGAACTTGTTGTGGAGCTCTAGCCAAACTTCTCTGGAAGTACTAATTTTCTTCTGCGGTAGAGTGGAAACGATATCGTCATTTATCGAGCCCAAAATCTAAGCCTTTAAGAAGCCAATCAGTTCTTTTCCAGACAACATACTTTTGGTTCTTGATTGGAGGATTATCAACTATTAATTTAGGTGGAGGCTGAGTTTCCCCCCGAACAAAGTCTATCAATCCTTGACTTTTAGGCAAACAAAGCATCTTTAGTCTCCAGGTTTGATAGTTAGAGTTTGTGGCAGAAATTCAGAGCTTTGTCGACATGAAGTTTGCTACATTAACTATTGATAGGGTCAATAGATATTGCTTGTCTTTCTTTGGCATTTCCATCAATATATCTGTGCGCACTTGCTAGCTAGTAAAGTATTTTATTATTAATTAGGAGTTAGGACTTATAATGGAATGTATCCGGAAAGCCCACATCAATTAATGCATAAGATGTGGCTATATGTATACACTCATGTAGTTAGGGATGGGTTGAGGAATAAGAGTGTATGTTTGTGGGACGTGCAAAAATTATAAAACTTAAAAGTTTAAATATAATTTTTATATATATATATATATAAATTTAAAATACATATTTTCATTAAAGTTGAGCCCAATACTCTTTTATATTATAAAATTTATAAACGATCGACTCAATATAATTTTTTTTAATAATATTTTGCTTAGTATAAGTAATTAATCAATTAGATAGAAAAAATAAAATAAAATCATGTCCTATCTTATTCCGAAGCATGTTATTATTCATAGCAGAAAAAGTTTTTCCATTTGTAGCTATTGAAATATAAAAAAGAATTTTAAAAGGAAAATTTTTAAATATTCACTTACATTTATCTCTTTATCTCAATCTTATTCAAGTCAAAACGAGAAATGTTAGTTGTTTTGCAAGTCCGTTATTATTTAGTCGGCTAAACACTTGTAATGTTTTCTTAAATAAATAAAATAAAAATACTGCAATTGGCCTAACTTAATAGTCTTCACTTTGAATTGTAAATATGGACAAGAGAATTTGTTTTGAATTATTAAAAAATAAAATAGATAATGATTTCATAATTGATTCAATTTTTATTTTTAATTAAATATAGTTAAATAAATTTAGATAATTAATTTTTGATTAAGGTCCACAATAAAAGTTGGTTTTTTAAAAAGTTAAGAAATGAAAAATGAAAAATTAATTAATTTTAATTGATGCTAAATAATCTCTTATCTTTGATAAATTATTTAAATTAATTTATTTCTAAAATTTAATTAATACACATATTATAATAAACCTTGGGGCACAATGGATTCTGCCATCCGTCCTAGCATTTAGCTAGTTATTCCGAGAATGAAGTAAAGTAGGAGAGAAAATGTCGTCCCAACAACTCCTCAAGAAGAGAGAGAAATTAGAGAGACAGTGACATAGACCAATCAGAAAAAGACATAACCCACCGATTACGGAGGAAAAGAGGTAGGAATTATTTACCAGGCCGGAAAGAGAGGTAGGCAGGTATGTTGGAATTTTATTCTAATATATAGACTTTTGTTAATTTAATTTGTTTTTTAATAAAATAAAAATATGTTAAATTAATATAATTAATGGAACATGATTTATAGGGTCTATTATTTTGACACAATATTGTTAAGGTCTTTTATCTTAACAGATTTGGTATGACAGCTAATGTAGTATCAATCTTAGAAGTCCGTGATAGGAGGGTTATCTAGGGGTTTATCTTATATATATTGTGGTTATGTCTCATCACCACTTCACGTTTCAATATTGCTATCCTATTAAAGTTGTCAACTGATTTGTCGAGAATGAGAGGAAGACGAAGCCATCAATTCCTACAATTGCATAAATTATTGATAATTAATCTCATGACTCAAACATGTATGTGAATAAATCAATTTTATGGTGTTCTGATTACATAGATATGTGAATCTTTGATTAAATTATTTCTAACAAGGTAGCTGCATGTTGGGCAGTACTGTACTTATATCCTTACAAGGAGTTTGGTTGTGTTTTTATTTTTTAATATTTTTAAAATTTAAAAAATTAGATAGAGTAAATTAGTTGAAAATATATTTGTATTTAAATAGTTTGTTGAAAAAATAATGATTATATAGGGTTAAGTAGGTTGTATGTAAAAGATAATAATAATGAAGGAGAGATAGAAGATATGTAGGTTATTGAAAAATGTGTTTTGAGATGACAATGAGTTAAAATATTGGTAAATAATAATAATAAATTGTTGATAATTCATTTTTAAATAGTAAAAATAGTTGAAAATGAAAATAAAACATAACCAAACTACCCCTTACCTTGCAATCTTGTTTTCAAAATGGCTACTTTTAGAGAATCCTGCATGCAGTATACAAAATGACTAAAATTTGTCTAATTCGTCTACAAAAATGCATTTCTTCAAAACTATTTAATATAGAAGCGAGGATATTTTGATCTTCTAATAAAACTTTATTAAAAGCTTTTGATCAAATAGCATTGGAAGGGGAAAAGTCAACCATTAATAGGGGATGTATGTGATCGAATGAATACAAATATATATTCGTTTTCTATGACGAGCGAGTGAGTTTAGCATGAGATGTCATGCATGTTTTATAAGTTGAAAGTGTCAAATTAGTATACACTTAAAAATTTGAGGTCCAAATTGATTAAAAAAACAACTGATTCAAGAATTAAAAAAATCTTTTAGTACACTACATGTAACACGAGCTGTTGGATATTTATTACGCCAGAAAGGAGAATATAAGCCAAGCTGTTGGATATGTTCGTACTTTATTGTCACAGAATTAATCTTGTTTTTGAAATGCTTTTACTAAAGCAAGGAATTGTTTGACATGGGGATATGGTGCGCAATATATTTTATGAGACAACAAAAACTAATATGTTAATATTAGTTCACTCAGATCAACTCATATTATATGTATAATTGGTAGGGCGATTTTAACAAAATTAGAGGTTTAAGGCGAAATATGAAAAATGAGATCTTAATAAATTAAATAAAAAATTAAATATTATAAAAAATAATACATATCTTTCCAATAAGCATTTCGTATTGTACAGGCTGCAAAAAAAAGAAAAAAAAAATTATGAAAGCATTACTATCTAAATATTATTTTTCTAACTTTTTGAGACGCAAATTATTAATTGTATTTTTATAGTCGATTTCTTCTAATATTTTTTTGTTCAATTGATACTATAGTTGATCCATTCATCTTTTCTGAGATATTGTTGAAGGTAAGATTTTATTTCAATTTTGAAAAATTTCTTTCAACTGAAATAACAATTAGATGAATGGTTAAATGCACAGGAAAGACAGTATATGCATTTAAAAAGTGTATTTTTTATTTTATTAAATATTTCAATTGATATATTATCTTCCACTTATACAATTTTTGTTAACATTTTCAATTTCAGAAAATAATATAAGCCACCAATATCAGAATTACTATTATGTCTTAAGAACATTCAAAATTAAGATAATACATTTTTAAATTTTGATTGTCCAATGATTTTAATTTTTTACCACAAAATTAAAAAAGAAAAAAGAAAAGTATCTTCACACATGCATTTTGAACTGTTTTAATCTACTTTGTAAGTGAAAAAATGGCTTTATATATTATATATAAGAAATAATCAGTTCAAACGAATTCTTGATCCCACAAAAAAAAAAAAAAAAAAAGGTCCTTCACTATAGTAAAAGATAATTGAAGTTAACATAATTTAGTGATTAATATTGGAATGTTATTTAGTGATTAACATTGAAATAAAATTTAATAATTGATATTAAAAAGAAAGAAGTAGCTAAAATTTTGATAAGAAAAACATTTGGAATTTAAAAAGATAGCGGAGATGTTGGAGAATCATCAAAATAATAAAATCTAAAATTATATTTTTAATTACAAATAATTATTTAATTATTGTAACTTTAAATAATACTTATTTAATTATTTAAACAATACCCCTAAACTAAAGGCTTTATACTTTTTTTAGTCCTAAAATTTATAAAAAAAAAAGTAGTGCGAGGCTTCTAAATCAAAAGTCTTATATTTTTTTAAGTTTAAAATGTTAAAAAGAAAAAGAAAAATAGACCTTGTATTTTTCTTTTGGATGCCTAAAATATGAAAGAGAAGATACCTGAGGCCTCCAAATTTTGAAGGCCTAAGACGTGATAGCTTTTCTAGATTAAAGATAGAGCCATAATTGGCCGTCACGGTGTATGTTGCATAGGATGGCAAACTTTCCAAAACATCTTACGGATGTTCTTTTCAAAAGGAGATAATTTATAAGTCTTAAATGTAAACTATCAATTACTTAATTAATTTAGTTTTTCAGATCTAAAAAACTCCCTTGTCGCTATAGCACAATTATGAGATTAATTGTGACACTAACTCCATCTAATTAAGCAGCTAATTGTAAAGATGTCAAGATGTTGAAACTTATCTTAGCCGGATAATTAAATTGAGAACTTATATTAATTACATAAGATATACATAACATTATTTTTTGTCACTCAATATATAAAATTAGTGTCAACTTTTGCATGGCTACTTACTATTTTTTCACAAATTTTATTTTATTTCTTTTGGTTGTAAATTTTGTTATTGAAAAATGTAAATTATATAATTTTTGTGTTTTATTTATATTATTAATGTTTTTTATAAGGTTTATAATGACAAAAATGAAAATCTATTTGGTTAATGTCAATTAATGACATATGTACAGTGATGACTTCAATACACGAACAACAAGATTTTTTCATGTTCTAGTACCCATGTGTCACAATGGTTAAAGGAGTATGGTTGACTTTGGTAAATTTTTTGCCCACCGTGTAGCCTAGTTGCACCCCACAACAAGTCAGGTTAACTTCAAACAATTCCCTTGTTCGTTTGATTAGAGTAGTGAAATAGTTTGAGTGAAAGTATGCAACAGACGCACACACACAACTTATGCACGTACTTGCACAAACTAAAGGCACAATGAGTTACAACAATGCCCAACGTTACACTCGTATTTTATTCACCTTAATAAATATTGTACACTAAATTTGCATAAGGCCTGCACACAACACTCAAGCTCTCTTTGATCTTCCTTGAGTTGTGAGGTCCTCGGCTATTTATAGCATAACACTACCAAAGTTGAGTGTAGTGCACATCCTCTACCAATTGGCCATTTTCATTGACATCTCCAATGGTTAGGAGTCATAGTTACATATGGCAACTATTTGGACACCATCTAGTGGAGTTTGACTTGATCTTGTGCGCCACTACCTACATAGCTTGTGCAACCATATGCTAGCTGTGCCTGTTGATTCGCTTGCTAAACATCCGCATGTCTAAGCAGTTAAATCTATATTTTCATGTTTTTAGGGCCAATCCTTATTGGTTTTTGGGGTCTTATCCAGACTTATCCGCCAAAGCCAACATCCTCTAAAAATTTGAGCATCATTTGCAATTGCCTGCCAACAAAACCTAAAATCTTGTAACCTTGTTGACTGGGTCAATAGGTCATGTTATAGCCGTTTGGGTGCCCAAATCCAGCTGACACCACCTGTGTGTGTATTTGCAAGTGCATTGCATACCTTTATGTGAATCTCGTGCCTATGCCTGAAAATCCTACAATATTGTTTGAATGAGCCATGCTAACTATTGCGCTTAATGCTAACGGTTCAAGTGAATGTCCAACATGATACTATGAGATTTCCACACACTTGTTCTAATGTTAGCATGCACAACCCAGCCTGCCTATTTGCGCCCCTTTTAATGCCCACAATGTAACTTTGGTGCTGCACCATTTTAACACTTTTGCGTTGGCCACGCAGCACGATCTAAACGGTCTAACATGTGCCTGTTGTTTGGTCCATCTCGTCCAATACTTAGCCAATCTCTGCCCACCATGTGAACTACTTTAGTCCTCTGCCAAGTCATGGTTGAGTCAGCTTGATGCTAACACTTTGGGCGTAATAGACCTCCCCTACTAAAAGAATCCAACGTCCTCATCAGAGTAAGGCCACTCCATGCAACCTAAGCCAACTCAAGCCCGCAAGAACAACATCAATAGACCCTAATACTTAGTGTCACTAACCTTGCCTTTGCTGATTGGCTCCAAGTCCACCTTGAAACTAGCTTTGTTTCATAAAGTAAATTGTAAATCCTCAATCTACAAAGTTTGAGTTCAACAAGGAAAATTAAAGCCTCGCCTGCCCCCTTTTGCCACAAATCTGAGATACTATACCAAGCTAACATCAAACTTGGAATCCCATCTTTCTTCTTTGTGGTCCATTAGCTGTGAACTTAGTAATTTTTTTTTTTCCATCCATGGACCTCACACTTTACTGCCCACATCTATAATGCTAAAGTCTCAGTGGAAGTATTTTCAACCATCGTATGTCAAATCCAATCCACACGAGGTAGAGAACGCCACCTGGATGCTAACAATTTTTAGTTGTTTTGGGCAGTATTTCTGTCTGTATTTTGAAGCGTTATGTGAGGTTTTTAAGATTGATGCAGATAAAACTACATTTACATTTATTGGAATAGGTATAAAAAAGACAAAAATATCCTCAAATGCAAATTCATATAACTCCAATAATCAAGATTAGCCATGTGCAACTTTATGTGAGCGTTAGTTTGTGATGTATGTGTATATATATTCATTTAGATTAGTCACTTCCTTATGTTTTGAATATGTTTAAGTATTCACAAAAGCATATCAATGTTTTCAAGTCCAACCGAATTCATTATTATTCTCATGATTATCATACGTTAGACTATTCATTCGTCCTTTCTTATATGTGATGTATTTAAATTATGTGCATTTTTCCAGTTCTCAAGTACCTTAGAACTATGATGAGGCATATTAACTGGAACCTTATTATGTCTCTTTAGTTAAATTTTCACTATTCCTAAATATGAGTTGGGGTCATCGGAGAGGAGTTTTAGGCTAGAGATTTGATCATTATGAATACCGATCAAAATGATTATTGTTATCTCTCTCATGACTATCAATTATTGTTATATGATTGGGAACTAGAACTTGAAATCTTAAAAATTTAACTCAACGTAACAATGTAGAAACATTTTTGATCTTCATTAGGAATACTTTATCAAAGAGCATAGGCAATATTTCCTGGTTATAAGGTTGAGTTAGATATGTTGACATGAATAAGAAGAACTATATTAGTCCTATATAACTGTGAGTTCCAAAAGTATCAAATTAGTCTATAATGTTGGTATACATCGGAAGTTCATTCATTAACGAAGTGAAATCCAACAATTGATGTTCAGTACTAATTCAGCGTACTAGCCATGACAATTGAAAATTCCTATTTTGATGACTTGCAGAATAAACCTGAGGTCATTGATCCACCTCAAAATGAAGACACGTTGGGGCGACCATGTCAATGACACTGCTCAAATACCCATAAAACATAATATTATTGTTACAGGTAGTGTTTGTGAGCTACAGGAATGTCAAGTGTGCTTGAATGTAATGTACCCTCCCATTCATCAGTGTTGCAATGGTCACACATTGTGTTCTGGGTACAACCCTAGGGTGCAAAACTGCTATCTAACTTGCATGCATGAACTTGGGAATATCTGATGTCTTACATTGGAGATGGTAGTTGCATCCCTTAAGCTTCCGTGTAAATATCAGAATTTTGGGTTTATTAGAATATATCCTTACTACAGCAAGCTTAAATATGAATCTCAATGTACTTTTAGACCTCACTATTATCTTTATGTGGGGTCGGAGTGCTCAGTCATTGGTGATATTCCATTTCTTGTTGGCCATTGAAAGATGATCACAAAATTGACATGCATAGTGGAAGTATTTTCAACTATTGGTATGTCAAATCCAATCTACACGAGGTCGAGAACGCCACATGGATGCTAATGGTTTTTAGTTATTTTAGGCAGTGTTTCTGTCTGCATTTTGAAGCATTACAATGATATTTTTAAGATTAATACAGGTAAAACTACTTTTACATTGATTGGAATAGGTATAGAGAAGACAAAAATCTTATCAAATGCAAATTCATAAAGCTACAATAATTAAGATTAGCTAGGGATAACTTTATTTAAGCGTTAGTTTGTAGTGTGTATGTGTGTGTGTTTGTGTGTATTCATTTATACTACTCGCTTGCTTATGTTTTGAACATGTTTAAGTATCCACAAAAGTATATCAATGTTTTCAAGGCCAACCAAATTCATTACCATTCTTAGGATTTTCACACGTTAGAATATTAATTCATCATTTCTTATATATGTTGCATTTAAATTATGTGCATTTTTCCAGTCCTTAAGTGCTTTAGAACAACGATGAGGCATATTAGCTGGAGCCTTATTATGTCTCTTTAGTCAAATTTTTACTATTCCTAAATATGAATTGGGGTCACTGGAGAAGAGTTTTTGGCTAAAGATTTGACCATTATGAATATCGATCAAAATGATTATCATTATCATTCTCATGATTACCACTCGTTACTATATGGTTGGGAACCTGAACTTGAAATCTCAAACATTTTACTCAGCGGACAATGTAAAAAGTTTCGTATCCTCATTAGGAATACTCTATCTAAGAGCATAGGCAATATTTTTTGGTTATAAGGTTGAGTTAGATAAGTTGACATGAACAAGAAGAACTAGATTAGTCCTCCATAACTATAAGTTCAAAAATCGTTAGATTAGTCCATGATGCTAGTGTACATTGGGCATTCATTCATTAACGAAATGAAATCCAACAATTGATGTTCTAGGTACTGATTCGGTGTCTTGCCTATGGCAATTAGAAATTCCTATTTTGATGATTTGCAGAATAAATCTAAGGTCATTGATCCACCTAAAAATGAAGACATGCTGGACATTGGTGAACATGACAATAACATTGCACAAAGTGCTATTAAACCTAATACCATGGTTACATGTAGTGTTCGTGAGCTGCTGGAATGTCTAGTGTGCTTGAATGTAATGTACCCTCCCATTCATCAGTGTTCGAATGGTCACACATTGTGTTTAAGGTGTAAACCTAGGGTGCATAACCGCTGTCCAACTTGTAGGCATAAACTTGGAAATATTAGATTTCTTGCATTGGAAAAGGTAGACTTTGCAATTGTCCTTATATGGGGTCAGAGTGCTCAATCATTGGTGATATTTTGTTTCTTGTTAGCCACTTGAAAGAAGATCACAAAGTTGACAAGCACAGTAGAAGTATTTTCAACCATCGATATGTCAAATTCAATCCACATGAGGTAAAGAACGCTACATGGATGCTAACTGTTTTAAGTTGTTTTCGGTATTATTTTTGTTTGTATTTTGAAGTGTTATAATAGATTTTTAAGATCGATACAGATAAAACTACTTTTACATTGATTCTAATTGGTATAGAGAAGACAAAAATCTTCTCAAATGCAAATTCATATAACTCCAATAATCAAGATTTGCCTGGAGCAACTTTATGTAAGCATTAGTTTGTGGTGTGTGTGTATATATATAATCATTTATATTAGTCGCTTGCTTATGTTTTGAACACGTTTAAGTATCCCCAAAATCATATCATTATTTTTGTGGCCAACCGGATTCATTATCACTCTTATGATTATCACGCGTTAGAATATTAATTTTTGTTTCTTATATATGATGCAATTAAATTATGTGCATTTTTTCAGTCCTCAGGTACCTTAGAACAACAACGAGGCATATTAGCTGAAACCTTATTATGCCTCTTTAGTTAAATTTTTACTATTCCTAAATATGAGTTGGGGTCACTAGAGAAGAGTTTTCGGCTAAAGATTTGATCATTATACCAATCAAAATGATTATCGTTATCACTCTCATGACTATTACTTGTTACTACATGATTGGGAACTTGAACTTGAAATCTTAACAATTTTACTCAACGTAACAAAGTAGAAATATTTCCAATCCTTATTGGGAATGCTTTATCTAAGAGTATAGACAATATTTCTAGGTTATAAGATTGAGTTAGATAAGTTGACATGAACAAGAAGAACTATATTAGTCCTCCGTAACTGTAAGTTCCAAAAGTATCAAATTAGTCCATGATGTTAGTTTGCATTGGAAGTTCATTCATTAAGGAAATGAAATCCAACAATTGGTGCTCCAAGTACTGACTTCGCATCTTGCCCATGGCAATTGGAATTTCCTATTTTGATGACTTGCGGAATCATTGATCCACCTCAAAATATATACATGTTGGATATTGTCGAACATGTCAATGACACTGCTCAAAGTGCCACAAAACCTAATACTATTGCTACATGTAGTGTTCATGAACTGCTAGAATGTCCCATGTATGTACCCACCCATTCATTTGTGTTCCAATCGTCACACATTGTGTTTTAGGTGCAAACCTAGGGTGTACAACTATGTCCAACATGTAGGCATGAACTTGGAAATATCAGATGTTTTACGTCGGAGAAGGTAGCTGCATCCCCAGAGCTTCAGTGTAAATATCAAAATTTTGGGTGTATTGGCTTATATCCTTACTACAACAAGCTTAAACATGAACCTCAATGAGCTTATAGACTTTACAATTATCCTTATGCGGGGTCGGAGTGCTCATCATTAGTGATATATCATTTCTTTTTAGCTACTTGAAATATGATCACAATGTTGACATGCACAGTAGAATTATTTTCAACCATTGGTATGTCAAATCCAATCCACACGAGGTCGAGAATGCCACATGGATGCTAACAATTTTCAGTTGTTATGGGTAGTATTTTCTGTTTGTATTTTGAAGCGTTGCAATGAAATTTTTAAGATTGATATAGATAAAACTAATTTTACATTGATTGGACTAGGTATAGAAAAGATAAAAATCTTCTCAAATGCAAATTCATATAACTCCAATAATTAAGATTACCCAGGAGCAACTTTATTTAAGCGTTAGTTTGTGTGTGCATATATATATATATGTCCATTTAGATTAGTCGTTTTCTTATGTTTTGAACACATTTAAGTATCCACAAAAACATATAATTGTTTTCAAGGCAACTGAATTTGTTATCATTCTCATGATTATCACATGTTAGAGTATTAATTCGTCGTTTATTATATATGATGCATTTAAATTATGTGCATTTTTCCAGTCCTCAGGTACCATAGCACAACGACTAGGCATATTAACTGGAACTTTATTATGTTTAATTCGTCCTAACTATGAGTTGGGGTCACCAGAGAAGAGTTTTTGGCTAAAGATTTGATCATTATTAATACCAATCAAAATGATTATCATTATCACTCTCATGACTATCACTTGTTACTATGTGATTGGGAACTTGAACTTGAAATCTTAACAATTTTACTTAATGTAATATGTATGAATGTTCCCGATCCTCATTGGGAATACTTTATTTAAGAGCATAGGTAATATTTTCTGTTTATAAGGTTGAGTTAGATAAGTTGACATGAAAAGGAAGAACTAGACTAGTCCTCCGTAACTGTAAGTTCCAAAAGTATCAAATTAGTTCATGATGTTAGTGACATTGGAAGTTCATTCATTGACAAAATGAAATCCAACAATCGATGTTCCAAGTACTGATATTGCGTCTTGCCTATGACAATTGGAAATTCTTGTTTTGATGACTTGCAGAATAAACCTAAGTTCATTGCTCCACATCAAAATGAAGATATGCTGGACATTGTCGAACATGTCAATGACATTACTCAAAGTGCCACAAAACCTAATACCACTGTTACAGGTAGTGTTCACGAGCTGCTGGAATGCAATGTACCCCCCATTCATCAGTGTTCCAATGGTCACACATTGTGTTCCGGGTGCAAACTTATGGTGTACAACCGTTGTCCAACTCATGAACTTGGAAATATCAAATATCTTGCATTGGAAAATGTACCTGTATCCTTTGAGCTTCCGTATATATACCAGAGCTTTGGGTGTAATGGCATCTATCCTTACTACAGCAAGCTTAAACATGACTGTCAATGTGTTTATACACTTTATAATTGTCCTTATGCAGGGTCGGAGTGCTCAGTCATCGGTGATATTCCATTTCTTGTTAGCCTCTTGAAAGATGATCACAAAGTTGACATGCACAGTGGAAATATTTTCAACCATCGGTATGTCAAATTCAATCCACACGAGGTTGAGAATGCCACATGGATGCTAATGGTTTTTAGTTATTTTTTGGCAGTATTGCATTTTGAAGTATTATAATGAGATTTTTAAGACTGATATAGATAAAACTACTTTCAAATTGATTGGAATAGGTATAGAAAAGCTAAAAATCTTCTCAAATGCAAATTCATATAACTCCAATATTCAAAATTTGCTAGGTGCAACTTTATGTAGGTGCTAGGTTGTTGTTGGTATACATATATATACATATATATATTCATTTAGATTAGTCGCTTGCTTTTGTTTTCAACATTTTTAAGTATGCACAAAAGCATATCATTATTTTCAAGGCCAATTCAATTCATTATCATTCTCATGATTATCACACATTAGAATATTAAATCGTCCTTTCTTATATATGATGCATTGTAATTATGTGCATTTTTCCAGTCCTCAAGTACCTTAGAACTACGACGAGGCATATTAACTGGAACCTAATTGTGTCTCTTTAGTTACATTTTTACTATTCCTCAACATGAGTTGGGGTCATTGAAGAAGAGTTTTTGGCTAAAGATTTGATCATTATGAATATCAATCAAAATGAATATTGTTATCTCTCTCATGACTATCACTTGTTTCTATATGATTGGGAACTTGAACTTGAAATCTTAAAAATTTTATTCAACGTAAAAGAGTAGAAATATTTCCAATCTTTATTGGGAACACTTTATCAAAGAGTATAGGCAATATTTTTGGGTTATACGGTTGAATTAGGTATGTTGACATGAACATGAAGAACTATATTAGTCCTCCATAACTATAAGTTCCAAAAATACCAAATTAGTCCTTGATGTTAGCGTACATTGGAAGTTTATTCATCAATGAAATGAAATGTAACAATTGACATTCCAGGTATCGATTCCATATCTTGCCCATGGCAATTGGGAATTCCTATTTTGGTAACTTGCGGAATAAAACTGAGGTCATTGATCGACCTCAAAATGAAGACATGCTAGACATTGTCGAACATGTGAATGACACTGCTCAAAGTGTTGCAAAAATTAATAACACCATTACAAGTAGTGCTCATGAGTGGCTGGAATGTCCAGTGTGCTTGAATGCAATGTACCCTCCTATTCATCAGTGCTCCAATGGTCACACATTGTGCTCTGGGTGCAAACATAGGGTGAACAACTATTGTCCAACTTACGAGCATGAACTTGGAAATATTATATGTCTTCTGTTGGAGAAGGTAGCTACATCCCTTGAGCTTCCGTGTAAATATAAGAATTTTGGGTGTATTGGCGTCAATCCTTACTACAAAAAGCTTAAACATGAATCTAAATTTCCTATATACCTTATATATGTCCTTATTCGGGGTCGGAGTGCTCAGTTATTGGTGATCTTCTGTTTCTTGTTAGCCACTTGAAAGATGATCACAAAGTTAACATGAACAATGGAAGTATTTTCGACCATCGACATGTCAAATCTAATCCACACAAGGTTGAGAACGACACATGGATGCTCATTGTTTTTAGTTAATTTGGGCAGTATTTCTACCTGTATTTTGAAGCATTACAACATATTTTTAAGATTGATACATACAAAACTACTTTTACATTGATAGGAATAGGTATAGAGAAGACAAAAATCTTCTCAAATTCAAATTTATATGACTCAAATAATCATGATTAGCCAAGGGCAACTTTATGTTAACATTACTTTATTGTGTGTACGTAAATATATTCATTGGCTATAGTCGTTTGCTTATGTTTTGAACATGTTTAAGTATCCGCAAAAGCATATATTTATTTTCAAGGTCAACCAAATTCATTATCATTCTCATGATTATCACACATTCGAATACTAATTCGTCCTCTCTTATATATGATGCATTTAAATTATGTGCATTTTTTCAGTCCTCAAGTACCTTAGAACTACGAGAGGCATGTTAACTGGAACCTTATTATGTCTCTTTAGTTAATTTTTTGCTATTCCTAAATGTGAGTTGGGTCACTGGAGAATAGTTTTTGGCTAATGATTTGATCATTATGAATACCGATCAAAAAGATTATTGTTATCACTCTTATGACTATCACTTGTTACTATATGATTGGGAACTTGAACTTAAAATCTTGAAAATTTTATTCAGCATAAAAATGTAGAAGTGTTTTCAATCCTCATTGGGAATATTTTATCGAAGAGCAGAGGCAATATTTTTGGGTTATAGGGTTGAGTTTGATATGTTGACATGAACAAGAAAAACAAGATTAGTCCTTTGTGACAATAACTTCTAAAAGTATCAAATTAGTCCATGATATTGGAATAAACTGAAGTTCATTCATTAACGAAATGAAATCCAACTATTGATGTTCTAGCTACTGATTTTATGTCCTGCCTAGAGCAAATGGAAATTTCTATTTTGATGACTTGCGTAATAAACCTAAGGTCATTTATCCACCTCAAAATGAAGACATGTTGTAAATTGGTGAACATGTCAATGACACTGCTCAAAAGTGCCATTAAACCTAATACCATTGTTACATATAGTGTTCGTGAGCTGCTGAAATGTCCAGTACGCTTGAATGCATTGTAACCTCCTATTCATCAGTGTTCCATTAGTCACACATTATATTTTGGGTGCAAACCTAGTGTGCAGAACCGCTGTCCAACTTGTAGGCATGTACTTGGAAATATCAAATGTCTTGCGTTGGAGAAGGTAGTTGCATCCCATAAGCTTCTGTGTAAGTATTAGAATTTTGTTGTATTGGAATCTATCCTTACTACAACAAGCTTAAACATGAATCTTAATGGGCTTTTAGACCTTACAATTATAATTATGCGGGGTCATAGTGCTCAGTCATTGGTGATATTTCGTTTGTTGTTAGCTACTAGAAATATGATCACAAAGTTGACATGCATAGTGGAAGTATTTTTGGGCATTGGTATGTCAAATCCAATCTACACGAGGTCGAGAACACCACATGGATGTTAATGATTTTCAGTTGCTTTTGGGCAGTATTTCTATCCATAATTTAAAGCATTATAATGAGATTTTTAGGATTGATATTGATAAAACTGCTTTTACATTGATTGGAATAGGTATAGAGAAGACAAAAATCTTCTCAAATGAAAATTATATAACTATAATAATCAAGATTAGCCTAGAGAAACTTTATGTAAGCTTTAGTTTGTGGTATATGTGTATATATATATATATGTTCTTTTTGATTAGTAGCTTGCTTCTGTTTTCAAGCTGTTTAAGTATCCACAAAACCATATCATTGTTTTCACGGCCAGCCGAATTCATTATTATTCTAATAATTATCACATGTTAGAATATTAATTCGTCATTTCTTATATATGATGCATTTAAATTCTTTGCATTTTTCCAATCATCAAGTACCTTAGAACTACGACGTGGCATATTAAGTGGAACCCTATTATATCTCTTTAGTTAATTTTAACTATTCCCAAATGTGAGTTGGGGTCATCGGAGAAGAGTTTTTGGCTAAAGATTTGACCATGATGAATACCGATCAAAATGATTATCGTTATGATTGTCATGATATCACTTGTTACTATAACATTGAGAACCTAAACTTAAAATCTTAAAAAGTTTACTCAAAGTAACAATAGAGAAGTGTTTCTGATCCTCATTGGAAATACTTTATCTAAGAGCATAGGTTATATTTCCTAGTTATAAGGTTGATTTTGATAAGTTGACATGAATAAGAAGAACAAGATTAGTCTTCTCTAATTGTAAGTTCCAAAATTATCAAATTAGTCTATGATGTTAGTATATATTGGAAGTTCATTCATTAATGATATGAAATCTAACTATTGATGTTCCAGGTACTAATTCTGCTTCCTGCCCATGGTAATTGGAAATTCCTATTTTAATGACTTGCTGAATAAACCTGAGGTCTTTGATCAACCTTAAAATGAAGATATGCTGTACATTAGCGAACATGTCAACAACATTGCTCAAAGTGCAACAAAATCGAACACTACTGTTATATGCAGTATTTGTGAGCTGCTAGAATATATTGTGTGCTTGAATGCGTTGTACCCTCCCATTCATCAGTGTTCCATTGGTCACACATTGCATTTTAGATACAAACCTAGGGTGCACAACCGCTGTCCAACTTGTAGGCATGAACTTGGAAATATCAAATGTCTTGCGTTGGATAAGGTAGCTGTATTCTATGAGCTTCTGCATAAATATCAAATTTTTTGGTGTATTGGCATCTATCCTTACTACAACAAGTTTAAACATGAATCTCAATGTGCTTTTAGACCTTACAATTGTGATTATGTAGGGTCGGAGTGCTTAGTCATTGGCGATATTCTGTTTCGTGTAGCCACTTGAAAGATGATGACAAAGTTGACATGTGTAGTGGATGTATTTTCAACCATCGATATGTTAAATCTAATCCACACGAGGTCGAGAACGCCACATAGATGCCAATGGCTTTCAGTTGTTTTGGGCAGTATTCCCATCTACATTTTGAAGCATTACAATTAGATTTTTATGATCGATATAGATAAAACTACTTTTACATTGTTAGGAATTGGTATAGAAACATAAAATCTTCTCAAATGCAAATTCATATAACTTCAATAATCAAGATTAGCCAGGAGCAACTTTATGTAAGCGTTAGATTGTGGTGTGTGTGTATGTGTATATATTCATTTGGATTAGTCACTTGGGTATATTTTTAACATGTTTAAGTATCCACAAAAGCATATCATTGATTTCAAGGCCAACTGAATTCATTATTATTCCCATGATTATAACACGTTAGAATATTAATTTGTCATTTCTTATATATGATGCATTTAAATCATGTGCATTTTTCAGTCCTCAAGTAACTTAGAACTATGGCGAGGCATATTAATTGGAACCTTATTATGTCTCTTTGGTTAAATTTTCACCATTCTAAAATATTAGTTGTGGTCACCGAAGAAGAGGTTTTAGCTAAAGATTTGACCATTATGAATACCGATAAAAATTATTATTGTTATCATTGTTGTGACTATCACTTGTTACTATAAGACTGGAAACCTAAATTTAAAATCCTAAAAATTTTACTCAAAGTAACAATGTAGAAATGCTTCTAATCCTCATTGGGAATACTTTATCTAAGCACATAGGCAATATTTTTTGGTTATAAGGTTGAGTTTGATAAGTTGACATGAAAAAGAAGAACTAGATTAGTCCTCTGTAACTGTAAATTCCAAAAGTATCAAATTAGTCCATGTTGTTAGCGTACATTGGAAGTTCATTCATTAATGAAATAAAATCCAAAAATTGATGTTCCAGGTACTGATTCTGCATCCTTCCCCTCGCAATTGGAAATTTGTGTTTTGATGCCTTGCGAAATAAACTTGAGGTCATTGACGTCCCTCAAAATGAAGATATGATGGACATTAGCGAACATGTCAATAACACTGCTCAAAGCGCTATAAAACCCACTATTACTGTTATTGGTATTATTCATGAGCTATTAGAATGTCCAGTGTGCTCGAATGCAATGCACACTCCTATTCATCAGTGTTCTAATGGTCACGCATTGTGCTCTGGGTGCAAACCTAGGGTGCACAACCGCTGTCCAACTTGTAGGCTTGAACTTGAATATCAGATGTCTTGCATTGTAGAAGGTAGTTGCATCCCTTGAGCTTCCGTGTAAATACTAGAATTTCCGATATATTGGTATCTATCCTTACTACAGCAAGCTTAAACTTGAATCTCAATGAGATTTTAGACTTTACAATTATCCTTACATGGGGTCGGAGTGCTCAGTCATTGGTGATATTCTGTTTCTTGTTAGCCTCTTCAAAGATGATCACAAAGTTTACATGCACAATGGAAGTATTTTTGACCATCAGTATGTCAAATCCAATCTACACAAGGTCGAGAATGCCACATGGATGCTAACGGTTTTTTGTTGTTTTTTGGGTAGTATTTATGTTTGCATTTCGAAGCATTATAATGAGATTTTTAAGATCGATATAGATAAAACTACTTTCGTGGAATAAGTATAGAAAAGCCAAAAATCTTCTCAAATGCAAATTCATATAACTCTAATATTCAAGATTTACCAGGAGCAACTTTATGTAAGCGTTAGTTTGTTGTGTGTGTACATATATATATATATATATATTCATTTGGATTAGTTGCTTGCTTCTATTTTCAACATGTTTAAGTATGCACAAAAGCATATCATTGTTTTCAAGGCCAACTGAATTCATTATTATTCTCATGATTGTCACATGTTAGAATATTAATTCGTCCTTTCTTATATATGATGCATTGGAATTATGTGCATTTTTCTAGTCCTTGAGTACCTTAGAACTATGATGAGGCATATTAACTGGAACCTTATTATGTCTCTTTAGTTACATTTGTACTATTCCTAAACATGAGCTGGGGTCATCAAAGAAGAGTTGTTGGCTAAAGATTCGATCATTATGAATACTGATCAAAATGAATATCGATATCACTCTCATGACTATCACTTGTTACTATATGATTGGGAACTTGAACTTGAAATCTTAAAAAATTTATTCAACGTAAAAAAGTAGAAATGTTTCCAATCCTTATTGGGAATACTTTATCAAAGAACATTGGCAATATTTTCAGGTTATATGGTTGAATTATATATTTTGACATGAACATGAAGAACTAGATTAGTCCTTCGTAACTATAAGTTCTAAAAGTATCAAATTGGTCCTTAATGTTAGCGTACATTGGAAGTTTATTCATTAAAAAAATGAAATGCAACAATTGATGTTCCAGGTACTGATTTTGTATCTTGCCCATGGTAATTGGAAATTCCTATTTTGGTGACTTGTGGAATAAACCTGAGGTCATTGATCCGCCTCAAAATGAAGAATGCTAGACATTATTGGACATGTCAATAACACTACTCAAAATGGTGTAAAACTTAATCACACCATTACAGGTAATGCTCATGAGCGGCTGGAATGTCCAGTGTCCTTGAATGCAATGTACCCTTCCATTCATCAGTGTTCCAATGGTCACGCATTGTGCTCTGTGTGCAAACCTAGGGTGTACAACTACTGTCCAACTTGCTTGCATGAACTTGGAAATATCAGATATCTTGCATTGGAGAAGGTAGCTACACCTTTTGAGCTTCGTGTAAATATAAGAATTTTAGGTTTATTGCCATCAATCCTTACTACAACAAGCTTAAACATGAATCTCAATGTGTTTATTGGCTTGACGATTGTCCTTATGTGGAGTTGGAGTGCTCAGTCATTGGTGATATTTTGTTTCTTGTTAGCCACTTGAAAGATGATCACAAGGTTGACATGCATAGTGGAAGTATTTTCAACCATCAGTATGTCAAATCTAATCCCCACGAGGTCAAGAACGCCACATGGATGCTAACGGTTTTCAGTTGTTTTGGGCAGTATACCTGTCTGCATTTCGAAGCATTACTATAGATTTTTAAGATTGATACATATAAAACTACTTTTACATTGATTGAAATATGTATAGACAAGACAAAAAACTTCTCAAATGCAAATTTATATAACTCCAATAATCAAGATTAGCCAGGAGCAACTTTATGTAAGCGTTACATTGTGGTGAGTGTATATATATATATTCACTGGGATTAGTCGCTTGTTTATGTTTTTAACATGTTTATGTATCCACAAGAGCACATCACTATTTTCAAGGCCAACCAAACTCATTATCATTCTCATGATTATCACACGTTAGACTATTAATTCATCCTTTGTTATATATGATGCATTTAAATTATGTGTATTTTTTCAGTTGTCAAGTACCTTAGAACTACAACGAGGCATACTGACTGGAACCTTATTATGTCTCTTTAGTTATTTTTACTATTCATAAACATTAGTTGGGGTCATTGGAGAAGAGCTTTTGGATAAAGATTTGATCATTATGAATGCCGATCAAAATGATTGTCGTTATCATTCTCATGACTATCACTTGTTACTATATGATTGGGAACTTGAAATTGAAATCTTAAAAATTTTACTGAACGTAACATTGTGGAAATGTTTTCGATCCTCATTGGGAATACTTTATGAAAGAGCATAGGCAATATTTCCTGGTTATAAGTTTGAGTTAGATATGTCGACGTGAACAAGAAGAACTAGATTAGTCCTCTGTAACAGTAAGTTCTAAAAGTACCAATTTTTTTCATGATGTTAGTATACATTGGAAGTTCATTCATTAACAAAATGAAATCCAACTATTGATGTTCCAGGTATTGATTCTGCATCCTACCCATAGCAATTTGAAATTCCTATTTTGATGACTTGTGGAATAAACCTAAGGTCATTGATCAACCTCAAAATGAAGACATGCTGGACATTGGCGAACATGTAAATGACACTATTCAAAGTGCCATAAAACCTAATGCCATTGTTACAGGTAGTGTTCATGAGTTGTTAGGATGTCGAGTGTGCTTGAATGCAATGTGCCCTCCCATTCATCAGTGTTCCAATGGTCATACATTGTGTTCTGGGTGCAAACCTTGGTTGCACAATTGCTGTCCAACTTGCAGGCTTGAAATAGGAAATATCAAATCTCTTGCATTGGAAAAGGTAACTGCATCCCTTAAGCTTTCGTGTATATATTAGAATTTCAGATGTATTGGCATCTGTCCTTACTACAACAGCTTAAACATAAATCTCAATGTGCTTATTGGCCTTACAATTGTCCATATGTGGGGTTGGAGTGCTCAGTCATTGGTGATATTTTGTTTCTTGTTAGCCACTTGAAAGATGATCACAAAGTTGACATGCACAGTGGAAGTATTTTCGACCATCGATATGTCATATCTAATCCACACGAGGTTGAGAACGCCACATAGATGCTCACGATTTTAGTTGTTTTGGGCAGTATTTCCATCTATATTTTGAAGCGTTACAATGAGATTTTTATGATCGATATAGATAAAACTGCTTTTACATTGTTTGGAATTAGTATAGAGAAGATAAAAATCTTCTCAAATACAAATTCATATAACTTCAATAATCAAGACTAGCTAGGAACAACTTTATGTAAGTGTTAGTTTGAGGGGTGTGTGTATATATATTCATTTGGATTTGTCACTTGGATATGTTTTTAATATGTTTAAGCATCCACAAAAGCATATCATTGATTTCAAGGCCCACCGAATTCATTATTATTCTCATGATTATCACACGTTGGAATATTAATTCGTCATTTGTTATATATGATGCATTTAAATCATGTGCATTTTTCCAATCATCAAGTACCTTAGAACTACGATGTGGCATATTAAGTGGAACCCTATTATATCTCTTTAGTTAATTTTAACTATTCCCAAATGTGAGTTGGGGTCATCGGAGAAGAGTTTTTGGCTAAAGATTTGACCATGATGAATACCGATCAAAATGATTATCGTTATGATTGTCATGATATCACTTGTTCTATAAGATTAGAAACCTAAACTTAAAATCTTAAAATTTTTACTTAAAGTAACAATGTAGAAATGTTTCTGATCCTCATTGGGAATACTTTATCTAAGAGCATAGGCAATTTTACCTGGTTATAAGGTTGGGTTTGATAAGTTGACATGAAGAAGAAGAACTAGATTATTTCTCTATAACTGTAAGTTCCAAAAGTATCAAATTAGTCCATAATGTTAGTGTACATTGGAAGTTCATTCATTTACAAAATGATATCCAACAATTGATGTTCCAATTATTGATTCTGCATCATTCCCCTAGCAATTGGAAATTCATGTTTTGATGCCTTGCGGAATAAACTTGAGGTCATTGATCCCTATTAAAGTGAAGACATGTTGTACATTGGCAAACATGTCAATAACACTACTCAAAGTACCATAAAACTTGATATTATTGTTACCGATATTGTTTGTGAGTTGCTGGAATGTCCATTGTGCTTCAATGCAATGTACGCTCCATTCATCAGTGGTCCAATGGTCACACATTGTGCTTTGGGTGCAAACACAGGGTGCACAACTGCTATCCAACTTGCAGGCTTGAACTTGTAGATATCAGATGTCTTGTGTTGGAGAAAGTAGCTGCATCCCTTGAGCTTCTGTGTAAATACCAGAATTTCAGGTGTATTGGCATCTATCCTTATTACAATAAGCTTAAACATGAATCTTAATGAGTTTTTAGACTTTACAATCGTTCTTATACGAGGTTGGAGTGCTTAATCATTGGTGATATTCTGTTTCTTGTTATCCTCTTGAAAGATGATCACAAAGTTGACATGCATAGTGGAAGTATTTTCAACCATAGGTATGTCAAATCCAATTGACACAAGGTCGAGAACGCCACATGGATGCTAATGGTTTTTGGTTATTTTTGGGCAGTATTTTGGTTTGCATTTTGAAGCATTATAATGAGAATTTTAAGACCGATATAGATAAAACTACTTTCACATTGATTAGAATAGGTCTAGAAAAGCCAGAAATCTTCCCAAATGCAAATTTATATAACTCCAATATTCAATATTTACCCGAAGCAACTTTATGTAAATGTTAGTTTGTTGTGTTTGTGCATATATATATTTATTTGGATTAGTCGCTTGCTTCTGTTTTCAACATGTTTAAGTATGCACAAAAGCATATCATTGTTTTCAAGGCCAACCGAATTCATTATTATTCTCATGATTATCACACATTAGAATATTAATTCATCCTTTCTTACATATGATGCATTGGAATTATGTGCATTTTTCCAGTCCTCAAGTACCTTAGAACTATGACGAGGCTTACTAATTGGAGCCTAATTATGTCTCCTTAGTTAAATTTTTATTGTTCCTAAACATGAGTTGTGGTCACCGAAGAAGAGTTTTTTGCTAAGATTTGACCACTATGAATATTGGTCAAAATGATTATTGTTATCATTCTCATGACTATCACTTGTTACTATATGATTGGGAACCTGAACTTAGAATGTTAAACTTTTTTACTTGATGTAACAATGTAGAAATGCTTCTGACCCTCACTAGGACTACTTTATCTAAGAGCATAGGCAATATTTTCTAGTTATAAGACTGAGTTAGATAAGTTGACATTGACAAGAAGAATTAGATTCGTCCTCTGTAACTGTAAGTTCAAAAAGTATCAAATTAGTCCATGATGTTAGTATACATTGGAAATTCATTCATTAATGTAATGAAATCCAACTATTGATGTTCCAGGTACTGATTTTGCGTCATGCCCATGGTAATTGGAAATTCCTGTTTTGATGTCTTGCGTAATAAACCTGAGGTCATTGATCCACCTTAAAATGAAGACATGCTGGACATTGACGAACATTATAATGACATCGCTCAAAGTGCTATAAAGCCTAATACCACTGTTACAAATAGTGTTCGTGAACTGTTGGAATGTCAAATGTGCTTGAATGTAATGTACCATCCCATTCATTAGTGTTCCAATAGTCACACATTGTGTTCTAGGTTCAAACCTAGGGTGATAATCATTGTTCGACTTGCAAGCATGAACTTGGAAATATCAAATGTCTTGCGTTGGAGAAGGTAGTTGCATCTCTTGAGCTTCTATGTAAATATCAAAATTTCAAGTGTATTAGCATCTATTCTTGCTATAGCAAGCTTAAACATGAATCTCAATATGCTTTTAGACCTTATAGTTGTCTTTATGCGGGGTTAGCGTGCTCAGTCATTGGTGATATTCTGCTTCTTGTTAGCCACTTGAAAGATGATCACAAAGTTGGCATGCACTGTGGAAGTATTTTCAACCATTAGTATGTTAAATCCAATCCACACGAGGTCGAGAATGCCACATGGATACTAACGGTTAAGATGTTTCGGGCAGTATTTCTTTTTGCATTTTGAAGTGTTACAATGAGATTTTTAAAATCAATACAAATAAAATTGCTTTTAAATTGATTGGAATTGGAGTAGAGAAGACAAAAAATTTCTCAAATGCAAACTCATATAACTCCAATAATCAAGATTAGCCAGGAGCAACTTTATGTAAGCATATTATTGTTTTCAAAGCTAATCAAATTCATTGTTATTCTCATGACTATCAAACGTTAGTATATTAATTCATCCTTTCTTATATATGATGCATTTAAATTACGTGTATTTTTCTAGTCCTCAAGTACCTCAGAACTACGGTGAGGCATATTAATTGGAATGTTATTATTTCTGTTTAGTTAAATTTGTACTATTCTTAAATATGAGTTGGGGTCACCGAAGAAGAGGTTTTAGCTAAAGATTTGACCATTATGAATACTGATCAAAATGATTGTCGTTATCACTCTCATGACTATCACTTGTTACTATATGATTGGGAACTTGAAATTGAAATCTTAAATTTTTTACTGAACGTAACATTGTGGAAATGTTTTCGATCTTCATTGGGAATACTTTACCTGGGAGCATAGGCAATATTTCTCGAATATAAGGTTGAGTTTGATAAGTTGACTTGAACAAGAAGAACTAAATTAGTCCTTTGTAACTACAAGTTCTAAAAGTATCAAATTTGTCCTTGATGTTAGTATAGATTGAAAGTTTATTCATTAATGAAATGAAATCTAACTATTGATGTTCCTAGTACTTATCCTGTATCCTGTCCTTGGCAATTGAAAATTCCTATTTTGATGATTTGCGGAATAACTTGAGGTCATTGATCCACCTCAAAAATTAAGATATGATGGACATTGGTGAACATGTCAATGACACTACTCAAAGTGCCATAAAACCTAATACTACTGTTACATGTAGTGTTCGCAAGATGCTGGAATGTCCAGTGTGCCCTTCTATTCATCAGTGTTCCAATGGTCACACATTGTATTTTGGGTGCAAACCCAATGTGCAGAACTTATGGCCAACGTGCAGGCTTGAACTTGGAAATACCAAATGTCTTGCATTGGATAAGGTATCTGCATCCCTTGAACATTTTTGTAAATTTCAGAACGGGTATATTGGCGTCTATCCTTACTGCAACAAGCTTAAACATGAATCTCAATGTCCTTTTACACATTATAATTGTCTTTATACGGGGTTTGAGTGCGCAGTCACTGGTGATATTCCATTTCTTGTCAGCTATTTGAATGATGATCACAAAGTTGACATGCATAGTGAAAGTATTTTCAACCATCAGTACGTTAAATCCAATCTACACGAGGACGATAACGCCACATGGATGTGAATAATTTTTTATTATTTTTGGGCAATATTTTTGTCTGCATTTTGAAGTTGCAATGAGGTTTTTTAAGATTGATATCAATAAAACTACATCTACATTGATTGGAATAGGTATAGAAAAGTAGAAAATCTTCTCAAATGCAAATTCATATAGCTCCAATAATCAAGATTTGCCAAGAGCAACTTTATGTAAGCATTAGTTTGTGGTGTGTGTATATATATATATATTCATTTGGATTGGTCAATTGCTTCTATTTTCAACATGTTAAAGTATTTGTGAAGGCGTATTATTGTTTTGAAGGCCAACTGCATTCATTATTATTCTCATGATTGTCACACGTTACAATATTAATTCATGCTCTCTTATATTTAATGCATTTAAATTATGTGCATTTCTCCAGTCCTCAAGTACCATTGAATTATGATGATGTATATTAACTAGAACCTTATTATGTCTCTTTAATTAAGTTTTTACTATTCCTAAATATGAGTTGGGGTCACCAGAGAAGAGTTTTTGGCTAAAGATTTCTCCACTATGAATATCGATGAAAATGATTATCATTATCATTCTCTTGACTATCACTCGTTACTATATGATTGGGAACCTGAACTTAAAAATTTTACTCAACGTAATATTGTAGAAATGTTTCTAATCCTAATCAGGAATACTTTAACTAAGAGCATAGGCAATATTTCCTGGTCATATGGTTGAGCTAGATTAGTTGACATGAGCAAGAAGAACTAGATTAACACTCCGTAACTATAAGTTTCAAAAGTGTCAAATTAGTCTATGATGTTAGAATACACTAGAAGTTCATTCATTAACAAAATGAAATCCAACTATTGCTATTCTAGGTACTTATTCTGCGTCCTGCCCATGGTAATTGGAAATTCTAGTTTTGATGACTTGCAAAATAAGCCTGAGGTCATTGATCTACCTTAAATTGGAAATATGTTGGACATTGGTGAACATGTCATTGACATTGCTCCAAGTGCCATAAAACCAAATACAATTGTTATCGGTAGTGTTTATGAGCTGCAGGAATGTCTAATGTGCTTGAATACAATGTAACCTCGCATTCATTAGTGTTCCAATGGTTACACATTATGTTCTAGTTACAAAGCTAGGGTGCACAACCGTTGTCCAACTTACACGCATGAATTTTGAAATATAAGTTGTCTTACGTTGGGGAAGGTAGCTGCATTCCTTGAACTTCCATGTAAATATAAGAATTTTGGGTGTTTTTGGCATTTATCCTTACCACAACAAGCTTAAACATGAATTTTAATGTGCTTTTAAACTATACAATTATCTTTATACGGGTTGAAGTGCTCAATTGTTGGTGATATTCCGTCTCTTGTTAGCTACTTGGAAGATGATCACAAAGTTAACATGCATAGTGGAAGTATTTTCAGGTATTGATATGTCAAATCTAATCCACATGAGGTCGAGAACGCTATATGGATGCTAACGATTTTTAGTTGCTTTTGAGCAGTATTTCTGTCTGTATTTAAAAGCGTTACAATGAAATTTTTAGGATCGACATTGATAAAAATGCTTTTACATTGATTGGAATAAGTATAGAGAAGACAAAAAATTTCTTAAATGAAAATTCATATAACTCTAATAATCAAGATTAGCTTGGAGCAACTTTATGTAAGCTTTAGTTTGTGGTGTGTGTATATATATGTTCTTTTAGATCAGTCGCTTGCTTTTGTTTTCAAGTTGTTTAAGAATCCACAAAATCATATCATTGTTTTCAAGGCCAGTTGAATTCATTATTATTCTATTAATTATCACACGTTAGAATATTAGTTTGTCATTTCTTATGTATGATGCATTTATATTTTGTGCATTTTTCCACTCCTCAAGTACCTTAAAACTACGATGTGACATATTAACTGGAATCCTATTATGTCTCTTTAGTTAAATTTTAACTATTCCTAAATGCGAGTTGGGGTCACCGGAGAAGAGTTTTTGGCTAAAGATTTGACCATTATGAATACCGATCAAAATGATTATCATTATCATTCTCTTGACTGTCACTTGTTATTATATGATTGGGAACTTGAACTTAAAAATTTCGCTCAATGTAACATTGTAGAAATGTTTCTGATCCTCATTAGGAATACTTTAAGTAAGATCATAGACAATATTTCTTGGTCGCAAAGTTAAGCTAGATCAGTTGACATGAACAAAAAGAAATAGATTAGCCCTCTGTAATTGTAAGTTCGAAAAGTATCAAATTAGTCTATGATGTAGTATACACTAGAAGTTCATTCATTAACTAAATGAAATCGAACTATTGATGTTCCAGGTACTTATTCTGTGTCTTGCCCATAGCAATTGGATATTCCTATTTTGATGACTTGCGGCATAAACCTGAGATCATTGATCCTCCTTAAAATGGAGATTTGCTGGACATTGGAAAACATGTCAATGACACTGTTCCAAGTGCCATAAAACCTAATACTACTATTGTAGGTAGTGTTCGTGAGCTGTTGGAATGTCTAGTGTGCTTGAATGCAATGTACCCTCTATTCGTCAGTGTTCCAATGGTCATACATTGTGTTCTCGGTGCAAACCTAGGTTGCACAGCCACAATCCAACTTGTAGGCATGAACTTGGAAATAGCATATGTCTTGCGTTGGGGAAGGCAGGAGCATCCCTTGAGCTTCTGTGTAAATATCCGAATTTCGAGTGTATTGGCATCTATCCTATTGGCATGTGTAGCTCTAGGATCTATAATAAATTCTATTAAAACTGAATAAAATTAGGCTACACATATCCATAAGGATCTAAACATTGATATAATTTAGATTTGGTTAGGGAAATGTCTTGATAAAACTGAAAATCAAGGAACAAGGAAGAACACTCTTCAACTCTTGAAGCTGTCTACTCAACGGCACAACAGAAACACATCCAGATTTTCCCAAGCTAAACTCCTTATTTTGAGCTGAAACTTTTATTGGAATCTCAAAACTCCTTGAAGATGATATAGTTTAGAAATTAGCCTAATCAGAACACTCTAAGATTACCTAGGATTCGCCCAAAGCGGCTACTAGAAACTGTTTTTCCAAGAGCAAGAACAACCCACACATTTTGCCTCTAACCTCAAAGTTCACTCACGAACACAAACTCCTTTTTCCCTATAATGTTATCTGGAGAAATTTGTAGAGAAATGTAGCAATGAAGGTTGGGAATTGAGGAGGAAGAAGGAGAGAAGTTGGAGGATCTAACAATTAGATCTAACAACTAACAAATTTGTTATGTTTGTTGGGAGAATTTTCCACACCACAGTATCCTTGTGGCCACCCACTTCTATATCTATATATTGAGGAAGGATGGTGTTATACTAAGGTGGTGTCCCACCTTCCTCAAGATAGGGGCACCACTTAAGCATGCCATGTGGCATGTGGTTATAATTTGTGTAAATTTGAATTTTATTTGGAATCTACATTTCATCTCATGAAATATTTTTCCAAATAAATTATAATTCCTCACCAAATGAACTTTTCATTTGAATTCTCCATCCAAAATCAATTCTCTAATTTAATTAAATTAAACACTTTAATTTAGTTATATATCCTTTGACTTAACTCTTAAGTCAAAGTGCTTAACTCTTTAATCTAGTCAAGATTAATTCAACTCTTAAATTAATTTGACCAATTGATAGTCATCTGGCACCAATTAATTAAATCTTAATTAATTGGTCTTAATTTAACTCTGAGATTAATTTGACCAATTTAACATTTAAATTGATCAAGCTAAAATGACATTAATTTTCGCCCATCCTCAATTTAGTTAAGTGAATTTTCTAACACTTAGAAAATTCTCCTTCATTTAATAGGAATTGCAATTAGCTTTTGTGTGTGACCCATTAGGTTCTACCATTCATTGGACATGGGCTCACAACTATTGTGACTTATGGAATATCAAATATTCTCGATAGTTTAAACTCCTTTAAACTAAGCAACTCAATTAAATTAATATCATTAATAGAAGAGTACCCAATCTCCATGGTAGATGTCCAACCTCAAGCCCATGAAGCCTAACTAATTGGCCAAAATGAATGCTCTTAGAGAACTATTCTAGCACTACGCGTACATACAAATACGGTCATTTCGTCTCCTATCTCCATGAAACGGGCCTAGGGCAAGATATTTGCCAACTCCCTAATAGCCTCGATACTGTGCTTGTATTCTCAATATTTGACTCTCTTTGGTGACCTCATCTTTGGAAAACTCTTTTTCAAATTGTCACAGCACCTTGCATAAGGATTTCTTGGAATCGATCATTATAGAATACAAAGGAGATGGACTCGCCCTTCACAATGGCGAGGAGTTGGATCCCACCTTAGATCTCATAAACCTCCATGTCTAAGTAGCTCATACCCAATCTCCATTGAAATGCCTGCTAAAAGTGGCCAAGGAAGAGTTAAAGCATGAGGACCTAAATATAAAGTTACCATGGATCCTCAAGTCAAAAGACTAATTATATACACTAGTATAGGCTAGAGAATTAGCTACTACTGACTTGCCACTATGACTATCTAGTGGGATCTCCTGGCCGGTCTTTAGTGAACTTGTTCTCTAACAAGCATCCATATTTCATATGGTATCGTTCATGGAATGGAGTAATCCAACCTTTGGATTTATGCATCGTTAGTGCAAGTCTATCCGGATCTTAAATGCCCTGTCTCATAAGGTCCTACGATTTGGAAGATTTAATATCACGATCGTGTAAGACTTATTCCATGATCACTACCCAGTGCGTGACCAAGTCCCATAGTCTTGTGTGATCTAAGGGCTTCAACTAGATGCCAATGAAGTAAATATATGAATAAGTGAAGATGGCCATTTTATTGAATATTATTCAACCAAGATTGTCTTACAAGGGAATAGTTTACTTGACCAATCTAATTAGCTTGCAGGGCACTATTCCAACAATTTCCCACTTGCCCTAAAGTCAATGCCCCATAGTCTTAAGACCAATCTTCTCAAGATATCCTTCGAAGACCTTTTGCGATAGGGGTTTAGTAAGTGGATTTGCTTTATTCTCTTTCGAGGCAACTCTCTCCACTCAGATGTTGCCTCTATCAATGATCTCGTAGATCAATTGATGTCTCCTCAAAATATGCCTGGATTTTTAATGAGATCTTGGCTGTTTAGCTTGCGCTACTACCTCGTTGTTGTCACAAAAGATAATTACTAGCTCAGCAATGCTAGGCACTATATTCAACTCTTGAATGAAAATTTTCATCCAAACACCATATTTTACATTTTTTGAAGCTGTAATATATTATACTTTTGTGGTAAAATCAGCCGTGGTGTCTTGTTTGGAACTCTTCCAACTTACCATGTTGCCATTAGGACAAAATATGAATATAAAAGTGTAGTTTAGGTCATCTACATCGGATTAGAAACTAGAATCTGAAAACCCCTCGCGTTTCAATTTTCCATTGCCGTATACAAGAAACAAGTCCTTAGTCCTTCTCAAGTACTCAAGGATTGCTTTCACGGCCATCCAATAACTCTCACCGGGATTGAACTGGAAAAGACTCATAACACTTAGAGTGTGTGCCACATCTGGCCTCGTACATTGAACTGCATACATTATGGTCCCAATGGCGAGGCATGAGATATTTAGGACATCCTTTGTCTCTCGGATTTAGTCTTGAGGGCTATAGACTTGGAGAGACGAAGATATGTCCCATAAGGAGGAATCTCTTCTTGGATTCTTCCATGCTAGACCTCTTTAGTATCTTGCCAATGAATGGGATTTGGGATAGCCCCAGCATCCTCTTAGATCTATCTCCATAGATATGTATTCCCAATACATAGGATACTTCTTCTAAATCCTTCATGGAGAATTGTGTAGATAACCATACTTTAGTATACTCTGATATTCTTGCATCATTCCCAATGAGAAGGATGACATCGATATAAAGCACAATAAACTATATGCTACTGCTATTAGCCTTTTTATACACACAAAGTTCATATATAATTTTGACAAAGCCAAATGATTTACTGTCTTATCAAAACGTATGTTCCATAATCAGGACGCTTGCTTGAGACCATAAATAGACTCTAGAGCTTGCAAACCTTTTGCTAACTCCCCTTGCATGTAAAACTTTATAGTTGCTCCATATATATTTCTTATTCAATATTTCCATTCAGGAAAGTGATTTTCACATCCATTTGCCATATCTCATAGTCATAAAATGTGGCTATGGAAAGTAAAATTTGAATAGACTTAGGTATTGCAATTGGTGAAAAGTTTCATCAAAATCAATGCCCGACCTTTGAGTATAATCTTTTGCCACTAGTTGCGCTTTAAAGGTCACACCTCTCCATCAACTCCTAGCTTTCACTTATAGATCCGTTTGCAACCAGTGGGAACTATTCCCTCGATGGATCTACTAAAGTCCATACTTTGCTGGAGTACATGGAGTTCATTTTGAATTTCAAGGCTTCATGCCAATGTCCAAATTAGCTTTCTCATAGGTCTTAGGATCTATATCCAATTGGCTCGTCTCATAAAATAATCTAAACCTTTCAGGTTTCTTCTTGATTCGATCTGACCTTCTCAGAGGTTGCGTGTTGGGCTCTTACGTTTATTTGTTTCCACTGCTTGTAGGATTTGTTGATCATTTTGAACCTCATCAAGTTCAAGGACAATGCCTTTTCTATCTAATAGAAATTCCTTTTCCAAAAAGTAGGCATTCCTTGAAACAAACACATTTTGTTCTAAGGGATCATTAAAGTAATTACCCATAGACTCTCTAGGGTATCCCACAAATTTGCACAAGATGGATTACTATCCAACTTGTCTTCTACTAAATGTCTCACGTATGCGGGAGACCCCAAACCTTTGGATAATTGTAAGAGGATGCTTTGCCAAACCACATCTTATGCGGTGTTTTTGGCATTGACTTTGAGGGTACTATATTTAGTAGTCTCGCCACTATATTTAAGGTATATCCCCAAAATGATATGGGCACATCGAAAAAGCTCATCATGGAATGCACCATGTCCAACACGATACGATTTCTCCTCTTGGCTACTCCATTGTGTTAGGGTATGTTGGGTGGAGTCCATTGAGAGATAATTCCATTCTTTTTTAGATAATCCAAGAATTCAGTACTTAAGTATTCGCCACCTCAATCCAATCGAAGAGCTTTAATACTAAGTCCTTTATGCTTTTCTATTGCACATCGGTACTCTTTGACCTTTTCAAAGGCTTCAGATTTGTACTTCATAAGATACACATGTCCGAATCGAATATAATCATCGATGAAGTTAATGAAGGTAGAATAGCTTCCTTGCTCACTAACTATTAGTGGACCACAAACATCCGTATGGATCAAATTCAAAGGATTTGTGGTTTGCTCCATTTGTCCTACAAAAAGAGCTTTGGTCGTTTTTCCCTTTAAATAAGATTCACAAGTAGAAAGGTCTTCAGTGCCACAAACGTTTAGTGCTTTGAGAGTTTCCATTTTGCTCATCCTATTTTTAGAGATATGTCCAAATCTTGTATGCCATAGAATGTCATCTTCTTGGTTATTTAACTTTCTTTTACTTGATTGAATGTGCATTAATGAATTTTGAGAATCAAGTGTGTATAATCCGTTATTTAATGTACCTTGTGCAATTAAAAAACCATTTTTAATGCTTTCAATATCCTGTTCAATATAGAAAAATTATATCCTTCATTATCAAGAACGGGAATTGATATAATGTTCTTAACAAGATAGGGTATATAATAGCAAGGATGTATGCAAACATTCCCTAAGTCTAACTTGATAACACCTTGGACCATGGTGGCAACTATTGCTCCATTTCCTAGGCAAAAAATCATATCCCCTTCGTTAAGATTCATTCTTCTTTCCAACCCCTATAAGGAATTACAAAGGTGAGAACGACATGTAGTTTCAAATACCCATGTGGAAAAATTAGTCGTCAAGTGCACATCAAAGAAGTACATACGCTTGTTATGGGTGGCAAGATATGCTTTGCAGTTTCTTTTCCAATGCCCCTTTTCGCCACAATGGAAACAAGCAACATCGGTCTTAGCCTCATTCTTTTTCTTGACTCCCCCTGAACTCTTTAGGGGTTGCTTTCCTTTGGAAGAACGTTTCTTCCCTTTTCCTCATTTCTTAGCTCTCCTTGGGCCCTTAGATTGGAGAAGGATGCAATTATGAGAGGCTTATCCTTTTTCATTATTACCTCAGTGGTCACCAATATGTTCACCAATTCATTAATCGTAACTTCTTACTTCGACATATTAAAGTTCATAACAAATTAGTCAAATGAAGAGGGCAATAATTGGAGGATCAAATCTACATAGAGGTCATTGTCCATGATCACATCAAGTTGTCCAAGCTTCTTGATGAGTCCTGTCATTCTTGAGCCCGTGATCATGGATGCTTGGACCCTTTACCATCATTAACCTAAATAGCTCTCTTGACAAAGCGAACCTTTCGTGTCTAGTTTGTACATGATATAGCTCTTGTAGGTGTGTGTAGATCTCACTTGCATGTTTCATATGCTCGTGAGTCTTTTGGAGATCACTGGTCATGGAAGCCATCATGAGGCATCTAGTTTGTAGATCATCATCTACAAACTTGTTGAACAATTCATGAGCCTTATTGGTGGCATCATCATCCAAGGTGTTTGGTGGATTTGATCAAAGACATAGGTCTTCTTCTCGGAGTCTAGAATAATTTTGAGATTTCTCAACCAATTGCGAAAGTTTAGCCTTTTGAGTTTATTGGTTTCCAAAATAGTATGTTGTAGATTTTTAGCCATTTTGTTTTCGAAGATTTCAAAAATCTACAAAAGGCAAAAAGAAGAGTATAAGCATACTATTGAATATTGATATTTAAAAAATAATTGTTCATGGTCTTTCAAGCATATTATCCTGCCACTATTTGATCAAATCCTACATCCTTTAGAAGAATTCAAGAAATTACATTTTCCCAGTGAGAATCAAGATCATAAGGACTTGTAAGTGGACCCTTGCTTCGAGTGACATCACAAACAATTGAAAGGTAAGCAACACTTGCTAATTGCATATCTTGCAACTTTTGATATATTTTGCCTCACTTTTCATGTATACACCCCACTTCGAGTGCATCTACATTACTAAGTGTTAAGTCGCGCCTACCAATCAAACTTTGATTGGAGATCGCTCCACTACATCCCCCGCTTCGAGTGTCAATGTATGGGAAGCCTCAAATCAAAGTTGCATCATATGCTAAGTATATGCTCACAGCTTTCCTCCTAAGTGTGACCCTCACTTTGAGTGCTATCACACAAATTCAGTAGCATCGTCATGACATATACTATTGTTAGAAGGCATGGATTAATTAAAACTCTTTTAATTTGTACCCATTTTGACTTAATATTTGAGAGCACTTAGACTTTCCAAGCGGAGGGATTTTCTTGCTTACGAAGATCTCATCATATTATCTTCTTATTTAGGTTTTTTATATCCTAATTATGCATCTCATACATTAAGAGGATATGGAAAGCATAAATAAGTAAATGCACATAGCATGCTTCTAGGGTGGGAAGACCATGAGCCTAACCAAGTGATGCATTTAGAGCCATATGTGCACCACTTAGTTATTTTTAGTGGGTTGATTAAATCTAGCTATTAAATGAGTGTATCCCATACATTCATCATGGGTCTTTATGCCTCCAATGGTCTTCTTTGCTCCTTATTAACATTTACATGAGAAAGAAATCCTCACTCCTAGTGATTCTACTCTCATAACATTTACAGGACAGAAATTGAGAGGCATGCAAGCCCTTATTTAATACGACCCTTTTTAATAATTTGAAACAAATAAAATCAATATTAAAGGCTCGTGATTATCCGCATTCATTCATCATCCATTCAACACTTAAATGAACAACAAATAAATCAAGAATTGACATTCAATTCCAACAATTAAATACTAATCATATTAGCAAATAATGGTCAAGCAAAAACAAGCATAACATTTACACATCATATTTTTGCTACAAACGGAAATTAACTTTAACATGTTTTAAAAGCAAGCAAAAAGTGTCCAACACAATTTAAAGAACTTGCACAACAGTTGTGCATCTACTGTCTGTGATTCAAATCAATTTTGGTCACTAAAGGAACTAAAAAACAAGGCTCAAAACTTGTCTAACCTAATTTGGGCATTGCTAGCCAAGGCTTGCGCATTGCTAGACGGTAGCTCTCAATCACTACCTTGCTTGTGTGTTGCCATGGCTGGGTAGATCCCCTATTTAGGAGTCAAGACCGAGTCAGGCCATTTTTGGCTCAACTCTTGTGCATCAAAAACTCTAGAACAACTTCTAACATTAAAACACATATTATGGATGAAATTTTTAGATCTAAAACACCTTTTAAAATTGAAATTTCAAGTGCTCAATCATGCTTTCTAAAATAAGTTTAAGTAAGAATTATATTTTTTAAAAATCTCCAATTATCTCCAATCATATTTGATCCAAAAATGACCAAAACAACTAAAGATCAATTTCAACATGCTATATCAACATATAACATCAACCAATGCCAAATCAAAATTCAACATTAGCGATAATGAATTAAAACATACTCATCACATAAATTAACACTTAAAACACATAATAGCATGCTCTTAATTCATCAATCAAGAAGCCACATACAACATCATCCAAACACTCCAATCCATTATACGAACCGAGGAGTTGGTGATTTTGATCAATTAATTACATAAACCAGTCATTCAAACAAAAATCCAAATCTATGCATGATTTAGGCTCCAATACCATTTGTTGGCATGTGTAGCTCTAGGACATATAATAAATTATATTAAAACTAAATAAAACTAGGCTACACATATCCACAAGGATCTAAACATTGATATAATTCAGATTTGGTTAGGGAAATACCTTGATTGTAACGCCCCGATTGGGAGGCGCATGCTGCTAGTGAGGTGCTACTCACACAATGCCACATGTCATCATTGCAATAGAAAATCACTTTTGAAAATTTTGAAATAATTAGATCCTACAAGCATCTCCATCGGATACTTACTTCTGAACTGAAACATTTCAAATAACCCTTGGCACTTCTATCACCCTCATTGCCTCATGTGTAGTTGGGGCTAGTCTATCTTTATTACTTGTTCTTATATGGGGTAAAGAATAGATAGCAATAATAAAACAATATATGTCTCAATGACTTAGTGAGATAGTTTAGTGACAACAACTAAGTAACAATTTCACAATTATTATGTAAGAGACAAATAGAGGTATATTTATTCCCAAGAGTTGTGAGAGAATGTTTTAATCAAAATTTAGAGTGATTCATCTCACCACCGTCCCATACCAGTGATGAGACTTCACAAATTCACTATCTCTCATAGAGGAATTTTAAATCACGATTACGACCATAGGGGGTTGACATGTCACTCGAACAATCACTGTGTTTCTGTTAAATATTCGAGTTTTAAAATGTAAAATAAAATTAATAATCACTTTCACACTTTTGCTGTTGGTGGTTTTCCTACACTATCACTCCACTTTTGAAAACACGAAAATCTTTGTTCCTCCCAAGTACCAAGTGATAGGCTCGGACACTTAATCACTCACTAGGCATGGCTAGCTACATGCCTGATCCCGCTCATAGCCAACTACCTCCAGCTCTCTATGAGTAGGGATTATATGTACAATTTTGTACGGGTATCAACTGAAAGATCTGTCGTTGTGGACCGTTCCGCCCAGCCGTTTTTCATAACCGATCCCAGGGCCCACCCCCAAGCGTATTAAGTATATGATCACTGATAATGTTTAGTACATCCAACAACATATAATTTAACACGTTACTTTGCCCTGATAATTAATCTTCATTGAATAAATGCAGGGCTTTTCCAAGAAAACATGGCAATATATTTTCGAAATCACTTTCACCTTTTTCAACACAATCGCCAATTTTGTATAAAGCGACATGAGTAAGTATCAATAGGAGCGTTCAGTGTAAAAGGGGTGATGTGGAGTACTATTTTCATAAATTGTTAACTTTATCAAAACTTGGGTGGAAGTGAATTGCGGGGTGAGGAACCAATCATGTAAAACGGGTGAGGGACTCAGGTACGAATAGTTCAAGAATTACAGATAAGGATAAGAAATGTCCAATTAACTACTGAGAGAGTTCAAGAGCAGCAAGTTAATGTTACATAGGTAAATAGTAATTTTTAGTAGAAAGGAGGCCAAGCAGAGCCGATATACATGTATCAATGTAAATGTACAAGATAAGAATTGTATCCATCAAAATGGAGAGTTTAGGTAGCAATAATTTGAGAATTTCAAGCAGAAGGGACAGCTCAAACAAACTGACCAAGTGAACATGAGAACCAAGGAATAGCATAGAACAAGCACGTATCAATCACCGAATCTTAGTACAAATAGAACTAAGCGGCAAGACATAACAACAAGCACGTATGTTCTTTCCCCAGCAAGAAAGCTAATATAAACTCACCAGAAAAATGCAGAGGAATTCTTAATCGTCTAGTCACTCAGGTTCTGGCTTCTTAGTCAAATCGAGAGCACTGTCATAAAATAACTTAAGTTATCATTTCATCAATCTTCTGAGTCTTCACTATAAGTATAACGAATGTCATTATCAAACTTAAGGGTATTCTGACATAGTCCAGATAATTCTTAAATATTTAAATAGTCCATAACTTTGTTTCCAAATTAACTTAAAGTTCAATACACGTAATCTAAATCCAATATTGATTATGACTTCTCAATCATAATTCTCAATTCCATGTTACACTCAACTGTGCAAGGTAATCACTTATCATAGTCCTTAACTCGACAAGCCGATAAATTGGTTGTTAATATCTCACTAAAGTCTCAACGACACTCTAATAATTCATTTGAGCCGGTTAAATCCAATACTATATTAATTACAAAATTAATCTATAACTTTAGACTAAATCATAGCTTAACAATCTTAATCCTGATCACAGTCAACTTCATCTGAAAATCTAAATACATTCAACAATTCAATCGAATCAAAATTCGATTATTGAAATTTACCCAAATTGGGTCGAACCGGGACCAATCTCACATCAGAACTAGTCTAGATGAGTTTGGAATTAAATTTCGAGCAAACTGCACAGAAGCCGTCGTCAGGCGCTGCCATTGTGATGGACACTGCCACCACCAGCAGGCGCACCTCGTCGAGGCGATCACACCCCCCAGTCAATTTATGATTCCGACCACCGTAGGCCGGTCAATTGGCCGCTTAAAGCGGTGGCCAACCCTAACCTCCACCGTACGCCACCCTTCTCAATTCCACCAACATCGCACATCAAAACCAAAAATTAAACCTACCACCATCATACCTATCACCTTTGACCAAAGCCCATCCAACTTCGATCCATTTCCACTTCCAGACGGCGGAGAACAACCAACCCGCATTGAGCTTGCTGTTGAGAACGATTTTTTGGTCATTCTGCTTGTTGTTTTGGACAAAACTTGGTATATTTTTACTCCCTGAGCTGAAAGGAGCATGAATGTGGTCTTTGTTGTGAGTTTCGCGGTCAGTTTTCGGCGATCCACCGGTGGGGTATATTTGGGCCTTTTGTCCTTCATTCTATATATACAAAAGTATTTTTTAGCTTTCTCACTTTAGCCCTAGCAGTTCTGACCGGCTTCAGTATTACCCCAAAACTTTTAAACCACCTTCAGTTTAGTCCCTGGCCTTCAATTGAGTCCTCCAACTTTTAGTTCTTGCACTTTGACCCCCATAATTCCTATTTATGGACAATCAAGTCCAAACAAATTTATTTTGAGGTCCTCAAACTTTTATTTCTTTCATATTGGCCCCCAAAACTTTTGAAATTTTCGCAATCAAGTCCTTTTTATTTATTTTTCGAGCCGTAAAAATCCAATCAATCATCATCTTAATTTCTAAATCCTTATTTGTTCAAAATACTGAATTTTAGGGGTGTTACATTGATAAAATTGAAAATCAAGGAACAAGGAAGAACACTCTTCAACTCTTGAAGCTATTTTCTCAGCAGCACAGTAGGAACACATCCAAATTTTCCCAAGCTGAACTCCTTATTTTGAGCTAAAACTTTTACTGGAATCTCACAACACCTTGAAGATGATTTAGTTCAGAAATCAGCCTAATCAGATCACTCTAAGATTGCCCAAGATTTACCCAAAGCAGCTACAAGAAACTATTTTGCCAAGAGCAAGAGCAACCCACGCATTTTGCCTCTAACGTCACAGTCCACTCACCAATGCAAACTCCTTTTTCTCTACAACGTTATCTAGAGAAATTTGTAGAGAAATGTAGGAATGAAGGTTGGGAATTGATAAGGAAGAAGGAGAGAAGTTGGAGAGAACTTTGGAGTCTAACAATTAGATCTAACCACTAATAATTTTTTATGTTTGTTGGGAGAATTTTCCACACCGCAATATACTTGTGGCCGCCCCTCTTCTGTATCTATATATAGAAGGAGGATGGTGTGATGCCAAGGTGATATCACGCCTTCCTCAAGGTGGGGGTGCCACCTAAGCATGCCTGTTCATGTGATTATAAAATGTGCTTGAATTTGAATTTCGTTTGGAATCTACATTTTATCTCATGAAATGTTTTTCAAAATAAATTCTAATTCCTCACCAAATGACTCTTCATTTGAATTCTCCCTCCAAAATCAATTCTTCAATTTAATTAAATTAAACATTTTGATTTAATTAAATATCATTTGACTTAACTAAATATCATTTGACTTAACTCTTAAGTCAAAGTGCTTAACTCTTTATGCTAGTCAAGATTAGTTCAACTCTTAAATTAATTTGACCAATTGATAGTCATGTGGCACCAATTAATTAAATCTTAATTAATTTGGTCTTAACTTAACTCTTAAATTAATTTGACCAATTTAATATTTAAATTGATCAAGCCAAAATGACGTCAATTTTCACCCCTCCTCAATTTGGTTAAGTTAATTTTCTAACACTTAAAAAATTCTCCTTTATTCAATAGGAATTGCAATTGGCTTTTGTGCGTGACCCATTAGGTTCTACTATTCATTGAACATGGACTCACAACTATTGTGACTTATGGAATACCAAATATTCTCATTAGTTTAAACTCATTTATATTAAGCGACTCAATTAAATTAATTTCATTAATTGAAGAGTACTAAATCTCCATGGTCGATGTCTAACCTCAAGCCCATAGAGCCCGACTAATTAGCTGAAATGAATGCTCTTGGAGAACCATTTTAGCACTACGTGTACCATGCAAATACGGTTCTTTTGTTTCCTATCTCCATGAAAGAGGCCTAGGGCAAGATATTTGTCGGTTCCCTAATAGCCTCGATACTGTGTTTCTATTCTCAACGTTTGATTCCCTTTTGTGACCTCATCTTTGGAAAACTCTTTCCAAATTATCACACTGCCTTGTGCTAGGATTTCTTGGAATCAATCATTATAGAACACATAGGAGATGCATTTACCCTTCATATCGACGAGGAGTTGAATCTCATCTTGGATCTCACAAACCTCCTAAAGGCAAGTAAAGTACTAGGATCCAATAATAAAACTTCAAAAGTTCAAAATAACTAGTTCTTACAAGATAAAAAGGATCAAATCATTCTATGAATTCAAATTTAGTGAGAATGTTACCTTGAATAGAAAAATCTAAGGAGAGACTTGTGAACACTTTACAATTTTACAAACTGCAAGAAAACTGTGCAGCAGGAATGGAGCAATTTTTAACCACGTCAATACTCCTCCAAAATCACAAAAAATTACTGGAGCTTCTCAACACCTTGGGAAACTCACAGTAAAAAAAATTAGATCGAAAACCTTTCTGGATCTCCCTGGAAAAAATCGGCAAATCGGACTCTTTGTAAGTGGATCTCCAAACCGTAGCAAACTAACTTGTTTGCCTCTATTGATCTGATCCACACACCTATTAGATCTTCCAAAATCTATAGTTTGTGAGCTGGAATAAGAACAGAGATAAGCTATGGTGAGGCCGATTTTAGGTAGGGAAGAAGAAGAAGAGAGCAAAGCTTTCAACACTTGAATGCAATACTTGCAAGAGGCTTAGGAGGGAATTGCAAAGAATCTAATTCTTCACACCATTTGACATACTAACCAGTCCTCTCTCTCTATATCTATATATAGATGCTGAAAGGTGTGATGCAAGGTGGCATCACACCTTCCATGAGGGAGGGGGCGGTCAAGCTGCATTTGCCAAGGTGGCAAATGCAAATTCAAATCCAATTTGAATTTCATGTACATCTTAATTACATTTAAAATCTGATTTCAAGTTAATTAAGATGCTAGTTCAAATGAAAATTTCATTTGAATTTTCCCTCCAAAATGTGTTCTTCCCATTAATTACATTAAACTAAGTCAAACAAGCTCAACTCTTAAGCTTGATTTTGTTAACTTAACTCTTTAAGTTAACTTGACCTATTGATGATCATATTGGCACCAAATAATTAACTCCTTAATTATTGGTCTAATTTAACTCCTTAAATTAATTGATTAATTTAACACTTAAATCAATCAAGTCAAAATTGACCTTCAAAATTGATACCTCAAAATCGGTCCATTAGATATTTTCTAACACTCAGAAAATTTCCTCTATTAATTAGGAAGCTAATAGGCTTTTGTGTATGACCTAATAGGTTCTACCATTCATTGGACATGGGCTCACAATTCTTGTGACTTCCGAATATCTTATATTCATTTTAGTTTAAAACACTTTTAAACTAATCGACTTAATTCAATTAATCTCATTAATTGAAAAATACCCAATCTTCATGGTCGATGTCCAACCTCAGGTCCATGGAGCCTAACTAATTGGCCAAAATGAACGCTATAGAGAACCATTATAGCTTTATGCTTACCATGAAAATACGGTCCTTCTATCTCCTATCTCCTATCTCCTAAAAGAGGCCTAGGGCAAGATATTTGTCGGCTCTCTAATAGCCTCAATACTATGTTTCTATTCTCATTGTTCGATTCCCTTGTGTGACCTCATCTTTGAAAAACTCCTTTTCCAAATTGTCACACCACCTTGCGCAAGGATTTCTTGGAATCGATCGTTGTAGAATACATAGGAGATATACTCTTCCTTCACAAAAGTGAGGAGTCAGATTCCATCTTAGATCTCACAAAGCTCTATGCCAAGTAGCTCATACCCAACCTCAACCCGAAAGACTCGTTAAGTGATTAAGGAAGAGTTAAAGCATGAGGACCAAACAGAAGGTTATCATGGATCCTCAGGTTAGAGGACTCATAATATGCACTAGCGTAAGCTAGAAAACTTGCCAATATGACTATCTAGTGGATTCTCCCAAGTCCCGCATCATGAGTGATCTAAAGGCTTCATCCAAATGCAAGTGAAGTAATAAAGAGCATAAGATGAAGACATTCATACAAAGAATATCATTCAATCAAGATTATTTTACAAGGAAATAGCTTACGATCGACTTGCCACTACGACTATCCAGTGGGATCTCCTGTCTTCAGTGAACTTGTTTTCTAACAAACACCCACTAACATACACACATATCTCATATGGTTTCGCTTATGGAACGGAGCAACATCCAACCCTTGGATTTATGCATCGTTAGTGCAAGTCTATCTAGATCTTAGATGCCCTCTCTCATAAGGTCCTACAACTTGAAAGATTTAAGATCATGATTGTGTAAGACTTATTCCATGATCACCACTTAGTGTGTGACCAAGTCCCGTAGTTTTGTGTGATCTAAAGGCTTCAACCAAATACTAGTGAAGTAAAAAAAACATAACTACAATCAAGATTATCTTACAGGGGAATAGTTTACATGGCTAATCTAATTTGCTTGTAGGGCACTATTCTAACATATCCTAACTAAAACAAGCTTAAACATGAATCTCAGTGTGCTTTTAGACCTTACTATTGTCCTTATGCGGGTCAAAGTGCTCAGTCATTATTGATATTCCATTTCTTGTTAGCCACTTGAAAGATGATCATAAAGCTGACATGCACAGTGGAAGTATTTTCAACCATCAGTATATCAAATCTAATCCACACGAGGTCGAGAACGCCACATGAAAGCTAATTATTTTCAGTTGTTTTTTGGTAGTATATCCGTCTGCATTTTGAAGTGTTACAATGAGAGTTTTAAGATCAATACAGATAAAACTGCTTTTACATTGTTTGGAATAGGAATAGAGAAAATAAAAATCTTCTCAAATGCAAATTCATATAACTCCAATAATCAAGTTTACCCAGGAGCAACTTTATGCAAGTGTTAGTTTGCGGTGTGTGTATATATATTCATTTGGATAACATGTTTAAGTATCAAAAAAAGCATATATTATTTTCAAAGCCAATCGAATTCGTTATTATTCTCTTGATTATCACACATTAGAATATTAATTTGTCCATTCTTATATATGATGCATTCATATTATGTGCATTTTTCTAGTCCTCAAGTGCCTTAGGACTATGGTGAGGCATATTAATTGGTGCTATAATATGTCTCTTTAGTTAAATTTTAACTATTCCTAAATATAAGTTGGGGTCATTAGAGAAGAGTTTTTGGCTAAAGATTTGACCATTATCAATACCAATCAAAATGATTAACGTTATCATTCTCATGACTATCACTTTTTACTCTATGATTGGGAACCTAAACTTAAAAATTTCACTCAATGTAACAATGTAGAAATATTTCTGATCCTCATTCAGAATACTTTATTAAAGAGCATAGGTAATATTTCCTGGTTATAAGGTTGAGTCAAATATGTTGACATGAACAAGATGAACTAGATTAGTCCTCCGTAACTGTAAGTTCCAAAAGTGTCAAGTTAGTCCATGAAGTTAGTATACATTGGAAGTTCATTCATTAGCCAAATGAAATCCAACTATTGATGTTCCAGGTGATGATTCTTTATCCTGCCCATGGCAATTGGAAATTCCTAGTTTGATGACTTGCGAAATAGACTTGAGTTCATTGATCAACCTCAAAATGAAGATATGCTGGATTGGTGAACATGTCAATGACACAGTTTAAAGTGCTATAAAACCTAATACCACTATTATATGTAGCGTTCATGAGTTGTTGGAATGTCTAGAATACTTGAATGCAATGTACCCTTCTATTCATTAGAGTTCCAATGGTCACACATTGTGTTCTGGGTGCAAACCTAGGGTACACAACAACTGTACAACCTGCAGGCACGAACTTGGAAATATCAGATATCTTGCATTGGTGAAGGTATATTAGCATCTGTCCTTACTTTAGCAAGCTTAAACTTGAATCTCAATGTACTTTTAGGCCCTACAATTGTCCTTATGCTGGGTTGGAGTGCTCAGCCATTAGTGATATTCCGTTTGTTGTTGGCCACTTGAAAAATGATCAAAAAGTTGACATGTACAGTGGAAGTATTTTCAACCATAGGTATGTCAAAACCAAACCACACGAGGTCTAGAACGCCACATGGATAATAACGATTTTCAGTTGTTTTGGGTTGTATTTCTGTCTGTATTTTGAAGCGTTACAATGATATTTTGAAAATTAATATAGATAAAACTACTTTTTAATTGATTGGAATAGGTATAGAGAAGACAAAAATATGCTCAAATGTAAATTCATATAACTGTAACAATCAAGATTACCTGGGAGTAGCGTTATGTAAGCGATATCTGGGAGGTATGTATATAAGCAATAGTCTGGGAGGTATGTATGTAAGCGATAGTCAGGAGCAACATTATATAAGCATATCATTGTTTTCAAGGCCAACTGAATTCATTATTATTCTCATAATAATCACACGTTAGAATATTAATTCGTTATTTCTTAAATATTATGCATTTAAATTATGTGAATTTTTCCAGTCCTCAAGTACCTTAGAACACCAATGAGGCATATTAATTGATACCTTATTATGTCTCTTTAGTTAAATTTTTACTATTCTTAAATATGAGTTAGGGTCACCGAAGAAGAGTTTTTGGCTAAAGATTTGACCATTATGAATACCAATCTAAATGATTATCGTTATCATTTTAATGACTATCTCTTGTTACTATGTGATTAGGCCCTGAACTTAAAATCTTAAAAATTTTACTCAACGTGACAATGAAGAAATGTTTTTGATCTTCGCTAGAAATTCTTTATCTAAGTGCATAGGTAATATTTTCTAGTTATAAAGTTAAGTTAGATAAGTTGACAAGAATAAAAAGAACAAGATTAGTCCTCTATAACTGTAAGTTCTGAAAGTATCAAATAAGTCTAAGCTGTTAGTGTACATTGGAAGTTCATTCATTAACAAAATGAAATCCAACTATTGATGTTCCAAGTATTGATTCTGCGTCCTGCCCATGGCAATTGGAAATTCCTGTTTTGATGACTTGAGGAATAAACCTAAGGTCATTGATCCACCTCAAAATGAAGACATGTTGGACATTAGTGAACATGTTAATGACACTATTAAAGTAGCCATAAAACATAATACCACTATTTCTAGTAGTATTTGTGTGTTGCTGGGATGCCCAGTGTGCTTGAATGCAATGTATCCTTCCATCTATTAGTGTTCCAATGGTCACATATTATTTTCTAGGTGCAAACTTAGGATGCACAACCGCTGTCCAACTGGTAGGCATGAACTTGGAAATATCAGATGTCATACATTGGAGAAGGTAGTTGCATCCCTTGAGCTTCTGTGTAAATATCAGAATTTTAGGTGTATCGGCATCTATCCTTACGACAGCAAGCTTAAACATGAATCTCAATGGGATTTTAGACCTTACAATTTTCCTTGTGTGGGGTCAAAGTGCTCAGTCATTGGTGACATTCTAGTCCTTGGCATCCACTTGCAAGATGATCACAAAGTTCACATGCACAATAGAAGTACTTTCAACCATCGATATGTCAAATCCAATGCACACGAGGTTGAGGACGCTACAAGGATTCTAACGGTTTTTAGTTGTTTTGGGCATTATTTCTGTTTGCATTTTGAAGTGTTACATTGAGATTTTTAAGAAAGATACAGATAAAATTGCTTTTACGTTGATTGGAATAGGTATAGAGAAGACAAAAATCTTCTCCAATGCAAATTCGTATAACTCCAATATTCAAGGTTAGCCCAGAGCAACTTTATGTAAACGTTAGTTTGTGGTGTGTGCATATATATATTTTCATTTGGATTAGTTGCCTGCTTTTATTTTCAACAAGTTTAAGTATCCACAAAAGCATATAATTATTTTCAAGGCCAACCAAATTCATTATTATTCTCATCATTATCACATGTTAGAATATTAATTCTTCCTTTCTTATAAGTGATGCATTTAAATTTTATGCATTTTTCGGATTCTCAAGTACCTTAGAACTACGACAAGGCGTATTAATTGGAACCTTATTATATCTCTTTAGTTAAAGTTTAAGTATTCCTAAATATGAGTTAGGGTCACTAGAGAAGAGTTTTTGGCTAAAGATTTGACCATTAGGAATACCGATCTAAATAATTATCGTTATCATTTTAATAACTATCACTTGTTACTATATGATTGGGAACCTGAACTTAAAATGTTAAAATTTTTACTTAAAATAACAATGTAGAAATGTTTCTAATCTTAATTGGGAATACTTTATCTAAGAGCATGGGCAATACTTCCTGGTTATAAGATTCTGTTTGATAAGTTGACATGAACAAGAAGAACTAGATTACTCCTATGTAACTGTAAGTTCCAAAAGTATCAAATAAGTCTAAGATGTTAGTATACATTGGAAGTTCATTCATTAACGTAATGAAATCCAACTACTAATGTTCCAGGTACTAATTCTACTCTGCCCATGGTAATTGGAAATTCCTATTTTGATGACTTGTGGAATAAACTTGAGGTTATTGATCCACCTCAAAATAAAGATATGCTGGACATTGGTGAACTAATGACACTGCTCAAGGTGTTGTAAATCCTAACACCATTTTTACATGTAGTGTTTATGAGCTGCTGGAACGTCCAATGTGCTTGAATGTGATGTACTCTCCCATTCATCAGTGTTCCAATAGTCACACATTGTGTTTTGGCTGCAAACCTAGGGTGCACAACTGCTGTCCAATTTGTAGGCTTGAAGTTGGAAATATCAAGTGTCTTACATTGGATAAGGTAGGTGCATCCTTTGAGCTTCCATGTAAATAATATAATTTTCGGGTGTATTAGCATCTATCCTTACTACAGCAAGCTTAAACATGAATCTCAATGTGTTCTTAGACATTACAATTATCCTCATGTGGGGTTGAAGTGCTCAGTCATTTGTGATATTCGGTTTCTTGCTAGCCACTTCAGAGATGATCTCAAAGTTGACATGCACAGTGGAAATATTTTCAACCATCGATATGTCAAATCCAATCCTCACGAGGTCAAGAACGCCACATGGATACTAACGATTTTCAATTGTTTTTGGGCAGTATTTCTGTATGCAATTTTTAAGCGTTTCAATGAGATTTTTACGATAGATATGGATAAAACTACCTTTACATTAGTTGGAATGGGTATAGAGAAGACAAAAATAATCTCAAATGCAAACTCATATAACTCCAATAATCAAGATTAGCCAGGAGCAACTTTACGTAACCGTTAGTTTGTGGTGTGCACATATATATATTTGTTTGGAATAGTAGCTTGCTTATGTCTTTAACATATTTGAGTACCCCAAAAGCATATCATTGTTTTCAAGGCCAACCAAATCCATTATTATTCTCATGATTTTCACATATTAGTATATTAGTTCGTCCTTTCTTATAAATGATGCATTTGAATTTTGTGCATTTTTCCAGTCCTCATGTACCTTAGAACTACAACAAGGCATATTAACTGGAATGTTATTATTTCTCTTTAGTTAAATTTTTACTATTCCTAAATATGAGTTGGGATCACCGAAGAAGAGTTTTTGGCTATAGATTTGACCATTATGAATACTGATCAGAATGATTATCCTTATCATTCTCATGACTATCACTTGTTACTCTATGATTGGGAACCTAAATTTAAAAATTATACTCAACGTAACATTGTAGAAATGTTCCTGATCCTCATTTGGAGTACTTTATCTAAGAGCATAGACAATATTTCCTGGTTATAAGGTTGAGCTAGATCAGTTGACATTAACAAGAAGAACTAGATTAGTCCTCTGTAACTGTAAGTTCCAAAAGTATCAAATTAGTCTATGGTGTTAGTATATATTGGAAGTTCATTCATTAATGTAATGAAATCCAACTATTAATATTCCGGGTGTTGATTCTGTGTCCTGCCCATGGCAATTGGAAATTTCTATTTTGACGACTTGCAGAATAAACCTGAGGTCATTGATCTACCTCAAATTGATGATATGCTGGACATTGGCGAACACGCCAATGATGCTGCTCAAGGTGCTATAAAACCTAATTCCACTGTTACAAGTAGTGATCGTGAGCTTCTAAAATGTCCATTGTGCTTGAATGCAATGTACCCTCCTATTCATCAATGTTGCAATGGTCACACATTATGTTCTAGGTGCAAACATATGGTGCGACACTGCTGTCCAACTTGCAAGCATAAACATGGAAATATCAGAAGTCTTGCATTGGAGAAAGTAGCTGCATCCCTTGAGCTTCTGTGTAAATATTAGAATTTTGGGTGTATTGGCATCTATCCTTACTACAGCACGCTTAAACATGAATCTCAATGTACTTTTAAACCTTATAATTATCTTTAAATGTTGTTGGAGTGCTCGGTTATTGGTGATATTTCATTTCTTGTTAGCCATTTGAAAGATGATCGCAAAGTTGTCATGGACAGTGGAAGTATTTTAATCCATCGGTATGTCAAATTCAGTCCACAAGGGGTCACGGATGCCACATAGATGCTAAGGGTTTTTAGTTGTTTTTAGGTAGTATTTCTGTCTACATTTTGAAGTGTTACAATGAGATTTTTAACATCATTATAGACAAAACTACTTTTACATTGAATGGAATAGGTATAGAGAAGACAAAAATCTTCTCAATTTTCTTTTATTATATATCACCAATAACCAAGATTAGTCGGGAGCAACTTTATGTATGCTTTAGTTTGTGGTGTGCATATATATATTCTTTTGGATTAGTCGCTTACTTCTATTTTGAACATGTTTAAGTATCCACAAAACCATATCATTGTTTTCAAGGCCAGCTAAAATTCATTATTATTCTCATGATCATCACATGTTAGAATATTCATTCGTCCTTTCTTATATATGATGCATTTAAATTATGTGCATATTTCTAATTGTCAAGTACCTTAGAACTACTACGAGGTATATTAACTGGAACCTTATTATGTCTCTTTACTTAAATTTTAACCATTCCTAAATGCTAGTTAGGGTCACCGAAGAAGAGTTTTCGGCTAAAGATTTGGCTTTCTTCAATGAATACCGATCAAAATGATTATCGTTACCATTCTCATGACTATCACTTGTTACTATATGATTGGGAACCTGAACTTAAAAATTTTACTCAATGTAACGTTGTAGAAATGTTTTTAATCCTCACTAGGAATACTTTAACTAAGAGCACAAGTAATATTTCCTGGTCATAAGGTTGAGCTAGATCAGTTGACATCAACAAGAAGAACAAGATTTGTCCTTTGTAGCTGTAAGTTCCAAAAGTATCAAATCAGTACTTGATGTTAGTATACACGAGAAGTTCATTCATTAACGAAATGAAATCCAATTGTTGATGCTCCAAGTACTTATTCTGTGTCCTGCCCATGGCAAAAAGAAATTCCCATTTTTATGACTTGCAAAATAAACTTGAGGTCTTTGTTCCACCTCAAAGTGGAGATATGCTGGACATTGGCAAACATGTCAATGACACTACTTTATAAAATCTAATACTACTGCTATAGGTAGTGTTCATGAGCTGTTGGAATGTCTAGTGTGCTTTAATGCAATGCACCCTCCCGTCCATCAGTGTTCCAATGGTCACACATTGTGTTCGAGGTGTAAACTTAGGGTGCACAATGGTTGTCCAACTTGCAAGCATGAACTTGGAAATATCAGATGTATTGTGTTGGAAAAGGCAGCTACATCTCTTGAGCTTCCGTGTAAGCAATTAATAGAATTTCAGGTGTATTGGCATCTATCCTTATTACTACAAGCTTAAACATGAATCTCAATGTGCTTTTAGACCTTACAATTGTCCGTAAGCAGGGTCACAATGCTTAGTCATTTGTGATATTTTGTTTCTTGTTAGTCGCTTGGAAGATGATCTCAATGTTCACATGTACAATTGAAGTATTTTCGACCATCAGTATGTCAACTCCAATCCACATGAGGTTGAGAACACAGATGAATGCTAACAATTTTCAGTTGTTTTTAGGTCGTATATCTGTTTGTATTTTCAAGCGACACAATGTGATTTTTAAGATCAGTATAGATAAAACTACTTTTACATTGATTGGAATAGGTATAGAGATGACAAAAATATTTTCAAATGCAAGTTCAAATAACTCCAATAATCAAGATTACCTAGGAGCAACTTTATGCAAGCATTAGTTTGTTGTGTCTGTATATTTATATTTATTTGGATTTATCGCTTGCTTATGTTTTCAACATGTCTAAGTATCCACAAAACCATATCATTGTTTTCAAGGCCAATCGAATTCATTATTATTCTCATTATTATCACATGTTATAATATTAATTCGTCCCTCTTATATATGATGCATTCAAATTACATGCATTTTTCTAGTCCTCAAGTAATTTAGAGCAATGACGAGTCATACTAACCAGAACCTCATTATGTCTCTTTAGTTAAATATTTACTATTCATAAATATAAGTTGGGGTCACCGGAGAAGAGTTTTTGGCTAAAGATTTAGCCATTAAGAATACCGATCAAAATGATTATCGTTATCATTCTCATCGCTATCACTTGTTACTATATAATTGGGAACTTGAACTTAAAAGTTTTACTCAATGTAACATTGCAGAAATATTTTTGGTCTTCATTGGGAATACTTTACCTAAGAACATAGGTAATATATCCTGGTTATAAGGTTGGATTTGACAACTTGAAATGAACAAGAAGAAGTAGATTAGTCCTCTATAACTATAAGTTCTGAAACTATCAAATTAGTCCATGATGTTAGTATACATTGGAAATTTATTCATTAACAAAATTAAATATGACTATCGATGTTCTGGGTATTTACTATTCGTAAATATAAGTTGGGGTCACCGGAGAAGAGTTTTTGGCTAAAGATTTAGCCATTAAGAATACCGATCAAAATGATTATCGTTATCATTCTCATCGCTATCCCTTGTTACTATATAATTGGGAACTTGAACTTAAAAGTTTTACTCAACGTAACATTGCAGAAATATTTTTGGTCTTCATTGGTAATACTTTACCTAAGAACATAGGTAATATATCCTGGTTATAAGGTTGGGTTTGACAACTTGAAATGAACAAGAAGAAGTAGATTAGTCCTCTATAACTATAAGTTCTGAAACTATCAAATTAGTCCATGACGTTAGTATACACTGGAAATTTATTCATTAACAAAATTAAATATGACTATCGATGTTCTGGGTACTTATTCTGCGTCCATCCCATGGCAATTGGAAACTCTTGTTTTGATGACTTGAGGTTATTGATCCAGCTCAAAATAAAGATGTGCTGGACAATGGCGAACATGTCAATGACACCGCTCAACGTGCTAATAAAACTTAATATTACTGTTATAGGTCATGTTTATGAGCTACTGGAATGCCCAGTGTGCTTGAATGCAATGTACCTTTCCATTCATCAGTGTTCCAATGGTCATACATGTTCTGGGTGCAAACGTAGGATGCACTACTGCTGTCCAACTTACAAGCATGAACTCAAAAATATCAGATGTGTTGTGTTGGAGAAGATAGCTGCATCCCTTGAGCTTCCATGTAAATATTAGAATTTCAAGCATATTGGTATCTATCCTTACTACAACATGCTTAAACATGAATCTCAACGTGCTTTTGGACCTTACAATTGTCCCTATGCGGGGTCAGAGTGCTTAGCCTTTGGTGATATTCCGTTTCTTGTTAGCCACTTGTAAGATGATGACAAAGTTGACTTGCGCAGTGGAAGTATTTTCAACCACCAGTATGTCAAATCCAATCCACACGAGGTCGAGAACACCAAATGAATGCTAATAATTTTCAATTATTTTTGGGCAGATTTCTGTCTCCATTTTGAAGCGTTACAATGAGATTATTAAGATTGATATAGATAAAAACAACTTTTGCATTGCTAGAATAGGTATAGAGAGGACACAAGTATTCTCAAATGAAAATTCATATAACTCCAATAATTAAGATTCGCCAGGAGCAACTTTATGTAAGCGTTATTTTGGGGTGTGTGTATATATATGTATATTCATTTGGATTAGTCTTTTTCTTCTATTTTCAACATGTTTAAGTATCCACAAAAGCATATCATTGGTTTCGAGGCCAACCAAATTCATTATTGTTCTCATGATTATCACATGTTAGAATATTAATTCATCCTTTCTTATATATGATGCATTTAAATTATGTGCATTTTTCCAATCCCCAAGTACATTAGAACTATGACGAGGCATATTAGTTGGAACCTTATTATGTCTTTTTAGTGAAATTTTTACTATTCCTAATATGAGTTGGGGTCACCGGACAAGAGTTTTTGGCTAAAAATATGACTATTACGAATACCGATCAAAATTACTATTATTATCATTCTCATGACTATCACTTGTTACTATATGATTGGGAACCTAAACTTAAAAGTTTTACTCAACGTAACATTACTGAAATGTTTTTAATCCTTATTAGGAATACTTTATCTAAGAGCATAGGCAATATTTCCTGGTTATTAGGTTGAGTCAGATAAGTTGATATAAACAAGAAAAATTAGATTAGTCCTTTGTAACTGTAAGTTCCAAAAGTATCAAATTAGTCCATGATGTTAGTATACATTGGAAGTTCATTCATTATCGAAATGAAATCCTACTATTTATGTTCCAGATACTAATTCTGCGTCCTACCTATTGCAATGTGAAACTCTTGCTTTGATGACTTGTGGAATAAACTTGTGGTCATTGATCCTCCTCAAAATGAAGATATGCTGGATATTGGTGAACATGTCAATGACACTACTCAAAGTGCTATAAAAGCTAATACTACTATTTATAGGTAGTGTTTGTGAGCTGTTGGAATGTCTAGTGTGCTTGAATGCAACGTACCCTTCCATTCATCAATGTTCCAATGGTCACACATTGTGTTTTGGGTGCAAACCTAGCGTGCACAACTGTTGTCAAGCTTGCAGGCATGAAGTTAGAATTATCAGATATCTTGTGTTGGAGAAGGTAGTTGTATCCCTTGAGCTTCTGTGTAAATGTCAGGATTTTGAGTGTATTAGCATCTATCCTTACTACAACATGCTTAAACATGGATCTCAACGTGTTTTTAGACCTTACAATTGTCCTTATGCGGGGTCGGAGTGCTTAGTCTTTGGTGATATTCCGTCTCTTGTTAGTCACTTAAAAGATGATCACAAAGTTGACATGCACAGTGGAAGTATTTTCTACCCTCAGTATGTCAAATCCAATCCACACGAGGTCGAGAATGCCACATGAATGCTAATTGTTTTAGTTTCTTTTGGGCAGTATTTCTATCTCTATTTTGAAGCGTTACAATGAGATTATTAAGATCGATACAGATAAAATTGCTTTTGCATTGATTAGAATAGGTATAGAGAGGTCAAAAATATACTCAAATGCAAATTCATATAACTCCAATGGTCAAGATTAACAAGGAGCAACTTTATGTTAGCGCTTGTTTGTGGTGTGTGTATATAGGTATTTATTTGGATTAGTCACTTGCTTCTGTTTTCAACATGTTTACGCATCCACAAAAGCATATCATTGCTTTCAAGGCCAACCAAATTCATTATTCTTCTCATGATTGTCACATGTTAGAATATTAATTCGATATTTCTTATATATGATGCAGTTAAATTATGTGCATTTTTTTGGACCTCAAGTACCATAGAACTACAACTAAGCATATTAACTAGAACCTTGTTATGTCTATTTTTTAAAAATTTTACTATTCCTAAATATGAGTTTGTGGTTATCATGATTTGGCTATTATGAATACCGATCAAAATGATTATCTTTCCTTTTTTCATGACTATCACTTGTTACTATATGATTGGGAATCCGAGCAAAAAATTTTTACTCAACATAACATTGAAGAAATATTTTTGATCCTCATTAGGAATACTTTAGCTAAGAGCATAGGTAATATTTTTTGGTTATAAGGTTGAGTTAGATGAGTTGACATGAACAAAAAGAACTGGATTAGTCCTCTGTAACTTTAAGTTCTAAAAGGATCAAACTAGTCCATGATGTCAGCATACATTGGAAGTTTATTCATTAACAAATGAAATCCAGCTATTGATGTTCCACGCACTGATTCTGCATCTAGCCTATGGTAATTGGAATTTTCGATTTTGATAACTTGCAGAATAAACCTGAGGTCCTTGATCCGCCTCAAAATGAAGACTTACTGGACATTAGCGAACATGTCAATGACACTGCTCAAAGTGCCACAAAACCTAACACCACTATTACAGATAGTGTTCGTGAGCTGCTGGAATATGTAGTGAGCTTGAACGCAATGCACCCTCCAATTCATTAGTGTTCCAATGATCACACATTGTGTTATGTGTGCAAACCTTAGGTGCGCAACCGTTGTCCAACCAACAACCATGAACTTAGAATTATTAGATGTCTTGCATTGGAAAAAGGTAGTTGCATCCCTTGAGCTTCTGTGTAAATATTAGAATTTCGAGTGTGTTGGCATCTATCCTTACTGCAGCATGCTTAAACATGAATCTCAACATGCTTTCAAAACTTACAATTGTCCTTACGCTGGGTCGGATTGCTCAGTCTTTGGTGATATTCTATTTCTTGTTAGCTACTTGAAAGATGATCACAAAGGTGACATGCACAGTTGAAGTATTTTCAACCATTAGTATGTTAAATCCAATCCACATGAGGTCGAGAACGCGACATGGATGCTAATGATTTTTAGTTGTTTTTGGGCAATAATTATGTCTACAGTTTGAAGCATTACAATGAGATTTTTAACATTGATACAGATAAAACTACTTTTGCAAATTAATTGGAATAGGTATAGAGAAGACAAAAATATTCACAAATGCAAATTTATATAACTCCAATAATCAAGATTAGTTAGGAGCAACTTTATGTAAGCGTTAGTTTGTGGGGTGTGTATCTACATATATATATATATTCATTTGGATTAGTCACTTGCCTCTATTTTCAACATGTTTAAGTATCCACAGAAGCATATCATTGTTTTCAAGGCCAACCAAATTCATTATTATTCTCATGATTATCACATGTTAGAATATTAATTTGTCATTTCTTATATATGATGCATTTAAATTATGTGCATTTCTCCACTCCTCAAGTACCTTAGAACTACCACGAGGCATATTAGCTGGAACCTTATTATGTTTATTTAGTGAAATTTTTACTATTCCTAATATGAGTAGGGGTCACCAGACAAGAGTTTATGGCAAAAAAAATGACAATTATGAATACCCAATCAAAATGATTATCATTCTCATTCTCATGACTATTATTTTTTACTATATGATTGGGAACCTATAAAAAATTTACTCGTTATAACATTACTAAAATGTTTTTGATCCTTATTAGGAATACTTTATCTAAGAGCATAGGCAATATTTCCTGGTTATAAGGTTGAGTTAGATAAGTTGACATAATCAAGAAAAACTGGATTAGTCCTCTGTGACTGTAAGTTCCAAAAGTATCAAATTAGTCCATGATGTTAGTATACATTGGAAGTTCATTCATTATCGAAATGAAATCCTACTATTTATGTTCCAGATACTAATTTTGCGTCCTACCTATTGCAATGTGAAACTCCTGCTTTGATGACTTGTGGAATAACTTGTGGTCATTGACCCCCCTCAAAATGAAAATATGCTGGATATTGGCGAACATGTCAATGACACTGCTCAAGGTGCTATAAAAGTTAATACTACTGTTATAGGTTGTGTTTGTCAGATGCTAGAATATCCAGTGTACTTAAATGCAATATACCCTCACATTCATCAATGTTCCAATGGTCACACATTGTGCTTTGAGTTCAAACCTAGGGTGCGCAACTACTATCCAACTTGCAGGCATGAACTTAGAATTATCAGATATCTTATGTTGGAGAAGATAGTTGCATCCCTTGCGCTTCCGTGTAAATATCAAAATTTTGAGTGTATTGGCATCTATCCTTACTATAACACGCTTAAATATAGATCTCAACATGCTTTTAGACCTTACAATTGTCCTTATGCAGGGTTAGAGTGCTCACTCTCTAGTGATATTCCATTTCTTGTTAGCCACTTGAAAGATGGTCACAAAGTTGATATGCACATTGGACGAATTTTCTACCATTAGTATGTCAAATGCAATCGACATAAGGTCAAGAATGCCACAAGAATGCTAATTATTTTCAGTTGTTTTTGTCTCCATTTTGAAACATTACAATGAGGTTATAAAGATCGATACAAATAAAACTACTTTTGCATTGATTGGAATAGGTATAGAGAGGATACAAATATTCTCAAAGGCAAATTTATATAACTCTAATAATGAAGATTAGAACGGAGCAACTTTATATAAGCACTAGTTTGTGGTGTGTGTATATAGGTATTCATTTGGATTAGTGACTTGCTTCTGTTTTCTACATGTTTAAGCATCCACAAAAGCATACCAGTGCTTCCAAGGCCAATCAAATTCATTATTGTTCTCATGATTATCACATGTTAGAATATTGATTCAATCTTTCTTATATATGATGCATTTAAATTGTGTGCATTTTCAAGTCCTCAAGTACCTTAGAACTACAACGAGGCATACTAATTGGAACTTTGTTATGCCAATTTAGTTAAATTTTAAGTATTCCTAAATATGAGTTGTGGTCACGGAATATGAGTTTTTGGTTATCATGATTTGACTATTATGAGCACCGATCAAAATCATTATCGTTACGGTTCTCATGACTATCACTTGAGACTATATGATTAGGAATCTGAACTTAAAATTTTTGCACAACGTAACATTGTGGAAATGTTTCTGATCCTCAATAGGAATACTTTAGCTAAAAGCATAGGTAATATTTCCTGATTATAAAGTTGAGTTAGATAAGTTGACATGAACAAGAAAAACTAGATTAGTCTTCTGTAACTTTAAGTTCCTAAAGGATCAAATAGTCCATGATGTTAGCATACATTGGAAGTTCATTCGTCAGTGAAATAAAATCCATCTATTGAAGTTCTAGTTACTGATTCTACATCCAGCCCATGGTAATTGGAAATTCCAATTTTGATGACTTGTGAAATAAACCTAAGGTCGTTGATCCGCCTTAAAACAAAGACTTGCTGGACATTGGTGAACATGTTAGTGACACTGCTCAAAGTGCAATAAAACTTAATACCACTGTTATAGGTCGTGTTCATAAGCTGCTAGAATACCCAGTGTGCTTGAATGCAGTATACCCTTCAATTCTTCAATGTTTCAATGGTCATACACAGTATTCTGGGTGCAAACGTAGAGTGCCCTACCACTGTCCAACTTGCAAGCACGAACTCAAAAATATCAGATGTCTTGCATTGCAGAAGGTAGCTGCATCCCTTGTACTTTCATGTAAATATTAGAATTTTGAGCGTATTGGCATCTATCTTTACTACAGCACACTTAAACATGAATTTAAACATGCTTTTAGATCTTACATTTGTCCATATATGGGATCGGAGTGCTCAGCCTTTGGTGATATTCCGTTTCTTGTTAGCCACTTGTAAGATGATCACAAAGTTGACTTGCATAGTGGAAGTATTTTCAACCATCAGTATCTTAAATCCAATCCACATGAGGTCGAGAACGCGACATGGATGCTAAAGGTTTTTAGTTATTTTTGGGCAGTAATTATGTCTGCATTTTGAAGCATTACAATGAGATTTTTAACATTAATACATATAAAACTACTTTTGCATTAATTGGAATAGGTATAGAGAAGACAAAAATATTCACAAATACAAATTTATATAACTCCAATAATCAAGATTAGCTAGGAGCAACTTTATTTAAGCGTAAATTTGTGGGGTATGTATATATATATATATATTCATTTGGATTAGTCACTTGCCTCTGTTTTCAACATGGTCAAGTATCTACAAAAGCATATAATTGTTTTCAAGGCCAACCAAATTCATTATTATTCTCATGATTATCACACGTTAGAATATTAATTCGTCCTTTCTTATATATGGTGCACTTAATATATTTGTATTTTTCCAATCCTCAAGTAACTTAGAACTACGATGAAGCCTATCAACTGAAACCTTATTATGTCTCTTTAGTGAAACTTTTACTATTCCCAATATAAGTTGGGGTCGCCAGACAAGAGTTTTTGGCTAAAAGTTTGACTATTATGAATACGAACAAAATGATTATTGTTATCATTCTCATGACTATCAATTGTTACTATATGATTGGGGACCTAAACTTAAAAATTTTAGTCAACGTAACATTGCGGAATTATTTCTGATCCTCATTGGGAATACTTTACCTAAGAGCATAGGCAATATTTCCTAGTTATAAGGTTAGGTTTGATAAGTTGACATGAACATGCAGAAGTAGATTAGTCCTCTGTAACTGTAAGTTCCAAAAGTATCAAATTAGTCCATGATGTTAGTATACATTGGAAGTTCATTCATTAACGAATGAAACATGACTATCGATGTTCTGGGTACTTATTCTACATCCATCCCATGGCAATTGGAAACTCCTACTTTGAAGACTTGCAAAATAAACTGAGGTCATTGATCCATCTCAAAATGAAGATGTGCTGGACACTAGTGAACAAGTCAATGTCACTGCTCAAAGTGTCATAAAACTTAATACTACTGTTATAGGTCGTGTTGGTGAGCTGCTAGAATGCCCAGTGTGCTTGAATATAATATACCCTCTCATTCTTCAGTGTTCCAATGGTCATACATAGTGTTCTGGGTGCAAACGTAGGGTGCTCTACCGCTGTCTAACTTGCAAACACGAACTTGAAAATGTTATATGTCTTGTGTTAGAGAAGGTAGCTGCATCCCTAAAACTTCCATGTAAATATCAGAATTTCTAGCGTATTGGCATCTATCCTTACTACAACACACTTAAACATGAATCTCAATGCACTTTTAGACCTTACAGTTGTCCCTATACGGGGTTGGAACCTTTAGTGATATTCTGTTTCTTGTTAGCCACTTGTAAGATGATCACAAACTTAACTTGCATAGTAGAAGTATTTTCAACCATTAGTATGCCAAATCTAATCCACACGAGGTTGAGATGCTAATTATTTTCAGTTGTTTCAGGGCAGTATTTCTATCTCCATTTTGAAGTGTTACAATGCGATTAGTAAGATCAATACATATAAAACTACTTTTGCTTTGATTGGAATAGGAATACAAAGGACAAAAGTATTCTCAAATGCAAATTCATATAACTCCAATAATCAAGATTCGCTAGGAGCAACTTTATGTGAACATTAGTTTGTGGTGTGTGTATATATATTCATTTAGATTAGTCACTTGCATTTATTTTCAACATGTTCAAGTATCCACAAAAGCATATCATTGTTTTCAAGGCCAACCAAATTCATTATTATTCTCATGATAATCACACGTTAGAATATTAATTCGGCCTTTCTTATATATGATGCATTTAAATTATGTGCAATTTTCCAATCCTCAAGTACCTTAGAACTATGATGAGGTATATTAGCTGGAGCCTTGTTATGTCTCTTTAGTGAATTTTTTACTATTCCTAATATGAATTGGGTTCATCGAACAAGAGTTTTTGGCTAAAAATTTGACTATTATGAATACCGATCAAGATGATTATCGTTATCATTCTCATGACTATCACCTGTTACTATATGATTGCGAGCCTGAACTTAAAAATTTTACTCAACATAATATTACTGAAATGTTTTTGATCCTCATTAGGAATACTTTATCTAAGAGCATAGGCAATATTTCTTGGTTATAAGGTTAAGTTAGATAAGTTGACATGAACAAGAAGAACTAGAATAGTCCTTTGTAACTGTAAATTTGAAAAGTATCAATTAGTCAATGATGTTAGTGTGCATTAGAATTTCATTCATTATCAAAATGAAATCCTACTATTGATGTTCTAGGTACTAATTCTGTGTCCTACCCATTACAGTTGGAAACTCCTGGTTTGATGACTTGCAGAATAAACCTACGGTCATTGTTCTCCCTCAAAATGAATATATGCTGGACATTGGCGAACATGTTAATGACACTACTCAATGTGCCATAAAAGCTAGTACTACTATTATAGGTAGTGTTAGTGAGCTGCTAGAATGTCCAATATTTTTGAATGCAATGTACCTCCTATTCATTAGTGTTCCAATGATCACACATTGTATTTTGGGTGTAGACCTAGGGCGCGCAACCACTGTCCAACTTGCAGGAATCAACTTAGAAATATCAGTTGTTTTGCGAAGGAGAAGGTAGTTGCATCCCTTGAGCTTTCGTGTAAATATTAGAATTTTGAGTGTATTGGCATCTATCTTTACTATAGCACGCTTAAATATGAATCTCAACATTCTTTTAAACCTTCCAATTGTCCTTATGCAGGGCCGAAGTGGTAAGCCTTTGGTGACATTCCGTTTCTTGTTAGCCACTTGAAAGATGATCACAAAGTTGACATGCACAATAGAAGTATTTTCAAACATCAGTATGTCAAATCCAATCCACAAGAGGTCGAGAACACCACATGAATGCTAATTATTTTCAGTTGTTTTTGGGCAGCATTTCTATCTCTATTTTGAAGCATTACAATTAGATTATTAAGATCGATACAGATAAAACTACTTTTTCATTGATTAGAATAGGTGTAGAAAGGACAAAAATATTCTCAAATGCAAATTCATATAACTCAAATTGATGCAGATAAAATTATTATTGGATTAATTGGAATAGGTATAGACAGGACAAAATAATTCTCAAGTGCAAATTCATATAACTCCAATAATCAAGATTAGTCAGGAGCAACTTTATGTAAGCATTAATTTGTGGTGTGTGTGTGTGTATATATGTATATATTTATTTGGATTAGTCATTTGCTTTTGTTTTTTAAATGTTTGAGTATCCACAAAAGCATATCATTGTTTTCAAGGCCAACTGAATTTATTATTATTCTCATGATTATCACACGTTAGAATATTAATTCGTCTTTTCTTATATATAATGCATTTAAATTATGTGCATTTTTCCAGTCCTCAAGTACCTTAAAACTACGATGAAGCATATTAGTTAGAACCTTATTATGTCTCTTTAGTTAAATTTTTACTATTCCTATGTATGACTTAGGGTCACTGGACAAGAGTTTTTGGCTAAAAATTTGACTATTATGAATACTAATTAAAATGATTATCGTATCATTCTCCTAACTACCAGTTGTTACTATATGATTGGGTACCTGAACTTAAAATTTGTATTGAATGTAACATTGCAGAAATGTTTATGATCCACATTAGAAGTACTTTATCAAAGAACATAGGCAATATTTCCTGGTTATAAGGTTGAGTCAGATAAGTTAACATGAACAAGATGAACTAGAATGGTCCTCTGTAATTATAAGTTTCAAAAGTATCAAATTAGCCCATGATGTTAGTATATATTGGAAGTTCTTTCATTATCAAAATGAAATCCCTTTATTGATGTTCCAGGTACTGATTCTGTTTCCTACCCATTGTAATTGGAAGTTCTTGTTTTAGTGACTTGCGGGATAAACCTGACGTCATTGATACACCTCAAAATGAAGACTTGCTGGACATTGGCGAACATGTCAATAACACTGCTCAAAGTGCCATAAAACCTAATATCACTGTTATAGGTAATGTTCGTGTGCTGCTGGAATGTCTAGTGTGCTTGAATGCAGTGTACCTTTCCATTCATCCATGTTCCAATTGTCACATATTATGTTTCGGGGGCAAACCAGGGTGCACAATTGCTATCCAACTTTCTGGTATGAACTTGGAAATATTAGATATCTTGCATTGGAGAAGGAAGTTGCATCCTTTGAGCTTCCATGTAAATATCAAAATTTCGGGGGTATTGGCATCTATCTTTACTACAACAAGCTTAAACATGATGCTCATTGCGATTTCAAACCATACAGTTATCCTTATGTGGGCCAGAGAGCTCAGTTATTGGTGATATTTCATTTCTTTTTAGCTATTTGAAAGATGATCACAAAGTTGGCATACACAGTGGACGTATTTTCGGTATGTCAAATCCAATCCCCATGAGGTCGGGAACGCCACATAGATGTTAAAATTTTTTAGTTGTTTTTGGGAAGTATTTTTGTCTGTATTTTGAAGCGTTACAATGAGATTATAAGATCGATACAGATAAAACTACTTTCACATTGATTGGAATAGGTATAGAGAAGACAAAAATCTTTTCAAATGCAAATTCATATAACTCCAATAATCAAGATTAGCCAGGAGGAACTTTATGTAAGAATTTGTTTGTGGTGTGTGTATATATATATTCACTTGGATTAGTCGCTTGCTTTCTGTTTACAACATGTTTAAATATCCACAAAAGCATATCATTGTTTTCAAAACCAATCGAATTCATTATTATTCTCATGATTATCACACATTAGAATATTAATTCATCCTTTCATATATATGATGCAATTAAATTATGTTCATTTTTCCAGTGTTTTTTACCTTAGAACTACAACGAGGCATATTAACTAGAACCTTATTGTGTCACTTTAGTTAAATTTTTACTATTCTTAAATATGAGTTGTTGTCACCGGAGAAGAGTTTTTGGCTAAAGATTTGACATTATGAATACCGATCAAAATGATTATCGTTATCATTCTTATGACTATCACTTGTTACTATATGATTGGGAACCTAAACTTAAAAATTTTACTCAACATAACATTATAGAAATGTTTCTGATCCTCATTAGGAATACTTTATCTAAGAGTATAGGCAATATTTCCTGGTTGTAAGGTTGAGTTAGATAGATTGACATGAACAAGAAAAACTGGATTAATCCTCTATGACTGCAAGTTCCAAAGGTATCAATTTAGCCCACGATATTAGTATACATTGGAAGTTCATTCATTAACGAAATGAAATCCAACTATTGATGTTCCAAGTACTGATTCTGCACCCTGCCCATGGCAATTGAAAATTTCAATTTTGATGATTTGTAGAATAAATCTAAGGCCGCTGATCCACCTCAAAATGAAGACATGCTGGATAGTTGTGAATATGTCAATGACACTACTCAAAGTGCCATAAAACCCAATACTACTATTACTAGTAGTGTTCATGAGCTGCTGGAATGTCCAGTGTGCTTGATTACAATGTACCATCCCATTCATTAGTATTTCAATGGCCACACATTATGTTTTGGTTGCAAACCTAGGGTGCACAACCGCTGTCCACCTTGCTAGCATGAACTTGGAAATATCAGATGTATTGCGTTGGAGAAGGTAGCTGCATCCCTTGAGCTTCCATGTAAATATCAAGATTTCGGGTGTATTAGCACCTATCCTTACTATAGCAAGCTTAAACATGAATCTTAACATGCTTTTAGACCATATGATTGTCCGTAAGTGGGGTCAGACTGCTCGATCATTGGTGATATTCCATTTCTTATTAGCCACTTAATGTTGGAATAGTGCTCCACAAGTCAATTAGATTGGCATTGTAACTTTTCACTTGTGATATAATCTTGATTGATTGATATTCTTTAAATGGTCATCTTCATCTTGTCCTTATATTTACTTCACTGGCATTTGGTTGATGCCCTTAGGTCACATAAGACTACGACACTTGATCACGCACTGGGTGCTGATCTGAAAACAAAGCTTACACGGTCCTAATCTTAAATTTTCCAAGTCATATGATCTTATGAGACAAGGCATCTAAGATCCGAATAGACTTTTACTAATGATGCATAAATCTAAGGAGTTGGGTGTATGTTAATGGGTGCTTGTTAGGGAACAAGGAACTGAAAACCTGCCCATAATCTACTAGATAGTCGAAGTGGCAAGTTGGTAATGGCAAGTTCTCTAGCTTATGCTAGTGCATATAATTTATCATTTGACCTGATGATCCATGGTAACCTTATGTTTTGGTCTTTATACTTTGACTCTTTCTTGGCCACGTAATGAGTCATTCAGGTGGAGGTTGAGTATGAGCTATTAAGACATGGAGGATTGTCAGATCTAAGATGGGATTCGACTCCTCATCATTATGAAGGGCGAGTACATCTCCAATATATTCTATAATGACCGACTCCAAGAAATCTTTGCACAAGGTAGTATGACAATTTGGAAAATAGTTTTCCAGAGATAAGGTCATAAAGTGGAATCAAACATTTGAATAAAGATATAGAATCAAGGCTATCAGAGAATCGACAAATATCTTGCACTGGGCCTTCTTCGGGAGATAGGAGATGAAATGACCATATTTATATGGTACGTATAGAGCTAGAATGGTTCTCCAAAGGCATTGATTTCGGCCAATTAGTTGGGCTCCATGGGCTTGAGGTTAGACATCGACCATGGAGATTGGGTACTCTTCAATTAATGGACATTAATTGAATTGAGTTTGATTAGTTTAAAGGAGTTTAAACTAAGATGAATATATGATATTCTAAATTCACAAATAGTTGTAAGCCCATGTGCAACGAATGATAGAACCTAATGGGTCACACACAAAAGCTAATTGCATATCCTAGGTGATGAAGGGAAATTTTCTAAGGAGTTAGAAAAGTTCCTACATAACTAATTTGGAGATTGACCAATTGACACAGATGTTGTGGTTACTTTTTGGCTTGGTCAATTTAAGGAGTTAAATTGATCCAACTAATTTAAGGAGTTAAATTCGACCAATTAATTAAGGAGTTAATTATTTGGTGCCACATGACTATCAATTGATCAAATTAACTTAAAGAGTTAAATTAACAATTGTTAGCTTAAAAAGTTAAGCTAATTGACTTAAAGAGTTAAGTCAAAGTAATTAATTAAATCAAAGGAGTTTAATTTAATTAAAATGGAGAATTGATTTTGGAGGGAAATTTTGAATGAAGAGTTCATTTGGTGTGGCATTTGAATTTATTTAGATGACATTTCATGAGATGAAATGAAGATTCCAAATAAAATTCAAATGCACACAAATTCAAATTCACATGCCAACTTGTACGCTAGTTGGCGTCACCCCTTGAGGAAGGTGTGATGCCAAGGTGGCTTCACACCATCCTTCCTCTATATATGGACATAGAGAGGGGCAGCCAGCTGCAATAAGATGCATTACATTCCATGTGAATTAGATCTTAGAATTAGATTCTCTCAAATTTCCACACATTTTCAAGTGTTGCCTCATGAGTTGAAGCTTCACTTCTCTTCTTCTCCTACCTCCAATCCCAACCTTTATCTTTGCATATTCTCCTCTTTATCTCTAGCTGATATTGAGGAGAATCAGATATAGCATCGGTGTGTGGATCTTAACATTAGAGACAAGATAATTGGATTGCCAGCCTTTGGGGATCCAGTTTCTGGTAGCAACTTTGAGGCAGTTCTAGCGGACCTTTTCAAGTTTTGATTGAGCTAATTTTTGGACCGTAGATCTATCAAGGAGTTGTGGAGTTTCAGTAAAAATTTTAGCCCAAACAAAAATCATTTGGTTGAGGAAACCTGGTCACTACTATGCTACATAGCTGGAATGTAGTTTCAAGGTGTTGAAGTGCTTCTTCTAGCTTCCTTCATTTTTGTGAAAAATAAGGTAATCCTCATACCAAATCTGAATCAATGGAATTTTTGGATCCTTGTTATCATATGTATCCTAGTTAATTTGCATTTTTAATGCTTTGATTATTGGATCCTATGGCTACATGTGACTTCAAGTGGCATTGGCGCCTAATTCATGCTATGATTTGGATTTTTGATTGATTCATTCATCTCATGAATTGATCACCTTGATCGAACATATGGATTGAAGTGTTTGAATTATGTTGTATGTGGCTCCATGCTTGATGAATTGAAATTATGCCTAATATGTGTTTTAAGGTGTTAATTCATATGTTGAGCATATTTTAATTCATAGTTGCTAATTTTGAATGTTGATTTGCCATTAGTTGATGTTATATGTTGATATAGCATGTTTGATTTGGCTTTAAGGAGTTTTGGTCATTTTTTGATCCAATTTGATTGGAGTTTATTGGAGATTTTTGAAGAATGTGATTCTTACTTAAACTTAATTTTTGAAGCATGTTTGAGCACTTGAAATTACATTTTTAAAAGGTGTTTTGAATATGAAGATAATGTATGATTTGATGTTTAAGAAGTGTCCTAAAATTACTGGTGCGCAAAAGTTGAGCCAAAAATAGCTTAACTCGGTCCCAACACCAAAACAGGGGTGTTGCCGCACCGTGGCAGCACATAGGCAGGGTTGCGGGCACATTTGCCACCCAGCCATGCCCACACCTAAGTAGCAGCGGCCAGTTTTGGTTGGAATGAGTTTTGAGCCTATTTTGTATTCCTTAAACAACCAAAATTGATTAAAATCATGCTAGATAGGCGCACAAGTGTTGTGCAAGTTCTCAAAATTATGTAATACATTTTTGATTGCTTTTAAAATCTTGTTAAAGTTAATATTCAATTAGTGCAAAAATGAGATGCATAAATGTTAGGCTTTTTTTGCTTGACCAATTAATTATTTATGAGATAATCATTTAATTGTAGGAATTGAATATCAATTCTAGATTTATTTATTGTTCATTTAATTGTTGAATGAATGATGAATGAATAGGGGTGATCATGAGCCTTTAATATTGATTTTATTTGTTTCAAGTTGTTGAAAAGATTTGTATTAAATTGGGGCTCGCATGCTTCTTAATTTCTATCTTGTAAATGTTATGAGAGTATAATCACTAAGAGTTAGGCTTTTTTTCTCATGTAAATGTTACAAGGAGCAAAAAGGACCATTGGAGGCATAAAAACCCATGAATGTATGCGGACACACTCATGTAATAGTTAGATTTAATCAACCCATTTAAAATCAACTAAGCGGTGCACTTATGGCTCTAAGTGCATCACTTGGTTAAGGCTCATATTCATCCTACCCTAGGAACATGCTAGGCACATTTACTTATTTATGCTTTCCATATCCTATTGATGTATGAGATGCAAGGTTAAGATATAGAAAACCTAAATAAGAAGATAAAATTGATGAGATCTTTGCAAGTAAGAAAAACCCTCCACTTAGAATATCTAAGTACTTTCAATATTAAGTCAAAACGGATATAAATTAAAAGGAGTGTTAAATGACATGACGACGCTACTATCTTTGTGTGGTATACATCCGGATATGGGGGTCATACTTAGGTGGAATATTGTGATCATATACATAGCATATGATACATCTTTGATTTGAGGCTTCCCATACATTATACACTCAGACGCATGGGACGTTGTGGAGTGGTCTCGAATTGAAGTTTGATTGGTAAGTTCGACTTAACACCAAATAATGCAGAGGTTGTCTAATTAGGGGATCTACATGAAAAGTGAGGCAAAATACATTAAGAGTTGTATAGAGATGCAATTAGCAAAAGTCCACTTGCAAGTCCCTAGGATCTTGATTCTCATCAGGAAATGAGATTTCCCAAATTCTTCTAGGGGTGGAAGGATTTGACAAAATGTGGGAGAAAAACATGCTTAAAAGACTATGAACATGTTTTCAATATCGATATTCAATCACATACTTACATTCTCTTTTTTGCTTTTAAGGATTTGTAAAATCTCAAGAGCGGCTAAGAATTTGCTCAACATTATTTATGGAAACCAATAAACCAATCGGGCCTAACTTCGGCATTAAACTAAGCCTCAAAATCACTCTAGATTCGGGAAATGGATATGTGTCTTATATCATGGTGCTCTTTATCCCATGGGGATTAAAGTAGATTAAGAGACATGTGAAAAGTTCACAAATTTGGTTTAGGATCGTCCTATCCCATAGTCTCATGATGGCATCTACAAACTTCAAAATTTTCAAGAACATATAAATATTACCTTATTTTTATTTACAAGAGTTGTAAAACAAACAAGGTATGAAAAGTTCATGTTATCAAAAGAGATTTTTCAAGCTATGATAGATAAGAAGTCATGTGTCATTGACTATAGTCTAAAGATGATTAGGCTTGGAGAAGTTTTTTCAACTTAAACGTAGTGATGGACAATGATCTCCATGAGAATTTGATCCTCACATCCTCACCGAGTTTTATTGATCAAAGTGTTGATCAAAACGGAGACTGCTATGATAAGGACAAACTATTAATGCTTGTTTCCTTCTCCAAGTTTAATGGTCTATGGGTGTTAGAAAGGGAGGTGAAAGGAAGAAAAGTTCTTCTTCCAAAGGAAAGTAACCATTAAAGGCATCTAGTGGAATCAAGAAGATTGTAGAGGATATAATTGATATTTACTTATTTCTACTATGGCAAGATAGGGCATTGGAAGAAGAATTGCAAGGAATACCTTACAACCCATGAGAAGGGTATATACTTTATTGAAGTCCATTTAAGGATAAATTCTTCCTCATGGATATATGATATCACATGTAGTTCTTATCTTTGTAAGATATTACAAAGAATAGAAAAAAGAATAAAACTTAGTAATGTAGATATAATCCACCGCCTTGGCAAATGAGCAAGAGTTGCGGCCAAAAGCGATAGGCGAATAGTAAGTTAGACTTAGGGAACTTCACACATGTATGAGACCCTTTTTATAATGTACCATATCTTGTTGAGAACATTATTTCAAATTCCCGTTATAGATAGGGAAGGATTTGATCCTTCTATATCAAATAGGAAATTGAAGGCATTAAAGAATGGGTTCTTTAGTTGCTCATGGTGCACTTAACAAAGGATTATACATTTTTAGATTCCTAACTATCACTAATGCACATTCAACAAAGTAAAAATATTAGATACCCAAGATGATGCCATTCTTTGGCATGCAAGACTTGGACATATTTCTAAAAATAGGATGAACAAGTTAGAAGCTCTCAAAGCTCTAAATGTAAGTGGCATTGAGGACCTCCCTACTTATGAATCTTGTTGGAAGGGAAAAATGACCAAGGCTCCTTTTGTAGGACAAACGGAGCTATCCACAAGTCCTTTAGATTTGATACATATGGATGTTTGTGGCCTACTAAGAGTTGTGCGAGATGAGGCTACTCTTACTTGATCACCTTCGTCGATGATAATAGTCAATTTGGACATGTGTATCTTATAAAGTACTAGTCCGAAGCTTTTAAAAAGTTCTAAGAGTATAGGAATGAAGTAGAAAAGCAAAAAGAACTTAGTATTAAAGCTCTTCGATTGGATCAAGGGAGAGAATACTCAAGTACTGAATTCTTGGATTATCTAAAAGAAAATGGGATTCTATCACAATGGACTCCACTCAGCACACCTCAACATAATGGAGTAGCCAATAGGAGAAATCGTACCTTATTAGACATGGTACGTTCTATAATGAGCTTTTTCAATGTACCTATATCTTTTTAGGGATACGCTTTAGAGACAGTGACGAAGTTAATAAAAGTAGTACCTTCAAAGTTGGAGCCAAAGACGTCGCATGAGATATGGTATAGCAAAGCACCATCTTACCATTATTTAAAGGTTTGGGGCCTCCTACTTACGTCAAGCGGTTTGTGGAAGACAAGTTGGATAGTAAATCCACCTTGTGTAAGTTTATGGGATGCTTAAGAGAGTCTTTAGGTTATTACTTCTATGATCCCTCGAAACAAAAGGTGTTTGATTCAAGGAATGCCTATATTTTAAAAAAAACGGTTTCTATTATATAGAAATGGCTTTGTTGTTGAACTTGATGAAGTTCAAGATGATCGTGAAATCCTACAAGCGGTAGAAACAAGTGAGCATCAAAGAGCCTTACACACAACTTCTAAGAAGGCCAGGCCGAATCAAGAAACAACCCAAAAAGGTTTGAATTCCTTCATGAGATGGGCCAAGCGGTTTGTGGAAGACAAGTTGGATAGTAAATCCACCTTGTGTAAGTTTATGGGATGCTTAAGAGAGTCTTTAGGTTATTACTTCTATGATCCCTCGAAACAAAAGGTGTTTGATTCAAGGAATGCCTATATTTAAAAAAAAACGGTTTCTATTATATAGAAATGGCTTTGTTGTTGAAGTTGATGAAGTTCAAGATGATCGTGAAATCCTACAAGCAGTAGAAACAAGTGAGCATCAAAGAGCCTTACACACAACTTCTAAGAAGGCCAGGCCGAATCAAGAAACAACCCAAAAAGGTTTGAATTCCTTCATGAGATGGGCCAATAGGGTAGCGATCTGAAGACCTATGAAAAAGTTACGTCGAACATAGACTCGGGATATTGGCTAATGCCATAAAAACCTAAAATAGACTCCATGTACTCCAACAAAATATGGACTTTGGTAGATCCACCAGAGGGAATAGTTTCCATTAGTTACAAGTGTATCTATAAGCGAAAGCTTGGAGTTGATAAAGAGGTAATGACCTTTAAGGTGTGAATAATGGTAAAAGGTTACACTTAAAGACTCGCTATTGATTTTGAGGAAGCCTTTTCACTGGTTGCAATCCCTAAGTCTATTCGAATTTTACTTGTCATAGTTGCATATTATGACTATGAGATATAGCAAATGGATGTAAAAACTGCTTCCTTAATGTTAACATTGAAGAAGAAATCTATATGGAGCAACCACAAGGTTTTACATCCAAAGAGAGTGAACAAAAGGTTTGCAAACTCCAGAGATCCTTCTATGGACTCAAACAGGTGTCCCGAACTTGGAACATACATTTTTTGACTAGAAAGTCAAATCGTTTAGCTTTGTCAAAAATGTGTATGAACCTTGTGTGTACAAAAAAGCTAGTGGGAGTAGTATACAGTTTATTGTGCATTATGTCGATGACAGTCTTTTCATTGAGAATGAGAGATAAATGTTAGAGTGTACTAAAGCTAAAGCATGGTTATCTACACAATTCTCCATGAAGAATTTGGGAAAAACATCCTACATATTAGGAATATATATCTATAAAGATAGATCAGGAAGGATACTGAGGCTTTCTCAAACACCGTAGATTGACAAGATACTAAAGAAGTTTAGTATGGAAAAATCTAAGAGAGGATTCCTTCTTTTGGGACATGGCATTCATCTCTCCAAGTCTATGGCCCCTAAGACTCATGACGAGAGACTTAGAATGTCCTACATATCTTATGCATCCACTATAGGGAGCATAATGCACGCATTCGTTATAAGGAGTATAATGTATGTTGTTTAATGTACAAGGCCAGATATAGAATACGCTCTAAGTTGTACAATCCACTTTCAATTTAACCTCGATAAACGTCACTGGATGGCTATGAAAACAATCCTTGAGTACTTGAGAAGGACTAAGGACTTATTTTTGGTATACAGCAATGGAGAATTGAAACTCGAGGAATTTTCATATTCTAGTATTCAATCCGATGTAGATCACCTAATATCCACATTTGGATTTAAATTTTGCCTTAATGGCAGTGTGGTGAGTTGAAAAGAGTTCCAATAAGACACCACAGCTGAGACTATGACTGATGTGAAATAATTTGTGGTTTTGGAAACCACAAAGGAAGGTGTTTGGATAAAAATTTCATCCAAGAGTTGGATGTAGTGCTTAGCGTGCATGAGCCTATAGTTGTCTTTTGAAGACAACTTAGGACTTGAGCTAAGATCTTATCAGTGATCCAAATATAGATTAAGGCATTATCATTTGATATATGATATCATTTGATAGAGGTGACATCCAAGTGGAATAAAGTTGCCTCAGAAGAGAATATAGCAGAACTATTGTCTAAAACCCAAAAAGCAAATGGTCTTTGAAGGATATCTTGAGAACATAGGTCTTAAGACTATAAGGAATTGGCTTTAAGGCAAGTGAGAGATTGTTGGAATAGTGCCCCGTAAGCCAATTAGATTGGCATTGTAAACTATTTCACTTGTGATACAATCTTGATTGAATGATATTCTTTAAATGACCATCTTTATCTTATGTTTATATTTACTTCACTGGCATTTGGTTGAAGCCTTTAGATCACACAAGACTACAGGACTTTCTCACATATTGGGTGGTGATCATGAAACAAGTCTTACATGGTCGTAATCTTAAATTTTTCAAGTCGTAGGATCTTATAAGATAGAGCATCTAAGATCCAGATAGACTTGCACTAATGATACATAAATCCAAGGAGTTGGATATTGCTCCATTTCATGAGCAATGCCGTATGTGATATAGGTGTATGTTAGTAGAGGCTTGTTAAGGAACAAGGTATAGATGGCTTGCCTAGATAATCCACTAGATAGCTGAACTGGCAAATCGGTAGTGTCAAGTCGGTAATGGCAAGTTCTCCAGCTTATACTAGTGCATATAATTAGTCCATTGACTTGAGGATCCATGGTAATCTTATGTTTAGGTCCTCATACTTTGACTCTTCTTTAGCCACATAGTAGGTGGCTTACGTGGAGGTTGGGTATGAGCTACTTAGACAAGGAGGTTTGTGAGATCCAAGATGGGATCCGACTCCTCATCGTTGTGAAGGGTGAGTACATCTCTATGTACTCTATAATAATCGATTCTAAGAAATTCTTGCACAAGGTAGTATGACAATTTGGAAAAAGAGTTTTCCAAAGATGAGGTCATAAAGTGGAATCGAACATTTAAATAGAGACAAAGAATTAAAGCTATTAAGGAGCCGACAAATATCTTATCATGAGCCTCTTTCGGGAGATTGGAGATGGAAGGACCATATTTATATGTTACGTATAGAGCTAGAATGGTTCTCCAAAAGCATTCATTTTGGCTAATTAGTTGGGCTCCATGGGCCTGAGGTTGGACATCGACCATGGTGATGGGGTACTCTTCAATTAATTTAGATTCATTAAATTGAGTTCGATTAGTTTAAAGGAGTTTAAACTAAGATAAATATATGATATTCTAGAGTCACAAAAAGTTGTGAGCCCATATTCAATGAATGGTAGAACCTAAAGGGTACACACAAAAGTTAATTGCATTTCCTAAGTGATGAAGGGGAATTTTCTAAGGAGTTAGAAAAGTTCTTACATGATTAATTTGGAGATTGATCAATTGACACAAATGTTGTGGTCGCTTTTTGGCTTGGTCAATTTAAGGAGTTAAATTAATCCAACTAATTTAAGGAGTTAAATTAGATCAATTAATTAAGGAGTTAATTATTTAGTGCCACATTACTATCAATTGGTCAAGTTAACTTAAAGAGTTAAGTTAACAATTATTAGCTTAAAGAGTTAAGCTAATTGACTTAAAGAGTTAAGTTAAGGTAATTAATTAAATTAAAGGAGTTTAATTTAATTAAAATGAAGAATTGATTTCGGAGGAAAAATTCAAATGAAGAGTTCATTTGGTGTGGAATTTAAATTACTTGGATAACATTTCATGAGATGGAATGAAAATTCCAAATGAAATTCAAATGCACACAAAATTTAAATTCACATGCCAACTTGCATACTAGTTGGCGCCACACGTTGAGGATGGTGTGATGCCGCCTTGGCATCACACCATCCTCCATCTATATATAGATATAGAGAGGGCTAGCTAACTACAATTAGATGCATTACATTCCATGTGAATTAGATCTACGAACTAAATTCTCTCAAATTTCCCTCATATTCCTAAGTGTTGCCTCATGAGTTGAAGCTTCACTTCTCTTCTTTTCCTACCTCCAATTCCAACCTTTATCTTTGCATATTCTACTCTTTATCTCTAGCTAATATTGAGGAGAATCAAATATAGCATCGGTGTATGGATCTTAACATTAGAGGCAAGACAATTAGATTGCCAGCCTTTGGGGATCCAGTTTTTGGTAGCAACTTGGACCTTTTCGAGTTTTGATTGAGCTGATTTTTGGACCGTAGATCCATCAAGTAGTTGTAGAGTTTCACTAAATTTTTTAGCTTAAATAAAAAAAATTTGGTTGGTGAAACCTAGTTGCTATTATGCAGCACAGTTGGAAGACAGTTTCAAGGCGTTGAAGTACTTCTTCTAGCTTCCTTTGTTTTTGTGAAAAACAAGGTAATCCTCATACCAAATCTGAATCAATGGCATGTTTAGATCCTTATTATCATGTGTAGCTTAGTTAATTTTCATTTTTAGTGCTTTGATTATTGGATCATATAGCTACATATGACTTCACCTGAAAGATTATCACAAAGTTGACATGCACAGCAAAAGTATTTTCAACCATCAGTATATCAAATCCAATCCACATGAGGTCGAGAACACAACATGGATGCTAATGGTTTTTAGTTGTTTTGGGCAGTATTTCAATCTGCATTTTGAAGCATTACAATGAGATTTTTAAGATCAATACAAATAAAACTTGTAATGCCCCAATCAGGAGTCGCCTACTCCCGCCCGATGTGCTACTCATTCTATACCACAATCTTTCTAAATGGAAAAAAAATACATTTCTTAAAGTTCCAAAGTAATTAATTTCTACAATAACATCCATCGGATGTTCAACTGTGGACCGAAATATCACGAATCACACCTAGACCTTCTATCACCCTCATTACCTTATGTGTCGCCTGAGTTAGTCTATCTTCATCACTCACTCTTATCTAGGTAGAGAATGTAAAAAACAATAAAACAACATAGGTCTAAATGACTTAGTGAGCTAGTTTAGCAATAACAACAGAGTGACAATTTCATAAATATTTTATAAGAGACATATAGTGGCATTAAAATTTCTAGAAGTCGTGAAAAAAGGTTTTAGTCAAAATTTTAGGTGATCCACTCACCACCATCCCATACCAGTGATGAGACTTCACAAAGCTCACTGTCTCTCAATAGGGATTAAATCTCAATTACCACTAAAAAAGGGGTCGTCATGTTATTTGAATAATTATTTGATTTTTATCAAATATTCAAATTTCAAGGCTACTTTCATAATTTTTCCATTGGTGGTTCTCCTACCTTATCACTCCATTTTCAAAAATGTGGAAATCCTTGTTCCTCTAATTTTGAGTGATCGGCTCGGATAAGCAAGCAAGCATCGAGCATGGCTAGCCAGATGCCTCTACCAGTTCGTAGACAACTACCTCAAGTTGGCTAAGATACTGGGTCATATGTACATCATGTATGGGTATCAGCTGAAAGATCTGTCACATTAGTTCTTTCTACCAATCATCTTTCATAACCAATCCTAGGGCCAACCCCCTTACTTATGCATATTATGTAATATGTCCAACATCATTTCATTTAATACATAAGCTCGCCATGAAAACAAGTAATCAGTAATATGATGCCATGTTTATTCCAGGATAAGCATGGCGATGATAGAAAAATATATTTTGAAATCACTTTTCAATTTCCTCAACACAATTGCCAATTTCAAGTAAAGCAATAGCAATCAAAATCAATAGGAGCAAGAAATATAAAGTGGTAATGTGGAGTACGTTTCTCAACACATAGGTTGAAAGGAATCAAGAGATCAGGATATACATAGCAAGTATATCGGTTCTTTCCCCAGCAAAGAAATCTCATACTATTGAGTATAAACTCACCTGAAAAATATAGAGGAATTCCTAGTCGTATGATCGCTTAGGTCCTGGGCTCCTAGTCAGACGACCGAGAGCTATCATAAGATAACACAAGTTTTCATCATATCAATCCACTGAATCTTAAGTATAAATATAGTTAATATCTTTATCAAACTTAAGGTTATTCCGACACAATCCTAGTGATCTTGGTTTCGTGTCTAAATGCTTAAGATAGTTAAATGTGGTAATCCTTAGTTGCTTGAAGAGTTTACGTTCTTATTTCCTAATCAATTCAAAGTTCAGAATAAAATAACCTAAACTAACATTGTGATCATAATTCTTAATGTACTTAATTGTTTTTATTAGATTCCTCAATTAATTTATTTGTTTATCCATAATTTCCTCAAGTTCCATGGTATGTTGAAATTTTTAATATAGTCATATATCATTGTTCTAATTTGATGAGTCAGTAAACAAGATCTTATTTAATGTCCTAACGGTATTTCTTTGAGATGATTGAGTTTAATACTATAATAGTTATGAAATTAATCCATAACTTGAGCTAAATTATAGTTCATATTAGGACTAGGTTTGAATTCAAAACTTCAATTACATTTGATAAATTAATCAAATTAAAATTCAATTATGAAATTTACCTAATTGGATCGAATCCATATCCAATCTTAAACTGAAAATAGGTCAGACAAACTCAAAACCACATTTTGAGCCCTCTGTCAGACTGTCGCGGTAGCACCGTTGCCATGCTCCGCTGCCGGAGATAGAGACTGCCACCACCCACTAGTGCACCTCGACACCAGGAGCAAAATACCCATGTTAATTCTTAGTTTCACCACCTGTAAGCCAGTCAATAGCTGCTCTAAGCCACAGTCGAACCCTAATCCTCCACCATCAACAACTACCTTTAATTCTACACCACCAACCATGAAAACGCCAAATTGATGCCACCCGTCAACAGCCAATGAACTTGTGACCAAATCCCCCCTCAACTCAAAACTTTCCGCCATTGGAAGTGGCCCCAAAACTTTCTAAACATCTTCAACTACACCCCTCAAAATTTAAACCTCCTTCAGTTTGGCTCCTAGCCTTCAATTGAGTCCTTTAACTTTTAATTTTTACACATTGATCCCCTAACATTTTCTATTTCTAGGTATTTGAGATCAAATTTAATTATTCTCAAGTACTTAGACTTCCAATTTACTTACATTGACTCTCTAAATTTTATAATTTTGTGCAATTAAGTCCTCTTCTTATTTACAATTAAATCCCTTGATTATAAATATTTAATTCTAAATGGTAACTAAATCAAACCCAAAATTAATCTAATCAAACTTATCAATTTCATATTTTATTATAGTTTAGGATTTCAAAATTGGGGTGTTACAACTCTCCCCCTCTTAAGAGAATCTGGTTCCTAGATTCCTTTTTGAGATATGAAAGATCTTGTGGTGTCATCACTTACCATCTTACTATTCCCAAAGAAAATTTTATTGTAGATTCCTATCTCTTTCAATCCACATATTATTCTCTCCAATCTCCAATACTCTTACCTGTCGTAGAAAAGTGTGAATCCTTTTTATTGGAAATCACTGTTGTGAGTTTCCTCATTTACTCCTACTCACTTAAGCATCCCACATTTCATCAGGTGTTTGGAGTTGCCTTCCATATCTCATGTCTAGCAAGATCATCCGTTCCTATGCATCAAGTCTTTCAATTGTAGGTGAGATCATTCCCTGACAACCCTAAATTCATTTTAGGGCATAAACATAGTTAATATTTTTTCTTAAGTTTCCCAAAAAAGGATAAAACTAATACCAAGATTAATCAATCTCTTTAATTCTCAAAATTCACTACACCTCTATTCATTCAAAGATTAGCTCCTTTCTCAATTATCTCAATCAAGAGATCAATGAACTTAGGAAGATCATGTTTGATATGAATCGTCAAAGCCTAAGAAACCTTTATTCCTAACACATTCTTTAATCTCCTTCAGCTTATTGCGGTCCCAACTTTGGTATGATCAAAGTTTATTTCCTCTCAAGGAATTATGTGCTTCACAATACTTCAATTCTAAATAGAACTTCACATTTGCAATTGGACATAAAAATTTATTCCTCTCACTCTTTTGATTCAGATGTTTAGACAACGTACTACAACCTATATTTTTTCAGGAGATTCCATTAGCCCACAAAAGAGATTTTATTTTAGTAAGGCAACCCAAAGCGACAAGTCACATATTTCTAAGGGGATAATTCTACTTTCAGGGCTTAAATTTGCTTGGTATACCTATGATATCCTTTCTTGTAATCTAGTTTTGGTGAGAGCATAGACATATAAAACAATTCTGTACATTCTATAAGGGGAATAATATCTAGCACAAGCTAATCCTTTTCTTCATTTTCGAGGATCTCTTCATACCCTTCCTCATGTACTAAGGTCGCCAATCTTCCTTATTTAAATGATTCAATATATTCACCATCTAATAAAAAATCTCGAATACACCTATGATATTAACAAGCAGAACCTAAAGGACTTTGCATTTCTAACATATCTCCTATCCATTTTCAATCATCTAAAAATCTTAGTTCCAACAGAGTCACTTTGCTATTTTTGATTGACTTGTAACCTTGATCTTAGCAGGATTACCCTAATGTTCTTTCATGGTGTTACACACCTTTAAACATACATTTTTCCCAATTGATACTCAGATTATTAACTTAATACCTGATGCCGAATAATAATGTAGTATGGCTCTTCCCTTATTCCAAGTTCACTAGATGTCCTTAGTAGCATCATCAAGAACTAATTCAATAAATCAAAACATCATATATATCATGTCTGCAAATGTTGTAAGAGTCTGATCACTCAAACAACATTATTTCAATCCATATTACCTATATTAAGAATAAGGGGTAATCCCCAATATATCTCTTCCACGAACTTTTAGCTAAGAGCATTCTCAACTTAGTTTAACCTTAAATAAACTATACACCTTTACACTGACCTTAGTCATATGCATAGGGCAACGTATCATAATCCCATATTGAATGAGGCTTGTTTAATTCCTATCCTTGTAACGCAAGTCCTTATCAATAATACATGGTCATTTCTCGATGTTTTGATGACCTTCTCACATTTCAATCAATGTCATTATATTTCGGTTACTAATCCTTTCATAAACTTAGGCAAATAAAATCCTAAAAAATTATCTGAAGTATTTCCCATAAGGTCTTTTATTATATCTTTAGAGTTACTGATTTAGTTGAGTTTATCAATAAACCTGAAGAGCATCTTTTCAGTAAATACTATAAGATCATTAATCACTCTAAATGACATCTTTTCAGCTCATGGTACCCATCTCCTGTGGTAGGAGATAATTTTCAATGTATCTTTTTCCTCAAACTTCCAGCTACAGGTATCCTTAGCTTAACTTAACTTTAAATAAACTATAGGCCCTTACAATGAGCTAGACAGCTTATGGGAACAAGGTCTCGCAGTTTGATACTCAATATTTCCTAAACAGTATCAATAATTTAGGGTCCATCTCTTGGTACTCCAAGGATGCTTACACACCTTTAGTTAATACTTTTATGCTCTAATTGTCAATCTTCCCATAAATTTTGGTGAATGGATCCCAAGTACTCGTGGGGTTCCCCATAAGGTCTTTTATGGTACTTTAGAACCACCAGTCTAGTCATGTCTATCACTAGTCTTCAAGGTATCATTTTCCTATAATCAGATTTCATCTTCGCCTCCTTACTCTAAAACTTATTCACAAAATGGATTTGAGGACTTAGCGCCAACATCTATCTTTTCCCGAGTGTCTTCGCTCACAGTTGTTGTATTATGGTATTTGAACTGGTCGAGTTGATTAATTGACATCAATATGCTGCAGTGTAATCAATCTATGTCTGTGTCTTCTGGCACATCAAGATTCTGAGCTTGCGAAACTAATCCCAGAGCATTGGAGTTTCCTTCATTCAACCCGAGACATTCCTAAATAGTACTAAAGTTGCTACATTGTTGCAGAGCGCAGGGTACTTGAATATGTGATAGGGCACCTAGAATTCAAATTTATGCACATAGTTCCATTGGTACCCAAGCTGTTGACAATATGTATGTATATATATGTATGTTTATCTAGTTCTTAAGAGTACTAGGATTTTCTTTGTTAACTCATTAATTATTAAATCAATATCAAAGTCGTTATCTCATTTTTGAAGATACGGGATACTCAAAATGGGGTGTAAGACTTTGTGGAGTTCAGTTAATAGGTCGGTTTTAGCTATACATAAGCCTTACCTATAGTTCTATCAGTGCATGTATACAAATGAATTTTAAGGATATTTAGACTTTCAGTTAAGCTACCCAATGGCTTTAATTTAGGGTGAGAAAACTAGCTAGGTTTGATATATGATCAATGAGATTATTTACCTAATCATGTCTAATAAATGGATGTACGATAATGGGTTGCTCTGATGAATATGCTTATCCAGGTTTTATATTATTTTAGTTTCCCATAACTTAGGATTCTAGTCTTTCATTGTCAAGGGTTTGGGTAAGGTTTATCATTTCCAAATATGAATCTTTATTCTTTATTTTCTAGTTTCAAGTCTTAAATCTTTTTTAGTTCTGATAATTGATTCCAATGTACCAGTATAATAATCCCCATCCTTCCTCACTATCCTTTTTGCTAAGGTCCCAAATGAAATCTTTATATCTTGCATTTCCATTTTGTCTCTTCAGTTTCCTTTTTGTTGATTCCTATATCCTTACCTGATATTTTCCTTTAGGCTTCCAACACCAACTCTAGATTTCTTCAACATCCTTTAACAAACGTTACCCCCTTCTCCTCAAATCACACGTTTTGTTTACAACTTCATTCTTTTAGGCACTTTTCTCCCATTTAGTTTGCCATCATCATGTGCTCATACTAACGAGCTTTCTTACTATTTATAAGTTAATTTCCCCAACATCTAAGTCATAACATACACAGTTATTAGTCATTTTTTCCTTAGAAGATCCCTTCATGGGAAATATTCCTTATTTCTCTTTCAAATATCATAATGCAGTTATACCAGTCAACTTTATTTCAATAGTATTGTTTTCTTTGAAACAACAATACCCTATGGGCCTCAACCATACTTATAACCAAAATATAGATTATTCCAGAATGATCCTTGGCTTTCCAAGTTCCATTATCACAAATACACCGACACCATAATGTGATACCAAGAATATCATTCCACCAAACATCACTAGAGTCATATGCTTGATATCTCAAAAGTAGTGGATTAGATACTAGTTGGCCATCCTAATACCAATCCTTTCCTCTTTGACATCAAGCAAAATCCCATAAGTTCACGTCCTAACTAGATTTTCACATCAATCTTAGCCCTTGTAAACCTAAATTTGCATATTCCAAAGAGACTCGAGTTATCGATATACCATTTCCCAAATAGTCATATCATCTTTGTCACAAAATATTTTTATGTCCAAAATATCAATCTGAAAGATCTTCTACTTATCAAATTCATCTCTATCTAAAACGACCATCGATTCACATACCGACTAGAGTGCTCCCAAACAAGCTGACCTCTAATACAAGTCCCCAAGAAGGTTATTCCTCCCAAATATAAAAAGTCACATGCTCGATACCTTAGGAGTTATGCATTATTCATTGGTCGGCCGCCCTACCATAGCCCTTGACATTCTTCAAACCGAACACCATCCCAAAAATTCATTTCCTAATCAAATTTTAGGATCATGCTTAATCTCCACAAATCAAAACTTCCATATTTTGAGGATCATACCTCTAGCATAGCTCAGGTTTTCAAACCTAAGCTCTAATACCACCTCTGTAATGCCCTGATTGGGAAGCGCCTGCTCCCGACTGAGGTGCTACTCATTCTAGACCACAATATTTCTGAATGGAAAAGAAATACAATTCTTAAAGTTCCAAAGTAATTAATTTCTACAATAACATCCATCAGACGTTCGACTATGGACCAAAATATCACAAATTACACCTAGAACTTCTATCACCTTCATTACTTTATGTGTCACCTGGTTAGTCTATCTTTGATACTCAATCTCATATGGGGTAAATAATGTAAAATAACAATAAAACTACATAAGTCCGAATGACTTGGTGAGCTAGTTTATTAATAACAATAGAGTGACAATTTCACAAATATTATATAAAAGGCATATAGAGGCATTAAAATTTCTAAAAGTCCTGAGAAAAGGTTTTAGTCAAAATTTCAAGTGATCCATCTCACCACCATCCCATACCAATGATGAGACTTCACAAAGTTGATGTCTCTCAACGAGGATTAAACCTCAATTACCACTAAAAAAGGGTCATCATGTCATTTGAATAATTATTTGATTTTTACCAAATATTCAAATTTCAAGGCTACTTTCACAGTTTTTCCATTGGTGGTCTCCTACTTTGTCACTCTACTTTCAAAAACATGAAAATCTTTATTCCTCCAATTTTTGAGTGATCGGCTCAGATAAGCAAGTAAGCATCGGGCACTGGGTCATATATACATCATGTACGGGTATCAGCCGAAAGATCTATCACATTAGTCTGTTCCGCCCAATCGTCTTTCACAACTGATCCCAAGCCCAACCCCAAGGGTACACTTATGCATATTATGTAATATGTCCAACAATATTTCATTTAATATATAAGCTTTCCATGAAAACAAGTAATCAATAATTTAACGCCGACTTTGTTCCAAGATAAGCATGGCGATGATAGAAAAATATATTTTGAAATCACTTTTCAATTTCCTCAACACAATTGCCAATTTCAGGTAAAGCAATGTCAATCAAAATCAATAGGAGCAAGCAATATAAAGTGGCAATGTGGAGTACGTTTCTCAACACATAGGTTGAAAGGAATCAAGTGATCAGGATATATAGCAAGTATATCGATTCTTTCCCTGATAAAGAAATCTCATAGTATTGAGTATAAACTCACCTGGCAAATGCAGAGGAATTCCCAGTCGTATGATCGCTTAGGTCATAGGCTCCAAGTCAGACGATCGAGAGCTGTGATAAGATAACACGAGTTTTCATTCTACCAATCCGCTAAATCTTTTCATGTCTAAATGCTTAAAATAGTTAAATGTGGTAATCCTTAGTTGCTTGAAGAGTCCATGTTCTTATTTCCTAATCAAATCAAAGTTGAGAACAGAATAACCTAAACTAACATTGTGATCATAATTCTTAATGTACTTAAATGTCTTTATTAGATTCCCCAGTTAATTTATTTGTTAATTCATAATTTCCTCAAGTTTCGTGGTATGCTGAAATGTTTAACATAGTCATATATCATTGTTCTTAACTTGATGAGTCTGTAAACAAGTGGTTAAGATCTTGCTTAAGGTCCTAACGGTATCTTTTTGAGGTAATTGCTTTTAATACTATAATAATTATGAAATTAATCCATAACTTGAGCTGAATTATAGTTTAACGGCCTTAGTTCATATTAGGACTAGATTTGAATCCAAAACTTTAATCACATCCAGTAAATTAATTGAATAAAAATTCGATTATGAAATTTACCCAAATTGGATCGAATTCAGATCCAATCTTAAATCGAAAATAGCCCAGACGAACTCAAAATCACATTTTGAGCCCTCTGTCAGATTACTGCGGCAACGTCGCTAGAGATGGAGACCGCCACCACCAACTGGTGCGTCTCAACACTAGGAGCAAAATGCACATGTTAACTCTTGGTTTCACCATCGGTAAGCCAGTCAATTGGCCGTTTGAAGCTACAGTCGAACCCGAATCCTCTGTCGTCAACAACTACCTTTAATTCTTCACCACTAGCCATCAAAATGCCAAATTGATGCCACCAATCGATAGCCCATGAACTCGCGACCAAATCCCATCTCAACTCAAACACTTTCTGCCATCGAAAGCAGCTAAACCACTAAACGCACCCCCATTGCCGTCGGCCTCTTTATTTTTGGTGAAATGTTCAATAGTTTTTGGTGTTTTGAGATGGTTCAATTCCTTGAGCTCAAGGGAGTCTTTCTATGGTGTTGTTTTCAAGTTTTACGACCGTTTTTCAGTGATTCACCACTGAGGTTGGTGTAGGGTTGATTTTAAGAATTAAACAAACTTTTGTCCTCCATTCTATATATACAAAAGTATTTTTCAGCTTAGTCAATTCACCCCCAGAACTTTCTCATTGCCTTCAACTACACCCTTGAAAATTTAAACTACCATCAGTTTGGCCCCTAGCCTTCAATTGAGTCCTTTAACTTTTAATTCTTATACATTAACCCTTAGCATTTTCTATTTTTGGGAAGTTGAGACCAAATTTAATTATTCTGAAGCCTTAGACTACTAATTTACTTGCATTGACCGTCTAAATTTTATAATTTTGTGCAATCAAGTCCTTCTCTTATTTACAATTAAATTCCTAGATTATAAATATTTAATTCTAAATAGTAACTAAATTAGACCCAAAATTAATCTAATCAAAATTACCAATTTCATATTTTATTACATTTAAGGAATTCAAAATTCAAGGAGTTACAAAACTACTTTTACATTGATTGGAATAGGTATAGAGAAGACAAAAATCTTCTCAAATGCAAATTCATATAACTCCAATAATCAAGATTAGCTAGGAGCAACTTTATGTAAGCGTTAGTTTATGGTGTGTGTGTGTGTGTATACATATATATTCATTTGGATTAGTCGGTGGCTTCTGTTTTCAACATGTTTAGGTATCCACAAAAGCATATCATTGTTTTCAAGGTCAACCGAATTCACTATTATTCTCATCATTATCACACATTGGAATATTAATTCGTCATTTCTTATATATGACGCATTTAATTTATGTGCATATTTCTAGTCCTCAAGTACCTTAGAACTATGATGAGGCATATTAACTGGAACCTTATTATGTCTCTTTAGTTAAATTTTTAATTTTCCTAAGTATGAGTTTGGGTCATCGGAGAAGAATTTTTGGCTAAAGATTTGACCATTATGAATATCAATCAAAATGATTATCGTTATCATTCTCATGACTATCACTTGTTACTATATGATTGGGAACCTGAACTTAAAATCTTAAAAATCTTACTCAACGTAACATTATGGAAATGTTTCTGATCCTCATTGAGAATACTTTCTCTAAGAGCACAGGCAATATTTCCTAGTTGTATGGTAAAGTTAGATAAGTTGACATTAACAAGAAAAACTAGATTAGTCCTCTGTAACTGTAAGTTCCAAAAGTACCTAATTAGTCCACGATGTTAATATATATTGGAAGTTCATTCATTAACGAAATGAAATCCAACTATTAATGTTCCAAGTAATGATTCAGCGTCCTGCCCATAGCAATTAGAAATTCTTGTTTTGATGACTTGCGGAATAAACCTGAGGTCATTAATCCACCTCAAATAAAACCTAATACTACTACTAAAGATAGTGTTCATGAGCTAATGGATTGTCCAGTGTGCTTGAATGCAATGTACCCTCTCATTCATCAGTGTTCCAATGGTCACACGTTATGTTCTGGGTGCAAAACTAGGGTGCACAACCGTTGTCCAACTTGCAAGCATGAACTTGGAAATATCAAATGTCTTGCATTGAGAATGTAGCTACATCCTTTGAGCATTCTCATAAATATTAGAACTTTGGGAGTATTGGCATATATCCTACTACAGCAAGCTTAAACATGAATCTCAATGTGCTTTTAAACCTTACAATTGTCCTTATGCAAGGTGAGAGTGCTTAGTCATTGGTGATATTCCATTTCTTGTTGGCCACTTAAATCACAAAATTGACAAGCACAGTAGAAGTATTTTCAACCATCAGTATGTCAAAGCCAATCCACACGAGGTCGAGATAGCTACATGGATGCTAACAATTTTCAATTATTTTGGGCAGTATTTCTATCTGCATTTTGAAGCGTTTCAATGAGATTTTTAAGATCGATATAGATAAAACTACTTTTACATTGATTGGAATAGTTATAGAGAAGACAAAAATCTTCTCAAATGCAGATTCATATAACTCCAATAATCAAGATTAGCAAGGAGCAACTTTATGTAAGCATTAGTTTGCGGTGTATGTGTGTGTGTGTGTGTGTGTGTTAGTTTGGATTTGTTGCTTGCTTCTATTTTTAACATGTTTAAGTATTCACAGAAGTGTATCATGGTTTTCAAGTGGGGTTAAGAAACTGGTTTAGTCTTAATCGAAATGTAGTTCCAAAAAATAATGAAAGAAAAAGTTGTTTGGTCTTAATTGGAACATAATCCTCAAACATAACTAAAGAAAATGTTGTTTGGTCTTAATTGAAAAGTAATTCTCAAACATATCAAAAGAAATCCAAAAAAAAGATTGATAAATCTAACAAAAGAATCTAGAGAAAAGATTGATATAAGGATTGCATATGCAATCCCTCATCCGAAGACTAGAAGAAAAAAGATTAATGATTGACCCCATATGCAATCCCCATCGAAAGAAGAAAAGAGATTGATAATTGGACTACATGTGTAATGCCACATCTAAAATAGAAAAAAGATTGATGATTGAAGAAGTTTAGCTTGATAATTGGTACTATATATAGGTAATTTTTCCCAAAGAATGTTGGTTTTTAGCTTGATAATTGATGCATATGCAAAGATTCTTCCCATGTATTCAATTCCAATGAAGAAAAAATTTCACCAATCAGGAAGAAAGTTGAAATTTCGTGAGGGTTACTTGCATATATATATACATATATATATGAGATATTTGAAGATGAATATCATAATTCAACTTTTCAAGCATCCTTGCCTTTAATTACTCTGCTGCAATCACTAATTTCCTCATGGCTTCCACATCCTCTTTCGTCCCCATACCCAGTAAATAACAGAATTGTGGATAGGGAACTATACTAGTGACCTACCCAATTTATGTAGAAATTTTCAGATCAATGATTAGACCATGCAAAACTAGAAATACTTTTTCTTGGATAATAGAGCATATTACTCAATCTATTTCCGTATCGCTCTACTAAAGGCACAAAAATAGAGGGAAAATTGAAAGTTGTCATAAAATAGGTACCTCGATTTACTATTTGTACTTGTTATGATTTTTTTTTTAAATATCATATTAAATGAATGGAATTGGGATATAGATGGAATATAATGAAATAGAGCCACTTTGAAGTTCCTTCTGAAATAAGGCATGAAAGGGAGCCACTACAAAGAAGTTCTGGGAGTTAGGAAGGAGGATTCGAGCTTATATTGATCATGGGTTTTACATCCATATTGAGGTGGATTTTTAGGAGATTCAACACCTAACATCACAAAATAGTTCTGATGATTCAACCATTTTTTATCATCTTGAATTGGAGCTGCCACCAGATGTAGACTTTTGGCCGAGAATTGTTAAAGTGTCGGTCGTAGTTGGAACTATTCTCATACTTTTGATTTAGCTAATTCTTTTGGCTTATGGTAGAATAATGATCCAAACCAATCTTTGATACATAATAAAATTTTTACTTCCATGGAGGGAAACCCGATGTTCAAAAGAATATTAGAAGGTTGATAATTGACTGCACATGTAATCCTCTATCCAAAAAAGAAAAAAAATTGATAATTGGACTGCATGTGTAATGCCACATCCAAAAAAGAAAAACATTGATAATTAAAAAAGTTTAGCTTGATAATTGGTACTATATAGAGGTAATTGTTTTCCAAAGAAGGTTGGTTTTTAGCTTGATAATTATACATATGCAAAGATTGTTTCTATTAACTCAACTCCTGTAAAGAAAAAATTTCATCAATCGAGATGAAAGTTGAAATTCTGTGAGGGTTACTTGCATATATATATATATATAGGAGATATTTGAAGGAGAATATTAGCTATTCAACTTTTCAAGCATCCTTGCCTTTAATTACTCTGCTGCAATCTAATTTCTTCATGGCTTTCATATCCTCTTCCATCCCCTTACCAATAACTAATCCTTCCACATCTTCATCTCCACCTTACAATGATATAGAGGTAGATGTTATGGAGATTCAACATCCAACATCAGAAAGTAGTTCTTATGATTCTAGCATTTCTGATCATCTTGAATTGAAGTTGCCTACTAAGGTAGACTTTTGGCCAAGAATTGTTAAAGTCTCGATCGTTGTTGGAACGTTTCTCGTATTTTTTATTTTGCCAATTTCTGTTGGCTTTTGGTCAAAAAACATCCAAAACAAACCTTCGATGCAAAATAAAATTTTCAGTTTCCAAGGATGGAAACTCGAAGTTCAAAAGAATATTAGAAGCAATAAACGTAGCCTTTAATTAGAGTCATTAGAAGATTTGTATATTTATTGAAAAGGGTCAGTACAATGAAATTGTTAAGATTGATGCAAATAAAACTAATTTAGCATTGATTGGATTAGGTATAGAGAAGACGACAATCTTATCAAATGCAAATTCATATAACTCCAATAATCAAGATTGGCCAGGAGCAACTTAATGTAAGCATTAGTTTGTGATGTGTGAATATATATTCATTTTGATTGGTCGCTTACTTGTGCTCTTAACATGTTTAAGTAGCTACAAAAGTATATCATTATTTTCAAGGTCGATCAAAGTTATTATCGTTCTCATGATTATCACACACTAGAATATTAATTCATCCTTTCTTATATATGATGCATGTAAATTATGTGCATTTTTCCAATCCTTAAGTAACTTAGAACTACGACGAAGCATATCAATCGGATCATTATTTTGTGTCTTTAGTTAAATTTTTACTATTCTTAAACATGGGCAGGGATCACTAGCGAAGAGTTTTTAGCTAAAGATTTTACCATTATAAATACTGATCAAAATGACTATCATTATCATTCTCATGATTATCACACTTTACTATATGATTTGGAACCTAAACATAAAATCTTAAAAATTTCACTCAACATAACAATGCAGAAATGTTTCTAATCCTCATTGGGAATACTTTATCTAAGAGCATTGGCAATGTTTTTTGGTTATAAGGTTGACTTAAATAAGTTGACATGAACAAGAAGAAATAGATTAGTCTTCCTTAACTGTAAGTTATAAAAGTATCAAATTAGTCCATGGTGTTATTATATATTTGAAGTTCATTCATTAACAAAATGAAATCCAACTATTGATGTTGTAAAAATTAATTAACCATCATGCCCATTAACAAGATTCTAAGAGTCTGGCAGTTCATATCAGAAAATAAATGTAAAATATACAGTACAAATAGAAAATAATGTGACTCCAATTAATTTAATGTGGTCCCATTACTTTTAACATGTTGATATCAAAAAAATGGGAAAAGGTAACCTTGTATTTGTTTTTGATTCCTTGAACATGCACCATGTAAGTGGAAGACTTGTACATATTCAACATATGCAATTCTAATGTTCCTTGTCTTTTTCTTCTTCTTAGGGAAGATGAAGTGGGGTTAAGAAAGTTGACTGGTCTTAATTGGAACGTAATCTCCAAACATAAAAAAAAAAAGGGAAAAAGAAAAAGTTGTTTGGTCTTAATTGGAACATAATCCTCAAACATAATAAAAGAAAAGGTTGTTTGGTCTTTATTAGAAAGTAATCCTCAAACATAACAAAAGAAATTCAGGAAAAAGATTCATAAATCTGACAAAAGAAATCTATAGAAAAAATTAATGTATGGACTGCATATGCAATACTCTATCCAAAGAAGAAAAGAGATTAATAGTTAACTGCATATGTAATCCCCTATCCAAAGATGAAAAAAGATTGATAATTAGACTGCATGTGTAATTCCATATCCAAAAAAGAAAAAAGATTGATAACTGAAAAAGTTTTGCTTAATAATTGATACTACATATAGGTAATCTTTTCCAAAGAAGGTAGGTATTTAGCTTGATAATTAATGCATATTCAAAGATTCTTCCTATGCAGTGCAATTCCTATTAAGAAAATTTTTCACCAATAAAGAAAAAAGTTGAAATTCACTGAAGGTTATTTGCATACATATATATGTATATATATGTAAGAGATATTTGAAGAAGAATATCATAATTCAACTTTTCAAACATCCTTGCCTTTAATTACTCTACTACAATCACTAATATCCTCATGACATCCACATCCTTTTTCGTTTGCTTACCAACAACTAATCCTTCCGCATCTTCATCTCCTCATTATATCGATATTGAGGATGATGTTGAGGAGATCCAACACCCGACATCAAAAAGTAGTTTTGATGATTCTACCATTTCTGATGATCTTGAATTGGAGTTGCCTTCTAATGTAGACTTTTGGCTGAGAATTTCTAAAGCCTCTGTCATTGTTGGAACTATTCTCATATTTTTTATTTTGCCAATTCTACTGGCTTTTGGTCAAAGAACGTTAGAAAAAAAATCTTTGATGCAAAATAAAATTTTCAGTTTCTATGGAAGGAAACTCAAAGTTCAAAAGAATATCATAAATAATAAACACAGCTTCTACTCATAGCCCTGAGAAGATTTGTATATTTATTGAAAAGGGGCATAAAAATGAGATTGTTAAGATCGACACAAGTAAAAGAAATTTGGCATTAATCAGAGCATGTGCAGAGTAGACAACAATCTTCTCAATGTAAATTCATATAACTCTAATAATCAGGATTGGTAAACAACAACTTTTATAGAAGCATTAATTTGTGGTGTTAGTGTGTGTGTGTATATATATATATCCAAAGAAGAAAAGAGATTCATAATTGACTGCATATGTAATCCCCCATCCAAAGATTAAAAGATATTGATAATAAAACTACATGTGTAATACCATATCCCCGAAAGAAAAAAGATTGGTAACTAAAAACGTTTAGCTTGATAATTGATACTACATATGGGTAATATTTTCCAAAGAAGACTGGTCTTCAGTCTGATAATTGATGCATATGCAAAGATTCTTTCTATGTACTTCAAATTCTATGAAAAAAATTCACCAATCAAGAAAAAATTCAAAATTCTATGCGGGTTCCTTGCATATATATGTGTGTGTGTGTAGGAGATATTTGAAGAAGAATATCATAATTCAACTTTTCAAGCATCCTTGTTAATTACTCCAATGCAATCAGTAATTTCCTCATGGCTTCCATGAAGTCAAGTATAGCACTAGAATCCAATAACAAAGCACAAAAATAGCTAAATTAACTAGGCTAGACTCAAAACCAAGGATCTAATCATGCTTTAAATTCAAATTTGGATGAAGGATTACCTTGAATGCTCAAAATCCAAGGAAAAGAGGAATAACTCTTCAACACTTGAAAACTATCTTCCAGTGGCGCAGCAAGTTCTCGGCAACAATTGCCTATCCAAATCACCTCGGAATTGGTTGAAATTTGGAAAAAAAATCCGGCAAGGTCTTCAAAAGATGCTCCAAAGTTTCTGCCCAAACAATGGATCTTCAAAAGCTAATCAATCCGAGTGTTTTACCTCTAATGTAAATATCAACACACCAATGGACAATCCAAATCCCTCCTAGATCAGCTAGAAAATTAAGAAGAGAAAAGAGAAGAATAAAGGCCAAAATTTGTGAGAGGGGGAGGTGAAGAAAAATTTGAAGCCTCAACACTGGAGAGAATCACAAAATCAGAGGAAAAAATGGAATCTAGCATAACATCAATCAAGTGGCCGCCCACTCCTCTATTTATAGAGGTGGAGGTGTGATGCAAATTGGCATCACACATCCCATGAGGTTGACGCCGCCTAAGCAAGACAATCTTGCATTTAAAATGTGAATTTAATTTGCATTTGAATTTCATTTGGAATCTTCATTTCATCTCATGAAATGTCATCTAAATAAATTTAAATGCGCTTCAAAAAAACTCTTTCATTTTGAATTTCCCTCCAAAATAATTCCTCGCATTAACTAAATTAACTCCTTAATTTAATTAATTAACCTTGACTTAACTCTTTAAGTCAAATTAGCTTAACTCTTCAAACTAGAAATTGTTTACTTAACTCCGTAAGTTACCTAGGCCAATTGATAGTCATGTGCACCAATTAAATTAACCCCTTAATTTAATTGGCTAATTTAACTCCTTCGATTATTTATATCAATTTAAAAATTAAATTGATCAAGCCAACATGACGAAAAAATTATGTTAATCGTTCCAGTCAAGGTGGAATTTTCTAGCTCTTAGAAAATTTTCTTCATCAAGTAGGATTTCCAATTGACTTTTGTGTGTGACCCATTAGGTTCTATCATTCATTGGACATAGGCTCACAACTCTTGTGACTTATAAAATATCAAAATATTTATATTAGTTTAAACTCCTTTAAACTAATGACTCAATTCAATTAATCTCCATTAATTGAAGAATACCTAATCTCTATGGTCGATGTCCAACATCAAGCCCATGGAGCACAACCAGTTGGCCAAATGAATATGCTCTTGGAGAACTATTCTAACTCTACGCTTACCATGCAAATACAGTCCTTCTAACTCCTATCTCCCGAAAGAAGTCTGGGGCAAGATATTTGCCAACTCCCTAATAGCTTCGATTTTATGTTTTTATTTCCAATGTTCAATTCTAATTAATGACCTAACCTTTAGAAAACTTATTTTCCAAATTATCATACTACCTTGTGCAAGGACTCCTTGGAATCAATCATTATAAATACATAGGAGATGCATTCATCCTTCACGACGACGAGGAGTCGGATCCTATCTTAAATCTCACAAACGTCCAAGTCTAAGTAGCTCATACCCAAGCACAACCCGAAAGACCTGCAAAGTGGTCAAGGAAGATTCAAAGCATTAGGACCTAAACACAAGGTTACCATGGACCTCAGGTCAAAAGAATAATTATATGCAGTAGCATAAGCTAGAGAACTTGCCACTATGGCTATTTAGTAGATTCTTTGGGTGGACCTTCAGTAAACTTCTTCTCTAACAAGAACCTGCTAACATACACTAATGTCTAACATATCTTGCTCATGAAACAAATAAATATACAACCCTTGGATAGATGTATCATTAGTAAAGTCCATCCACATCTTAGATGCCTTGTCTCATAAGATTTTATGACTTGGAAGATTTAAAATACAACCATGTAAGACTTGTTTCATGATCACCACCCAATGCATGACCAAGTCCTACAGACTTGTGCGATCTAAGGGCTTCAACCAAATGCCATTGAAGTATAATAAGCATAAGATGAAGATGGCCATTTATAATGAATATCATTCAGTTAAGATTGTATCACAAGTGAAATAGTTTACATGCCAATCTAATAAGCTGCAGGGCACTGTTCCAACAATCTCCTACTTGCCCTAAAGTCAATTTCTCATAGCCTTAAGGCCCTTCTTCTCAAGATATGCTTCAAAGACCTTTTGCGTTAGGGGTTTAGAAAGTGGTTCTGCTATATTCTCTTTTAAGGCAATTGTTTCTACTCAGATATTGCTTCTATCAATTGATATAATATGTCAAATGATAACACATTTATCTATTTTTGGATCATTGATGAGATCTTAGCCCAAGTCCTAAGTTATCTTCAAAAGATAACCATAGGCTAATGCACGCTAGGTACAACATCCAACTCTTGGATGAAATTTTTATCCAAACATCTTCCTTTGCAGCTTCCAAAGCCGTAATATTTTCTGCCTCTGTGGTTGAATCAGCCATGGTGTCTTATTCGGAACTCTTCCAACTCACCACATTGCCACTGAGGTAAAATATAACTCTAAAAGTGGATTTTAGGTCACCTACATCGAATTGGAAACTAGAATTTGGAAACCCTTTGAGTTTCAATTCTTTATTGTTGTATACCAAAAATAAGTCCTTAATCCTTCATATACTTAAGGATTGCTTTAACGGCCATCCAGTGACATTCACGGGGTCAAATTGAAGGCAGTTAGTAACACTTAGAATATATGCAACATCCGGTCTTATACATTGAACGGCATATATTATGCTCCCAATAGCATATGCATAAGGCATATAGGACATTCTATATCTCTTATCTTCAGTCTTAGAGGCCATAAACTTGGAGAGATGAAGACCATATCCCATTGAGAGGAATCCCCTCTTGGATTCTTCTATACTAAACCTCTTTAATATCTTGTTAATGTACATTGTTTGGAAAATCCCCAGCATCCTCCTTGATCTATCTGTATAGATACCTATTCCCAATACATAGGATGCTTCTCCCAAATCCTTCATAGAGAATTATGTAGATAACCATCCTTAGTACACTCTAACATTGTTCTCTTATTTCCAATGAAAAGAATGTTGTTGATATAAAGCATAATAAACTGTATACTACTCCTACTAGCCTTTTTGTACACATAAAGTTCATACATATTTTTAACAAAGCTAAATGATTTGACTATCTTATCAAAAGGTGTGTTCCAACTTTGAGATGCCTGTTTGAGTCCATAAATAGATATCTCAAGTTTGCAAACTTTTTGCTCACTCTCTTTGGAAGTAAAACCATGTGGTTGCTCTATATAGATTTTGTCTTCAATGTTTCCATTGAGGAAAGTGATTTTCACATCCATTTGCCATATTCATAGTCATAATATGCAGCTATGGCAAGTAAAATCCAAATGGACTTAGGCATAGTGATCGGTGAAAAAGTTTCCTCAAAATCAATATCGGGTCTTTGAGTATAACCCTTTACCACTAGTCGCGGCTTAAAGGCCAATACCTCTCCAGCAACTCCTAGCATTCACTTATAGATCCACTTGCAACCAATAGGTACTACACACTTTGGTAGATCTACCAAAGTCCACACTTTGTTGGAGTGCATGGAATCCATTTTGGATTTCATGGCATCAAGCCAACATCCAAAATCTGTCCAACATAGCTTCCTTATAGGTCTTTAGATCGCTATCCGATTGGCTCGACCTATCTCATGAAGGAATCCAAACCTTTTGGTTGCTTTTTGATTCGATCCGACCTTCTCAAAGGTTGTGTGTAAGGCTCTTGTTGCTCACTTGTTTCCGCTTCTTGTGGGATTTGATGATCATCTTGAACTTCATCAAGTTCAACAACAGCGCCATTTCTATCTAATAGAAATTTCTTTTCCAAAAAGTGGTCGTTCCTCAAAACAAACATCTTTTATTCTGAGGGATCATAAAAGTAATAACTTAAAGTATCTCTTGGGTATTCCACAAACTTGCACAAGATAGATCTACTATCCAACTTATTTCCTACTAACCGCTTGACGTAAGCGAGAGACCCCCAAACTCTTAAGAAAGTGTAGTGAGATACTTTGACATACTACATCTTATATGGTATTTTTGGCACTGACTTTAAGGGTACCATATTAAGTAGCCCCGCACCGATTCAAGGCGTATAACCAAAAAGACATAGGCATATCAAAAAAGCTCATCATGGAATGTACCATGTCCAACAAGGTATGGCTTCTCTTACCTACTCCATTGTGTTGGGGTGTGCCGGGTGGAGTCCACTGAGCGAGAATCCTATTCTCCTTTAGATAATCTAAAAATTCGATACTTAAGTATTCCCCCCTAATCTAATCGAAGAGCTTTAAGACTAAGTACCTTTTGTTTTTCTACTTTATTCTTATACTCTTTGAACTTTTCAAAAGTTTCAGACTTATACTTCATAAGATACACATGTCTGAATCGAGTATGATCACTGGTGAAGATAATGAAGTAAGAATAGCCTCCTCTCATACTAACTCTTAGTGGACCACAAATATCCATATAGATCAAATCCAAAGGATTTGTGGTTCACTTCGTTTGTTCCATAAAAGGAGCCTTAGTCATTTTTCCCTTTAAACAAGAACAAGTAGGAAGGTCTTCAATGCCACTAACATTTAGTACTTTAAGAGCTTCTAACTTGTTCTTCCTATTTTTAGAAATATATCCAATTCTTGCATGCCACAAGATGGCATCTTCTTGCTTTTCTAATTTTCTTTTACCTGATTGAACGTGCATTAATGCAGTTTGAGAATCAAGTGTGTACAATCCATTGTTTAATGTACCTTGTGCAATTAGAGAACCATTCTTTAATGCTTTCAACATCCCATTAGATATAGAAAAATTATATCCTTCATTATCCAAAATGGGAACAGAAATAATGTTCTTAACAAGATGTGGTACATAATAACAAGGATCAAGTATATTGCAAGAATTCCCCAAGTCTAACTTGACCACGCCTTCAATCATGGCCGCAACCTTTGCTCCATTTCCAAGGTAGAGGATCATAGCCCTTTATTGAGACTCTTTCTTCTTTCCATCCCCTATAACGAATTGCAAAGGTGAGAACCATTTGCAGTATCAAATACTCATGATGATGAATTTGTCGTTAAGTGCACTTCAATAAAGTACATGCCCTTCTCAAGGGTTGCAAGGTAAGCTTTGCAAATCCTTTTCCAATGACCTTTTTCACCACAATGGAAACAAGTAGCATCAATTTTAGCCTCTTTCTTCTTCTTGATTCCCCTGAACTCTTCAAAGGTTGCTTTCCCTTAAAGGAAGAACTTTTCTTCCTTTTACCTTCCTTTCTAGGACCCGTAGGGCCTTCTAACTTGGAAAAGGAAGCATTCATAAAAGGTTAATCCTTTTTCATAGTCGCCTTAGTGATTACCAACATATTCACCAATTCATTCATCGTTACTTCTTGCTTGGACATATTAAAGTTCAAAACGAATTGGTTAAATAACCTAGGCAATGATTGTAGGATCAAATCCACATAGAGCTCAGTGTCCATGATTATGTCTAATTGACCTAGCTTCTAATAAGTTGGATCATCTTTAGCCCATGTTCATGAACACTTATGCCCTCATTCATTCTTGACCTAAAGAGCGCCCTAGACAAAGTGAACCTTTCATGTCTAGTTTGAACACCATACAACTCTTGTAGGTGTTGGTAGATCTCATGAGTATGTTTCATGTGCTCATGAGTCTTTTGAAGCCCATCATACATAGAAGCCATCATAATGCATCTTATTTGTAGATCATCATCCACAAACATCGTGAACTATTCACATGCCTCATCGATGGCATCATCACCAATGGTGTCCGGTGGACTTTGATCAAGGACATAAGTCATCTTTTCAGAATCTAAAATTATCTTGAGGTTTCTCAGCCAATCGCAGAAGTTTAGCCCGGTTAGCTTATTGGTTTTCAAAATAACATTGAGTAGATTTTTAGCCATTTTGAGTTTGAGATTTCAAAAATCTACAAAAGGGCGAAAAGAAGAGTATAAGCATGTGATTGAATATTGATATTGAAAACATGTTTATAGTCTTTCAAGCATGTTTTTCTCATACTATTTTATCAAATTCTTCACCCCCCATAAGAATTCGGGAAATCTTATTTCTTAGTGAGAATCAAAGCCCTAAAGACTTCTAAGTGGACCCCCCGTGATAAGTGCCATCAACAACAATCAAAAGGTAAACAACTTTTGCAAATTGTATCTCTATGAAACTCTTGATATATTTTGTCTCACTTTTCATATAGATCCCGTTGATAGATGACACTCTACATTACTAGATGTTAAATCAGACCTACCAATCAAACTTTGATTTGAGACTGCTCCATGACATCTCCTATGATGAGTGCCAATGTATAGGAAGCATCAAATCAAAGGTACATCATATGTTAAGTATATGATCATAGCTTTCTAGCTAAGTGTGACCCATGTGATGAATGCCATCTCACAAAGATAGTAGCATCGTCATGTAACATACTATTGGTAGAAGGCATGGATTAATTAAACTCTTTTTAATTTGTATCCATTTTGACTTAATATTTGAAAGCACTTAGACATTCTAAGTGGATGGATTTTCTTGCTTGCAAAGATCTCATCAATTTTATCTTCTTATTTAGGTTTTCTATATCCTAGCCATGCATACCATACATTAATAGGATATGGAAAGCATAAATAAGTAAATGCGCCTAGCATGCTCTTAGGGTGGGACGACCATGAGCCTTAACCAAGTGGTGCACTTAAAGTCATAGGTGCACCACTTAGTTGATTTTAAGTGGGTTGATTAAATCTAACTATTACATAAATATAACCCCATACATTCATGGGTTTTCATGCCTCCAATGGTTTACTTTGCTCCCTGTAACATTTACATGAGAAAGAAATCCTCACACCTAGAGATTCCACTCTTATAACATTTACAAAATAGAAATTAATAGGCATGCAAGCCTCAATTTAATACAACCCTTTTCAACAACTTGAAATAAATAAAATCAATATTAAAGGCTTATGATCATCCCCATTCATTCATCATCCATTCAACATTTAAATGAACAATAAATAAATCATTAGTTGACATTCAATTTCAACAATTAAATGCTTATCTCATAAGCAATTAATTGGCTAAGCAAGAATAAACATAACATTTATGCATTATTATAAGATTAACTTTAACAAGATTTTATAAGCAATCAAAAATGTCGAACATAATTTTGAGAACTTGCACTATACTTGTGCATCTGTGTAGCATGATTCAATTCAATTTTGTTCATAAAGAAAAACACAAAACACACCTCAAAACTCACCAAACCCAAGATCGAGTGCTACTGCCCCAGCCTAGAGCATGGCCGCGCGGTAGGCACACCTCAGGCGCGCAGCAACTTGCCTTGTTTTGGGTGTGGACTAAGTCAAGTTGTTTTTGGCTCAATTTTTGTACACTAAAAAATTTAGGACACTTCCTAAATATCAAATCACACATTATAGATAAAATTACATATTCAAAACACCTTTTATAAATAGAATTTCAAGTGCTCAGACATGCTTCAAAAATCAAGTTTAAGTGAGAATTACTATTCTCCAAAAATCTCCAATAATCTCCAATCAAATTGGATCCAAAAATGACCAAAACTCTTTAACGCCAAATTTAACATGCTATATCAACATATAACATCAATTAATTCTAAATCAACATTCAACATGAGCTGCTATGAATTAAAGCATACTAATCATATGAATTAACACTTAAAATACATATTAGCATGATTTCAATTTATCAACAAAGGAGCCACAAGCATCATCATCCAAACAATCCAATCCATAAATTGGATAGATTATTTGGAGATTTGATCAATCCATCACATGAATCAATCAATCAAAAATTCAAATCAAAGCATGAAATTAGGCTATGATACCACTTGAAGTCAACTGTAGTACTAGGATCCAATAATAAAGTACAAAAATAGTTAAATTAACTAGGCTACACTTGGAACCAATGATCTAATCATGCTTTAAATTCATATTTAGATGAAGGATTACCTTGAATGCTCAAAATCCAAGGAAAGGAGAAAGAACACTTCAACACTTTAAAACTGTCTTCCAGTGGCACAACAGGTTCTTGACAACAATTGCCTATCCAAATCACCTTAGAATTGGCTGAAATTTAGACATAAATCACTAACACCTTGATGAAGATTTAGGAAAAATTTCAGCTCAAAACAAATCCGGAAAGGTTTTCAAAAGACACTCCAAAGTTTCTGCCCAAACTGTTGATCTCCAAAAGCCAAGCAATCCAAGTGTTTTGCATCTAATGTCAAGATTCACACACCAATGGGCAATCCAAATCTCTCCTAGATTAGCTGGAAAATCAAGGAGATAAGAGAGAAGGATGAAGGCTGAAATTTGTGAGAGAGAGAGAAGTGAAGAAAAATATGAAGCATCAACACATGAGAGAATCACAAAATTGGAGGGAAAATGGAATCTAGCATCACATCAATCAAGTGGATGCCCACTTCTATATTTATAGAGGTAGAGGTGTGATGCAAGTTGTCATCACACCTCCCATGAGGTTGGCACCACCTAAGCAAGACAATCTTGCATTTAAAATGCGAATTTAATTTGCATTTGAATTTTATTTGAAATCTTCATTTCATCTCATGAAATGTCATCCAAATAAATTCAAATGCACTTCAAATTAACTCTTTGATTTTGAATTGCCCTCCAAAATAATTCTTTACATTAATTAAATTAACCCTTTAATGTAATTAAATAACTTAACTCTTTGAGTCAATTAGCTTAACTCTTTAAGCTAGAAGATGTTAACTTAACTTCTTAAGTTAACTAGACCAATTGATAGTCATGTGGCACCAATTAAATTAACTCCTTAATTTAATTGGTCTAATTTAACTTGTTATATTATTTAGATCAATTTAACAATTAAATTGATCAAGCCAACATAACCAAAAAATTGTGTCAACCATTTCGGCAAGGTGGAATTTTCTAACTCTTAGAAAATTTTCTTCATCAAGTAGGATTTCCAATTGGTTTTGGTGTGTGACCCATTAGGTTCTATCATTCATTGGACATGGGCTCAAACTAATGACTCAATTCAATTAATCTCCATTAATTGAAGAATACCCAATCTTAATGGTCGATGTCCAACCTCAAGCCCATAGAGCCCAACTAATTGGCCGAATGAATATGCTCTTACAGAACTATTCTGGCTCTACACTTACCATATAAATACAGCCCTTCTATCTTCTATCTCCCGAAAGAGGCCTAGGGCAAGATATTTACCGACTCTCTAATAGCCTCAATACTATGTTTCTATTCCCGATGTTTGATTCTGGTTTATGACCTCATCTGTGGAAAACTCCTTTTCCAAGTTGTCATACTGCCTTGTGCAAGGAATCCTTGGAATCGATTATTATAGAATACATAGGAGATGCACTTGCCCTTCATAACAACGAGGAGTCGAATCCCATCTTGGGTCTCATAAATCTCCATGTCTAAGTAGCCCATACCCAAGCTCAACCCGGAAGACCCACCAGGTGGTTAAGGAAGAGTCAAAGCATGAGGACATAAACACAAGGTTATCATGGATCCTCAAGTCAAAGGACTAATCTTATGCACTAGCATAAGGCATAGAACTTGCTACTGCCGACTTGCCACCACAGCTATCTAGTGGATTTTCTAGACAGGCCTTCAGTCAACTTGTTCTCTAACAAGCACCCACTAACATGCATCCATATCTAACATGGCTTACTCATAAGGTGGAGCAATATCTAACCCTTGGATATATGCATCGTTAGTGCAAGTCTATCTGAATCTTAGATGCCATATCTCATAAGATTCTATTACTTGGAAGATTTAAGATCACGAGCATGTAAGACTTATTTTATGATCACTACCAGTGCATTACCAAGTCCTATAATCTTGTGTGATCTAAAGGCTTCAACCAAATGCTAGTGAAGTATAATAAGCATAAGATGAAATGGTCATTTATAATGAATATCATTCAATTAAGATTATACACAAGTGAAATAGTTTACAAGCTAATCTAATTGGCTGCGAGGCACTATTCCAATATTCCACATCCTCTTCTGTCCCCTTACCAACAACTAATCCTTCCACACACTCATCTCCATCTTACATCGATATCGAGGTGGATGTTTAGGAGATTTAACATTCAACATCATAAAGTAATTCCAGTGATTCTACCATTTCTGATAATCTTGAATTGGAGCTACCTTCTAATGTAGACTTTTAGCTGAGCATTGTTAAAGTCTCAGTCGTAGTTGGAACTATTCTCATACTTTTGATTTTTATAATTCTATTGGCTTTCGGTCGAAGTATGTAAAAAAAAATCTTCAATGCAGAATAAAATTTTTAGTTTCCAAGGAAGGAAAGTCAAAGTTCAAAAGAATATCAGAAACAATAAATACAGCTCCTAATCAAACTCCTGAGAAGATTTAAATATTTATTGAAAAAGGACAGTACAATGAGATTGTTAAGATTGATACTAATAAAACTAATTTAGCATTGATCGCAATAGGTACAGAGAAGACGACAATCTTCTCAACTGCAAATTAATATTACTCCAATAATCAAGATTGGCCAGGAGCAACATTATATAAGCATTAGTTTATGGTGTGTGCATATATATATATATATATATATTCATTTTGATCAGTTGCTTGCTTGTGCTTTTAACCTGTTTAAGTAACTACAAAAGCATATCATTATTTTCAAGGCCAATTGAAGTCATTATCATTCTCATGATTATTACGTATTAGAATAATAATTCATCCTTTCTTATATATGATGCATGTAAATTATGTGCATTTTTCCAATCCTTAAGTACCTTAGAACTAAGATAAGGCATCTCAGTTATAACTTTATTTTGTCTCTTTCGTTAAATTTGTACTATTGTTAAACATGTGTAGAGGTCATCATAGAAGAGTTTTTGATTAAAGATTTGACAATTATAAATACTGATCAAAATGATTATCAGTATCATTCTCATGATTATCACAGTTACTATATGATCTGGAACTTGAACATAAAAACTTAAAAATTTTACTCAACATAACAATGCAAAATATGTTTCTAATCCTCATTGGGAATACTTTATCTAAGAGCATAGGCAATATTTTCTGGTTATAAGGTTGAGTTAGATAAGTTGATAAGAACAAGAAGAACTAGATTAGTCCTCTGTAATTGTAAGTTCTGAAAGTATCAAATTAGTTCATGATGTTATTATGCATTGGAAGTTCATTCATTAACAAAATGAAATCCAATTATTGATGTTGAAAATTAATTAACCATCATGCTCGTTAATAAGATTCTCAAAGTTTGGCAATGCATATCAAAATATAAATACAAAATACATATTATAATTAGAAAATAATGTGACTCCAATTAACTCAATACGGTGCCATTACTTTCAACATGTTGATATCAAAAAAATGGGAAAAGGTAACCTTGTATTTGTTTTTTATTCCTTCAACATGCACCATAGAAGTGGAAGACTTGTACATATTCAACCTCTACAATTCTAATGTTTCTTGTCCTTTTCTTCTTTTCGGAGGAGATCAAGTGGGGTTAAGAAAATTGTTTGGCCTTAATTGGAACATAATCCTCAAACATGACAAAAGAAAAAGTTCTTTGATCTTAATTGGAAAGTAATCCTCAAACATAACAAAAGAAAAGGTTGTTTGGCCCTAATTGGAAAGTAATCCTCAAACATAGCAAAAGAAATCTAGAAAAAAGATTGATAAATCTAACAAAAGAAATCCATAGGAAAGATTGATATGTGGACTGCATATGTAGTCCCCCATCCAAAGAAGAAAATAGATTGATAATTGACTGCATATGTAATCCCACATCCAAAGAAGAAAAGAGATTGATAATTGAACTGCATATGTAATACCACATCCAAAAAGAAAAATATTGATAATTGAAAATTTTTAGCTTGATAATTGGTGCTATATATAGCTAATCTTTTCTAAAGAACATTGGTTTTTAGCAATGTTTGAGGAGCCAGACCGGTAACTGAACCGGTGGCCTTATTGGTTACTAGTTCGATCGGTTCAACCACTAGTTCAACCGGTGTGATGTCATAATTATATTTAATATTATATAGATATATAAAAAATATCAAAAAATGCAAAATAAATATAAGGGGAAAAGAAAAAAATTGCCTAGTATTTATTAAACTTTCTACGAACTCAACTCTACAATAATATCCATACATCAATTTAAAATATCAAATCATGAAGTCTTTCCTAAAAATATTCTTATAGAATCTATTACAACTTACAAGAACAATCAATATCAACTCAAATAACATAAAAGTTTCAGAACATAAATTAAGACCAATATTACAATAGACAACAAAGTCAAGATACACAAATCTTCAATTCTCTTGAAGCTTCATTCTTGAATTTTGGTTTGAAATTTGACGTTTGGGGAGAATTTAAACGAAAAAATGAAAGAAGAAAAGTAAAGAAGTTTGACCTCTTTGATTTTTAATTTTTATTTTAAAATATTAATAACATGTTTAAAATAAAAAAATAGGTTCACCGATTCAACCAATTTTTTACCGGTTTGTATCGATTTGAACTAGTTTTTTCACCAATTGGTTTTAATCATCAAACCGGACCGGAACCTTTGCCAGCTCCTGATTGAATCGGCTTGTCCGGTCCGGTTTCTTAAACACTATTTTTTAGCTTGATAATTGATACATATGCAAAGATTCTTCATATGTAATTCAATTCCTATGAAGAAAAAATGTCACCAATCAAGAAGAAAGTTAAAATTCTATGAGGGTTATTTGCATACTTATATATGTAGGAGATATTAGAAGAAGAACATCAAAATTTAACTTTTCAAGCATCCTTGCCTTTAATTACTACCTTGCAATCACTAATTTCCTCATGACTTCCACATCCTCTTTCGTCCCCATACCAACAACTAATCCTTCCATATCTTCATCTTCATCTTACATTGATATTGATGTGGATGTTGAGGAGATTCAACACCTAACATTAGAAAGTAATTCTGATGATTTTACCATTTCTGATTATCTAAAATTGGAGCCTCTTGAATTGGAACTGCCTCCTAATGTAGACTTGTGGCCAAGAATTCTTCAAGTTTTGATTGTAGTTGGAACTATGCCCATATTTTTTATTTTGCCAATTCTATTGGTTTTAGATCAAAGAACGTCTAAAACAAATCTTTGATGCAAAATAAAATTTTTAGTTTCCAAATAAGGAAACTTAAAGTTCAAAAAAATGTCAGAAGCAATAAACGCAGCCCCTAATTAGAGTTCTAAGAAGATTTGTATATTTATTGAAAATGGGTAGTGCAATGAAATCAATACAAATAATTTAGCATTGATTGGAGTAGGCATAGTGGAGACAGTAATCTTCTCAAATGCAAATTCATATAACTTCAATAATCAAGATTGGTCAGGAGCAACTTTGTGTAAGCATTAGTTTGTGGTATGTGTGTGTGTGTGTGTATTCATTTTGATTTGTCGCTTGCTTGTGCCTTTAACAAGTTTGAGTAGCTACAAAAGCATATCATTATTTTCATTTTTCAAGGCCAAGCGAAGTCATTATCATTCTCATGATTATCACACACTAGAATATTAATTTGTCCTTTCTTATATATGATGCATGTAAATTATGTGCATGTTTCCCGTCCTTAAGTACCTTAGAACTACGACGAGGCATCTCAACTAGCACCTTATTTCATCTCTTTAGTTAAATTTTTACTACTCTTAAACACATGCAGGGGTTACCGGAGAAGAGTTTTTGGCTAAAGATCTAAACATTATAAATACCAATCAAAATGGAGTCACCATTGAGAATTATAAACAACTATGTGTCATGCAAATTAATGTGTCATACCCCAAGTTCATGAAATAATCCATAGAGTTTGAGGAACGACATATTATTGATGCAATAGATATATAGATTTTATCGGCTCTTGAAGGCCCATCTCGAAAGCATCGACTCTATTATAGAGTGTTGGACCCTCCATCCTAATTCCCTATAATTAGGCCTTTATTGTACTTATTTCACGCATAATAATACAAGTATTCTTCACATTTTTCTATTTCTCTCTTATTTTGATTTGTCCTATTGAAGATGAAATCCTAAATAGCTAATATCTCCTTAAGGACTTGCATTACAAGTATCTTTAACAAAAAAATCATAATACATAATTTTTGGTAATTGTATACAAGTTTTAATTAGGCAATACGATTAAAAATATAATTCAAATTTAAAGAAGAAAATAACAAAACTAATTGGAATTTCACCCAAAGGACAAATAAATCAATCAACCAAAATAAGATCTTACCTTAATAAAAGAAACACCCTCCTCACCCCTCCATCCCCTCTAAAAAAAAAGGGGGGGAAGAAGAGAAAAGAAAAAAAGTACTTAATATAATCAAAGACCAATCTTGTCCAAACCTCAAATTAATTACCACTAATAAATCTATCGATCCAAGGTGCTTCCTTTTTCTGCTCCATTTACGGTCTTACACCCTCTTGGGATATCAAAAGTTGTTGTTCAATTGCTATCATTGTTTGAGAAGCCTTAATTGCTAAAACAAAATTGAAATTCTATTCTTCTTCCTACAAGTTGCTTGAAACTAAAAATTTGAAATTCAAAGACGCTAATGAGTAATTATTCTAAAATATAATATTATCTTCCTACAAATGTTCTCTATTAATGTGGCTCATTGTGTTACCTTTACAATGCCCTTGGTTCTCGATAAAAACTAGTTTATTATAAGGTTACATATATATAAGTACATAAGTTCCATATGGTTTCTGAACTTAATTATACATAATTGATCTCTTTTCTTTCATTCGATACATGTGAAGGCCTTTCGTGTCTATTTTACATTATGAAAACTAATATTGCCAAGATTCTCTTATTCAAAATAATTCCTCTGAGCCTAGACAATAACCACTTACAAAATTGGACAAATTTTGACATGACCAAAAAGAACCAAATTACCTTGCAAGAAACGTTACCTAAGTAAAAATGATTGTCACGTTTAGCTCATTTCCTTTGCAAACTTTTGACGCTCTATCCCCCATTATGAGGGGGAAAAAATGAGAGATATAGATCAATAGGTGAATAAATGCAAATATACAACTACAATTGAGAAGAAAAAAATAGAGATTAAATATAAAACTAAGTTTGAAATTAGTAGGCTTTAGTTTGAAGTATGTTTGAGATCAGTTGAAGCTGAAAATTTTAAAGTTGGGAGAAGGCAGTGAGAATTTATTAAACAAATCATATGTTTGAAATTTACAACTAATATGGATATGACAATAATATATCTAAGCTAGACAATATTTTTAGTGATTACATTTAAATTTTAGAAATGGGAGAAGAGGATGAGTATTTATTCTACAAAAAATGATATACTAGAAATTTGCAACTAACATAAATATGAAAATAATTTATCTAAGGCTAGACAACTAAAATAGATTATGTAAAATAATAATTTGAATATTTCTCTCCTCATTCAAAATAATTTGTCTAAGCTTAGACAATATTCTTAGTTATGCAACATTGGATAAATTGACATGAGCAAGAAGAATATTACCTTGCATGAAATGTTCTAGAAGCAAAAATGATTGTCATGTTTAGCTCGTATTCTTTGAAAATTCTTCACACTCTATCCCCCATTATCGGCAAAAGAAATGAGACATACAGTTTAATATATAGGTCAATAAATGCAAGAAATGTATAACTAGAATAGATAAAATCATAGACTAAATATGAAATATGTTTGAAATAAATCGACATTCATAAATTTTCATCTAATATATTCTCTTTATATCCGACATCAACGTTATTCCTTAAGTATTTCATTGGACAATAATCTCTTCATCAATATTTCATATATGGGTGCGTTACCATCATCACAATTCAATTTCATTTACAAACAAATAAATGTAGTTCAATTTGAAAAATGCACTTCATCTTGCAAGATATTTGTTGAAATTAACCATAAAAGTGTCAACTTTTAAAACATATGAAATGTCCTTCATTAAATTAGCTATTAAAATATTACATTTTTTTTATTGATTCAATAAAGCACAATAATCTACGCACTATATCAAATTGAAGTACTTTGATTATGTGATTCTTCATTTGGTTGAGGGAAAGGACGTTTTGATAGACATGCATGTGGACTGTTAGTACCTTATGTTTGTTGTGACAATCACAGGAGACGCAATGTTTACAATCAAAGGTGGTACACTGAAAAATTGTGAAAAACTTTATGGTCAGGCTATGCTGATTCCAACATCAAGTGATTATATCATGAATAAAGAAGATAGATAAAAGCTCATAAATTTTATATTGATATAACTTTATAAATATTGTGCCCATTTTGGATTATTAAAATTCATAAAATCCTATACACTTGTAGATAAGTGGGAGAAATGTCACAAACTCATTAATTAGTTTGATGTTTTTAGTCGAAGTCTAAAACTTGAAACTAAACAATACTTTCAATTATATTATATATTTTCAAAAATAATAATAATATATATATATATATAAAAAATTTTAAAAAAAATAGTAATAAGTAGATATAAACAAAATTTACCACAAATATAACAAAAGAAAATACGATGAGAAACTTTCATAAGTACCGATTACAATAGGTTGAATTTTTCATAAACTAAACAATAAAATTCTATAATTTCTAGCAAAATTTTGAGATATCTTATTTTATTTCCGTGTATTTTGATAGTAGTGTCATATCTTTAAATATATGTTAACTTATCAATACTAATTGAATTCAGTTAATATTTAACATTTTGACAGAGTGAATATTTAATTGACCAATTTTCTTTAAGAAAATACATATATCATTACAAGAGTATGATGAAAGGAAACCACATTCAAATTGAAATAAAACTATTAAAGACGAGATGTTTGGGGTCATAGAGCTTATATTTAAAAAAATAAAAATAAAAATAAAAATTGAATAATAAATAATATTTTATATAGGGGTAAATAGTAGACATGCAACCCCCCAACGTATAGGTTCATTTGCACTTTGCTCCCCTAACCATTGTAAGTGTGAGGGACGATTACCCAACATTTGTTAAATGTGCTTAAATATCCCCTCGTTCTATTTTCCGGCGATATATTTTAAAGTTGTTGCTCTTTACCTCCTAATGTTTTAAAAAATTTATATTTAGCCACCTAAAGTACTTTAAAATGTTGTCCTTAGCATTACATTCTTATTTTGGTGGAATAAAGTAAAATATTTTGCTAAAAATTATTACAGTATATTGCTTAATTATCAATATATCACATGTTCAGTCAATTTGAGTTATTTGAAATGTATAAGCCAATTTAATGATTAAAATTTTTCTAAATTGATGTATGTAAGATAATTAAAAATTAATTTTAAGATTCTATTACCAAATGATCATTATGGAATTATTATAAATTTATGCTTACTTGTTTTATTAAGAGTATAAGTGATTTAGGATTTTAATTTGAATAAGAATAAAATAGGTGAAGCTAGTCGGACGAATATTGATAGCAAATAATGTATATCTTATTATCAACATTATCTTTCTTATTTATTACTCTATTTAAATTAAAAATATTTAAATATCATTTGCTAACAAATATGCATAATATTATATTGATATAAAAATCAATGAAGATATAATTTTAAAATTAGTTTTAATCATCACATGTATATAATTCAAGTAAAATATAATATAAAATTAATTTAAAATTATATGATAGCTCAAACTAATTTAACTTTCTATATATTGACAAGTTATTAGTGTGTGATAATATTTTTTTATAAAATATTTCACTTTATTCTATAAAAATAAAAATTTAATGATAAAAGTGTAATATTTTAGAATGATTAGGTTGTTAAATGCTTCATTTTGTTAAATGCAACATACTCAAAGTATTTTAACATCTCCGGTAGAATATTTTGCCAAAAAATGGTACGTGGGGGTATTCAAGCACATTTACCAAAGGTTGGGTAATCGTTCCACACACTCGCAACAGTTGAGGGGCAAAGTGCACATGACCTTATACGTTGGGGGTGTCTGCTATTTACCCTTTTATATATAATGTACTAACTAATTTTTTTTAGATATATATAGAAAAAGTTAATTCAATCTTTTGTATACTGAACAAAAAGAATTTCAAATTTAGTTTAGTGAATACATTTAATTTATGTTAGTTAATTTAACATTTAATTTTTGATATACTAAACAAATAAAATAAAAAAAGTTAGGTTCTATTTTCTCTCTCCTTCTCCGTATTATATTTTTCCTTTCTATTTTTCTCTAATTATATTATTTCTTCTTTCTTTAACTCTATAGTTTTTATTCTTTTGTATTTGTGTTATTTCATATAATATATTCTAGCAAATGTATGTAAATAGTTGAAAAATTAATAAATACTTTTAGTTTTATATATATTAAAAACTTAAACATACAATCATGTATGTCATGATTATTAATATACATTTAATTTTCATATTGGTAGTTTGGATTAATTGGTTAAATTTGAATATCTGTATATTGAGTAATTTTTGAGTATGGAATATATGGATAATATTTTAGTATAGACCCGTCCAGACACATTCAATTATATTTAATGGGTCTAGATTTGAATATAATAAATATTAGTTGGACTTGAATACAAGTGCTAAGGTTTTATAGGCTTGTGCAAAGTAATGTCCTACTCATTACGAGGCCTAATATGATATTAATGTTTCACTAATTCCACAAAATCAAGATAGATATCCTCTTTTATATGTTTCTTGTGGAACTTTAATTATTTCCATGTTGTCTTTGTTTAGTGAAAATTTTTGCATATAGTGTCTTCTTCATATTTATGTACAAGTTACATGGAAAAATATTTCTTCTTCAGATAGATAGTGTGCCTTTTCAAATATTTCTTTAAAACTTGAGATATTTGTACAAGAGCTTGGTTGGAATCTGTCATGCAATGATCATAAAAAAAATAAAAATAAAAAAAGTTAAACATTAAATACATAATTTAGTATATATAGTCACACCATAATTAAAATTTATGTAACTAGGAGAGATACAATTCTGGTGAATTTAATATTGTTAATTTTTAATATTTGTTGCAACATAAATGCCTTGTTATTTGTTGTCATGCATTGAATATCAACAAAGAAACTTATTATTGTATTGATGTGGTCATTGTTGTTTCTATTTGTTTGTTTTTAATGAATTGTTTTGACTATTCCACTTTATTTAGATCCACTATTATTCTTTCATAACAAGAAAAATCAAGTTTTAATATATCAAACATATGTTAAGAGCTTGAAAGAAAGGAGATTGAGTTTAAAGCTCATGCTTTATTCAAGACACAACATCGTATACCTAGCCTTAAATTACACATATGAGAGTGGAAAATACATTTTATATTTCATACTATTTGTATTGATGTAGTTAAAGTAGATAAAATATTGAAAACTATCGAGATGTCTTATAATTTGAAGCCAAATTGTGATTTGGTTTAAATCATATTGTTTACACGGTTTTGAGTGAGATATAGATTTAGCTTTAGCTTTAGTTTACAAAATGGGCATTTGGGTAGATAGACATAGTTATCATAGTATAGATTTTTCTTGTTTTTCTATCTGAATTTTCACCCGAGTTGAATCTAAAACTTATTTATTTTAGCAATACAGATGAGATCATTTTTATAGAGGGAGTCTGTTGTTTTTTAGTAGAAAAATACCATGATATCTTTAATCTCCTCAATATAGTGAATTCATTGTCTTCGTCCATGGATGTAAGTATTTAATTGAGACAAATTATGTAAATTATGTCTTTCATTTCATTTTTTGTTAAGTTCTTATTATTTTCTCAACTATGAGATTTATGGCAACAAAAACCATAAAAGAGAAAACAAAATTGGGGCTTTTGAATAATAACAAAAGCAATAAGGAGACTTTTCAATCTTCCCTAGCTTTTGAGCAATATTTGAACAACTGAGAATAAATAGCACTCCAAGCCTATCTATGTTTTTTAATGATTCTGGAGTTTTTAGGCTTGAACAAGGGCATCGATTTGGTCAAATGTTCACACAAGATATAAAAGATACTACTATGCTTAATGCTTTCATTAATAACGAGAACTCATATGTTTTCGAACATGTACTAATTTAGAAAAAAAAAAAAATATATGAAATTAGGCAATAATGTGTGCAACCCACGCTCACTATTCTAGTCCACTTAGAGGTGTTGTTTTTGCAATCTTCCCTAGCTTTCTCTCCCTGGATCTCCATATATACATATATATACTCATGCACATGTATATCTAAATTTCACTTGGTTCGACTCTAAATATAACATATAAGTATGAAAACAATGTTATTTGACCGACTGATCCAAAATCTTAATAAAGTATCTTAAATTGAATAAAAAATGCACCTATAACTATAATATTATTAACTAACAGGTCTAAATCTGCATATTTCTTTTTAGCTGATCTTGTTCTATATAAAGAACCCACCACAAAATTGTTTCAATTATGAATCTCAACTTAATTGAAAGTCAAGATGCATAATGCACTTTGCAATAAGTTGTTAGGCCCTAATTGTCATACTTTGAAGTCAAGAAAACATTTTTTATTTTTTAATATCAAGAGAACATAATAATACATGCATTGACAAAACCCACAAGCAGCCTGCAATGCATGAAGCCTATTATTCTCCTGCTGTTTGCAACTGAAATCTGAATCCATTTGCACCAGTTGCTGTTGCTGCTACATGCCAGGTCCAATTCTCATGAATATATAAAATTGACTCTCTAACGGGAACCTTTGCCTTTTTATAGCATGGCTGCAGGACATATTCCTAGTTCATAGCCCATAGGACTCATGTTAATGATTTGATGATTAATCATTTTAACAGTGGATAAACCCCTCTTATTTTTCTAATCAACAGACAGAATCTAGGAATCAAAAGACAGTTACAAAAGTTTTGAGAATATTTTTATAAATAACTAGCACAAGTTTGCCAATACAGAATGATTACAAGCTGATAACTACTCTTGTACATGGGAAAAGACTGCTCTGAGAATACAGAACCTCAAACAGAAGTTACTCGGGTTTAAGATGCTAAATCGAAGGTCTAAAATGCTGGCTCGATCTCTGAATTGCTAAGTTACCTGTCATGTTGCTCTTTCGAAACCACTTCCAACTTGCATGTGGAGCCAATCTGCTTGTGATCCTCGGGCATATTCTCTTGGTATTTGCGACCCATATATCATTCCATTGGCATCAAATGTTGGGGCTGCTAGCTGCAAAGCCATAATTTTCAAGTCGGAATACATACAATAGATTCTCTAAGAGGGAGCTTTTCGTTTTGCACAAAACGGCTCCAGCACAAAAGTTCAGCAGGCATTTTAGTCAGAAGGATAGTAGGGGGTACTTATGGGTGCACATAGTACTTTGCAATGCACTTACACATAAAAGAAGATGAAACAACATTGCCTAAACAAAGAATTAAATTGTTCAAAAGTGTGGTTTAAAGAATATGATGAAGTACCATAGTAATTTAGCAGAAGTCACAAAAAAGTTTATTAAGTTGGTATTCATGTATAGGCTATAGCACAAATTGCAGAAGATACTTATGCGAAATGAAATTGTGAAAGTTGAACATAACAGTAGCGGTGCCAGAAAGAGATGTGTTGGGGATCTTGATGGAAACCGGAGGATCAAATGTGTTCTCATGCGTGATGAGGCTTCATATGTTCAGTTATTGGCAACTTGCTCAAAAGTAGATAATAAGCCATCATGTTTGAACATGAGGTTCATTGCCAAATACTGTCTAGTTGGATGGACATTAGTACAATGTTGGCAAACGGAATATTTTCAGGAAGTGTCCCAGATAGTTTCTGTTCAATCTTTTCTACTTTGAACAGCAGGCAATTCTTCACATTTTTAATTTCAACCTTAAATTTTGGTATAATTGCAAATTCATTAACAGCATAATTAACTTCAGTTGAGTGTTTTTAAGGCACACTGATCAAATACTAGGACACATGTCTAGATTCCTTTCTGTATATATGCATTATATTATTCATTTATGCATATACCTGTGTCTTGTATCAGAACAATAACATGAAGCAAAAGCAAATGATATATTTTAAGGAAATCGTTGTTGTCTACACACAAAATCTTATCTCAATTCTGGTCCTTAACAAATATTTTATTGACATATCTTCTATAATTTTTCCATGTTGACCATTTTGGTGGACTAAGTTTCCAACTGCTGGACCAAACTACTAGAGTTTAAATTTTTAAGTCTAAACAAATTTATGTGCAAAGGAGAGATCAAGACAGTACGAAGCAAAGGTAAAGAACATGCTAGAGAAACTGAAGGTAGGTATTGAACGCAGCATATTCAGCCATTTTGAAGGTGTAACACCAAATAAATATAGAACAAACTTCAATCTCCCACTCAATCAATATTAATGATTTAACTTTCGGCAAGTGACCAAAAACTGAACTTCTATTCTGGTACAACCCTCAATGTAACAACAATTTTGTTTAGGTTTTTGAATATTTTTATGACAGCTGGGAAAGGAGTTTGCTGCTCTGTCTATTTAGTCTAGTTTAAAGAACCAAAAGGGTAAACCCTGGGGGGGACAGCCATAAATTTATCCGACATATATCTAAAAGCAGTTCTATATAATCTTCAGAACATTATTGATCTCTTAAACCTTCAGAAAGTTATATAGGGTCTTTGAAACTTCTGAACATAGTTTCTTTCAATTTGTAAGGAAAAAACAATGATAAATATATGGCTAATCATGCTAAGTTTCAAAAAGTTTCGAGTCAAGTAACCAGAAATGAAAGAAACGTATTGCATGCAAGATTCAAACTAGAGAAGAAGCCAAATCTGAGCTTTAACAGCTTTGTGCAGAGTATGTGGTTCGAACATCATGCAAAAGCACAATCTCCATCACAAATGCAATAAAATCTCAAGTGTTGAGCCAAATTATCCCTATTCAAGATTATCTTTTAGTTTATGAAGTTCAAATTTCTATGTACCAAAATGTTTGATGATATATTTGCAATCACCAGAAGTGAAAAATACAAGCCACTTATATGTCAGTATGTGCAAAGATGTTATTTCAATGCAATTCAACTATCTTATATTTGTTTCATTTTTATGTAATTGTGGAATAAAAACTTCGTGTTACAGAGCCAACCTTCCTGTGTTTGAAGCATAACATTTATATAACTTAACAGCTACAATTCTAATGACTACAAGCATTAATTCATTTCTTATCATAGCAGGAAATGACCTGCTGGGAAATTTTATAATGAAATGAGCATGAAGGAGGAGGATAAAAAAATTACTGTCCAATGCAATCGATAGATTGAGTTACACTTACATCTTTGGGAGGGAATCCTTCTATCGTGGGATTCAGCCTTGAAGTAACTGCTTCAAGCTTCATCGACAAGAACTGGAGCAGCCATTAGAAAGAACAGAGTTAAAGGTAAGCGTGAACACTGGAACTATAAGATAAACATATGGCAAGATAAGAAGAACTACCTCAACTTGGCACTGTAGCGACTGGACATAATTAATTATTTCATCAAGGACAAGAGCTTTTCCAATAACCTGCACAAATTAGATATTTTATATATCTATCATGTTTCCTAAAATTTAAATCTATCAAATAATGAAATCTAAATAAGGATATCACATAAAAACAGCAAGTTATATACTCCTAGAACAACCCACTAACACTATCAAATTCAAAGGACAATCAATATGGACCTAAACAGCATCCAAATGTACCACAAGGTTATAGCATATTAAATCCAAATGGAGGGCAGAAAGCTGAAGACCTTGTTGCATCCCGGAACCAAGTCTTGCAGGATTTTCATCCTCTCACTGATCTTTTCTCTCCGAGCCTAAAATAACCATGAGCAATCAGAAACTACATCACAGATAAACATGGGCTTAAATCTCAAATGAGGCCTCCAAGAATTACTCTTTCAGCTAGACTGTGGCTATCAGTAGCTTGACCCCTTCTTGCTCTAACATGAATGTAGTCTTTAGGTGGTTCAGGTTTTCTCTTCTCTTTGACTGGCTTGATACTGGTCCCTGAATTTTCTTCTACTTCTGTTCTGGAGCCACCATTTTCATCTACAGATCCCGAAGCTTTTGTATGTTTGATGTTTGAATCACCCTGTCTCATGGGAAATAAAGTTAATAACATTAATATAATATGAGTAAATCATACTCAATAAATAAATCAACAAATGCAATATTCAGTGAAATGCAATGAAAAGAAAAGATCAGTGGAATCCAACTTGAGGCAAAGAAACTCCATAACTGCAGTTAAAATATCTAGAAACAAAAGCAAGATCTTTTGCAGAATGAATGGAGAGTAAGCACGTCTCAGCCTTATGAGAAACAAACAAGCTTATGCCTTCCACAATGGTATCAAACAACCAAGCAAACTAGAACAAAAATATTGAAGCAAATGATGAAACGGGCTCAACGGATATTAAATTTTAATAAAGAATCTTGCATTACAATGAAAATACTAAAATGGAACTAAATTTACAGACAAAAAATTAATATTAGCAGCTGAAAGCAACAGTAACAGTATTAGAAAGAACTAGACAAGGAGGAAAAAGAAAATACTACTTGGGGGGGGGGGGGGGGGGGGTGTTGTTATGATTTACCAAATCTTGAGTAGCACTGCTGGTGGAAACAAGCTTAGAAGAGCCATCACCAAAGGAATTCCCAGCATCCCTTTTCCTCTTCCCACCGCCATTTCCGCCGCGGCTGCCGCTCTGCTCCGTCACAGTCGATTCCTCCAGCGACCCACCCCCTCCGCCACCACCCAAGCTTCCCATTTTGAGTCCCAGTCCTCCACCTCCTCCTACACCTCCGCCGCTCGTCGGAAACGATAGCAACGCCGCCAAACTATACGAAAACGGGTTGGCTGCTGCAGTAAATGACGCCTCGTTTACCAAAGGCGGATCCATTTCTTGATTTTTTTTTACACCCAAAAATAAACAAGAAGAATCGATTATCTACCAATTTGCTCAAATCTTTTCTGTAGTTATATATGATAGAACTATATATATGTATCCAAGTGTGAGAATGCGAATGAACGAATAATGTGTGCAGCGTGTGTAGAGAGGGCGTGGAGTGGTGGGGTTAATATAAAGAAGAGACCAATTGCTACTGAGAGTGAAAGTATAGTGTTGCAATAAAGAGAGAGAGAGAGAGGCAGAGGAAGGAGATGGATGGACTCTACACTGCGCATCCTGCGTACGTTAGCAACGGCCAAGGGAGTTGTATCACTGTCACTCCTTTGCTTAATACCTTTTTTCACTTTTGGACATTTTCTTCGTGTAGCTCGTTGAAGTGAATAGTAAATTACTTGGCAAATACTGCAATAGCTTACTAGAATTTCAACCGCCAAGATTATAAGTATTTAGATATATCGACCATTTGTGCGGGCATGTGATTCAAGCGAAGGCAATATGGAGTCGAAACAACTATAATTGTATTAATTCTAACCCTATATCGAAAGTGGGTTCGAGACCACGGGATACTCATATTAAATTGGAGACGATCCCCCACCTGAAAAAATAATAATAATAAAAAAAAAGTATTTAGATATATTGTTCGGGAAAAAAATTGCAAAAAATATTAAAAAAATATTTTATATTGAAAAATTCATGCAATTATATTCAATTCAGAAAAAACCATTTTCATTGATTTTTTTTTATTTTTGAAAATTTCAATCATTAATTTTTACCTTAATATCAGACTTTGAGATTTTTCAATGAAAATTTTCTTAAACATTTTATATTAAGAATTTTTGTTTATTAATATTCAATCTTAAAAAAAATAATTTTCTCCTAACTGTATTAATTTTTTTGTAGTAAAATTTTTTACAAAATTTAATAAACAGATGCTGAAAATTTTAAACTTTTCGTTTAATCCATTGAATTTCAAAAATTGAAAATATCCATATTGTTATTTACATAGCTAAAAATTTGAGAAACTCTTTCCCTTCAAGAAATTTGTTAATATTAACAAGTTACTGATACAATTTATCAATTTGAAACACCTAAATAATAAGTTTCTATTAGAAAATGCAATTCAATAAGTTGCTTATCTAGTTAGCCAGGATAGTTTGCTCAAAACGTTATTAAATTTGGAGGATTTTGAATATAAAAACTCTTTGAGAGATCTTTAGTAACTTTTTTTTTTTTTTTTGAAAAGGACAGGCAATAATTGGTTTCTATTTTGGAGTATTTTCAGAAAATAGTTTTAATAATTTGTAAATGACAAAAGTATGTTTTAGTTTCATTTTAGGAGTGATTTTCAATCATAGATGTCTTTTTATATAAGTTTTTGCCCATCAGTAAAATCATATCAAACTTTTAACTTATAATATATTACATTATATTAGTAGAGTGGTTGAAAAATAAATGTTTATGGTAATATACTGATTGAAAAATATAAATATATATATATATGGACTTTTCTTTTCTTTTCCTTTTTTTTTCCTCCCAAATTTCATGTATGTTATTACTATCAATGTAATTTATAACTGTTGAGACAATAATTACATCTTTGACGATCCATTACTAATTTAAGCATTATAGAATATTTAGTGAGGAAACACAATGTCTCCAACACATTTCTTGCAAGTTTCTCTTCCTCTTGGAGTAGAGTATTTTCATTCAAATCATAAATTAGAGGGTGTTTGACTAAGAGGGTGTTTGGCTAAGCTTATTTTAAATATCTTATAAGCTCTTACATCTTATAAGATGTTTTTGAAGCTTATAAGATGTTAGATCTTATTTTGAAATTAAGTTATTGAAGTTTTTGGATAAAATATATAAGATGTTAATAATGACAATTTTGTAATTAAAATGGTTAAAAATTAAGGAGCTTATTAAGATTTTAAAAATAAGTTAGAGTCTCCTTACTTTTTTTAAAAGAGCTTATAAGCTCCTAACATCTTATTTTAGAATCTTATAAGCTCTTTTTTAAAAAAAATTACCAAACACTTTTTATCAACTTATAAGTTCTTAAACATCTTATAAGATGTTTTGAGGAGCTTATAAGCTCACCCAAACACCCTCTAAGTTTATTTAAAACATCTTATAAGCTCCTACATCTTATAAGATATTTTTGAAACTTATAAGATGTTAGATCTTATTTTTAAAATAAGTTGTTGAAGTGTTTGGATAAAATAAGATCTTGAAACTTATAAAATGTTAATAATGACCATTTTGTAATTAAAATGGTTAAAAATGAAGGAACTTGTTAAAATCTTAAAAATAATTTGGGGTCTTCTTATTTTTTTAAAAAGAGCTTATAAAGTCCTAACATCTTATTTTAGGATCTTATAAGCTCTTTTTTAAAAAAAATTATCAAACACTTTTTGTCAACTTATGAGCTTTTAAATATCTTATAAGATGTTTTAAAGAGCTTATAAGCTCACCCAAACACCCTCTTATAATAAATAAGTCCTAAGTAAGTAATCAAAAAACAAGTTTATGATGATAAGACCAATTCTTTTTCATCATGATTCAATATTATGTATCAAGATAAGTAATCAACATTTGATCATTCATCAATATTCCTTTAATAACAAGAATCATATTAGATTTATTATTTAGGTAGCAAAAAAGTATTTCCGTCATAAATGGAGGTGTACTTATTCAATAGTAAAACTTACATATTTTTTACATTTTAAGTCGTAACTACCTCTTGTCATTGTTACCTCCCTATCTACGAAATCTTAAGCTAGAAACTTAGTCTATTCTCTTGAAAAATCTCAAGGTAAAACCATCGTCCTATATCACTTTGTTTTCATCCTCTATTTATCTTGAGGTGTACATTTTTTTTTTTCATCCTCAATTAAATCTAACTTTGATCTCGATTTATGGTCTCTCAATCTTCTCAGGTAGGTTAAAAATTGTATTATATGTTCTTATGCCTTGCATTAGATTTAAAGGTCTTGTATTTGTCCAGATGTTTTTCCATCTTTATTGTCTTCGTATGGAGATTCTCTATATTTTCAATTAGACATCTAAGATCTAGTTTTATATCTTATTCTCTTTTGAGTTAATGGAGATATTGTCAGGATTCCCTTCGAAAGCCTATTTTGATTATATCCCTTTTGTAAGAAAGCAAAATGAAATTATTGTGGCAGTTGCAAAATCTTCTTAACATGGCGGGTCGAGATTTGTTGACAACTAAATGATGCAGCAAAATATGGAATCTTCCTTGTATGAGTCAAAGTAATTTTGGCAAGTTATCATTGCACTGTTATTGGAGAAAAATATGATGATTGAAGATTAACTCTGCTGATCTAGTACATTACTATTTATTAGAATGGAGAGTTTAATTCATTGCAGCAAGTGCTATTCTATCAAAGTAAGATTGTTCCTTAACTATAATAGTCTGCTGAGTGTTCTACTATAGCTCTGTGAGGTTTTGGCAAGTTAGCACTGCTCATTGTACTTGTTCTATCTGTTGTGCTAATAATATTGCATGTTAAAAATCCTAAGTCCTCTGGCTTAGGTAGTAGATTAGGTTCTGGCTTAGGTAGTAGATTAGGTTCGCTGAACTACTATAACTATCTTGTCTCATTTATTTATCTTTCTGATATCACTGGAATTTCAATTATATTTGGAACTTCCAGGCTATTCTTTGATTTACTCCTTGACTCCTTTAAGTGACTTACCCCTTTAGGTCTCTATACTTTTTCAATTGTTACCAGAGCCGGCGGCTCATATATATAAGTTTAACAACTTGAGCTAAAAAGTTCCTAATGGCTTCTTCTAGCTTTGATGTGTATGTAGAAGTTCAATCCCACACCCGTCGCCCTCTATTCGATAGACCAACTATTCAACCTGGAAAAATTGGGTTAAGGAATTCTTCATAGCACTGGACTATGATTTATGGAGCATAGTCATTGATGGGCCTCTTGTTCCCACCAACAAAGGCAAATCATCAACAGGAAAATTGGAACTTGTTGTTGAGGACAAAAGAATGCTCTTAATTAATGCAAAAGCAAAAAATATCCTTTCATGTGTGCTTGTCAAATAAGAAAACAATCGTGTTAGCACGCGTACTTCTGCAAAGGATATGTGGAACATGCTTCAAATCACCCATGAAGAAACTTCACAGGTAAAACTAGAGCGAATTGCCTTACTTACTTACCTAAATGAGATGTTTCCAATGAAAGCAGGCGAAACAATCAGCCAAATATATGCTCGATTCATGGATAGTGAATCATATGTTCACATTGGGAAAAATAATATCCAAAAGTGAATAGGTCTAGAAGATCCTAAGATCTATATAAAAGAGTGGAATCGCAAAGTTACTGCAATTCACGAGGCCAAAAACTTTGAAAAATTGACTATGGGAGACTAATTGGTCCACTCACTTCCCATGAAATGACTCTACTCAGCAACGAAGAAAGTTTTGACACCAAAAATAAGAAAAGCATTGCCTTCATGCTGAACAAGGAGGAAAATAAAGATTTGGTGACCTAGACGAAGAGATGGTCAATGAAGTAATTGCAATGATAACTAGGCAACTTCAACAACTTACCCAAGTCAAAATCGCTTCAGGAAAGACCCCAGAATAAATTCCAGAAGACATACTGGCGAACTCAGAACTGAACAAATCATTTGTCATGAATGCCATGAAGTAGGGCACAAAAGACTTGACTATCCAAAACTAAAATGGAGGCCAAAGATTGAGAGAAATCTAAAACAAAGAGCCATGACCATTACTTGGGATGACTCAGACTCAGACCAGTTTGACAATGAAGAAAATTGTCTCATAGCTGACAGACAGGTAACCTTATAGTCTCAACTAAGTTACAACAACTTTAACATTGATTATGATTTAGATAAAGATCTTGATATTCACATTGATTGCCATAATCAACTCACTGAACTTCAAATAGAATTAAATCTTTTTAAGGAACAATTAGAAAATACTCTTAATGAAAAGGAAGAACTGGTATTTCACTTTGAGAAAATCATAAAGAAAAACTCTGAGGAAAGAAACAGGTTAGTTGAGAAGAACTAGCATCTTGAAAATGAATTTCGATTTTTGCTTGATAATAATTATAATCTGAAAGGATCTTTCAAGGGCAAAAACAAAGTTGATTTTGGTTATAGAAACACAAGATTTTTCAAAAAGACTTGTCATTATTGTTCTAGAAAAGGTCATATGGGTCACAAATGTCCTATGAGAAGAGAAATTGGAGTCAAGTATTTATGAGTGTCAAAGTCTAACAACTCAAGACCCAACAAAAAATGGGTACCTAAATTCACACACTCTTGTGTTGTAGGAACCAGTCAAAAGGAAAGTTCAAATGGATCTTTGGTATCTGGACAGTGGATGCTCCTGACACATGACAGAAAATAAGTCATTCTTTTCTTAAATACAAGAATATAATGGAGGAAATGTACTGTTCGCAGACAACACAAAGGGAAAATCATTGGCAAAGGAACAATTGGCAACAAAGATGGAACTTCCATTGAAAATGTCAGGCTGGTAGATGGGGCTAAAACATAATCTTCTCAATATAAGTCAATTATGTGATAATGGGTACCAGGCACACTTCAAACCCTCTAAATATGTGGTGTCTAAGCATGATGAAACTGTTCCCACTGCAATCAGAGAAAGAAACATATATTGCATAAATCTTGATGATTTGTCCAAACAAAATGTTGAATGCCTAGTTGCTATTGATGAATCTTGTTGTAGTTGGCATAGGCATGTTGCTCATGCAAATATGAAACTCCTAAATCATTTCGTCAAAAAGGATTTAGTAAAAGGCATTCCTAAAATGAAGTTCACAAAAAACAAAATATGTGATGCATGCATGAAAGGCAAACAAGTGAAAACTTCTTTTCAGCCAATAAATGACATTGCATCCTCAAAACTATTGGAATTTCTGCATCTTGATATGTTTGGACCTATGAAAACTCAATCTTTTGCATAAAACAAATATGTTTTTGTCATCATGGATGATTTTTCTCAATACACATGGGTAAGGTTTCTTTCACACAAAAATGAAGCTTTGCATCATTTCATTACTCTCTCAAAGAACATCTAAAATGAAAATGGGGTTTTTATTAAAACCATCAAGAATGATCATGGCATGGAATTTGATGATCCTAACTTTACCACTTTTGTAATGATCTTGGATATACTCACAACGTTTTTGCTCCAAGAACACCTTAACAGAACAGGGTCGTTGAAAGAAAAAATAAAGTTTTACAGGAAATAGCTCGAACAACGTTGAATGAGTATAATCTCTCAAAGCATCTTTGGGCTAAAGTAGTCAACACAACCTACTATGTCATCAACAAAGTCTTCCTAAGACCATTTATGAAAAAGACTCCATACAAACTCTGGAAGGGGAAGATACCCAACATATCTTATTTTTATATATTTGGGTGTAAATGTCACATCTTAAATGATAGAGATCACCTTGCTAAATTTGATCCAAAATCAGATGAGGGAATACTTCTTGGTTACTCAACAAATAGTAAAGCTTATAAAAATTTTAACGAAATAAAAAAGGACAGTACAAGAATCCATGCATGTGGCATTTGATGAAACTGACCCTCTTCTAGCTAAGGACTCCTTGAGCATAGAAACTGCAGGTTTCGATCAAGTCATAGAAGCTCTTCAGTAGGAAAAAAGAGAGGAGAAAATGACATTTCACAAAATCTTATTGAGATAGTCTCAACCTCAAGTAGAACTTTTGCCTCTGAAACAGGAGACAAAATCAACAAATTCAAGCATGCCTCAAACCATCCAACAAACAATATCATTGGAGATCCAGCAGCAGGAATCACAACAAGGTCCAGAAAAATAAATGACTTACAACTCTCTAATTTTGTGTTTTTACCCTATGCAGAACCCTACAATATAAGTGAAGTACTAAACGACGAATCATAGCTGAACGCAATGAAAGAAGAGCTAAATCAGTTTGAGAAAAACCAGGTTTGGAACCTAGTTTCATGACCCAATAACTACCTCATCATTGGGACTAAATAGGTTTCTCGAAATAAATTAGATAAACATGGTGAAGTTGTTAAAAACAAAGCTAGACTAGTTGCAAAAAGATACTCTCAATAAGAGGGAATTGATTATGATGAAATCTATGAACCCGTCGCTCGTCTTGAATCTATTCGCATGTTACTAGCTTATGTTTCACACAAGAACTTTACTCTCTATCAAATGGATGCCAAAAGTGCCTTTTTGAATGGACATATAAAAGAAGAGGTCTTTGTGGCGCAACCTTCTAGTTTCAAAAACTCAAAATTTTCAAACCATGTTTTAAAATTGTTTAAAGCACTTTACGGTTTAAAACAAGCTTCAAGAGCATGGTATGAGCGTTTGAGCTCATTTCTTATCTCAAAAGGTTTTTGGATGGGTAAAGTAGGTACTACACTTTTACAAAAACAACAAATGGCCATTTATTACTTATTCAAGTGTATGTGGCTGATATAATCTTTAGTGATACTTATAAGGATCTTTGTGATAATTTTGCATCATGCACGATAATGAAATTTAAAATGAGTCTTATGGGTGATTTACATTTTTTCCCTGGTCTCCAAATCAAACAAACCAAAAAAGGCATTTTCATATCCCAAGAAAAATATACTAAGGAACTGCTGCAGAAATTCAAAATGAAGGATTGTAAAGAATCAAATGTTCCAATGGTTGCATCTGCAAAACTAGAACTTGATCCGGAAGGCAAAAGTGTGGATGAAACAACATACAGAGGCATGATCGGAAGCTTGCTGTATCTAACTTCCAGTCGCCCAGATATATAGTTTGCCACTAATTTATACGCCCGTTTTCAAGGACAACCAAAAGAGTCACATCTCAAGGCCATCAAAAGAATTCTTCGCTATCTCAAAGGAACCATCAACCATGGAATTTGGTACCCTCAATCTAAATCTTTCAATCTAGTTGAGTATTCTGACAATGATTATGCAAGGTGCAGAATTGATTGAAAAAGCACTACTATAACTTGCCAACTACTAAGTTCATGTCTAGTAAGCTTGTGGACCAAGAAGCAAAGCGTGGTAGCTATGTCAACAACTGAAGCAGAATACATGGCATCAGGAAACTGCTGCTCACAGTTATTGTGGACGAAACAAACCCTCAGTGACTATGGTTTACAGTTTCCTTACATATGTATCCTTTGTGACAACACTAGTGCTATTTGCATCACAAAAAATCCAGTTTACCACTCACGCACAAAGCACATAGAGATAAGGCAACATTTAATCAAATATCATGTTCAAAAGGGTGATGTTTGCATAAATTTCATTGAAACGAAAAATCAATTAGCTGATATCTTCACCATACCACTTTCGGAAGATCGTTTCAGTTTTCTCAAAAATAACCTAGGAATCATATATTTTCCATCTTTCTCATGAAATTTTTTTTGGTATATAAATATTCTATAATTATGTTTGGTAAGTGTATTTTTTCGGCATGAGCATTATTTCTTTCCTAAGTACTCCAACCAAACGTTGTTGTCAAATTTATCATTTTCTTTTTAAATTTATTTCTGGGAGGGAAAATTAAACTATCCAAGAATATGTTTCTCAGTACAAAAATCCACAAAAGCCCCTCTTTCTTCACAAAAACTCTTCATCTCGCTCCGCGTTCATCACTCAACAAAAAATCCTCTTTTTTCCTCAAACAACAGTCTGAAATCCCTCGTTCTCCAGCATCCGTCATGGATGACAGTCCTAAATTGTGTCTCAAAAATTGGTCAATTACACCACCGAGGAATCCAATCACCATCTTCCCTTATTTTCTCACTGAAACAGTCGATGCTCGTCGTTCCTCTTCTTCGTGAACTCCTCCACCCTTGCCGATTCTACCCTTTTCTTCTCTTTTACACTACTTTCCACGTTTACCCATCACCTTCACTAATTTCTCTTTCAATAACTGGGATTTCAAGTCCATGCCTATCTCCATCAAATTCCCAACACTTCACTCCAAAAATTTCTTTTCAACCAACATCATGGCTCAAAAACTGAATCATGGGAGACCAATTGATTTTCTAATATACCTTTATCTCCTATCCACAACTATGTTGATCAGATGGGCTGGAAATTCATGATGCAAATTGATGAAACTGCCTTCCCTCTATTGGTCCACCTATTCTGTGCAAACATGCCTGTCGTTGAAGGTACTGATTCCTTAATTACATCCAATGTTCTTGGCACCCAAATTTCTCTTACTATTGAGAAAGTAATCGATACCTAGTGCTCCCAAATTCTGGTGTTAAATTTTTTGCATATGGTGAATGGTTTCATCTTGACTGTTTTGACCTCAATAGTGCGAAGAAACTCTTTTGGAATGGAAAATCTCCAAACTTAGCTACTAGTGTTGCCCTGAAATTATTCCCTATAGACTATTTCTTCCTTCATCACTTAATCATGTTGACTATCTAATCTGCCTCTTCTACTAGTGGGGGTCATTCAACTGATATGAACAGATTGTCTGTATTTCTTCTTTATATGGCTGCCACTGGACTAACAGTTAACGTAGGGTATATTATCTTACACAACATGATTTATGCTCTTCGTCACTCCTTGAAAAACTTACCCTACTGCATGCTTCTCACTCATTTGCTTCGTTCTAAACATGTAATTTTTCCATCCTCCTGGGCTGAAGAACCCAGTAAAAGAAAGATTGTTGATTTACCAAGCCTTAAGAAAATAAAAATCCAAATTGGTAAAGATGGGGTTTGGATCAAGGGTACTTCCACCTCTGCCACTATTCCCTCTGCTCCTCGATATACCTCTCATCGTAACAAAGGAAATAAACCACTCTATATCTCTAATAACTATGTCCAAGATGTTAACTCTAGTGTCTCTGAAGGAATAACCTCCGAAAGGAAAAATAAACCACTGGATGTTCCAGCACCTAATCTTTTGGCCTCTGTTCAGGCCATTACTTCCTCTATTGAATGGCTTGATTGCAAGATCACTGAACTGGCTACACCTGCTGAGGATGATTTTTGTAGATACAAAACTAAAATATCTTATCTTCATGATAAAGTCAAGGACCTTCGTTATTCTCTTTGCAAACGATCTCGAAGTCGCTGACCTTTTTGATGATGAGGGGGGGAAATGTTGCTTTGCCTAAGTCTGCCTAAATCTGCTATCTACATTCTCTATTATTAAACTAATATGTTTTGAGCTATGGTCTGCAGTTTATATTCTTTAGCACCAAACTTATATGTTTTGAATTGAACCTTACTGTATCTATGGACTGGTGTTGTGTTTTGAAAGGTTTTATGCTACTATGTTTTGTTTTGCACATTCTAGAATTTACGGCAGAACTAGCTTTACTGTAACGTCTATTGCATTACCCCTTTGTTTTGTCTTTTACTTGTTAACAGGGGGAGAACAATTATTTTAACTATTAAATAGCACTGTACTTATGGCTCATTTTTATCCTTAAACTTTTTTTACACAATAAGTCACTTAAAACAGGGGAAGAACAACAAAAAAGACATCACCAAAAAGGGGAAGATTGTTAGGATTCCCTCCAAAAGCCTGTTTTGATTATGTCCCTTCTGTAAGAAAGCAAATTGAAATTATTGTGGCAGTTGCAAAATCTTCTTAACATGGCAGGTCGAGATTGGGTGACAACTAAATGATGCAGCAAAATATGTATGAGTCAAAGCAGTTTTGGCAAGTTACCATTGCACTATTATTGGAGAAAAATATACTGATTGAAGATTAACTCTGCTGATCTATTAAATTACTATTTATTAGAATAGAGAGTTTGATTCATCGCAGCGAGTGCTATTCTATCAAAGTAGGATTGTTCCTTAACTATATACTTTGTTTTTCCCAAAACCCCAGTAATAGTGTGTTGAGTGTTCTACTACAGCTCTGTAAGGTTTTGGCAAGTTAGCGATGTTCATTGTACTTGCTCTATCTATTGTGCTATTAATATTACAGGTTCAAAATCCTAAGTCCACTGGCTTAGATAGTGGATTAGGCTCGCCGAACTACTATAACTATCTTGTTATTTATCTTTCTGCTATTACTAAAATTTCAGTTATATTTAGAACTTCCAGTTTATTCTTTGATTTATGCTTGACTCTTTGAGTCACTTACCCCTTTGGGTCTCTATACTCTTTCAAATATAACTATCCATCTCTTAACTATGTATTTCCTCCTGAAATGTTTTTAGAGTTTCTATTATTTTCATTGAGAAAGTGCAAAGAAGAGGCAAAGACATTGATCTCCTCATACTCCATCTATTATATTCTCACATATCCAATTCTATATACCAATTATTGTCAAGGAGTTGTTTCTCAGCTTAGTGGTATTTTTCACGCTTGAAGTTAATCGAACTTCCATATGAACAAAACTCTACTAGAACAATAGTCTAATCTCACCTTGTTTTGAGCTCAACATTTATAGTCAACAAACAAATTGATAAGCTCAACCTTGTATCTAATTTATAATCAATCGATGATAGAGGATGAGCTCTCACTTGTTTAGACTTATAATCAATAGGTGGAATATGATATATTTGTCATTATATTTGTAGTTAACACATAATACAACAAGAACACTTGTTTGTTTATACTTGTAATGAACAAGTTATATGTGTAAGCTCTTCTTTATCAGCAAGTAATATAGCATGAATCTTCTTTATCAACAAATGATAGAAGAGCATAAGCTCTTTTTCTTCAATAGATAGTAGAGAATGAACTCTTCGTCATCAGCGGATAATACTACATAAACTCTTCTATACTACATAAACTCTTCTCTACTCATAATCAGCATGTGATGGAGCGTGAGCTCTTCTATATTAGCAAATGAAGATCCTGAGTTTTTCTTCATTAGCAAGTAATAAAGCATGTAAAATATAGCTAATCCTAGGCCAATTGGCAAGAGGATTGTATTCCAACTTACTAGGGAAACTTTATTATACCTCATTTAGCTTAGATGCATTTGATGTATTTAATTTAAAGACATCATTAGATGCTATCAAATGGAGTTGTAAGTCTCTACAACTATTGTTATTGTCAATGTCAACCTAACTAACTTGAGCTTTTTTCCTTCACTCGTAATCAATTAATGATAGAATGTGATAATCAACAAATGATGTTAGTTCTACTTCATCAATAGGTGATAGAGCATAAGCTATTTTCTATTCTGTTAGATTTATTGTCCAGATCATCTTTTGACTTGGGGACTAACTGCCCCACCCATGGCGCTCATGGGGTGCAACTACCTCAAGCCGATCGTAACCTTATACAGGTGCTTTGTGCTACCAAATGTATAAGAAATAAAGTTGTGCCTTTGCTAACAGTTATAACTATTAGCCTAGTGATCCTAACATATTCAAAAGTAACAACAAGATGAAGGAAGTAGATGATTAGACTATATATGTATGTATAGAATGACTAGAGTTTGGGATGGAAGAAGGTATTTATCTGAAACTCATTCATATTGCTAATGACCATAGAAAATGGAAAGTAGGTAAAACATACGAAAGAAGCGGGATAAAATATAGAAGACTATGTGCTTACTAGGTCATCTTTCCTTGCTCCATTAATCATGGTTAGACTAGTTCCTGAACTGTACTCTAGCTTGGCATCGAAGCTATTAAGCTCGATAAGCATATCTCCAACTCAGCATCTAAGCTACTGAACTCAATATGCATCAACCTAAATTATATACCTTGCTAGGTTCCACATCATTTCAATATAGGGTGCAACCAGGCCAAACTCAGGAGAAATTTTCGAGCTCGAACTCAAGCTAGGTTCCACATCATTCCAATGTAGGGTGCAATTGGGCCAAACTCAGGAGAAATTTAGTTCGAGCTCGAAATATATATATATATATAAGGCTTGAGCTCAAGTTCGATGAGTCTAATATTTTGAGCTTGAGCTCGATGAAAACTCAAGTTCAATTTAATTAAGGTCAAATTGTTAAGTGAGGTGTAAACAACTGCAAACTCGAGCTCGAGCTTGACTTTAAGCTCGAAGTGGAAATAAAATAAAAGTAATATAATATATATATTTACTAATAAAATAAAAACTAATAATTATTTATATATCAGTTCTCAAGCCACGAACCTATACACATGCATCTCAAGATTGGCTCAAAATAAAGATCAATCTTAATTCAAATTGAGTCAAGCTCGAAGCAACTTGAACTCGACTCCTAAAACTTGGGAGCCAATTCTTCTCGTTTGGACCCCTATTCCAATGTATTTCCCCAAATGGGCATATCAACATAAAGATGTTTGCTAATTTTAAATTCATTCCTCAAGCTCATCTTTCGACTTCATTTTTTTCTAATAATTTGATTATATATTCTTCGGGCCATTTACTTAGGGCCAAATGCAGTGGCATTAAATCTAAATATGAATAAAGAACATACACAAAATATAACCGTCACACTACATATGTTTATATCAATGATTAGGATTTTATTAAAGATTCTGTGAGAAAATACTATTAAATATTTGGTTTCATCATGAGAAAACAAAAATCCCCCAAAAAATACCAAACATCAAACTGTTTTTATTTTTTTATTTTTTTGAAGTAGCAACAATAGTAAAAAGGCAATTATTCATTTATGATTGACATTATTTCACACACAAATAAAGAATGCATTAATCAATTCAACAAGAAGCTAAGAAGATAAAGAAAAACTTGTAAAATCAAATTGAGCTCTTAGGGTAGTCAATGACAAAATGTTGTTTCTCAAAATTATATTTTTATCCATACTGCTATAAGTTGTAAAAACATTAAGCAAATCGAATTGACTAATTGAGATCACTAATGATCTATTGTAATTTTGGAGGTGTTTGGCAAATGGCAACCAAAATAAATAATAGAAATAGGTCAGCATTTACCAAACGTTGAAAAGTAGAACTTTTGCCCAACATAATTTCATAATATCAACTCTTTCAGATATAATTTTCATAAAAGAAACTAATTATCGCTCCATCAATTGTTCATACAATTAATTTTCAAAGACAAGGTCACACCACTCTTAGTTTTTGCTCATCTCCGACAGTTATGCCTTCCTTGACTAGTATCAGTGTAATAACTCAATTGGTCTTATCCATTACATGTTAGAAGAAGATTTATTTATTTCTTATTTGTAATATGATATGTGGATCAATTAGAAGTAATTTTAATTTGATTTGTATCATGATAAGATAGTAACGACATTACGATCATTTAATTAATTAGTAATTCCTGCTTCATCTAAACATTCCATAGTAGAAAGATATCATGGTATTGATTTGAACATTCTATCTGGGTATCTCAATTAATTTTGTAAATAATCTCAATGATAGATAAAGTTTTTATTTTTGTATGAAGTTAAGACCGACGTATGTTGTTGATACTTTGTACGTACGATAATACATTTTTAATTGCAATTGACAATTCAAAGTAGTAGTTGGAATTCAAAATTAATGTGTGTCACGCTAAAGGGTACTTAAAAAGGAAAAATGAAACAAGAAATAAAAAGCATTGTCCCATGGATAAAGGGAGTAATTCTGAAACACAAAATCATTCACATCAAAGGTCACTAAGTTAAATATATGTAGGACAATTACATTTAATATTCTTTTTTCCAAAAATATATGTGTGACCTAAATATGTGACAAAGTAATGAAGTAGAATAACAAAGTATAGAAGCAATGGTAGGTTCTCCACTTTGTCAAGGGACTATGTAGTTAATGAGACAAGTTACGAGCTTCACACAAACCTACTCGTCTTTAATATCCTCTTGTCATGATACATTTTTCACATTGTGCCTAACAATTGTCTCACACAACATAGTTCTAATCAAACAATTGTAGTAATTGGAGAAAGTCTATCATCAAGCATGCCCAATATGGAAGTTCCATTATGAGGCTCTCACACTTACTTCACCAAAACTCCTACCCATAATTAATTCATTAGTGTATGGACATCGTGTACAACATCGACACACTATTCGTTGTGAGTTGCAATAATTGACAAATTGAGTTAAACCGATCAATGTATAAAAATTTATAATACACCATCATTTTATAAAATTATTCGTACCATATCAAACATGTATTCGACACATGATTGATAAATCACTTGGTGTGTTTATAAATTAAATAAATAAATAAATAGATACTTCTAATAACATTTCTGACACACAATTCATGATATGTTCGATATATTTTAGACAAATTAGACAATTTTCATATTTTTAAACATATATGAGTCATAAAAGAATTAAATAAAATTAAAAGTTTATAAAATTATTTTAAAAAAATATGTCTTCTCATTCAAGATTATTCTCCTTTTGCATTTTAATGAAAGTAAAACTCCTTTTCTCATCTCCACTCTCATTCATGATTATATAATATACATATCGTCATATCGTACTAGTAAAATACAATACAATTATCAATATGAACTTCTTTTTTCCTTTTAAGTATAATTGCATTAACATGTTGTTTTGAATTTGTTACTAATTGCATATATGGATGATATATATATAGACTTACATAGTAAAAAAAATTACGTATCCCAAACAAGTTTTTTTTTTTTAAACATATCCCAAACAATTATTATAAAGGCGTATTGTATTCTAAAAGTTTTAAAATTATTATGTTGTTGTACTATTCCAATTGCTATATTCATGTCTGTGGGTTGTAGATAAAAGTTCAACAACTTTACAATTTCAAACGTTTACGTGCACATTCTAGGTAAAAAAAGAAAAAAAAAAAAAACCTAAAAAATTGTGATATTCAATTACTAGTTAATTCATTAATGTAGTATATCTATAATGTTGACACGTATGAATTTCTTCGTCCAGTAATTAACCGCCACGTGTGAAGTGATTGGTACTACGAAAGTGACGAACACCTGCCCTTTTAGGTTTTATGCTTTCTTTAGCATTTAGCACATGTCCTAAAGCCAAGAATTTGGTGTAAGAGTTTTGAGACTATTCTATTCTCATTGTCCTCCTCATCGCATTTGGCCCATTACAACCAATTAAAGACACATGAAAATGATGTTGCCCACAAATAATATTTTGTTGTTACACCAAAATGACAAGTAAGAATATGAAATGCGGTGGACAACACTACTCAAAAGAAAGATTGATGGTTAGTTGATTTTCCAAAGGGCTTTTTCATCTTGAGAAATGTCAAGTTTTGATTGGTTGTATGAATCATAATCATGGCTACAATGTTTTATCTTGTAAATAATTAGTACCCCTAATTTCACATGGAAATTATCACTTCTTGACTTATTCTAAGAACTCAACATATATGTTGTAAGAACTTAGGCACTCATTGTAAGGAAAGATTACATTGAACTTGTCGTTGTGAGATAAACTTGGGGTGTTTGGTGTGTGTGTGCGTGGGTGGGTGGGTGGGTGGGGGGGGGGGTGTTAAAGTGACTCAAAGTATGATCATCATATTTTTCTTTTAGTGAACTGGGGTAGAGAATTGGACTAAGGTGTATGATATTTGCATAAAGATTTGAACTTTGGAATAATGAACTTTATACCACTTGATTTGGAATAATATTAATGTTTTGTAAAACTAAACCTTATTATCCACATGGTATAATTTCTATTTTATTCTATATATTCTTTCTATTTAATAATAAAATTTCTACCAATAGAAATATCTTTTTATAGAATTTCCCAATATTTTTTGCTTTGTCACCACCCCTTGTATTTGCCATGACCAGTCTCTTTATTTGGCTAATCGATTAAACTAAACTAAAAAATAAAAATGCAAAAAAATTGATTTAGTTTTCAATGTTTGATTATTCTCATAGATTACTAATAATTAATGAAAGAAGATTACATATAACAAAGTAAAAAAAAAATATAGTAAAATTGGTATATAAATGCTATTTCCCAACATTTGAGTAATTTTGGTCGAGTAGTCAATCGACCCAATAAAATTGCCTTACAAATATAATTGTGAGGTTTATAGTTTGAACTTTAACGAATTCTTAGTTCATGTGTGTTATTATTAAAAAAAAGAAAAAGAAAAATATGATTACTTTGATTAAAAAAAAATTACTAACATTACAACAACACTCATTATGGTTTTCATTTATTACAATTACCTGCTGTATTTGTGGGCGTACATATTAAAAGCTCAAAGAGTGCTTCGTTTGTTAAATCGATTAAAAATTAGTCTAAATCAATTTTCATTTGAGAAATTGTCCTTTTGAAGGACCACCTTCAACATTTTCTTTTTATTTTGCGTGCACCACAGAGACCCCAAAGCTCAAATTTGGCATTTTTGCTAAAGCCTAATTGGTTGGCCCACCTGAGCCTTGAACAAGTGGGCTTGGGCTAAAAATTATAGTTCAATCCCATGATGGGTCATCTTTGGGCTTTAAAGCTTTTACGCAGATATTAGCCCAGTCCATTTAAAATCAAGTTAGTCAACTGCCAACATATATTGGCTTTTTTAACAAATCATATCTTCAAAAAGTGGCCCTAAAAGCTAAGACCTTGTTTGTTTGAATTTATTTTTGACCAAACTATGAGTGATTTGCATATTATTTATTGGTCCCCTATGTCATGAGTAGTAGTTACAATACTTAGAAATAGTGACAAAAAGTATATATTTTTGTCCTCCTTGAATCAAACAAGCAAGCCAGATTAGTTGGCAATAAAGTAGGAAACAGGTTTTCTTTCATTGAGTGGGGATTTAAAGGAAATTTTTGGAGTTCGGCCCTTTTATGGTAGACAATATGAAATCAAATTTTTTTTAAACACCAATTAGTCTTTACTTCTCTTCTTGTTCCTCTAATTTTATAAAGAAAAAGTTTTCAAATAAATAACCTCATAATTATGTGCATATAATACATTGTAAGGCATTTTACTAATGTTAAAGTACCCCTTTTGCTTCTATTGGGGAGATGGAGACTGCAATTCTTTTCTTTTTTAAATTTTTACTTGAAAATTTTTTATGAAATTATCCTGGAATCCAGAGGTTGTCCCTTGCTCCATGTGAAACTTATTTTCCTCTATTCTTTTTAGGGTTTTGGTTGGGGGGGGTGATTTCTTTTATTCCAAATGTTATGCCATAGGGTTAAATGAGTCTTTTTCCCATATTTGATTCAATCCAGGAATCATAACAAGTGAAACTTATAAAATCTTATGAATAGAGAACAGCATAACAACTTCATCCAAAAATTTCCATCATATTTATATATATAAACATACATATCAAGAATTTGTCACCATACAAGTGCGAGAATGGTACAATTGAGCTAATTCACCACTCACTTCATCCAAAAATAACATATAAAAACCAGAAACAACACAACCAAATCATCCAAGAATTTATATCTAAGAGTTGAGAATAAGACAATCTAACCAAAAATTTGTATTAAAATATTTATAGAGCACAACCAGTCCAACTAAGAATTTATATCCAAGAATCGAGGACAACCACACAACCAAGCCATCAAGAATCGAGAACAACACACCCAATCCATCCAAAAATTGAAGTCCAGGAACTTATAAAACACAACCAATCTATCCAAGAATTTACCAATCCATCCAAAGAATTTATAGAACAACCCAACCAAAAGAACAAACAAAGCTACACACACTGACGAGAGAGGGAGAGGAGAGAGGAGACCGAGTGAGATTATGTTAGCAACTTAACCACTTTAACACTCAAAGGTTCAAAGCAATTCATAACGTTGACAGTCAATAATTGTCTCTATGAACTGACACATCCATCGATTCCTGTATTTCCAATAATTTACTCAAATCAATAAAAAGGACAATTTGAAACAATCTATAACAAGGCAAATACATCATGTGATCTAACTTTAACTACACAGGCCTTTGTGCACTCTCAGTTTCCCAAGAACACAACCATCTCCATGCATATTTTCACTTCTTGAGGTTTCCTTTAAGCTGGCTGCTCCAAACGGACCTTTGACAAATTGTGTTAAATGGAATGATACTGCAGCAAGATCAACATCTCCCAATGCTTTTCTTGGTAGCATTAATAATGTACAAACTACAGGAGGAGGAGACAGCAATATCTTTCCAAAATTTTGTCTGTGCTAAAAAACTTAAAAACAATGACCACAATAACTAATCTTTGAAGTAATATTAGTATAGCTTCTTGGGAAAGTTTTCATTCTGCTCTTTGTACAGTGGTCTTGAAGAGAAGAACGTATAGCTTGTTATCCATAGAGAAATACATGAACCCACCTACTGAATGTGTTACAAATGAACCAAAACTGGTTCCTACTATACAGTGCCAAGCAGGTCCATATACCCCATCAAACTCCTGCAAAAAGCTAAAAAAGTCATAACTATCTAATGAATATGCAAAAGGGAAACACAATAATTAAATAATAATAGTAATAGGAACAAAAAAAGAAAGAAATATTATCAAAAACCCTCATCTATTAATCAACAATTAATGACTTCAATTACCTTTTTGAGTGTGAAAGCAAGCGTCTTGGAGGTGAACTTTTCCAAACTATCATGAGCCTTTCTTGCACAATCCACAGCATGAATCTGCATGAATGGAGGCATATCAACAGCCACAACTTTCACACCAGTGCAAGAGAAGAAGTCAGCCAACTCAACCTGTGAGCTGCAAAATGACCTTCTTCTCCCTCCATTGACCACAGGAGGGATTGATGATACAGAGATTCTCCTCTTCATTTCAAGCCCTTCTTGAAACCCCTTCACCTCTTCGTTTTCCAGGCTTTTTGACATCAATTGGGATGCCTTCTTCACATCATGAAACTCCTCAAAAGATGATTTTTTGGGGTTTTTCTTGGAAGATGGTTTCTTTAAGTCATCATCCTTTTCCTTCACCTTGGTTTTTGTGCTCAAGAATTGATCTTTCTCCAAGGCAACACCTTTACTAGTACTATTTCTCTCATGCTGGCTGCTTGATTTTGTCAAGGTGGTGCAAGAGGAGTCCAAGGCTGGGGAAAAGGAGAGAGCTTTGGCTTGGAAATCTGGGTCAGGCTGAGGATGTGGGTGATTTTTGAAGGAGGTTGCAACAAGTTTCTTGTGATTTGTATAGAGTTTGGAGAAGCGGTGGGATATGTTTTGGATGGTGGAAGGAGGGTTGATGGTGGGATCTGGGAGGGGGTGAATGTGGGCTTCTGGCAGGCGGTGGGGGTGGTGGTGGCGGCGGCGGCGGTTGGTCTCGGCGGTGGAGGGGGTGGATTTGGGGTGTTTTTTGTGTGTGGGATCCATGGGCGCTTGGGGGTCTGCAGCTGCTAAGATGCGCCTATTGCTGGTCTAGGGATAAAACGGGAGGAAAAATGAACTCTTGAATAGGGTATGGCCTGTGGTGGGGGTGGGGGTGTACATTTTGGGTGGGGCCTACTAACTGGACCTGTTGTAATAAGAGAGATCTGTTTGTTTGTGAGGGGGATTGGTTCTAACATGCGCAGGGTGTGGAGAGTCAAATGTGTTGACCTGATGTGCTCCTCCCTTTGCAACCGATGTGGTACCGACTGCATTAATGGCAGTACCTGGAATTTCATGTCATAAATAACACAAATATTTTTCCTGTTTCTCTTCTAAGGTACTAATGGTAACAACCTGTGACCATTCTTCTTTAGTCAAATCAAATGGATTAACAGAATAGTGACAGATTTTGGAATCTGGAAATCCGATTTTAATGATTTTCTGAAATTAATGCAATCTGATTACTTAAATTCGAGTCTTATGAAATCTTATTGTCGTAATAAAGAGGTTAGAAGTAGGACATGATTTTAGATTTTGCAATTTGTAACAAGTTTAAATATGAAAACAATAAATAGAACATAAATTCAGAAATTATTAACATTTTTTTTAATGCGTGCTCCTTTATTTTCTTTGCATTTTTTAGACAACCAACCACACCCAGATTTAATTATGACCATGATAAAAAAAATTGACCCTATTATTCCATCTCTTAAAGAAAATGATGCGCGAGTTTATATAAATATAATTACTTAGTGTTTAATAATTTTTTCTTTCTTTCACTTTCTTTGATTATTTTATGTTCAAAATATATGCGATGTTTTTATCTATTTTTTAAATAAAATCTCTCCCTTCAAAATTTAGTTGAGCGAGGGAGGAAGCCCGTAAAGAACCATAGTTTTTCCTTCAAATCTATATAAAATTATACTATTCATATGTTTTTGTTAAATTTTAAAATCTTCATATTTTACTAAAATTCAATTTCAACCTTTAAAATTATAATTACCGACCAATGTCTATTTAGTTTGAAATATTATTACACAAATAGGATTCTATAGAAAAAAATAAATATGGTGGTGTTGTACCAACTACTTTTGACTTAGGTTCCTATTTTAATAAATGGTGGGTTTTTATCTTGTAGCCCTCCAGTCATACAGAATTTGGCAGATCAACTTGGCCATTACTGAGGTGCATGTTGTGGGCCATTGTAAGATTTAATTAATTAGTATTAAGGATTTAATGATAATGACAGTATTAATTTCCGTTACAAGCGCTTATTGGTCAACAAAATAAGCTGCTTTAGAGTAGGTGCATTTTGAAATTTGGGGAACTGAATAGCTATGAGTGATATTACAGGTTGTACCTATTGGCTATAACCCTAAGGTGGGAAAATCCAGAATTAATCCGCCTCTTAATCATTGTTAGTGCCTCTATATTAAATTCAGATGTGATTATTAAAATGTTGAAAGCTTTCATTTTGATGTAACAGCTGGTCACAAGGGTGGTTTAATTATTGCTATTATTCTAATGAGGGGCATTATCTTTCAATTTCGTTTAAGATATTTTCTCACATGAATCCAAAACATGGCCGAAAATAAGTTGCTATTCTTATTACAAGCTTAGACCAGCCCTCCTCTCTTTCTGGTCTAACCCTCTTTGTCCCAATTCAATGCCTGTAATCAAGCCAAAACAAGAGTAAAAAAGGTCGACATAGACAATAATCGAATCTTCAACTAGTGTAGCCACGGTCCAAGAAAGAGAAAAGGATGCAATAGAAGACAGCAAGAGAGTTTAGGTAAGGTTATTCAAAAAATCTTATACACTCATATATCTTATAAAAATATTTTTAAAACTTATAAAATACTAAATTTTATTTTTAACATATGTTATTAAAATATTTCAATAAAATTAAATTAAAATTAAAAAAATTTATTAAAATTTTAAAAATAAATTGAAATCTCCTTATTTTAAAAATAAAAAATAATAACTTCTTAAATTCTAACATCTTATTTTATAATTTTATAAACTCATTTTTCAACAAAAATTATCAAATATTTTCTAACATCTTATAAGTTATTAAGCATCGTCCTGTGTTGGTTATCGTTTTTGAGAGATAAAAGCCTTTCTTTAGTTCCCTTGTAGACAATAGAAATCATTTTACCAATAGCTTAAGGATCAATAGCTACTTGACTGGATAGACAAACTGCTCTTAATCTTCCTTTTGGAGGAAGCGAAAGTGAAGACAGGCAACACGAGATTCTTACAATGGTGTGATGGTGCAGGGAACACAACCAAACAGGGAGAATGATTGTGAAAAACTATAAACTAAGTATTATTAAGAAAGACAGAGACAGATAAGGGAGGCATAGGATGATAAAGACTGAGAGGCAATGACATTGACTATAAAACAATGGAAACTATCATCACAAGTATGGAATGCCAATGTTCTTGCAAAATTTAATTAATGGCTCTGTCCCTACAGTATGAGAGATGATATGGGAATAGCTATCAACCACCACCTCTTGAGACTTGTCTCAAATGAACAAAACATGTATCACAATCATCTCTCATTTATGAACAACATGTGATGTCAGATCTTATCTCCCGTCAGCCTCTACTGAGTTTAAACAGAGCCCCAGGCCCCCAACCACCACACAAGCAGTATGGTTCCAGGTTCTTCCACAACTAGTAGTGTAATGGTTAATACATAACCAACAGCCGGAGCAGTTGACCAACCAGCAGCATGATGCTCTTCTCCCCGAAATTTGAGTTAGTTTTATGAATGATATGTCCGCATTCCTGTCTTCAAAAATCAGCAGTGATCCCAGAGTCCAAACGAAGAACTTTTAATGTCTAAGCACCATATAGAGTATAATTGTCATCGACAAAAGGCTATATACAAGCAGATGATACATATTTCACTTCTTTGAATGCATTGTAATGCATCACTTGTCTCATAAAAAGAACAATTAATTCTTTGATATACAGCACAGAAACCATTGATCCATAAGAAAATCCAATCTTTCCATGATTAGATTAATTACACAAGAACCATGACGTACAGTGGGTTTCCTACGTTCCTTTTTAACTGTGTATACGAGCTTTTTGATAATTCCAGCCAGCTCACAAGAGATATGCCATGTGGCTCACATGCATAGTATGCAGGCAGCATAGCTCCTAATTCCACGGACTTGGGAGTCTGCCATCTCTAAAGACTGAAGTGCCACCTGATGCTGCAGGAGAGGGAGAGGAGGCTATGAAACTCGCTCCGGAGACAGAAACTGACTGTCCTTGCCCAGCAGGTGCAAACCGAGAAGGACTACCTGCAACACCCATTGTGGTCCGATAAGAGTGAGGCACCTGCCACAATGAAGGAAAAAAAGTTCACTTCATGCCTAAAGGATCTGAGATAATAGGTTTAACAAAGTACGAGCCATAGCCAAAGTTAACACATATTCTGCTGAAGTCTATCTAACTATTAGAAGGCTCTTTCAATTTCCATGGGTGACTAGACTAAAATAGCCAATACATAATATCTCATGTTATCTAAAATTATGCATTAAAACAATAGCAACAAACCAAGTAATCATCAATTTTTAGCATCCTTAGTTGCCTTTATACTGCCTATCTGATATTGACAACCACAAAATCCAACCATAGACCCATCCCCTTCTTTCCAGAAGGAAATTGTAGGCGACTTTGTCTATCCCCCTCATTCCCTTCAGCCTCTAAAATGACAATCCACTTGTAAGAATGGGTAGACTACTTCCACATATGCCAACTCAAACCCATTAAGTCACCTTGTGTTACAATTTTGCACATATCCAAGATGGACTCAACAAAGTCAAATCTTGAACTTACAGCTCAAAAGATCCATAAATTAAAATTTAAGCCAAATAACTGAACATCCAAATGAGAGCTGTGAGCAAAATTGAAAATAATAGAACACATGCTATCCAAACAAAGATGTGAAATAATTAAGAAGCATTCTAACAGACACATAGTTATTAAAGGTGCTTGCCTCAGGCGGCCAGGCGAGCCCCTGGCGCCTCATTCTGCTGAGGCCAGGCGACAGATAAAGGGCACTCGCCTTGCACGCCTCGCCTCAACCAATAAGGTGGGCCGGCTTGCCCGCCTCACTAAAATGTAATATCTATGATGTTTTTTTTTTTTTTTTTTTTTTCTTTTTTTAACAAAAGACCCTAATTTCAACTTGGAAAAATATTAGCAAATAGCATTTGTCCATTCATTATCCACCACCTAGTACCGTTGTGGCCATGGCCACTCGCCACCGTGGGTCACCATGCCAGGTACAATCTTGCTTCATTTTTTTTTTTCTTTTTTGTTTTCTCTAATAATCTCAACTTTTTGTATGGTTTTTTTCTTTTTAATTTATTTGATATGGGGCTTTTTTTAAAAAAACTTAAAACTTTGTTGTTTTTTCTAATTTATATAATTCTTTCTTTTTTTTTTTTTTTTTGCACTTTTTAATTTCTGTTACCTTTTTTTGCTTTTCTTTTCCTGGTTATATTTTCTTTTTGCCTTTTTATTCTGATTTTTTTTCTTTTAGCTGTTCTTTTTCTAAATTTTACTGTTTTCCTCTTTTTTTATTAGTATTTTTGTTACTTTATTGTTTTGGCATTTATAACATATTTTTTAAATTTTTGCATTATATATATATTTTTTATTTTTTATAAATTATTGCCTCATTCGCCTTTTGGTCAACCACCTCTTGCCTCGCCTTTCACCTTAAAAATAGGCCTTCTGACCGCCTCTCGCCTCACGCCTTTCATAACTATGAACAGAAAGAGCATTTATCATGATATAAAAACTTCCAAAGTGGTCTAAAGAAACAATATATCCTAATTTTTAAAAATAGCTTCTTAACATCAGTAATTGTTAAACCCAAACCAAAAGGTAATATGGTCAATTACCTTTTCCAACACCAAGGTTGTGCTCAAGATGCGTTAGAGTAAATGGAAAATCTTGAAAAGCAAATGCAAAAGAAGACACTCATGAACTGATTAAAATAATTACCATGTTAGAGGCAGGCTTCCGCTGTTGAGAGTCAGAAGACGGCGAAGTACTGTTCATACGAAGCAAATGACGAGATTGCATATTATGGTTTGAAACATCGTCAGCTTCTCCTCCCTCCATATCACCACAAGGATTTCCATCTGATCCCATTCTAGGGGTGTTGACCCTAGTCATTGATCCAGAATCAGTTGTGGTATCCACTTGTAGTGGAAGCGGCAGGCGGCCAGACATTCCCTGAGAACTATTTTGTCTCTTTAACTGCTCTTCTGCATTCAGAATCTGTCAACACAAATTAACACGCCCATCCAAGCAAATATGATCAGAAATCTTTTAGAGTCAATGCCGGAGCAGCATCTACTTCCAACAAGATCCAGTAGATGTATATTACCTGTTTCAGAACTTGCACTAAACTATGTTTTTTCTCATTCAAAATTTCCAACTTCTCCTTAACCTCCTTTTTTCTTTTCTCCACATCACTCGGAGCATCTTCTTTGTTGTTTTTCTACCAACAAAAGAAAAAATATATATATAAGAAATCAGTCAAATGTGGAGAAATGAAAATAAGAGACGCAGTTAGTAACATCATTGCATTTATGATTTGCATTAGCAGCCTCCAAAGTTTAAATAAACAATAATCATTAAATAAAGAAGAAAATTCGGATAATAAGTCACTGGTTAAAGGACTCAAGTCAAATTGCATGGATAATTTGGGAGAGACATACAGGCTGTATACCATCATGATAACTACAATTTAAAATGATTCAAATGGTCCAACCACCCCCAAAAAGAATGGAAAAAGGTCCTCTTACATTTCCAACCATGGCAATAAGTTATAAATAAAGTTAAGTGCAGTATGATAGAAGCCATATTCCATTTTATTGTTGCCAATCTTTTCATGTTAACATGCTTACATACTGTGTGCTGGACAAAACGCATAGGGTCTTAGCCATTAAAGTGGCCAGAGTTCATGTTCAAAATTTTCTTCGCCTCTCACCAAAAGTAGAGCGAAAACAAAGAAAATTTCATCACAAAGCAAGAAGCAGCAAGTATTGAAAGGTGTCTGTACTGTTGCAAATAGAGAGAAACTGCTTCTACGGTACAACAAAGCTGAAAAGATAATGCCATATCATATACAAACATCTCAAGCCAGTATCTCAATAAATACATCTCTCTCAATTTAACTCATTCTTGCACCAAACACCAATTTTTTGTAATAAAGTTTCTCAGCAGAGCGGAAACAAAGAAAATTTCATCACAAAGCAAGAAGCAGCCAGTATTGAAAGGTGACTGTACTGTTGCAAATAGAGAGAAACTGCTTCTACGGTTCAACGAAGCTGAAAAGATAATGCCATATCATATACAAACATCTCAATCCAGTATCTCAATAAATCCATCTCTCTCAATTTAACTCATTCTTGCACCAAACACCAATTTTTTGTAATAAAGTTTCTCCAAATAAAATTTTTTTGCAAACCCCCTGGTATTCCCTAGAAACAATCAAGACTGAATGCAAAAAATGCTCAATCAAACAATTTCTCAGAGTAACATGATCCTCCCAATAGCTGCTAAATCAGTAGAAGCAAATGTAGATATACCATGTAGTAAAGGTAAAGTATCAGTAACAGAACATAAGAGATCTTATAGGAGCAAGGACAACTCTATTCTTATATTAGCATATGACAGAGGATGTAGACAAACTAGCAAGGAAAAAGGTAATTTATGCAAATACAACAAAACAACCAATTTCTCATAAATAAATTTGATTAGGAAAATTAATGGTTGCTCAACTCTCTACTCTCTTCATGCCCCAAAAGTACAACTAAAGACATATAAAAGGGGGAATTGACTGACTACGGTAAAGATAAATGGGAGAAAAAAAATGTGATTTTTATGCTTCGTATATGAGTAATGTGATTCTCCCTGCACTCACAATCAATCCATCAGCTTAAACTTAAAGCACACTCATGAACAATCTGTTGAACCCCACATTTAACATCGAAAAGACGAATATATTGAAACCATTGGGAATTTGTATTCATTTATCCAAGCAAGGCACATTCAGGACAAGTATCCAAATACTGAACTGTTTTTCCAAATTCATGTTAGCTTATAGGTAAATCCGAATATATGCCATAATGCCAGAGCTCCAACTATCTCATTTCATAATTATCTTCGCCACATCACAATTGCTGATAAATAAATAAGATCATTGCAACTCCAAGTACGCACAATTTCATGAAGTAACACAGAAACATCATCAACAAGAAACATACGATGCTATACTTCTGTCAGCATAAATGCAATCTCTACATAATATATAGGCAGATAATGCAAAATAAGTCACATTATCTCCAATGCATCACTTGAAGATTTATATCATAAGGAATTCCTAAAGATTAACCTTAAACGGAACAATCATCCAGATCACTTTGAAATTCCGTAAATGAGAGGAAAGAAAACCATAAAAAAGGTATAATTTCAAAACCACAATACCTCGACGACCGGATTTACAGTAACCTCTGTTTTGTCATCACTCTTGACATTCACCTCATTCTTCTCCTCGCCCACCAGCGCATCAGTTTTCTCCATCAATTTCCTCAAAGAATCTTCCCCTTCTACCAATTTCTCATCTTTCACGTCCCTCCCCTCCTCCACCTCCTCCCTTTTCGCTTCTCCCTCCTTCAAATCGCTCGTCGGCTGCAATTCAGATTCAGGAAACTGTTTATCAATATGATTATCACTACCGTTATTAGTCACAGCATTATCCACAGGGCTCGGATCAGTATTACTGTAATCGGGTTCAGGAACAGCGGCAGGGTTAGGCTTAGAGTTAGGGTTTGAGTTTGCAATAGTCGCAAAATTGGTTGTGACATCTGCGGTGGGGGAGCGGAGGCGGGAGAGGGTTCTGGCGCGGCGGCGGAGAAGAATCTTAAAGTCTTTGAGTGAGATTTTGCGGGCTGGCTGCGGCCATCGGTGCGGGACGTCAGGCACTTTGTGGAGGTTCCCTTTGTACAGTGATATGGCCACCATTGTCCTTTATTTCTCTTCCTGTGTTCCCTTTTTACTTATAGCTTCTGGATTATGCTATTTTATGTTTGGATATCCTCCCTGTACCAATGCATAAGGTCATGGGGAAAAGTTACAAATACAAATAATTGAAAATAATTTCTTTATCCACATATCAGCCATTTTTACACATTTCATATATATACTAGATTTTTTTTAATATATAAAAATATGCATTTACTTTTTATATGGTAACAAATTCTTTTATAATTTCAATATAATTATTTTTTAAATAAATCTATATTATATGGGCTCATTTGTTTGCCATGATAGGATTGGACGTTATTGATAATTGTGGATTCATTATTTAAAAAATATATTAATACTTTTTTTACTTGCTCAAAATACTAATTTGGATGTCCTAATATACATTCAGTTATTTGGATCCTCAGGATTGTAATTTATAATAAGGGTAAAGTATCAATCTCATTCCCAATTTTATTTTAATAATTGAATTATCATCGTTGAAAAAGTTTAAATATATATAGTGTTGTAGTAAGTCTCTATTTTTCAAATTTTTTTCTAAAATAATTTATAATTTAGTATTACCTAGAAAAGAGTTGATTTTTATTTTGAAAAAGTAATTAACTTTTAAATTTTAAAAAATCATACACTTATTTCGCAAATTAAACTATTTTATATTTGATATGTTTGTGGATATTAGTTTGTGATTCTACAAAATAAATTCATCTTAAGTGCGAAGTTATATTTGAAAAATGTTATTCATTTTCAATTTAAAAAGGAAAAAAGTTTTGATATGAAATCTTAGTATCATGGAATAAATAATTTTCATATAAAAAAATTATATTTTTTAGATAAATATTATATAAAAGAATATTATAAAAACAAGTTTAATTGGGCAAATGATTTAGTATTTTCTTACAACTTAGTCATATAAATCAAGTTTTAGTGATATAAACATATTTGTTAATTAAATCTATATTTAGTTTATAAGCAGAGATAATTTCATTATTTGATACATTAGTTTCAATGTTTCTAGTCTCAAAATTATTAATCATGCCAACAAGATGGGATTAATTTCACTGAATATACATCTGATATAGGGTAGCCCAACAAGCCCAACCTAATAACGCTCAATCAGAGCACAGATACCATGCGAGATAGCCCAACTACCTATTAGGCCCAACTGGCCGAGGGCTGACCACATAATCGACCAGGTCTGACCTCACTGGGCTCCAACACATCTGGGCGAATATCAGTATCAGCATTTGCTCCTGTTGACCAGAGTATGGTTGACTATGATCGAGGAAGTTCTTTCCAACGCTCAACCGGAAAGACATTTGAATATGACAAGGCGCCATCTTGTCGACCAGAGTCTACGTGGATGTCTTGCGGGTAAATGTTAATCTCGACCAAGAGGTCGATCAAATGTGACGGCTTCTTTGCCGTCATTATTTGATATATTAGTTTCAATGTTTCTAGTCTCAGAATTATTAATCACGCCAATAAGAGATGGGACTAATTACACTGAATATACATCTGATATGGGGTAGCCCAGGAAGTCCAACCCAATAACGCTTGACCGAAGCACAGATATGATGCGAGATAGCCCAACTACCTATCAAGCCCAACTAGCCGAGGGCTGACCACGTAATCGATCGGGTCTGACCTTACTGGGCTCCAACATATCTAGGCGAATATCAGCATCAACATTTGCTCCTGTTGACTAGAGTATGGTTGACGGTGATCGAGGAAGTTCTTTCCAGCACTCAGCCGGAGAGACATTTAAATAAGACAGAGCGACATCCTGTCGACCAGAGTCTACGCGGATGTCTCGTAGGCAAGTGCTAGTCTCAATCGGGGAGGTCGATCAGATGCGACGGCTTCTCTACCGTGTTGAATGCTCTAACAAGCAGCATACTAATACCATCTTTTCAGCCACACCAGGCTAGTGCACGCCTCCAGTGTACCATATTGTCCTAGGTAGTTGGAGACGGCACCATTGGAATAGTACATGAGTTGGAAAAGATTGAAAGGTCCTCAAGCAAGGACAAAGGCCCTTCCTATGCAACAAGGGCATTATAGACATATCAATTACACCAGGGAAGCTATAAATACCCCATTGTCAGCCTTCAACAAGGAATGCCATTTTACTATTCAAAAGCCCTCATTCTACTGCTCTATATTCTAGTCGATAATATTCTAACTTAAGCATCGGAGTACTTTGCCCTCGGCTAACCTGACGTGTGTTGTTAATTGCAGTACTCGACCCGATTAAAATATTGAACACCTATATCGACCTCCCACCTGGTCGATTAAATTGGACACCAACCCAACTTACTTAAAACCGTTCATAGCTTTATCAATTGGCCCCATCTGTGGGAAGACTTGAGTCTGCAATTGAGAAACATTATGAGCATGAGGCGAGCCATTTTTAAAATGGAGGAGAACAGAAGATCCCTAACCTCTCATCCTCAACTCCATCAAGAGCCAGATGTGGTGTGACCTAGCTCCCACCCAAAACAAGTGGTCACCCTGACTATACCTACCTCATATAGCTGATAAGCAAGTAGGTATCTGCTTAGATTTTTACTCAACTGTCAACTGCACTCAATAGACATAACCATCAGCCCGAACCAGCAGCTAGTACTACGTCCCAACCTTCTCAGCATGAGAAGAGGCTACTTAGAGAAGAAAGGGGTCGATCGAAAACCAGGCGACCACCCACTTAATAAGAATACAATCCAGAGCGATTCCTAAGGGAAGAAGCCCAACCGAACCTTCGAGAAGAAGTTGCAGATTCAGTAGATCATGGAGTTTGACCCCTTCGAGCTCTGCAGCGCAATAAGGTCAAATGTGTGAGGCCTCAAACAAATAGGAACATGTCCCGGGCTTATTGGGAAGAATAGGAAGAAGTATCTCATCAAGTGTATCAGTTGAACAAGCAAATAGAAGAGATGTCAAAGAGGAACTCGGAGACGAACCCTCACTACGATGGTGCTCCTTGGCTTCGTCGAGAGCGAAAGTCACCATTTATGCAGGAGATAATCTACGAGTGCATTGCCATTGATGCCAAGGTTTCTATTAGGCTACCTAGATATGATGGCTCGTCGAACCCAAATGAGCATATGCTACAATTTGAGCGCATGATGCAACTACATGGCTCAATAAATACATCCACGCCAAGATGCTAATCACCACATTCCAGGGAATTGCACTCGACTGGTTTGTGAAATTGGAACTAGCGTCAATCTACTCGTACGACCAGCTATGTGACAAGTTCCTCTACTAGTTCGCTAGTCAGAGGAAGGCAAAGCTCCCACATACCCACTTGCACACTGTTAAACAGAATGAGAAGAGTCGTTCCGTGAATTCTTCACAGGTTCAACACCGAGGTTCTGAAGATCGACAGCCCCAGAATCATATTTTTGATCAATATGCTCTTCTTGGGCCTTCGACATAAAGAGTATGCCAATGCTCTCGTTAGGGAGCAACCGAGGACCATGGAGGAATTGCTCAACCTCATAGAGAGGTACATGACTCAAGAATATATGAATAAGCTTAAATATGGCAATCCTGATGCCGACAAGAAGAATGCGAAAGAGAAAGATGACTGAAAGCATAAAGATGGTCATCGATCTTCGATCAAATGTTTCCAAAATTACACCCTGCTCAATGCCGCTAGAAAGGAGATACTGTTTGTCATCCACCATGACAACCTCCTCAAGAAACCCAGGAAGTTGACATAGATAAAAGCCATGAAAAGGTTTAAGAAATACTGTCACTTCCATAAGCAGAAAGGTCATGACATAGAGGACTACTTCAGTCTCCATAACGAGATCAAAAGGCTGATTCAATAAGGCCATTTGAAAAAGTTCATCAATGAGACAGCCTAACAAGAGATGGACCAAACCAACTAGAATCCTCGCAGAGAAAGGTCGATTAGCCTAAGGAAAGAAGATAAAGGAAAGAAACATGCCCACGATACCCGCCCACCCATTAAGGGGGTGATTGACACAATTGCTAGAGGCCCGACTAGAGAGGACTCTAAGTCAGCAAGAAGGTAGAACCAAAGAAAGCTAGAATCGATCAAATCCTCCTCAATCAAAACTGTCTTCCAACTCTCGACCAATGCAGAACCAATCTCTTTCTCCAACGCCGACCTCTCATATCGAGACTTAGGGAGTTGACAGTAAGCTAGATTGTCCTCTTCTGGTATATGTTGAGATCGCCAACTTTGAGGTTAGAAAGATATTCGTCGGCAACGGTAGCTCTGCAAACATCATTTTCTTGTCGACCTTGAAAATAATAAATATGGGGAAGTTAAAATTCGAACTCGTGCACACCCCACTGGTCGAATTTAGGGGTTTAGAGATCATCCCTGAAGGATCCACAAACTTGCCCACATCATTTGGGAAGGCCCCCCGACAAACACTTATGGTTAACTACCTTATCATTGACGTACCCTTGCTTACAATACTATTATCGGATGACTAGCTCTGAATGACTTTCGAGCCATTGTCTCGACCTATCATATGAGGTCAAGTTTTTGATAGCTGCTGGAATCGGCAAGCTTCTTTGTAATATGAAAAAAGCTTAGCGATGCTACACAATTTTAGTTGAAGCAAGCGAGTAAAAGGCTCGACCAAAACTGAAACCTTTGAGGGACGCCCTTTAGCGGAACCTGAAAAGGGATAGACGAACAAGAAGTTGGAAGCTGGAAGAGACTAAGGTCGAGCCTGTCAGAGAGTTCAAGACCATCGAGCTGGAACCAGGGAACCTCGGCAAGACCATTAGAATTAGGACTGATATGGGCAGTAGCATGGAACGCCTCATGGTCAATTTTCTCAGAAGAAATGTTGACGTTTTTGCTTGGAAGGCTTTCAACCTCCAAGGAATAGACCCCAGTATCATCGTCCACCACCTGAACGTGGACCTCTCGTTCAAACCAATGAAGTAAAAGACAAGAACTTTCAACATTAAAAGATACCAAGTTATTAAAGAGGAGGTCAACAAACTTTTGAAGGTAGAATACATTGTAGAAATTCAATACCCAAGTTGGCTTTGTAATGTAATATTTGTCCCTAAAAATGAGGAAAAGTGGTGAATGTGTAATGATTTCACTTATTTGAATAAGCTTACCCTAAAGTCCTTATCCCCTACCTCGTATAGATTTATTAGTAGATTCTACAGCTGGTTGTGATTTGTTGAGTATGATCATGCATTTCAAGGTTATTACCAAATTTTCATGGTACCCGAGGATAGAGATAAGACCTCTTTTGTCGTCCCTAATAGGGTGTATTGCTTTCTAGTCATGCCTTTTCGACTCAAAAATGCAAGTGCCACCTACCAAATACTCATCAAGTTTATGTTCAAAAATGAGATTGATAAGACCATGGAAGTTTATGTCGATGACATGATTGTCAAAACATAAAAAGAATAAAATCACTTAACCGACCTCAGCCATACATTCTCAATATTGCGAGCATTCAGCATGAAGCCCAACCCTAACAAGTGTATGTTTGGAGTAAGAGAGGGCAAGTTCTTGGGTTCTATGGTAAGCCAAAGAGGCATCGAAGCAAACCCGCAAAAAATACAAGCCATTTTGGACATCACACCTCCCGGAACAATCAAAGACATTCAGTATTTGGTCGGCATAATCATAGCTTTAGGTCGATTCATTGCTCGACTAGCCGACAAAAGCCTGCCATTCTTCAAAATCCTCAAAAATGTAAAGAGATTGGGTTTCCAATGGACAGAACAATACGACCAAGCACTGGTCGAATTAAAGCAATACCTTTCGTCAGCATTGATCAGTTCAATTTTGGTTTCGACCAGGAACGATACCCATCGACCTATTTACTACAGCAACAAATCATTGTAGAGCTTGGAACACAACTATTAGGAAATCAAAAAATTTACTCTTGCCTTGGTCACTGTAGCTAGGAAATTGAGGCCTTACTTCTAGTTTCACTCCATTGTGATCTTGACAAATCAACCATTAAAGCAGGTGCTATCAAAACTAGATATATCTGGAAAGTTAACAAAATGGGTAATCGACCTAGGTAAATTCAACATCACATTCCAGCCCTGAACTACCATAAAGGCCCTAGTGTTAGCCAATTTTTTCGTCGAGAGACTTGACCTACCTGCTCAGCTTGACCACGACTCCCTTTATGTGGACTTTGCATGTCGATGGTTTGGCAACTTCTAGGGGAAGGAATCAACATTACCCTACGATCTCCACAAGCCGAGGAATATGACTTCGCAATTAAAGTCGACTATCATATCACCAATAATGAAGCATAATATAAGGTCCTCCTCACATATAGCTATTCAACCAGTGGGGGGTTGATATAGTCGATTTTTTTTCAAAAATCACATGTCAAAGAAAATTCATGATCGTTGCAGTCAAATACTTTACGAAGTGGGTGAAGGCAGAGGCAGTCCCAAAAATGACTGACGTGGCAGTCAAGAGCTTCATATGGAAAAACATCATCCGCCGTTTCGGCTTGCCCAAAGTCTTGATATTCGATAATAGGACGCAATTCCAGAGTAGAAGCACGAGAAGCTGATGCGAGAGCCTAAGAATCCGACAACACTTCACCTTAGTTGGCAACCCTCAAGCCAATGGCCAAATGGAAGTCACGAGCAGAATTGTCCTAGATCATCTCAAAGCTTGACTTGAAGAAACTGGAGCGAATTGGGCAGATGACCTCCCAGGGGTACTCTGGGCATATAGAACACCCCTCGAATAGCTACAGGTCACAGTCCATATAGCCTAGTCTAAAGGTTAGAAGCAGTCATCCCAACTGAATTGGTACAACACATTGCTCGAGTAATCCACTACAACCCAATCAGGAACGACTGAAAAATAGCATTTAACCTTGAGATGAATGACGAGTTGTGACAATAAGCATACACAATAATGCAAAGATATAGATCCAAGATGGTACAACACTATAACAAAGGAGTCCGACCGAGAAGCTTCAAAGTAAGGGACCTTATCTTCAAAACAGTCGAAGTGTCAAAAAATGTGGAAAAACTCAACCCAAAATGAGAGGGTCCATACTATGTGGTCAAGGTAGCAAAGTATAATGCCTATCGACTCGCAGATATGAACGAAAATAATCTCCCTCAACCATGGAATGCGATAAACTTGAAGAAATTTTATGTAAAGAGACCACGGTCTCCATCCGACTGTACTACAATATGATTCCAAATCAATGAAAACTACTCATGTTCTTACAGCCGTTCGCCCACACCAACAACCAAGGCTATTAGCCCAAATTAATAAGCGACGTGATTGTTTAAAGTCGACCCTATAGTCAACCACAAATCGGTTTCAAATCGTGATCTTGGGTTTCTAGCCCAGATTAATAAATGAATTGATCGTTTAAAGTCAACCATATAGTCAACTCCACATTGGTCTCAAACCGAAATATTAAGAATTTTTAGCCCAAATTAATAAACAAATTAATTGTTTAAAGTCGTAGTCGATTATAGCTTTAAGGCCAAACTGATGAACAAACTCAACTAGAACTCAATCACGAGTCGAAGATAAAGTTACATAAACAACACAAATATTCCAATTGCAACATTGAGTATGAAGTTGAAGTTAATTTAGCAAATTTGACCATCAAGTTTGTTCATTAGATCACGAAGAATACAATTCATATCGACTCAACAGTCGACAACGAATGATATTGCAACTCTTATTCTACAGTGAGTTAACTCGACCTGAATGACTTGGACTAATTTCATTATTTTTGCGCCAGTCGATTTTTAAATCAACTGCAGACTTGCCCAATTCCTTCACTAGGGGATTGAGTTGTACGTCTTCTTATTTAAGATTGAATCATTTATTTTGTCACCCATTAACAATAAAAAATTGATGAAAATGCAAACATTAAAAAGAGAAAAGATAAAAAAAAAAAAAAACGTCGATAGAAATAAAGCATAATTTATTGCATTCCAATGGTTTGATTACAAAGGCAAAATTAGAAGCAAGCGCTTCACAGGGCAACCAAAAGATGAAAGAAAACTACAACAGCCTTAGCGTTCAACTCAACCTGGAACCTTCGGCTCGCGCACCATCATCAATTGCCTAATCAAGCTCATCACTTGAGGGGATGGGAACAATCGCAAGACCCTCAACTTCTTGCTCAGACACCATGGCAGGGGATGGTCGGGAAGGCCTGCCTCATCGATGAGAAATGTGCGCCAGGTGGAGGAAAGAGATCAGTTGCGTTAACTTCGTCGTCCTGGATATTAAGCACAAAGTCATTGGCAAAAGAAAAATTACTGGCCACATCCTGAAAAATTTATCTTGAGCATAATTCATCGCGACGTTATACCTCTGCATTCGACCATAACTGTAACTGGCCTGCACATCCAATCTAACCTTTAGCAGTAGCTCGTTCCATTTTTCTTTTCTCAGATACTACAGCCATGAGCTGCGTATCTTTGAGCTTGAGTTGCTCGCCCTTTTCTTGAGCTACACATTAAGCTGCTTAATCCTTAAATATGCAGATTCGAGTTGAGCCTTTAGCGTATCTGCGTTGGCCTGCCCCTCTCAAAGCTAGTCGGGATCACTAAGGGCCAACTCTGACCTCCGATAGAAATGGTAGCCCAGCTAGCTAACCTACAATGGAAACAATCTTAGTCGAGATATATGCTAAACAAAAAAAAGGGAAAAAGAAGAAAAAAAAACAACAACAATAATGTATAATAAAGTATTCAACCAAGCAAATAGTACTCGACTAGACACTTACCATGTTTGAGTGATACGCCAAGGCCCTCAGCGCCTTATCCTGGCTCAACTCCATTATCTTCTTCTGGTCAACCACGAACAGTCCAGCCATCATCACCTTCAGGGGCATAGCCCTAGTCTATCTTGCAGTCAGTATCGACAAGGAATTGTGAACGGCCATGTCAGTACCAAACTGGGTTGATGGCAGCCTGGGCAACTGAAACAGCTGGTCTTCTTCTCGTTGCCCGAAGAGATCGTAACAGGTCTGTTGGCTAGGGGCTCCAGCTTTGCCCTTGCCTTTGTCGACAATAGTTTTTTTGTGCTGGTCCTGCCTACTCGATGGACGGTCTTTTTTGCTGAGTAGAGGGACTATTGGTCCCGACAAGAGTAGTCGAGTTGGCTGAGAAGCAAAAACGAGCAATGCTGCATGGGGCTGCAATGTGGCCTGTGTACCAGCCTCTCGATGAGCCGTCCCTTGGCGGCACTCTTGATTCCTCTGAACCCGAGCCAATGCTTGTGCTCGAGTCTGGTTCATGATTTCCTCTTGGTTTATACAATAAGAAAAGATGCGTCAACATCAACTAAATAGTTAAGATGAACCAATTGAAAAACTAGTGAAGACATCTACCTAGTCAAGCACCAACAGCTAAGTCTAGTTGGATAGGCGATAAGCCTACCAGCACTAAATTTGTTTCCTCGACATACCCCGCAGCCTCCATTTGCCCAAACTCGATTAAATCCCTGGTAGAGGTATTGGGCTAGGTCGGGATTTCGTTCCTAGGTATGTCGATGTGACCCCTCATCCAGCCCCTAGATAAGTGAAATCCGACCCCGCCCGGAGATCGAAAAAAGAAATAGTGAGTTTTCCATTTCTGGCCCAATAAAGATGAGGAGGTCACTAGAAACTTTCAACGAGGGCGGGCTGTGAGGTAGTAAAGGCACGACTCCTCTGTACTCCCTGACTTTTGAAACATGGAAAGATGAAAAAGGGTGCTAAAATGGTCGAAAAATAATTTAGCAGTAGCTGGGTAATACAAACATGGAGGCCTATGAGAAGATCGACTATCGGTTGGGCAATCAAGAACCTAAGTCCACATCTAAGAACATCTTCAAAGACATTAATATAACCGATGGGAGGTTGATGCATCCTATTGTCTAGCCTAGGGATAATTAACTCGAACTCCCGAGGAATATGGTACAACTGCTTAATAAGGTCGAGATCCCCCTCAGTCACTTGAGATATGATCTCACTATAATAGTCGAGGGTGAATAACCGACCATAGGAAATGGGCGATTGACTTGACCCAGCCTCAGCCCCAATGACAACACGATCATCACTAGAACTGCTAGAGGCGAGCTATTACTAGAAAAACCACTAGACTCACTAGTCAAGCTACTCTCCCCCCTGATCAAAACCCAATTCGACCTAGTTGCTTCACTATCACTCCCATGACTGTTATTATCAATGAATACACTCAACATTTTGGCAATGTTATGTACTCGAGATCTAACAAAATAAAACCCGCTCAAAGGAATTCAAGGGACTTACACGATTTAGAAGTTTAAAGCAGAGTGCAGTTGTAAGCGCTGTAAATCAGTTGACTCGACCTCACAGAATGCTATAAAAGTGAAAATGAGGATTTTCACTGTGCCTATTTATAGGCCTCAATACACAGCAACCCAAACGACTACAATTATTACATGGTCGTCACCTGATGCTTTGTTTGACCCAATGTAACAGATACATTAAATGCACTAAAACCCTGGTCGACATTCAAAATCAGAATGTTATCAACACATCAGACCCCTTGTCGAGTGTATTTAGTTTCTACAAATCAATTGCTCCCCATTCCTCCTCATCGATAAATCTCGATCAAGAAACGAAAGGGGGGCTCATGATATAGGGTAGCCCAGTAGGCTGAACCCAATAACGCTCGACCGGAGCATAGATACGATGCGAGACAGCCCAACTACCTATCAAGCCCAACTGGCCAAGGGTTGACCATGTAATCGACCAGGTCCAACCTCATTAGGCTCCAATATATCTGGGTGAATACCAGCATTAGAATTCGCTCATGTCGACCTATGGTCGACTATGATCAAGGAAGCTCTTTCCAGTACTCAGCTAGAGAGACATTTGAATAAGACAGAGCTCTATCCTGTCGACCAGAGTCTACGCGAATGTCTCGAGGGCAAGTGCTAATCTCGACTAGGGAGGTCAATCAGATGCGACGACTTCTTTACCGTATTGAATGCTCTGACAAGCGGCATGCCACCGCATTAATGACGCATACCGCCACCAGTACCATCTTTTCAGCCACACTAGGCTAGTGGGCGCCTCCAATGTGCCACCTTGTTCTAGGTAGTTGGAGGTAATGGCACTTGAAATAGTACACAAGTTGGAGAAGACTCAAAGGTCCTCAAGCAAGGACAAAGGCCCTTTCTGTGCAATAAGGGCATTGTAGACATATCAATCACACTAGAAAGGCTATAAATACCCCATTCCCAGTTTTCAACAAGGTATGCCATTTTACTATTCAAAAGCCCGCACTTTGCTGCTCTATATTCCAGTTGATGATATACTGACTTGAGCGTTGGAGTGCCTTAGCCGAGGACACCTTGGCTAGCCTGACGTGAGTTGTTGATTGCAGGACTCGATCCGATTGTAATATTGAATACCCATATCGACCTCCCACCTAGTCGATTAAATTGGACATCGGCCCAACTTACTCAAAACTGTTCATACCCTCATCAACATCCATCCTACACAATCGTAACAAGCAAACGAGTCCAATATGAAAACAAAGTGTTTTGTGCATTTAAAGTAATGATTACATTATATTACACCAAATTTTTAACTACTATTACACCCTTAATTTTTAATTAAATTTCAAAATTGCTTCAGTTGGCATGAAATTGAAAACGCAAGCAGTAGTCAAAACATTACGAAGAAATCTATGAAATATGTAGTGCGTTATATCCTATATTTTTTAAGTTTTTAACTTAGATTCTTTTGTCTTACGTGGGTTTATATTATTCAGTAATTAATATTGTATGTTGTTCAGAATATATATTGTCAAAATTACATTAATGTTTATCTATATTACATAAAAATAGAATATTTTATTATTTATTAATAAAATTAGTATAAATATTATTGTGACTAAATGTACGCATGTCGGGACAACATGCAAACTTGTTGGTAAAAATAAAAAATTATAATAAATAGTATGAAGTATAGAGTGAGTGAGTTTTAAATGGTAGTAATGTATAAGTTATAGTTATAAGGATTAAAAATAAAATAAAAGCGTTTTAAATATATCACTCAAAAAAGATGTCAAAGAAGATTGTCGTAAAAGATTGATGTTGTATTGTAGTTTAGATATATTTAAAGAAATGCTTTGAAAGGCACATTCAAGACATGTCTTGAGACAAGATGTTATCAAATATTTCAATTTATATTTTATTCTCTATTTTACAACATAACTCAATGATAAGTATATTTATTCAAAAAATATTTAACATTGAATCATATATACTTCATATGTATAAAAAAATATAAATTAAAACAAAAAATTCAAAATGCAATTGCAAAATACTTTGGGCGTTCGCGTGTCGGGCGCACGGCGCAAGCATATGCACTTTGAGGCGGGCCTTTTGCATCTGGATGATTGAGCAAATGTCTGGTAATCCAAGATTCATAATATGCTTTCTTGGACTTTATTTGGTCAGTTTTAACCAAATAAATAAATAAGGCCCACAATTCGCTTGGTGTTTAATGCAAGGTTATCTATAATATTAATAAAGAACATACTTTTTTTTTTATATATATTTTTTAGGAATGTGTCTAAAATGTCCTCACTTTTTTTATTTTTTCAAGTTCTCATAATTACAATTTATGCAATAACTACCATCTATAATCCATCATTTTATATTTATCGTATTATTATTATTATTATTATTATTATTATTATTATTATTATTATTATTATTATTATTATTATTATTATTATTATTATTTATGTAAAAGTTTGTATAAATATATAAAATTATTAAAATATTAATATCGTATAGAAAAAAAGTATTTTTCTTTATTTTATTCTATAAAAATACTGACACATGTATCGGATGTGCAAAGTTGCTAGTATTTAATTATTATTATTATTATTATTATTATTATTATTATTATTATTATTATTATTATTATTATTATTATTATTATTATTTATGTAAAAGTTTGTATAAATATATAAAATTATTAAAATATTAATATCGTATAGAAAAAAAGTATTTTTCTTTATTTTATTCTATAAAAATATTGGCACATGCATCGGATGTGCAAAGTTGCTAGTATTTAATTAAATAACTAGCTCATATAAATAATTGATAACTATTAATATGAAAGAGTTCAAGTTTAAAGGAAATTATTTTACAAATCAAAAGGGGTTTATAATCCTTCATGTGTCTCACATAGCCACACAAATCTTTCATGCTACCCTCCAACAAGTTTTTATGATAGTCCTCCTCCTCCTCCTCATCATCATCATTATTATACTTTTCTTTTTTTTAGAGAACATTATAGATGACAAAGTTTATTCTTTCAATAAGTCAATATTATCCTATTATCAAATTAAGTAAATTAAAGTACAAACTATATAATTAAATGCACATAATGTGTACAATGACGCTCATTCGGGTCGAATATAAGATCTCCCATATAATAGGAGAGACTAATGTCATTGGACTACAAGCCACTAGACCATAAAATCTCCACATTGGGTTGATGAATTTTACTCTTTTTGAATAAAACTATATTTTGTTTTATCTTTAAAGAGTATTTAATTTTTGATGCGTTCATAAGTTGCACACTATAAAAACTATCTTTTGTTGATGTAACGGATTTTATTCATGTATTTCCATTATTGTAAGGGCCTGCCTTGTGGTAAACCGAAGGCAACTCAGTAAATGGCCCAACTCGATCAGTATGGAAAACGTTACCTTCTTGGCCCAATGGGCCCATCTACCTATTCACGAATAAGCAATTGGGCTTCCAAGGTCAGTTACCTAGGGCTTGTTTGTTTAGGTTTTTGGGTGAATTGTGAAAAATATTTCAAGGGAATGATTTTTGGGAAGTGAGGTCAAAGAATATGATGGTTGTTTGTTGTATTTTGGATAGTAAGTGGAGAATATTTTGAGAGAAAATTATTTATTTAATAGTATTTTAAGTAGGTACAAATTTTATTTTAGATGTCACATCAGTCAAATAAATATTTTGATATTATTTATAAATGCATATATATAGATTGTATGATTGGTTTATGTATATATACTTGCAATGATGAATTTAGGATAGGGCATTGGAGAATGGATTTTAAAGTGAATTTTTAAGGATATTTTGGGGATTATTTTGTGTGTTTTGAGAAGTTAGATTGAGGAATGTGATAATTTATTTATTTAAGCTTTGAGGGTTGGAAAATATTGCGGGGGTTTGACACCAAAAAAGGCACTAGTTATCGAATTTCCCCCTTCACCAATCTTATTTTTAATAAGACTTCAACATTTTTGCTCAAACTCAATATGCTATTATTATGCTATAAAGGTTTATTTTATTATTATTTTTTATGATTATGCATTTTACATCTTAATTTTTTCACATACTTCATCCTAGAATTTTTGAAAGATTTAGCTCATTATTTCAATTAGCAAAATTATTTTATAATCTTGACAACAAAAACATCAAAATTCACGAAGACACTCCCTCCCCAAAGAAAACAACATAACATATGCATCACGCCTTGGCCTTTTAAAATGCTGATATTAAATTTACAAAAGATATTATCACGTCTGATTGGGAAACTTTTAATACACTTTATTTGCAATTAGAGGTGACAATTTTCAACACGACACGATATTATTAGGTTTGGATTTGGGGTTATTAGATTGGGTCGATATTGGATCAACTCAATAAACAACACGAAAATTATGGGTTGGGTTGGGTTGGGTTGGGTAGGGTTGGGTTTCGGGTAACCCGATAATAACCCAAAAACATGATAATTTGATAGTTTTTTTTTTTTTTTTTTTTTTTATTTTTAAGTAATGACTTGTTATTTTTAAACAATTTAACTCTAGATTGATTTGTAAGGATTAATGATTATTATTTACTACATAAATCTTGACTACTTTGTGATGTTGGGATAATTATTAATCATTGAATGTGACGAATTATATTTCTTTGTTGGAATTCGACTTCATTGTTGTTAAAATTAAGTTGTGCAAAACTTTTGGTTTAACATGAAAATTTGTATATTATTGATGTTGTAGAGTATAATATTGACTTTTTTTAAATTTTTTTTGTATAAGTTGACTTTTCTCAAAATCTTGGTATAAATTGATTATTTTATTAAAATTCTAGTTGAACATAAAATGTATAGGTTTTTTAGATGAATTATTAATGAAAAATAATCATATGCTGAAATGGGTTGGGTTCGGATTGACACGAAAATTTTTAGATTGGGTTCGAGTTGAGGCTTATTGGATTGAGTGCTTATTAAGTTGAATTTGAGTTGAGCAAAATTTTGTAATATCCTCATTTCAACATGACACGATTGACACCCCTACCATCAATAATATTTCATAGTTAATATTAACTAAATAGTATATAACCACCTCAATGAAATTGAGGTTTGTCACCACCGAGACAACATATCATATTACAAGAACATTTACTAATAAGAATTCAGTACACGATTTAGAACACCAATTGAAATAGAGAATTTCATCTGAGTAAAGTACAAATTTGAAAAAATTTATTACATTACGCATTCTTCTCTTAATATCACTTTCAACTTTACTAGTAAAATGGTTATTCGCAGAACCCAGAGAGCTCCGAAAACATTTCATCTTGGATTTCTAGCATTTGTTCCACAAATGATGAACTGTTTGAGGACGAAGATGCTTCATAGCTGTTCACTACGACAACCCCACAATTCTTATCTTCTTCAACTGCTCCAGAGTTTTGCTTTGCATCTATGTTTTCATTACCACCTTGTACAAGTATTGCTTTATTTTCTTCCCCGTCCACATCTGTGGCCAAAAATGCATCTGCAAGAAGAAAATCGCTCCAACTAAAGCTCGATATGTCTTGGTTTACTGTCGAGGAGGGAAACTCTGATGATGATGAGGCGCACTCGGTCATGAAATTTGAGGCTTCTGTAATCATATTTACGGCTTGAAGTTGGGAGTAAAGATGGTCAGATGGTTCTGTTTTGGCGGAGTTCGAGAAAATTTGTGGAATATGCATTTGAGATTGTTCTGATTTCAAGATGATGGCGTTTTTTAAGTCCCTTGAGAGAGAACTGAATCGCGTTCTTGCTTTTGGGAAGGCGCCGATGTTTCCATAGTCTGCAAGAATTTGGGAGAAGGGCTTGTGAGTAATTGGATCGATTCCCATGGCAGCGAGCTTCTTCCTTAGTTTACTATTCCACAGTATTTTTACATCATTATCTGTCCGTCCTGGAAGTTGCTGCGCTATTATAGGCCACCTGTAGCAGCATCCAATGCTCAAATTCTTCCATATAATATCTTTGAACTTGCAGGGAAAAGAAATACAACTCAAGAAAATATATTCAAACATTTTTCATGTTTTTTGCACTTATAGAAATATTTCTCAAATTACCTGCTACCTATTGCTGCATGTAGCTGGATGACCAATTCTTCTTCCTGAGGGGTGAAGCTCTTCTGCCTTGGATCTGGCTTCTGATCATTTATCCACTTTTCTCTATTTAGTTTCCCACTTTTTCTCTGTCCTGCTAAACAGACCATCAAACTAAATGTTTTTCTTGATGTTTTCTCCAAAAAAAAAAAAAAAAAAAAAAAAAATTGAAAAACCAACAACGCAATCACCCTTACCTGATCTCTTTGAAAACGTTGCCCAATTACCTGTTGCGTGTTGCTTTGAAGCATATGTGAGCATTTTTTCTTCATTGGCCTCATCCCAATGGCCCCTTTGCATGTCATTAGTCGAAGTTTTTACCATCTTTGTAACATTAAACTAAGTTTGTGAAGAATTATTAAAGAGATTAGAAGTATGATAAATTTAAAGACCTCTTTAATAAGCACCATTATAAGGGAAGAAGCAGAGAATGCAAAAAAGAGGTATAATGCATGGGCCTTTGAGGCAAGAAAAGCATGACCCTGGAGAGATTGAGCTGTATTTGCATGATCAAATGCATTTTTTCTAAGAGAAAAATAGTAAACAAACTTGTGTTTTTGTTTATATTAATGGTTTAAAAAGCATTTTTTGATCAGGTTCAAATTGGGTGAGTTATTTGGTTAAGTATAGATTCAGGCTGAGTTAATATATAAACAATTGTTGCAGATTAACTGATCTCTCATGAGAAAAGAGTTCATCTGGTCACAAGTTTGATAAGAGTAGCTATTTTAAACAAGGATTTAACTAATCAGATGGGAGAAAAAAGTACTTAAATTATGGAAGTTGATTCTGAACCATGAGCAAATATCCACCACTTACACATGACATGATTTGATGTTCATATGACAAGAAATGTTAAAACAATATAGTCCTTCATCTGTCTAACATTATAACAGCAGGACTCTGCCTTGAGACATCTACAGCTTTCTCGTGCCAGTTTTTCTATGTTAGAAATGGACATGTCCAATTATATATGGCTAAAAGGATCAAATCCAATGAGACAGAATATGTTAGAACCTTACAATATCTATCTCTATCACTAGAACAAGGGACTGACTAGGAAGCAAAGGCAACCAGACTAGGTGGCAGGGAATACCCCCGTTAGCCGGCTTTTGTAGCAAATTCTATTGGTTTGTATTTTTGGATAGAACCATCAGGGTTGAATTTTCTTTTGAAACCCATTTCACCCCAATGGCATCCTTGTGAGTAGGTTTTTCCACTAACTCCCATGTATTATTTTTCTCAATCATTCTTCTTTCTTCCTAAATACCATTTTCTCCACTCCTCTGAATTCCATCCACCTCTTTCTGTCTTTATTGGGGATGGGCCAAAAACCAAAGGTTATCTCCTTGTCTTGATTTACAGTCGCGAACGGGTCTATACCAGTCGACATATAATTTTTAATGAGGAGTCCTTCCCTTATTCTAATGTATTTTCTTTGACTTCAAATTCTTCCTCATTTCATATTATCAGTTCTTGTTGGAAAGTTGTAGTGCTATTATAGGGCATCTGAAGAGATGGGCACTACTACTGTTGCGTTCGTGACAGAATCAAGGCGTTTTGGCAGTTGGATGTTTTGAAAAGGGTGTAATGAAATGGGCTTGAGCATTGAAGCGTTGTAACAGCCTGGTGTTGCAACTGCTAGCTGTGCAATCAGTGCATCATGACACCCAAAGAGACTTCGTGTTAGGATCCCCTCCTAATTTAGCGTTGATCATGTCCATTTTGCACTGATTTAAATTGTTTGAGATAGTTATGTCAAGTGCAGATTTTTGGTAAATGACAATTTGCAGCAAATCTGGAACTTCCTGTTTGAATGATACTTATTTATGGTATCTTACAGTTGCATCACTCAAGAAGTAAAATTAGCTGCTGGATAGAAAACCTTACTGTCAGTAATTCCAGAAGATCAGCATCAAGAAATGCATTCACTTGCTAATAACTATTTAAGGAACGAAGCATAGTATGTAAAGAGAACGAGCTGTACTCAGGAAAATAAGGATTGCTCATTTGCTCTCAAAATTGTGTCTTTCTCAATGTCTAGATAGGCTAATTGAGTACTTACCACTGCATGTGTGGTTTTGAGAAATTAGCTTTGCTTATTTGTACTTTGTTCTAATATGTTTGATTAATAAAGTGCATGTTAAAAATTCTAAGTCTTGTGACTTAAATAGTAGAGTAGGCTTGTCGAACCATTATAGATCCGTTGTCTCATTTTCTCTATTGCTTGTTATTTATGTCATTATTGAAATTTTAGTTATAGCTGAAAGTTTCAAATTATTGTTTTATTATATAACTTTCAATAAATTGATCGACTCCTTTGAGTCTATTTCCCTTTTGGGATCCTGTCTTGTTTCACTTGTTATGACAACATGATTCTTTGATGTAAGAAGATAAATAAAACCGGGTTATTCTATAGTGTATTGTATGAATTACATTTATTCCATTTAAGTGTTGATTATTTTATGTAAAAGATAAATAAAAGCAAGTCTTTCTGTTGTAGACCATATGTATCACATTTAATCCATTCAAAAAAAAATTATTTAATTGGAAACGTTGTAATTAGGAGTATAAATAAGTGCAATTCTTCTAAAAGCCTGTAAGCTCATTTTCAAGTCAAGTTAAATATAATTCCAGATTAAGTAGACTCGAGCAGAAAATTAAAGATTAAACTCAACTTTGTAAGTGAAGTCCTCCCAAATAAGAAACTCTTACTATGATGATATCGATCCTCACAAAATATGATTAGACACTTTGGGTGGAGGCCAAGTGAACATCCTCCAATACTTATAAATGGGATCAAACATCTATCGTAGAAGTACGTATTTCTGTTAAATGATCTCCTAACGATTCTAGAGCAATTAGAAAGAGATTATTTAACTAGAAAGAGTCTGTGTAGTTGTAAATTCAAATTACTGTGGAAGAAAAAATAAAATATGATAATGGGAAGAAGAGAATGAAGAATAAATGACACGGACTTTTCACATTTCAATTTAATCTGTGTGTTGTTCTTTGTTGGGTGAAGGACTTTCACATCCTATTGAATTATATTTTCAATCTAGACAGTATCAAGAATCCAGTGTTGAATTAGGAGTCTTGTCTTATAGGGATTTTGTAAGTCTTGTCTTGCTTTATATAAGAGTCCTTCCTTTTCTAGATTAGGAGATAATATCAAAAATTGAATGGTGAATTACATCCACCTCCCATGAGATTTTGCGTAATTACAAAAAAATTCTCGTTGTTTTGAAAATTATATTTACCCCCTGAACTTTGTCGCCGTCCAACATTTTAATCCAGCCGTTAGTTAACATTAGAGTTTGACCAGCCACCATTAAAAAATTAGTGTGAAATTTCAAAAATGCCCTTAAGGTCATTGACTCTATTTTTGACCCAGTTTGACTTTTTTTAGTGGACAAAACCCTAAAGGGTGGTATTGTATGATTTTTTAATTAATTAAAGGTGTATTTGTTATTATTTTTTGTTTGAGGTCTTAAATGTAAGACAATAAAGAAGAATCCAGGGTGAATTTAAAATAGTAAATGTATTTAAGATAATTTAATTATATTCAATTATATTTAATAAGTAAGAAAAATTAAAAATATAAATCAAATCTATCATCTGGGAACATATAATTTTAATAATTGAAATGATATATTCAATAATATTAAAAATAATAAGCATATCAAAAATAATTTAATAAAATTTATATTATTAAAATAATCTAATAATATTAAAATAGAAACATGTATAAAATATTTTAATTAAATTCAATTAAATCTAACTAAAAAGTAAAATAAGTAAAAAATTAAAATAAATTAAATCTATCATGATTTATATTTTTAATAATTTTTAAAATTTAAAAATAATAATGACATCTAAAATAATTTAATTAAACATTTTTATTAATTAAAAATAGAGTAAACTAAAACTTAAAAATATAAAAATTAACTCTATCATATAAAAATATAATTTTAATTATATACTTAATAATGTTAAAATTATAAACATATTTACAATTTAATTAGTTTTGTTTATCAATTAAAGAATAAAAAACATTAATATATGTATTTTTAACTTATTTTATTTATTAATTAAAAAAGACAATTTTTTAAGTTTAATTATATTGTTTATTAAAATAATAATGATATCTAAATTAAAAAATATTTAAAATATTTATTCTACTAATAAATCTCTCTAAAATAAACTTATAAATTAATTAATTCAAAACACAATAAATAAAAAATTAAATATATATGTTAATTAAATTATTATTAATTAAAAAATATTTTTTTTAAAAATAAAACCCTATCCCACCTACCCCCTTCCCACACTTGGTGCACCTCCACATAGGGGTGTTCAACGGACAAAATCGATCCAATGAACCCGACGATCCAAACTGAACCAACCTAATTGGTTCGGTTAGGATCAGGTTATCGAGTCTGACCGTGTAAAACCCGATCAAACCCAATCACTTTTGGTTCGATTTCTGGATTTCATATTTGTTTACTCGAACCAACCCGACTTGAACCAATAATTTAATTAAAATAAATAATAATTTATTTTTTAAAATATCTTCCTTATTTCCTCTTTAGTTTTTATTCCTCACCCCCAATTCCCAAGTCCCAAATCCCGACTCTCATTCTCATTTCTCAAAATTTTCCCCTCTTTTCAATTTTCCCCAACAAAGCCCTAATTCCTCTCTTTCTTTCTTTCTCAATTGCTATCTCACGGTCTCACCATATCTGATATCTCTATACTCTACTGATCGACTCAGTACTCTCCAATCTTCACCTTCAGGCCTCAACACAAACACATCGGCATCACGACGCATGCACGCAGCAAGCCAGCGCGCCTCCTTCCAGTTCCATTAGCCACGCTAGTGGGATTTTTGCTTCTACAAGTTGGGATAACGGTAATCTTCTCCTCCACATGTTTATATATTTTTCTTTTATCTTTTTGTGTTAACAATAATATTTATTTGAAAAATAGAGTGGGCTGAAAATGAGTGTAGTGAAACTGTGAAAGCATGGCCTCTTTGTCCTTGTTTGCATTTTGGTGGAGTTATTCTTGATTAGATGTTTTTACTCATATTCTAGGTTTATTCTTTGATGATGAAGACAAACTTATGAAAAATCCAGCAGACTAGCACTTTTTTGTTATAAGATAAAAACACAAAATGGTGATAGCTTAATGAAAAAGACTGACCAGTTTTTTAGTCTTTCTCCTGTTCTAAAACTTTTTTTTTGGAGTTTCATTTTATTAGTAATTGGAATTTTTTATGGATAAAATTGATATGTCTGTTATCATAATATCTTCTAAATGAAAGACTTCATTCCATCTAATATCTACCAATATTTTTTTTTATGATAAAATTTGGGTATTTAGTATTTAGAAATGCATTATAAAAACTTACATGTCAATTGAGATCAATGCTAAGACTCAGGACAGAAATGATTTTGATTTTTAATTTTTAATGAAACTTTTTATTCTAATTAAGCTATCACCATTTTGTTTTTATGAAAAATGTAGCAATTTTTCTCTCCTAGTTTATTCTTTCTTGCCTATTTGGTTATAATTTCTTGAAGCTATATATAATGTTGTTTGATTTGAGTTTATCTAATCCATGACTTTTTTCTTTTTCTTTGTTCTAGGCTCTTTAAAACTAACAAATGGCAAGAGAAGATGAGGGCGAAACTCAAAACACTAGTGCAACTCGAGTTGGAAGTGCTTCCACTCCAAAAACAAGTATTGGCATTCAACAAAAGTCTCTATCACAAGATCCATCCCAAGTAGAAAAAGCTATTCAAGAATCTTCAATAAAAACAGAGGTACAAAAAACCATCTAGACTCGCTTCTAATTCTTGGTCTCATTTCACTAGAGAAAAAGGATAGGGCTATTTGCAATTATTGTCATAAATCTTATGCATGCAACAGTAGTAGTCATGGAATGACAAACTTGCTTAAACATTTGAAGGTTTGTGAAAAAAATCCCAATAGGGTCATTGATAAGAAGCAAAAAACAATTGTTATTGGCAAGCAATGTGAGGATGGTCTTAATACCACTGTTAGCATGAAACTTGTAGAGTTTAATCAAGAAAAGTCTCGATTAGCACTTGCCAAGATGATAATTGTTGATGAAGTTCCTTTTAAGTTTGTTGAGAATCAAGGATTTAAAGATTTCATGACTGAAGCTCAACCGAGGCTTAAGATTCCTTCTCGTATCACTATTGCTAGGGATTGTATGCAATTTCATAGACTTGAGAAAGAGAAGTTGAAATGCATGTTTTCTGAAAATCGTCAAATGATTTCTCTTACAACGGATACTTGGACTTCAATTCAGAATATGAATTATATGTGTGTAACTGCTCATTTCATTGATGATGAGTGGGAATTGAATAAGAAAATCTTAAGTTTTGGTTTGATTGCTGATCACAAAGGTGAAACTATAGGAAAAGCTTTAGAGAAATGCTTGAAAGATTGGGGGATTCTAAAGATTTGTTGTTCTACTGTAGATAATGCAAGTGCTAACAACTTGGCAATTGCATAGTTGGCTAGAGGCATGGGTGATTGGAATGGTACTACTTTATTGAATGGGGAGTTCATGCATATGAGGTGTTGTGCTCACATTTTAAATTTAATTGTTGTCGATGGGTTGAAGGAAATAAATTCTTCTATTAGTCGGGTAAGGGCCTCATGTAAGTATATTAAGTCATCTCCAGCTAGACTGGCTACTTTCAAGAGGTGTGTACAAGAGGCAAATATAACTTGCAAGGCAATGGTAACACTTGATGTGCCCACGAGGTGGAATTCCATTTATTTAATGTTAGATGTTGCTGAAAAATTTGAAAAAACATTCAAGCGACTTGAGTATGATGATCCTTCCTATTTGATAGCCCTTGATAATGAAGGAGGAACTCCTACTAGCCATGATTGGAGTCGTGCCCGAGTGTTTTTGAAGTTTCTAAAAATTTTCTATGATGCTACTCTTTGATTTTCTGGGTCATTACATGTTACCCTAATATTTTCTTCAGCAAGTTGTGTGATATTCAAAAACAATTGAATAAGTGGAGGAATAGTGATGACATAGTATTGCAAAAGATGGCGACAAATATGAAAGTCAAGTTTGATAAATATTGGGAAAGTGATGGGAATTTGAATTATCTTTTATTTGTGGCTATTTTTCTTTATCCACGTTACAAGTTAGAATTTGTTGAGTTCTGTTTTAATCGGATGTATGCTGTCGAAAAGTGCAAGCAAATGTTGGCAAAGTTGAATAATCTTATACATAAATTGTTTGAACATTATATGGCATTATATCCAATTCCTATGGACATTGGTCACTCTAGTTGCTTAGCATCAAATGTGGACTCGCAATCTCATGCTTGTAATGATGATGATGATGATGATGATGATGGTTGGGAAGATGAATTTCGATTGAAAGTGAAGAGAAAACAAGGTGAAGTAAAAAGGAATGAACTAGATAGATATTTACAGGATGATGTTGAGGACAACTTTAATGGATTTGAAATTTTGAAATGGTGGAAAGGAAAAACAACGAAGTATTATGTTCTCTCTCATATGGTAAGGGATATATTGGCGATTCCAGTTTCTACTGTATCATCCGAGTTTGCATTTAGCACTGGTGGTCGAGTTCTTGATCCATTTCATAGTACCTTGCATCCCACCACAGTTGAGGCTTTGATTTGCACTCAGAATTAGTTGAGAACACCTAATAAGCCAATTGATCTTCGAGTTGAGATGGAAGAAATAGAGAAGGTTGAATCAGGTAATGAAAACTTGATAATTTGTCTTTCTTTTGCTCAAATTACTCATTTTACTAATTTATGTTCTTTAATTATCTTTGATGTTTATTGAAGAGTTGTTTGGATTAACTGGGGATGCTTGGCCTGAATTTGATGTTTGACTGGAGAAATAGAAGTTCAAGGTAAAATTTCATGACTTTATTTAAGTTCTTCATATTGTTGTCTTTACTAAATGGCCAGATAAGCTACAAAGCACATACAATTCCCAATCAAGCATAAAACCCAGAAAGTAAGAAATTAACTCCATTGTTTTTGTACTGCATATAGAGGAACACGGCTGGACCACGAAACATAGCCATAAGAATGGCACCAGAAACATAAATAACTGAAATAAGAGTGCGCCTCCTAACTTTGTTTGACCTTCAGTCTTCCATAAATTCACTATTTCTTTGTTTCTATATGTATTTTGTTAAACTTTGATGGATGCTGCAATGGTACAAGCTTCAGGAACAATGCAAAGTATTTTGTAAAGCTTTGGATTAGTTTTGATCCTTAGATTGTGGATATTGATTTCAAGCTCCCATTACCCTAAGGTACCTGAATTGGAGATGCTTTGTAGAAGTTCATTATCTCACATTTTTTATAAGTTTGATAGGCCCTACTATTTAGTTCAAGCTTCTTGTATTTTGTTGGGCATAATGAGATTTCTATCTTCCTTTATTTGTATTTTGGGATGAGCACAAATTATGACTTTTTTTCTTTTTTTTGTGTGTGTGTATTACTTAATATTCAACTTAGATTTGGAATTGAAATTTTATATTATCAATTATAATTTTTTTATATTTTCCCCCTTAAACCCGAGAACCCAAACCAAACCAACCCGAACTAGTTTGGGTTCATGTATTAAAATTTACACTACCCGAACCAAACCGAACCAATTAAAAATGATTGGTTCAGATTCATTTTTTCCTCAAACCCGAACCAAGTCGACCCGTGAACACCCTTGCCTCCATCCCCCCTTTCCTTCTTCTTCCACCTGCTGCCACGGTAGCTTAGGCAACAAGCAGCAATTTGCTGCAGCTGCTGCAACCTGTTGCTACCATGGCAGCAGCGGGTCGCTGCCAGTGGGAATGTGTTGGGAGGGTGGCCATGATGGTAGCGGTAGGGTTGGTGATGGGTTGGTGTAAACACACACACACACACACACACACACACATACATATAGTATATTTATATATAAATATATATAAACATATTTTTAAAAAATTGAAGGTGATAAAAATATATATAAGCCTTCATAAATTCAAAAATATTACAAATAAGTTCAAGGCTATTTTGTCTTTTGATAGTTCTATCAGTTTTTTCTTTTTTTCTTTTTTAATTTTTAACTGAAGGGCATTTTGATCATTTTACACTTTCCGTTAACATTACATTTTAGTTTGAAAGTTCATGGGATAACTGTAATTTTCAAAACAACGAGGATATTTTAGTAATTACGCCAAACCTCAGGGGAGGTGGATGTAGTTGACTCAAAATTGAATGATACCTGAACTAAGGCTATGTTTAGATAAGTTTATAAGCTTTTCAAGATATTCTATAAGATGTTTAAAAATTTATAAAATGTTGGAAAGTTTTTTATTATTTTTTTTAAAAGTAAGCTTATAAAATCCTAAAATAAGATGTTTGATTTTATAAGTTCTTTCAGGAAAAAATAAGAAGACCCTAACATATTCTAAAAGTCATTTTAATTTCAAAATTATCATTATTAACATCTTATAAGCTCTCATATTTTATTTTACCCAAACACTTATAGAATCTAATATTTTATAAGCTCTAAAAATATCTTATTTCATTTATTTTATTTTATTTTAAAACAAAACTTAATATCTTATAAACTTCAAAAACATTTTATATGATGTAGAAACTTATAAAAAATTGTAAATAAATTTTAACATACCTTTTAAGATACTTGCCTTACCATGAGTCTGGCCTTGACTAGACTTGAAAAACGAGCTAAATAACCAGGCCAAAAGTTGCTCTCACTTGAGGGTTGTAACCCATTTCTATCATGTGTATCATTTGAGCTATATATATATATATATATAATAAACTCAATATGTGAACTGGCCATAGGGGTGGGAATTGGATTCGGGTATTGGGTACCTGATCCTATTTTATCGGGTATTTCTTCTTTGGGTTGGATATTTTTAGTCTCCAAATTCGATCGGGTATTTATAGGGGTACCTAAAAATTTTCGGGTGGGATATCGAGTAGTGCATTTGGGTACTTGATACCCAATTGGGTACCCCCATTTTTATTTTTAAAAAAATTCTAATTATACATTTATACTAACAACAAAAATACACCATTGCACACTTGCATTTGCATATTTGAAGAAACTAAAGCCTTGAAGTGCTACGGTCTAATGCATATGTTATTGTTTTGTATTTGCCGTAAGAAAGTATTCAATATTTGATTTGGTTTGTAATGTATTTGGATAATAATTATTTTCTTTGAAAAGTTGGTTTTATTTTGGAATTTGTTCAAATGTTTGGATTTAATCATTTATGCTTTTCTAAGTTGTGACTTGTGATGAAATATTATTGTGATATTGTGAAGTGTGAAGTTGAATTTTAAATTTGTGATGAATAGAGAATGATGATGATATTGACAAAATACTATTGTCAATATCTGATGTATATCATCTATTAGAAATTAATGTCTATATTTAAGTTTTAAAATTACATATTAGGTTAGATTTAGAACTTGTGAACAATGAAATTGTGACACCCCAATTGATATGTTACTCCAATCCAGACTTAATTTATAACCCACAAGACAATCGATAGGCCCATAAGAAAATTTCAAAACTTATCAGAGACAACAACAGACTTCGACTTAAGCAAACATCAACAAAAGTACCATATACATGCCATAGCTGACCCCATAACATTCATCATATTATACATATTGCAACATATCACAATATCTCTAAGTTAAAGCTTAACATTCAAGTGAACTCATATACGCGTACAAACACCTGTTCTATTACAAAACATATTTCCTTCAGTCCAAGCCAAAAGTTTGTGTCCATCACTTAATCCTGTCTGAGAAGATCAATGATAAAATAGGAGGGTAAGTCCAAAGGATTTAGTGAGGGATAATATTCAGTAATAAATCATAAGGGCTCTGTTGAAGAGGAAACAATTCAACAGATCATAAACTAACAAACAATGCAGTAGGAACATGAATGTATCAGAACACATGCATTATCAAATTCAAGGTTACTAGCAGGTACTAGCTCAAGAGTTGTTATCATCGGCTCGAATGGCCTAGGATTGTCTCAATCAAATCAGTTCGGGAGGAATTATCCATCTCAATTGAATTAGTTTAGGAGCAAATGCAGTCGGCTTGTTCCGCCCGGACAACAGCTTGATCTAGCCAAGAAACTACACCATCCTTGTTGCTCCATGAGTGGAATATAGACAATCGAAATACAATCAAAATAAAGTAAACCCGACTAACATATGCAATTCAATGAATCAGAACAGAACGTGCATATAAGATTCTCCTTATTCCAGTCAGTCAAACTTACCTAAGCTTGACAGCTTAGTATATGGCAGTTGCCCATGCAGACTGCATGGTGCATAGCTAATACCTAAGTGGGCTGCTTAGCGTGTCGTTGACACCCAACCGGGCTACTTGGCGTGTCCCAAGTATCTAAACATTCTGCTAGGATTGGCGCTTGGCCCAACAGATCTCCGTACATATCAAGGGTCAATAAACGGATTGTCGACAAGGAAAAATAGTATAAGATAAACAGATTTGGATAAACAATTAGATAAACAGATTTAGATAAGCCAATAAGGCCACATAACGTTGTAATGGATAAACAAATGTGCCAGCAAGGCAACAGATAATAACATAGAACGGTACAAGACTGCCGACAAGGCAAATCAATAACATACATGATAGACTCAGACAAGCCGACAGGACTGTACAGGCAATAAGCAGTACATAATCAAGCTTATCAATATCAAACAAGACAAACGATAACAGATAATCGAACAGTAATCGATAACATAACACTAACAGATACGAAACAGTAACAGATAACAGAACAATAACAAATAGCAAAAGAAAGTTCTGGGTGCTAGAATAGACGTGTAAAGCTCTTATCAGAGGCATAATAAAAGAAACAACCCTCACACAGGTATACGCATCAACCAACTGATAACAAATGAGATTTCAAGCCATTTATAAATTTCAATAACCAAGATGCAATTACAGTACATAAACAAGTTTAACCTTCTCGGGGTTTATCACAATAACAGTTAGGTGTAAGCAGGTGCCAGATTGGTAGACCCTCACAAGACATACAAAACAAATACCTACGAGGTTAGACCCTCACCTCCGTAGCCTCAAAAAATGCAGTCACAGCCTATGGGTTCGTAGGACCCAGCTCCTCGGTACCTAACCAAAAGAATAGGTCCACTATCAAAATCATCATTCGACCTTATAACCATAATTATACGAATAGTAGTCTAAAATCAATAATTACTCGGTTAATACGGTAATTAGTGTTTGTTCGATATTATCATTACGAAACGTGCTAATTACATCGTTATTACCAAAATATGTACAGGGTTCATATTGATTCTAGTAAAGAGATACAATCAAGTCCTTAATTACATAATCAACCTCGCAATATTACGCTAAGTCGATAATAGCAGTCCATTTATCTCAAATAACCCAGTTATTACCACTTAGGTCTCAAATCCATAAAATTGGGGTTTAATCCTTCCATTAACTTAATTAACCCAAATCATCATATAATAGTACAAATCTAGGCCTACTAAGTTATATAAATATACATGCATGTCTCATATCCAATCCATAATCATAATTTTCGTCCAACTAATCTAAATTTTCACCAGAAATTAGCCTAACAATTTTCTCGAATTAAATCAAGAATCAAATTAATCGATTAAATAGATTTTTACCAAATTAACCAAGTTTAGAGTCAATTCATAATTTGAAACCAACCCGTATGCGCTTAGGATGTTGAGCAGAAGATTCTATTTGGGAGTTGTCGGACCATTGTCGTGCACGACTGCCACCACTAAGTCACAATCCCCCAATCAATTTTTGGATCGGACGTTGATTGGCTGGTCAATTTGGCCAAAAATCGCAAGCCTGCCACCAATGCTGCCGCGTAGTTTCTCTTCAATTACTCATTCATCCGTCGTCGGTTCCTCAAATTGAAGACACCATTATCTTCCTTGCATCGAGCCCATCAAAACCCACCATCTGTTCATGAGTTTTTGTCACCAAAACTAAGCAACCCATCACCACTGCCGTGAGCTTCCATTTGGAGCTTAATTTTCGGTTATTCACCAATTATTTCCATGAGATATTGGTACCGGCATGTTCCTTGAGCTGAGAGAAAGATTTTGGTATATAATTTGCTAAGTTTCAACGTCACCGGGGAGAGGTTCGCCAGAGAGGAGATGAGGGTTTGCATGTGGAAATTTGGAAGAATTAAGGGGGAAATTTGCTATATAAAGGGCTATTTCCAAAAATTAGAATTTGGTCCCCAATATTTTGTTCCGATCTTCAATTAAGTCCTCCAAAGTGTGATCAAACCTCAATTCAACCCCTGGACTTAGTTAGTGCCTAAGATTTGCCCAGTTGACCAAAAGTATTCTCATTTTAACCCTCAAAACTCTTAAATGTTGTTCAATCAAGTTTTCCTCAAATTGCAAATTGACCCCAAAACTTTCAATCTCCATACAATTAAGTCTTTCCTATTTATATTTTGAGACACAAAATTTGTCAAACTAATATTTTAATTTTTAAATCCTTATTTTCTAAAATACTAAATTTAGAGGTGTTGCAGAAATGTAATGCTATCAATTGGTTCACAACGAAAATAAATAATAAATTAACAAAATATTTTTTGTCTATTAAAAAATATAAAAAAATTTAGTGAGGGATTTTGGGGGTACCCCCTTAGGGTCAAGGGTACCCCCAGGGGGTACTCGACCCTAAGGGGGTACCCCCATCAAATGAGGGTTGGGACTTGGGTATCGAAAAATGATACCCAAGCCCTTGGGGGTACCCGACCCCCGCCCACCCATATCTGACCTAGTGATTAATTGTTCTAATCACATTACAATCATATCTGTATGTGTAAGGTTTGAAATTCGAATCCTAACAAATATTTCGTACACATACGTATATAAATAATTTTTTTATAAAAAAAACTCAATATATGAACGAATTATCAAGATGAGTGTTGTAATTGTAAACAACTATACATCATTCAATTTGATGGACAACCAGGCAACCCTAGCTACAACTAAACAATATTGTCAAAGTTGCTAGTTATATATGTAAATAATTCCATATATCAGTTGAAAAATATAATTTAGGAAGAATAAATGACATGACAAGATATTCCAACTTTACTTAATTTAATCCAACAAGATAAAATGCCTAATAAATCGCATTATTAGTGTTTGGTAAGCTCAAATTGAATTTAATATGGCCATAACCAATTGTCTAATTGCCTAATTAACCATTTTTTTGGCACCTACTATTGTTTCCAGTATTAGGAATTTCTGTGATAAGAAAGCAGCAAGTAGTCGAGGTGAGAGTGGAGCTCTCTATCTTTAAGATGAATTAGTCCGGCACTAGCATTAACAGCAATTGGCTATCGTCTCCCAAAATACAACGACTAATTCAGATGGTAACAACACCACAAACCGTCTGATCTCTTCGAACTCATGCGTATTGAACTCCCTTTTAATTGAACTGGAATGTGCAAAAATGTAATTGAAAATACTTTTTTCTAGTATGCAGTCTCGGACTGTTTTTATAGAACTAAGAAATAGCCAAAAAGTTGGTCAAAATACTGCTGGTTTTCTAACGGAGAAGTTGGAAAGACGTACTCTAAATTCATCTGCTGGAGATAAGGAAAACTCGTGCAGTCTAAATACATCTACTGGATGATTTATTCTATTGTTATCCAGTTTCCTAGTGAATTTATTCTATTGTTATCCAATTTCCAGAACTTCACACTGAAGCAGAGGAAGTTTGAAGGTTTTTTGTTATTTCTGCTGGGCCAGATAAAAGTTAGTCATATTGGACTAAAAGCCCAATTTAACCCAAGCCCAAGACCACTCCACTCAAGCCGAACCAGCTGGCATCGTGCGCGCACTGAGGTTGGATTGAACCCACAACTATGTAGGTTATCTCTTCTCCAAACACTTGTGTTATTGCCAAGGGGCCCAAATAGGTAGTGGTTACAATCTTTCTTTCCCTGTTACATTATAGCCGAAGTCCCATATTCAGCCGATATATGGGCCAAAAGTAAATCAACTATAAATTAAAGCCCAACTTTTATTCATGAAAAGAGATTATAAGATTTTGATGGAATAGACCCAATACATGTAGTTGATTGAGATTAAAAGTGTAAGATGGGTCGAATCAGTTCGATTATAGCTCAACTTGAATTGGAGCTTTTTTGAGCTCGAATCAAGCTTCTCGATCTCAAGCTTTATAATCAGACGAGCTCGATTTTAATTCAATTGTTCGAGTTCGTGAGCTTCTTTTATATTAAAATATTTTTTTTATATATTAATCAAATAACTATTATATATTAATGATTTATTTGTTCTATTTTTAAATATTTTATATATAATATTAAGTAATTATTATATTAATTATTTAATATTTTATTAACTTGAGCTTGATTATTACGGAACTCGCAAGCTCGAACCCAAGCCCTTAAAAGGGGGCTCCTCGATGTAGCTCAAGCTCAAGCCTAAAAGTTTTGTCAAACTTGACTTATTTATACTTCTATTTGAGACCGATCAACTTCTTTCCCAATTATTTTAAATACTCTTAAATTTGATACTATGAGGTACGTAATTCTTATTTTGTTGCTTATAATTCACTCTATATACTATCATCTTTATCAAAATCTAACTTGAGTCTTGACAAGTGTCCACTAGGAAATACACCAGCAGCCCTAATAATTTATTATTGAGCACGAAACTAAGTTTAGAGTGGGTACCAGAAGACTTTTGGATCCAAATTAGGATTTCATACTCACACAAACACATAAATACATTTAACACTAACCAATGTAAGTAGTTCCGTCAATGTAATACTATCTAAAGTTGAGTATAATTAATACATGTAAATCGACATTAAACATTACTAAAATCTAAGAGTACAAAATATTAATGTGTGTTTTATTTCAATGAAATATCATATTTTAAATATTTAAAAAATATATTTTTTTTTTCTTGGTTCGCCATCCAATCCATAAATACCTGCAATTTATTAAGGGTAGTACATATTTAATTAAATAAAAGAAAAAGACGTTATGAATGTCGGTCGACAAAGCCAGCCATTGGACAGGTCAAACTAATAAGCTTACGCCAAATGACAACTAGGGATGACCGATATTTCAAAATTTAAATATATTATGCCCTAGCTTTGTACTCTTCTAATGGTGTCGGAATTAGGATCTTATATCCTATTATTCCTCCAAGAGCCGCATCATTTGGTAGGTTCCCATCTCTTACAGAATTTCAATTTTCATAATTTATTTTTTTATTCATATATGCAAACACGTTAAAAATTTGTTAAAATTTAAATTTCAAACTTTATACGCATAAATATAAGAATAATATCATTAAATTAATTGATCACTTAACATTTTTACAACTTAATATTTGAAAGGTTGTTCATAAAATTATTAATTTAATTGGGTGCAATATATTAATTTTATTTTTTATTATTAAATTAAAATAATAGATGGTAACACATTAGACCCTTGTCTAACATTAGATCAAAGAGGTATGAAGGGTAAAAACCACCTTTTTTTATGTACAACGCATCTAATACTTTGTTAATCAAAATTTCTTTTATATCGATATAGCATATTTACATATAAATAGTTAAAAAATATTTTTATACATTTTAAACTTAACGAATAATGATGGTATTTTTAATATGAGGCATTATAGTTCTATAGAATAACTATTAAATATTAAATAGTTCTACCTCAGTTCTATTATAAGTATATGTTAAATTATTTAATCATACATATAAAACATACTTTTCTACATAATATAAATATAAGTACAAGCATAACACATATAATACAATACCGGAATAAGTTATAAATTTATTTCGGAATACTTATTTTAGTATTCCATATATATTTTAACTGTAACGAGTCAAATCTTATTTTAGTATTTCATATATATTTAATTATAACGAGTCAGATTCATATATTATTTATTTCTCAACGTAAAATTTTTATTTCTCAACGTAATATTTTTGTTTTTAGTAAAATATGGAATAATCATTACTCTCCTTATTTAACTAGCTTAGAGCCGATTTTCTAACATAAATAATACGTGGAATGTATACAATTTGTTTAAAAATCAAATTAGACTTTCCAAATTACTTGCTTGATCAAAAAAAAAAAAAAAAGAGACTAATTCCAGATCAATTCTCAATTCAAAACGGACAATTGGGCAACGGCTCTCTTGAAAAAGACTGGTGTATTGGCCCACGCGGGTGGACCCACATAGTTTTGAGCGGACCAAGCCAAATCAAATTTGTTGTTGGCACTTGAGAGGTACGACTTTTGGAAGCCAAGCCAGGGTACCACTAATCCCTATAATCATATAATGTGAACTATATTATCTGCAGTATTCTAAAATAAAATTGTTCTTATTGTGTTGGGTTACAGTAAATTTGTCTCATCAAGATAAAAAAATACTTTGAATTAGAACTGCAGAATTTTAATTCGATTAGAAGCTATATTTGTGAGACAATGAGAGAGAGACAATGCTTGTGTTTTTTTTTTTTTTTTTTTTTTTTTTTTCTTGTTGTAATTTGCAACAAGGCCTCTTTATTTATAGAAAATGATTCCTTCAGTTATAACTCTATGAAAATTACAACCTTAAATTATTGTGTCAATTTATCCAAATACTGTAACAATATTTGTGCATGAAAAATTTCAACTGTATTTTAGCTTCATGACTTTTTGTTACAATCGAAAAAGAATGATTTCGAATTATTGTAACTTAAATCTATGTTTTTATGTTTTGGATAATTTTTTAAGGAAATTTTTAAAAATTGGTATAATTGTATCAAAATCATTGTAAATAAATGCCAACTTCCTTTTTTTGTATAGGATTGTTACACACTTGTAGATTCGCATACAACTGCCAATGTGGGAGTTAGCAGATACTTTCCAGTTAGCTTTTCTTTTACAACTTTCTTTACTAGCTTTTCTATTAGTTTCTGCAGTGTAATCTAGGCAACCCTAAACCAAGAGCATCCTTGCATGCGTCAGCTTGAGAATTTGCTTTTCAAATAGTAGATTTCCTCTAGAGCAATCACTTGATATTTGGGAAATCCATTGAGTGAAACAGTTATTTCAATGAATCCATGTAACTGAGTTACAACTAAATCAAAGTTTCACGTCAACAAGGATAGTAACATAAATTATGTGTTATATATATCTTAACTTAATCAATTAAAGAAAGAAATGTAAAACCAAATGCTATAATTTCATGCATTCAATCAATGAGATACTATTATCTTCTAAAAGCATTATTTTAAATAATTAATTAGTAATGTCAAATAGTAAATTAATTAATGTAGTTGGAGGAATTATTAATAAATAAATAAATATATATATATATATATAGAGAGAGAGAGAGAGAGAGAGAGAGTAATTTACCATTTACTAATGAATTGTCAATTGTCACTCTGTTTCGTGGCATGCACGTAGATATTAATTTAGAAGATGTTTGACTAAGCTTATTTGAAATATCTTATAAAATATTTTTGAAGCTTATAAGATGATAGATCTTATTTTTAAACTAAGACGTTGAAGTATTTGGATAAAATAAGATCTTGGAGCTTATAAGATGTTAATAATGACAATTTGTAATTAAAATGATTAAAAATGAAAGAGCTTGTTAAGATCTTAAAAATAAGTTAGGGTCTCCTTCCTTTTTTTAAAAGATCTTATAAGCTCATAACATCTTATTTTAAGGTCTTATAAGCTCTTTTTTTTAAAAATTTACCAAACACTTTTTATTAACTTGTAAGCTCTTAAATATCTTATAAGATATTTTGATAAGCTTATAAGCTCACCCAAACTCCCTCTTAATCCATTCAAAGTTCTCACTTTTAATAATAAGAAACATTAGTACAGGAAAAAGTTTACAAATGTAGAGCAGTCTTCCCATATTTTATGTTTGTAAACGATAATATGCGAAATATGATGAAAATGTTTATTGTATTTTCATATAGTTTTTCGCAATATTTTAATTTTGAATGTGAAAAATAGTTATATATATTACGTATTATTACCATGAATAAATTAAATTAATCGAACAGCATCGCACTCACATTTATATGTATGAAACTTGGAGTTTAAATCCCAATAAACTCTAAACTTCATATTCATTTATAAATAAAATAAATTATTTTTAAGAACTTACGAACTCGTCAAAATATCAACCAAAAAGTACTACAAAATTAGACTTAAATCCACAAATTTAACCGAAATCAGACCAAATAGAAAGAACCATTCAATGTTATAAAAGAGTCAACTTTACCACTTGAACGTTTGAGCTTCAAATAGGAACAGCCATTCAATGCTACCAATAGAGCAGACCTCTTCTAAATAGCATTAATGAATGTGATGGCTACAAATATATAAAGTCAACTTTGAAACTTATTTTCAGATTTTCTTCCTCAAATAAATAAAAGGCAGCAGATTTTCCCATGAAGATTTCTCACATAATTCCCACCAAATTCTCTAAATGTAATCTCAATAAAAAATACTCTCTCTTCTTCACATTCTCTGAATATTATTCTATATTCTCATAATCATTAACTTTATATATAATAAATCATATTTGTTAACTTTACACATAAGAAATTATGCTTGTGAACGAACGGTTTGGATTCAAATAATACCATAAAAATCTTCTTAATCTAATTATATTTTTAATTAATAAGGTCAATAAAAAACCCATTATAATTATTCTCCCAAAAATTATAATTGAGGTTAAATTTCCTTTGAAAAATTTTGTCACCTACTTGAGTATATACACAAGTAGATTATGGACTAGTGAGTTGAAATATAATGATATTATATAATTGCACATATATATTTTAATTTTTGCAATCTACTTAAATACATATTTAAGTTACTGATATAACATAAATAATTTCTTGTTTAAATATAAATATAAAATTATATTTTTCAAACAAATATATATATATATATATAATTCCATAAGGATGCCTTTAATTTGATTTAACTCGAAAGGAAGTTAACAAAACGCATAGTAATTTTCTCTAAAAAAATACAATCCTATGTTAAATTACCTTAAGAAATTCTAAGCCACTTGAACATGATCAACTAGATTGTAAATTATTAAATAAAATTACAATAATTTTATCATTAGGCATATATAATTAACATTTGTAATCTATTTATGGCTACCATGACATGAATAGTTTCTTGCAAGAATAACAGCATAAGAAATCATATTTTTTTTAGTATAGTGTGGTCAAAGGAAACACAATTTTAATTCAAATAATTTCATAACACCACAACAAAATATGCTTTTCACTATAATATTTTTTACTTTATTAAAAATAATATAATAAAAAAAGACTATTTGTTATTATTATTTTTTTGTAATACAAAATTCCAAATGTGTGGTAAAAATCATATTAAATACTATACTTCATCTTATCATAGTAAAAAAATATATTTATTTACTATAATTTTTATATATGTGAGGTAAACAATATACTATATTTACAATATTTTTATAATCGGTGGTAAAAAGTTGATGAGTTGACCATACTTTTTCATTAGTGAAGCAAAAACAATGAATTTTTTGAAAATTTAACTTTAAAGATTAAGATCTTAAATCAAACATTTTTTTTACTAAAAAGAAGAAGGTAAAATATATTGAAAGCTAGGTTTAATAGATAATATTTAAGGTCAAATAAAAAATACTTTCAATTTTTATTATTAAAAATTATTTAATTAGTTAATTGAATTCTAAAGTAACAAATAAACCCCCAAAAATTCCTAACTACTCATGGTGTTAATTAATAAAATTAGAGAAAAAATAAAAAATTCCTTTCAGTTTTTATCATTAAAAAATATTTGATTAATTAATAAAAATACTTAATGTAACTAGTTACGAAAGTCCCTCAAAACAGTAAGAAATCCACAAATTTGAAGGTAAAATAAAAATTCTCCTCCAATTATTTTTATTATTAAAAAATTACTTAATTAATTAAATATACTTAAATTAGCTAACTAGCAACAAAATAGTCATTAACCTAGTGGTATCACCTTCACACAAATAATTGTAAGTTCAAGAGTTCAAATCCTGATGAACTTTTGGTGTGCATAATTAGGAAGAAAAAAAAAAGTAGCTAACTAGTAAAATTCCTCCAAAAGCCTCAAATTAATTTGTTTTGACTACATTTAATTGTTGTGAAAAATAATTTAAATATTTACTATATTTTTTAAATGTGGCAGTTAACTATTATATTCTATACTTTTTTAATTCTGGTAAAAATAGTGGTATATTTAGTAGCATTTTACCACATATTAAGTTTGTAGTAATTGAACATAATTCCATAATAAAAGCCAATTACCACGATTGAAAATGTGCAGCTAAATTTTTACATCTCTTGCGATGATGCATACAGCTAGACAAGGATAGTGCAAACCTAGCTAATAACTTTTTACTATACTTACTTACTATTTACTATACATATGTAACTATAGTAAAAAGTACACTTTTTTGTAGTGTAAAAGAACCTTAATCTAATAAGACTTGAAAGAAGGTTAATACCATAACAATTATCCTCCCTAAAAGTATAATCTCACATTAAATTTGTTTAAAATATTTGTTACCTAATTATATATTCAAGTGAATTATAAATTATTAAATAAAAATATAATATAATATTGTGTTATTAGGTATATGTATATAATCTAACGATCATAAATCAAGCTATTTAATGCATACCTAAATAACTAACATGATATGAATAATTTTCCTGTGGAAACAAAAGCATAAGAAATTATATTCGACAAAATTATGGTAAAAAATACAAGTTGAATAGAAATAATCCCATAAAATACCCTCAATCTAATTAAAGTCAAAAGAAGGTCAATAAAACCCGTAATAATTACCCTCTTAAGAAGGATGATCCTGGGTTAAATTTCACAAGAAATTTTATGTCACTTATTTGAGTGTACTTAAGCGGATTGTGAATCACTAAATAAAATATAATACTATCCTATTATTATGTATATATAACCTATAATGTTATAATCTATTTATATACATATTTAAATAATGGCATCATATGAGTAGTTATATTTCTTGCGGAAACAAAAGCATAAGAAGTTTTTTTTATTTTTTATAACAAACTTAAATTACGGTAAAAACAATTCGATTTCAAGTAATTCCATAAAAAAATACCTTTAATCTAATTAATCTCAAAAGAAGGATAACAAAACCCTGTAATAATATCCTCCAAAAAGTAGAATCTTATGTTAAATTCTCTCAAAGTTTTGTCACTTATTTACATGTATTCGATTGGAGTGTGAACTATTATGTAAAAATATAATAATATCGTAATGATGAATATATAACCTAACGTTCATAATCTATTTAAATACACATTTAAATAATTGGCATAACATGAAAAACTTTTTGCGGTAACAAAAACATAAGAAATCATATTTTTTTTTATCAAACTACCATAAGAAACACAATTTGGATTCAAATAACCTCAAAAAATAGCCTTAATCTAAGTAAAGTCAGTGAAAGGTTAATAAAACTCCATAATAATTATTCTCCGAACAATATAATCTAAATCAAATTTCCCGAAGAAACTTTATGCTATTTACTTCATTATATATTTAGGTAGATTTCGATTCACTAAATTATATTATATCATTAAATATACATAATTTAATATTCATAATCTATTTAAATATGTACATAAATAGATGGTGCGGGATACAAGTAATTACAGTTGAATACTTGAATCAAAAGCACAATCTGATATGGATTATTGAAACCCTCATTTTCTGTGTAACTGAAACTCACTTTCCTTTGTACCCCCACTAACACTAAAATAATAACTCCTATAATGAATTGGAAAAGGAGTTTTCCTTCAGAAAAGCAGCCTCCCACACCACCACCACCACTTACTTGATGTTTCTCTCTCCTCTCTCTTCATAAACATGAGCAGCTATTTATACAGCACCTCCCTCTCGCTTTCTCTCTGTGTCCAGACGCGGTTGCAACTATGTGTTGCTGACCTAGCGTCTCTCTCTTTCTCTACTTTACTTCTTAGTTGGGTTTTTTTGGCCGTTTGGGCAAACGTACGAAAAACCCACTAGTTTTTCTTCTTGAGAAATGTCATGCTCTACCTTTTTTTTCTAATGATCACAAGCTGTTATTGAGCTACGTTTTTTCACGTTTTCTTCGCTGAAAAACAGTGAAATTGAAAGATGAAAAGGGCGAATTCAGACGTGTTGTTTTCAGTGAGCCGGCATAGATCAATTCGGATGTTGATTGTTATGGGTTTTCTATATGTACTCTCTGTAAGTTTTGAAGTCCCTTTTGTGTTGAAAAAAGGGTTCGGTTCGGTTTCTCAAGAAGGGTCGTTTTGCAACGGTAATGGGTTCTTTAATTCAAAGCCTTTTGTGCTTGAAAGCGAGGAAGATTTGGAGGAGAAGGAGGCCCCCATTCGCCCGCTTTATGTCCCATATCAGTCAAGACCCGAGAGAAAAATCAAAGAGTTTGCTAAGACACCGCTTTCGAGCTTGAATTTCACTGCCGGCATTGTGGATTTGAGCCTCGATAGTGGGATTGCAAAGTCTGCAAAAGACGCTCTCGAGCTTGGCAGAAAGCTCTGGCAAGAGCTTGAATTGATCGGGAAAAATAGTAGTAATCGGGGATTTAGCAGTTTTGGTAACCTTAATCATAATAGCAGCAGTAAGGCTGAGTTGTGCCCGCATTCAATATCTGTGACTGGGGATGAGTTTTCAAAGAATGGTGGAGTTATGGTGTTGCCTTGTGGGCTCACATTAGGGTCCCATATAACGGTTGTGGGTAAGCCTAGGGTGGCCCACCCGGAAACCGACCCGAAGATTTCGCTGTTGAAGGAGGGGCAGTATGTGATGGTTTCACAGTTTATGATGGAGCTGCAAGGGCTGAAGACGGTGGAAGGGGAGGACCCGCCGAGGATCCTGCATTTTAATCCGCGGTTGAAGGGAGATTGGAGCGGGAAGCCTGTCATTGAGCAGAACACTTGTTATAGGATGCAGTGGGGGACCTCGCAGAGGTGTGAAGGTTGGAAGTCCCGTGCTGATGAGGAGACTGGTGAGTGGAAGTATTTTACCTTGTGAATTTTGTTGTTTGTTTAGTTTTGACGAAGTGATTAGGCTAAATGATTTTCTTTTTCTTTTTCTTTTTTAACGTTTGCGAAAAGTTTAAAATTATGGGTGAAAATTAATCTTGCTAAACTGAGGCAAGATACTGAGATATGGATTTGTATAGATTTTGACCCTTTTTCTTTTTCTTCCTTTTTTTTTTTTCGGTGGTGGAGGTGGTGGTGGGGAGGTTTGGGGAAGGGATTGATGGTTTGATGCTCTTTAAATTGCAGTTTTCATGGTTAAGGATTAAGGACGGGAAAAAGGGAGTTGCTTCATTCATTTGGGATAGGATGATGGAATTTTATGCATGCCAAATAACTTAATTCCAATATCACAATATATGCCCCTTGTTCTAAGCAATCATAGGATGGATGACAGGACTTTCATTGAAATAGACTTATCGGATTTCTGATTAGAATTTGGGGGAACACAATATAAACTAGCTCACTTTGTTACTGCATTCTTATGCTTTATGGCTAAGCTGTGCTATGGTTTAATGTTTTTGCTCTTTAATTCTTTCTTACACCCTGCAATTGTATTCTTAAGCTGCAAATAATGGGTTGTTCTTTATACTTTCTGCAGTTGATGAACTGGTAAAATGTGAAAAGTGGATACGGGATGATGATAATGGGACGGAGGAATCGAAGGCAACATGGTGGTTAAACCGGTTGATTGGACGAACTAAAAAGGTGTCCATTGATTGGCCATTCCCTTTTGTGGAAGACAAATTATTTGTTCTCACTCTTAGTGCTGGCCTGGAAGGTTACCATGTTAATGTTGATGGGAGACATGTCACCTCATTTCCATATCGTACTGTGAGTAACTTACCGCTGTTTTTTAGTCTTATAATGCTTCAGAAAGTGCTTAATATTCTGTTCAATACTTTTAGGGATTTACACTTGAGGATGCAACCGGATTGTCGGTGAATGGGGATATTGATGTCCATTCCATTTTTGCTGCTTCTTTGCCCACATCACACCCCAGCTTTGCTCCTCAGAGGCTTCTTGATTTTTCTGAGAGATGGAAAGCTCCTCCTATTCCAGATGGACCAGTTGAACTGTTCATTGGTATTCTTTCAGCAGGCAACCACTTTGCCGAACGAATGGCTGTGAGGAGGTCTTGGATGCAGCATAAGCTAATCAAGTCTTCAAATGTTGTTGCACGTTTCTTTGTTGCATTGGTGGGTAAAAGAATAATTTGGTTTCTTGAAAAAATATAAAGATGTTTCTTAGAAATCCTTAGTTGTAGGCTTTTGGAACTAATTTTGACACCAACTTTGGACAGCACGCAAGAAAGGAAGTAAATGTAGAAGTAAAGAAAGAAGCTAAGTTTTTTGGAGACATTGTTATAGTACCGTACATGGATCACTATGACCTTGTTGTGCTGAAAACTGTTGCCATCTGCGAATACGGGGTGAGTAGTGGATTGCTTAAGAATTTGAGGTTGATTGTTTCTTCTATTTTCCTTCCCTTGATTAACTGGTCTATGATGTGATTTCAGTTGAGGACTGTATCTGCGAAGTATATTATGAAGGGTGATGATGACACATTTGTGAGGGTGGATGCAATTATTAATGAAGCAAAGAAAGTTCCAGAGAACAAGAGCTTATATATTGGAAATATAAATTACTATCATAAGCCCCTCCGGAGTGGTAAATGGGCAGTTACATATGAGGTACGATTCAAATGTTTACTTTTTTCTTCTCAAGTTGTTTTTTGCTTTCTTTCTCTTGTTACTTATAAGTCTTTTAATGGTGATGTTGAGTGTAGTTTCAATAGCAAGTTGCTATGGGTCAATGGCCAGAAAATTGGATAGCTATGCTAATAATGGCTGGTCTAACAGTTTGCTATTTGGTGATAGCATTGCAGCCCAATATATGCAGTCAACTAGATGCAACAAACTTTAATTGGACTGAATCTAGGTGCAGTTTGTTAAGTTTACAAAACTACAAGAGGGATTATAGGCCGTAGAATCATGCCAAACTGCTGGGAAAAATTCTCTATATACTCGCACCTACTTTTAGTGTGTGTGTCTATGTTGTGGGGGGTTGGGTGGGGAAGCACTCTGTGTCTCCATCAATGCAAACAAAATTTTGTTAATGTAAAACCTGGAGAAATCTGTATTCCAAATTATATAAATTCTCTCTCAAAAGATCCTTGTGTTCTTGGAGGTCAGCTCATTGAACTTGTAAATGAAAGATGTACATTATTACATGGTAATCAGTCTCAGATCTTTCCTTTGTCTCTTATTGGTGGTTTAGGAATGGCCGGAGGAAGATTATCCACCCTATGCAAATGGACCAGGCTACATTATCTCATCTGACATTGCAAACTCTATTCTTTCAGACTTTGAGCAACGGAAATTAAGGGTAAGTATAAATGCCATTAGCTCTTTCAAATGCAAGCGGATAACCATGTCCATCCATGCCCTTTTTGACTATGGATTTGACACTACTTAATAATCCTTAATGTGCAGTTGTTTAAAATGGAAGATGTTAGCGTCGGAATGTGGGTGGAGAGAGTCAATAGCTCGAGACCAGTGGAGTATGTTCATAGCTTGAAGTTCTGCCAATTTGGGTGCATAGAAGATTATCTAACGGCTCATTACCAGTCCCCAAGACAGATGATATGCCTCTGGAACAAACTAAGACAGCTAGGAAAGCCGTCTTGTTGCAACATGAGATGACAGTTGCAATCTTAAGCATTACCAACAACATAGGACCATGCCTGAAAGTGGGATGAACAAATTTTGCAGTGGATAGCAATGATATATTTGTAAATCCCGTGCACTAGTTGGAGCTGTTCACTGCCTCTGAAATCTAATATTCTGGTTTTTTAGTCCTTCGAAGTTCTTTTTAGTTTCATCCAAGGATGGAAAAGAATGAACAAAATAGGGTAAATATGTCCGGTGAATGCCTCCATCCCCTATTTCTGTAAGTTACCATAGGATCTTTGGCAGCACAAATATGAGATTGTATAGATTTTCTTTCATCATATGCATCGAACCGTCTAGAAAAAACTTATATAATTACATCCTTAATCTATGCCATAAATACTATTCTCCTCCTCATATGAGTTTCTATTTTGTGGTTTCTTTAGACATTGCAAAGGCAAGAATTTGTGTTGGGCCAGTGATGGGGTGGGCAAGAAAAGTTACGAAGCAGTAGAGATTATGGGAAGGAATGTGGAAAGTTGACATAAGTATGATACGATGCTTTCTTTTGTGAAGATTGTGACATTTCAGCCAATTTCTACCTTTAGAACGTTGTCTTATATGTGAAATTGGACTGGCCACTCAAAAATCTTGTTTGGGTTGGGTTGGGGGGAGGGGGGTGGACATCTGCGGCCTGTGACTGGACCACATGGTCCTTCTCACTACAGGCAATTACAGCACATTCTCTTTGTTGAATAATCAATTACAATATTTTGACTGCTTCAGTTTTTAGAAAGATGGTATTAATCTAACGATATTACGGCCAAAATAAATGCGACATGACCCAGTCATGGTTCCAAATATTCAGACATGGTTAAGAATGTTTGTTGATCCGATAGATAGATTGATATGCCATATTCGAGTTTGATCTAAGATTCTATATGATCTGTGGTCTGTATAATCATATTCGAATCTAGATAAAAATTGAATATTCAAATTTTATTTTTTTTTAATTCGAATATTTCCAAAATATCGTTAACTAGCATTATTCCTGTGCTATGCATGGATCTTTAAAATTACTATATATTAATTTAATTGTTGAATTATAAATATAATTAAAAATAACAATAGAAAAATAAAAATGTCTAAAAAATGTTAAAGTAATTAGTAAAATTAAATATTACTTTTCAAAATGGTCAAGTAAAATTAAATTTAAAGCTTTAAAATTTAGTATTTAAAAGCTTGGAACATATAAAGACATCTCATATGTATGATGTCATGAAAATAAATTTCAAGATTATTCAGTGAGAAATTGAAAAAATTCAAAACTTTCAAAAGAAAATATTATGCAATCAAAAACTAATTGCTTTAAAAAAATAAAAATATATGAGAAGTATATAGGACACAAAATTGATGGTTTAAAAGTTGTTAGGAAAAAACTAAAAATTACAATACTTTAAGATTACTTTAAACGTAAAAGACGAAGAGTATAAATTAAATTAAAATATAAAATATAAAATATAAAAAATTAAATATATTTCCTTGCAAGAATTTAAAAATGTCTTATTTTATTTTAATTTTTGATTAAAAAATAATTAAACCAAGATAAACTATGATAGTGAAGATAAAAAAAAGTTAAAAATCAAACTAAATATATAAAATAATTATAAAGTTGAAATCAATATTAGTACATAAGTTAATAGAAACCGTTTAATTTGGCCCATAAATTAATTATTGAATAATTAAGTTAAGAAAATAGTTCGGCATTAGTAATGCAAAGTTAAAATTATAGTAAATTGTAAGTAATTATAAACTCAAAATTGATCTTAAAATAGGAATTCATAATAGGATATGGGGATGAAATTTGAATGCAAAACAAAATATCGAAAAAATAAATTAGTATGTTCATTCTCAAATTTTTTGTATAAATATAATTGGATTTCATATTATATTTCGAAAGTAGCAGAAAAAAGTGAATAATAAAAAAAGTTGTTAATCTTTCAAACAATCAAAATTAAAAAATATATAAAAAATAAAATTGGATACATGTTTTGATGGATTAAAAAATGACCAATATTATAAATTTAAAAAATTAATGGGTGTATTTTTTATTGAAATAACCACCTTTAATTTTTTTTTAAATAGGTCAAAAAAAAAAGATCTAAGAATATATATTGATGAAGTAATATATAAATTTTTGAAAAGAGTTCAAATTATACATACTTAGGCATACATAATTACATTTATATGAATAAAAAATAAAAAATAAATGACATACTTTTAAAATTATAAATATTCAAAAATTAAAATAAAATTTAAAAATATTAAAACCAAAGAACACATCTCATCCTATAAATTATAAACTTAGATGAACAAAAAAAAAAAGAAGAGAATTTAAAAATAAATTACAAAACTTAACAAATAAATTAATGACTTGATTCAAAGAATGAGTAAAAGGATACTAAATGTATAACAATTTAGATAAAATAAAAATCAAAATGAAAAAAAATATCAATAATTAAAGAGAAAAATGTAACTAATAAAAATGAAAGAAAATTAAAAAATATTAAGAGTGATTAATATATCTCATCTCATAAAATTATAAAATTAAATAAACAAAAAGAGAAATTAAAAATTGAAAAATTAAATAAATGAATTGATAACTTAAACTAAGTAATAAGCAAAAAAGATATAAAAGTTTACAAATTTAATAGCAATAAAAGCTAAATGATATCCTTTATTTATTGTTGAAAAGAAAAGTATAACGTTAAAATTCAAAAAATCCTCTTCCATCATTTAACATACCTAAAAAAAAAATAAACAATAAAATCAAACAAACAATAAACAATTTGAAGAATGGAATATAGAGGCGCAAAGTGATAGAGAAAAAAATGCTATAAAATAAAGAAGCACACAATGAATAGAGTGAAAAAATACTAGAAGCTAAGAATATTAATGAAATGGCTTTTGAAACACTCTATATATAGTGACACAAATATAAGTTCGTTATTAAAAAAAAAAAAATAATAATGAAAAACTTATCAAATTATAGTGTTCAAATGATCAAGGAATCTTCGACATATTGAGGGTAGAGATGAAAGAAATGTTGTAGATAATATGCAATCGTTTTTCGATATTAGAGATAAACAAAGAATAATTTGTTCTAATCAATAAAATGATTTAAAAAATCCAGATATCTTTAAAAGGAATAAATAATATCAAAATTAATAACTCAAATTAATTTTAAAATTTAAATAAAAACTCAAAATTCTAAGAATTCAAAATTTGGTCAAAATTAAATAATTATGGGTCTCACACCGTTATGTTATATATATAATAGTATAGATTTGTTATTTTTCTAGAAATTCAGGAGAATTCAAATCCAAAACATCCATCTTTAAGAAAACATATACGAAGTAGATTAATGAAAAAAAATTCAAGTTTATTGATCATTTAAAAATAATAATAGAATATAATTTAATCATATTTATTTACCATATCATTACATTTTAGGTTTTATTGTTGATAATAGTACTTATTTGGCATTATAAATACATAGTTATACTTGATTCCTCAACCAACTAATTACAGACTTAAAGTTTTATATATATATATATATATAAACTCATTTTAATTAAATTAAGATTTGCATTGCATTCTTATCATATCATGACATTCTACTCTTACTCATTATTCTTCTTTATCATTTTTTGTTATAGAAATAGAGAAATAAATGATGCAATTATAATATAGATAACCTCGAAATCTAATAATTTATATTAAAAACACTTGATTTAATATATTGCATAAGAGCTGATTACTTCCTTTATTCAAAAACCTACTTTGATATTGCTATAAGACCCTATGTGTGCATATGTGTAATACTATATGCGCTCGTTTGCTTGTCGTGCTAATATTGGATATGATTGATAAGTGTAAGATCTGTTATCCAAAAAATATATCAATGCTTTGTTTGCTTTTTTGGATTACTAATTTGAATATTCTAATCTTAATACGGTCAGTTGTTTGAATGCTTAGTATTGCAACTTATGATAAGTGCGAAGTATCAATTTCACCCCAATCTTGTTTTAATAATTGAATTGTTTTCATTGAAAATGTTTAAATATATGTAGTGTTGTAGTGAGTAAATATATATTTTAAATATTTTTGTCAAAAAGTTTATAATTTATTATTACCTAAAGAAGAGTTGACTGTTATTTTGAAAAAGTAACTAACTTTCAAATTTTATAAAACCATACAGTTATCTTGCAAATTAAACTATTTTATATTTGATATATTTATGGATATTAGTTTGTAATTTTTTACAAAATAAATTCATCTAAACGTAAATCTATATTTGAAAAATATTATTCAATTTTCAATTTAATTACCAAAAAAGGTTTAGTTATGAAAGGATTTCATTATCATGGAAGAAATAGTTTTATATAATAAATTTATATTTCTTAGATAAATACTGTACAAAAAAATCTTATTAAAAAAAGTTTGATTGCACAAATAATTTAGTATTTTCTTAAAAACCCAATTATATAAATCAAATTTTAGTAATATATACATATTTGTTAATTAAGTATATATTTAGTTTATATGTAGGGATAATTTCATCATTTGATATACTAATCTCAAATGTTTATAATTTTAGGATTATTAATCACACGAAGAGGGTGAGATATATAATCCCAATATTTTAGGATAAAATACCGGGCTCTTTATTAATCATGGGCTTTGATTGTGATAACCAAACAATTAATTACACTAGATTATACATCTATCCTACACAATCATGACAAGCAAACTAGTCATATCTATGTATAATATTATATATATTCGGATTCGAATTATTAATAAATCCGATCGAGCCAAATTCATATTCGATTCATTTACTTATTTTAGATTACAAATTTTTTTAATTAAATTATATCCATCGAATATTTTATCGGTTCAAGATCTTAAATAAACAAAATCGAATTTGAATTAAAATCCGCTCTATTGACATTCCTAGAGAAAAGTGCAGCTACTTTGGGCCAGAACGTTTATAAGATATATGCGCCAACCAATATATCAAGAGCTCGTGTTATGGACTCAACCCAAGCCCACAAATAGAGGCTAAAGTAGCCCTATTTTATTGGGCCCCCCGTGATAATTCATAATTTTTACTTCACTTTACCTGCGTATTTTTAGTAGAGGTTTTGATTAAAATCCAATACTTGATTAGTCATTGCTAATTTGCTATGCACTATTTCTTAATTCAAAATTCACTGGCGTCAAGGTATAATTTGCCGCATATTCTATATTTATTTTGTAATTAAAGAGGAAATTTTTCGCATTTTTGATCTTGTAGCATTTTTTTTTTCTCTTTATCTTTCCAACTTTTAACCTCCGACTTTTATGTGTCTTTTTCACGTATCTCACAAATATCTCCCTCTTCTAATGAATATATAACCTAAAAACTACAGTAACGATAAATAAATAAATTAGTTTTAAAATAATTATATACAGACATTAGTTAATTATTGTATTTAGGCTATATATACAATATGTTTAAACACACACACGTGACCAATGATGTCAATCAAGCGTTGGCAGGGAATTTTTTTTTTTTGAAACATACCAATTTTTAGTATAACGAAGGTAACATATGTATAAATAATAGCTACTATTTATAAAATGTGTATGGGAACTGCATATGATGATCGTTAGTATGAAATAAATAATAACATTTATTTACATTTTTAATAGTGTTGTAATTTTCTTAATAATTTTATATTTATTTAAATTTTTAAGATAAATAAAATAAAAAGTTAATGATAAAGTAAAATAATTGAATAAAAAATGATTAAAATGGAAATTAAGTGAGAAGAAAGTGGAGGAAAGAAAATAAGTAGAAGTTATGTGGCCATTATTTTTTTAGAATGTATTTCAAGTCATTAAAAAATATATCAGGTTTGTTATTTACATCTTCATGCCTTATAAACAATATAAATAAATAAATAAATAATTTATTTACTTTTTATAATATTATAATTTTTTAAATAACCTGAACGCATTTATTTGAATTTTTAGAATAAATAAAAAGAAAAGTTATTATAAAATAAAAACAATACAATCAAATAAAAAAGAAAGAAAAGGATAGAAGTAGAGAGAAGGAAACAAATTTAGGGGTAAACAAGAGAAAATAAAATTATTTTGCTATTATTTTTGAAATAGTTAATTAATTTTATTCATTATTACAAAACATATCAATTTCATTATTGGAATCCTCCCACTCTATAAATAATATAGATGCCATTGGATCTTCAATGATAAACTTAAACTTAGAGAAAACAATATTTTTATCACCCGTCAAATCAAGTTAATTGAACTCTAACTAAAGTATGCCATTAATCATCCACTAAATTGGAAAATTATGTCTGTACACACATTTCCAAATTCAAACTAATTAATCAGAATACTCCTTTTTTCATGTTCTAGAAGAAAGAAAAAAAAAACATTTTTCTTAAGAAAAAATTTATGTGATATCATTATGCTTAGAGACGGGAATAGGTCAGACCACTTGTCAGGGGGCCTATGACCTAACCTACTTATGGTCTACCTTGTCCTAGCCTATTTAATAAAAATGCTCGGTCAAGAATGTAGCATTTTTAACTAAATAGGCTATATTTAGGCTTTTCTAAAAGCTTGCAAAGCCTAATAGGTAGCCATGTTTATCATTCTCATATAAGAAGTACAATAATAGTGATATAATATTAAATGGCTAATTGTATTTGATTTCTTTAAGTAGTCCTTCATGGAATTTGTTATATTGTTTAGTATTGCTTTTTATTGAAATAATACTACTTTATAATTAGATTTTAACTTTCCTAATTACACATTTATTATTTATTATTTTGATTATTTTTTTATCAAGTCTATTATAAGTTTAAGCATATTAAAGATTTAGATTTATATGATGTTTAAACTTAATTGAAGCCTTAGTAAAAAAATAGATTTTTTGATAGGCTTTCATACCATGCTAAGACTTTAGAATTTATTAAAAAGATTAGAGCTAACCTTAAACAAAGCCTATCATAGATAATAGGCTAGGTTCAGACTCGTCATTTGTATAACAAGTTTGGCCTATTTAAGCCAAAGTCTAGCTTGACCTAACCTATTTCCATGCCTAATTATGCTTCACGAGATTATTTGAGCTATATGCTCCAACTAATAGAGTCCACGATTTAAAGAAAATTCACTTATGGATCCACTCCAAAATAATTGAGTTTGGCTGGATTGATAGGATGTAATATTAATATTTAGAGCGCATTTAGCTAAGCTTATTTAAACGGCCTTATGAGTTCCTACATTCTATAAAATGTTTTTGGAACTTATAAAATGTTAGATCTTTTTTTAAAAATAAATTCCTGAAATATTTGGATAAAATAAGATTTTGGAGCTTATAAGATATTAGTAATAATAATTTTATAATTAATATCATCAAAATTAAGAGATCTTGTTAAGATTTTAAAAATAAATGAGGAACTCCTTACTTTTTTAAAAAGAACTTATAAGCTCCTAACATCTTATTTTTTAAGCTTGTAAGTTCTTTTTTAAAAAAATTTACCAAATACTTTTTGACATCTTATAAGCTCTCAAACATCTTATAAAATGTTTTGAAAAGCTTATCAACTCACCTAAACACCTTTTTAGTCTATTTTGAAAATTATCAAAATAAAGAAAAATACACAATAAAAAATAACTGCTTTTGTCATTTAATAATTAAATGTAAATTAAGTGTCATGTAGTCAATTAGACTTGAATACTTTCCAAAAAGTAGTTTTCCTTTCTTCTCAACTTCTTTTTTGTGGATCCTTATGTTTTTCACTTTCCTTTTATAAAAGTAAAAAGTTGATGATTTTCTTCATCTCATCCTATTTATGCTATGTTTGGTTTAAGGAATTTAACAAGAAAAGAAAAATATTAGGGAAAAGAAAAATAAAAATAAAGAAATATAAAATTTTAAATTTATTTAGTTGTAGAGAAAAATAATGAAAAAATGAATAAAGGACAAATGTGTTGGAGAAGGAAAGAGAACTCAAATGAGTTTTTTCTTCATTTTCCTCACTATTTTGTGAATAAAACTCATTTTCCTCAAATATATTATATTTTTCTTTAAGTTTTTCTTTCTTTAACATTTTCAGTACGAACCAAACAATCAAAAATATTTTTCTTAACATTTTTTTTTCTTTTTCCTACTAAAATTCTTGAACCAAAATAGTGTTACTGTGAATGGAGGCGCAAAATCAAACTGGAAAATAAAATTATATACAAATATAAATAACAAAAGTAGTCAAAGCTTTTACTTTGACCAGATGTGTGTTATTCAACACGAGATAAAGGTGCATTAATAATGCATATTTATGTCGTGCATTAAACGTATGTTTGAATTTGCCATCTCAAAAGTTTCTGCTAGAGTTAGGATATTTTGATTCTTAACTGATATTCTGTTATATATATTTTATTTTATGATTAAATAATAAATGTATTTAATTTTTAATGAAAATTTAAAAAATATTTATTAAATTAAATATTTATTTATAATATAAAATAAAAGATAAAATATTTATTCGAATAGATAATATAAATAGAAGTTGGATTTTTAGATTTTAATTATTCCGATAAGTGTATAGTGGATAAGTTATAATCAATATTTTCAAAATCGGACCGAACAAATAATTGGCGACGTTACTGGTTATTGGTTCAACCAGTCATCATAATGACGTAATAATTATATTTAATTTTATAAATATATATTATATTTTAATATTAACAAAAAATAAAACTTCCAATGATATAAAAAGCATATTATTTGAAAAAAATTCAACTTATATATTTTTAAGTACATTTTTTAGAAAGAAAAAAAATACAATTTCACAATTAGTCAACTATCAATAAATAAAAAAATAATATTTCACATTAATTTAAGTAATAATTCATTTCATGCGTCAACTCCAAGTAAAAATATATTTTTCTTCGCTAAATATTTAATATAATCTAAGAGAGATTAAACAAAATAAAACAACAAATTAAAATATAAGTATTCACATATAACTACCATTTCATTAAATTTCATGAAAATAAATTCATGTTTCAAAAAATTACATGTCCAAAATCTTTAATCATCATCTTTAATTTCAACTCATAATTTTTTTTTACATTTTCATTTTTAAAAAAAATTAATTTTTAAATTTTCAAAAAAAATAAAAATAAAAGCTAACAAAAAATCAGTTGAACCGGTACCGATTTTTTGACCTATCTGACCGGTCACCAATTTTTTTGCTTGAATCGGACCGAATTGGTCACCGGTCCAACCGATCGATCCGATTTGATTCTGAAAACACTAGTTATAATGCAATCAATCAATTCAGTTCAAAATAAAACCAAACATGCATTACATTTCCTCAATCTACTTCACAAAATTTATTTTCCAAAATATCTCTCAATAATTCATTTTATCAAGATATTTCGCGCAAAACATCCAAAGTAAAATCAAGCAATCTCAATACCTTTTTTTTTCTTTCTTTTTTTGTACATCTTATTGAGGGATCTGCTGAGTTAGTCAAAAATATTTTGGAAACCCAAATAATATCCTCAAGATACTGTCTAGCAAACCCTATTGAGACGAAAATATATTATAGGTGGATTTGTGATATTTTAAAATTTGCGGAGATGCAACTTCTTTAAATATTATACTCATAAAATTAAACAAAAATAAAAATTTAAAAAAGGGCGTTTTATAAATTCTTTCCAATATGAGTTACACATATTGTTAAAGAGGACAAATTAGTGGAGGGAAGGAGTTGTGGTTAGTTAGGAAAGTTACATGTGAGTTATGGATAAAATTTGCAAAATTATATGGATATTTTGAGTAAATAATATTTTGATGTAATTATGTGAAAAATCACTATATGTGAGAGTAAAAGATAGTATAGATACTGAATATTAATTTTTTTTTTACATGATATTTTGATGATGTCATATGGAATAAAACCATAAAGTTTGTAACATTATATTTTCTTTTAATTATTTACAGTATTTTGAATAAATAATAAGAATATTAATAAAATATTTTTTTCACATGTTTTAAGTAATAAATGGTGACTAAATAAATGTTCTGGAATGTATATTTAATGACTAAATAAAAAAATAAATTCATTGATTTTTAATTCTTCAAATGGTAAAAGTTGGTAATATATATCACTTTTATGAAAAATAAAAAAATAAAAAAAATTCTATGTTTTAAAATACAATTTAATGGCTGCTGTGCACTTTTCGGAACTATTTTGACGAAACAAAATATAGGCAACCAAGTTTATATACATTATTTAGTGATTTTATGAATGACCATAGTATAAAATAATCACACATATATTCCATAAAATTTAATATCAATATAAATTAATACCATAAATTAAATATATATATTAATTTGAAAGTGTACCTGAATTTACAAAACATACATAAAAATGGTGTTATTCATCAACTCTTGTTGAAGCATTACAACACTTGATGAGTGATAATTACACTTGTGCATTGCAACATCAATTCTTGAAATAAAGGATTATGATAACTAACCCTAATAAATATATATACTTTAATTTTAGCTTCACCATTTTCTGCTAGGAATTTAGCACCAACTTAAACTTTGGAGGTTGTTTGAGTCCTCTTTAAATCCTTTATTCTATTGTCTATTTCATCTTCTATTCCATTTTATGAATATATAACATGCGTATTAAATATTTTCTTATAAAAATAATTGATTGAGAATCAAATATGTTTGATATAAATACAAAAAATTGAAATATAAAATAAAATAAAGAATTCAAAATAGTTTGAGTCGAGTCACTTTGGATGCTTGACAAGCACAGCAAAGTCTCCTCCTCCGCCTCTGTTAAAGACTGAAAAGGAACTACTTTATACGTTTTCAATTTTAGGAAGCAACTTTATGCCTTTTGGGTACAGAAAAAGTAGGGATGAGCTACACTAGTAACTAGTTATTGGAAAACACATGTGGAGTGTGGACATGTGGCAACAACCACATCAATTTCGTCCACGAACCCAATTAACTGATTAAGCAGAAATGCGCCCGGTAAGGCTCCCTTTGGACATACACAAAAGGAAAGGAAAAAGGATTTGTATTTGCATTTGACGGACAAGAGCCACGACTAAGTCGCTGGTTAGTTGATTCAAAGAATGTGATTTACAAATTGAGTCAAGAGTCAAATCAAGATAAAAAATATGTAAAATTTGAGAGTTCTAAAAAGATATTTACAGTTCTGAAAGTATTTTCCAAAATATCCTCATCGTTGACCAAATTTAATTTCCACATTTTCATCTATAAATACTTTAGCATATATATATATACATATCTGCAGCAAAGTAGACAATATCTGTGGAAGAAGAAATGAGGTAGCTATACTAGCAATGATTAATAAGAGATGGATGGGGTTTCAGTACTGCTGATGTCGCAGAGGAGATGGCACCTGCAGCTTGGCCGCACGCAGGCTGAAACTAAGCTAAGCAAGGGCCATTCCTCTGCGACACTAGCTAGCTACTGCAACAAAATCATCCTCGGACCTACCTAGGTTTCATTCGTCGATTTTGATCATGTTTAATTTCTAGTGATTAATCTAGAATCATTTTAGGTTGTTCAATATTTATAATTAATGTTCCATGATGCTGCTGCAGTTGATATCCAAGAAATCATTTTAGGTACGTATGTATAATTAAGAGGTTTCTGTCTTAATTTATTTGTGACTATTATGCGCATGTCTTCCCTCTGCATGTACTTTTGGATCTCACTAGCTGCTTACTTGTGTGTTTGCAGTTTGCACAAGTATATGTGGCCATATCACAATATATACGAACATGTTAATTAGCTGGGTAAAATCTAGGTCCTTTTCATTAACTCACTTTCTTTGCAGAAGATATAATTAATATACTTTGGACTTGAAAATTATATATCCATCAACCTCGTATTGATTAGTTCTCCAACTTGTGATATACTATATATATAAAGTGGTTCTTAATTATATATATGCTAATTAAATAATCTATTGTATATCTAATTTTATTGTGCATGCCAACCAACACTACTTTTTTTATTAATCAATTGTCAGCTAGCTGGTTTCTTGAGATTGGATGAAGTTGATTAGGTTTACAAGTGTGTTTTAATATGTATGTTGTTATAATTAAGAGTGCCAAATCTTCTCATATCTGCTGATGAATGTGTTTTAGTACCAAATCATAACATTTAAAAATGTTAGATTACAACCACCTCATCAAGCGATCTTACTGATAATTTAATTATTCAAATTTTAGATAGAAAAGGAATAACGCTCCAGACCAAACCTCTACTTTTGAGGTATATATGCTTCTTTTTAGCACCCCTTTTCTTTTTAATAAGATAAAATGCAATTTTGGGATTTATGTTGACATTGATATGGGGGAAACCGTTGACCCCCTCCTTGATGTCAATCTCCGGAACCCTCTACAGAATATAACTAAGGAGAACAAGTCCTAGCTAGGTCAATCTCTACGACCTTATTATTTCGACCTCCAGTAGGGCTGCTGCATACCTTAATCCTTTTCTAGTAACAAAGGATGGCTACATTTCCTAAGACGAGACCACTGTTCTCAAAATCGGACCGGACAAAGAACCGGCGATGTTATTGGGTACTAGTTTAACCGGTTGAACCACCGGTTCGACCGGTGTGACGTCATAATGACGTAATAATTATTTTTAATTTTATAAATATATATAATATAATTAATATATTGTAAAAAATAGAAAAATTCCAATAATATTTAAAAATAAAAAAAAAATCTCCATAATTTAGCCATTTTTTTCCCTTCAAATGGTTCTTTAGAAAATACCATTTCTCTATTAATCAATTACAAATATATAATCTAATTCAAATAGTAACACAACTATTTAATATTAATACAAATGGCCATCCCTTCAAGTTTTAAATTTAATATTTAACAAAATAAAACATATTTTTTCACACTAAATGTCCAATATATTCCAATAGAAATTAATAAAACAACAATAAATTCAACCATAAATTATCCGGGAGGGAGAGGAAGAAAGGCAAGCAGAGGAAAGGAAAGGAAAGGACCGAAAGGTTGTCTTTGTGAATTAGCCAATTAGGTTTTCATTTTTTAAAATTGGTCAAAATTAATCTTCGGTCAATAGTAAACAGTACGGTCAAATTTGGTAGGAAAATTAAAAAAATAAAATAAAAAATGAACCGAACAAAAATCGGTCGAACCGGGACCGGTTCTTGACCGGTCCAAGCTCGACCGGTTTCGGGGAGTGATTCAGACCGGACCAGTCACCGGTTACCAGTCGAACCAGTCGGTCCGGTCCGATTTTTAAAACCTTGGACAAGACTAAAAAGCTGGCGGATAGCATGGGCTTGCTGGATTTATTTTTTAAAGGCATTTTCATTTTTTTTTTGTAAAAAAAAATAGTGAAAAATTAGTTATAAATGTGTTTTTGAAAATGAAATGTTGTTTGAATACTTTGTTTAAAATGTCATGATTATGTAGGATTAAAAATAAATTATATTTGAAAAATGTAGTATTTTTGTGTATTAAAAGTGGTGCAAATGTGAGTAGAAGAAAATGAAAAGTAAAAAGAGAGAGAGAGTGTAAGAGTTCGTATGGAAGAATATTTTGAGAATGAAAATGTTTGTGAAAATGGTGGAAAAGTTAATAGCTCTCTATTTATTTGGAGGAGGGAGAGACACCAGTAAATTTTTGGAAGAAAGCCTTATACAGACCCAGAAATTTATTCTAAGAAAGGTATATTAACTTTATTTTTATATTCTGCTTCGACTAAATCCGTTATCATCTTCCTCTCAAATGATTTTATGGTTGCATGCAGGTTCGACCTCCGTGCCTCTGACTGAAAGTTCGACCTCACAATCTTTGCTTGATTCCTCTTTCACCTTCCTCACCAAGCAACCTAAATTTACATATTTGTCATGAGTTACTTATGTGTTAGACTTTGATAATTAAAATTATATATTTATTTAAAAAAATGACAATAACATAATAACAAATGATATTTAAGTTGGTACTGCTAGACACTAAAGGTTCAACTTTAAAAAATACTATCTTTTGATACTTGTAGTAGGGATTTTTGTCATTATGGAAAGGCACATGAATTGAGAAAAAAGAGTTAGCATTGATGTCCAATAATTGCAACATTATTGGGCAGACCTGTCCAATTTCTTCTACTTTCCTTTAACTAATTAATTTCTTAAAAGCTAAAGAATCAATCAATAAACTGTTTAGTTACCTAACTTAATTTAACATTATGCTGTTCTTTGAAAGTACTGCACAGATCTGTAATGATTTCGCTGTTTCTTTAAAGTGGAATCTTCTTGTGGTTTTATTTAGCTCCATTTGAAGTGCCTAAAATTATTTAGGCAAGTTCCACTTTGGATGCTCCCTTGTTTCGCTGTACCAAACCTAAGATTTGTCTTTCGGCCTCTTAGATTCACTGGTTGAGTTGAGTTATATTCTCCATCAATCATTTTTATATAAAAATATTTAATACACATATCATATATTAATAAAATTAAATAAAAGATAAAATAAAAAAAATTTTAAATTGAGTTATTATTTTCTTGTGTACATGGGTTGCGTTTTTCTGTGTTTTTATTTTTTCAAAATTATTTTTTTAAGAAGGGTTATAATTTAATCACGCTTTATTTTTTACAAAAAAATTTCTCCAAGCCACTTGGAAAGTATGAACTACGAAAATGATGAAAAGAGAAATATTTTATGCTTCATCCGTGCATTCATTTTTATTTATTTTATTTATTATTATTATTTTTTTTTTTTGGAGGAGATAGTGGATGGCTGAGTAATATTTATTGGAAACTACTCCAACTAATTTTTAATAGTTCAAGATATTTACATTGAGTTTAATTTGAGTTGGGTTCAGTTGCGTCATAGGTTTTAAATGGGTCTAACTTTAACATAAATAAATAAATAAATTTTAATTCAATTTTAGTTATTATTAATTTATAAATTTACATTTATAGGCAATAAATCTTTTAAAATTCATTATTAACTTCAAAAATTTAACTTGATTATATCTCTGACTGTTTGAATCTTTTAATATTTTTTGGGTTTAGATTTAATTTTAAGAATTATGTTTGGAAAAATATAATTAAAGTCGGTCAAACTGACCTTTTTAATTAAGTTCTTCAAACCATAATGGTTAATAAACTAATTAAAAGTTAAATCTCATGTACCAAAAAAAATTGACATGGATTGATTTCTCATCTCTAACATAAGTTTTCAGACAATATCCCGAATAAACGTAATAAGCATTAGGAGGCACAAAATATAATCCATTAGTAGTACAATTGTGGGAAAATACTCTCATTTCCCGTACACAATTTATACTTAACAAATAACAAAAACAAATGTGAAATATTTAGAAATATTTTACATATTCGTTGGAGTACTTGACATACAATACTCCATTTTGACAATTTGTTATATTTATTGAAAACATAAAATATACCAAAATTACTGATAAAAATAGCTTTTATAAAATAACAAGTAAATTGCAAGTTAATTTAAATTTAATTTGATCTTAGACGGTAAGTAAAGATTTAGTAATAATAATTAATTAACATAGGGCTATCAATGGATCGGATTTTAATTCGAATCCAATCTAAATTCGATCCAAATTTTAGAATTTTTATCCGATTAAAATATTCAATGAATAAGATCCGATTATAAATATTCAAAATCCGAAATAAGTGGATAGAATATGAAATTAAGCAATCCAATCCGTTAAAAATCCGAATTTGAACCTTAATATTTTTTACTAACTTAATACTCTTATATATAATATTAATAAAGATTTTAAAATAAAATTTATATATTATATTGACCTAATATCTATATTAACATCTATATTATACTATTAATATTGAGTTTTGAACCTAAAAAATAAGAGCGATATTGATAAAATATCAAATATAATAACATATAATAGTTCATATATACATTAATATAATGTGAAAAAGGAGTTTAGTATTCAAATATTTAACTTTGGACTAATATATAATAAGAAGTTGTTAAAAATTCAAATATGACATATATTTACTTTATAAATACAATATTTTTCTAAAATTTAAAAGGAAAAAAGAAAGAAAAAAATAATAAATTGGGTAGGATTTTTTAATCGAATTCTGAATATTTATCGAATTCGAATATGGTACTGATTAACAAAGATCCTATAGGATTTCGGGTCGGATTCGGATATAAATTTTGTTAATCGGATTCGAATATGACAGATGTGATTCAAATTCGACTCGTTGATAACCCTAAATTAACATATGATTAAGTAAAGATTAATAAAATACCATAGTTTAACGTAAATGCTAGTGATGTATTGAACAGAAAAATGAGACCAACTCGAACTTGACCCAACAATATTTTTTGACTGGAAATTTGAACCCAATCCGTGAAAATCCAATTCAGATCCAACCCAATTCACTCATTTGCTAGTATTACATGCTTCATTTGGTGAAGTTGCATATGGTCCAATTCCATCAATAATCCTTTTCTATATGAATTTGTTGAAATTAAGAGGGTGTTTGGCTAAACTTATTTAAAACATCTTATAAATTCCTATATCTTATAAGATGTTTTTTGGAGCTTATAAGATGTAAGATCTTAATTTTAAAAAAAATTATTGAAGTGCTTAGATAAATAAGATCTCGGAGTGATGGTAATTATTAATGGGAACATGTGAAAAGACCATTTTACCCCCACACTATAATCAAAATGCCCAAACATGACAAGATCCACGTCTTTTTATTCGGTTCGGATTGTGACCCAGATGAATTGGACCCGGTTCGTGTCATGACCCACGCGACGGACCATTAATCAATCGATGATCAAACGCACAATACAAGGCCATCTCAATCCGTATAGAAAGGGCCAATCGTCGCCTATAAGAAGCAAGCCCAGCACAATTCCAGGTCAAGTCATCCTAATCTATCTTCACTCAATCTCTACTCTTTACCTTGAACCCATTTGATCACCTTAATAACTTAGGAATCGGAGGGCCTTAGCTGAGGGCGATCTCAGTTAGCCTAACGTTCCCTCTTTGTGGTTAGGTTAAAGATCCAAAAAACACTTGTGCGGTTCCGGGTTGAGGTCAGGGTTGTAGCCAGGGTCACATTTGGTAGTCCGGATCGAGGTCGTGGACTTGAAACTCGAGCCGCATTAGTTGGTGCCGTCTGTGAAAATTTTGACTTGACTCATTGGTTTCGAGAGTTAGCCGTTAGTGATGGATAAAACTCTTGGACGAACTATAGATACTCCAATCCCCGTATCTCCTATAACCCCTTCGCCGCCGATATCGCCCACTCTCCCCCACGCCACCCATCGTGATGCCGCAAGGCGCTTACACAGGAATCGGGCAGGGGACCTCGCCACAAGACCCCAGTGGAACTTAAATTGTGCAAATCAGTAGGAATGACCTAGACCAATTAGTATTTGAGATGAACCAATGATTATGGGATGAACGCAGGACCCAAGTAGAGGTAGTGGCGCTTCTCCAGGCGGCCCCAGTGCCAGTAAACCGGCTACTATTTCAGGAGGGAGATCGGGTCCTTCATTAGCAGAAGGGATGCAATGTTTGAAGATATCTAGGAGTGAGGAGATGGCAGATTCCGATGAGGTGGGGATTAAATCAGTAAGAAGGATAAATTACTTGCCAAATGTTTACCGGAGGAAAGAAGGGTCGAGATTGGAGTCGTTGACATTGAATAGGGAGGACCTTACACTTAAGAGACAACCTTCGCTCTCCAGGGAGGAAGTCAATAAGATCAGTGACCAGGTCGAGCAATTGAGCAGAAAAATAGATGAACTTAAGAAGAAATGGGTATCGGTGCTGCAGAAGAAGAACTCACCATTCTTTGCGGAAATATTGGCCGAGTCAGTGGTTTCACACTTCAAACTCCTTTACTTGCCTAAGTATGATGGGAATAAGGATCCCTAGGAACATGTGACAGCTTTTGAGAACATCATGAACTTGTATGTACAGTTAGATGCCATGAACTCCAGAATCTTCATAACAACGCTGAGTGAGAGAGTGCAAGAATGGTTTATGGGGCAGGTCTTGGGAACGATAGTGTCTTATGTTCAGCTCACAAGGAGGTTCCTGTACCAATTTTCCAGCAAGAGGAAATCTAAGAGGTCTGCCACTTACTTGTTTACTATATGGTAGAGGGAGGATGAGAACATAAGAGGATTTATGAATAGGTTCAACAATAAAATGCTAGAGGTGCAAGACTTATGCATTAATATGATCACAAGCATTCTCATCCATGGCCTCAAAAAAGGACCCTTGGCTTCAGCTATTGCAAGGGAGCCCCCAGAGGACATGGAGCAGTTGATGGAGGTAGCTCAACATTACATTCATGAAGAGGAGATCAACGCCATGAAGGACCATGAGTGGTCTAAAAGTACCCGTCAAAGATCTGAAAAAGATCGAGGATCCCACAAGACCCGATCTGAAAAAGATCACCATCGCTCCCCACCATAGAAATACAACCACTATACCCCGCTTAACACCACGAGATCCCATGTACTTATGGCTATTGAGGGGTCAAAGATATTGCAGTGGCCCCGGAAGATGCGAGATACACTGGCAAGACGAAACTCGAATAAGTATTGCCGCTTCCATAAGGATCATGGTCATGACACTGAAAATTGCATCCAGCTCAAAGATAAAGTGGACAGCCTCATCAGACAAGGATACTTGAAGGAGTTCATTATCAAAGCGTTCAGGACCAAAGGGCACGAACCCAAAGGGGAACAAGGGAAAAAGAGGAATCGATCCCGAACCCGAAGTAGATCCTATAGCAGGGAGAAGAAAGGCAAGGAAGTGGCAGATGATCTTGTAGGGGACAATTTACCCCAACGAGGAGTCATATATATGATAGCAGGAGGCCCCACATCAGGAGATTCACATAGCGCGAGAAAGAAACATGTCAAATCCATCATGAACCAGGTAAACCAGAAAAGAACGAGCACCATGATGAATATTGCTAACTAGCTCATTATTACTTTTGATGGCAGGGACTCTCAGGGGGTTGTTGGACCTCAAAATGACCCCATGGTCATCGCCATAGACATAGCAAATTTCTTTATGCACAAGGTCCTGGTAGACAATGGAAGTTCTGTGGATATAATATTTTTGGAGGTCTTAAAGAAGATGGAGCTCATGCTTATGAGAATTTCACCAGTTTACACACCCTTATGGGATTTGGAGGAACCGAGGTCACGTTGGTTGGAACTAGTGACCTCCCGATCTCCTTGGGAATAGAGCCATGCCGCAAGACCCTGATGCTTAAATTCTTAGTAGTGGATGCCCCATTCGCGTATAACGTGGTCTTGGGAAGACCCCCCTTAAATCAATTCCAGGTAGTGGTCTCAACTTTCCACCTCAAAATGAAGTTCCCAATGAGCAGGGGGATTGAAGAAGTGAGCTGTGACCAGGAGGAGGCAAGGAAATGCTACCATGTGTCTCTGAAAAAGATGCTCAAGACAGAGGGCTCGGGGTCTCAAGGAGAAAGCTCGGGATCGGGGTCGAAAGGTAAGAAGGCAATTGTAACTTTTGTCGAGGACATTGCAAATTTGAAACCCCAAGGCGACAACAAGAAGAGACTAGTTGAGGAATGCAAAATTGAACCAGCATGCAGAATTAAGGAGATCGAGTTAATGCTAGGAGACTTGAGCAAGACGACAAGAATTGGCACCCAAATAGCCCCATAATTGGAACTCTTAACAATCGAATTTTTGAGAAAGAACATTGACGTCTTCGCTTGGAAACCTTCGAATTTTGAGGGAATAGACCCCAGGGTGATAGTGCACAGGCTGAATGTGGACCCCAAAGTCAGACCAGTCTAGCAGAAAAAGAGGAACCATGGGGCAGTGAAAAATCGGATCATTGAGGACGAAGTGAACAAACCACTTGAGGCGGGATATGTCGTTGAGATCCAATTCACAAAGTAGCTGTCAAATGTAGTGGTCGTGCCAAAGACAGAGGGGAAGTGGAGAATGTGCACAGACTATTCAAACCTAAACAAGGCCTGCCCGAAGGACCCTTACCCTCTACCTCGGATCAATGTGCTAGTAGACTCCACAGTAGGATGTGCCCTTCTCAGCATGATTGTTGCTTTCCAAGGATGCCACCAAATCTTCATGGCACAAGAAGACCGAGATAAAACGACATCCGTGACTGAAAGATAGATCTTTTGTTATAATGTCATGCCATTCGGGCTGAAGAATACGGGAGCCACCTACCAGAGGCTGGTAAACAAGATGTTCAAGGACCGGATTGGGGTCACTATGAAGGTATATGTAACGACATGCTGGTCAAGAGCTTGGATGAGCACGATCACTTGATGCATTTGGAGAAAGCTTTTGTATGAGACAGTACAAGATGAAGCTCAATCAGTCCAAATGCACTTTTGGGTCAAAGGAGGAAAGTTCTTAGGATATTTAGTCAGCGAGCATGGGATAAAGGCAAACCCAAAAAGATTAAAGCCATAACATATATGTGCTCACCTAAGTCAGTAAAGGATGTACACAGGATTGCATCATTAAATCGATTTATCTCAAGATCTGCTGATAAGAGTTTACCATTCTTTAAGATCTTAAGGAACATGAGGAACTTTCAATGGGATAGCATATGTAAGAAGGCATTTCAAGACCTCAAGGAGTACCTGGCCTCACCACCTATGTTGGTGAAACTGGTTCTTGGAGAGCCCCTATATTTGTATTTGGGAACATCAGAACATGCAGTTAGCTCGGTGTTGGTCCGGGAGGAAAACTCGATTCACAAACCTGTGTATTATGTGAGCAAGGTGTTGTAGGGGGTGGATAACAGATACTTGGAGGTCGAGCAGTTGGCTCTCGCCCTTGTGATGACAGCGAAGAAGTTGAGATCTTATTTTCAATCTCATAAAATTATTGTCTTTACTAACCATCCATTGAAACAGGTCTTAGCCAAACCTGATGTTTCAGGGAGGCTGATCAAGTGGGCTGTAGAACTGGGGGAGTTTGACATAGAATATCGAAGCAGAAGCTCCGTGAAAGCCTAGGTCTTGGCTGACTTCGTGGTTGAGATGGTAGCACAGGACCCCGAACCCAGCAAAGAAACTTAGATGATGTATGTAGACGGGTCGACCATGTCGCAGTGTAAGGGTGCCAAAATTTTCTTTAAGGGACCCAAACTCTTAGAGCTCGAGTTCATAGTCAAGCTAGCCTTCAAGGTCATAAAAAATGAGGCCGAGTACGGGGCCATGATCATAGGATTGAAGGCGGCTAAGCTTATGAATGTCAAGAGGTTACATGCTTATATTAATTCACAGCTCGTGGCATTTCAAATCGAGGGAATATTTGAAACCTGGGAAACGTCAATGACAGAATACTTGAGAAAGGTAAAGGAACTCATGTTAGAATTTGAATTTTTCCAAATACAACAAGTCCCCAAGGAGGAAAATAGGAGAGCGGATGCTTTGACTAAGTTTGGCAGCTCGACCATAAGAACTCAAAGTGCGACCATAACCTTATTGATAGCTGAGCACTCTAAATTGGAGAAGGATGCTTCTGAGAAAGAAGCGATAATGCGGATAGAGGAAGAAGAAACTTGGAAAAATGACCTGGTTCGGTACCTGACGGATGGGACCCTACCTGACGATCTAAAGGAAGCTAGAAGGCTTGCCTTCAAAGTGAACCGATTCGTCATAGTCAATGGGGAACTATATAAGAGATCTTTTGAAGGGCTATTACTGAAGTGCTTGGGGCCCGAAAAGGTTCAATACGTGATGCGAGAAATCCACGAGGGCAATTGTGGGAACCACTCAGGTGGGAGGTCTTTAACACTGAAGATCCTCAAGCAGGGTTACTTTTTGCCTACTATGAGTCAAGATGCGACTGCCTTGGTAAAGAAGTGTGAGAAATGCCAATTTCATGCCAACCTAGCCCATCGATCCGCTGTCGCGATGGAGCCGATCCCTGTGTCATGCCCTTTTGACCAATAGGGGATCGATATTCTGGGCCCTTTCCCAACGGCTCAGGGTCAAAAGAGGTTTGTGATAGTAGCTGTGGAATATTTCAGTAAATGGGTGGAGACAGAGGCCTTAGTGAACGTCACAGAAAAGGAGGTTATAGGCTTCTTTTGGAAGAATATTATATACAGGTTCGGGATCCTCAGGGTCTTGATTTCAGATAACGAAACTTAATTCAACGGAAAGAAAATTACAAGTTGGTACAAAGAACTCAAGATTAACAGCAGTTCACTTCAGTAGGGAACCCAAAGGCGAATGGACACACAGAAGTAACCAACCGAGACCTCTTGAAAAGTCTTAAGGCTTGGCTAAACGAGGCAAAATGGGGATAGGCTGACGAGCTTCAGGGGTCTTGTGGGCACATCGCACTACCCCCAAAATGGCTACATGAGAGACCCCATGTTGCTTGGTGTATGGAGGAGAAGCTGTGATCCCAGCGGAGATTGGTGAGCCCACTTGGAGAGTCTTGGAGTATGAGGCCAGGGAGTTCGAGTTAAAGGTGATAGAGGAAAAATGGGATAGGGCCTGTGTCAAGATTCAAGAATATAAGAACATCATGGCCAGGCAGTACAACAACAAAGTTCAACAGAGAAGCTTTCGAGTAGGAGATTGGGTCTTGAAAAAAGTGAAAGTCTCAAAATATGTGGGAAGGCTGGACCCGAATTGGGAGGGACCATATAAAGTGATTAAGATAACCAGGCAGGGGTCGTACAAGTTAGAAGATGCTAGGGGAGAGGAGCTACCAAGGTCATGAAACATGCAGAACTTGAAAAAAAATTATGTTTAAAGATGTAACGGGCTTTGTAAAGCCAATGTGTAGCTAGTCTCCCTTGTAATGTGTTCTAATTAATATGCTTTATTTAATTCTGAGAATTTACCTTTTATACAATGTTGTTTGTGTTTTCCTATCGCTGGCAAAAAGATCCCAAGTCAACGGGATCGAGTTCCTGTATAGGATCTGCACAAGATCCTAGTAATAAGAGGATCCCAAGTTAATGGGATCGAGATCCTAACAACAAGAAGATCCCAAGTCAACGGGATCGAGTTCCTATATAGGATTTGCACAAGATCCTAATAACAAGAGGATCCCAAGTTAATGGGATCGAGATCCTAACAACAAGAAGATCCCAAGTCAATGGAATCGAGTTTTTATATAGGATCTGCGCAATATCCTAACAAAAAGAGGATCCCAAGTCAATGGGATCAAGATCCTAACAATGAGAAATCCCAAGCAGTGTTCAAAAAATCGAACCGCTCATTGAACCGAAAAACTTACCGGTTCACGGTTCACTGGTTCAACCATTGGTTGAACTGTAATTGAATCGTGACGTCATAATTACGCAATATATATATATTTATATTATTTGTATTATTTAAAAATTAATAAAATGCCAAAATATAAACCATAAAGAGTTTAAATGATATTCTCTAACATCACAATCCAAAATTTTGAATATATCAAGTTTAAAGTTTAAAGTATAAACACATAAATAATTCTACTCATCTTTTGAATCAAGAACCTATATTAACAATTTAACAGTTACCCATCTCAAAATCTATAGGAATAAATATTTATTCAATAAGGACTTGCTAAAAGCTTAAAAATTGAAGAATAATTTCCTTGTAGATTTGAATGGAATAAGTGAAAAAATAGTAACATTCACCGGTTGGGAGAGACGGCGAACTCACTTTCACCGAACCGTGGCGTTGGATCTGTGAAGCTGTGGACGTGGTGAAGGCGTGAAGAAGTTGTTGCTGCTGCTGCTCCTCTTCTCGATTTCTCAGACTCGGCAGTAGAGTAAAGGAGAAAATGGGAATGAAAGACAAAGAGTTGAGTGAATAATTAATTGAGTCAATTGACTAATACTATGCTATTTTGACTTTTAGCTTGTACCACAGCCTTTAACTTTAGTACTTAGGCAAAAAAAAAAAATTCATTAAAAAATTAAAAAATAAAATAAAATAAAAAACCGTTTCGATTACGGTGAACCGCTACCAGTTCACCGTTTTAATGATTGAACCGTTCAGGCCATATGGTTCTCATAAAAAATGCTCATTTTTTGTTTTTTCAATTTTTTCAAAAAATTGGACTGGGCCACTAGCCGATAGACGGTCCGACTGATCAGACTGGCCGATCAGGTTTGATTTTTTAATCAATGATCTTAAGTCAATGGGATCAAGTTTCTGTACAGGATCTGCGCAAGTTCCTAATAACAAGAGGATCCCAAGTCAATGGGATCAAGATTCTAACAACAACAAGATCCCAAGTCAACAGGATTGAGTTCCTGTATAGGATCTGTGCAAGATCCTAATAACAAGAGGATCCCAAGTCGATGGGATCAAGATCCTAACAACAATAAGATCCCAAGTCAACAGAATCGAGTTCCAGGATAGGATTTGCGCAAGATCCTAATAACAAGAGGATCCTAATTTAATGGGATCGAGATCATAACAACGAGAAGATCCCAAGTCAATGGGATCGAGTTCCTGTATAGGATCTGTGCAAGATCCTAACAACCAGAAGATCCCAAGTCAATAGGATTGAGATCCTATACAGGATCTTTGCAAGATCCTAATAGGAAGAAGATCCTAAGTCAATGGGATTGAGATCCTGTACAAGATCTACGCAAGATCCTAATAGCAAGAAGATCCCAAGTCAACAGGATCGAGTTCCTGTATAGGATCTGAGCAAGATCCTAACAACCAGAAGATCCCAAGTCAATGGGATCGAGATCTTGTATAGGATCTGCGCAAGATCCTAATAACAAGAGGATCTCAAGTCAATGGGATCGAGTTTCTATATAGGATCTGAGCAAGTTCCTTATAACAAGAGGATCCCAAGTCAACAGGACTGAGTTCCTGTATAGGATCTGCGCAAGATCCTAATAACAAGAGGATCCCAAGTCAATGGGATTGAGATCCAACAACGAGAAGATCCCAAGTCTATGGGATCGAGTTCCTATATAGGATCTGTGTAAGATCCTAACAACTAGAAGATCCCAAATCAATGGGATCGAGATCCTATACAGGATATACGCAAGATCCTAATAGCAAGAAGAATCTAAGTCAATGGGATTGAGTTCTTGTATAGGATCTGCACAAGATCCTAACAACCAGAAAATCCCAAGTCATTGGAATCAAGTTCCTGTATAGGATCTGTGCAAGATCCTAACAACCAGAAGATCCTAGTTATCAAGATCCTGTATAGGATCTGTGAAAGATCCTAATAACAAGAGGATCCTAAGTCAATGGGATCGAGATCCTAACAACGAGAAGATCCCAAGTCAATGGGATCGAGTTCCTGTATAGGATCTGCACATGATCCTAATAACAAGAGGATCCCAAGTCAATGGGATCGAGTTCCCGTATAGGATCTACGCAAGATCCTAACAGCGAGAAGATCCCCAGTCAACGGGATCGAGTTCCTACGTAGGATCTGCACAAGATCTTAACAACAAAGAGATCCAGAGATAGCAGAATCGAAACCCTATACCGGATATGGACGAAAGACTGAGGTCGAGATCTTATACGGTACCCGAATAAGATATCGGGACTAGGCATGTACGGGATCAGGATGCGGTTTAAAGACACAATCAAAGACACGATAAATGCATGCGTCTTGGTATTTAAAGCAATGCATGAGTCTTTGTATTTAAAGCAATACATGAATCTTGGTATTTAAAGCAAACGCGACATAAACCCCGTATTTCATTAATTCGAGATTATCACATTAATCTTATAGTTCAAGTCCATAATACAGGTTGAGGATAGAGGATAAAGGGAAACTCAAGCAAAAAAAAAAAAAAAAAAAATTTACAAGGCACAAATCTCGCTATGCCAGATCCCTGGCTTCTGCAGCGGCATCTTGAGAAGCAGGAGTTTCAAAGGGTATTTCTCTTTCCTTAGTAGCCGGGGGAGGGGCCTCAACCTCCTTGGCCAGAAATGCAAACTCGTCCTCAGGTTCTTCCTCTTCGAGGAGCCAGCTGGATGGATATTATTTTGAATTAGCATCTTTGGTAAGGTCGAGTTGATCTAGGTCAAAGCCCTCAACGATCCCACCCAATTTCTTCAATTGAGCTTGGCACTCAGAAGCTTATATAGGCATTCTCCGCTGCCTTCTCCTCGACCATGGACTCGAACATGCCTAACTTCCTGAAGGCTGGGGCTCTATGCATCCTAGTTTTTTTGATTAGTTCCTTATACTCGGAGGAGCCATCGAAATCTGCACGTCCCTTCGAGCAGCCCAACTCATAGGACGCCTTTTTCTTCGAGGCCAAGGACTTCTTCATTTTAGATAATTTCTATTCCAAGTCCTTGATCTTTTGATCTCGATCTGCTAACTTTTCTTTGTGCAACGCAAGCTCGCTGTCGATGGACTGCTCTTCTCTAGCTTCCTTGAGCTCCATGACCTCCATGCCCCGGGTCATGAAGCAATTCCTCCAATAGGTCATGAAGCGATTCCTCCAATAGGCACACTGTAGAGACAACTGATGCATATATGTGATCTCCTGCAAAAGAGATAAGTGACATTAGTCACGAGCTGAAATAGGTGGGAAAGTTCAAAAGTAATCTCGGGAGAAATTCAGAGCTCACCTGCAATAAGGCATGGGCGCCGTGCTCCTCGAGCCGGGAAAAGTTCATGGGCGTTAGTAAGGCCTAGTCTTGGGTCATCAGGCATCCTTTATACAGCTCGTACGAAGTCTCTCCGGATCGAGATCGTAACACAGAGCTTTGATCTGTAATTTTTCTGTTCGTGATCAGAATTGGACACGAAGAATCGCTGGAAAAGCTCGAGTTGATGGTCTTGTAGTTCTTACATGCATCGTTCAGCAAGATCTTACATTGAGTGATGATATAGAGGTCGCGGGGAAAAGTGAGTGAAGGATCGGGCTCGGATCGCTTCTTTTTATCTGAAGGACCCCCGTCGCTTGACCCCTTACCCTTTTGACTTCTCCGAGGGGGTCTTACTTGAATGACTAGGGGAAGTGAGCTTCGGGCTCTTGCTTTTTGAGATGTGCTTCCGTTTCTTGCCTTTGCTCTTAGAGACAGTGTTAGCAGTGGCCTCGAGCTCGGGCTTGGGCTCGGGCTCGGGCTCGACCTCAATCCCGAGAACTTGACTGAGGAAAACTAGTTGCTCCACTACAGTGGCTTGAGCCAGCATGCTTGGAGGCAAAATCGGGGTCGGAGTGGGAGTCAGCAACGTTGGAGTGGACATGAGCCAAGAAGATTGAGCCTTAGCTAGCGAAGCCTCTTTTTGGGTCTTCATCTTGTTGATTATCCTTAGGTTCTTGCTCGACATGACTGAAATAAAACACAGAAGTGGTTGTGCCTCGACCTGACACAGGTAAGCAAAGAATGAAGAAAGTACATAGCAGAATGACAGAAAAGACCATCTTCAAGAGTTCTTTGAACCCGAATATTAGCCGGCGTGAGGCCAGCAATCTTGAGGACCTCCTCTTTCAAGAGCTCGCTAGCCTTATACATGTGGGTAGTCAGGGTATCTATGAAATCCTCTCCTCACGTGACCTCATCCGACACGAAGGGCTTAAGCTAAATGTGCTTCCAGTCAAATTGAAACTGCTAAGGATGATTGGCAGGGGCTCAAAGAAAAATTTTTTTTTCCTTCCATGGGCCTAAGGAGGAAGGAACTTTATCTATGAACTTGCATAAGGGCCGCGTAGTGAGATAGTAGAACCCGTGCTCCCCAAATCGGGTTGAGTTCGTTATTGAGTAAAGAGACTAGAAATGAACAAATGAAGGCTCGACCAACATGTAGGTCATTATGATAAAGAAACAGATGATATGTCTTATTGCGTTGGGAATAAGTTGGGCTGGGCAGATATCTAGCCCCAACAAAATATTCTCTATGGGATCAGGGATAAGGAATCTCAGACCCCCCTTCAGCATTCCAATTGAAAAAGTAGCGCAGCCAAAAAGGAGAAGATGCATCCGATCTTACTTATTTGGGAAGATTATTTCATATTCCAGGGGAATAAAGAATCACGACCTGACCTCAGTGACCACTAAGGACCCTAGGTTTGGAACTATTACTAGACAGGGAGATGTGGAGAGGACATACTCTTCCGTCTCGGGATCTTGGGCGGATTCACCCATCGGGGATGAAGAGAAACCGGCTGGGGATTCACCCACCTAGGATGAAGAGAAACCGACTGGGTTCGAAGTCAAGGTTTGGGATCCCAAAAATTGAGAGGAAGAGGAGATGGAGTCGAACCCGAGAAAGGGACAATTTGAAGGGAGGTCACACCCTCAGAACCTGAGGAAGGGGAAACACTTTCACACGAGACCATTATTATAGAGGAGAAGACGAACCTAGGAAGGTGAGATCTTGAACAGATGGCGAAAGGCTAGGGTTTGGGGTCTTACAAGGCGAACGAAAATAATGTAGAGAGAAAATCAAAATGAAGTAATGGAGTAGTTTCGAGGAATTTATAGGAAGAGAATGTGATGGTTCACTTATCAAGGCAGCATCAACGGCCCAGATTGGAGGGCTTTGATCGAACGACTGTGATGAGTCAGTGTCTTCTTCCATAAGTGCATAAGTTTATTTACCCTAGCAGGAACGAGAACTAATGCATTTCAGAAGTGGGGGAGTTAATGATGGTAATTATTAATAGAAATAGGTGAAGGACCATCTTACCCCCATACTATAATCAAAATGCCCAGACAGGACAAAATCCATGTCTTTTTATTTGGGTGGGGTTGTGATCTGGATGGACCCAACCCGATTCAGGTCATGACCCACACGACGAATCGTTGATCAATCGATGATCGGATGAGCAATACAAGGCCAGCTCGATCCGTACAGGAAGGGCTAATCATCACCTATAAGAAACAAGCCCAGCACATTTCCAAGTCAAGTCATCTTAATCCATCTTCACTCAATCTCTACTCTTTTCCTTAAACACATTTGATCACCTCACTAACTTAAGCATCGGAGGGCCTTAGCTGAGGGCGATCTCAGCTAGCCTAATGTGCTCTCTTTGTGGTCAAGTTAGGGATCCAGAAAACACTTGTGCGGTTCCGGGTCGAGGTCACGATCGTTGCCAGGGTTACATTTGGTAGTCCGGGTCGAGGTCGTGGACTTGAAACTCGAACCGCATCACAGAGTTTATAAGATGTTAATAATATAAGCTCCTAACATATTATTTTAGGATCATATAAGCTTCTTTTTTAAAAAAAATTATCAAACATTTTTTATCAACTTATAAGTTTTTAAACATCTTATAAGATATTTTGTGAAACTTATAAGCTCACCCAAATACCCTCTAAATTTAACCACAAATGTTCATTACCTTTCTTTTATCTCCTTTACACAACATGTGATAATCACAAACAAAAATATCATCTTCTTTTTTGATCCAGAACAAAAATATAATCTTCACAAGTGGAAAAATGTAGCAATAACAAATTAAGTTGCAGCATTTCAAACAAAATTCAAGGGAAGCAAGCATAAAACTGAAACCAAGACCATCAAATCCTCATATGGACCTCTCAACAAGCTTGCACTTGAGGGAAAGAGAGCAGTTGCAGGGCCAGAGGATGCAACACTCGACTCGTTTTCCTTAGCGCACATATAGTTGCAACGACTGGGACGAACAATCCTATAAACTCCACTATTTGTGAGGAGATAAGCATCCTTGTTGTTATCTTCGCCAAAGGAGAAAATGTAACAATAAAAGTTTGACACTTTAGAATGATTAGGTTGTTAAATGCACATTTTGTTAAAATTGAGGAAGTAAAGTGCAATATACTTAAAGTATTTCAGCATCTCTTATGGAATATTCTGTTGAAAAATGGAACGCGGGGTATTGTAACACATTTAGCAAATGTTCGATAGTCATTGCGCACATTTACAATAATTGGGGGCAAAGTGCACATGACCCTATAAGTGAGAGACGCTTGCTATCTACCATAAATAAAACCAATTTTTATGGTTGATCTCCCAAGTCATTGTTATATAATGAGCAACTTTATGCATACTTGTTAAGTGAATGATACGCAAATTCATGAATAAATGAGAGAAATGGTGTTGCTAAGATTCATACTTTTTGTTGCCAACATGAATCTAATTGATTTGACATTACATTTCTTATCCTTATTTAACTAGAATTGCAAATGACTCATATCACTTATTGAACAAATACACATAAATTACAATTATTCCACGCACATAAATTTAAGAAAACATATTCACGAAATTATTTTATATCTACAAGATATCCAATTAATTGAAGTATTTAATACATTGAAAATTGAGTAGCAAATAATAATATTTTTGTAGAATATTTTATCATATTATGCCAAAAATAAAATTTTAATGACAAAATTCAATTTTTTGAACTCAAGTAGTCAAATGCATATTTTTTAACTTGGAGGACAAAGCACAATTAGACGGTCCAATATTTTGTCAAAAACGGCAAAAACTGTTTGAAACATTATTTTGTAAATTTGCAGAAGTAGGGTGGTTAAAGTATAAAATTTACTTGAAACACAAATTTGCTTTTTACCCATGACAAGATACTTCTCAAACTAATTTGTTGTCAGCCAAATACAAAATTTCAAACTTTTATATCTAAGTAGAGAAAAATATTTAAATAACTATCAATTGCATCATTCAATAAATTAAAATAGTAATAATTATACAGTTAATGTTCTAAATCAAACATTAAAAGAATATGCAAATATAATGTAGAGACCATAATTTCTAATGGTTGTCTGGATTCATTTATGAGAATATTTATGTAGTGATACTTCTCTAATAACTAGCTTTATATCTTACATCTTTATTTTTTATGTTAAAAAATTTAAAATTGGAAACATTTTCAATAATTTGTTTTTTCAGAAAATTAGGCTTGAAAATATGAATTTCAAAAATTATAAAGGATATACTAACTTACATATTTAGGAGGAAAGTGCTTGTTTTTCATAATAACTTGCTCAAATCTAAAAATACAAGATAAAAAACAAATAATAAGTTATTAGATTCTTCATTCGATATTAAAGTAGCACTTCACACTAACACATGAGTAATTTAACTTCATATCCATCTAAAAAATAAGCGATTACAGTTGAAAAGTTGGACATTAATAATTCGACATCCTATATAATAATTTCAAAGATAAAGATTGTATCTTATTAAGTGTTATTATAGCGTCGATTATAATAACGATGTTTATCTAAACTTTATCGTAGTCAATTCATTACTATATATTCTGGTATTTGAACTTGATTTTTCACTTTTCCAAATAAAAGAAAATATTTTATAAGCCAATAGTATGTAGAGAAAGGTTAAGCCATTTAATTGTGAAATTACAACTAACACTAGCTAATCAACATTTTAGTGGTGGTCAAACACACTTGATATGCCATATAAAAAAATGATTGACTTAGAAATGAAGGGGTAGAGATGTAATCCTAACTCAAGTTAATGTATACTCTCTCTAATTATGTACAATTTGATGTACCCTTTTATGATTTTATCTTTTCTTTTTGCATATTGATAGGAAAAAAAGTGACAATTTCAGTTTAAATGGCCACCTCCTTGATTTAGTTTTCAATTAACTTCTAAAATTGCAAATGTTTTTACTAGTTCAAAAGAAAAGGAAAATATTATGTTACTCGTAATTACAATTTGGGTCATCAAAATTCAGGTATTGAAGGCCGAATAAATTTTATATACCATATCCTATCATTTTATAGCATAGTGATAACTGATAATGTATTTTCTCTTCACACAAGTAAACCTAATAAATTTTAATGTTGGTCAAGCCATTTTCCTCTGATAATGTAAGAAAAATTTGCTAAAATTTGAAATTCCCTTAAAATAATTTTTTATATTCGAAAGTTCATCAAGAATTTTTTAAGTCTATATGCCACCACTTTTTGTTCGAAAATCTAAACTGTTAAAGACAAAGATTTTTACATTAAATTGCTCTTTTCACTATATTGCCAACTGGCTAATGACATTTTAATTATACATGCATGTGTGAGTTATGTGATTTGAATGAATCCTAACCAACTTTTTTCGTCTAGTTAGTGAGAACAAAAATATAATTTAATACTATTATTTATAACTGTCAACGGATTGAATTTGAATAAAATTAATTATCTTTGAATTTAAATTTTATTATCAAAATTCATATTCGAATCCAACTCAATGTAATTATAAGATTTTTGTTAGTGAATATCATATTCGAATCTGATGTATATCTGAAATTTGATAAAAAATCCACCCCGATTTAATATTTTTCTTTCTTTCTTTACCCCCCCCCCCCCCAGCGGGGGGGCTTTTGGATTGCAAAAAAATATAGACAAAGTAAATTTAAGTCATATTGAAATTTTTAACTACTTTCTATGATATATTAGCTCAAAGTTAAATGTTTAAACACTAGCTGATATAGGATGGCCCAAGAAGCCCAGCCCAAAAGCTACGAACCCAAGAATATAGCATCAAGCCCAATTTATTCTTAGTGGCCCAACTACATCACTGACCCCAGTCGACCTCTCACAGAGGCCGAGGCCATTCGACCAAGCTGTGGACCTGAGCCAAGTGCTTGACTCATCCGACAGCAACGCTCAGCCGCCTTCTCTACTGATCGCCAGCCTACATTAAGGTCGACCATATTGCCGACCAGAGAGGTTGAGTAAGTGCGAAATCCTCTCTCAGCCGCATTAAATGCCCTGACAGTAGACATGCCTCCGCATTAAAGGCGCATGCAGCCCCAGTATCGCCCATACTACCGCGCCAAACAGGGGACGCGCCTACAGTGTACTATTCTATCCATGAAACCTGGAGAGGCAGACACTTGGAATAGTATAGGAATGTGAGATGACTTAAAGCCTCTCATGCAATGACAAGAACCTTCTCTACATGCTAAGAGTATCTCAAACAAATCCCTCGCTAGGAGAAGGCTATAAATACCCTCCTTTCCAGCCTCACTAAGGTATACTATTCTCTACAAAAAGGCCCTCACTTTGTTGCTCATCATATCTATTTAATCTCATACTGACTTGAGCGTCGGAGTGCCTTAGTCGAGGGTACCTCAACTAACCTGATGTTTGCTCACGATTGTAGGACTTAGCCCAACCACTTTTAGAGTTTGACCACTCGACCAAACAGATCGATTCATCCAAATTACCTCCAGATCCAGTTACAAGCAGTTTTTGCCCTCATCACTAACCCTTGTTTTATATTATATTATATTATTACATAAGTAAACTACTATACATTATTATATTTGACATTTTTTTTTAGTATTCCTCTTATTTTTGGGTTAAGATTCAATATTAATAGTATAATATAGACATTAGTGGAGACATTAGATCAACATTATATATAGATTTTATTTTAATATTAAGATTCAATATTAATAGCATAGTATAGACATTAGTATAAATATTAGGTCAACATTATATATAGATTTTATTTTAATATCTTTATTAATATTATATATAAAAGTATTTATTTAATAAGAAAATATTAAAGTTCGAATTTAAATTTTTAATGGATTGGATTGCTTAATTTCATATCCGATTCATTCATTTTGAATTATGAATATATATAATCGAATTTGATTTAGTAGATATTTCAATCGATTAAAAATCAAAAAATTCATATGATCGAATTCAAATTAAAATTTGATTCATTTACAACCTTATAATATTATTTAATGCATATAATTATGATGTGAGAAGATATATATATATGTATATGTATACATGTGCAATGTGTATGTTTATCTTGATGAATGAGAAAAACGGATATTTTAAGATGTTTTGGCTCATTTTGGGGTATTTTGGTGGGGGGGGGGGGGGGGGGGGGGGGGGGAGAATTATTTGATTTTGTTTTTCTTCATTGTGGGGAAATAAAAGTAAACAGATTCTCATATGAGAAAAATGCCGTTATATTGGGCCAGAACGTTTATAATATTTATTGGCCAACCCATATTTCACGATCTCATGTTATGGACTCAATCCAAAGCCCAAAACAGAGGCAAATATAACTATTCTATTGGGCACCCGTAAACAAGGTCAAACAAAACTATTATTTTTGCTCTAAAATAAAACTATCTTGCCGTTTTTTTTTAATAATAAATTAATTTTATTAATTTATTAAAAAGCATATTATTTTTATACTAATATCTCCATACTTTATAAATAGTAAGATGAGTCATCGCATTTTCAACAGTATCTTAAACTAACAGAAAATGAGAATTTTATCATCCATCAAATCAAATTAATCAAGCTCTAATAAAAAAATTTCATTAATCATCCTCAAAATTGGAAAATTATTTCTATACAAAACTTTCCAAATTCAGATTAATCAACCACAACACTCCTTTTTCATGTTCTAGAGAAAAAACAATTTTTTTAAGAAAACTTTATATCAAATCATTATGCTCCACGAGGTTTGGTTCATAGCTACATGCTCCAATCAATAGAGTCGCATGATTCAAAGAAATTTCACTTATGAACCCACTCCAAAATAATTAATTTCGATGGACTGATAGAACGTAATATACTAATTTATTTAATATCTAATTTATTTTCAAAATTAGTAAGTTAAAGAAAAACACACGACAAAAATACTCTTTTTTAATAATTTAATAATTAATTATTAATTAAGGTGACATTTGATTTATGTCAATATCGTGTAATAGTGGTTTCAATAGTGGCTAATTTCACGTTTAATACGTGAGATTAAGGTGATCGGACCAAAGCAAATTAGCTTCGAGCCCGCACTGAGTCCATACTGTAGCCACAATTAGTCTCTAATCAAATTTCAGAGTTGGAGGTGAGATTAACAATATCTCCATGCTGATTAACAATTTGGGTGATAAATATATCCTTCAAATAGCTGATTGAAATTACTAGGAACCCCCTCAAAATCATTTTAGATTTAAAATTTGAATGTTCACTTTGGCACCTGCTTTATGCCTCGATGCCTAAGCGATTTTGTTGCATACATTGGGCATATACGTGCCTAATACGTCTATACTTCATTAATGGTTTGGTGCATAGTCTTGTTCTCATGTTGCGCATATAGCTTCTTTCTTGGTAATAAAATATGCACATTACATCGCCAAGGCAACCACATTTTCTACATATGTGCTCAAATGTTGCACACTCTGCCACTCATGCATACATATATGATATGCCTATGCTCAAAACTATTGAGTGTGGAGGCAATGTTGAAAAAAATAAAATAATACAGTGGCAAATGACTTGTATTAAATGTGACAAAATAATTTGAATATAGTGTAGTGCTGAATGTAATATAGAGTATCAAACAGAAGATTACACTATGAGAGATTATTAATCTAATGCGAATCGAAAATTAGGATACGTTACTAATACATGAAATCAAACCTGCCCTAAGTGTATTGCAGTCCATTAGACTTGACTTTTCAAAAAGTTGTCCTTGATCCCAATAATGCATTTTGTTTCTTCTCTACGTCCTCCCTTTTTTGTGTGGATCCTTATGTTTTTCACTTTGCTGTTCTAAAAGCTGCTGATTCTCTTGATCTCACCCTATTTACTGTTTAAATGGAGATTGGAGGCGTAATAGCAAAGTGGAAAACAAAATTATATACAAATCAAATATAAATAACAAAAACAGTCAATGCTTTTACTTTGACGGAATATATTATTATTGAACACAGGATAAATGTGGGTGTCGTTGAAAATTGGGGTACGGCGGTCAACTCTTTCGTTATAATGTTCTATATGGGGAGACAGCCTATAGTACCGATCCATTTTACGTACAATACAAATGCGAGTTTGAATTTGCTTTTCATAGATATTTTATTTTATTATTACATTTGCAATTAGATACTTTCACAAAAATATATTTAATATAATGTAAAATGAAAGGATGGTCTAAGTCTGAACACGAGTTAGGGTGCTTACATCCTACTTATCCCTCAACCCACAATGATCTCTGACTAAATTTTGTTATTTATTTATACACATCAATACATGGATGTTAAGAATTCGCTAGGTTTGAATTTCTAATTTTCTATTTTATGTATGAGACTAATGCCACTAGACAAAAGACTACTCGACCTCTGACTCTGACTAAATTTTATTAAGATCAAACTATTTCATTACATCAAAAGGGTATAGTTGTAATTTAATTTATTTTCATAAAAATAGGAGTAGATACGATGATGAGCATTAGTTCTCAATTGGCTAGAATATTCTCTAAAATTAACATAGATATGGGGATGACAATGAGTTCATATAAACCCCAGACATAAAATTAACACAAGATAGACATCAATTATGTTTATAATTTATAACTTTTGAAAACTAAAATAAACATATATAATCTCTTAAATAATCAATTCTTTACTAATAATATTTTTTATACTTAAAAATTTATTATGATATTATTTTCTTTAAAAAATATTTGTTAAAATATATAATAACAAGTCCAACTCGCTCAAATTTGAATTCAAAACGGTCTCAAGCCCATAAAAACTTGGCAAGACGGGTTTTGGATTCAAAAAACCCGCCCCAGACCCCCAATTGTCATCCCTGTATGTATCTACCTCATATTTAACTTAGCCACCAGCTTTAACTCTGGAGGGTGTTTGAGTTGAGTGAAAAATACTGAAAGGCTTAGGGCATCTCCAGACTCAAATGCAATGCCAAGTGATATGATATTTGTGAAATCTGGACCCAAAATAGTATTTGGGACGCTCCAACCCATGCAAGTACTATTTTGGGTCTAGTTTGGAACTTGTTGTCAAAGTTTCAAATATGAAATTTTGACCCAAGGATCCATATTATTATTATATTATTTCTTTTCTTTTTCTTCCATTTAATTTAGTTAAATTAATGTAACAAATTTTAAAAATTATATTAATTTATAAGTAAATTTTAATTTTTTATATATTTACACATAAAATTATATATTTGATATGTTTTTATTTCATATATTACAAAAATTTTAAGTGTAATATAATATTTCTTTGACGTATTTCATATAATGAAATTGTATCGGTTCATAAATTTATTTGTATTGTTCTTTTTCCTTCAAACTTCAAGTATGTACTTTTGATTAAGTTGTTTAACAAAATAATTTTTTTTTCAATTATTAATTTTTTCCATGTTTCAAATATTTTTTTAGAAATTAAAATTAATTAATAATTAATAAAAATAAATATATAAAAAGAGTCAAATTTTAGGGATCATATATATACTTATAATAATTAATTTAAATAATTTATATTTCAAAAGGATAGATTATTTAACATTAATTAAAAATTATTAATTTTTTATTACCATTTATTGATTTTTAAAAGATTTAATTTTTCTTGTTGAGCCTTAAATAAAAAATTTGGTTATTTAGATATATTGAATTAAATTGATTGATTTTTAATTAATGATAAAAATTAAAATTAATTAATTTAGTCTTTACCTATTTAAATTTTTTAAAACTCAAAAACAAAAAGTCCATATCCACAATCAAGTAATCAAATGAAAACAATTAGACCAGACCTATCAGGGTACTTCATTTTATTCATGTGAAAAAATGTTATAGGGGTTTAGTGAAAAAAAAAAACCTTGAGAAATTTGTAAATAATCAAAATTCATCTTTTTGACTTCAACAAGATTGAAACAAAGAGATAAAGGCAACTGAATATTTAAGATTTTTTTTGAATTTTTTTGTCTTTCAATATATAGTTGCGAGCGAGAAAATTTTATCCACTATAAATATTATGAAAAAGATGCTAAAAAATAAAATGAAATATTACTTTTTAGTCGATTGTTTAATTATTTATACTGAAAAAGACATTAATAAAAATCTATGATTTAATCATTGATGAAACTTATGATATAAAAAATTGTTGTACTCAATTTTGATTAAAATTATATATTTTAAATTCATAAATTATAAAAGTTATATTTGAATTGTTATGTCTTTTATAACTTTTTGCTACATACTCTCGTTTTTGGACTCATATCTGAGTATAGAGCTACATTAGTTATTACAAAACACATGTGGACGTGCTGTGGCCACCGAACCAACGTACTAATGTCAATGATAGTTTCCAACATGCGCCGGGTGAGGTCCCTGGACATACACGAAGACTTAAAAAAGTTTGCAATGCTTTGCTTAAACAAAAGAAAAAGACCAATAATGATGTATCATACTTAGGTGAATATGAGTTTTGAGTTGAAATCATGAAAATGATTAGGGTCGTTGAGATTTGTTAAATAAAAACTTTTTAATATTTAAATTAGTGTTTTAAGGTGGTGTGGTAAAAAATATTGATAGAAAATTTAAGAAAGCGAAGTATTAATAATAAGCTCCAAGGACAAATTAATAAAATGTAAGATAAGATGATTAATCTTTATGCACAATAGTGAAACATCTTAACCTAATATTAAAAATATCATCATTAATTGCAATTGAGGTATTGAATCACATTTTGGTTCCAAGATTTTACTACGAGAATCGTTTACGAAGTGAATTCCGGCCCTAAGCAGACCTGTTGTCGAGGTAGAGACCAACAATATTTACTTTTGTGATTTTCAAAAAGATCATCGGATCAAATTTGAATTGCATCATAAAGGATTTATAATTGTGTGTCTGTAAATCACAAAATACGAAGTATTTATATGTGTTTGCCATTTGGTATGTAGGTCATGCATGATTGAGGTGGCCTAATTTAGACTCTTTAGGCATAGATAATTAATCCATTGAATATGATCCCCGTATAATGAATTAAGTTGAGTCAAGTCAACTTAAGCAGAAGAATAAAAAAACACAAATTCTAGGAGTTTTACCAAAATATTACAAATTTGGGGGTACTTTTGGCATGCCCCAATGTAGATAAATGAATTGACAGACATCAAAATCATAGATCAGATGGGTCGTACCGGACTAGGCAAAGAAGGCACCAATAACAACCCCTATCCCCATATTTTCATCTATAAATACTTAGCATGATCAGCAAGGCCAAATTAAGTAGATATTTGTGGAACAAGAAATAGAAGAGACGATCATCTATAGCTACTATCAGAGAGGTTTCAGTGCTGATGTCGCAGAGGAGATGGCACCTGCTTAATTATATATGTTGGCAGGAAATATATATGTATATTAATCTGCAACTAATTAATTAATTAAGCAAGGGCCATCCCTCTGCGACGTTAGCTACTGCAACCTCGTGTTATTCTTGTTGATCTCCAAGCTGTTGCAGCAGTTGATATTCCGACAAAACATATATAGGAGGTAAGAGGTTTCTGATTATGTTTACGTCCCTGGCCTGCAGCATCCCATTGCAAATTGAACTGTACTTCCACTCTTAGATTTCACATATATAGTCTTTGTAGTTTGCACAACTATGTGGCCATATAATTACATGAACATGTGTTTGAGTTGTATGAATTGGATAATCAAAGTCCTTAATTCACTTTCTTTGCAGAAGATAGTATTCTGTATATCGCCAACATGTATGTCAGAAGTATCGTTGGATTTAATTTGTATGTGTTAAGCATGCAGCAATAGCTAATGTTTCTTTTGCTCTTCTTCTAATATGGTACAACAGATGTACAATGATTATCAATACAAATCGCTCACTCTCTTCAATTCAACGGTCATGACTAATGAGTACTGAATCGAGTACATTCATTCGATCCCACTATAAGAGCACTCATCCAGTACTATAAAACTCACCCGGCCAGATAAGCGAAAGGGAAACTATGTCAACCTCATATCGATTATTTGCTCCAACTTCTCGTATATATAATAATTAATCTAACTTTTAATTTTTTTTGTTGTGCTACAAATGGTTCTTTACTGATTAATTTATCAGGTTTCTTATCATAGGATAAAGTTGATTAGGTTTGTAAGTGTGTTTTAATATATCTGTTATTACAGGATTGTTTCTAGCATTCTATTTATTTGTTTTTACTTAATATCATGCAGACACTTTGCAATCATTAATTTACAAACAATTAGATCTTAGCCGTATGATATATTTGTTTTAAGAAGTATATAGTTCCATTCAAACAATTTGATATTTGTTTTGTTTTATTTTGAATGCCTAATTTACCCTTTGTTTAATTTTTCCTTGATCTCAGATATAACCTTTGTTTTAACAAAACAAACAAAAATCTTGAATTGTTCTGATTTTACATATTCTATATATTAAATAATAAACATATTTAAAATATATAATTAAATTTAATTGAATTTATTTGTTAATTAAGATAAAAATTAAATTTAAATCTATATTTTAATAATTCTAATTGATATCCTCAATAATGTTAAAAAAACATATTTAAAATAATTTAATAAATTTATTAAATAACTAAATATAAATTAAATAAAAAAATCTAAAAATAAAAATTTAAAGTTATTATTTTTTTAACAATATAATTTAATAATTTTAAATATATATTTAATAAGATTCAAATAACAAATATATGTAAAATAATTTAATCACTTTTATATATTCCCTAAAAATAAAACAAACAAAAAATTAAGAACAAAAGAACAAAAACAAAACAAAAAGAAGAATAATCTTCTTCTTCTTCCCCATAATCGCCCCCGCCCAGCCAACCAGGGCCCCAAGCCTCGCCACCCCCCTTCCCCGGCCGTAGCCATGCTGACCATGTCCAGTGGTCGCCTGGACAGGTTGGCAGCTAGCGGTCAGTCCGGCCATGGCGGATCCCGCCGCCTGTGGCCAGGCAGCGCTGGCCGTGGCTGGCCGCCGAATTTTGATAGGTGGGTGGGTGGGTGGAGAATATATCTATATATGTGTTTTTTTTTTTTAAAAGTGGGATATAGATGTATGTATATATATATGTGTGTGTGTGCGCGCGCGTGTGTGTCTCTAATACACATGTATATATACATATAAGTATATATAATATTTTGAATATATATTTGAAAGAGGATTGTTGTATTATTTAATTTTTATGTTTTAACTGGTTTTTTAAACTTTTTAATAAGAAATAATTTTTTTTGTTAATATTAAGAACAATTGGTTATCTTAAGTTTTAGGATTACTATAATTTAGTTGGTTAATAAATGGGTATTAAAATATAAATAGAAAATATTATCATAAAATATTGGAGAGATTAAATAAAATTATATTTAAATAAATGATCAAATAAATAAGAAAGGGTATTCAGGATATTTGATCTAAAAAGGGATAATTATTTAAATTTTGCTTTGTTTTGTTTGTCAAAAATAAGAGAATATTTGACACAATATAAAGTGATTACATGATAATAAATAAAACAAATCGAATAAAATTGCAAAAAAATCGCCTGTTATTAAGACCAAATCTTCTTAGAATCTGCTGTTGAATACATTAACGAAAAATAACTGCATTTGAAAAGTCAGATTGACAACCGGCGTCAACCAATTTCACTAACTAATAATTTAATAATTCAATCTTTAAATAGTAAATTAAAATATAATTATTGTCTAATAGATAAAATCTGCTCCAGAGCAAGCCTTTACTTTTGAGATATGGTAGGGCTGTTCCAAATTCTTTTGTACCCCTTTTCTTTTTAATAAGATCAAAAGCAATTTGATTTTATGTCATAGGAATATATCATGAGTCATGGGTGAAATGTATATATGTTAGGCTAGCTCCCACTTAGAGTTAATGTATGGATAATAAATTTTAACTAATTTAATTCTATGTGTCGACAGGAATGGCAATGGGTTCGGCAAAATTCAATTTGTCCCAAATTTGGCTCGTACGGGGGAGTTTTAGAAGTATAAATGAATTTGGACTGAGTCTTGAGTTTTAATTTTCGAACCCAGACCCACCCTAAACTCGCTACGTTCTTTGTTAATAATATCACTGCTCTTATTTATAAATTTATGATGATATTATTTTTTTAAAACACATTTTTTTCATTTTTTTTTTTTTAAACATACAAAACAAGCCTAATGAGTTTAGCAAGTTCAACCCGCTAAGATTTGGATTCGGGGCGGTCGGGTCATGGGTTTTGGTGAACCCGGTCCTACACCCGTCCCATTGCCATCCGTATTTCAACGTCAAACATAAAAGGCTCAATTGTGAGACATTTTCTTATTTTGTTCTTATAAAAAGTATTTTAACGAGTAAGATTAGAGAACAATTTATAAACTAACTCAATATCCTCAATAACTAAATAATACAGATATTTATGTGGTTTTTACAAGTGATTCTATGATCTACATTTCATTTCACATGTACAAAAAATTAAAAAAGAAAATTAATATTTTATAAACTTTAATTAAAAACTCATGGATTTATTCAAAATATCCTTCGAACAAATTATCCATAATCCAATTTTAAATTGCTTTGGAGAATAAAATTTCTCTTGAGAAATAATTCTCTAAATTTTGTTCCCATTAATGTGTGCAAACTGCAAGGGAGTGATGGTCCTCATTTGGGAATATACAAAGCTATAGCATGACATTATGACAATATGCCGTGTTAGTGCATGACGCGGCCAACTTACTTCCACTACATTAAACTAGTCCAAGAATTGCAACCTCATTGGGCAGACATCTCCATTTCTTCTTCTTTCCTTTAATTAATTACATGATAAGCTAAAGAATCGACAAAGGAACTGTCTGCTTATTTACCTAATTTATTCACAACTAATAGTATTTAAGATTATGACGTTGTTCCTTAAAAGTAGTACAGAGTTGTGTAATGATTCAGCTGCTTCTACACAAAACAAGCAAACCTTTTTTCTTTTCTTTTTGTAATTAAGTGGGGATCTTGTTTTGGTTTAACTCCATTTGAAGTGCCTAAAATTTATTCAGGCAATTTCTACTGTGGATACTCTCTTGTTCTTATACCAAATCTAAGATTTGGCTTTTGGCCTCTTACAGTCACTGGTTGAGTTAAGTTGAGTTATTATTCTCTTGTGTACGATGGATAAGCCTTAATTTCTGTGTTTTTGTTTTTCCAAAGTTACCTTTTCTGGAAGAGTTATATATAATTTGATATACTTTCACTTTTACAACAATATTTTATAACTTGAAAAGTTTCTGAGTTTGCGAGCTGTAGAATGTATATGTGATATTAATAAAGTGAAATAATAATTTTATTATGAATGATTCAACAATTCTAGATAGGTGATGTAAATGAGCCGCTTTATATCTTCTTCTTCCATTTTTTTTTTTTGAGCAAATAGTTGGTGATTTAGTGGTGGGTAGGGATGTCAATGGATCAAATTTTAATTTGAATTTAATCTGAATTTGATATAAATTTTAGAGTTTTTAATTAATTAAAATATTCGATGGATCAAATTTGATTATTAATTAATATCGTATTTCCAAATAAGTTGATCAAGTATGAAATTAAGCAATTTGATTTGTTGAAGATCTGAATCCAAACTTCATAATTTTTTTATATGATATTAACAAAGATCTTGAAATAAAATCTATATATTATATTGACCTAATGTTTATATTAATATCTATTTTATGCTATTAATATTGACTTTAACCCAAAAATAAGAGAGATATTGAAAAAATATAAAATATAATAATTTACTTATGTATTAGTACAATGTGAGAATATTTGACTTTAGGGTCAACATCTAATAAATAGTTGTAAAAATTCAAATTTGATGTAAATTTATTTTGTAAATGCAATATTTTTATACAATTTAAAATAAAAAAATAAAAGGAGGAAGAAGAAGAAGAAGAAAATAAATAAAACTATTAAATCCAATCGATTTTTTTTTATCAAATTTTGGAATTCATCGAATTCAAATATAGTACTAACTAATAAATATCTTATAAAATTTTGAATCGAATTCAAATATAAATTTTGATAATCAAAATTCTAATTCAAATATAATCAATTTGGTACAAATCCGACTCATTGAAAATCCTAATGGTGGCAATATAGGATGGAAACCATCCCGACTGCCTATCCGTAGTTCAAGATATTTAAATTGGGTTTATTTGGGTCATGGATTGCAAATGGGGCCAAACTAAAAAATAAGTAAACACATTTTTACTTTAATTTTAATTATCTTTAATTTACGAGTTTATATTTATATCCAGTAAATTACTTTTGTAAGTCTTTATTAACCTCCAAATTTTAATTTGTTCATTTTTTAATTTTTTAAATAATTTTGATTATTTTCGTGTTTAAATTTGCATAATAATTATGTTTGGAAAAAAGAAATAGTTCAAGTCGGTAAAAAAATGACCTTTTAATTAACTCGTCGAACATCAATGGTTAATAAACTCATTATAAAATTTGACATGGACTGATTTCTCATTTGTGAAATATATTTTCAGACATTCCTGATTCCCCCAAAAGAAAACGTACTAAGCGTTAAGAGGCACAAGATATGCTCCATTATTGTTATAATTATTTAAAAAAAAAATCATGTTTCTCGTGCATTTTGATCTTAATAAATAAATGGAAACAAATTTGAAATATTTAGATGTATAAGATATGCTCCATAATAATAATAATAGTAATAATCATGTTTCTCGTGCATTCTGATCTTAATAAATAAATGAAACAAATTTGAAATATTTAGATGTATAATACATATTCGTTAGAGTAGTTGGCATATAATACTCCATTTTATCAAATATATTACATTTATTGAGAACTGAAGTATATCAAAATTACTGTCAAAATAACTTCATTTGGTAAAATAAAAAGTAAATTCAAAATTCATTTGAATTTGATTCGATCTTTTAGTGGTCACTAAAGATTTAATAATATTAATTAGTATACGATTAAATAAAGATAAGAGTTGACAATTTAATAAATTAGTTAGAATGTGATTTATATATGGAATCAGTTCAAACTCAATCCAATCAATTTTTGATCATAAATTTGAACTCAACCCATGGAGGTCCAATTCAATTCCAACCCAACCTACCCATTTATCGCTCATGGATGCTATGTATCCAATGCCACAAAGGCACACTAAGTCACACAGATCATAGCCACTTTTCATCCTCCTTTGAATGTAATCCTATGGTCTTTCTAGATAATGTCAAAACTTGTTGGCAGAAAACCATCAATAATGATTGATGCATGAATTTTGCTGAAATTATATTTAACCACAAATGTTCACTACCTTTCTTTTGTCTCCTTTATACATCATGTGATAATCACAAATAAAAATATCAGCTTCACAAGTGGAAAAATGTAGCAATAACAAAGTTGCAGCATTTCAGACAAAATTCAAGAGAAGCAAGCATAAAACTGAAACCAAGACCATCAAATCCTTATATGGACCTCTCAACAGGCTTGCACTTGAGGGAGAGGGAGCAGCTGCAGGGCCAGAGGATGCAACACTCGACTCGTTTTCCTTAGCGCACCTATAGTTGCAACGACTGGGACGAACAATCCTATAAACTCCACTATTTGTGAGGAGATAAACATCCTTGTTGTTGTCTTCGCCAAAGGAGAAAATGTAACTCAAAGCAGGAAGCGAACTTCCAGGCGTAAAAGTGCAGCTCAAAGGAGAGTCTTTTGCACAATTGAAAGGGATTTTGCTGCTGGTGAAGTTCCCACTGTTGATGGGATTTTCACTGCCAGCCCATATAGCGCCTGCATAAAGATCTGCAAACAAATAGCTGTTTCCACAAACGTTGTGGATAAGTTTAAGCTTAGCTGTGGAAGTGGCTGTACTATTATAGCAGTTGTTTGGACAATGAAGTGTATTACACACTCACCTTCCATACATGCATGGATCAGTTGTGGATCTATAAAAGTAGCCACCAGTGATCGATGCTGAACCTTCATTTGAGTTTACCTCAGAGTGGTTATATCCCATAACAGGGAAAATTGGCCTTAGTGAGTTTACTGAAGTATTTCCTCCAGGCGATTGAGGAGGGGTGAAGAGGTAATTACCCTCATAAACACGCCATCCATAGTTTCCATCCTTGGTGATCAAATCAACCTCTTCGTATAGATCCTATTGAAATAATTGCAGCAAAAGTATTTGGAGCGTTCGTTTCAGATTATAATTGAAAACCATAAAAATGATTTCTGAAGACAGATGCCCCATGGTATTTAATTATCTTGTAGACTTGAGATGTATTTAGAACTAACATTCAGAGACCATAAACTACTGTGGATCAGGGACTGCGTAAAAGAATATTATGTTTTTTGTGATAAGAGTTAGTAGCTTTCTCTTGTGTAAATCAAATGAATAATGCTTTCAAGTTCCAGATATTGTTCAATGAACAATATATGAAAATAGAGTCACTGCTGGTGTGAAAATGGAAACCTTAACCACCAACAACCCCCCCCCCCCAACCCCAACCATGCAAGATGCAAATTCATATAAAATCCCAGGTGTAAATGGATATTTCATAGAGTATGAAAGTTATTTAGAGCAAAATACTGTACCTGTCCTACATCTGCACATATAAAATACGAAGGCCTTGCAGAATCAAAACTACAGCGCCAAGGATTTCTTAGTCCTAGTGCCCATATTTCTTTCTGCAATTTTTTATCTATAGTGTAAGGGTTGTCCTTGGGGATAGAGTAGTTTCCCCACAGACCAAGCTGGCTAACTTCAGTTGCACCTGAAATAAAGGTTCCAATGAGAAAAAGAGAGGAAAAGATCAAGTATTTGATATAAAAATACATAGTTTCATTATGTGCTCAAGATAGAATGGTTTACCATCATACAACCACAGTTTCAAGAATATTCAACCAATTATGCAACCAAGAAGACATAGTCGGCACAGTACATTGTTGTGCATTATAACTTACTTGGTATGTTATCGATGTCAAACCTCATGATCTTCCCAAGTAAAGATTTCTTGTTTTGCGCAAAATTGTATGGATCACCTGCACCACCACCATCTCCCATCATGAAGTACAAAAAGCCATCTCTTGGTCCAAAAAGAATTTGGCCCCCATGGTGTGATGTAAAAGGAAGCCCCATGGTGAATATTCTTCTGACTTCTGAAGGGCTAGCACTTCTTGCCTGGAAAAAAATAGATCTTAGCAACATTCATGACGAAACGAAAGAAAAATAAATTCAACAATTACGAGGTTTGGCATCTATATACCGATGAAGGCTGGGATGAGGTACCATTAACAGTGAACTCTGCTACAACACTTTGATATTGGCAAGGCTGTGCACCATTATCAGGACTTAGTTTTGAGGGATCACAGTTCACATCAGAATTACATGCACATCTGCCAGCACAGTTCGGCCACTTGGCCTTGTCACAATTGAACGAAGCAAAGAAACGACCATTTTCTGTGAATTTTGGATGAAATGCAATTCCCATCATTCCAAATTGTGTATCAAAATGAACTTCATCAGTTAGGTCTAGAAAAGGATTAGCCTCATCAAGCTCCAATGTCCCTCCTGAGCCCTCTTTGGGAATGGTGGCCAACCAAATCTTGCCTTGCTGATTTGAGAAGAAGGCTCGGCTCGAGCCATCAGGGTGGCTGACCATATTAATATAAGATCCATTTCCTATTTTCTCAAGGCACATACCACTTGGAGGGCTTGGAGTTCCAGTGTTATTTAGGGTGACAGGTGAACCAGCAAAGCATACCAATCCATCGTCAGATGCTCCACCAAGAGCATCACAGAAATCTGTCTGTGATTGCCAGAGATCAGTCAGTTTGGTGGAATTTGAGGTTGTTGGAACTCCAGCTCGACCTTCTAATGAAGCTGCAAAGGGTGAGTTCAGAATGGAAACATTTTGGCAAGTATTCCATACTTGTGCACAAAAGTTGTTTGTAGCTTGGTTTGATTGTGTTGAGTTTGCTGAAACTGTGGAGTTACACAGCACGGGAACTTGTCGAGGAACAGAATCAACTCTAAAAAGCTCGGCTGAAAATTGATCACACCTCTGTAATATAAACAAGATCCCAAGTAGGCATAGGAAAGATAATTACTAAATCAAACACAATCAACAGTTTCACCCACGACAAAAATTTCCAATTTCCAGAGTCATTCCTACTAGTCTAGCAGTTTGACAAGTCAAACATGTTGATAATGAATGCTTTCATATGACGGCAGAACTATCAAGTGGACAATGCTAATGACAGAAGCAGCAATAAGCAAGACTATAGAAGATCAAACAAAATTATGAGGCATGACTCTATAGCGTCAGCTTTCACTTGAAGTGGTGCAATTTTCTAACATCCATTGAAGAAATCAAGGATTTTTGTAATGCTCTATCAAATATGATAATATAAACCCTTTAAACAAGAGCACAACAAGATTCAGCTCTATCAAATATTGCACATTTCAAAGTCTCCACCGGCTATTGTTCGTTTCTTACCGCACAAAGGATAGATTTAATAAGAGAAGCACAGCTAGGATCTGAAATGTTCATTGATTCAGATTGATTCTTCAAACGCAGATCGTCGGCATAGTTGCAGCATGAGGTACCGTTGTAGGAGCAGAATTGCAGACTAGACCTTGGAGTAAAGGGTGCTCCTGCAATAAAAAATAAGCAGGGAAAGACAAAAAAATGTTCAACTAAGAATTCTTTTCCAACAACTGGAACACACACACACACACACACACACATACACATTACTCTGCAGAACTTCAATGGAACAGTTCAAATCTCACACTTACTTGAATCAGTACATAGAGGCAGAGCATAACAAGAATCAAGAAGCCCCAGCAAGATCAAGATCAAGAAGAGAATAACAAGAAAACGACTGCGTCCCATCATTCCAAATTCAGCAAACTCTGACAGAGAAAAGAAAAACAGCACAAAAATCCCTTTTCAAGAACTACATTAAAGATACACTCAAAAGGGACAACACACAAAAAATTGACCGAACAGACAAAAAACAAAGATTATGTTCACATACCCAAAAACAGGCTTTCTTGATTTCAAACACCCAGCCCACTGTTATTTCTCTGACCTTCTGTTATTGGTCTTCCACAAAGGTACATAAAAAAATGGAAGCAAAGGACAAAAGCCCGCATTTTTATCCAACTACATATATTTAAAAAGTTTCTGTCCTTTTCTCTAGCTCGCAAGAGCATTTGACATTTTGCAAGATGGGATGCCATCAACTTGCAGCAAAGCAGTCTACATATTTGACTTTAGATTATTTATTAATAGAGTAAAATAATGAATAAAAACATTGGGTAGTTGAGAAGAGAACTGGTACTCCTTTATCAAGCTCAGGCTGGATGGATCTTGGTTGGTTGAATCTATAGCTATTATCTACACAGTTTCCTCATTGATTTCTCTCCCCCAGTATAATGAAGTATAATATTATCAAAAATTTGTACGAACATCTGTATCGATTACGACAACGTTTGACTATGCACGACGATTTATGTTGGGTTCGCAATTGACTGAATCAAATGCAATTATCTAGCAATAGAAATACAGCACACTATGCTGCAATTCTTCCATTTTGTCATTAAATTTAGTTCTCATTTATAAATTTTTCCAATTCAAATGAGTTGTATATAAATAGTTGATGGTTTGAAGATAGTTCATGTGGTGGTAAATGGGTGGGTTGGGTTGGATTGGGTTGGGATTTATATGAATTGGATTTTATATGGATTAAGATAGATAAATTTGAAAGTGGATTGAGTTATAGGTTAGGTTACATTTCAATAGAAAATAAAAAAATTAATTTAATTTACTTATTTCAAAAAATTAATTCAAAAGACTATAGTAGTATTATTATGACTTCTACACTCTATTTAATATATAATTTTATAATATAATCAGATGATTTATTAAATTAATTAAATTTTTTGAATGAACTCATTTTACATTCACTTAAAATTCATTTTGAATTCAAATTTAATACAACCCACTCAAATTTATTTTTAAAATATTGAGTCCGACCCAATTCAACCTAACCCAAAATTATGTGGGTTGGATTGAACACATGAATTCTAACCCAAATTGGCATCCATAATCATAGGTAATTACCACATGATGAGCTGCAAGCAAAATAATATCAGATTAAATCTGCATTTTCAATAAGCATTGTTGTTCAGAAATTGTGTGTGTGTGTGTGTGTGTGTGAGAGAGAGAGAGAGAGAGAGAGATGTTGCTGTCTTGGAAGTAGCAATTGAAAGTTAATTGATGTTATATTATTTGAGTGGGATGATAGTTTTGAAAAAAGGGGGAAAAAAATCAATTACAGAAAATACAATTACCAATTAAAATAATAAAAATAATAAATTTGAAATAAAAAAGTACTACAATTCTGTTAAAATAAAATGCAGAATATTTGAAAAACTTTTTGTCAAATAAGTTTAAATATAATAAATAATGGAAAAACTTACTTAAAATTTTCTAAAATAAACTTTTATATTAAAAAATTCATCAAAATATTTTTCAATCCATCATGCATATTGATCAATTTTTCATTTCAAAATACCAGCGATTATTTTTTCAAGAAATTTAATCATGACTTCTTAAATTAAGAAATCTAAAGAATTATTTTTTTATACTTTTTGTTTTCTTTAAGCTGCTCAAATTAAGTTGTACTAAGGATATTTTTTTAATAAGAAAGTTTTTAGAAAAAAAAATATTCTATTTAATTTTAGATATATGAATTACAGTAGTAGAGAATTTTTTATTTTTTATTTTTTAACTGAATAGACTAAAAAAACCTGAAGTTCACGAGTTGATTAAGTTGGGGAAATTGCAATCTTAGTCCATAAACTATGCCCTATTTCGATTTTACTCCATTTTGATATGGGGTTAGCACATTTAGTCCAATAGCCCACAAATTTTCCCATATTTAGTCCAATTTTTCGCAATTTTGGTCCATCGGGCTAAAAAAAATTCAATTGGGCTGAAAAATTGCCTAGTCAGCATCGATTAGGCCTTAAATTTGGGAATTTTGCGACATTTGTCTTCTAAGCTCCACATCAGCGGCCACCTCGGCATCCACGTCAGCAAATTGACTAGAAAAAAAAAAGGAAAAATGCTGTGCAAAAAAAAAATCAAAACGCACCCAAAATAAACCCAAAATCAAAAACGCAAAACACAGCATCTAGATAAACTGAAATTGCTAGAAGATGAAAAAACGTGCATCTCCTTCAAAGAAAGCAAAACACAGCATCTCATCTCCAATCTCTCTTTCTGTCCCCTATATTTCTCTCTGTTCGTTGTTCATTTTTCTGCAGAAGACAGCATCTGCTTTCATTTCGCGCAATGGCAGCTTCATCTTCAACTTCTTCAGCTTCGTTTCATCCCGTTGAATGCTCATGTGGTGATAGATGCCTAGTGAAGACCTCCTGGACTGAGCAAAACCCTGGAAGAAGATTTTTCTCTTGCCCAAAATACAATGTAAGTATAAAATTTTTTGAATGGGTATTTACATTTTTGGGTGAAATATTGATTTTCACCTAAGATTCGTGTTCATTTTCATTTTCAAAGGAGTGGGCGTGGTTTCTTTGAATGGGTTGACCCACCCATGTGTGCAAGGTCAAAATGTATAATCCCAGGTCTACTCCGAAAAATAAATGAATTGAAGGCGGATAATGCAAGATTGGAGGCGGAGAATGCAAGATTGAGGAATTGCAAACTGATTCGGAGGAAGGGTTTGAAGTAGGGGTGTAAACAAGCCGAGCCGAGCCCGAGCCTGAGCTTGCTAGGTTTGGGCTCGGCTCGTTTACTGATTCGTGAGCTCGAGCTCGAGCTCGGCTCGTCAAAATAGGCTCGGGCTCGGCTCGGCTCGGCTCGGCTCGTTAAGGCTCGATTCGTATAAACTTAAATGAGATTGCTCTAACTCGATAAGGCTCGATTCGTATAAGCTCGAATAAGCTTGAGCTCATTTAGGCTTGAAACAAAATTCAAAATAATAAACTCCATATTATTATTATTATTATTATTATTATTATTATTATTATTATTATTATTATTATTATTATTATTATTATTATTATTATTATTATTATTATATAAAAATCGAGCCCGTTTAGGCTTGAAACAAAATTTAAAATAATAAACTCCATATTATTATTATTATTATTATTATTATTATTATTATTATTATTATTATATAAAAAATATATATAATAAAAAGCTCATTTAGGCTCGCGAGCCTGTCGAGCCGAATACTATTAAGCTTGGCTCGGCTCGTTTGACTGGCGAGCTCGGGCTCGGCTCGTTTAAATTCGAGCCGAATTCGAGCTTTCATCGAGCCGAGCCCGAACCGTTCGCGAATAGTCTCATCTCATTTACACCCCTAGTTTGAAGATTATAGTTGTTAGTATTACTATGTTTTGGTTTGTTAGTGTTTTTCTGGGTTATGTAAGAATGCTAGATTGTTAGGTTGGTTCACTGGAATTGGGTGCTTTGTTCTTTTTACTCTTTTGTAAGATGGCTTATCTTATGTACTTGGAGTAGTTAGCTTACTCCATTCCGATGTATTTGTGTTATGTTTGTAACAACAAGATAAATATTATATGTTGATTCAGTTGGCCTTCAATCTATCTTTTATTTGTCCTTTGTTTAAGTTTTTTTGTTTTCTTATATGATTTTTATAAGGCATATGGGGTAGCAATTGGTCAAAAGTGAGTGCAGATATTGTAACTTGAGGACAAATCCAAATTTGCTTTGCTTAAAAAACATATATCGATATGTCAAAGCAAGAGAATGACATTCCCTTTCCTTATATTGAAGCAAGAGAACTGAAGCAAATTTGGTAGAATTCCACATTTTCATTCAATATGCTAATATCATTCCAAAAGACAATTTTGTTAAACAAGAGTTTTTTTTCATGTAAAGAAAAGCACATAACCCAACTTCTAAGCGAACCAAATCTGGCTTGATCACATTAAAAGCATTCAAATGTTAACGCCTAAAAATTCAGTGACAAAATACCAATGCTAACAGTTTCAATAACATCACACAACCAGAAAAGCAATGCAGTTTCACTTCTTCCTTCCAACTGTCTTCTTATTCTTCTTCCCATGCAGTTGATCCATTGCTTCTGTAATATTGCTGCGGTGGACCAATTTCTTGCTGCCTTGTGCAGTGGTCACGTTGCTTCCGCTTCGTGACATTTGAAGCTGTTGGTACATGGATGGTCCAGGTACCTTCTTTGATGGTTGAACTGCAATTATGTTGGTTTCCTACATGTATACCCATAAATTTTGGTTATGTAATATTTGATGAAGGTGCAAAAGTATTAGTCAAGGTACGCTGTATACGTTTGCTTTGCCCTTTGCTCTTGGAGATCTTCTAAATCCAATACTCTCTTGACCACAAGTTGAAACCTACATAAATAATAGAAAATTAGCCATCCATAACACATGACTTAAATACACTTAAATTGACTACCTTTGATAGACCTCTTCCAGATCTAACAACACCTGTAGTGCCTGTTCTCACGCTTCCCATGACCTTTATTTCATACATTATCTCAATTAATGCCTTCAAAAAGCACACATCAAAATGACTTTTATCTTATCCTACACACCTTATCATGCAGCAGCTCACTTGAGTCACCAATGTCTTGCATATCACTCCCTAAACCAACATTTCTCTTCCCCTAAATGAATGCTGTGAATATTATCATTCTTGAAAAAAAATTATATTTATAAACAACCCAAAATACAACACACACCTTGTCCTGATGTGAATTCATTTGTTCATGCTTATCCTTTGTTGAAACAGCCTGCCTTTGAACCTACAAATACAAACAACTAAAATTAATAAGGTTCAAGTAGTAAAACTAACTAAACAAGTCAATCTTTAATGAGGAGAAAAGCATACATTTAAGTTAGATGATGGGGTTTGAGATGCTTGAGTACCAAATTGTTGAACCAAATCCTCTTCATCAACACTGAAATCTGCAATATGATCATCCAAAGGATTTGACTTTAAAGGATATTTCCTTTGGTTGTGTCCTTGTTGCTTACATAGTCTGCAATGTAAAGCTTTAACCCTTTTCTTTAGTTTTGTAAGCTCCTTATCACCAGGCCTACCTCTGCTTCTTTTCTTGCTCTTATCTACAGTCTCTTCATTCCTTTTCCTTCTTATTTTAGTTGGCCTTTCTTTCTTCTTTGAGAAGTTTGGAGGTAGTGGAGGTATGTAAAAGGTCTCTCCCCCACAAATCTTGACCATTTACACCCATAATTGCATTTTCATATACCCTTTCATAGCATGCAACACTATAACAAGGAGCCACATGTGACTTGGGATCCTGCCTTTGATTGCAGATTGCACAGCATGCATGAAGGCAAGGAATCCCTATTAAATCCCATCTCCTACAACTGCAACTCCATACCTCCAAATCCACACAATATTGTCCCCCATATATATGAGTGATTTGGTAGTGTGCATCATCAACTTTTCTGGGGATACAGTTACCCAACTTCTTCAGATTATCATTCAAAATTTCAATCACAACAGGACAGAGGTCATATTTCCAATTTTTGGCTTTATCTCTATTTTTCTGAAGTCTTGTCATGATATACTCTCTTATCCACTCAAGCATTGTTAAAATTGATTTCTCTCGAGCATACAGGATTGAACTATTGAATGACTCACAAAAATTGTTCAATACCATATCACATTTTGAAGTAGGAGTGAAATGGGATTTACTCCATTGTGAGGGTGGTTTGTCACTAAACCAAGCAGTTGCTGCATGATCAAGGTCTGACATGGCTTGCATATGGATTTTAAACTGACCTATAGTAGTGCTATTGGCAGCCTTCCACAACAAATCTTTAAACTGTAATCCCCTGAAGCCAGCACTCATGAAATTTTTCCACAGATGCCTAACACAAAATCTATGTTCTGATCCAGGAAATACTTCATCAAATGCTTAAATTAACCCCTTTTGCTTATCTGAATAAATGTGAACTAATATGGCTGACTGATATGAAGATCTTGTTTGAGCAGGGTTAAAAACCATTCCCATGTATCACCAGCTTCCCTATTAATCACAGCATGAGCCACAAGGTATGGCTTATTATTAGGGTCAATGCCAACAGCAGTTAGAAGCACTCCTTTGCGGGGTCCAGTCAAATGACATCCATTTACTCCTAAAATGGGCCTACAACCAGCTAAGAACCCCCTTTTTAAAGCACTAAAACAACAATAGAAGTGTGTGAAAGTGTTGTCTCCACTACTATCCTCCATGCCCACTATGACAGTAAAACCAAGGTTTGTTCTTCTTATCTCTACACTGTAATCCCAAAGTTTAGCATACTGCACCTTAGGATTATCCTCTATCATTTCAAGTGCTCTCTTCTTAGCTCTGTAGGCTTGATTCCAAGAGACATTAACCCTAACATCCATTTCAAGTTCTTGCCTAAACCCCTCAATATTTCTTATTGGATCTATTTTCAACTTATTCACAAACCTCTCAGCAAGGTATGAAGATGTGACATTAGAGACAGCATAAGTGGGCTGACATGTATGTGTAGGAGTATAGGTGTTAATTTAGGAAGTAGACTCATTTTCAACCCTATATGCATGAAGCTTCCACCCACACCCCTCAGACTCACACCTTGCATACACTCTTTCTTTATCATTCCTCTTAATTTTGATATTCCTCATTGTTTCAACAACATAAGCATGGACAGCTTTCCTAAAGTCAGTTTTGTTATTGAATTTCATGCCTAATTCAAATGATGGGGTAAGTCTGCTATTGTAATTGAAAGAAGGTGCATGAGGGCCATGTGCATCTACATCTGAGTCAACCTCACTGTCAAAGGAACATCACTGTCACATACAATCTCTTCTTCACCATAATCACTTTCAATGTCATCTTCCTCTCCTCATATCTCCTCTGCAAATTGTTCATTTGGTTCATTAATCCCTACGTACTCCGCCTCAGGGTCAACATAATTCTCAAAAAGCAAATCATCCTCTGCCGCATCAATATCTACCCCAGAATCATAATTAGGATCACTATCACTACCACCACTTAAATTGTCTTCATCATCACTAGACACAACAGATAAGCTCACCAACTCAATGGTTGACCCCAACAATAACCCAGGGTTTTGGTTTTGGTTTTGGGTTTGTGTTTGAGACTGGCTTTGGAAGTGTGTTTGCTGGTTTCCTATTTTGGTTTGGGTTTGTTCTTGAGACTATGTTTGACAATCTGCAAAAGTTTGGGTTTGTCTTTGAGAATGGGATTGGGCTTGTGTTTGAGAGTGACTTTGGGATTGTGTTTGTGATTGTGATTGGAATTAGGAATGGGCTTCAAGTTGGGGTTGGGCTGCAAGGTTGGGTTGGCATTGAGATGTGGATTTAACTTGATGATGGGATAGAGATGGGCCTTCATTTGCATCACCAATTGTTTCTACATATATCTTAACCTCCCTGTACTTAGCATTAGCTAGCCCAACTTGTCTTAGTCACTGTCATCACCAACCAGCTTAAGTGTGCCATTTACTTTCTGGTAGAACTTCCTAGGAGATTTAATGTGTATAGTGTCACATAGGTAGTTCACAGTCCTAAAATTTAATTCATCTAACAAACAGTGGTCAAATTTTGCTACTTTCCCATTTTTATATACACAAGGAAAAGAATAGTCACATTCACCATCATAAAATATTGCAATTGTTAATTTTCCAGAGCCATTCTCTACACAAAATAGATACACAAGGAAATAAAAAATTACAGCAGGTTCTGAGCACCTATACAGAGTTAATAAACCAAGTACTACACTATAAACACCCATTGACCCATCCATACACATTTATAGATCCAACCAACCATTACCAAACAGTAGAGCAAAAGGTACCCAGCAAATGTGACCCACTTCACTTTCACAGATGCAACTGTACAAATATTCTCACACAGAGACAACAGACAATACAGATACAATGGTGAATATTAAAAAAGAAAACCCTACAATTAACCAACATGTATAACCCACACCTCACTTCAATATATGCAGACTCAGAGAATATTCTTCAAAACACAGAACACCAAATAATCCATAACCCTACATGCTAGTTAAAAAGTGCACAGGCCTACTAACAAAGACTTTATGAACATTAGGAAAATTTAGATAGGGACCACTAAAAACAGAATATAATATCACCGGCATGCTTTAACATCAATATTTAATAGCAAAAATCTAACATTGTGGTCCTACACACAAAGACTTAACACCATATATATTTAAACCCTTGCTTACCGTAAAGAGGGGCTGGAAAATGCAGATCTGTTGAAGCGCGCTCAAACATCTTGAATCACCCAACCCAGATCCACAACCTTTTCCTGCGCAGCAACTTCAGCCTCGCTTGAAAAATTAGGGTTTTGGGGTTTTACTAAACAGTGAAACACTTAGGTTTTATGGGGGACAACTCAGGCTGAATATAGTAGCTCAACTTTCCAACAAAACAGACAAGTGTCTTCTATAGATTACTCGAACAGATTAGGAGTAGGGTTTTTTTTTCTGAGAAATTTTTTGCTCTTGCTAGTTTCAAACTTGGGGTACAATCTTCGTCTTCCCCCTTCTTCAACATATTTTTGATTGACGTTTTTGGTGTTTGGTTAAGCGTTTTTTATAAAAAAATTTGTTATTAGGAGATGAGATGCTGTGTTTTGCGTTTTTTATTTTGGGAGCATTTTGATTTTTTTTTTTTTTTGCACAGCATTTTTCCTTTTTTTTTCCAGCCAATTTGTTGACGTGGATGCCGAGGTGGCCGCTGATGTGGAGCTTAGAAGACATATATCGCAAAATCCCCAAATTTAAGGCCCAATCGATGCTGACTAGGTAATTTTTCAGCCCAATTGAAAAAAATTTGGCCCGATGGACCAAAATTGCGAAAAATTGGACTAAATGTGTGAAAATTTGCGGGCTATTGGACTAACTGTGCTAACCCCATATCAAAATGGAGTAAAATTGAAATAGGGCATAGTTGATGGACTAAGATTGCAATTTCCCCGATTAAGTTTAATGAAAAAAAAAATTCTTAAGTAGTTCAAGAGTAATTTCATAGGGTAAAATTAAAGGTGTCAAAATCAAACCCAACCCGATGACACGACAATGACCCACATGAAAAAAATCAGGTTTGGGTTTGAGGTTTTTGGATTTGGGTCAAATTGGATCAGACCCAAAAATGACCTGAAAAAAAAAAAAGAAAAAAAAAAGAAGAAGGTTAAGTTGTTTTCGGGTCAACCCGCGTAACCTGAAAAAAATAAGTGTGTGACCCAATAACCCAGTAAACCTGACCCAACCCAACCCGACCCAACTGAAAATTTTAACTAATTAAAATAAAATATCAATAATACATACATATATATATATCCAAAAATCTAAAATTTGAAAATTCTTACAATTTACAAATTTACAAATTACAATAACATTATTAACAAATAAGTAACAACACTTCCATTCTTTTCATTCAAAGACGATTAAATTCGATATGTTTTTATCTTTCAACTTTAATTTCTACTATTTTGTAATTAATTATGCATTTTGATCATTTGACGGTTGTCATCAAAATTGTCAATTGAACAATAGTTTGTTTTTTTTTTTTATATTTGGAGTACTCATGGACATGAGAAGCTATTGTGTTTCTTAAATATTAATTATTGTGCAAAATTTTAAATTTTATTATAGATCAAATTTCTACTCAATTATGATGTTGGAATTTATAAATATGAAAAATAAAATAAATAGATCAGATTGGGTTGGTCGGGTCGGGTCGGGTTTATCATATTGTTAGGTGACCTGACTAAAAATTAGGTCAACCCGAACCTGACACGAAATTTTATGAGTCAGGTTAAGATTGAGCCTTTTGAATTTAACATCGGGTTGGGTTGAGTTTGGATTTGGTATTTTTATATTATACCCCTATCTCAACCCAACCCAACCCACACGAATTGACACCCTAGGTAAAACTTGCTATTCTGATTTCTTAGAATTAAAAATTAAATAAATATTTTGACTGAAAAATGAATTTACGAATTTTTTAATATAAAAATTTACTTTTTCAAATTCTGTCATCAATTGTTAATGCTGCTGGGGGGGGGCATCATATCTAGATTTTCTAAAGGTTGGCCCAAATCGATGACGCCAAACGACGCCGTCAACAGTCCATTTGATTTCGAGCACTGACCAATCACCAATTTGGATTTAATAGCATCATTATCTATCACCAATTAAGTGGGCCTTCGAAGAGTCCATTTAAGTGGCTACTCCTTGTAGTGAACCTGTTAGGCCCAATCTAAAACCCAAAAGATAAAATTTTAGGGCCAATCACGTTTTTTTTTTAAATTTTTAGTTTGCATTGATCAGAGTGAATAAATAAAAATTAAATGGAAAACCAGTTATTGTAAAGGATAAAAAGTTTGCAGGATCAAGATCTGTTACTCTTAGCTGTTTTGGGGCATGTGGATCTTTAGGAGTAAATTATGAAAATTTTTACTTAAACTGTAAAAAAATTATGAGAAATTTGTAATCACTACAGATGATATAGTTCAATTCAAACTTTGCATACTTTCATAATTTTTACCTTTTCCATGTTTCTATTTTACCAATTTTAAGTTTGGCTTGAACTCTATTATGTGTAGTGATTGCAAATTTATCATAATTTTTCGTAGTTTGTGTATTATACCCAACAATTAATTGGGAACATGTTGGTGCAAATCTTATAGCTCAATATAGATTCACAATCAATTAATAGAATTTGAAAATTGAAATCGCAATGAAATAAATAAAAATCTTAAAATAGATTTTCAAAAATATAAACCTACGTAAGTGGAATTTTAAACAAATGCATTACTAAATTTTATTGAAACATGTTAGTTTCAAACAATTAAATAATACCATAATGGAGCCAAGATTAATGCAAAATATTAAAATTAGCAAATCCAATGTGGGAATTATTCAAAAGAAACATAAAAAAGTAATGAAAATTGAGAGTCAAATGGATAGATTTTCATCTTTTTATCGTATGGATATGTTACAATCGTAAGTCTATTAGCATTTAATTGATTAATACAAGAAAGCATAAAAGTATTGAAAACTACGTCTAATCGTTTCTCAGCATTATATACCTTTTAATATAAGAAAATAATCACTATTATATATATTTCGTCATATTTACCCAATCCTAATATTTATCCAATCCTATAAGAATACAATTTTGGTAACTCGCAAGATTTTCCTAATCCCGTGAGAATACAATTATGGTAACTATTAGCCTAATTCTAAATCTTCATTACACAATTATGGCAACTCCTAGCCGTTATACAAATCCTTAAAGGATACGACACCATTATGGTAACTATTAGCCTATATATATACACACACATGGAAGACATAACTTAAGAACGCATGCAATACAATCCTGACTTACTCGAAACATTCGCTGAAAAATTAATCATGGCTCATCCTCAGCATCTTCGTCGACTTCACTTCTTCGCCGCGTCTGGTGGAGTACCGAGCACCGCCCGCTTTCAGCCGCCGCATCGCCCTGCCCCTGTCTCCCCACATGCAGAGATCATTCTTTCTCTCCTATATGGCGCTGCTCCTCCACAAAATTCCTGGAATATCATCAATGGAAGGCTCCCTACATATCAAGGTTTAAGCCCTGTTGAAGAAGAAGTTTTCTATCATGCTGGCATGAATTCTGATTACTACAACTTGAATCGGGCTGCATCTGGGTTGCCTTCAACGAGGAGTAACTATGGAGGGCAAGCCGCAAATCAATATCAGATTCACAACTACGGTACGTATAATGCTGAATGGATGCAAATTGGCGGTTATGTTCGACAAAGTAATGATTTCCCCTATTTTGAGGCTGAATTTGGTTTTGGACTGGCCTCGGTTGGGTTCGGGATTGAAGAAGATGAAACCATGATCCTGGATCTGGATGGAATAGAACAGGAAAGAGAAAATACGATGATGGTTAGAGATGGTGGTTTGTCTGAGGAAGTGATCTCAAAGTACCTCAAAACAAGGAATTGTTGTGAAGATGAGGAGCCTAAACTCTGCGTGGTATGTCAGGATGATCTGCGCCAAGAAAATCAAATGATCGGAATGCTTGATTGTGGACATGAATATCACGCTTGCTGCATCAAACAGTGGTTGCGAAAAAAGAACATCTGCCCCCTCTGTAAAGCATCTGCAATTTCCTGTAGATAATCAGGAAAACCAAGTAAGAAACTCAGATTCATAAGTTAGATTTTTGTTAGATTTTACTGGGAGACGTTAATGTCTAATGCCAGGATTTTACAGCAATCAACTTTTATTTAGTCTGCTCTTTCTTTGTAGCGTATTTTAATTTCTTTGTATAAAGTTCCTCCTCATTGAATTTTTAATTTTTCTTTTCTTCTTAAACATTCATAGTTCCACACCAAGTGAACTGTCCCAAAGATCCATATATACAAACTTGCCGGAAAAATATGTTGTTTCTTATATGGAACCCATCCCCAAACAGAACAAAAGACACATTATACATAAACTCTTGTACATAGTATTTGAACTCCAGCCTGTTATCAGAATTTTTATGTGCCAACTACAATAGAAATAAGGGATGGACTAAACATTATAATGCCCAAAAAAAGCATGATGATCAGACAAAAGCATATAAGTTTGTCCAAGTTAATATCAAGCGCAGAAGTCGATAGGCCGAGCAAGGGATTCTCGGAAAGCGGCTGAAACGACAACCTCCCGAGTTGTTTGAGCGCGCACTGCGCGTGAGAATTTCGCCAGTTATCGTTCACGATTATCGCGGCGGGAAAAGCTATCAAATGGCGGATGACAAGTACAAGTACAGAGATGACCCAATTAAGTGTTCTCCTTTCTCCGAGACAGTGGCCTGAAGAACTGAACCGCGGTGAGTTCGGTTGAGATTCGCGGCTGCGGGAGTTGCATAGGCTTGATTTTTATGTGGGTTTCAGCCGTTGGAGCTCGATTTCAATAAAAAAAAAAAAAAAAAGTTCTTAAATAGAGAGGGTTCAGGGGAAAATTGTTATGGATCCCCTATGTTAAGAAAAATAGGCAAATTACACCCTTGTAAAAAAGAAATTTCAAATAACACCCTCATATTTTAAAAAATCATGCAACGAACCCTCTTAAGAGCGTGGGTGTAGCACACGTGCCTGTGCGTGTATTTGGGTTTAAATTTTTGTATATAAAAAGACAATTATACCCTTGTTCATCAACCGTTAGATCTTTTTTTTAAAAATTTACGGCTTAGATTAAATCATATTATATGTATTTTTTAAAAATATAAAATATATATATACATAATATAATATATTATTATATATATAATGTGTATATATATTATATATGTGTATATATATACAATTATATATATAAATGATACCCACCCCACCAGACTGCCAGCAGCAACCGTCGGCAGCCGCAGCCGGCACTTGTTAAAAAAAAAAAAGAAAAGGAAAATCGAAACAGATGGCGGCACACGGCCGCCATGGAGGCCAGTGGCCGGATCTGGCCACGACTGCCATGGCATCCCGTAAGGGTGGGGGTTTGGGGAGACGGGGTGGGGGGTAGGGGTAGAATTTTGTATTTTATATATATACATATATATATTATTATATATGTATTATATTGAATATATTATTGTATATTATATATATATATGATAATAAATATATAAATATAACTATCTTAAAAATATATATATAACTAAATAAATATATAATATCATATATATGTATATAATATTTAATTTGAAATAAATAATTAGAAAGAAAAAAGATATAAATAAAAATTATTTCAATTTTATAGATAAATTTATATAAAGATGATGCTATTAAATAATTATATATAATATCATGTATAGGATAATAACATCACATATACTAATATATATCTTATCAACAAAAATATATATGTATATAAATATATTATATATTTTAATAAATATATATAATATTTAATTTAAAATGAATAATTAGAAAGAAAAAATATATAAATAAAAATTATTTAAATTTTATAGATAAATTTATATATATGTATATATATGCTATATATGTATTTAAGTATAAATAAAAAATATATTATATATTTTATGAAATTTAAATTTTATTTACTTTGGAATGAATTAATAGAAAGAAAGATGAATATAATTGATAAGATAAAAATATAAGTGATTTTAATTTTATAAATAAACTTATATATGTATAAATGAGAATATATGAAATAATGGAGGAAGAGAGAAATGAGAAATAAAAGAAAAGAAAAGAATGAAAGAAAAGGGAAAAAATGATAATAAAAAATTATTTAAATTGAATTGAAAATATATTAAATGATTAAGGGTAAATTAGTCTTTTCATATTAAAATTATGTTAAATATGCAGCAAATAAGAAGGGGGAGGCGGTGTGCATGATTTTTTAAAACATGAGGAGGTATTATGAAAATTTATTTTTCATAAGGTGGTATATTGTCTATTTTTTAAAACACAGGAGGATAAATTGCTATTAGCCCGAGGGTTCAGTTCATTTTGGGGGTTTGGGGTCAAAGATGGTTTCTTGATTTGAAGGGGGCTTGGGGTCTAGAGGGAGATGCCGTGGCTCAATTTTACATTTTAGTTAATCAAGAAGAGTAAGGCACAGTGACATACTGAAAGGAAATTTTTGAGAAGAGTTGAGATTGCTTTGATGATTATTTTCCACTCAAAAACTAATTGAATAATGGTTTATTTCAAATCGATTTTATTGTTCTTTTGTTTCTCATTTCTAATTCTGACTGCAAGTTTAAAAATATGATGGAGAAATATAGATCATATTCTTACCAACAATACCTACATAGATGTGAAGATATTATCTGATTTATTTAAAATTAACCCACGCTCCTTATAATAGATACATCATTCAAATATATACGAACATCTATATCAACTATAATAACATTTCATTTGACTGTGTTGGACGATTTATATTAATTCGTAATTGAATGAATTTAATGCAATTGTGTAGCACAAAAAATACAACATACTATACTACTATAATAATAATAATAATAATAATAATAATAATAATAATAATAATAATTCTTTCTTCTTGTCATGAAATTTTAGTTGATACTTGTATTTTTTATTTTTTTCCAATTCAAGTGTGTTGTGTACAAATAGATTTATACTTCTTGTACGGAGAAAAATGAACATAATTTATAGGTTAGTACATGATAAGCTATAAACAAAATAACATCAGATTAAATTTACATTTTGTCCAGAAATTTTCACCAAGTGATATTAATTTTTTTGGAGTATGAATTTATGGATTATTAATATGCATGTATATTAATTATAAAAATAAACTAAACTTACAATTTCAATAAGCGTTTGTTGTTTAGAAATTATTTTTTTGTCCTACGTTATTGTCTTAAAAGTAGTAATTGAAAGTTGGTGTTAAATTATTTAAGTGGGAAGATAGTTTTTTTTTTTTTTTTTTTTTGGGGGGGGGGGGGGGGGGGGGGGCGGTGGGGGGACCACAATTTCAAGAAATTCAATATCATCACTTAAATAAAGAAGTATTATAGTTTTTGTCAAAATAAACTGAAGAATATTTGAAAACTTTTCTGTTGAATAGGTTCAAATGAGCATAATAAAAAATGGGAAAAGTTACTCGAAGCACATTACATCGATTTTTCATTTCAAAATACTAGTAATTAATTTTGACTTCTTCAATTAAAAAATTTAATGAACTATTTTTTCAAATATAGTTTTTCACTTTAGGCTGCTCAAATTAAGTCGTAACATGGATAGCTTTTTAATAAATTAAACTTTTGAAAAGTTATTTATTTAAATTTTAGATATATGAATTCATAGTATTACAGAAAAATTTAAGTTTTTGAGTTGAATAGACCAAAAAAAATTAAGTTCATGAGTTAAGTTTAAGGAGAAAAAAAATATCTTAAATTAAGAAGTTTAGGAGTAATTTCGTTGAAAAATAGGGTAAAGGTTTACATTTTAATTATTTAGAATTAAAAATTAATGGAACAAGTAGCTTTACTGAAAAATAATTTTACGATTTTTTTAATATAAGAATTTATTTTAAGGGTTCTTTTTTGAGGTAATAAGTGTCAAATTCTTGCATGTTGCATCCATTGTTAGTGCTGCTGGGGGCCCAGCAGCATTAAGTACCCCATTTCCATCTATACTGAGTAGGGCTGTTGATGAATCGAATTTTAATCTAAATTAGATTTGAATTCAAATCGAATAATAAAATTTTTATCTGATTAAAATATTTGATGAATTAGATTCGATTATAAATATTCATAATATGAAACAAGTGGATCGAATACAAAATTAAGCAATCCAATCCATTAAAAATTCGAATTCGAACTTTAATATTTTTTTTGTTAAATTAATGCTCTAATATATAATATTAATAAAAAATTTAAAATAAATTCTATATATATATATATATTACTAGTGTAAACTCCGTGCTATGCACGGTATATTCACTTAACTAATAAATTAAAAAAATATAAATATGTGATTAATTTTTTGTGATTTCATAGATAAATTATTACAATTTTTCATATTCTATAAAAAATATTTTCATTTTTAAAAGAAAATATTATTTTAAATAGTTAAGTAGTAATATTTAATAATATTCATTAAAATAAAAATGCTATAATACTTTAAATAAAATTATTAATGTGAAGAGAGCAACATACATAACATATGAGGGAATATATATATATATATATATTTATATACCAACACCTTATCCACTTCAAACTTTATCTTGTAGAGGATCAACGACTTTGATTTCAAGTCATGATCTAATTCATTTGGGTCAAGTAGTTCCACATAAAAAATACAAATCTACACTATTTCAAAATATCTTTTAGTAATAAAATTATTTTGGTCCACAATACTAAGATTCTTTATTAGTTTGAATATTCTGTATTAAATCAAGAAGCAGTTCAAAAATATATAAAATATTGTCTAAGAAATTCTTGTTGCATACAAAAAAAAAATTATAAATAGGGATAAAACTACAAAAAGTATGTAACACATTAAAATAGAATATTTATAAAGAAACTTGGGTTATTTAATTAACCAAATAAAAAGGATTTGTAATGAATAAATAAAACTAAATTAATTAATGAAAATGAAAAAACAAATTAAAAAGTAGTCCTTAAAACCAAGTAAATATGAAAAGTGAAAAATTGGTGCATATATATATGTATATGTATATGTATTATAAATACATTATTTACACAAAGGTAACTTGAAAAAATTGAATTAATTTGATAAAAAAAAATATGAATAAAAATCACAACAAAATAATGCAAGTGAAAATAATAATAATAATTTCCAAAATTAGAATTAAAAGATACCTTTCAAACATGATATTTATGGTCCAAAATAGAGAAAAGAAAAATACATATGAACTTAGAGAATATTGAATAAAAATATTAACCAAACAAAAAGGAATTATAATAAAATACAAACTAAACCAAATTATTATAATTGACAAAAGAAAGAAAGAAAAAAAGAAAAAGAGCAAAATTGACAACTTAAAGAAATGCCTTATACATCCTGGTAAAGATTCAAAACCTCAAATGACAAAAGCGGGTGTGAAAATAAAGGAAAAACAGAAGTAAGGTGGTCTGCAATTAATTGAAGAAAAAAAATACTTTCTAGTCTTCTAGGTTTATCATTGTCAACTATAAATCATCTATTTACAATTCTGCTGTAATATCTTTTATTATTAGCAAAACATTTATCACACACACACAAAGAAGAAAGAAAGAAAGAAAAACAAAGATTTAAATGATAATTGAGCAACAAATACATCTATATATGATGCTATGCTTCTCATACGTATATTGAAAATGAATCAATATAAAGATGAAAAAAAATATATGAATGTTGATAGAATGTAATGAAAGTTCACTTGAAAATTTAGAATTAAAGAATTATCTTGAAGAAGAAGGAGAAGAAGAAGAAGGGGAAGAGTGGAAGTAGAAATAAATAAGTTGTGATTTGTTTAATGGAATGGAATTTATAGAGTAACTTTTTTGTAGGAGTCCTTAATTTGGTGCTCATAAAACACCTTTTGAATTTTAAATTTATTTGCTGAAAGAAAATCAGAGATAAGATATGATCATATCGGTTAGGATAATAATCAACAATTAATAAAAAAAATAGAATTTAATTAAAAAACACAAAATTCTAAAAATTTGCCACTTGGCCAAAATTGCAATCAAAATTGCATAATTGTAGGTCCCACACCGTTGTGTTATATATAATAGTATAGATATTGACATAATATCTATATTAATGTTTATGTTATGCTATTAATATTAAATCTTTAGCCTAAAAAATAAGATGAATACTAATAAAATGTTAAATATAATAATATGCAGTGGTTCATCTATGCATTAATATAATGTGAAATAAGAATCAAGTATTTAAATATTTAACTTTTGAACTAGTATATAATAAAAAATTATCAAAAACTCAAATATAATGTAAATTTACTTTATAAATATAATATTTTTATACAATCCAAAAGAAAAAAAACTAAATTGGGTCAAAAAACTTTATCGAATTTTGGATATCTATCGGATGAGGATATGATACTGACTAACAAAAATCTTATAGAATATCATATTGGATTTTGATAATCAAATTTGAATTCGAATACGACTGATCGAATTCAAATTTAACCCGTTGACAACTCTAATAGTGAGTTTTTGAGGCTCAATATCATATCTAAAAAGTAAATTTTTACGCCTAAGTGCATTTTCCTTATATTTTTATTAGTTTGGATTGACCCAAGCGAATTAAGTAGAAATTAAATGGAAAAGTGGTAATAGTAAAGACGAACAAGTTTGTAGGGTCAAGATCTCTCAAGTCTTTAGGATTAAGATATGGAGAGAGGACGTGAAGTTTGGGTTGAACAATATTATGTAGGGTTGTTAATGGGTCAAATTCAGATAAAATCATACTAGATTTAAGTTTGAATTCGATAATAATATGTCATATTTGAATTTGACGCAAAATTCTCTAGGATCTGTGATTTATATAACAAATATTCGAATCTAAATAAAATTGAAATTCGAGAAAAATCCAAACCCAAATTCGAATGCTTCCAAAATTATCATATATTTATTATTTTTCTAGAAATTTAATAGAATCCAAATCCAAAACATTCATCCTTTAAAAAAAATATACATAATAGAGTGATGAATAAATTTTTAAGGGCCTATTCTTCTATGTTTTGCCCACTTTCTAGAAAATTTTTTGGGGGAATGAATTTTTGGGAGAAAATTTAGAAAATGTGCCAAGTGTTTCTTTTTGTTTTGGGAAAATATGAAAAATGATTTGAGAATGAGTTATTTGTTCCTTTATGTTTTGGAGAAAGACAAACTTTACTGTATGTATCAAATCAGTTGCTTTTTTGTTGGGTTTGTAAGGTGAAAATAATTTTTTTAAGTATTATGTGTATGTACATTTATAGTTGGATGATGTGTGCGTATGTATGTGTGTGTTTATATATATTTGTAATGATGGAAATATGAGTGTAATTAATTTAATTGGTTACTTATTTTAAAATTTATATTTTTATAAATTTAACATTAGTAAATGATGCATTATTTGGAATAAAAAATATATTAATAAATATTAATTATTCATGAAATTATCATTATGTCTTAATTATAAAAAATCAGCTTGTATCATAATTATATTATAATTGTTAATATTGACTTATAAAAAAAATTAATTACTATACATTAATTATAAACTACTTACTATTTATTAATTAAAATATAATTATTTAACTATTTATAACTTACAATTTTATGTATAAATAAAACTTAGCTATTTATTTTAATAAAATAACTTTTTAATAATTTATATATAAGACTTAATAACGATTCATCAAATTAAAAAAATAAATAAACATAATATTTAATTATACGTAAAATATGAAACATAATTAATATATAAATAACAAGTTATTTAAATAAATTAATTTAATTAGTTATTTAATTACTTTAACTCATTATTTAATTAATACATTATTTAGTAAATAAATTACTTAGTAATAATCAAATAATTTTACTTAAATTAATTAATTCTCTCAACAATTACTTTAAGCATATCAATATTAATTTATAAACTTAATAGATTATTAAATAAATATCACCCTACAATCAAATTGTTCATTGTAAGTTTAAATTAATGTGAAGATTAATATTTAATGAAGAATATTTTTTGAAGAAGATTAATTTATTTATTATATTAAATTAAAACATCTTTAGTTATTTATTAAATGAATAAATGTAATAGCTCATTAATAAATTAAATATTAAATATAACTAATACATTATTTAAATAATAAGTAAATTTAATTAATTTAATATGTATTAATCAAGAATATCTTTTGAAGAAGATTAATTTATTTATTATATTAAATTAAAACATCTTTAGTTATTTATTAAATGAATAAATGTAATATTTCATTAATACATTAAATATTAAATATAACTAATACATTATTTAAATAATAAGTAAATTTAATTAATTTAATATTATTCAATAAATGAATTGTTTAGTAATAACATAAATAATATTTAATTAAATTTAATTCATTTTTTTGATAATTAGTTTAATTAAATTTGTAAACATAAGTTTTAAATTTTTTAAGAGGAGCTTATTGATAAATCCCCAAACTCACTTTTAGTTTTGTGATCAGTCCCCACCCACCCTTTTCTTAATTTTAACTCCCCAATTCAAAATTCAATTTTGAGTTCACTTCCCACCCACTTAAAATGACTGAAATGACCTTTTTTTCCCTTATTTCCTGAACCTTGTAGTCCCATTTCTCTCTGTATCTGTTTCGCGTCTGTTTTCTGTTCAGTTTCCCACCATGGAAGAAGCTTCTTTCTCCTTTTTTTTTTTTCCCTATAATTGACTACAACATACTAGCAAGAAGTAGGGTTACTTTATCTCCATTTATCGCCGCTTTATTTTGAGGTGGAGTATATTAATTGCGCGTGGAATAAGGTAAGAATTCGTGAATTTGAGCATAATAAGAATGTCTTCGAGTGGCCCAGATGCTAAAACTCAGCTATTAGGAAATTGTATGTACAATGGAGAACTCTATAGTCTGTCAATTTATGAAATTATAAGTTTGATAGAATTATTATTTCATATTGGGAAAAATGGCCTGAAATTAGTTTTGAGCTCAATAAATTGCAATATTTCGCTCCACGTCAGAAAATATATGTCATTTTGGAAACTGGTAATGATGTTTTGAATATGATTCGATTGCATATTTTGCTTAAAATGGGTATCCTTGATATGATGGTTGTCTGAAAAAATGAACCGGAAAGATGTGGAAGGGAAATCTGCTATATGTATTGGTAAGTTTCCTCATATTTTCATTGTATTAATTCTTCGTTATACTTCCGATTTGTTTCAATTAGTACCTAACTGTTATATGTTCTTCTTCCTTAATAGGATACTTTATTTATACATTATCATACTTAGTAGTTCACTAATTAATACTAGATTAGTGCAATTTAGTACTTCCACTCTGATACTCCAATACTTCTACTCAATCTGCACATTAGTAGTTGTAGGAGTTTTGAGCTAATAGATCATAATAAATTGTGTGTTATGGAATTACATAGTTAGATTTACATCAGTTGTGTATGTTGAAGAACAAGATGAAAGAACACATTGCAAAATGATACAATATTTTGGAAGCAAGCTTGTGCTTCTATTGAGTAAAAGTCACTTTCTTATCGTTTAGTCCAAATTGATATAGCGACAAATTTGTTTACTATTTTATTGTATATTTATACTGGTATTACCATTTGTCATTACTTATTAAATAGTACTTTGATTGATTTTATTTCTCTTAAATTGGGAAAAAGAGCATGCAAAGAAGACAAAGATTTAAAAGAAGATGAATTATGAATAGACAATGTACACGTGCTTATGGTAGCTGCTAAGTTTGTCCTTATCTGGAGGACATGTTAAGTTGTAGCATTTGTACTATATTGTATTTTAATCAGAGAATTCTTATAGAATTATCATTTCAATGTGAAAGAAATCATGAGCGAGTATTCTTTTTAACTATTGGGAAGGTTTACATTGGAGTTATTATCAAGATTTATTTTTTATTTTATTAGAAAAGATACCCAATTTTAACAGTTATGTACTCCAGAACTACGTTTATGTGTTTAGTTTACCAATATTGTGTACTTATTTTTTGTGTTTATGTACTTGCTTTCCAAAGGCCGAGATGAGCCTCAATTTGATACTTAAAACAACATATAAGACACCCTAATGCAACAAAAGCGTGGTTTGTTGAAGAAATAGTTTGGATAGGCATATGTAGAAATGTTTTGGAACATAAACGCCTACATCTAACCAGTTGCGGGCTCATTTACAGTAGTGTGAAACCGCTCGTGTATAATACCAAAAATTCCTAATGCATTGATAATGATACGCCATGGTCTTATGATCACGCAATGGTCAGATTAAGATGAATTGAACTAGATCCCTTATGTGCTGAGAATGATACCGAAAATTCATGAAAAAATACCCATTATAGGCATTTATGTATTCCAAAACTACGTTTATGTACTTAATTTGCAAATATTATGTACTTATATTTCGTGTCTATGTACTTGCTTTTCAAATTCCATGATGAGGTTCAATTCGATGCGTGGAACAGAACATAAGTGACTCAAAAGCAACAAAATCATGGTTTGTTGAAGGAATGGTTTGGATATGCACATGTTGAAATGATTGGCAACTCAAACACACACTTTCAACCACTTGCACTCGTTTTTATAGTAGTGTGAAATCATTCATATATAGTACTGGAAATCCCTAATGGGATGATAAGATACGCCATGGTCTTATAATCACGCAATGGATAGATTAGGCCGATTGAACTAGATTCCTTATGTGATGAGAATGATAGTAAAAATTCGCAAAAAAGGACCCATTATAGGCATTTATGTACTCCAGAACAATATTTTATGCACTTAATTTGCAAATATTGTGTACTTATTTTTCGTGCTTATATATTTGCTTTCCAAAGGCCGAGATGAGGTTCAATTCAATGCGTGGAACAACACATAAGTGATCCCAAAGCAACAAAATCATGATTTGTTGAAGAAATGGTTTAGATATGCACATGTTGAAATGGTGGGCAACTCAGATACATATTCAACCACATGTGCTCTTATTTATAGTAGTATGAAATCGTTCATATATGGTACTAGAAATCCCTAATTTACTGATAATGATATGCTATGGTCTTATGATCACATAATGGCTAGATTAGACCGAATTGCACTAGATCCCTTATGGGCTAAGAATGATACCGAAAAGATACTGAAAAATCACAAAAACGTACCCATTATAGGCATTTATGTACTCCAGAACTATGTTTATATACTTAATTTGCAAATATTGTTTACTTATTTTTCGTGTTTATGTACTTGCTTTTCAAAGGCCTAAGATGAGGTTCAATTCAATGCGTGGAACAACACATAAGTGACCTAAAAGCAACATAACCATAGTTTGTTAAAGAAATAGTTTAGATATACACATGTTGAAATGGTTGGCAACCCAAACACACACATTCAACCAGTTAATTATAGTAGTGTGAAATCGTTCATATATGGTAATGGAAATCCCAAATGTGCTGATAATGATACGCCATGGTCTTACGATCACGCAATAGCCAGATTAAGCTGAATTGAACCAAATCCCTTATGGGCTGAGAATGATACCGAAAATTCGCAAAAAAGTACCCACCATAGGTGTTTATGTACTCCAGAACTATGCAAATATTTTTCATGTTTATGTACTTGTTTTTCAAGGGCCGAGATGAGATTCAATTCAATGCATGGAACATCACATAAGTGACCCAAAAACAACAAAACCATGGTTTGTTGAAGAAATGGTTTAGATATGCACATGTTGAAATGGTTGGCAACTCAAGCACACACATTTAACCACTTGCGCTCTTATTTATAGTAGTGTGAAATCATTCATATATGGTACTGAAAATCTCTAACGTGCTGATAATGATACGCCATAGTCATATGATTATGCAATGGCCAGATTAGGCAAATTGAATTGATCCCTTATATGCTGAGAATGATACCGAAAATTCGCAAAAAAGTACCCATTATATGCATTTGTGTATTCTAGAACTACGTTTATGTACTTAATTTGCAAATATTGTGTACTTATTTTTTGTGTTTATGTACTTGCTTTCAAAGGTTGAGATGAGGTTTAATTCAATGTGTGGAACAACACATAAGTGACCTAAAAGCAACAAAACCATAGTTTGTTAAAGAAATGGCTTAGATATGCACATGTTGAAATAGTTGGCAATTCAAACACACACATTCAACAAGTTATTTATAGTAGTGTGAAATCGTTCATATATGGTAATAGAAATCCCAAATGTGCTAATAATAATACAACATGGTTTTATGATCACGCAATAGCCAGATTGGGCTTAATTGAACCAGATCCCTTATGGGCTGAGAATGATACCGAAAATTTGCAAAAAAGTACCTATTATAGGCATTTATGTACTCCAGAACTACGTTTATGTACTTAATTTACAAATATTTTTTCATGTTTATGTACTTGCTTTTCAAAGATCGAGATGATGATCAATTCAATGCGTGGAACATCACATAAGTGACCCAAAAGCAGCAAAACCATGGTTTGTTGGAAATGATTTAGATATGCACATGTTGAAATGGTTAGGAACTCAAACACACACATTCAACCATTTGCGCTCTTATTTATAGTAATGTGAAATAATTCATATATGGTACTGAAAATCCCCACTGTGCTAATAATGATACACCATGATTTTATGATCACGCAATGGCCAGATAGGTTGAACCGAACTAGATCCCTTATGTGCTAAGAATAATACCAAAAATTCGCCAAAAAAGTACCCATTATCGGCATTTATGTACTCTAAAACTACGTTTATGTAGTTAATTTGCAAATATTGTGTACTTATTTTTCGTATTTATGTACTTTTCCAAATACCGAGATAAGGTTCAATTCAATGCGTCGAATAACACATAAGTGACCCAAAAGCAACAAACCAAAGTTTGTTAAAGAAATGATTTAGATATGCAGATGTTGAAATGGTTGGCAACTCAAACACACACATTCAACCAGTTATTTATAGTAGTGTGAAATCATTCATATATGGTACTGGAAATCCCAAATGTGCTGATAATGATACTTCATGATCTTATGATCACGCAATAGCTAGATAGGCTGAATTGAACCAAATCCCTTATGGGCTGAGAATGATACTGAAAATTCGCAAAAAAATACTCATTATAGGCATTTGTGTACTCCATAACTACGTTTATGTACTTAATTTGCAAATAGTTTGTCATGTTTATGTACTTGCTTTTCAAAGGCCGAGATAAGGTTCAATTCAATGCGTGGAACATCATATAAGTAACCCAAAAGCAATAAAACCATGGTTTGTTGAAGAAATGGTTTAGATATGCACATGCTGAAATGGTTGGCAACTCAAACACACACATGCAACCATTTGGGCTCTTATTTATAGTAATGTGAAATCGTTCATATATGGTACTTGAAATCCCTAATGTGTTGATAATGAAAGGCCATGGTTTTATGATCACGCAATAGCCAGATTAGGCTAAATTGAATTAGTTCCTTTATGTGCTGAGAATTATACCAAAAATTCACAAAAAAAAGCACCTATTAAAGGGATTTATGTACTCCAAAACTATGTTTATGTATTTAATCTGCAGATATTGTGTACTTATTTTTCGTGCTTATGTACTTGCTTTCCAAAGGCCAAGATAAGGTTCAATTCAATGCATGGAACAACACATAAGTACCCAAAAGCAAAAAAACCATGGTTTATTGAAGAAATTGTTTAGACATGTACATGTTGAAATAGTTGGCAACTCAAACACACATATTCAACCATTTGTGCTCTTATTTATAGTAGTGTGAAATCGTTCATATATGGTATTGAAAATCTCTAATGTGTCGATAATGATAAGCCATGGTCTTATGATCACTCAATAGCCAGAGTAGGTCGAATTGAAATATATCCCCTATCTGTTGAGAATGATACTGAAAATTCACAAAAAAAATACCCATTATAGGCATTTATGTACTCCAAAACTACATTTATGTACTTAATTTGCAAATATTGTGTACTTATTTTTTATGTTTATGTACTTGCTTTCCAAATGCTGAGATGAGGCTCAATTCGATGTGTGAAACAACAAATAAGACACCCTAACGTGACAAAATCTTGGTCTGCTGAAGAAATGGTCATGATAGTATGTGTTGAAATGGTTGGGAACTCAGACAGACATTCAACCACTTGCGCTCACTAGAAATCCCTAAGGTTCTAATAATTATACACTGTGGTCTTATGATCACACAATGTCTAGATTAATCTGAATTGAACTCGAACCTTTATGTGCTAAGAATGATACTGGAAATCAGCATCAAAGTACCCAGTATGGCCGTTATGTACTCCAGACCTGCATTTATGTACTTAGTTTGCAAATGTTGTGTACTTATTTTTCGTGTTTATGTACTTGTTTTTTCAAAGGTCGAGATGAGGCTCAATCCAATGCAAGGAGCAATACGTAAGTGACCCAAAAGCAACAAAACAATGGTTTGTTGAAGAAATTGTTTGGATATGCACATGTTGAAATGGTTGACAACTCAAACACACACTCAATCACTTGTGCGCTCATTTATAGTAGCGTGAAACCACTCGTGTATAATACCAAAAATCCCTAATTTGTTGATAATGATACACCATGGTCTTATGATTATGCAATGGCCAGATTAGGCCAAATTAAACGAGATCCCTTATGTGCTGAGAATGATACTAGAAAGCGGTGAAAAAGTACCAAGTTTTGGTAGTTATGTATTTCGTAACTACGTTTATGTACTTAATTTGTTAATGTTGTTTACTTATTTTTTATATTTATGTACTTGTTTTTCCAAAGGTCGCAATGAGGCTTAATTCGATGTATGCTTTTCCAAAACCATGGTTTGTTGAATATAATAGTACGTGTTTTATTAGTTGGGAACTCAAAACAGCCACGTCTGACTATTGGTGCTCTCATTCAAAGTGGTATAAACCATTGATGCATGAGGCAAATATATCCTCCTGATACCACCATGGAAAACTAGTGAACCTATCATGACTTTATGAGTCTTAAGACTAAGATGCCGGGATCTTACGATCATGCAGTAGTCAGATTAGACCGAATTGAACTCGATCCCTTATGTATTGAGAATGATATTAGAAATCAGATAAAAAGTATCCACATTTGGCACTTATGTACTCCATAACTGTGTTTACGTACTTAATTTGTTAATATTATGTACTTATTTTTTGTATTTATGTACTTGATTTTTCTACATTCATGTGTGTTGAGTTATATTACTCATGTACTTATTTTGAACTAACCTGTAACATATATATTTTTACCAGCATCTATTTATAAATAAATTTCTAAATTATACTATAAATTGTAAACACCATCCATTTCTAATCATCCAAAATATACAAATTATAAATATTATCCAGTAAGAATTCAGAAATACTGAAATAAAAAATAATAAAATAACAAAATAGTCAATTCATCCAGATAATAACCATTCAAACATCATTCTTCTCCCCTCGAATATATTAAACCATATTCATCAGTAAGAATTTTTACATCAATTTGTGCTCGATACGCATCCATAGAACATTCATTTGCATAATGCCAAAAATCCTTCGTGTTTTTTGCATAAAACTCAGCCCAAAGACATATATAAACTCCACAATCCAGGTCCCCATTTTGTTAGCGACTAAAACATATTTCTCAAGTTCTCTCAGAATTTCCTCCTACCAACAATTAATGTTAGAATTTGTTAAATCAAGTTATTTATAGTTGGAAATACAAAACAAACACTACATACCTACATTATGGAGTCAGACACCAAATATTGTGATCACATTTTTCTCTAAATGAAGGGCTGCACAAGATCTTCATGTAGCAATCAATTAAATCTGACCTAAACTCTTTTTTGAACAACATATTGCAAAAACACATATCCTCCAATTTGAACATGAGGCCCCTCCCAAACAGTAACACTATAATAATAAATTATCATGTTATTCAAATCATAAGATTACTATAAAAAGAATAATGTGCATATACTATAATTACTCCATTTTATCTCGTTGCAGATATGAGTCAATAATTTCGCTATTTTATCAGATATCTCGAACCGCCCTCTATAACTTATTTGTCCTTGAAATTGATTACAGAAGTCCTCACTATCTGATAAATTGGAGACTGCAGATTGAATCTCTATCAACTCAGTATTTTGGACATCCTTCATTTTCTCCTATAAAAAATGCAATACACATATCTAGTACTTCAGTCTGGCTATGTAGTATTTTTTTAATGCAATTCAATATTTGTCTCACTTATATCAAGTATAAAAAACTCCAAAATGCAATAGTTAAAACTTGTATGTACATACCTTCTCCTTCTTGCCACGATTCTTATAGGAGTAATTTGCTTTATTCTTGTCCTTCGGGGAGTGGAGCTAGGTGAAACAGTGTCTATTTCTTTTCTTTTTTGGGTCGTCTCACCTCGGCCTCACATACTTTTCATGATAGAAGTTATGGCCACTTCCAAGGGTAGAACATCCCTTATTTTAGGACTTTTAGGGTGAATTCCACCATCATCAGCTTCGTCTTACTCTTTTTCTTCCTCTTCTTTTCCCACTTCTTCTTTCTATTCTTTTTTCTCCTCTTACCCTTTTTGCTCTACCTCTTCTTCCTCCTCCTCTTCCTCATCCTCTTCCTCATCTTCTGGCCTTTTTTCTTTTAAGTTTCCTTTGCCTTTCTTCTTCTCAGCCTCAACTCCAATGGCAAGTCCTTTAAAAAGAAAAGTCTTTCTTTCAATAATTCTAACTCTTTTTCTTTCTCACTTAACATTCCTTACACGCCATACACATCAATAGTTGCTTCTCCATGATGTATTGGTAACAACAATTTCTCTTCATCGGGGAACGGATAAATATCCACAACATGTTCAAACATAACTATACAACTTAATTTTTAATTTTATATGTACATAAAACTATTATAAAAACAAAGATAAGGAATATAAGTTATTGCCATATTTTTAGAAACCATCTTGAATTTTTCGTCTGCATCAGCAACTTTCATGGGGATCGTACTCTTATACCATCGAAAGAATCGTGGAAATGAACGCAATCAATTTGTCATTCCCAAGTAAGGAATCCATTCATAAACCCAAGTCTGTCATTCAAAAGAAGAATTATGTTATAGTTACTCAGTAATAGGAATAAAAATATTAATAATAATAATGTCATTAACTTACCATTAGGCCAATATTGCATCCATCAAAGTGTTTCTTTTTTGGACCTTCCCTCATTCCACCTCCTAGATGCACTAAAATCTCATTATGCAAAAACTTAAATGCACCAACTCCCCATGCATAAAGGCCAATGGAAGATAAATCATCCACATACAGCAAAAGGAATCTAGACGTCGAATAGTTACTAGTTGGAAACAAAATACAATTGAAAATTAGTAGTATGTACATCCTAACAAAATCACCTATATCGTGATCACTATGTTTTTCTGTCAACTCATTCAATCTTTTACAAATCTCAACTCGAGTGACTTTCTTATTTTTTTCCTTCAAATAATCATTTAATAGTTTTTGACGCTATCTTTGCATCAAAATTCTTAGGTTGCCCTACATGCTGCAACCCCACAACAATAGAAAAGTCCTCGTAGTAAAAAGAAGCCTAATATTGTTACCAAAAATAAAAGAACAAGACCTAATATCAAATCTCCTTAAGAGAGCTTCAACTCTAATAACACTATTAGTACTCAATTTACTCAAATTTGTCACTTTAAGGTACGCAGAAAATGAGGTTCTCTTTAGTGCTTCAGTGTGTTTGAAGCTCATCTTACCGTCCAACTCTTTCTAAATATTTTTAAAGTAACTTGGAGTGCACCGAGAATATAGCTCAGCGTCTTTGTTACCTTTGGTAGTTTGGTGTGCACTTTCTCGAGTTTGAACCATTATTTATGCAGAAAAGAGAGACATACATAACTACATAAATACTACATTGGAGGTTTTGGAACAATAAGTCACAATTTAAATACTAAAAGTTTGCATTTTTGTACAAAAAAGACTTGCACAAAATACTGAATTTGAGGATTTGTGTACTACAACTCACAATTTAAAATTGAAAGTTTCAAGTTTTGTTTTAAAAAAAAATGCACAGCATACTAATTTGGAGGTTTTGTGTACTACAAAGTCAAGATTAAAATATTGAAAACTTGAATTTTGCTACCAAAAAAATTGGAACATAATACTGAATTGGAGATCTATACTACAAGTCACAATTTAGATACTGAAAATTTGAATTTTCATACCATATTATTTGAAAATAAATCTAATCATATTAATCATGAGTTTGTAGGAATGGATGCCCAAGAAATCCTTAAACATGATGTATGCACATCGTATATACCATAAATCAGATAATATCTCTAAAATTCAGTTGCAAACAACTAATATACACTATACTTTATATGAATTATATAATTACTCAATTTAGATAACTGATATTTGAAGCATACAATTCAAACAACAATTGAAATATAAATTGACATTATTCAAGTACCAAAAAACTTATATTAGGAATTTTTTTAATAAAAGAAAAGACCAACCGTGGTGAATTGAATATCAAAATCCTTCCTAAAATAATTCAAACAAACATCAAACAAGAAGCAAATAGAGTAATGTACTGCATTCTCTTCTATATTTCAATACAAAAATAACAAAATAGAAACTTACACAACTTACCTCATAGGCTATGCAATTGAGGAGTGAAAATAGAAACCCTTCTAGTTATGACCACAAAAATAATGGAGAAAAGTCAGTTCCCAAACAAGAAAGTAAAAGAGAAGAAGATTTCGTTTCAACACCACCGCGGAAATGGCAAGTAGAACATCGTTGCTACATTCGTCGGGTTTTCACAGACAAAGGGAATAGGAAGAGAAAAACATGAGGAAATGAGAAGAGAAAACGTGAGTTGTGGGGGAAGTTATGTGACTAACGATTTTGTTAGTGGGAAATTGGAGAGTTTTTGGTTATTTTCAATTTAAGTTATGGATTTTTTGTCTTTTTACTTCAAGTGGGGAGTGAACTCTAAACTAAAGTTTGAAGTGGGGAGTTAAAACTAAGGAAATGGTGGCTAGAGACTGATCCCTAAAATGTAAGTTAGTTTGGGGATTTTTGGCCAAATAATCGACTTTTTAACTAGTAAAATTTTAATATTTTTATATATGTGTATATATATATATGGTTGAGTGAAGTGAGAGAATGATAAATGAATGAGTGATGTAATAGGTGGAGTGAAAAAATGAGGGGTAGGTATGGTTTTTAGGGTGTAGAGGTTTTTTGGTAAATTGGAGGGTGGGGGGGTGGGAGGGGTGTTAGGGATAAAATTGAAGTCTTTTAGGAAAAAATTTGGGTAATGTACTTTCATTCTAAAAAAATTTTGAGAGTTGGGAAATATTTTTGAAAAACATAGGAGAACAAAGCCTAAGTCTATTAATCATTTAGAAGCAATAATAGAATATAATTTAATCACATTCATTTACCAGATGATTACACTTTAGGTTCTGTTACTAATCATAGTACTTATTTAGTATTATAAATACATAGTTATATTTGATTCTTCAATAAACTAATTATAGACTTAAAGTTATATAAAGAATAAAAAAACTCATTTTGATCATATTGAGATTTGTATTACATTCATGCTATATCATGACATTTTGATGCTCCTGCTCATTATACTTCCTGTATCATTTTCTATTATAAAAATAGAGAAGCATGTGATGTAATTATGATGTACATAAGCTCAAAATCTAATAATTTATATGAAAAACACTTGATTTGATAGATTGTAAATGAGCTCATTACTTCTTTCATCCAAAAATCCACTTTAGCATTGATATTAAGTCCATATGTGTACATATGTATAATAATATTTATATATATGTATAATACTATATATATTCAAATTCGGATTGTTAATGAATCGGATTAAGCCAAATCCATATTCATTCCATTTGTTTCGGATTAGGAATTTTTTTAATCAGATCATATCCGTCGAATCTTTTTTCGATTAAATATCATAAATAATCAAGTTGAATTCAAATAAGATTCAAATTAAAATCAACTCTATTGATAGCTCGAATTAAAATCTGCTCTATTGATAGCCCTAATATAATGTATAATGATTGTAAAACTTTTCATAATTTTTCATAGTTTGTTTATTGTATCTAACAATTATTTGTAATTGTTGTCATAATTTCTAATTTTTTTCATATTTTTGATTTATTCATTTCAATAGATTTGTCAATAGATAAGGTATTACCTTACCCAAGCCCATACCTTAATAATTAAACCATATACTTTTCCTATCCTATTTAACCCACAAATCCAATTAAACCCATTCTCTATAATATCCAATAATTAATAGACCCTATACTCTATTCTACAATATAAAATCCAAGACTGATTAAGTCTATTAGTGGGTATAACTTATTAGACCTAGCTTTCTGGTTACATTTTGACTGACAAATTTTTTCATATTTTCCAAACTTTCGTATTATTAGTCAAAATGCTAAAACTATTTAGTATGAGAATTTAAAGTAACTTACTAATCTATTGGCCTTTTTTTTTTACTTATATTAGAAAGGCCAACTCAATTTTTTTGTAAACTAAACAAAAAAAAAGAAAAGAAAATTCCAACTTTACTTTATTAGATACATTTAATTGTTTAGGGGCCGTTTGGATTTGTTTTTTTGGAGGCCTTTTCATTTTCTGGTGAAAAGTTAGTTATAAATATTTTTTTGAAAATAAAACGTTGTTTGAAGGTTTTGTTTAAAAGTAATGATTATGTAGGTTTGAAAATAAGTTGTATTTGAAAAATATAGTGTTTTGTATTAAAAGTCATGCAAATGTGAGTATGGCAAAATAAAAAGTGACAATGAAGAGAGAGTGTATAGTTTGTTTGGGAAAATGTGCTGAAAATGAAAACGTTTGTGAAAATAGATAAAAAGTTGATACTTTTCTATTTTTATTTTTAGGAGAAAATGAAGAGGGACTTTGAAAACAAAACCAAACAGACACTTAGTTTCCTAAAATTATGTCTAACCATGTTAGCCATTACATACCTTCGAACACAAGAAAACATTCATTGTCATATTAGCATTTAGTTTCCTTATCACTCATTATTATATTTCATCATATACCCAAATTTTATAAGGAACACAGATATGGTAAGTCAGCTTATTATATTCGATCAGATTTTGACAATTATGGCAACTCAGCCTATATAGCTATCCTATAAGAACAACGTTTATGGTAAGTGGTAACTCTTTAGCCGATATATATATACACACACACATGACATAACGCAAAACCACATATAATTCTACAATTCCGTCTTACTAGAAAAATTCATCAAAAATATCATGACTCAGCATCTTCATCAACTTAACTTCGCCGATGCATCTACTGGAGTTCGAAGCGCCACTCGCATTCAGTTGGAGCAACGCATTGAATTGGCTTATGGAAATAATATTAGAACGGTGGATGATCTAATTCCTTTCCTCAATAGTGTGAAAGATAAACATATTCTCCCTCAGTTGAAGAAAGAGAGGGGCTTCTCCAGACAATTTGAAGAGCTGATATACAAATGCTTGCAACCTAATATTGAAGCGTGGACTATAACAAAGCAACCTCTGCAAATGCAAATTTTCAGAATAGTAAGAGAGGTATTGGTTACCTGCAAGATCTGACCAAGCTTCATGATAGTCTACTGGGGAATTTGGGATTTTTTTTTCCCCCCACTTCCAATGGCTTCTAGGAGAAGTCCATTCTAGAAGAAGAAATACTTTGATGTACTTTTTGCATGCTAAACAATAAGAAAGAAGAAGAGAGTTGTACTCTTAATGCAATCTTGCTTCTTGACATATAAGTGTACTTCCTTTTACTAATAAAACCATGCAAACACATTTTTTTCCCTCAAAATTTGTGCTACAAAACTAGTTTAATTGTCTTAACTAGCAGAAACCCAATGCAAAATGTTCTGACTTTTTTAGGTCAAGCCATTTTCTCTATGTCTACTTTTCTGCTGCATGTATAGCTTCTGTATTTTTCTTTTCTTTTCTTTTTTTAAATTTTGATTAATGCAATTATAGCTTCTGATCATGCCAATTCTTGAAAGTAAAGTGAAAAACAAAAGGAAAAGAAAATTTCCTTTGATCTGTATTAGGGATGGCTCATTGTCCGTGCTAATAGATCTTCCAACAAGTGATGCACAACCTTATTTATTGTGTTTGTGTGTGTTGGACAAGTTTTTAGAGAGAGAGAAAGAGTTTAAATAGAGAAACTTTAGAGAATTTTCATTACTTGAACTCTTACTTGATTCTTGGATGATTTACAAATGAAGTTACCACCAATTAATACCATCCACCTTTCTAGTGGACAGTGGAAATTGATTCGATCCTACAATCAAGATTAAATCTCCAAAACATTCCCCAAATTAGATTTTTCTAGAAACTTAAGTTTCTGTACATCTCTACAACTACGTACAACTTTCTTAGAAGTCTCCAAGACATTCCTTAAACTCTATCGTCTTGGCTCTTCATACGATTTCTGCAGAGGCGTGACATATTACTTACTTTTCATTAATATTCATTTTTAAATAGTTTAGATTAATTGGATTTTAGTTCAATGTGAGGGCATGCTACGAAGGCCCAGGTTTAGGAAGCAGAGTTTCATAAATAATTTAATTCAACTATGACTAATGCTCAAGTCCAACTCGCAAGAAGATTATTCTCTTCCTAATTTCCTTTCCTAATCTTTTGGGCTAAACCACTTTTTTAGATTACTGGGCCCAATTCAAATTGACATACCAAAACCTTTAATCCAAATCAAATAACTCAAACCCAAACAAACAAGATTTTGTACTACTTCATTACATACCTAACAATTGGTGTTGGAGCTTGATTGGCATGTCAAGTTGAGATTTAATTTTGGAATGAGTAGCATGCCACTAACAAATCGTTTTACAGTTCAATGAATTGATGACAAAGAGAATTTCATTCTTCAACAAAAAATGGTGAATGATCTCCTAATTTAACAAGATCAGATAGTAACGTTGAAGGGAGGGGAGACAAAATCAATAAATATAAAGAGTTCTAGTTAGAAAATTTGTTATTGTATTTTCTCAGCACAAATCGACTTTATACTATGGATTATTATATTGTGCATGATAATTCAAAAGATTTATCACAAATAATTGGATCAGTTATATTTCAAAAGGGGTTTTCCTAAGATTGCTTTTAAAACGGCAATTAAATAGACTAAAATGCAAGAATGCAACAATCTCGTAAATCCAATTAAAGTTGAGGAATTCATCACTCAATAAGGCATGAGGCATGAAAACCTGTTAACATAATATATTAATTTATGAAGCTATCACATCATGCACTTTTGTGATTATTTTTAAGTTGGGGCGGCTATCTTATTCCTTTAGAACAAGTTGAAATCATTGACATTATTGACGTACAAAAAGCACAAAATTAAAGTTTATCAGGCCCATTCTAGTTTATAAGCTCTTTTTAAAAAAGTGAGTTTTTAATTTATTTTTAAAATTTTAATAATTTTTTTTTAATTTTAATTATTTTAATTACAAAATTGTCATTACTATTTTATAAGCTTCAATGTCTTATTTTATCCAAATACTTTAAGAACTTATTTTAAATAAATTTTTTTTTATCATCTTATAAGTTTCAAATATATCTTATAAAATGTAGATACTTATAAGACGTTTTAAAAAAGTTTTAGTCCAATATCCACTTAATGCGAAGAAGAAAGATTGAATGGAAGGCCAACGATAACGGAAAGAAAGAAATTAAGCATAAAAATAATGAAATTCAAAACTCATTCTCGGGAAAAAAAAAAAATGATTTTTAAAATAGAATTTGTGACGTTAGGAAATCATGTGGGAATTATTCGAAAGAAACATGGGAATTATTAAAAATAACAATAATAATAAAAATGGACAATAAAACGGACACATTTTCGTCTTTTATCGTCTCCTTGTTTTACAGCTATAAATACGATATTACTACTTATTAATTAAAAAATAAAAAAAATCTACTATCTTAGATAACGTAATTCCATAATTGTGAATTACATATTTTATAATGTTAAAATAATATAGTTAAATATAATTAAATCTATTAATTAAAAATAAAATAAAATCCACAATAATGTATTTAATAGTTTACATAATGTGGAAAATCAAGAGTTCGAACCCTAAGAGACTCTTGATATGTGTGTATAAATAAATAAAATTAAATTTATTTATTAATCAAAATAAATAATTTAAAACAAAAATAAAATCTAGAATTTTTATCCTAACAATATAATTTTAATAATTTTAAATAAACATATTTTTTTAATTATTTTGAACAAAAATAATTTAATGATTTAAATAAGTAACATAAGTAAAAAAAATCAATTTAGGCTAATTTGATTAAAATTTAATAATTAATAATAATTAATTAATTAAATAAATAAAAAGATGTATATATATACATATTTATATCTTCTCCTCTCCCCACCCCGCCAACAAAAAATAAAAATAAAAATAAAACACTCCAACCAGCCCCCCAACCCCGGCCAGGTCATGGTCGGCCGCAGCCAATGACTAGATCTGGCCGTTGGCCAAGTCAGCCATGGCAGGTCGTAGCTGGTAGACAGATGTGGCCGTTGGCTGCTAGCCGATCTGCCATGTTCAATTGCAGCAGCGTACTAGTGATGGTAGTGGAGTGGGGTTGGGGAAGGGGGTGGGTTGTATGTATATATGTATTTATATTTTTATGATATTTATTTGATATATATACACATTTATATTGATATATAATATTTAAAAAATTTATATAGAGGATTTTGTGTCGTATATTTTTAAATTTATTATTATTATTTTAAATTTTTTAGTGAAGGTTGATTGGACATTTCAAATTTTGTGGGATTTTTATAAATAAACAAAATTTTGAAGTTGTTGGGTAGTTTATTTTTTTATTTTTTTCTTTCTATTTAACAGTTTTGCTGAAACACTAACGAACATTGAGGTGTTGTCCCAAATGCGCTAAAAAAATTAGAATTTTGGTCCTATAAGTATTAACATAGGTACAAAAAGTGCAAACCCTCCTATCCAATAGGACCAAAAATACAAGTTTTTCATTTTTTTAATATAAGAATTTATTTTAAGGGTTCTTTTTAGAAGTAATAAGTGCCAAATTCTTGCATCCATTGTTAATGCTGCTGCGGGCCCATTATATCTGTCTATATTTTCTTGAGGTTGGCCCAAATCCATGACCCCACTCCCAACACGACGTCGTCAACATTCCATCTGATTTGGAGGTCTGACCAAATTTCATGGTATGATTCTCTTTGATAATTTAAGTGGGCCTTTGAAGAGAGGCAGTGGCCTTATGGGTACTATTTTACAGCCCGTTTGGTTTCATTTTCAAGCCCTCTTTTTACTTTTTTATGGGAATGAAAATTGAAAACAAACATTTTCTCATAACTTTTAATAGAAAAAGTAAACCTAAACCTTCCCAAAACCCATTTCCGTCTATTATGAGCTTTTGAGGGTCAATATCATATCTAAAACGTAATTTTTTAGGCCCAAGTTCATTTTCTTTTTAGTGTTATTTGTTTGTTGGACTAATCCAACCGAATTAAGTAGAAATTAAATGGAAAAGTGGTAATAGTAAAGAAGAACAAGTTTGTGGGGTCTTAAGTCTTTAGGATTTAGATATGGGGAGAGAACGTAAAGTTTGGCTTGAACTATGTTATGTGTAGTGATTTGAAAATTTTCATAGTTTGTTTATCATATCTAATAAATGTTTGCAATTGTTGCCATAATTTCTAATTTTTTTCATATTTTTTATTTATTAATTTTAATAAGTCTGACAATAAATAAAGTATTATCTTACCCAAACTCATATCCTAATAATTAGGCTCTATACTTATGCTATCTTATTTAATTCATAAATTCAATTAGACTCATATCTTATAATAATCAAATAACAAACCATATACTATATTCTATAATATCAGATTCAGAATCGATTACGTCTGTGAATGGGCATAACTTATTAGACACAATATTTCGGTTGCATTTTGATTGACAAACTTTCATATTTTCCAAACTTTCGTATTATTAGTCAAAATGCTAAAATTATTTATTATGAAAGTTTAGAGTAATTTATTAATGTATTGGCTAAATTTTTTCCACTTATATTAGAAAAGTTAACTCAAGTTTATGAAACCTAAACAAAAAGAGAAAAAAGAAAGTTCCAACTTTACTTTATTGTATACATTTAATTGTTTGGTTTCCTAAAATTGTGTCTAATCGTGTTAGCTGTTACACACCTTTGAACACAAGAAGACATTCACTATTGTATCAGCATTTAGTTTCCTAAATCATTCATTATTATATTTCATCATATACCCAAACACAAATATGGTAACTCAACTTATTACATCTAATTAGGTTTTAACAATTATGGTAACTCAGCCTATGTATAAATTCTCTAAGATTTATGATTATTATTTTGGATATTTTGGACATAAAAAATTATTATTTCGAGAAGTTTTAAACAATTCTTGAAAAAAAATGTTTTTTTTCGACATGAAAATATATTTCTTTAAGGAGGTTTTAATAATTTTTTTAAATAATTGCATTAGGAAAATTTTAAAACCTAAGTTAATTCATAAAGAAATAATTTAATAAAATTACCTTATAGTTCACTAGAAAAATACAAAGTTAGTTCTAAATATAATGACAAAATTTAGAGAAAATCATTAGAAACCCCTTAAAATAAATTTTTGATTGAAATTTTCATAAAATTATTTTATTAAAGAAACTCCTCCTATAAATTTTTATTCCATGTGGCCCAACTATTAACACTTACTTTAACTTTGGATGAAATTACCTTTGTTTTTCTACTTTAAGATTTTTTATTAATATTTAATTTTAAAAAATAATTTTTTAGCTATATTTACTTATTTATACTATAAAACTTTATAAAATTATTTTATAAATTTTAAAATTTAATATTTTTGTTTAAGTTACTTTATTCTAAAATCAAAGTTTTCTTTATTATAATCTATTAAATTTTTTTATTTATTAAAATACTTTTTATATAATATTGTACCAAACTTTGTTATATCTTAAATTGATTATATGTTAAAGTGAAATGATACAAAATTATAAGTTTTTATAAAATAAAATATTAATAAAAAATATAAATTATAAATAATTAGTGTAAACAAAATTAGTGATGAGAAAAAAATTCTCACTAGGGTTCTTGACGAATCGAATCGAATCGAACTGAATATATGAGAATTCAAATTTGATTTGATTCATTTTACTCGTATTTGTATTCAAATTCAATTTGAATAATTATTTGATATATTCAAATTCAATTCGAATGATCGAATAACTCAATTATTTACTTGAGTTTTGAATTATTTATTGATTTTTCACCTTTTATTATAGTCACGAAATAAGAATACTTAATTTGCCCAAAAAGCAAATATCAAATACATGCAATAGTTGACATAATATTCAATGGCTTTATTACTATAACTCATAAGAAATTTAGGTTTTGAGAAATAAAAAATATTAACATATAATAATATATGTTCAAATATTTTATCGAATATCAAACTCGAATATTATTGGACTCAATTTGGATTAGATTATACATCGAATCTTATACTAGACTTGAATTTAGGGGTGTAAATGAGATGAAACTATTTACAAACGGTTTGGGCTCGGCTCGATGAAAGTTCATATTTGGCTCGATCTTTTCGAACCCGAGCTTGTCAATCAAACAAGCAGAGTCGAACTCAATAATATTCGGTTTGAAAAGCTCATGAGTCTAGACGATCTTTTTGTTATATATATATATATACATAATTATAATTATAATATAGGGCCATGTAATAATAATAATAATAATTATTATTATTATTATTCAATTTTTTTATTTTTAGGAAGGTATATAACAAAATTATTTAAAAAATTTATAATTATAAATTTTGTTTTGAGTCAAAATGAGCTCGAGTTAATTCAAACCCATACGAGTTCAAGCTTGAGCTCATTCGATTTTAATGAATCAACCTTTATTGCTTCTTTATAACAAGTTTTATCAAGTCAAGTTTGATAAGGCTAGTTGAGCCTTTGTCTATTCCAAAGAGTCAAGCTTGATCTTGGCCGTTTAAGCTCGATCAAACTCAGCTCGAGTTTAAGTTTGTGAATTAATAGGTGAATCGAGCTTAAGCCTACTAGATTCGTGCTCGGCTTGACTCATTTACACCCCTACTCGAATTCAAATTCGTTAAATTTTGAATTCGAATTCAAATATCAAATTATTTGATAAAGATTTGATTCGCTAATAGCCATAATTCTCTCAAAATAACAAATTAAATATTTTGCAAAGTGTCTCCAATTTTTTCCCTCCAAAATTTCTATTCTTTTCTTTCTTCTTTCTTTTTTCTTTTTTTTGCCCTTTTCGTTTGCCTCCAAATTTTTTGACAACAAAATTTTTTCTCCATAAATATTATTAATATTAATTAAAAAATTTCTAAAAACAAATTTCTCACTCTGTTTCTTAAAAATATTAGCCAGAAGGGTCATTTCTCTTCCTTTCTCCCCCGCGTGACCGCATCCTTTCCCCCATTTCCCTCTCAAAAAATTAGTCAAGAAGTTGGTGTTTAGAGTATAATGAAGACTTGCACAGAGAAAATCAGAGTATAATCGAGAAGAATCCAGGAAGAATTAGGGTATAATCGTCTAGAAAAGTTAGCTTTCTCGTTGGTTTTTCTTCGCAATTTTGTGGATTTCGTTTTGTTATTGTAGTTAGGGAAATTGTTCTTGAGGATGCCTACCACTTGTTTGATGAAATGTGTGTACCCCCCCCCCCCCGGACTACTACCCTAAGTGCTTTTGCTGCCCTCTCTTGTTCATTCACATATTCTTTCTTTCTGATTTGATATTAAACTTTAGTTTTTTAAGTTTAAATGTCTGAGGGAGTTATTTATTTCATATTTGTTTGTTGTTTCTTTTCTTGAATTAAAAGTCTTTTTGTTGGATTGTTTAAAGTGTCTGGTGAGACAAAAATCGTGTTTCTGTTTGTGTATTTTTGGTATTCGTTTTAATTTTCTCTGTGGCCAGGGATTCAACTGGAAGTCAAGCAGCAAAGGAGGATGATACAACTCGCTTCTCAGTGTTGTACCTGACATAGCCAGTGGTGGAGTAACTCATGTTTGGCTGCCTCCACCTTCACACTCTGTTGCACCCCAAGGTGGATCTTTTGCACTCAGCAGCTTGTATTTTTCTTGTTAATTAATTTTGATCACCAAAAATCATTTTTTTTTGTTTTCATTAGCTGTTTGCTAGTTGCATTAGGACATAAACATTGAGTTTATGACTCAGTACGTCTGATGATTAATGAAATGAATAATTGAGGGCTGCTTTTCTGTGGAGTTTCTGCTGCTGAAACCCAGCACAATAGAGCGATTTTTTAGTGGAAGACTTCAGCCCGTTTGGTTTTATTTCCAAAAGCCATTTTTAAAAGTTGAAAAGTTAGTTAAATATAAATTGAGATGTATTTGGATAAAATGTTAGAAAGTAATGATTATAATAGGTTGTAGGATTGAAAAATAGGTTAATTTATATTTTTTATGTTTAAAAAAATTTATTTTTTAAAATATATGTATATTTTATTAATTTAAAAATGATAGTGGGTAACTTTATGTCAAATCAAATTTGAATTTGATTGATGTGTAATAGGATGAAATGGTAGGTTTAGAAATGGGTTTTGGGAAGAAAATGTGTACTTTTTCCGAAAAAAGTTATGAGAAAGTGTGTGTTTTCAATTTTCATTCGCGCATGAAAATGAAAAGGGGCTTGGAAATGAAACCAAACACCCTGTTTGACTTTAAAGTTGTTTGAGGTTGCTTATGTGATAAAGAGATATAAAGAGTGTCCAAATTTACGATTGTCAATAACTATTGCTAATCAGGAATTGTAACTGTGTTTTTGTTCATCAAACATTAATGATTTCCATGCTCTCAATTCTCAGCACTGAAGGTGGAAGTGTTAAAGCAGAAGGAACTATATACTTGTCAAATATGCATGGTCTTTGTTGCAAACAAACCTGTTGGGAATCTTGCTGCCTTTGATTTGCCCCTGGTATGGATATCTGGTCCTAGTTTGCCTGATGTTCTCTCTTAAGTTATTTGTCACATTGATCCATGATTTGCTGCGATTTTAGTATTTTATGGTTGTTTTGCTTGCTGCTTTCGGCCACAAATCACATTCTTGACAATTAATGAGCCTGTTAGGTAATAAAAACATTATTCTCTCCATCTCCCAGCTTCCAAGGAAAGTGATTGTTATTCTCAGAATATGGATGAACTCAACTGGCCATATTTCAGGTTCAAATGAGGACTTGTATATCTGCTCTATGTTATTACAGTTGGTTTGGTTGGCTGGTTCTGGAATTTTGGCTGTGTTATTCACAATTTAAAATGTTGCACTCTTGGATCTTAATTACTTGGAATTTTGGGCTCAGGATATCTTCACTGGTTTCTTAGTCTGGTCTTTATATTTTAGCCACACTTAGTATTTTCTTCATATTTAAGCTACACTTTGTATTTGCCCTTGTAAAAAAAATAACCACACGTTTTATGTATAAAGATTAATACAGGAAATCTAATTTATGACTAGCATGTACATAAAATAACTTACTTCTAACCCACATATGACATACAGATGGATGGTTTAAGGTTCAAGAAAGAATGGAAATAGGTTGTAGATATTTCAAGAGAATGATACATTACAAAAGATAAGTTATAATAGCATTTAAATGATTAAAGATGAATAAGAGAGAAATAAATAAATAATTTTAGAAAAGGAAAGAAGATCATGATAAGTTTATAGTCAATATTTTAAAATTAAACTCTGAAGTGCAGCTTTGACCTTAACAAAAATGTGACCCTTTCAAGTAAGGGTGAATCAAGCAAGAAATTCATTTCTCCATCAAAATTTGGAGTGTTATGTATATATATATATATATATATATATTGAGATAAACACCAAGTATAAAAGAGCTTAGGCAATTGTTGCACAAACTCCAAACTCACAAATTTATATATGAGATTAAACCCACTTCTTCATGTCGTAAAGGGACTTGAACAAATTACCATATAAATTCTGGTATGACTAGCAAATATTTCTTTGCTTAACCTTGCTGCTGCATCATGCTTCTATTTCTTAAGCTGCTAGTGGCAGACACTGTATTAAACTTGACAAATCACATGAGGCACTCAATAGCATGCTTCAATAATAAACTTGTCTAGTCTTTGTTTCTTCCCTTTATCATCACTACTTGATTGCTAATCAGGACATTAATCCTAATTATATACATGTAATTAAAAATAAAAAAAATCTTTTTGTTGATTTAATTGTACTTTATTGCAAGTGATTTTCAGCTCAGTTTTCAGCAATACCATCATAGCAAATTGCAATTAGAAAGAATGACATTGAATTGATGACCACTATTTTTTTATTTATTTCTAATATATATATATATATATATATGTATTCCAAATTTTAAAGTAAAATTATGTTTTATTAATTACATATATCAAACAAAAAATGACCAAACTCGGTACCAACGGGTCAAAAAAATGTATGATGGGCATCATCATCATGGTACATCGGTATGTATTATTCTATCTGCAATGGGAGAATAATTAATCCTTTTTTCCTGCATTAATTACTTCAATTATTTTCTGACATATTAAAAAATTCGAATATTATAAAGAAATTGCAGGATCATGTGTGTTCATCTCAGCTAAACTAACTCTATTGTCTTTTTCTAGGTGGCCCCAGATATCGTCTTTCTTTCTCATTCTCTTAGTACTTACTCTGTGCAGCATTCTGATCAAATTCCTATTTAATCCAACTGTACTTTAATCCACTTGAAAATCAATACTATGTGCACTACGACCTCTAATGAGAATTCTCAGATTTTGGTGCATAACTCCTTGCATCTGCTGCCAGGTTTAGATTATGAGAATTTCAACTGCTGGACACAAAATCAAAATCATTTAGGAACCTGTTCTTTTTGTCAACACCATTACACAGGAGGTTGAAGCTGCTGCTGCTGCCTACAGTACTGCCTACATTCAAGAACTTTTTTTTAATTTTTTTTATTCAAGTATCTAGGCCCAATTTTGTGCATAATGGGCTAATTTGAACAGATTTTGCCTTTTTTTTTTGTTGGAAAAATACAGGTTTTGCTTTTGCTATGATGTAAGGGTTGCTTTTCATCCCTCTATCAAATTGACAAAAATACTAGCCTCTGTGTGAACAGAGGCCAGAGGCAAAAGGCCAAAGTTTGGCCCTTGTTAATATTTATATATTTATATATCTATTTATATGTTGTCCAAAACATAGAATTTTCAAAATATACCACATTCTAGTTTTATTTAGCTTGGATGGTGAATTCTTTTCTTTCAATCTTAATAAAAACTTTATGCATATAAATATAAAGAAAGATAGTTCCTTTTATTTTATTTCAAAGTCGACATATATAGAAATTTTACAAATTTTATTTAAATTTGAATGTTAAACTCTACATATATAAGAAAATACTACTTAATTCATTATTTACCTAATAATTATTAGATTATTATTTTCTTGCAGGATGACTACTAGAGGAAAGAGATCCATTGGGAGGTTTAAAGGTAGAGGTCGGGGACAAGGTGCATTTGGACGGCAGAGGTCGACTCCTTCAGAAGTTCCTCCCTCGGAGTTGGAGATGGAGATGTCGACGGAGGATAGTCCTGGTCAATATGGCGAAGATGTCCATGTTACTCAAATTCAAGAGAGAGAATCAAGTGAGGACCTAAGTACTTCCATGTCAAGAGTGAGTGGAGCTAGTCATGGGGATCATGTACCAAATAATCTCGACACCCGACCATGGATCCAACCTTATGGTAATAGGTATGGTTTTATTGATATTTATTGGAAAAAGTTGAATATCTGAGTGAAATTTACTTGATCTACGTTATCCGTAAATATATTATGTTCTCTTATATATATATGTACGTACTTAAATATAATAAATGTGTGTACTTTTGTGTTTACTTCTTCATTTTTGTGTTCTTGATTTTATAGCAGTGTGACTTCTTCAAATTTATATTTGATCATATAGTTACTTGTTAAATTCAAGTTGCAGCTTTTACCTTTTAGTATAATTTACTTGTGGGTTGAGTCCTTGAAGGTGAAGCCTTGAGTCCTTGAAGTTGAGGCCCATTTCTTCAAAACTCTATTTCTCTTCACCTATGAAATGGAACTCTTATCAAATCACAACAAGATAACTAGTAGATCACCAACTATATGCGCGTAATGGTTGATGAGTCTCAACTCTCAAGAGGCCTTATTGGAGGGAGCATATATATATATATATGTGTGTATTTGATTGTGTCATTTACACTATTAAAAAGATTAGAGCTAGAGAGATTATATTATATGCAAGTAAAATATGAAAACTGAAAGTGGATATAAATGTGGCTGTTAATGAAGCCTTTGGGGGTTTATGATTAGTTTACACTTTTAAATATTGTCTTCCAAGTGTTTGCTATTATCCTTACATTGAAGATTGGTCATTTTCATATGGTTTGAATTTGTTTACACTTTTTAATGCTTCGAGGCAATCAACAGTTTAAAGATGTTGTGTGCATGTTGATAGGATCTTGTTTATCTAGCCTCAACTCTCAAAAATTTCACAAGATATTGAGTTTCATGTATGAAGTATATATCTTGCTATAATGATTTAAGAATTATTTGTATCATTTATGCTTGTATTAAATTAATTTATATTCTAATATAGCATTATAATTACAAATTCTCTTTAAAAAATAAATATATAATTTATAAACTATTTCAAGATTTTGTATATGCCTCAATTTGCCATATGAATTTATTGTGATCTTTTTCTTTTCACTGAAGCTTATTGATTTTTTTTGTTTACTTTATAGATTTATTCCAGATATCACTTCTCGGAAAATAACAGAAATATTAAGACAACATTTTGGTGTTTGGCCTACTTGGAGTAAGGCTTCTCGGGAAAATAAAGAACTTCTATTTGTAAAATTTAGAGTGAGTTTCTTTTTCTTTATGTATTTTCTTTTGCATGTTAACTAAAAAGTAAATTGCTTTACTATTTTTTTTTCCATAAATGTGATAGGAGCAGTATAGGTGGTTGCCTGAGCATGAGGCAGGGATTAGAAACTCATGGGAGCACTGTCATAGGAATAATTTGAAAAACAATATTTATCATTTCAAAAAAATTGCAAAGAAGAAATCTAATAGTAATGATCCTAACGAATGGAAAAAATATAAACCGTCCTGTATGTCTACAGAAGATTGGGATTCCTTGTGTGATGGTTGGTTTAGTGAATCTAACTATAAAGAGAAATGCATCAAAGCTAGCCAAAATCGTTTGACTGAGAAAGAAGGGTCTATTGGTAAGCATGCTAGCGGTTCTATTTCATTTGAGGAGCATCGACGTAGGATGGAAAGAATATTTCTTAAGTTATTTTTATTTTAAACTATTATTTTTTTATTTTATATAATACTTCTCATTTGTATTTATAACTCATATATGTAGGAGATCGAGAAAGGTCGTCCGATAAACCAACTTGAGCTTCATGATCGAGTTCATAGAAGACAAAAGGGTGCGGGTGACTACGTGAATAACAAATCTAAGAAAGTTAAAGTAAGCTCTTTATATATTTTTTTTCCTCATGTAAAATGAAAAATTATTAGTGCTAGTTTAATGTTTAGTAATGTTACTTTCCATATATATAGGAAGCATATGAAGATAAATATTCTCAAACTCATGGCTCTAATTCAATTCCTAATGCAATGTTCGATACTAGTATGTGGGTTGAAGCATGTGGTGGTCCAAACAAGGGAAGAATATATGGGTTTGGGAATACTTTTCACACAAGAGAAATAGTAGGAGGTTCTAGTTCATCGCAATTTGGGGTGTTTGTAAACTCATTTTCAATTAATGAAGATGTTTTGCAAAGTGCTTTAAAGAAGCTTGTTGATGAACAATTGACACAAAAAAGAGAACAAATGGCAAAAGAAAGAGAAGCAGCATCTATTAGAGAGACTTCTTTAATTGAAGAAACACGAAGGATGTTTGAGGAGTTAAAAAAGAGGGAGGAGCAATTACTTGTAGATTCAAAGAAAAGGGAAGATGCTTTAATGGCAACTTTGACAAAGCTAATGGAAAAGATTGACAAAGCGGCAGATGGTGGAGGAAAGAAATAGGTTGTATATGAGATTATAGTATGGTGATTGGCACCAAGTCAAATGCTTCTTTCATGCTTGGTTTATGTTTTGGAACTTGTAGACTTATTATTTTTGTTATGGTTTAAATGTATGAGATATGGTATTAGATGCATTATCTTGTTAGAGAAAATTGTTTTGTAATGTGCTATTTTTTTTATTAAATTGATGCTATTGTAAACAGGTGAACAAATTATTTGAAAATGAATATAATATTTGCATTGTTTATATTGATATGTGATAGATTAGTGATTGAAAATTCCATCAACACATAATGATTGAATTTTCAGTAAGCATTAATGATTGAATTCAATTAGTAATTAGTGATTGAATTTTCAGTCACTAAATAGTGACATATCAATGACATAATGTGAAAAATACTCAACAATTAAAATGGTTAGTCACAGATAGTGATCGAATATTTAGTCACACTTTGTGACCAAGCATTTGGTCACAAATTGCCACAAATACTGACCGAATGCTCGATCACAAAGTGTGATTGAATATTCGGTCACATTTCGATCACTATTTGTGGCCGATTCAGAGGAAATTGGCTTAATAAGTAAAGTAGACTTGTGACCAAAAGTTAAAAGATTGTGATTGAATATTCGATCACTAATTTGTGACTAAAGTAAATTCAGTCACTAAAAAGATTAGTGACGAGGGTTTTTTTGACCACAAAATTTGATCACAAATCGGTCACAACATCTATCTAGGGACGGATTTTGCTTAATTAGTGATTGAATAATCAATCATTAAAGCCCTTTATTTTTGTAGTGACTTGGTGTTAATGGCCAATGTGCATAATAGCTTAAAGATTTCCCAACAAGACCTTTCATTAGTGGTAAAGCCACTGCAAACAATTTTTAATCATTGTGATAGCTAAATATCTATAGTGAAGTTTAAATAAAGGAATTCCTATGAGTAAAAAGAGAACTATATTTGAGATAGATACTAATAAGGTATCTCATGCAAGGAGGCAAGTTTGAGAAATTATAAAAGGGATAGGAGTGAAGTCCACAAATTAATCACCGACAATGGCAACCTAACTTTACTTATTGGAGATCTCCAATGGGTAAAAATAAGTTGTTTGAGTGATTGACAACACTTTGTAAATATTTTTATCCAATCTCAAGAAGTAACTAAGTGATGTACTACAACGAGAAAGGTTGAGCAATTGCTCTTAATGAGTTCATAGCCAATGACTAAGGTATTGTGCTGCATAATACCCTTGAAGAAATCACTTATGTGAGTGTGGTTGGGGGGCTGACCGCAACCTATGAGACTTGGACTTATCTCTACAACACTATTGAGACAAGATACTAGCATATGATCGTTAATGTGCTAACCCGATGGAACTTGAGAATCTCTCACTATATGTATAGCTTGCTAAAATTTGTAATAGAGAGTTCTAGTTTAAGACCTATGGTCACTATGAATTCTACAAATGAAAGCTTGCTAGCACTAAGTGAAAGTTCAAGTCAACAAGACACTTTCACCCATTGTATAGTAAAGAATCATCTTATTGTTGTTTTCTTTATTTTGACACATGTGGGAGATTGTTGGTTATAAATTAATTGTGTTTCTAAGCAAAAGAAAAATCAGAAAAGTTTAGAGGTTATTTATAAAAGTTACAAGTTTTCTTTTGAGAAAGTGTTTCTTTCAAATAGAATTGTAACTCTTTAAAGGGGTACGTACAATCCTATAAATATACTTCTTTGTTTTTTTCAAAAGAATATAGAGATAGAAAAGTCTAAAGGCGATGGTGGGAAAATTCAAGTTCATGGAGATTCTTGTTTGAGTGCACGTCAAGAATTTATGAAGGTTTATTGTATCTTGGGGGTAGATGTCGAATATTGTTTGCACCTCGGCAACGATAAATTCTACTCTAAGTGAGTGCAATTTTTTATGTGCCTTGAACCAAGTTTTGATTTCTATTCGTTCTTATACTTTATTTATTTTATTCTTTGATTTCTTTTGTGGAAAGAAGAGTGATTTGTGGGAAGTTATGGCAGATTTTATGACATATCTTTAGGGATTGATTTGCTGTAAATTATGGCTGATTTTTTGGGATTAGTCAACTATGTGAAATAGGGAAATTAGCTGTGTATCTTTTCCTTTTTTAGTTCTTTGTAGCTCCTATAAAATCATGTACTTGTACATCAGTTTTATATATGAAGAAAAGACATTTCTTTCTCTATATGGTATCAGAGCAGAAATTTCTTTCCTGACTCTGCAGTGCACCTTTTTTTTTTTCTCTGTATATTCCTGGACTTATTCCAAGGAAAGACCTAATCTGTCATTATGTCAGAAGTCACCTACGACATAGCCCCTTCTTCTTCTAGAGTGACTGAAAATCGTAGCCACCATAACTTTGAATCCTATTATGTCCAAATAACCACCATACGCCTTAATGGAGACAATTTTCTGCGCTGGTCTCAATCAGTTAGAATGTATATATGGGAGAGAGGAAAGATTGGGTAATTGACTGGTGATGTGAAGGCACCAGATGTGAAGGATCCATCTTTTGCCACTTTGGATGCAGAAAATTCCATGGTTATGGCATGGCTTGTCAATTCCATGGAAGAAGATATTGCTGCAAATTATATGTGTTATTCAACTGCCAAGGAACTATGGGATAACATAAGCCAAATGTATTCAGACCTTGGCCAGAAGAGTAACAAGACTGGAGACAAATTGCCCGTGCAAATGAGCTTATTTGGTCCCTTTTAGTAAAGAGTAGATTGATCAACTTTTAAAGTTGCTTAAAACTAATTCTCTATCTGGTATTCCTAGTGGTTCTCTGGCTCAAATAGGTAGAGAGTATAGTGTTTTTTCGTCCCATTCTGTTTCAACACCTTAGATCATTGATTCAGGTGCTTCAGACCACATGACAAATCATTGTCATTTTTTCCTTTCTTACTCACCTTGTTCTAATAATAAAATGGTTAGAATTGCAGATGGAAATTTCTCACCTATTGCAGGAAAAGGATATGTAAAAATCTCAAAAAACATAACCTTAAAATCTGTTCTACATGTTCCTAATCTTGCATGTAACCTATTATCAGCGCGTCAACTATCTACAGATTCTAACTGCCGTGTTGTTTTCTCTCATTCTTGTTGTGAATTCCAGGACTTGAGCACGGGGATGATGATTGGCAGTGCTAGAATGGTGGATGGTCTTTACTACTTTGATGACAACTTTCTCCAAAATAAACAAGCTCAAGGCTTTGGTACTAGTATGAGTTCTCTTTCTGTTAGTGAAAAAATTATGATTTGGCATCTTCGATTAGGACATCCTAGTTTTTCATATTTGAAATACTTGTATCCAGAATTATTTAAAGGTGTGGATTATTCCTCTTTTAAATGTGAAAGTTGTTTGTTATCCAAAAGCCATCGTTCTACTTATAATCCAAAACCATATTGTGCTTCAAAACCTTTCAATTTAATCCATAGTGATGTGTGGGGACCTTCAAGATTTACCACATACTTTGGAAAAAAGTGGTTTGTAACTTTTATAGATGATCATACTCATCTATGTTGGATATACTTGATGAATGATAAATCTAAAGTTGAAAGAATTTTTAAATATTTTTTTCATATGGTTGAAACTCAATTTCAAACTAAAATAAAGATTCTTCATTCTGATAATGGAAGAGAATACTTTAATCAGTTGTTAGGGAGTTTTTTAAAGGAGAAAGGGATCCAACACCAATCTACTTGTAGTGACACTCCTCAACAAAATGGGATTTCAGAAAGAAATAATAAGCACTTACTTGAAGTTGCTCATGCTATTATGTTTTCAATGAATATACCAAAATACTTATGGGGGGATGCAATTTTAACAGCATGCTACTTAATAAATAGGATGCCTACTCGTGTGTTAAAATATAAAACTCCTCTAGAGTGTTTTAAAAGGTATTTTCCTGAATGCAAACTTTTTTCTGATTTACCCTTAAAAATTTTCGGGTGCATTACCTTTGTCCACATTCCCAGCAGACTTCGTTCTAAACTTGATCCTAGAGCAGAAAAGTGTGTATTTGTTGGATATGCACCAAATAAAAAGGGGTATAAGTGTTATAATCCTGAAACAAAAAAGTTTTTTGTAAGTATGGATGTTTCCTTTGTTGAAAACCAGCCATATTTCAGAAAAAATAGTCTTTAGGGGAAGATAGGAAATGAAGATCAGTTTCGGGAAACTTCTATTCCTCTGCCTAACCTTTTTTTACCTCCATATACTGGTCAAGATACTAATAATCAACAAAAGGAAAGTACTAATCATCGTATGTCAAACATATAAGATTTACAAACAGAGGGAGAAATACTAGGACAGGAACACATTAAACCTACCTTAGAGCTTCGTGTTTATTCTAGGAGACATACTCATCAGAGTAAAGATATATCTACTACTCCAGCACAAGACTGATCACTATCTCCGGGCGATGGTTCATCCACCACTTCAGGTAATTCTGACACCACTACTTTGAATCCTACTATTGTTGATCTTGATGTTCCTATAGCACTTAGGAAAGGAGTCCGAACATGTACCAAACATCCTATTGCTAAATATGTGTCTTACCATCGTCTTTCTACTACTCATAAAGCTTTTACCTCAAATATCTCTAATCTGTTTATTCCAAGAACCATTTAGGAAGCCTTAGATAGTTCTAATTGAAAAAAAACAGTCTTAGAAGAGATGAACGCTTTGCAAAAGAATAAAACTTGGGAGATAGTTGATCTACCAAAGGAGAAAAAAGTGGTAGGATGTAAATGGGAGTTTACAGTTAAGTGTAAAGTTGATGGTGGCATAGAGAGGTATAAGGCACCGTTAGTGGCTAAAGGAATCACACAGACACATGGAAGTGATTACTTGGAGACTTTTGCCCCAGTTGCAAAAATTAATTCAATCCGTGTCCTACTCTCCTTGGCAGTTAATTTTGATTGGCCTTTACACCAGTTAGATGTAAAGAATGCATTTTTGAATGGGGAGTTAGAAGAGGAGGTCTTTATGAATCTACCACCAGGTTTTGAGAAGAGTCTTGGTGAAGAGAAGGTGTGCAGATTGAAAAAGTCTTTGTATGGACTTAAACAATCTTCTAGAGCATGGTTTGAGCATTTTGGAAAAGCTGTAAAGGCCCATGGATACGCACAAAGCCAAGCAGATCATACCATGTTCTATAAGCATTCTAAAGAGAAAAAATTGCTATTTTGATTGTTTATGTTGCTGATATTATAATAACAGATGATGATCTTGATGAGCTCAAAAGACTTAAGAAGGTTATTGCAGAGGACTTTGAGATTAAGGATTTAGGAGCCTTAAAATACTTCTTAGGAATGGAATTCGTGAGATCTAAAAGAGGTATCTTTGTGTCTCAAAGGAAGTATGTATTAGATCTTCTTAAAGAGACTAGTCTACTCGGATGCAAGGCTGCAGAAACACCTATTGATCCTAATGTGAAGCTCCAACATACTAAACCAGAAGAAGTTAAGAAAAGAGAACAAGTCCAAAGGTTGGTTGGGAGGCTAATTTATTTATCACATACTCGTCATGACATAGCTTTTGCAGTGAGCATGGTAAGCCAATTTATGCACTCTCCAAGCTCAGAACACTTTGAAGCTGTTTACAGAATTCTGAGATACTTAAAAGGTTCACCAGGGAAGGGCTTCCTATTTGAAAGGCATGGTCACCTACAAATTGAAGTGTATACAGATGCGGATTGGGCTGGAAGCACAATTGACAGAAGGTCAACATCGGGATATTGCACTTTTGTTGGAGGAAATCTTGTCACTTGGCGAAGCAAGAAACAAAATGTAGTGGCAAGAAGCAGTGCAGAAGTTGAATTTAGATTAGTTGCTCATGGAATTTGTGAATTGTTTTGGATCAAAAGGATTTAGATGAACTAAAGGTTAGAAGTAATTCTCCCATAAAAGTGTAATGCGATAATAAGGCTGCAATTTCAATAGCCCATAATCCTGTTCTCCATGACAGAACCAAATATGTCGAGGTAGACAAGCATTTCATCAAAGAAAAGATAGAGAGTAGACAGCTTTGCATGACTTATTTACCCACTGGCAAACAGGTTGCAGACGTTCTTACAAAAGGATTACCTAAAAAATAATTTGAGAAGCTGATTGGCAAGCTGGCAATGGAAGACATATTCAAACCAGCTTGAGGGGGAGTGTGGAAAGAAGAGTGATTTGTGGGAAATTATGGCAGATTTTATGACATATCTTTAGGGATTGATTTGCTGTAAATTATGGCTGATTTTTTGTGATTAGTCAATTATGTGAAATAGGGAAATTAGCTATATATCTTTTCCTTTTTTAGTTCTTTGTAGCTCCTATAAAATTATGTACTTGTACATCAGTTTTATATATGAAGAAAAGACATTTCTTTCTCTATATCTTTAATGTTTTAGTGTGTGTGCTTCAATCAATATTTTTCAACAGTTGAACATCACTTTATTCAAGAGAAAGTTCTTGATGGTACAATTAACTTAATGGAAGTGCATAGCAATGGCAATGTTGCAAACATATTTACCAAAGTACTTTCTACAGGATAATTTGACCTTCTTTGAGATAAGCTTGGAATGGTATCCACAAAAATCACTTTAAGGGGGAGCATTACAATATTAAAGTTGATTTTTTGTTTAAAGATATTAACTAGTTTTCTCTAGAATATCTTCTACAAGAGAAAGTCTAGAATAGCTTTAAGTATTTTTAGTTTTTCCTTAAGTTCTTAGAGTTTCAATGTTTTCACTGGAACATCTAGATCTTCAATGTATTGAATAGGAAGTCTAGAACTATCTTGTGAGTAGTATAAAAGAAAGGTGTGTTCTTTATAATCTCAAGTCACAATAAGTCAAAAATCACTAAGTGTCCTACTCCAAAAGTATTTTGTAAATGGTCTTCTCTTCCTAAAATGTCAAGTAGTTGTTATTCTCGAAGTGTTTTTTTATCTTGAAATAATAGAAGTTCTTCAAAATTTTTTTGCTCTAACTCTTTCTCTCTGTAAAAAATTCTAGCTAACTCACTTTACTCACTAAACATTTTGATGGGAGACTAACTTAGCTAGTGTTGCTAGGAGGGGGGAATGAGGGACTAAATGTCATACAAAAGCTTATAAGAGACGAGTTTGTGAGAGTGGGAACTTTTAAATGGTATTATTTGCAAGAAAAGATAGGGTAACACACCATATAGAACTAAATACTCTCTATAGAGCCAATTGAATAGATGATGAATCCTTTCTAAGAACTTCTTTGGTTGGTGTGAAGGCTATATATACAAGTTTGTCATGAAGGTTCAAAGCACTTTGAAAATCAAACAAGTAGGGTAGAGAGAAGTTCCAAACTTCCTGACCATGAGAATATCATCGAAATTGGAGTTGCATTCATTTATAAAGATGTCTACTACATTATCTTCTCTTTACCAGATCAAAAGTTCGGTTCCATCCAAAGTATAATAGTTTTAAATTTTTTGGATAGATGGTATAAAGACAAAATAATGGTTATTTTAAGATAGGTTCTTAAGGGGGTGGCTTTCTTACACAGCAATAAAGAAATTCATTAAGAAATCAAGGGAATCCATATTTTCTTAATTGATTTATTACAAATAAGAATTCTTTAGCAATCAATATATATGATCTGGATAGAGAAAAGTCTCTATCCCCTTCCTTGTGTATTTGGAATAAGAATCCCTCACTTGAAGATAATTCAGCAGCAAGAAGCAGTTTTCATGATGTATATCAAATCGGAGTCACAGCTATCGAATTGGCTTATGACAACAATATAAAGACTAATAGATGATCTAATAGTATACACGCTTGCAACCAGACCTTAATGAAAGGCTTAAGGTAAAGCAACTTCTGCAATTAATTTTTTTTCAAAACAGGAAGAGAAACACTAGATACTTGTACGATCTCATACAACTTCATGATAGTCTGTTGGGAAATTGGGAGTTTTTAACTTCCAATGGCTTCTAGGAAGTCAATTCTGTAAAGAAAAATATTTTGTTGTATTTTTGCATCCAAAACAATAAAAAAGAGGAAGAGCTGTCTCTTATAGCAATCTTGCTTAACAAAAACTGTGCATAGAATAAATACCAATCTTACTAGACAAAAGAGGCTAAAGCATATCAATTCACCAACTTTTGTCACATTCTAGTCTAGAACTCTCTTATGCCGTTGTCATGATCCTAAGTATAAACCTGATTTATCTTCATCAAGTAATAGACCATCTAAAAAGTGAATTTATCCTTTTTTTTAAATTTTTCGAAGGCACATACCATTGTAGGTGAAAATTGAAGGTTGATATTTGTCTTGAAATATTAATACATTCTATTCAGTCCTATGCGAACCATGACAAAATAACATAGTCGGTCTGTGTAGAATATAAATCATAGAATGGACTACCATTTTTTATACAATCACAGCTAGTAAAAGATCCACTCCAATATTTATACGTTCAGCTTCTTACATTATGCAAGTGTTCTTGCCACGCTCCTCACCCTTTATTCCTAAAGGGAATGAAATAGATAAGAGACATAAGTTGCAAATACAACTTAGTGAGGCCGGTGATAAGTGTGTATGCGCTCTTCAACTTGAAAACTATTTGACTTATGGGAATATATTATGCATGAAACGTAAATAGTATAATAAATAAGTCATTTGACAAGGTAAGATACAACTAGCGAATGTCGATGTCGTCATCCTTGTCTCATTGGCCACGATCAACCCAATCACTCCAGACAAGGCGCAACCTTGTCATCCGTAGACATGTCTAGGATCATGCTAATCTTATGACCTATCCTCATCGCAACAACTTCAATCATGCGTTTATGGGGAATAGGCCATGAGGCACACATCCTACTCGAAAAACCCAAGCCAACTGAGTAGTTTGTACAATTAAGCATGATATCAACATTAAGCATGGGGTGAGAAAGTACTACACAATTGTTGAAAATATGTCCATGTTGATGCTGCAATATCAAACTAAGCATTTAAGGTGAGATAAAGTACTACACCTATATGGAATAAAACTAGCATGTTCATGTCGATGTACCTTTTAATTATCTATTTGATGTACTCTATTGCAAGCAAAATGACATAACAACCAACATAAGATAATGATATGAATGTTTTTCTTCTCTCTTTTTCTCACTTTCATAATGACTGTATCACATTCATCATGTTGGAAATAACTGTCTTATGCCCTTTAGGTTATAACATTCATCGTGCTTTCCCAAGTGCAGTGTTCCAAGGTAAAACGATCATTATGCGAATTGCTTGTCCAAAATAAATACTAAAATTTAATGTGTACTTTAATCAATGTACCTTAATTAGTGAAACTTATGACAAGATATAATTAATCCTAAAATATTATAAATATCCAGACTTTAACAAAATAGCATTTCTTCAACTTCATTAATTATATCTATCCTTAATTCCTTTCTTCTCCTCTCATTCTATACTTTAATTTCTTGAATCTCTTTTATTATTTTATTTCTCCATTTTTTCATATAGTTTATAGTTCTATAAATATGAAACACACTTAATACTAGGGTATTTTTTTATTACCATTTACATATGTAACTCTAATTCTCATCTCCAACTAGCTAAAGTATTCTAATCAATTACTTCTTCAATTTTCCTCCATAGTTACGTTCTAATTATCTTTTAGTAATTGAAAAATTATATTAATTAACATTTTGTGGTACATTCAGCCATAACACTCCTAACTTGATACGAATCATTTTTATCGCATTTTTAGTATTTTTTAAATTTTAACAATTTTAAGAATATATGTATAATTTATAAATTTAAAGTTAATTACTATTGATACTTTAGCCAAGTTGTAATAAATTATCTCAAAATTTGACTTTCAAGTGAAATTTCCATTTTATGTTGTTAAGTAATAAGTTTTCCTTTTTTAAATATTAATAAGATATTTTTATTATTTAATTAAGTAAGAAGAATATTTTGAAAAATTATAAATATTTAAACAATTAAAATTATTTTTAGTGCACTGGGCACAAAGTGATTAAGACCTTATTGGAAAACAAAACTTCATGATTTATTTAATTCTCCATTGTCTATTCAAATTCTTTATTATTCATTCATCAAGATCAAGATATCAGCTATTTCTTGATTTAAAAAATGTACTTTTCAAGCCTCTAAGAGAAATAACGAGAAAAAAGTCAAGAATAAATGGATTATATCTGTAATTAAAATTTTTAAAAAAGTTATAATTTTATTCCTAATTTAATTTAAAAAAATTTATTTTTGACATAGTTATTTTTTAATTTCAATATTAATTTTATTTACACAAAAAAATTTCATGAAAGCTCATGATTCAAACAGTTAACAAATTTCTTTAATAAAATAATACAATTTGTGGTGTATATGTTCGAAAAATGTTCTCCCCCTCATTCCAAAAATAGTTGATAGGTAAAATCTGGATAATAATATGTAAGACCCCTAAAATTTGGTATTTTGGAAAGTAAGGATTTAGAAATCAAGATGTTGGTTGGTCAAATTTTAGGCTCAAAAAATAAATAAGAAGAATTTAATTGCTTGGAAATTGAAAGTTTGGGGTTGAATCGCAGTTTGAAGAAAACTTCATTGACCAATATTTGAAAGTTTTGTGGGTCAAAGTGAGATTTCTTTTGGTCAACTAGGTGAATGTGAGGCACTAAGAAGGTTGGGGACTAAAATTGAAGTTGGAAGAATCCTGGAAGACTTAATTAGAGTCTGGGTAGGATTTTGGGGGTCAAATTAAGGTTTCAAGAAGTTGTTCTTTATCTATCAAACCCCTCCCCAGCTTTCTTCATTTATTCACCCGACGCCCTCCATCATCATCTCCGATGAACTCTTCCAGTGATAGCCCGAAATAGAAATCCAAGCAATCCAACAGCTTCATCTCCTTCCCAGGATCACTCCCATACCTCATGCAACTCATTCCGACCGACGAGCCACCGAAAACTTAAAGTTGAAAACTGATCGACGACGGCATGTGGCAGGTCTAACGGAGCAGCAGTGGAAAGTGAGTTCTTGGTGGAGAACCTTATAGCCCTCAGCTCAAGGAACAAATTGGTGGCTTCAGCTTTAGGAACCAACCATTGGCGACGGTGGAATTGAGAAAAAATTAAGACGGCAGCGTGAGGTGGTAGACTTGATTGGAAATTGAAGGCCTTCCCAACGGCGGATGCAGAAATTATTTTGAGCGTTGGGTTCGTGGAGTTGAAAGGCGTTGAATGGTGATGGTGTTGGCCATTTTTAGCGGCTGATAGCGGTAGAGTAGAGGCAAAATCTTCGCCTCGTCATGACGATCATACTGGTGTAATTAGTTCATGATTTCGAAGTCCTAATAAGGATATCTTGTGTAATGATTGGATTTTGGTTTTAAGTTTTTTGTACTGTTTATTTTGCTTTCCGAATCTTGTGTATTGTTGAGGAAGATGTAAGAATTTGATATTGGATTTAAGATATGAATTATGCATGTGTAATTGTAGTAGCTTAGCTGGCCTGAATTTGTATTATTATGAGATAATTTTAGGTTAATTGAAGAATGAAACCCTAATTTTGTGGATTTTATGGATTTGAGACCTTAGTGACAAATTGGGTTATTGAGGATTATTAGATCATTATAATTGATTTTGTGTACCTTTGCAAGGTTAATTTGATAATTAAGGACTTGATATTATCCTGTTATAGAAATTGGCGTGATTAGCACATTTGTAATGAAAATGCCGAACGAACCCTAAAACTACCATATTAATTGAAGAGCTATTGATTTTAGACTATTAATAGTGTGATTGTAATTATTAAGGATTATTAAAGTTGAATGAGGATTTTGACTGTGAACATATTCTTTTGGTTAGGTAACAAAGAATTAGGTCTCACAGATCAGTAAGCTACGGACTGTGACAATATTTTTCGAGGCCATAGATGTGAGGGTCTACTGCTTTGGTACTTGTATTGATTGAACCTGTCTGTTATCCATTTCAAAAACCCTATGAGGGTCTGCCAATCTGGCATTTGATTTCACCTATCTGTCATTTTGGTAAACCCCTTAGAGGGTTAAATTGATTTTTGTACTATACTGCATCTTGATTATTGACATCTGTGAATTGCTTGAGATTTTAATTGTTATCCATAAATTGATGTGTATACCCCTGTGAGGGTTGATTTGTTGATTGTACTTCTGACAAGATCTTTGCATGTCTGTTCTAGCGCCCATAACTCTTGTCTATTATCTGTTACTGTCCTGTTATCTATCACTGTCTGTTATCTATTACTATCTTATTATCTGACTGTTCTGTTATCTGTTACCGCTCTGTTATTTGACTGTTTATTCGAATCTGTTTATCGAATGTTATGTTATTTGACCGTTCTGTTATCTGTTATCGTTCCGTAGCTGTTATCATTTGTAATTGTTATAGGGGAATAATGGGACGTTAATCCCTATTGTGTGCATGGGATAAGCCATAAGCCCGAAACTATTAGTTAAATAATGGGAAGTTAATCCCTGCTGTGTGCATGGGATAAGCCGTACGCTCGGAACTATTGTTTAAATAATGGGACGTTAATCTCTGCTGTGAGTATGGGATAAGTCGTAAGCCTGGAACTATTAGTTTAATAATAGGATGTTAATCCCTGATGCATGTATGGGATAAGCCGTAAGCTCGAAACTCTTAGTTAAATAATGGGATGTTAATCCTTGTTGTGTGCATGGGATAAGCCGTAAGCCAGGAACTCGTGATATAAGGAAAATTTGATACGTCTGTCCTGTTCTGATTTGTTAGATTGCATATTTTACTTGGGATTATTTTGTTTTGATTGTATTCCGATTGTTTGAATTCCGCATAGAGCAACAAGGATAGTGTAGTTTCTTAGTCTAGATTAGGCTGTTATCCGGGTCGAACGAGTTGTTTGCATTTCCTTCCTAACTGATTTGGTTGAGATGGGCCATTCCTCCCGATCTGATCCAGTTGAGACGATCCCAGGCCATTCGAGCCGATAGTCATAACTCCCGAACTAGTGCCTACTAATAACCTTAAAATTTGTTAATGCCTGTGACTGTATTCTGATTGTCTGTAATATGTTCCTGGAGCAATAAGACAGGAGAGATTCCTGTTTGCTAACTTGTTATTGCCTGTATTGTAATATGTTCATGTTCTGACTGTTGATTTTGTTTTGTAGAGTTGATTCTTTCTCGACAGAACCCTACCGTTGTTATTAAATTTATCCCTCACTAAGTCCTTTGGACTTACTCTCCTGTTTTATCTTTGATTTTCCCAGACAAGTTTTGATGATGGATATGGACTTCAGGCTTGGACTGGAGAGTTTATTTTGTATTAGAATAGTTGATTATATGTGTTTATGGGTTCTCTTGAATATTATGTTATGCTTAAGTTTGAATTCAAGATATGTGGTATGTAATATATTATGTTGAATAATATGGGTTGACTTTTGGGAATATATTTAGTGCTTTTGTCGTAGTCTGTATAAGTTGAAGCAGGTTGTTGTTTCTAATAATTTTGAAAATTTTCTTATGGGCTCATTGACTGTCTTATGGGTTATGATTTAAGTTTGAATAGGAATGACATCTCAATTTAGGAGTTATAATAAGGGGGTGCTACATAATAATAGTTCATTGAAAATGATAGATGAGAAATAGTCACATATTTTTGTATTTTCTTCTTTCTTTGAATGTCTGTAAGTTGAATTCATAGTTTTTTTTCCTTCAATTTTTATGATTATCAAATCACAGTTAGCTATACCATAAAAAGATTTCGATCTTTTTCCTTTTATTTTTATTTATAAATTAGATAATTTATATAAGCATAATTTGTTAAAAACAAATTATGATATCTGATCATATTCTTTTTTCCTATATAAGAATTAATTTTTTTATAATGTTTATTTTTCAAAATATTTTGATACAAATTTTTTCTTTTACTTGAGTTATTTTTTTATTGTGCAGTAAGTTTTTATGTTCTCAATATTGTTTTCATCTTTTCAAGCATTGTATTTTTATTATTGTGTTTGAGTTGTCTTAAATTTATTGAGTTGTTTTTTGCTGAGATGAAATATAAGTGCTTTTGTATTTATACATCGTGCCTTTATAGATATAACAATATCAGTGTAACAAGTAACTTTTCATAATCTTTGAAGTCATACATTGTGATTTTGAGAATCTTTTTTATTTTTTATACCATAAATTGTATTAAAATAATATGATGTGAATTAAATTCACTTTTACATAAAATTAAAATAATACATATAAATTATATTTTTAATTATAGTTAACTGAATCTGTGCATAACACGAGACACATGCTAGTGTCAGGCTAAAATCTTTTTACCCCCTGCGAAACATGAAAGGGGTGGTTTCACTCTTTGTGATGGGGGGGGGGGAGGGGAACGGTTGAAACGGCTCCTTATGTTTTTAAACTGTGGCTCACCACCTCCTTCCATCTATTTGAGTTGAATTTTACATAGCATTAACGAAAATACCCTCATTATATAAAATTATTTTATATCCTTATGTTTTTCTTTTTTTATTTAATCTAAAATAAATAATTTCATACTTTTAAAATACAAAACATATTTATATAAATTAAATACTATTGAATATTTATAAAATTATATATATACATATATATAAAATTATATACATATAAAAAATTATATATATACACATATGTATATAAAATTATTATAACATATCTATATACATATATATAATATATTTTTTCTTTTGTTTAATCTGAACTAAATAATTTTATATTTATAAAATATATAACACATTTATATAAATTAAATACTATTTAACATTTATACAACTATATATACATACATATATATAAATCAAATACTATCTAATATTTATAAAATATTATATATATATACATATATGTATAAAAAATTATTTACAACATATATATTATATAAAATATAATTCCCACTCTCCCACCCTCCACAAATACCCCAACTTGCAGCCATGGCCAACTGCCATGACAGCCCGAAAAGTTGCCAGATCTGGCCAAGTCCGGCCAACGGCAGCCATGGCCATCTAGCTATGGCGACCATTCTTCTTCTTTTACTTTGTGATGCCAGCCAATTTGTTGTGGTTGAGGTTGGTGGTGGAGGTTGTGGATATATATCTATATGATAATATATATAGATATAAATATATCCAAAAATTATAATATAAATACACATTCGGCCGGCGACGGCGGTCATGACCACTATGGACAACCACCAAAATTTAAGGTGAGTTAGGATGGTGGTTGGGTGATATTTATGGTGATGTTATCTATCTATATATGTGTGTGTGTGTGTAAATATATTAAAAAATTATTTTTATATTAATACACACCGGATGTCAGCCATCAGAGACTGCAACCGTCGCTGGCTGCTAAAAGTATCTGGCCAAATCTGGTCAGTTTGCATGGCTGCCATGGTGTATATATGTATATAATATAATACATACATATATATATTATATTTATAATATATTATATAATATTGATAAATATATTATAATATATATATGATATGTTGTATATATATGTATATAAATGTATAAACATTGCTTTATATATTTTTTAGAAATATTAAGTATTAGATCATTTTGGCCGTTCATTTAAATAAAAAAAATCCAATGATTGATATAGTAAGGGTATGACAGTTATTTTACATATAAAAATCCATAAAAACTCACACAAAATGGCGCGTGCACTTCACTTATGGCATATGTGGTGGGTTTTTTTTTTCTAATAAAAAAATAAACTGCCATATTCCTATTTTATAGGGGAGTTGGATTAAATTTTTTCTGCTACAATATTTTCAAAATCGGACCGGACAATGAACCGGTGAGGCTACTGATTACTGGTTCAACCAATTCAACTGATTGAACTACTGGTTGAACCGATATGACGCCATAATGATGTAATAATTATATTTAATTTTATAAATATATAAAATATTTTAATATTACCAAAAAATAAAACTTTCAATTGATATAGAAAGAATATTATTTAAAAAAAATTCAACTTACTTATTTTTAAGTACGTTTTTTAGAAAATAATACTACTTCACAATTAGTCAACTATAAATAAATAAAAAATAATATTTCACATTAATTTAAGTAATTATTTGTATCATGCTTCAACTTCAAGTAAAAATAAATTCTTCTACACTAAATATTCAACATAATTTAAGAGAGATTAAACAAAATAAAATAACAAATTAAATATAAGCATTCACATATAACTACCACTTCATTAAATTTCAAGAAAATAAATTCATGTTTTAAAAAATTACATGTCCAAAATCTTTAATCATCATCTTCAACTCATCTCTTTTCCTTTTCCTTTTTCTTTTTTTTAAAAAATTAAAATTTTCAGAAAAAAAAAAAGTAAATCGGTTGAACCGGTCCAGTTTTCAGCCGGTTCAACTGGTTCTCGCTGGTTTTGACCACCATCGGTTTTGAGGCTTCAACCAGACCAGACTGGCCTCCGGTCACCGGTCCTATCGGTCAGATCGATCGATCTGGTTCGGATTTTCAAGACATTGTCCTGCTAGTATCTATAGAACGCAAAAATTAATACTTCTAATTCTACAATCGAAATCATAACTAGTATGCCACGGTGGCCGGCCCCTGATTTAGTTTTCTCCCGTCGAGGGATAATTTTGGCTCTCCTGCATTATGCTCCTTTTCATATCCGCCTTCCTTTGCCAAAAATATTTTGAGTAGGAGCCCCTTACAAATCAAGATCAAGAACATTAATTTGAGCCTCCTAAAAATAATTCCCCCTGTATGTTCTAGAACAAAATCAAATAACACACTCTAACATTCGAATAAAACATTTCCTAATCTAAAATATTCAGAAATATCTATGTGAAATGCAATTCTTGTGATGCTGGAATTATACAAAAGATTTTCAAAAGGAAAAATGGAGGGAGAAAATGGTCAACATCAATTTTGTTTCCTTGGTATACTAGAATTCTATGTCATCATGTTAGCTGCTATATATCTTTGAATCCTATAAGAACACAATTATTCAAATCAACTATTAGCTTATATATATATATAGGGATAATTCTTGCTCTCTGGTCAACATTCTATCCCTGTTTATATCCACGTCCCTTCTCCACAATACCCTCCAACTAGATCACCAACAGCTGAAGCCCTTCTACAAATCAAGATCAAGAACATCATTTGTCCCCTTCTGTGTCAGAGTTTCACTATGGTGACTTCGACTACCATATTTCTGACTCCGATAACCCTACGGATAATCAACAAGTATTGTATGATGATGAACTAATGCAACATGGTTATTATGACATCGAAGAAATTAATGATCCCTCCAATTCTGATTTCGATTCAGATTCTAAGATGGATTGGGACTAGATTTGAGAATTAGAGCAAAGTATGATGATGATTGGAGAACATGGTTTGTCAGAGGTAGTTATTACAAAGTGCTTGAAAACAACGGAATATTATTACTCTGATGAGGTTATGACAGCTGATGATGAGAATAAAATCTGCATTGTGTGTCAGGATAATATGTGGAAAGAAAATCAAACGATTGGAGTGCTGGATTGTGGGCATGAATTGTTGTTTCCAGATATTCCAACATGTAGTAGTGCACCACAATCAATATTACAATTGCAGATTATCAATCAAAAGTTGAAATATATAATCATAAAATGGCAAAACATGCATTTTTATCAAATAAAATCCAAATTTAGCATGATCAGAATCATACAATAAGCATATTTAAGGCATAACAAAATTCATGCACATATATTTAACCAGATACGAGTCCAAGAAAAGCCAAAAATTACATATATTAACCAAGGCATTAAAACCAGTAAAGCATGCTGTCATATTTATATATATAGATGGAAAATGTTAAAGAAAGCTTAGCTTAAGGATTCTGTATCGTAACAAAATCAATTAGACGACCAAATCACAGAATTCTATTTGCCTTGAAGAAACGAGCACCCCGACTCACCAGTGCAACGGGTACAACGTTGCTCCTCCTAGGATGAGATGGTCTAGAATGATCAGGTGCACTCTGTCTTGTTTACCTCGAACAGTACTTAGTTGCCGCAATCAAATAACCAAAAATCAGGATTTTGGGAAAGCCAGAGGGAAACTGAGAATATCAGTATTAAAGGATAGGAATAACGTAAGCAGAGGGATGCTTTTTCATGTGTCTCTCAAGGCTGCTAGAGATAGGCTATTTATAGGCGTAACTAGGGTTAGCTGCAGTTAGAGTCCGCTAGTTATTGGCCTCTAACATGTCACCCATCCAGTAGCATTCTGCCATGTCGCCTTTACACGTCATGCATCCAGCAACATTATGCCACGTCGCGTAACCACCTTTACCAAATCCCAGATTACCAGACTAAATCTCCAACGGATCTATCCATCTTTATCCGATTACAAGCCTCGATTATCTTCAGACTCTTATTCGATTCGGTTAAGTATTTTTGAATTTTAAATTTAAAGTCAAAATTTCAATTGAATTTTGTCCAAAAAGATAAGACTAAGACTGAGGCATTCGCCCTAACGCCCGCGCCTGGCCGGGCGGTAGCATGTACATGTGGTCCATTTATATGAACCCCTTAATGAACACTTTATCAAGCATTCATTCTTGAGTTCAATATAAACTATTTCACACTTGTTTGCAAAAACAATATGGGACAAGTGAAAGGCTGAAATAATCCTTCAACTCCTCCACTTGATTTTATAAGGCACAAGCAAGTCTCATCTTGTCAAAGTTCCTATGTGGGACAACTCAATATATAACACTTAACCATCTTTATTCCTCTATTTCAACACCATAATTATCTTTGGATTCCAACCATAATTGGCATTCATCCGAACATAATTAAACATGTAATTAGCTTATATTGTGCCAATTACAACAATCCCCCACAAATCCATAGATAGTGGCTATCAGATTCAACATAGCTTGCTTTCAGAAATGGTACCTTTCGGTTTGAACTACTCCCTAAGTTATCCGACTTCTGCCACTACTAGGACAAATGGATCTAAGCCTTGAATTTGTGCTCGTGATTGTGATTGCATCCATCAGTAACAACGAGTTAAAGGTTATGTATTGATCTTTAGGGTTGACATATTAAGGGCATGTGTCCCGATCCTGTATCATGAATGTTTGTTAAGGAATAACCCAATTCCTTTAGTCCCGGGCAAAGGACCACATTCACTTAGTCAGGCATCTCTAGGGATGCACTGCTCGCATCTCGTCCAAAAGACTCTACCCCATTCAGAGTTAAACTCTTACTATACCAGCAGTAGTCAGCACCTATCAGGCAATCAGGGGAGAGACACTAGATACAAAGTATCAATCTAAATTTCAGGTGCAACTTGATATACTCAGCAGCTTGTTTATACCACATTGAACCTACCTTATGGGATCTCCACTTAGTAGGTTGGGTTTCCACTGCAGGTATATCACTGATAGGTTTTCAGTCCCATCCCCAGCCTGTTTTTATGAACTGAGGATAAATCAATTAGTTAAAGGGTCTGTAATGTTGTCTTTGGATCCAACAAAATCAATTACAATAATCCTATCACACACTAACTCCCTTATAAACTTTAGGCTAACTTGGATGTGTCTCTTAGTCTTTTGATTGAACTTTGAGCTACTAATCTTTGTAATTGTGGTTTGATTATCACAATGTACAACAATTCCTGGAAGAGGTTTGGTTACCATGGGCAATTGTACCATCAGCCTATATAATTATTCTCCCTCTGTCCCAGTTATGTCCAAAGCACACAACTCAGCCTCAAAGGTGGATCGAGTTATCAAAGTCTATTTAGAAGACTTCTAGGAGACAGCGCCCCCACCCAAGGTAAATACATACCCTGTACACCCATTACTTCGGAGTTTTTGGCTATCCAGCTAGCGTTACTAAACCCTTCAAGCACTGCAAGAAATCTCTTGTAGCGCAAGGCTAGTGAAGCTGAGCCCTTTAGATATCGAAGTACCTTATCCAAAGCCTCCCAATGAGTTCAATTTAGACATCTTGTATATCTAGCAAGCTTATAGACCGCAAATGAGATATCTGGTCTCAAGCCATTTGCAAGATACTGCAAGCTACCAATTATTTGAGAATACCTCAACTGAGACACTGGTACACTAGTTTCATTCTTAAAGAGAGCCACTGAAGGATCATATGGTATTTTTGCTATTCTACTTTGTTTATAGCCAAATTTCTTAATTATCTTCTCAACATAGTGAAACTGAGAGACTACTATACCTTCAGTTGAATGAGTCAACTTAAGTCCAAGAATCATTTCAGCAACACCCATATCTTTCATTTCAAACTTATTTTTTAAGAAACATTTAGTCTCATTGATAATCTCAGTGTTGGAGCCAAACAACAGAATGTCATCTACATATAGGCATAACACAATACAGTTATCACCTTTAACTTTGCAGTAGATGCACTTGTCATTATCGTTAACTTTGAAGCCAAATGATAATATGGTTTTGTCAAACTTTTCATGCCATTGTTTAGGTGCTTGTTTCAAACCATAAAGTGATTTAACAAGCTTGCAAACTTTTCACTCATTTCCAGAAGCTACAAATCCCTCAGGCTGATCCATATATATTTCTTCCTCAAGATCACCATACAGAAAGGCTGTTTTCACATCCATCTAGTGAATGGGGAAATCATATATAGAAGCCAGTGGTATTCGCACTCGAATAGTAATCAAACGAGCTACTGGAGAATAGGTGTCGAAGTTATCTATTCCCTCATTTTGCCTAAACCCTTTAGCAACCAACCTGGCTTTAAACTTATCAACAGTCCTGTCAGACTTAAGTTTCTTTTTGAAGATCCACTTATTTCCTATAGTAGTACACCTCAAAGGGAGATCGACTAATTGCCATGTCCTATTCAAGACAATAGAATCCATCTCACTCTTAATGGCTTTCTTCCAATGCTTAGCTTTAGGAAGCCATAGCATCTTTGAAGGTAACAAGATCACTCTCGACACTGTACGTAACAAAGTCACTCCCAAAGTCCTTAGTGATTCTAGCCTTTTTACTCCGTCTGGGTTTATCCAGTTCTTTAGGAACTGTGTCGGTACTATTAGGACTAGGCCCCACATTTGTCATCTTTTCCACATGATTAGGAATCGATGCAGACTTAAGGGTTGAATCTAAAGAAACATTTTGAGGTATCCCAGTCTTCATGGGAAACACGTTCTCAAAGAACGTAGCATCACGAAATTCGACTATAGTGTTCGCATCTATGCCCAAAATTTCTGATTTAATAACCAAAAATCTCATAGCATAAGAAGTTTCCACATAGCCTAGAAAGACCGTATCAACAATCTTAGGATCTAGTTTCTTCCTCTTGTGTTCAGGGACTAGAACTTTTGCAAGACAACCCCACATTTGAAAGTATTTTAGACTAAGTTTCCTGCCTTTCCAGAATTCAAATGGAGTGCTTTCTTTATGTTTCAGGGGAACTCTATTCAAAATATGGCAAGCCGTATTCAGAGCTTCTCCCCACATGTACTTGGGTAGTCCAGAATTCAAAAGCAGACTGTTAATCATGTCTATAAAAGTTCTATTCTTTCACTCAGCTATCCCATTTGAAGCGGGAGAATAAGGAGCAGTTTCTTCATAAACTATGCCGAAATTCCGGCAGTATTCATGAAATGGGTTGGACCCATATTCTCCACCCCTATCTGACCATAACCATTTAAGTTTTCTACCAGTTTGTGTTTCGGCTTCATTTTTTAACGTAATGAACTTTTCTAGTGCTTCATCTTCATGTTTTAATAAATAGACATAATAATACCTACTGCTATCGTCTATAAAGGTGATAAAGTATCTTTTATTGTCTTTGGTTAAGACCCCATTGAACTCACAAATATCTGTGTACACTAAGTCAAGAATTTCAGTTTGCCTTTCAACCGAGTGGTAAAGCTTTCTAACTTGCTTGGCTTCAGCACGGACTTGACATTTATGACCTCGTTCAATTTCATGTTTAGGAATTAGATTTAAGTTCATCATTCGTTTGACAAAACTAAAATTCAAGTGTCCTAAACGACTATGCCAAATAGATGAATTCTCAATAACATTTATAACAGGAAAGTCACTTTTATTAGAACAAATAAAGTTTTCAACTCGAATATTGAACAAACCATTGGAAAGATAACCTTTACAAATGAAAGTGTCGTAATGTAAAATTACAACTTTATTTGACTTAAAGGAAATTCCATAGCCTTCCCTAACTATTATAGAACTGCTAATGATATTTCTTTGGAGTACTGGAACGTGATGCACCCTTTGCAGAGACAATATGCACCTCGAAGGAAATTTCAGGTCCACACGTCTTATCCCAAACACTTTGGCTGCACTTGAGTTTCGCATCATTACAGTCCTTCCACTAACAGGCTGATAAGACACAAACAGTGATTTGTCAGCACAAACATGCACATTAGCACCACTATCTATCAACAAATCATAGGGTTCATAGATAGAGAATAATTCAGGTTTGAAAGAAACGTACTAGTCAATTGATGCATCAGGAACTCCAGCTTCGCTGGTGTCTCCAAGAACCATGTTGACCACTGGTCCAGCAGACTGAGCTTTAGCCTTGGCTTTCTTGGAGGGACACTCCTTAGCCCAATTCCCTTTTTGTCCACAATTTCAGCAAGGCCTGTTTGTCTTTGGTTTCTTATTATTTTTGGCTTTTCCCTTATCGATGGTTTTAGAATTCGAGTTCATGTTGACTTTCTTCTTTCCTATTATTACATTCGCCTTAGGATGATATTCAACAAGAACATTATGAGTTTGATTTCTGTGTTCCTCTTCAATGCTTATGGCGATCATCTAAAGTCTATTTTCCTTTTTGATGCTTTAGAGTCATGTCGAAACTTTCCCAGGATTTGGGGAACTTATTGACAATCGACATGACCATAAATTTTTCAGGAAGTTTCATTTCAGCATCAGCCAAGGAATGTTCTAGATTGATGAATTCATGTGTTTGTTCAGATACAGACTTGCCCTCAACCATCTGATACTTTAGGAATTTGGAAACTGAATACTTTTCGAGCCCTTGCTCTTCAGTATTATATTTCCTATCCAGTTCATCCCATAAAGATTTATCCGTATAGGAATCAGAACAGTATATATCAAAGAATGTATCAGACAAAGTTGATAGAATCATTCCTCGAACAATCTGATCCTTCATTTTCCAATCGGCTATTTCTTTAGTCCTGGGATCAGTTTCAGTTAGTTCTGGCATGGTCAACTGAATCAACGAAAGAAGACCTTTCATCGTTAGCCAGATTTTCATGCGTTGTTGCCAATGCTTAAATTACTGGCCCGTGAATTTTTTCGGCAGTCCGAAAATGTCAACTTTTGCTGACACAATATCACCAACATAATGCGAATTTGAACCCATCACAGATTTCTCAAAATAATCCTAAATCAGAATATTTAGGCAAAAACAAAAAGTTGCAGAATTTCAGGCAAGATTCCTATACAAGATATCTAATCAGAATTTCAGCAGATAAATAACACACGAAATACTCGTTTCTTCAAGATTGTCGTTTCCAGATATTCCAACATGTAGTAGTGCACTGCAATAAATATCACAATTGCAGATTATCAATCAAAAGTTGAAATAGATAATCATAAGATGGCAAAACGTGCGTTTTTATCAAATAAAATCCAAATATAGCATGATCCGAATTATACAATAAGCATATTCAAGGCATAACAGAATTCATGCACATATATTTAACCAGATACGAGTCCAAGAAAAGCCAAAAATTACATATATCAACCAAGGCATTAAAACCAGTTAAGCATACTGTCAGATTTATAAATATATATGGAAAATGTTAAAGAAAGCTTAGCTTAAGGATTCTGTATCATAACAGAATCAATCAGACGACCAAATCACAAAATTTTGTTTGCCTTGAAGAAATGAGTGCCGCGACTCACCAGTGAAATGGGTTCAATGTTGTTCCTCCCAGGATGAGATGGTCCAGAACAATCAGGTGCACTCTGTCTCGTTCACCTCGAACAGTACTCAGTTGCCCCAATCAAATAGCCGAAAATCAGGATTTTGGGAAAGCCAAAGGGAAAATGAGAATATCAGTATTAAAGGAAAGGAATAACGTAAGCAGAGAGATGCTTTTTTGTGTGTCTCTCAAGTCTGCCAGAGGCAGGCTATTTATAGGCGTAATTAGGGTTAGCTGCATTTAGAGTCCGCCAGTTAATGGCCTCTAAGACATCACCCATCTAGTAGCATTCTGCCACGTTGCCTTTACACGTCACGCATCCAGTAGCATTATGCCAAGTCGCGTAACCACTTCTACCAAATCCCAGATTACCAGGTTAAATCTCCAATGGATCTATCCACCCTTATCCGATTACAAGTCTCGATTATCTTCAGACTTTTATCCGATTCGATTAAGTATTTTTTAATTTTAAATTTAAAGTCAAAATTTCAATTGAATTTCGTCCAAAAAGATAAGACTGAGACTGAGACATTCGCCCTAACGCCCACGCCTGGTCGGGCGGCAGCACGTGCGAGTGATCCACTTATATGAACCCCTTAATGAACACTTTATCAAGCATTCATTCTTGAGTTCAATATAAACTATTCCACACTTGTTTGCAAAACCAATGTGGGACAAGTGAAGGGTTGAAATAACCCTTCAACTCCTCCACTTGGTTTTATAAGGCACAAGCAAGTCTCCTCTTGTCAAAGTTCCTGTGTGGGACAACTCAATATATAATACTTTACCATCTTTATTCCTCTATTTCAACACCATAATTATCTTTGGATTCCAACCATAATTAGCATCCATACAAATATAATTAAACATGTAATTAACTTATATTGTGCCAATTACAACATGAATATCATGCTTGCTGCATTAAACAATGGCTGCTGCAGAAGAACGTTTGTCCCCTTTGTAAAGCCACTGCATAGGATGTGTATGGTGAGATCGAGAATATTCCAGAAATAAATTTATAGTTTAGTTCCACAGATTGATGGCTTTAATGGGGAAGATTATTATGAAACCTCGGATGTTTCTTATGTAAGATAGTTATTGAATTTGATTTGATTTAATTTCTTGGGGATCAAATTGGACTAGAGTTTTCCTAATCGAGACTGCTTTTATGTTGTAAAATTAGTATTCTTTTTATATTGGATTTCTTATTTTTGTAAGGAGCGATCAAGTCTTACAATTATGAATGTTTATTGATTATTCAAAATATACAAAAATAATTTTGCAACGTTTATTTTGAGTTACGTGTGGAACAATGAAAAAAAACCAAAAAAAAAAATATGTGAGAGTGTTTTTTGATAATTTTGTTTCAGATGATCATCATCCATGTTTCTTGTCCTCACTGCCCATCACCATTTTTTGCTTATGCTGTATGCTATCTCTTAATACTGATATGGAGCTGAGTTTTAATATATGCTATATATCTCTATTGCCTCTCATTTTGTTTCATTTTTATCTTGAGCACTTTCTTGTTAAAACATGCATGCATGGTAGGAGGTATTAGCTTATCATTTTAATTAATTTTTCATCCACTGGTGTGCTCACAACTGATGATATATCATATATTTCTTCTATTTTGTTTAGCTATTTTATTTTTATTATTCCATCAATATTATCATGTAATTGTTGCATGCATGTCCTCTATATATATTGGATTTTTTTATTCCATTCTTTACTACTACTTCCAACTGACTTTCTTCATTAACTAGAAATGACTGGGATGGTTTTCTTTTCCTCTATGTGCATATAAATTGTTTCCCATTAGAAATTGATAGAATATATGGAAAAGATTAAAAAAGAAATTAAAGAAAACATTAGTGTATTGCTTGGGAGTTTGGTTCTATGAAGTACAACTTTTGTAGGAGTCCTGCTTAATTAACTTATGATAATTGGTGATTTGGTAGCTTGTTCCTCATGTGCTCACCCAATTTTGGCTTGGTTTGGGAACAAAGAAAAACATGTTTGGAATCACAAACCAAACATGGCACAAACATTTCTTTGTGATAGTCGGGTTGGTTAGGGTTCGATAAATATGATTTTGTTTAACATCTTATTCCCCTCTAAAAAAATGATATGTGTACAAATTATTTTTTAAAATCATTACTAATTGAGTTAATTTACTAAATTAACTAAAATAATTGTCACTGTGAAACGGTTTTATTTCCTCCTTAAAAACTGACAAACAATTACAAATAAAAAACATAAACTTTCCTGTCATTCCTTGACATAAGATATTTTTCTGTTATCATTTCTCTCTACCTTTACATTATTTTTCCTTGATGCTTTCCATCTCTACAGTAGCGATTTGTTTGTTCCTATTCACAATGTGGCTGGAGTCTGGAGGCGCAGGCCGACCGCAAGTACCAACGTTTAGAACATTGGGCCCATTTTGTGAGGGTTGATCTATTAGCGTTTATGTTGGTAATTTAAAATTGTGTGTAATTTAGTTTGTTTTTTATTTTCAATTGTTTGTCAGTTTTTATAAAGTATAAAAAAGACATTTTACAATTACAATTATTTTAATTTAATTTAATAAAAGTTGATTTAGTAAATTAATTTAATTAGTAATGATTTTAAATATATATATATATATATTTGTACATATGTCATCTTTTTAACGGATATAAAATATTAAGAACAATCATGGCTACTGAATTCTAGCCAACCTAGTGATAGTTAGAACCAAACATGTGGGTAGAAGGCGAATGTTTGGGTATAAGGGTTTTGCAACATAGAAAAATCGATTGAACTGATGAATTGATTTTCATTTTAAATCGGTCAATAATTTTTCTAAAATAAAAACTAAAAACAAAAGAAATTAAAACCCTAAATCGTTTTCTAAAAGGTGCAAATAAAAGCACATCACCAGAGGCTTTTTTCTTACATTTTCTTATGCAAATTCTCCCCGAGCATCAAATCCCAAACTCAAATTCAAGAACTAAGCTTTAAGATGATTAAAGATTAATTTGTGTATCGTGACTTTGTTGCCTATTATAATGTTGGTTTTGATTTATGTTTAAATTTTTTATATTATTTGAGTTGATACTTCTTGTTTTTGTAAGTTGTAATAAATTCTATTAATGATATTTTCTAGCAAGCCTTACTTCATGATTTGACATTTTAAATTGATGAATGGATATTATTATGGAGTAAACTTTGAAGAAAGTTTAATAAATATTAGATAATTTTTATTTTTTTCCTTACATATTTTTTACATTTTTAATATATTTATATAATATTAATATAATTATGATATTACACCGATTGAACCAATAACCAATAAGATCACCAATTCATTCACCGATTTGATTTCTCAAATATTGCTTGCAATAGACGCAAAGTTCAAGCTGAAAAAATGATTGGGAAGATGCATTCTCGGTTTTGGGAGTTAGCTTTATAATATTTAATTCCTTGTGGGTTTTGGCCCATTTAAGTTGAGAATCTTATTTTGAGTGGGATTAATTTGGCAGAGTCAATAATTTTTTTTTATTTAATTAATTTAACTTCTTATTTGATTTTTGCTTTTATACCTTTAAGATCTTAATTTGATATATAACTACTCTATTATTATATTGTCAAATCAATTAAATTTAAATTTGATTTACATAAAGTACTAATTATCCTTAGAAAATAATTAAAATATACATATGTTTTGAAAAAAATATGTTTTTTACACATACAAAAGTATAAACCACCTAAAATTTCATTATTGTAACTACAATCATCATTTTAAGAAAAATAATTCAATTACCATTCCATTGACAAATCTCAACCTATGACTATTTTTTAACTTTTTGAAATGCTTAAAACTAAAAAGGAACAGAATAAAAGCAAAAGGGCCTTAATTCTGCCTCAAATTTCTAAAACACAATCAAATAACATACTTTAAAATTTGAAATAAAAGATTTTCTAATCTAAAATATTCAAAAATATCCATGTCAAACGCAATCCTCATGATGTGGGAATTATACAAAAAAAAATAAAATAAAATAAAAAATTGTGACAGGTCGAAGTTTTGATGTGGGTTCTGAGCTTTGGAGTAGAAAAATAAGAGGAGAAATGAGACTTTGGGATGCAACTTATAAAGAATGCCCCCTCGAACATTGTGACAAATCCAAATAGAAAGATGAAATGAAATGCCGAAAATTCAACGAATTAGATGGAAGGACCGTTAGAATTCAATGACATTGATCAACTTCATCATTTATCAATTACTTTCTCATAAATAATGAAGTTGGGGGAATTAATGATAAAGGAAGAATTTCTAAAAGACTAAAATGCTCCTTTATTTGATTAAATTTATGAAGATATTGGATGGTCCGCGTTTTCCTATGTAGGCCAACCCAATCACCTGTCCCACATCCAAAACTCGAAAGAATCCTATCCATCCAATCCCGCCACGTGGCCTACCAGGATCTTTACCACTTCAGTTGAATAACTCATGACCAACTTAACTGACATTACAAATACCCATTCATTTAATGCACACGAGATCATCTAGAGAAATCTATTTCCTACCTTCTTTCTCTCCCTCAAGTCCTACCTCAAGATCCTCAAAACGCTAGACTTACTCTACCAACTAACTAGTGCACACTCATCCGGGCCCATATCACCAATCAAGTGACAAATATATTGAGATCATCACTGATCTTTTTACTTGCACTTAATCATATCAAAATCTATTTCTACCAATGCAGTATTAATTTATAATGTCCGAAAGATGGTGGAGTTTAATTTTTCATATTTTTCATTTTTCATTCTTCATATTTTTTCCCCTCATTGATGCTAAACTCAAGCATAGTGCAGTCCTAGCAATAAGTTACTATGCGTACATATTTGTACCCAGTGGTCGAAATTAGTTTAAGGCACGAGGAACTATTCTCCAAATAAAATTATTGATTTCTTTAAAAATACGAAGAAAAAAACAAGCTATATGTATAATATAAATAAGCCATGATCCTCCTTGTTTTTGTCTCTTTTTTTTTATAAAAAAAATAAAATTCCCCTAATTAATAGATATATACACCCTTTTCTTTCTTGTCTAGCTTTAAAGTGATGGAATTTTTTCAATAACTATTTCTATTCATTATAATAATTTAATATATTTCATCATGGCCATGTGATCTACTATTTCAAAATTTTTGCTACTGTAACTCCACAGCGCAACATCATAATTTGTTCCTGCCCACAGTTTTTCAATCATTCATATTCATAGACTTTAATTAATTTCTTTCAATAGGAAATAATTTAATTTTCCTTTTTCTATAAACATAGGACCACATGTTGATATTAGGCTTTACATATTTAGAAAATCCAACTATAACATGCTCAAATCTTATTTTCATACAGATAAATCATTTAATAAATTAGCAAGTAAATTGTTCTTCTACAAGTAAACAAATAGATGAGGGAACAAATAAAACAAAAAATATTATTTTTAATACCACAATCATTCGCACAAAGTTTTATTTTTTTGGGAACAAGATTTTTCATTAAAAAGAAAAAAATAAAAATAAAGAAAATAACCTACAAGTTACAAACATATAATATTTCTTTTAAATAATTAAATAGAATAGAAATAAGTGAAAAAAGAAATTTTATGTATTATTTTGACACTATAGAAAGTACATCTACTCCACACAGTTACGTAAAAAGCAGCTTTTCACATATTTCCCTCTCAACTAAAATTAGCAAATTTTCTCCAAGAAATGTGCCTTTCTCCAAGAATGTCCATTTATCCATCCTTTTCAAGATGCATGCAAGGTGGCGCCGGAGTTCAAGAAGAGGGGCCGCTAGTTCTAGAAGAAGAACCATTTCACAAGAAGAGCCGCCAGTCCCAGAAGAGGAACCGTTGCATGGCGAAGTTCCAGAATTAAGAGGAATCGCCAATCCTGGAAGCAAAACTGTTGCACGCGGAGTTCCACAAGAGGAATTGAACCACCAGTACTCTCAGAAGAGGAACTGTTGCATGTCAGACCGTTTCGCGCCAGAGTTCTATTTTAGTTTCAAAAAAGGACCCATTGGCGGTTTGTGGTATATGCGATCAAAGTGTTAAAATATTAAAGTTGATTTTTTGGTTAAAGATATTAACTAGTTTTCTATAGAATAACTTAATGATTTTCATTTTTTCCTAAGTTCTTAGAGTTTCAATGTTTTCACTGGAACATCCGGATTTTCAATATATTAAATAAGAAGTCTAGAACCATCTTGTGTGCAGCATCAAAGGAGCGTATGTTCTGTATAATCTCAAGTCACAACAAGTCGCTAAGTGTCCTACTTCACAAGTATTTCGTAAGGGGTCTTCTCTTCCTAAAGTGTCAAGTAGTTTCTATTCTCGAAGTGCATTCATCTGGGTTTTTTTTTCACTTCATTTCAAGGCTGTTGGTTTTGGGCTATACTATAACTATATTATTACACTAAAATCTAAACATAAATCCTAAAATTTTAGAGTAGGATTCTAGAATAATCTAATCCAAAGAACATTCTATGGATGTAATATAAACCGTTGGATTGAATAAATTTTCACAATCCATTCAAGGGGCGGATTGTATAAATAGGTGATAGAAATTCATTTGTAGCAATCCAAAAATCTAAGCTAGAATGCAAGTAATAGAAGTTCTTCAAAAAAAATTCTCTCCAACTCTTTCTTTTTCTAAAAAGGTTGGTTAACTCACTTCACTAATCACTTTGATGGGAGACTGATTTAACTAGTGTCATTGGTGGGATGGGATGGGAAGGGAAGGGAAGAGGAATTAAGTGTTGTACAAGAGCTTATAAGAGACAATTCTGTGAGAGCGGGAATTTTTAGATGTTTATTAGTTGTGAGAAAAGATAGGAATAAACATCATATAGAACTGATTACTATCTATAGGGCCAACCAGGTAACTGATGAATCCTTTTCAAAAATATTTTGGTTGGTGTGAAGGCTATAGAATTTTGTCATGAAAGTTCAAAGCGCTTCAAGAATCTAACAGGTAGGGTAGAGAGAAGTTTCGAACTTCCTAACCATGAGAATATCATCGAAATTGGAGTTGCATTCATTTATAAAGATGTCTACTATGTTGTCTTTCCTTTAACAGATCAAAAGCTCAGTTCTATCCGAAATAATAGTTTCAAAATTTCCCAATAGAGATTGCATATATAGATAGTAGTTATTTTAAGATAGATTCTTAAGTTTCTTAAGGTTATTTTAAGATAGTTTTAAAATATGAAATAAAAGATTTTCTAATCTAAAATATTTAAAAATATCAATATCAAATGGATTCCTCGTGACGCTGGAATTATACAAAAACAAAAACAAAAAGAAAAAAGAAAAAAATTGAGAGTAAAAAAAGGGACAACATTGTTGATTCCTTAGTATACTAGAATTCTATCTCATTATGTTAGCTGCTATCTATCTTAGAATCCTATAAGAATACAATTATGTCATCGACTATATATATAGATGGCAGAATTAATACTTCTATTTCTACAAATTCAAATCATGATGACCAACCCACCGCAGCCGCAGGACTCTACTCCAGCTGTCCCCCCTCGGGCTATAATTCTTGCTCTCCAATATGCTGCTCCTGTTTATATCGACGTCCTTTCTCCACCACAACCTCTAACTATCATCGACAGCTGGAGCCTCCCTCCAAATCAAGATCAACAACGTTCAGGCCCTTTTGTAGCAGAAACTTACTATGATGCCCCCTCCAACCTCGATGATGGATTGACAGAGAATGGTTACTATGTTGAAGAAGTTTATGATCCCTCCGATTATGATTTCGAGCTGAACTGGGAAGAAATAGAGCGAAATATGATGATGTTTAGAGATGGTTTGTCGGAGACAGTTATCACAAAGTATTTAAAAACAAGGGAATATTATTATTCTGATGAGGTTATGACAGCCGACGACGGCGACGAGAATAAAATCTGCGTTGTATGTCAGGATAATCTGTGGGAAGAAAATCGAACGATTGGAGTGCTGGATTGTGGGCATGAATATCATGCTTGCTGCGTTAAACAATGGCTGCTGCAGAAGAACATTTGTCCCCTCTGTAAAGCCACTGCATTGGATGTGTATGATGAGATTGAGAATATTCCAGAAATAAACTTATAGTTTAGTTCCGCAGGTTGGTGGCTTTAATGGGGAAGATTATTATGAAACCTCGGATGTTTCTTATGTAAGATAGTTATTGAATTCTTTGCACTTTTATGACTTAGGTTTAGCAGGATATTTAATTTGATTAGTTGGGGATCAAGTTGGACTAGAGGGTTTTTCGATCTAGTCTGTGCTTATATTGTAAAACTAGAATTCTTTTGATTTTATATTTGGTTTCTTGATTTTACGAGGAGTAATTAAGTTTTGTGAAAATATCGTTGATTTCTCAAGTATGGGACACTTGTTCTGAGTTACGAATGAGAAATATAAGATGGATGAAAGAGTGTTCTTTGATAATTTTGAGAGTAATTGTAATATGAATTTTTTGTTTTGGATTTTAGTATATCAAATTTAATGGGTTATCTTATACGGTAAATTTATCTCATAGTAGAAGAAGAAAAACTTTCACAGGGATGTAAACGTATTTTACTAAATCCTGTAAACTTGTGTGTTCTATATTTTTATTGCATGCCAGACATTGTTTTTGTTGTTAATTTTTTATTGTTGAATTCATCAATTTTTTATATTTACATTTTGGAGCTTTTTGAATTGAATTTCAAGATTTAAAAATTATTCAATTTATGGACAAATCAAATATTAAGATTTATGAAGCTGAGGTGTTTAAGGCAATCAATCATATATTGCAAAATAAGGAAATAAATGTTGATGTTGTGGTAATTCAAATCATATTTTGTAATTAAAAAAATAAATATCAATCAAATCATAAGGACCAATTAAGCCATAGCACTTTATAAAGAATCACACTTACAAATAGGAGCGGTCAAGCAAAAGCCAACACCACAAAATCAAACACAAAACCTTAAGTCCCGATATGACATGATGAAGTGCTATGAGTAGAGTCTCTCCATTTTCTACATATGAATCAAATTCTAAAGGCCTTAATTTCAAAGTAAATATTTAATTATAAGATCCTATGCCTAGGAGGAGATTATGCATTCCATACAAAAAAGAAAAAAGAAAAGAAAAGAAAAGAAAAGCTTCAAGCCCTTGAATATATTGGATAGAAAATTCAAAGGAGTTAAGTATTTCTTAATTAAATCCAAACATTCAACTCATCCTTATTTATCTTATAACTTTTTTTGGATATGATTTTTTCATGAATAATGTGATTTGTGAATTCCAAATAAATCAAAATTTTTGTGGTACTTCAATTGTGTACCTAACAAATAGTATCACAAATTGCAAGCTGAGATTTAATTTTGGGATGGGCAGCATGCTACTGGCAAATCATTTTATAGTTCAATTATTTCGGTGACAAAGAAATCTCACTCTTTAATACAAAAAAAAATGGTGAAAAATCTCTTAAAAAGGTTTGACAATAACTTTGAATGGAAGGGAGACAAAGTTGACATATGTAAAAGATCCTAGTTAGAATATATGTAATTATGCTATTTCAGCATAAATTGACTTTGTTTTGCGAAAAATATTATTAATAATGTTATGCATGATAATTCAAAAGATTCACCACCAACATTGTGGATAAAGTTGGATAAACTTTTTTTCAAAAGGACTTCTCCCGAAATTGCCTTTAAAGGGGCAATTCAATAGGGAAAGCTGCAAGAATGCAACGTTTCTCCTAAAATCCAATTAAAATTGAGGAATTCATTGGTCAATTAGGCATAGGGCACTTGAAAATGTCTTGAAACAATAGCATAAATCTCACACATAAAATGTCAAGTTAAAAATTTGAGTCCTAACGAATTCTGGTGTGCTATATATATATATATATATATATAAACCATTAGAAAAAAAAAACATAAGACATGACGACTTGTTGACACACTATATGATTTATGATGCTGTCAAATAGATTTTTTGTGATTATTTTTAAAATGGGTAGCTATTTTATTTCTTTAGAACGAATTGAAATTGTAAATATTATTGGCACACGACAAGCACGAACTTGAGGTTCATCAGAACCATGCTACGAGCCTCCTAAATACAATGGGATCTTTGTAAAGTTCGACTAAATCAACTTGTGAGCTAAAATCTCAAGTTCTTTTTCTACCCAGACCATGCGCCAATGAATGTGCATCTCATAGCACCAACTGCTGCTTTTTCTTTCACATTTTCACCATTGTAAAGCAGAGTGTGTGCTATCCCAATGATAGAATGACTAAGTACATGGAATCAGTGAACAAGGTTCTTTATAAGATACAACTTCCTTCTGTCTAACATCAACGTTGTCATCTGGACTTAAGTGCAAAGAAGTAAAATTTATGGCAATTGAATGGAAGGCCAACGACAAGGAAAGAAAGAAATTAAGCATAAGGAACGACAAGAACAACGAAATCCAAAATCGTACTAAAAGCCCTTTACACGCTGCCTTCCACTCATTGCAGCTCCCTCAACTATCAAGTGCACCAAGAGCTTTCATGTCCTCTAAAAATGCCATATACGAGTCATCAATGCTTTGTGGTTTTGGTGCAGATGACGAGCTACTTGATTCTTGCTTGGCAACAGGTGGAGCTACAATGGGCCGGCTTGAAGACAAACCAGTTGAAGTCTTTGCCCTGGGTTTTGGGAGGACGGACTCTCTCCTGACTCGTACAGATGCAGGAACCTGCAGAAGAAGAGCAATGCTGACGTTACAACTTCCATGAGACTATGGATACTTCATAATTAGTTTTGTGAGCCACATACAATACTATATTATAGATAGCAAAGACATGATCTTTTCTCCACATAATTAGTACAGGAAATAATAAAAAGCATATCAAATCAAAGGTTAGTAATACTACTCATTGCATCCGAATGAAGTGCATGTGCAAATAACGATGATAGGATCTGTCATCCAATTAGCCTCCCTTCATAATTACCTAAGTGCTAATCTTTATCTATATCTGGTTGCTAACAAACATGAGACACACAAACCTAGGATCACAAAAAGTGAAGATGACTTGCACTTTCTCAAAAACATTTGGGTAGTATTAATACCGGACATGTCACATCAAATAACAGTATGCAAACACCAACCAAAAAAAAACCCACACACACACACATGCAGAGGTGGATAAACTCACCATTGATGTAAGCTCTGGAGTATGCTGTGCCAGAGGCCTCTTTACAACAGTCGATGCAGCTGATTTAACATATGATGGCTTCTGAGGTGCCGATGGTCTACCAATGGCATCTTCTTGTGGAATAGGAGGCGGACCAGGTGGAAGTGGTGGTCTCATCATCGGTAGATGTCCCGAAGGAGGTCCAAAAGGTGGTCTTGGTAATAGTGGGACCATGACTCCAGGAGGAACAGGCTGCCCAGCAATTCCTGGAGTGGGCAGTGGGGGACGCATATCAGTTGGGGGCGGTGGTGGTGGAAAACGTGAAATGCCCGGGGGAAGTACATCTGGCTGCAGATTTGGGCCCATCGGAGCTCCAGGCACTGGTGGCTGTTGCCTCATTGGTGGTGGAGGAGCCATTTTCAAAATATCTTTGGCATCAAAAGGAGTTTTTGTATCAGATTCAGATGATGAGCCTTCAGGTTGATTATTACCCGACTTTGGAGGCAGCCCTACAGGTGGAGGCGGTGGAGGAAGCATATTTGGAATCTAAGAGATAATCAGCACATAAAAACCATCAGCTTGAAATTTTGTATAATACATCAATTTATTTAGATGATCTATTATATAAATTATATACTTGTCCACAATATTAGTAGAATCAGCCAGCACAATGATGCTTCCATGTCCTCTCGTTTAGTTATTAAACTAGAAGTAATTATTTAATTGCGGTCTGCAGGAAGTATACCTGAATCGAACCCCTGGAGGCTGAATCATCTGATTTAGTGGGCTTCTCACCACCAACAATACCAGGGGGAGGTGGTTGAGAGGATTGGAGGATGGGTGGGGGTGGAGGAAGTGGAGGCCTGACAGCAAGTAGTTCTTTAGGCGGTGGGCCCGGAGGAGGGGGTGGTGGTGGTAAAGGTGGTGGAGGTAATGATGATGTAATATCTGTAATTGCCGGCTTTGGAGGCATTGGAGGTGGAGGCGGCAGTGGCAAAGACGCAGGCACGACAGAGCCATCTCCAGAATCTAAGCCTGCATTAGGCAGAGGGGGTGGTGGTGGTGGTAAAGGGGGGGCAGGTAAAGTGGCACCCTCTGTTTCTGACATTGATGATGATGCAACATTACTTGCTGAAGCTTCTGGTAAGGGTATCCTGGGTCCTGCATCCCAAAGCAAACAGCAAAGTCCAAAAAGATGAGAGATAAAAGGAGATGGGGTGATGGGAAAGAGAAAGCAGCAGGAGATAAAGGGAGAAAATTAAGATCACATTCGTTAGAATGTGAAAAGGGACCATAACATACCTATTGATGACTTGAACATAGGAGGTTTTCCAGGTGGAGGAGCTCCAGAAGGATTAAGAGTTGGGTGATAATATACGGAGTCCTGAATCAATATATTGCTAAATGAGGGTTGACAGATCAGCAGAAGAATTCAATATAATAAACCATCAAAACTAAAACGAACTTACTTCAGGTCTAGGATGCTTCACTCTTTCTTCCTCTTCTGCAGTAGCTCGCCTTCGAACAGGTCCCAAATGACTGCAGAAAGCACCACATAACTCAAAAACTAAGAATTCAATTTAAACATTCATATCTTATGAATAGAAATAAATTAATTATTTTAAAGAGTACACATGAAAAGCTGTTTCACCTGAACATAACTGGTGCTTCACCTTTTTCCTTCATTTTTTCTTCATATTCCTTTACAACACAATGAAAATTGATTGTCAACAACATTCTATTTTGAAAAGAAAACAAAGGGAGAAACAGAGGGATAAAATACTCGTGAATTAAATTGTGTATTATCTCCTTCAAATGATTTAATGGCTCTCCAGAAAAGCAATTCTTGAACACAAACACATGCACCTATGCATTTGTTTTCTGAGATATGGGAAAACCTAAAAGGCCAAAAAGATATCGCATACGGGGGATCCTAACCTGTTAAAGTAATATCCAAATAAGGTTTTTGCTGAATTTGATCTCTCAAATGGAACCTCTTTTCAATTGAAAGTTTCATCTTGTTTTTTCTTTTTAATTTTTCCTTAACCGGCAGGTGAGGCTTGCTACTGAAAGGAACTATCATGCAGCAAACTGCTCCCCATCTGGAATTTCAGTATATACTACACAGGTCACTTTCTATAGAGAATGGGATTCATGATTTTCAGTTTCTTTTCACATTGACACCACTGTTGGCACAAATTATGCACCAACCTATATTGCCCACACGGATGATCACATTCCATAACATAATCTAATTCACCGAGTTCCATTAACCCTATTTCCTTCAACCTTTATCAAATACCAGTATCTACTTTAACTTGAAGCGATACCAAAGGAAGATAGGCATTTCCTCTATCATAGGATATTTTTCAATACCACATCTTCACAAATTCCTCACAACTATGAACATTATGAAAGAGGAGCATGCAAAGGTGAGTGCAGTACTCCAAACTGGCCAATGAAATCAAAATAGTGTCAAGAAGTAATATAATATTTTGACTAAAAACAAATGCAAAGAAACAATGTATAAGACCTATGCATAAAACAAAAACAGCACAAAAACAAAAAGGTATTATCTTAGCACATCTGGTCCTCAGATGTAAGACCTACGCTTCACAATGTCTCCTGAAGTTCCAATTTAATTTATGTTTCTTGTATGATGAATTCTATAAATAAAAATCTAACAGCTCAGCCCCACAAGCTCATTAACAACTAAAGATATGAAATGGAAATTCCTCTTATTGAAAACTGATGATACCAATGGATATACCAGACACTAATACGAGTAAGACCAGGTTGAGTCAAGCCAAGAATGGCCCACTAAGTGCAAGCCCAGCGAGAAGTAGGACCAAGCTGAGCCTAAAGCTGACTCATGTGGCGCTTAAAAGGCCTTACCAACACAGGCTGAGCTGAGACAAGTTGTTGCCAAGAGGACAGAGCTGTCACCAGGATATCCTAGCTGACACTTCTAAGTTAGGGAACGACCTCACCAGATGGTTATGGAGTTTGCAGGCTCCAGATTCGCACGAAGCAGGGCAGGACAGTTGCAAAATTGAAGGGATAAGGTGGTTATGAAAATCATGAGGATAGAGTTCACAGATAATGGGAACCAACCCCCCCGCCCCCAATGAAAGGATATTCTTCATATATATTTGTGTAAAAAAGACAGAAGAGGTTGTTGTCACTCAAGTAATTCAATTTGTATATTTGATAACCCGTTTAGGTTTCTGATTTCTTTTTGCTTATAATGGCTTGGAGCAATTTCTCCAATTGAATTTTGCATATAAATTGATTGGCATCAAAACAATGTAATAAAATATCCTAGATGGCTCAATTAAGGAATTACCTTCCTTTTCTTCATCACGAGATTGAGTGTATCCTCAAGTTGTCTCTTTTTGTGTTTTCTAGCTTTGTCCAAAGCACCATCTGCCTCTGCAAATATTAATAACACGGAGATCAAGATACTAAAACAGTGGCAATTTCGCTTCCTTTGAGCGAGAGGGAAAGAGGGGGGAAGAGAGATTAGAAAATGGAAGTGAACAACAGGACGCATTGTAGTCCAAAAGACATCATTGTGGTCTAAAATGACTACATCAGGTATCAGCTAAACAGACGGCAACCATGAACCAGTCTATTTTTTCTAGAGAGAAAGAGAAGCCAGTGAAAGGAAAATCAAGAGAAAGACACCCATTTACTCTGAAATGACTAAACCAGGTATCATTTAAAGTGAAGGCATACATGAATCCATCTACCTTTCCCTCTCTACAGAGAGGGGGGTTAGGACAAGGAGAGTGAACAAGAAGGCACCATTTTAGTCTGAAATGACAACATCAGACATTAGTCAAAGAAATGACGTGCAAGACTCTGACTAACAGAGAGCAAGGCACGTATAGAACTATATGGAAACAAACTATTAACTTATTCCTGAGCCAAACAAAGCAACCGTTTCATCGGTAAACTAAAAGCCAAACTAATCTAAGCATGCAAACCTACACTGAATCAGAACATGAGTTCAACAATGTATCTCAATAGATTCCAACGATATTTCAGACATGAAGGAGAAATGTGAAGGGTATTGATAAACTTATAATCTTCTGCCACTAGCAGCTTTACCGGCAGATGTGGATTAGTCAAATAAAAGGATAAAAAAGAGATTTAAAAAAAATAAAAAATACAGGACATTCTGAAACTACAACATTTCAGCTACTAAATTCTTATGTTATTCTTATTTTTATTCATGAGATAACCAAGAGGACCAACTGCAGCATGACTATGAATAAATTATATTGTATTCCACATTAAAATACTATGTTTCAAATACTCCAAAACCAATGGCACCATTTGGTTATGTTCATAAATCAAGAGTAATGAATAAGAAGCATGGTTAACCTGAGGACTTAAAGAAACAAAATGAACGAAACATTTTCCTCATCATAAACAAGGAAAAAGCATAATCAAAATCAGATAAATAGCACATGAAAAGAAGAAATTCGGCAGGATAGAAAAAAAATCTTTAGATGCCCAAAAAGACATTTGTAGGCTGCTCGTGAATTTAGCATTGGATCGAAAATAAAATTAGTAGAATTATCTTAAAACGAAGTACCACAAAACTTAAGGTCAATTGGTTGCATATGGTAAAGAATTGGATAATGCACGAGAATGGGTTGATCTACTCATATCTCGGAACCTAGGAGTCAGATGTCAGAAAGCACCACTCAGCACTTAAAACCCAGCATTTTCCAAATCCATATCTCACAATTAAGGGGTAAATATTTTATAGTACTGGTTGCTCATAGTTATCCTAAATACCTAGAAATAAGGAGTGAGTGGTAACCTTGCTAGAAAATTACAGAAAATGAGAAAATGCAGCTTCTACTGAACTAATCCAAAATCAAAAGCTCACCTGCCCCTTAGTTCTGCTTTGCAGTATTACACACTAGGGGAACAAGAGGAACACAGATGAACTTATTAGGAAACCAGGAAGTTGAGTTGCTGATTTAACGGAAATTTTTGGAACAACATTCATCCAAGTGAATAATACAACCAGCCCCCAACCACCCACCCCTGTTCTTACTAAGACTGCAATGAATTGAATCCATGAATTGTTAGGTATATACAACTTTTTATCATTAAAATTTCATTTTTACAGGAACTCCCTTATCACAAATCAGTTGGTACATCCCATGCATAGCTACAAATAAAATCATAAAGGTCATCAAGCTAAACCACAACCTGAATAGTTCCAGTTAGACTGCTGAATGCAACTAGTATACTATTAATTTTTGTACGGGATGTAACCCCTATGCCACATAATGGCTGTAGACCTCTGAGGAAAAGACGTGGTAGACATGAACAGTGAAGAAATTTCAAGAGAAATAAATAATTCAATCAAATAAAATAATATTACTATGGTTCGAGAGAAAGTAACAGTATCTACTCGGACACGACAATGGAATCACCAACAAAACAAAACAAAACAAAACAAATGTAACATTTGATTCTTTAGAACTTACTCATTGCTTCCAGCTTCTGAATCTGCTCTCTCAATGTCTCAGGATCCTTTTTCAAGATTCCAACTTCCCTCACCTTCTTCCGCTCCTTTTTGTTCTGAACAATAACATTGACATCAATAGTTAACCATTTGAAACATTTCATGACATAAGTAAAAAAACGGCGGTATACATTTCTATGCCCAAATGATCTCTTTAACAATGTCCAGTAAAAATCTAACTTAACTACATAACATGCCCAATTTCCTCTTCTGTTTTTCCATATGGAAACATTTTCAAAAATAACAGGAAAAGGAAAAAGAATCCTTGACAAACACCTTCACTAAACGCCCATAAAAAAGCAAAATTAAAATCAGGCTGAACTTAAAATCCCAAATAAAGCAATGAACAAAACTTCAAAAACATAAAAATAAAAAGGAAATCCGCCAATACCTATCTCCCTATACAGAAATACGCAATTGCACCCATAACCAAGAAAAATTCAACGCACAATGAACTACACAAACAGAAAAAAGGGAAAATTACCCGCTTCAATTCCTTTTTGCGGAGCTCTTTGCGATAAGCATCGGTAGGGTTCATAGTTTTGCCTCCCTTCGTCGTCTTCACCATTGTGACGGCCCTCAAATAATTCGTCAATTAAGTCGTCTTCGGTTTCTTCAATGGAAGAATTCCAGACGGCGTCAAATGACAGTAATACCTCGCTGTAATTCGATCTGAGTGTTTTTGCAGGGGCTTATGCTATATGAAGAAAGATGGAAGAGAAATAGAGAATTGTCATTTGGTATTTGGGTTCCGGGTTGGGGTTTTGTTTGGTGGGTGGTTTCTTGTTATCGGATTTCCTCCGGGTAGGATCGCGTTTTCTGTTAAAGTCGCCAACCACAATATTAATACATACAACTGTTTATACATTAAAGAAGTATTCATGTAAAACTAAATGTATATATTCATATATACATATATAAATAAAAATACACACACACACACACATATATATATTATATTTGAAAATACTAATATTGATTTGTTCCAATTTTTATGCATTAAAAGATATTTTACTAAAAAAAATGACCGAATTCACAAAATATTAACCCCACGATAGAAGGTAATCTCATTCAATGGCATGTTTGATATACAACATGAAGGATGCGAGCCGGCCCATAAATAATCGTGGGCCCAAAACTATTCACGCTACTGTATGCACTAGCGGGTGTTGGGCCGCGAGTGCATAATCGCGGCTAGAGATTAAATGGGACAGTGAGATGAAATAACAATTTTGACCTTAGATGCATCGAGTCAGACAGATTTGTCCCTCCGTCAATGATTTTGAACTTTCACAACCCTGGGCTCATACGCATTCTGTCCTCTTCCCTTTCAATAGTGCAAAACCCAGGAACCCTAGCGCAGGTATTATACGAAATCCGGTGAACCAAGAGTTGTGAACACCCACATTACGGTGTCAGATAGTTATCTTTTGACGTCAGTCATTGTGTATCACATATTGAGAGGAAATGGATCATGGAGAAGAAATCTTCGAGTTCCACTTTCTCGTTCCTCTTCAAGAGGCTAAACAAGAAGGGGAGCGGCGGCGGTGCATGGCGGTGGAAGTTGAAGAGCCCGCTGATTTGCGGTGGAAGAGGCGGTTCAACCTGCACCTTTGTTTCGTCGATGATATCCTTTTCAAGATTGTTTCGGTTTTCGAGGCCATTTTCTTAGTCTCCACGCTCTGTTTCTTCTTCCTCTATTGCGGATGCCATTTCTGATTTTGCACGCCAATGATTAATAAAAAATCGGAGAGAGCACATAGATTCTTCATTTTGCAAGTCTGGAGTTTTGAACGATGGAGAGTCATTTTCAGTGTTGAATTATGTTCCTTTTCCACTTGGGGAATGAATTGGTATGGGTATTAACTGAAGAAAATCGATTGATTTTGTGCTTTCTTTCATAAATTATTTTAATCCAATATTGATGATTATTGTTGATTATTTCTTCGGTAAAATTTTGTATTTTCCTTTTCTCCTCCTCCTCATCTTCAAATTTAATGATGCATAAAGGCTAATTTAGCTATTCAAGTTATGGAAATTTCTCTTATGTAATTTGGTTTGCTTGATATATTCTTTTAATGTAACTTAAACTTTGTTCTCAGAATTGTAATTTGCCTTGGCCTGTCATTAATGCCATGTTGTGATAGCTGCTATTCCAGATTTGCAATGGGATGACGAAGTGCGTGGGCAGGCCGTAGGGGTTTTCCTTCACTGAGCTGTGGGTTTGCAGGGGTGTATGAATTTTCAATTTGGGGGCTGTATTGGGAGTAAGCTGTTATCGGAACACAGATGGACAAAATGCATTCAATATGTTGACCAATTGCATTTTAAGAAGTTTAAAGATAGCAGCTAGCATCAAACATATCAATTACATAAGGTGAGATTGTAGTCGTAGATAATCTTCATGTGCAATCTCACATATCAAATGGAGTAATAAGATTTTAATCCTCCCTATAATAACTACTACTCTAATAGCTGATATCGTGCAGATATGACCTAAATACCATATTTAACGTGGCCTAGAATGTTGGCTCAGTTCAACACCAAATTATTGACATTTAATTCATTTATGAAGAAAATTGAAAAAATAATATGTTCTAAAATTATTTAGAATATAATGAAAATTTGATGAAACTTTATGAAATGGCAGGCCTCTATCTTGAATTAAGATCTAGAATTTTTATGTGAACTCATCTCACTCATTTGCTGATTGAGATTTCAAATGCATGTTTTGGTTACGTTTTCAATTGACCTTCTAACTTTCGATATTATTCTAAAATAGAAAATTTTCAATTTCTTCTTATTTTTATTGAAATTATTATCTATTTTCATTTCAACTTCTCTAAATCTATCTTATCATTCTATTACAATATCAATTAAATTCAAATTCAATTTCATATAAAATATTCATTATCATTTCAAAATAATTAATATATATTAGAAATATACATCTTTTGGGACATAAAAAAATATAAACTATCCAAATTTTTAATCCGATACTCACCCTGGTCATTCTTTTTAAATAAAACATCTAAATATAATTATTTTTATTTTTTAAACAATAACAAAACTTTCCACTTTTTGAAACATTAAAACCAGGAAATGAAAATGAAGATATATCCAAACAGGCCCTAAAAGTTCAACCCTATTGCATGAGTCGTCAGCCCACATGCTGTATTGGGCTTCGACTGATTGTGTGTGAGCTCTGTCCGAAGTCTTCTTTAATCACCTTGACCCCATCTGGGCTTCCAAGTCTATTCACTTCAGTGATGGTATCAGCCCATTTAGAATGGCCCACTTTCTACTTAATTTATTTAGCCCACTCGATTGGCCCAAGTAAAATACTTCATCAATATCAAGCACGATATTGCAAAGAATTATTTAATTATAGAAAAATTCTCTATTCCAATTATAAAACTTTATTATTTTGACTGAACCAAATTATATTCAATCAATAATGAGGTTCTTTTTCTAAAATTTAAAAACGTGAAAACGAAGCTCAGGACATGACCCAATATGGGGCCTGGGTAACCCCAGGCCAACCCCATTGTATTTGTTAATATTTTAGTTTAGAACTATCAACGGATCGAATTTTAATACGAATTCGATCTAAATTCAATTCAAAATTTAAAATTTTTATCTAATTAAAATATTCGATTGATCAGATTCAATTATAAATATTCGTAATTTGAAATAAGTGGATCAGATACGGAATTAAGCAATCCTATTCGTTAAAGATCTAAAACTTAATTTTAATAATTTATTAATAAATTAATACTCTTATATATAATATTAATAAAAAGTTTAAAATAAAATCTATGTATTAAATTGACCTAATATCTATTTTAACATCTAAATTATGCTATTAATATTGAGTCTTTACCCTAAAAAATAAGAGGGACACTGATAAAATGTCAAATATAATAATGTATAGTAGTTCACATATGTATTAATATGATGTGAAATAGATATTTAGTATTCAAATGTTTAACGTTTGGACTAATATATAATAAAAAATTGTTAAAAATTCAAATAAGATATAAATTTACTCTATAAATATAATATTTTTATATAATCCAAAAGGGAAGGGGGGAAAAAAGAAAGAAAAATATTAAATCATATCTGATGAGGGTTCCAATCATGACGTAGGTGCTCCAATTCCAATCTATATCGGGCTTAACCCAAGGGTGGATATCTTCCGTTGATGATGTTTGAGAATCCTGCAATCAAGGCAAATGTTAGGCTAGCCAAGCGGCCCTCGGCTTAGGCCCTCCGACACTCAAGTCAGTATCAAATTCGGCTTTCAATCTTTTCCAGCAGAGTAAGATAGCTTGAGAGTGTATGGGTGCATACCTTGTGAGGCAAGACAGAGGGGTCTGTATATTCTTCCTCTTGTAGAAAATGTCAGGAAAGCCCTTGGGGTCTCCAGCCTCCTCCCGGGGGCAATTAGTCAATTCCCCCATTTGAATTTTGCCAGCTAGATGTCCTGTCATGCTACAGGACATGGCGGTACACGATGCGGGGCCTGCCGTGTCAGACGGTGAGGGGATGGCATGCGCCATTAATGCGGTGGCGTGCTGTTAGTCAATGCATTTAATGCGGTGGCAGAATACTGTGCAGAACTCGACCTTCTATCAACCTGATCGAGGTCGAATATAGTCGATATTATCCGAGGGCTCCGAGGCGCCCGTCTTGGCCTGGGGGAGACTGGTCGAACATGGTCGATGTGTCCTATGGGCCCTGGGCCGTTGCCTGAACATTGGGCCTTTGGGGCCACCTTATATCATGAGTCCCCCCACTTTGCAAGGCGGATTGAGGGAACCGACGAGCGGCATTGGGAAGTAGCGAATATTACTGTGCCTCGACTAGGGATCTTGAAAATCGACCAGGGTTTTGCGTGTTTACTGAGCGGTCACATTGTGGCGCGAGTGGGGTAGCGTTATGGTTTCCCCCATTACTGCGGACACTTGGGTAACCGAGCCTCTTTCTTTATAAATACTTAATGCCATTCAGCCCATTTTTACTTTTACCGCTTCAGGATTCCCAAGAGTGTTTAGTAGATATCCCTTGCTGCGAGAATCACTAACCTTTGCGCTCTCTCTTCAGAGATTTTCTGGGTTTAGCTTTCCAATCTAGTAAGTACTCTTCCCCCTCTATTTCTTTCCACCTTTCTTTGAAGAAAATGTTTGGGCTATTCAGTTCTGGTGGTAATCCGGGTGGGGGTAGTGAAGCCACCGTGTCTGAGGGCCGTAGGGAGTTTTCTGACTCAAGCAGCTCGAGCAGCGCACGTGGGGGAGAAGCTAGGCCCAGCCGGGTATCCTCTTCTCGCGGGCGATTATTTACCCCAAACCACTATAGCGAGATAATATCTACCGTCACCCCCTTGGAACTGGTCCGCTTTCAAGAGCTTTACCATATTTCTCGCGAGTTCCAGTTGCTAGCCCCCAGTCCCCTTGGTCGAATGCACCGTGCCCCTACCGGTTGCATAACTGTTTTTGAAGATGCACTTAGGTGTGGTCTTAAGTTTCCCTTGAGCGAGAGCATGATAGGTCTGCTTATGGGTCTTCGAGTGTGCATCACACAACTGCTGCCCAACTGCTTCTCGACGTTGTGTAGTTTTATAGTTTTAATGCGCCTCTTCAACCAACCCCCGATCTTTGACAATTTTTCAAACCTGTTTTATCTTTGCGTGTCGCGTAAATCCGGCAGCACTGAGGAAACGGGCTTTTATTATCTGAGTGCTCAGCCTCGTCGGAGGTTTCTCGTGGCGCCTTCCTCGTCCTATGGTCAGGTGTGGAAGAAACGCTACTTCTTTGTGCGAGTAAAGGGCGGGTTCGATATTCCTCGAGAGTGGGCGAGGGGTCCGGTCAAGATACTAAGGAATCATGCTCCAACCTGGTCGAGCACATTCGTGAGGGACCTGGTCGAGTTTGGTCTAGTCGAAGCCACTGTTTTCCTCGAGGAGAGGCAATTGGTGTTGGCTGGGTTGTCGCCAGCCCCATTAAATTTTCTCGCTGATTATGAGATAGGTAGACTAACTGCGTGCGTCATATCTTGTTGTTTGCTTACGTATATTCCTGTAGTTGACATTTTCTATTGCGTGTTCTTTGCAGACCGCGACGAAATCATGAACAGGTCTAGGGCTACTGCATTGGCTCGCGCCGAAAGGAATCAGCAGCACCGACAAGGTGGAGCGACTCGAGAAGAGTCATCGGGAGCCGACGAGCCACGTCGATTAACTGCTGCCCCACCGTACGCCAGAACACCTTCACCTGATCGGCCAGAAGAGGTCGAGAGAATCGCGGGTCGAGGGAAGAGACCCATGGGCGAGCCGGCTACTCCCCATCCGAAGAAGGCAGCTGCCGGGAGGGGGAAAGGGAAGTCGAAGAGCACGGCAACGAGCGTGCCAACGGGAAAAGACCTCTTCGGGGACCGAAGCCCCGAGGCCCTCTTTAATTTGCGGAAGTTCCCGTCTCTGCGATATGGGTTGGATCCAGGCCTAGCCGTGGACGACTCATCGAGCATGCTGACATCGGGGCCGGCCGGGATAGATCCCTTAAAAGTGCTAATGGCTGGTTAGTTCCTGACTGACCAGAATAAATTCCTGGGTTTAACCCAGCCTGGGCTGTTGTGCAAGTTCATGCGAACATGGTAAGATCTGGAAACCTGGATATCTACTAGTTTAATTCTTCTTTTCTTTCATTTTACTGCCCTCTGATATGGTTCCGTGTGTCAGGTCGAGCAGCTGGGCTATCACATGTTTCGCCGCTCCGAGGTGGTGCTGGCTGATCGGGAGCGATTGGAGGGAGGTGAAGATGCTGAGACCTTGAAGGTTCAGCTCGAGTCGTCCCAGCTGCGGGTCGAGGAGCTTGAGAGAGCAAACGCCCAGTATGCCAAAGATATGGAGGCGAAAGACCGTCAGGTTGTGCTGGCGATAACGGAGCAGACCAAGATGGAGGCGAAGTTGAAAAAGCCGAAATTGGATATTCACATCGCCTACGAGCCTGGTCGTGCGGCCTGCCGAAGTGAGCGCCTGGTCGAAGCGAGGGAGCAGTTTGCTCGGGTGCTGCCTGAGGTACAGAAGGAGGCCATCCAACAATTTATGGTGAGCCCCGCCTTCCAAGATGCAAGTGTTGTGCTTGCTTTAGATGATGCACGGAATGCGTTCAAGAAGGCCATTGCCCAATTGCAGCACCTGGGCTACAGCTTTAGCGATGAGGATCGCTCAAAGATGGGCCTTCGCTTCAACGATCAACTGCGCCCGCTGGTCGAGGAGGATGTCGACGAGGCAGATACTGCCGAGGTCGAGGCTGCCGACGTGGTCGACATGAGCCCTGAAGAGAGGCAGAAGGCAGAACTCGAGAAAAAGCTAAATGCGGTGGGCCAAGAGTTCGAGTTTGCCGGCGACCTTGCCTATGAAGTTTCTGAGAACAGGGCAAATGCCGCTGCATTCTTCCCAGCTACTCCACGGCTGTTTATGCCTTCCGCCGCCAGTCCCTCCTACCCAGTTACCGCGGCCGTTCCCGTTGTAGTAGCGCCACCGAAACCTCCATCTGCTCCGGCTCCAGCGCTTCCTGCCGAAGGGTCTGGCAGTTCTAGCTAGGCTCTTGTATTGTATTTTTGACTTTTTATTCCTGATGTATATGCCTCGTTGAGGTTTTATGAGAATGAAATGAAATTTCTTTGCCCTTTTAGTGCTGTGCTTCGTTGTATATTGCAGTTTGTCTACTGCTTTGTCGAGTAGAATTAAGTGCGTTTAGTACTTGTGCTGGTACTTTTCATTGCATGGTTGGTTGTTTCGTCTTCGTTGGTTTAAACTTTTGTATGGCCAACTTGTATAAGTCGTTAGGGTGCAATCAACTTGTAGCTAACGTGCGTTTGCGGTCGGGGCTCGACTTCCTACCTTAAGGGTCTCTTCACCGTGTAAGGCGTCGGCTTCCTAGATTTGGCGGGATGGTCGAGCCGATGGATATGCCCCAAAGGCATCGACTTTGTTGTATTGAAAATTTTTGGCGACTGTGGGGTCGCTTAGGGTGGTCGAAGGCAACATGCTTTCGTCGACTACGGGATCGACTAAGGTGATCTCGGCAGGTGGCCTCAACTTCGTTGTTAAATCCTTTCATCGACTTTTGGGTCGACTAAGGTGGTCTCGACCGGTGGCCTCGACTTAGTTGTTGAATCCTTTCGTCGACTTCGGGGTCGACTAAGGTGGTCTCGGCCGCTGGCCTCGACTTATTTGTTGAATCATTTCGTCGACTTCGGGGTCGACTAAGGTGGTCTCGGCCGGTGGCCTTGACTTAGTTGTTGAATCCTTTCACCTTTTCAATCATGGTGCGCCTTGGTTTTTTATAATCAATATAACAGATGTCAATTAAACAATTTACACAAAGAATTTTTTCAAGTTTACCGCATTCCACGGTCGAGGTAGCGCGCGACCTGCAGTGTCCGCTAATCGGTAGGCGTTGTTCTTGCACACTTTGATGACTGCATAGGGTCCCTCCCACTTCGGGTCGAGCTTTTCGACTGGCTTCGAAACTTCCACTTTGTTCAGGACTAGATCGCCCACTTTAAAATTTCTTGGACGGACTGACTTATTGTATCGATCCGCCATTTTTGAGCGGTACCTTTGCATCTTGTTGTAAGCCACTTGGCGCCTTTCATCTATGGTGATTAGATCCAGCATCATCTCCGATGAATTCGCTATTGGATTGTAATGAATCACTCTAGCTGTGTGCTGAATTAATTCGGATGGTATCACTGCTTCAGAACCATAGACTAAACCGTAGGGGCTGTGGCCTGTGGCTGTTCGGGGGGTCGTTCGATAAGCCCGCAGAACGCCTGGGAAATCGTCTGCCCAACTGGATCCTGTCCCTACTATCCTGATCTTGATGTGGTCGAGGACTGTCCTGTTAGTGACCTCGGTCTGGCCATTGGCTTGCGGATTCCTTACTGAAGTGAAGTGTTGCGTGATGCCTAAAGTCTCGCACCATCTTCTGGTGTTTTTGCTCTGAAATTGAGTGTTGTTATCGGAAATGAGGATTTTCGGTAGGCCGAACCGACATACGATGTTCTTCCATATAAAACTCTTGATAGCCACATCGATGATCTTAGGAACTGCTTCGGCTTCCACCCATTTTGTAAAATATTCGATAGCCACTATGATAAATTTTCGCTGGCCGGAGGTTTTGGGGAGCGACCCCACGATATCGATGCCCCACTGGTCGAATGGCCATGTGATACTAACATTGGTCATTGGTGCGGCAGGTTGATGCTGAATGTTCGCATGTACCTGGCATGATGGGCATTTCTTAGCGAAATCTACGGAGTACTTGAGCAAAGTGGGCCAAAAGTATCCGTAACGGGTTATTTTGTGAGCCAGAGACCTTCCACCCAAGTGATTGCCACAAATACCTGCATGGACCTCCTGCAATACTTCGTTCGCCTGGTCGGGATCTAGGCACCTGAGTGGCGGCCCAGCAATCGACCTCTTGTACAGCTGCCCATGCTCATCTAGTGCATATTTAGGTGCCAAGCCCTTCAGCTTTCAGGCTTGCTTAATGTCATCTGGTAAAGAACCTCGACTCAGATAGAGTTTGATTGGATGTTGCCAGGATGGGGTTGACTCGTCGAGGCATCCGACCTGGCTCCGGTCAGGAGGCTGGACGTAGGGCTTATCGGCCACCAGAAATGTTATAGTTCTTTCCCGAGTGCCTTTCGCCGAGCTGGCTAGCTTGGAGAGTGCGTCTGCTCGCTCGTTCTCTGATCGAGGGATCTGGTTTAGCGAGAAGTAGCTAAACATCTGTTTTAGCTGTTGTACCTCTGCCAAGTATTGCGCCATCTTGTGCTCTTTTGCCTCAAAGTTTCCTTCGAACTGCTCGGCTATGAGCTGAGAGCCCGTGAAAGCCGCTAGCCTATCGATCCCCCGGTCGGCGGCCATGCGCATTCCTGCAATGAGGGCCTCATACTCAACTTCATTATTCGTAACCGGGAAATCGAGTTTCACCGCGAAGTCATAATCCTATGCTAACGGGGATCGAAGAGAAACTCCTATCCCTCCTCCCGACGACGTCGCAGACCCGTCGGCGTGCAGAGTCCACAAGGGTGTGCTCTCGGCTCCCGGGCACGGTAGGTCGATCCTTTCGAGGATGAAATCTGCCAGGACCTGTGCCTTGATGGCTGTTCGCGGTTGGAATTGGATGTCGAATTCTCCGAGCTCGATGGCCCATTTAGTGAGTCGACCTGAGGTGTCCGGCTTCGACAATACCTGTTTCAGCGGCTGATTCATTAACACCAAGATTGTGTGTGATTGGAAGTAAGGTCGCAGCTTCCTTGCCGATGAGGCGAGGGCTAGAGCGAATTTTTCAATCTCTAAATAATTATATTCTGGCCCCTGGAGAGCCTTGCTACAATAGTAAATGGGGCAAGGGTTTCCGTCTCTTATAGCAGTCAACACCGAACTGACGGAGGCCGAAGAAATAGCCAAATATATCTGTAAGACTTCCCCGAGCTCGGGTTTGGCGAGCAGAGATGGTGAAGAGAGATATTGCTTGAGGTCGATGAGGGCCTTATCGCACTGTTCATCCCATTTGAATCCCGACTTCTTCGTGTTTCTTAGGATTTTGAAGAAAGGTAAGCTCTTGTCTGCCAGCCTGGCCACGAATCTACCCAAGGCAATCACTCTGCCAATGAGGCGTTGAACTTCCCGAATTGTGCGCGGCGGGGCTATGTCGAGAACTGCTTGAATACCCTCCTTCTGCTGGCAAACTGGTTCAGAAATTTGTCACATAACTGGTCATACGAAAAGATAAACGTCGACTCTAACTTCACGAACCAATCTAGGGCCACCCCCTGGAATGTGGTTACCAGCATTTTTGCATGAATATATTCGTTGTGTCCATGCAGCTGCATCATGTGTTCAAATTGCAGCAAATGTTCACTCGGGTCTGTGGACCCGTCGTACCGCGGGAGACCAGTGGGGATCTTAGCGCCCACCGCGATGCGTTCATTAATGATTTCTTGTATGAAGGGTGAGTCCCGCTCTCTTCTAAATCTCGAGGGCACCTCCGGCTGAAAGGGCTTGTCCGCGTTCCTCCCTAAAAGCTCATGCAGGCGTTTATTTAGCTGCTACACCTGGTGGGACACCTCTCCCCACTCCTGCTGATCCTGCTCTCTTCTACCTCGGGAACGTTCAGTCCTATCGCGCTGCGGGGCTCGAAGGGGCCGAACGTCATGGTCCACGGAGTCTGCTACCTCCTCTCTCGGCGGGGGGTAGGGTGCCTCCCGGGGAAAACGACCCCGGCTTGGTTCTCGCCTTGCTTGGTGCCTGGGGGACCCTGGACGCCGTGAGTATTCTACAGGCGGTGCTTGCTCATGCCCCGCCGGTGGGAGCGTGGCGCTGGCTGCCGGTTCAGGCGGCGCGGTGTGCTGGTTCAAGGCAGCGGAAGCTGGGCTGATATCTATGCGGAAATTTGTTCACTGATGAGCTGCATCAACTGGGGCATAGTGAGGGTGACTACGGGCTCAGGCTGTACACTGGGACCCGGAGCAGTCCGTTCTTCGTTCTAGCGGAGTGGGGGAGAGCTAGATCTTCTGTTCTCCTCCCTCCCGGAAGGGGCTCGCCTAGTGTTCACCATTCTCGATAGAGGATTCCGTTTTCCCACAGACGGCGCCAAATGATGAGGGTTCCAATCATGACGTAGGTGCTCCGATTCCAATCTATATCGGGCTTAACCCAAGGGTGGATATCTTCCGTTGATGATGTTTGAGAATCCTGCAATCAAGGCAAACGTTAGGCTAGCCAAGCGGCCCTCGGCTTAGGCCCTCCGACGCTCAAGTCAGTATCAAATTCGGCTTTCAATCTTTTCCAGCAGAGTAAGATAGTTTGAGAGTGTATGGGTGCATACCTTGTGAGGCAAGACAGAGGGGTCTGTATATTCTTCCCCTTGTAGGAAATGTCAGGGAAGCCTTTGGGGTCTCCAGCTTCCTCCCTGGGGCAATTAGTCGATTCCCCAATTTGAATTTTGCTAGCTAGATGTCATGTCATGCTACAGGACATGGCGGTACACGGTGCGGGGCCTGCCGTGTTAGACGGTGAGGGGATGGCATGCGCCATTAATGCGGTGGCGTGCTGCCAGTCAACGCATTTAATGCGGTGGCAGAATACTGTGCAGAACTCGACCTTCTATCGACCTGATCGAGGTCGAATATGGTCGATATTATCCGAGGGATCCGAGGCGCCTGTCTGGGCCTAGGGGAGACTGGTCGAACATGGTCGACGTGTCCCATGGGCCCTGGGCCGTTGCCTGAACATTGGGCCTTTGGGGCCACCGACTGGTCCATTGGCCTTTGGAGCCACCCTATATCAATATCATATTTTTTTTATTGAATTTTGGATATTCGTCAGTTTCAAATATGATACTAACTAACAAATATTCTATATGATATCAGGTCAAATTTGAATATAAATTTTGATATTTGAATTCGAATTTGGATATGATTGATGCGATCAAAATCCAACCTATTGACAGGATTATCTTAGTTTTAGTTTACTGACTTTTGATCTTCTAAACTCTTTTTGATTTTTGTAGATCTATTTTTGTAAGTTCAGTATAAATTTTCATTTGTTTTTTTCTAAATTTATAAGTTTGACAAAAGTATTCCTTTTTATTCTTTTAAATTTCTTATCCTAAGTTTGGGTTTTATTTTATTATCTAAATTGATTATTGTGTTTGTTTTTGAATGTCCATTTGTTTATTCCAAATTTCTTACATGAAGTTTGGATTTAAATTTTCTTTAATTTTTAACTTTACCGTTCATCTCACACAAACTTTTGCATGTACAAAAATATTTTTTGAGTTGTTCAGAATTAATACTTTAAATAATAATGTGAATCGTAAAATTAAATTAATGTTATGTCAAATATTTGGCGTAATAAAGATAATAGGATGAAATTTTGAAATATGAATTTGTAGATTTTGTGGAAAGTACAACTATAATCTTTTTTTTTTTTCCTTATGTTAAATTATCCATTTTATCCTTTAAAATTGCATTATTCATTTTAATTATTGGAATAATCAAATGTTAAATTGTGTGAAAAAAACAAAACTGACTTCCATCTTAGACATAAAACAACCTTTTTTAGTATGATGCCTTCTACCTACAACTGTGTTAGCATTAGGCCAATTGGTGAAGAACTCTACCATTTTTAGTACTTCTTTTGAGGCTTTTTTATGTTTATAGTTTGGGACACTTATTGAAAAGTACCAAATGCACTTTCCAATTTGGTGATCAGTCCCCACTTGTTTTTTGTTAGAACAAACTCCCTAGTTTTGTTAAATTTTTAGAGATTACTCCATACTCATTTGATTTGACAAAAATGCCCTTAAGTATCATATTTTTCATTCATTTTTTCTCACTTCTTCTCCATCCGATAAGCAAACAGTAAATCATATCATACGCTCATTACCAGAAACAGAAAGAACAGAAAAAACACAACAAGCTCCACGGCAGGAACGAGAATAACGTCAGAGCCAACAACCACCAACTCGACATCTGCATTGTCTTCTTCTCTTTTTATTTTCATCATTTTTGAGTTTCTTCTTCTTCTTCTTCTTCTTCTTCTTCTTCTTCTTCTTCTTCTTCTTCTTCTCAGTTGCTTCTGGGTTTCTTATATTTTTCCGACAATGTCAACAAGTAGTGAAGTAGGAGTGTTCAATCAAGTTAATGGACATGTACATTAATCTCTCAAGAGAATGGAGTGAAATCAACGCCGAACACTTCAGTTTGCAATACATAGCTCCACATCAAAGATTGTACGTGAGTTTGACTGATGATAACAGTGTCATGAATATGGTCTTACTGCATTTGACATTGAATATGAGCATTGTTGACATCCTGATAAACCGAAATGATGAATTAAGCAGTAGTGCAAAGAATAGCAGTGATGGTTTAAGGTAATACTTCTACAAAATCTAAGTTGGACTGCAGTTTGTAAAGTTTTGTACTTGAAGTGTTCTGAAATTGTACTCTATTATCTAAGTTTTATACTTCAAGTGTTCTACTAATTGATTATCCAAAATTGTACTGCAACTTCTAGCAGTTTATACTTGAAGTGTTCCTAAACTATACGTCTTCTATATAAAATTATACTTTTGATTTTCTGAAATTATACTTCATTTTATCAAAGATTGTACTCGATTTATTGAAGTTATATACTTTAAGTGTTATTTTTATCGATTAACCAAAATATACTGCAGTTGCTAGGACTTTATACTTCAAGCGTTCTGAAATTGTACTTCACTTTATCCAAAATTGTACTTTTATTTTCTGAAATTATACTTTCTTTTGTACTTCATCGAAAGAAACAAATATATGTTTTCTGCATTTACAATTTTAAATGTCTGTGATTTTTCAGTGTTGTACTTATTTCTTGTCTATTTTCTCATGTTTAGGGTTTTTATTCCCTTTTTAGTTGTTAAACACTTGAACCCAATTGATATATATGATTTTTGTTGTGAGATGAGAAGTTTTTTATTTGTACTTAAAAGGCATGAAAGTTGTACTTCACTTTTTTGAGGTTTATACTTCTTTTTACTTGAAATTATACAGTAAAATTATCTGAAAGTGGTAGTATATTATTTGTGGTACAAAACATCCAAGCCTGCAGTACACATTAAGCAAAAGTGTAGTATATAATATGTGTAACTGCAGTATATTTTAGAAGCAAATGTAATATAAACATTCAAGCTTGCAGTACACATTAAGCAAAAGTGTAGTATATAATATGTGTAACTGCAGTACATTTTAAAAGCATTTGTAGTACAAAATATTCAAAGTTGCAGATTAAATGAAATTATAGTATATAATATGTGTGCATGCAGTATATTTTAGAAGCATCTATAGTACAAAAGCATTAAAGCATGTAGTATACATTAACTGAAAATGTAGTATATAATTTGTGTATTTGTAGTACAAAATATTTAAGCCTGTAGTATACATTAAATGAAAGTGTAGTATATAATTTGTGTAAAGAGGAGCTAAACTCATCCGGTGCAAAAAAGAGATCAGAGTTGAGTTGGGGCACCGCATACACTTCGAGTCCTTGTGTATGTGTTGATGAGGACGTCAACGGATCGAGTGGGGGAGAATGTCATGGGTCGCTCATTGGAGAAGAATTGCGACCGTGACTTGAAGGGGCATTAGGAGCGACAAGGCATTGTCGGCTCACCCGATAAGGCGAAAAAGGCCCATGAGCAGAGACTCTTACGAGGTGCGGTTTGAAAAACTGTTTCAATGGCATATTCCTTGAGTTATGAGGATGCTTCCCACCAAGTTTGAAGTCATTTCGTGTCCGTTTGGGCACCGAACATTGAGGGCGACCTGGAGCAGTCTTACTGCACGCAGATAGTGCAAAGATGCATCGAGCAGAGTGTCTTGGAAAAGGAATTTTGTGAAACTGTTTCAGTGGGGTATTCCTTGAGGTGTTGGCAACGTTCCCACCAAGTTTCACCAGTAGACGGTTCCGTTTGGATAGGAAACGGCGAAGATCTTTAGAATGCAACAGTGCAGTAGCATTGCTGTAATTCTAGCTTATTGCGAGGGAAATTACTGTTCCATGGAGAATCGGACAGGGCTGGAACTTTGTGGAGTTAATGTATAAGCCGAGAGCTATCCAACGGTTCAAGCGGCAAGTGATTTGGACACCGGGAGAGGAAGTTGCGAAAATGTAGTACAAAACATTCAAGCCTATAGATTTAAATGAAATTATAATATATAATCTGTGTACATGCAATATATTTTAGAAGGATCTGTAGTACAAAAATATTCAAGTGTGCAGTATACATTAACTGAAAATATAGTATATAATCTGTGTATCTGCAGTACATTTTAGAAGCAACTGTAGTACAAAATATTTAAGCCTGCAATATACATTAAATGAAAGTGTAGTATATAATCTCTGTAATTGCAGTACATTTTATAAACAAATGTAGTATAAACATTTATGCTTGTAGTTCACATCAGGCAAAAGTGTAGCATATAATCTATGTAACTGCAGTACATTTTAGAAGTATCTGTAGTACAAAACATTCAAGCATGTAGATTAAATTAAATTATAATTTAATATTTGTATATATGGAGTACATTTTAGAAGCATCTGTAGTACAAAAACATTTAGGCATGTAGTATATATTAACTGAAAATGTAGTATATAACATGTGTATCTATAGTACATTTTAGAAGCAACTGTAATACAAAACATTTAAGCTTATAGGGTTTGAATCATACTTTGTATGTACATACATATGTAAATTGAAGCATACTTTGTTTATAATATTATTTTGTATGTAAGTATAATTTTCCATCAAGTATTTATAATATTTTTATTTCAGTACAATATGAGGGAAATGAATTATAAATGTAGAACGAACAAAGTATAAATGGTGTTATGTTGAAGTACACTTCAATTCAATTGAAATCGAGCAGTGAATTTGAGTACAATATGATGGAAATGAAGTACAAATATAGAACAAACAAAGTATAAATGGTGTTATGTTGAAGTATAATTCAATTAAATTGAAATCGAGCAGTGAATTTAAGTACAATATGATAGAAATGAAGTACAAGCGTAGAACAAACAAAGTATAAATAGTGTTATGTTGAAGTACAGTTCAATTAAATTGAAACTGGACAGTGAATTTGAGTACAATATGATGGAAATGAAGTACAAACGTAGAACAAATAAAGTATAAATGATGTTATGTTGAAGTACACTTCAATTAAATTGAAGTTGGACAGTGAGTTTGAGTACAATATGATGTAAATGAAGTACAAACTTAGAACAAACAAAATATAAATGGTGTTATGTTGAAGTACACTTCAACTAAATTGAAATCGAACAGTGAATTTGAGTACAATATCATAGAAATGAAGTACAAACATAAAACAAACAAAGTATAAATGGTGTTATGTTGAAGTACACTTCAACTAAATTGAAATCACGAAGTGAATTGAGTACAATATGATGAAAACAAAGTACAAATATAGAACAAACAAAGTATAAATGGTGTTATGTTAAAGTACACTTCAATTCAATTGAAACCGGATAATGAATTTGAGTAAAATATGATGAAAATGTAGTACAAATGTAGAACAAACAAAGTATAAATGGTGTTATGTTGAAGTACACTTATTGCAATTGAATAATTAGTCTCCAATAATTGTAGTGATGGTCAAATACAATATTTTGAGATTATCAAATAAGGTGAAGTACGTATTTGTATGGGTTATATGGTGGATATTATTGTCAAATGCTCATTTATTTACATCTTTGAAAGTATAAGTATTCTTTACATTACTGCAATTGATAACATTCATTCGTTCAACATTAGTGGTTAACACTTTAAAACTTTAATATTATTTTATTCATATAATAAATATTACACACATTTTTAGAGTTTGGTTATTAATTACATATTTCATTTCGGCCATTATGTACTCCATTTCTTAATATTTTTACTAATATTGTTGAATTGAAATTTGTTCCATGATTTGATTTTTAAGTCTCAGTAATTAATAACCAAATTCTAAAAATGTGTGTAATATTTATTATATGAATAAAATAATATTAAAGTTTTAAAGTGTTAACCACTAATGTTGAACGAATGAATGTTATCAATCGCAGTAATGTAAAGAATACTTATGTTTTCAAAGATGTAAATAAATGAGCATTTGACAATAATATCCACCCTATAACCCATACAAATACGTACTTCACCTTATTCGATAATCTCAAAATATTATATTTGACCATCACTACAATTATTGGAGACTAATTATTTAATTGCAATAAGTGTACTTCAACATAACACCATTTATACTTTGTTTGTTCTACATTTGTACTACATTTTCATCATATTTTACTCAAATTCATTGTCCGGTTTCAATTGAATTGAAGTGTACTTTAACATAACACTATTTATACTTTGTTTGTTCTATATTTGTACTTTATTTTCATCATATTGTACTCAATTCACTTCTTGATTTCAATTTAATTGAAGTGTACTTTAACATAACACCATTTATACTTTGTTTGTTTTATGTTTGTACTTCATTTCTATGATATTGTACTCAAATTCACTGTTCGATTTCAATTTAGTTGAAGTGTACTTCAACATAACACCATTTATATTTTGTTTGTTCTAAGTTTGTACTTCATTTACATCATATTGTACTCAAATTCACTGTCCAATTTCAATTTAATTGAAGTGTACTTCAACATAACATCATTTATACTTTATTTGTTCTACGTTTGTACTTCATTTCCATCATATTGTACTCAAATTCACTGTCCGGTTTCAATTTAATTGAGCTGTACTTCAACATAACACTATTTATACTTTGTTTGTTCTACGCTTGTACTTCATTTCCATCATATTGTACTTAAATTCACTGCTCGATTTTAATTTAATTGAATTGTATTCACTGCTTGATTTCAATTGAATTGAATTGTACTTCAACATAACACCATTTATACTTTGTTTGTTCTATATTTGTACTTCATTTCCATCATATTGTACTCAAATTCACTGCTTGATTTCAATTGAATTGAAGTGTACTTCAACATAACACCATTTATACTTTGTTTGTTCTACATTTGTAATTCATTTCCCTCATATTGTACTGAAATAAAAATATTATAAATACTTGATGGAAAATTATACTTACATACAAAATAATATTATAAACAAAGTATGCTTCAATTTACATATGTATGTACATACAAAGTATGATTCAAACCCTATAGGCTTAAATGTTTTGTATTACAGTTGCTTCTAAAATGTACTATAGATACACATGTTATATACTACATTTTCAGTTAATATATACTACATGCCTGAATGTTTTTGTACTACAAATGCTTCTAAAATGTACTCCATATATACAAATATTAAATTATAATTTAATTTAATCTACATGCTTGAATGTTTTGTACTACAGATACTTCTAAAATGTACTGCAGTTACATAGATTATATGCTACACTTTTGCCTGATGTGAACTACAAGCATAAATGTTTATACTACATTTGTTTATAAAATGTACTGCAATTACAGAGATTATATACTACACTTTCATTTAATGTATATTGCAGGCTTAAATATTTTGTACTACAGTTGCTTCTAAAATGTACTGCAGATACACAGATTATATACTATATTTTCAGTTAATGTATACTGCACACTTGAATATTTTTGTACTACAGATGCTTCTAAAATATATTGCATGTACACAGATTATATATTATAATTTCATTTAAATCTATAGGCTTGAATGTTTTGTACTACATTTTCGCAACTTCCTCTCCCGGTGTCCAAATCACTTGCCGCTTGAACCGTTGGATAGCTCTCGGCTTATACATTAACTCCACAAAGTTCCAGCCCTGTCCGATTCTCCATGGAACAGTAATTTCCCTCGCAATAAGCTAGAATTACAGCAATGCTACTGCACTGTTGCATTCTAAAGATCTTCGCCGTTTCCTATCCAAACGGAACCGTCTACTGGTGAAACTTGGTGGGAACGTTGCCAACACCTCAAGGAATACCCCACTGAAACATTTTCACAAAATTCCTTTTCCAAGACACTCTGCTCGATGCATCTTTGCACTATCTGCGTGCAGTAAGACTGCTCCAGGTCGCCCTCAATGTTCGGTGCCCAAACGGACACGAAATGACTTCAAACTTGGTGGGAAGCATCCTCATAACTCAAGGAATATGCCATTGAAACAGTTTTTCAAACTGCACCTCGTAAGAGTCTCTGCTCATGGGCCTTTTTCGCCTTATCGGGTGAGCCGACAATGCCTTGTCGCTCCTAATGCCCCTTCAAGTCACGGTCGCAATTCTTCTTCAATGAGCGACCCATGACATTCTCCCCCACTCGATCCGTTGACGTCCTCATCAACACATACACAAGGACTCGAAGTGTATGCGGTGCCCCAACTCAACTCTGATCTCTTTTTTGCACCGGATGAGTTTAGCTCCTCTTTACACAAATTATATACTACACTTTCATTTAATGTATACTACAGGCTTAAATATTTTGTACTACAAATACACAAATTATATACTACATTTTCAGTTAATGTATACTACATGCTTTAATGCTTTTGTACTATAGATGCTTCTAAAATATACTGCATGCACACATATTATATACTATAATTTCATTTAATCTGCAACTTTGAATATTTTGTACTACAAATGCTTTTAAAATGTACTGCAGTTACACATATTATATACTACACTTTTGCTTAATGTGTACTGCAAGCTTGAATGTTTATATTACATTTGCTTCTAAAATATACTGCAGTTACACATATTATATACTACACTTTTGCTTAATGTGTACTGCAGGCTTGGATGTTTTGTACCACAAATAATATACTACCACTTTCAGATAATTTTACTGTATAATTTCAAGTAAAAAGAAGTATAAACCTCAAAAAAGTGAAGTACAACTTTCATGCCTTTTAAGTACAAATAAAAAACTTCTCATCTCACAACAAAAATCATATATATCAATTGGGTTCAAGTGTTTAACAACTAAAAAGGGAATAAAAACCCTAAACATGAGAAAATAGACAAGAAATAAGTACAACACTGAAAAATCACAGACATTTAAAATTGTAAATGCAGAAAACATATATTTGTTTCTTTCGATCACTTCTTTTTGTATTTCGCTTCTTGTTGCCGCTGTTTCTCCTTCCATGGTCACAGAAAAAATGACAGAATTTTTGGTGTTTTTTTTTTCCTTTTTTTTTTTTTCTCTTCTTCTTCTCGCGTCAATGGCAGAGGAACGATTTCGTGCCCTTTTGTTTGGCTGCTTGGGGAAGTCGTCGATTTCAGAAAAAAAAATATGAAAGCATTCTTCTTGAAGAGAAAAACACATTTCTCAGGTATTTTTGTTGTTTTCTCTAGTTATAAGGATATATGTGTCTTTCTAAAAGATATGGGGAGTGATTTCTAAGTTTTGTAAAAAAGTAGGGAGTTTAGTGTGTAAAAATTTAAATGGGGACTGAACACTAAAGTGAAAGTAGGTTTAGGGATTTTTTTCTAATTAACCGTTATAGTTTCTTGAAATTTAGTTTTGTCCATCTCTTGTATCATTTTACAATCTTGCACAACATGCCACATAGAGGAACAAAATTTTCAAATAATATTGCCTTTCAATACAAAATAACATTCAAGAAACGGATTAAATACAAAATAACATAAATTTGAATCTAAATTTTTAACGGATCAAATTATTTAATTTCATATCTGATTTGCTTATTCTAAATTATGAATATTTATAATTGAATCTGATTCATAAAATATTTAATTATTTAAAAATTTTAGAACTTTAATTCAATATAAATTAAAATCCGACTCATTAACAGTCCTAGAGAAACATTCTATGTTTTGCTTTTATGTGCAAGATGCCCATACCGAAATCTCTCCCATGTTGAAGTATCTAATTAATGGATCGAAGGCCATTTTCTTTATCTCAACCATCTACATTATGAAATCAAGACCCATTTTGTTTCTAAAAATGCATTAGTGATTATTAACACTGGAAAAGACAAGAATAAAATTTGTATGAGGGTTTTTTCAAAAAAATATTGTGAAAAAAAATTTACAAAAATATAGCAAATTGGAAAGGTTTACAAAGTTATAGTAAGTTGCACTTGGTGAGTGTAACTTCTATTTGTTACTGTTGAAAGTTGCCCTCAGTGAGTGCAACTTTCAACAGTACCAATTTTTTTTTTACTTTTTATTATTTTAAATATTCCAAAATAGTTAAATAATTAATATGAAATTATTTTCAATTTTTACATTTGCAATTTATGAAAACTATTTGCAATTTATAAATTTATATTACTAATCACAATAATTTATATTAATTAATCAGTCTAATTAATAACTATCATAAAGTTTAATAAAATATTAAGATTTAAATTATTCAATATTTCTACAGTACAAAAATTAATTAACACTACATATAACAATGAACAAAAATATTATTAGAAAAGATAAAAAAAAATAAAATCAATCCATGTTATACACTAACCTGAATATTTGTAGAAAAGAAAATTGAATCGAAATGTTCAATTCCTTCCAAATTTGCGTTCTACACAAAATGGAAATACAATAAATAAATGTTCATGTAAATAATACAGTACAAAAAATAAACATATCATGAATATAAATTATAAATACAGACAAAAATATGAATTTAATTTTTTTATTATTTTAAATATTCTAAAATAGTTAAATAATTAATATGAAATTATTTTCAATTTTTACATTTGCAATTTATGAATTTATATTACTAATTACAATACAAATTACAATTTCATTTGTAATATGAGTTAAATATATTTAAGGTCATTTTTAATGCATTTTTGCGCATAACTGAACTAACATTTCTTCTTAAATAATTTTTTAAATATTAATAAGGTATTTAATATTTTTAACTAATTAATACATTAAATATTTAACAATATTTTCTTATGTTGAATGAATTAATTTTGTAGCGCCCTGATCGGGAGACACATGCTCCCATCCGACGTGTTACTCAAATCAATACCACAAGTTCTCTGAATTACACAAAATAGGTCTTTTAAAAACAAAATAATTAATTCCCACAAGTAACATCCATTAAGAGTTTGACTTGTTATCAAATTATAATAAATCACATCTAATATTTTCAAAACCTACGTGTATATTGACATCAGTAACTCAACATGCTACAATCAATGTACTCATAAAGTCATTGGTTGATCCGCATTGGGTTAAATATTCTTTTCTTAAGCTTTCCTATCTATATCAATCCAATTTAATAATTTCCAACGAAAGTTGTATCAATTTGAGACTAATAACAAGATATTGATTAACCGTTTATGTCATTCAACATTAATTTATGCATCTACTTTCGTCATAATATAACTCAATCGTATCAAATTAGGGCTAAAAATATGATAAAATTGAAATTTTAATTAATCAGGGCTAATAATCTGATAGAATTGAAAATTACCAAATTAAATTGAGTTCGAGTCCAAATCACTTCCCGAATTTAGTCCAGTCGCGTCCAAAATTAAATTTGGAGCAAGCTGGTCATTGCCTGGCCTCGCCCGCTGTCGCTACCGCCTCCTGTGTGGAAACCGCCTAGAACAAAAGGTGTGCCTCGCTGAGCCCGTTAAAACGCCTCAACCAATTTCGCGGCCTGCCGCCTCCTAGCCGACGAATTGGACGACAACCGCCACTAAAATCCTAGCGCCGCCACCTTCTTTCCGCCTCAATTACTCCTCCGTCAGCCGTCAAAACTAGCAATTGAGCATACCAACGCGTTCCTCTTGTCGAGCCCATCAAAACCCACCTAACCTTTCAACATTTCCACCGCCGGAAGTGAGCAACCCATCACCTCTACCACCTTGGTCCATTGCCTTAAATTTTTCGGGCGAAATCACCATTTGGTTCACATTTCGTATGATTGTGATCCTTGAGCTGAGAGGAATCCAACCATGGTTTTAGTTTTTAATTTGGAGTTGAAACGAAGAAAAATCGAAGGTGGAAAGAGGTTGCAAAGTTTTGAAAAGAAAAAAAAATTCCTCTTCCTTCCTATTCTCTATCGTGCAATTTTCAACAGTACCAAAAAAATTTTGACATGGAAGTAGGGATAGAGAATAGGAAGGAAGAGGAAAAAAAAATTGGAAGGAAGAGGAAATTTTTTTGTAGCCCTGATTTGATAGAATTGAGTTATATTATGATGAAATTAGATGCATAAATTAATGTTGAATGACATAAATGGTTAATCAAGATCTTGTTATTAGTCTCAAGTTGATATAACTTTCGTTGGAAATTATTAAATTGGATTGATATAGATAGGAAAGCTTAAGAAAAGAATATTTAACCCAATGCGGATAACCAAATTTATGAGTACATTGATTGTAGCATGTTGAGTTACTGATGTCAATATATATGTAGGTTTTGAAAATATTAGATGTGATTTATTATAATTTGATAACAAGTCAAACTCTTAATGGATGTTACTTGTGGGAATTAATTATTTGGTTTTTTAAAAGACCTATTTTTTGTAATTTAGAGAACTTGAGGTATTGATTTGAGTAGCACGTCGGATGGGAGCATGTGTCTCCCGATTAGGGCGCTACAAAATTAATTCATTCAAAATAAGAAAATATTGTTAAATAGTTAAAAATATTTAATGTATTAATTAGTTAAAAATATTAAATACCTTACTAATATTTAAATAAAAAAGTATTTAAAAAATTATTTAAGAAGAAATGTTAGTTCAGTCATGAACAAAAATGCATTAAAAATGACCTTAAATATATTTAACTCATATTACAAATGAAATTGTAATTAGTAATATAAATTCATAAATTGCAAATAACTTTCATAAATTGCAAATGTAAAAATTGAAAATAATTTCATATTAATTATTTAACTATTTTAGAATATTTAAAATAATAAAAAAATTAAATTCATATTTTTGTCTGTATTTATAATTTATATTCATGATATGTTTATTTTTTGTACTGTATTATTTATATGAACATTTATTTATTGTATTTGCATTTTGTGTAGAACGCAAATTTGGAAGGAATTGAACATTTCGATTCAATTTTCTTTTCTACAAATATTCAGGTTAGTGTATAACATGGGTTGATTTTTTTATTTTTATTTTTATCTTTTCTAATAATAATTTTGTTCATTGTAATATGTAGTGTTAATTAATTTTTGTAATGTAAAAATATTGAACGATGTAAATCTTAATATTTTATTAAACTTTATGATAGTTATTAATTAGACTGATTAATTAATATAAATTATTGTAATTAGTAATATAAATTTATAAATTGCAAATGTAAAAATTGAAAATAATTTCATATTAATTATTTAACTATTTTAGAATATTTAAAATAATAAAAAGCCAAATTTTTTTTGGTACTTACTATAAATTTATAAACCTTCCCAATTTGCTATATTTTTGTAATTTAAAAAAAAAAAAACCTTGTATGAGTTCTTAGTCAATCAGCTATGAGGTCATCACATTGTTTGGACTTTGGGGGAAATTACCCTTTTAATGCAAACGAAGCATGATACACACCAATAAGTCTAGGCCAATCAAATAGGATAATTAACATGTATGTCTACCATTTTATAGGGATCACGTTCCACCCCCCACCCCCCCAACCAAACACACTTTTGCTATAAAGATCTCATTCTTTATTTATTTTCAAATAATGATTTTTTAGAGAAAAAAAATTGAAATATTTTTCTTGAACTCTAGTAAAAAAAAATTTGTAACTAAAGGGGACATATCATCCATCTGTTTTCTACCCTATTTGTAGGATTTAAATTAAAATATATTATATGCGTTTCTATTATAGACATTTCAAACTTTACAATAGACCTTCCTACATAATTAAAAATATTCACGAACTATCTCACTATTCAATAAATACAATAACTATCAGAATTATTGTGCCTTTCTTATAATATTATTGATCTTATTTATGGGCTACAGTATACAAAACAAATTCCGATTTATCCTAAATTTAAAATTCATTCTCACCAAATTACATTTTTCTTCTAAAAAGATAAAGTATGTATTCACAATAGAAGTTTATATCAAGACTCAAGAGTCATGCCTCTTTCTTTTCCATAATTTGAGGTGGAGCCATCTTTCCTCTATAGCTTTGACTTAAACTGGTTAATTGAAATGATGTCATACAAATTTTCTTGCACATCTTTCCTTTATAGTTTTGACTTAAACTGATTAATTGAAATGATGTCACACAATTTTTCTTGCCTTCTTCATCTCCACTAAATAAATTAATGAAATCAACTTACATGTGACGTTACATATTTTGAAATCAACATTAATTTGAAACTATATTATAAAATGATTAATGGGCTCTGGGAGGGGGAGCCAGATGCCCAAAGTCAAATACCGGAGGGGATCGTGTGGGCATAAGGCAAGCACGTGCTCCGAACGAGCCGGGCACACGCACGTGCCCCGACGAAAGTTGACTCTCCCAATAAGCGCGTGACGAGGAAATCTAGGTCCAACGTGAATCGAACCTGTTTCGTTTGTTCTTTCTGATTGGACGATGCAAATTGGATACCAATCCACTCGCCAGACTGTGGAATGAGAATGTACTCGCTTGCTTTGCTTACATGCATGAACTTAGACAAAGAGTTGTAAATAGTGGTTAACTTCACTACATGATTTAATTCGTTTATTGAACAGGTAAAAAATGAAACAAAATAAATAAATACATAAAATTGATTTTTTTGAGCAGAGTAGGGAAATAAATGCATAAACAATTATGAATATAGATATCAAGATGATTACTATTTATTGAGAATCCTAAATACTAAACGGAGAAAAATTAGTAAGTTTGCCTCAATATCTTTGATAAAAAATTGAGATGAAAAGTTATTTAGCATATAATATTATTTGAATGAATACGAAATAATATATTTTTTCACTTTCGAACTCTTTGTAAATTTTGAAGAATTATATATTGCATGATTGATATATTATAGATTGGGCAAATAATATCCTAACAAGATGCTTAATTATCTTATTTGTATCCAAATTGTATTACATATGGTATAGTCTAATTGTAAAAGTGTTACTCATTTTATTAACCTTTAATTATTTATATTATGATAAGCACTTTATTTCTTAAGATGATTCAGATGATGTTTGAGTGGGTTTATGAACTTTAATTTTTAAAGTATTTTATAGGATTTGTGAGAAGTTATAAATGTCATAAAATATTTGACAAAGTTCAAATTTTAAATATATATATGTGTGTGTGTGTGTATACACTCCCAAGAATAAGTTGTCAACATTTTATAAGTTATTTTTTTATAAAAAAAATGAGTTTTTAATTTATTTGTAATATTTTAACTAACTTATTTAACTTTAAATTACTATTTTTAACATGAGTTTTTAATTTATTTGTAATATTTTAACTAACTTATTTAACTTTAAATTACTATTTTTAACATCCTATGAGTTGTGATGATGGCTAAATCGATTTGTCACTGATTTGGAAGTCCAACCACTTCAAGGTATTGTTCTATCGACACATATCTAATGTGAGTTTTTTTTCTTTTAGAGAAAGACGAGAGAGAGAGAGAAACTTATAAATCATCGCAAGTCACTCAACTTCTTGAATGTGGGATATGATAAGGTATCGTCATATAGAGTCGAGATACTTGGGAAAAGGCCCCATAGGCATAGTCGTTGCCTTTTCAGGATAAAACCCCCCATATTCTCAAAGCGATTAGCCCTAAATGTCAGATACAGATAACTCAAGCCCTTTGACTAAAGGGTTGTGATGATACTTAGTTATTCCTTCTTGGAAGGAGTCGATGACTTGAAATAGTTTATAAACTATTTTCCCTAACTCAATCTTTAAGACGCCTTTTCTCAAATGACAAAACCCTCTATTGAATGCATGTCAACAGAATAATATTTCGATACGATTGAACCACTATATTGATGACATATCAATTTGATTATCAACAAAATAAAAATCTCATTCATCCAAAAATTAAAATTTTAATTAAATAGAAGGAACATTTTATAATACGTAAAAACTTATATAATTTTAAATAATTAAACCAAATATCCTTTTAATCCCTCATCTCTTAATGAGAAGTTAAAAAAGAAAAAAAAAGATATATATTCGCATAATTTGTATTCATAAGTCATTTATAAATTGAAAAATTAAATTATAGAATTGCAAAATATCTTTTTGATCTAACATCAATTGCAATAATTAGATAGATGTCTCATTGTGATATGCAGATAAATAATACCTCCTAAATGTATGGGAACTTTTATTCTCATATGGCTCGGGGTAAAAAATGCCACAATAATCCCATAAGCATCAATTCACCGAAGAGCGTTATGTGCACGCTCTTCGACATGGTTGGGATCAGATATTCAGAGCGAAAGATCCGATGTGACAAAGCCCACACTCCTACAAAGACCCCACCAATCCCATCGCAGGGAACATCTGCCAATGTGGCACTGGCCCATTGGTCTGTCATCCGCAAAATAATTCCTAATGTAGGGAATCAGACAACGAACAAGAGGCTCGCGCCACACACCGTTTGGTACAACGTCTAAATCATGAAATTTAAAAATATAAATTACAAAAATTCATTTAATAATAATGTTTGAACATTGAACTGAGAATGAAGCATCTAACCCACGGGGACAAGAAGCCCATTAAATTGCGACCGAATTCCAATCTGGAGCTTCCCCCTTTGGTCTTTCCCGCCATTGATGATAGGTGGTGGTGGTGGCGCGTCACTTAATGGGCGGCGGAGAATCCGAGAAGGAGGAGGACTGGCCGGCGCCTTCGGTTACCGGAGACAGACTCGTTGATGCACCCGTTCTTTTCTTTGTTGCTTCTCATAAGGCTTTTCGTGGGGAGCTCGCTTCGCTCCGCCGTGTGGCGGCAGAGGCCGCCGAGATTCCGGCCCTAGGCCGTGAACTTGTCGTTGACCTTCGCCGGAGGTTGGAGTTCTTGAAACTTGTATTTGATTATCACTCCACTGCTGAAGATGAGGTTAGATTGACTTTCAAATTACTCAACTACTGATTTATTTGATTTATTTTTTCTTTTATCAGTACGAATACATTTTATTATTATTACTAATGTGAATAAATTTATAATTCTTTAGTTGCCATATTTTTCTTTTGAGGAAGAAGTAAATTGTGAACTAGAGTGTGTTTATGAAATTATCAGGCCCTCAATTGTGAATATGCACAGGCAATTATGTGAAATGAATGTGGAGAAAATTATGTTTTTTTTCTCCTATTGTTTTTCCTTTGATGTGATAAAAATTTGTGTACAAGAATCGCATTAGAAATTTGCCTCTATGTTAGGATAAAGTGATGCATTATCTGTGTATCTGCTACTATATATCTACTTTCTTGGACTTTCCTTTATCATCTTTCTCCTCATTTGTTTTGTTTTACCTTCTTTTCTCTTTACTGTCTCATGACAAGGCAAGCTGGCTTGAAGCATAGGTGCTTTGTTCTAATCCAGATTCTCCATATGATAAGCGAGACATAACAAATGAACATCAGTGCTAATGGTGAACTTGATCATATTTTTAACTACATGCAAAAATAATTCTGTAGAAGTACTTGAGATCAATAAAGCAATAAGCCTTTTGATGTGGAAAATGAGATACTGATAAATTTAAATATGTTTAAATTACCAAAATTCCTCTCTATCTCTCTCTCTCTCTCTCATGTCTGAAGCTCAGACTGCTAATTGGAAGAATGTACCTGAGAAAAGAATTGATCTTGGCATGCTTAAAAGATGTAGTAGAGTTGTCTCTAATATAAATTGGAGCCTCCGGTTCTATCATGTTGGAGTAGTGCCCCCAGAAATCTTTAGTGCCCGTTTGGTTTTGTTTTCAGAACCCCTTATCATTTTCTCGTGAAAATAAAAACAGAAAGCTATCAACTTCTCCCCTATTTTTACATACATTTTCATTCTCAACACACTTCTCCAAATACACTCTTACACTCTCTCCATTTTCACACTTTATTTTCTCTTACTCTCATTTGCACGACTTTTAATACAAAACGCAACAATATCCAAATACAACTCATTTTCAACTCTACATAATCATTTCATTTCAAACAAAACATCCAAACAATATTTCATTTTCAAAATCACACTTAGAATTAACTTTTCACTATTCCTTTTCACCAGAAAATAAAAATACCTCCAGAAAACAAGACCAAACAGCCTCTTAGTTTCTCATTTATAATGCCCCCATGAAATTGTGGATTAATCATCCTTAAGATACTTGGTTTAAAAAAACAAATGCAAAAAACAATTTTCTTCTATGTGATACAAGAATGAAATCCATAATCTTCTTGTGTATTTTCTTTGGCAAGGGAGGAATTAATGCACGTTTCCATAAGATAAATTGTGTAATATTTTCTTTCATAGAATCCATAACTTAAAATCATTTCTATCATCTTATTCACAGTGACTCAAAAGCTTCAAAGTTAATTCTTAATTTCTAACAGGTTATCTTTCTGGCATTAGATGCACAAGTAAAGAATGTGGTGCCAACATATTCACTTGAACATAAATCTATTGATGATAACTTCATCTCCATCTTCCATCACTTGGATCTCTTGATGGAGAAAGATGAAGATGCTCCTCAGATGTTTCAAGAGCTTCTTTTTTCCATAGGTACTGTTGAAGCCATGATTTGTCAGCATATGCAGAAAGAAGAGGAACAGGTACCTATCAAATACTTCAACTTTTAACGTGGATGTTATTTTTCTTATAGTCTAAATATATATCTCACAGAAGCATTTATACGCGGAACAAACTACCTAGTGTCCTGTTATCGCTATTTGTTGATTTATTGAGATCTCTCGTAATTGTGAGTAATCTGATCCCTCATTCAAATTCTTCTGCTTAAAAACATAGATACTGGCTGTGGATCAAACAGTAAGTGTGCGAATGCAATTCCACACAAGATAGCATTTGTGGCTGAAAAATTGTCCTGAAATTCTTTAATTCTCAGGTGTAGTATCTGAAATTTACACCCTCTTGCTGAACCATCTTTTTTGTTTTTTTGTTCTCTCTCTCTCTCTCTCTCTCAAAGATGATGAAAACTGCTATCCCATCTTGAAATCTCATCAACTAAATCTTCATACCTCTGCTCAAACTTTATTCATTTCAAGAAAATTAATAACTTGCACTCAAACTTGTTAAACATAAGAAGTTTCATAGTTCAGAGAATAGTTTGTATTAATAGAAGGATTGTGTAAACTTTTTCCTTCCAAACTGAGATTAATTTGCTATAATGCCTCAACTGGCTATTTTTATAATTTGCACCGATTGCCGATTCTGTAACGAAATTGAATGTCTGAAATTAATTGTTTGAAATCTGACTATTCATCGTCTATGCATATGCTGCAGCAGATATGCTTAAAGAATTAATAAGTATTAGTTGGCTTTACTTATTGAATCCACTACATGAACACATGAACATTAGAAGTCATTTTATGATGTAGTTCATGGAAATAGTTGCTGAGTCTTGCTCCATGTCCAACCAGAGTTTCTGATAGATAACTGGTATCTTAAGAGAGTCTGGTACTTAATTTTTCCTTAAAATTAACCAGGATGAATATCTTGAGTCCAGGTTTACAGCAATTGGAGATGTCAATACGGCATAAATAGCTGATAATATGTAACTCACTTCAACTGCACTCAAACAATAGTTGAATGAGTTTGATTAGAAGTTCATTTCCAGTAAAATAAAATTCTTATTATGTACAAAACCAACTTGTTCTTGTGCAGAAAAGGTCATATTAATTGGAACATCAATTGATTTGTTCTTGCTATGAGGTTTCTCCCCCAAATTATTTTTCTCCATCCCAGCCAGATTGCCGTTGTGTGATATTTCATCATATGTTCATGTCGATGCAGATTTTTCCTATGATGAAGGAGAAATTCACTTCCGAAGAACAGTCTCAGCTTGTCTGGCGGTATATGTGTAGTGTTCCCATCATACTACTGGAGGAATTTTTTCCGTGGATGACTCGCTATCTTACTTCAGATGAAAAACTAGATGTTCTACATTGCATAAAACTTATCGTACCTAAAGAAAGGCTACTTCAAGAGGTAGATCCTAAGATAAAACTCTGAAGCTATGCACTTAAGTTTCTGCAGTTAACTGTGTGATCTCTCCAGGTGGTCGTTTCTTGGATTCAGCATGAAGAGAGATCTTCTGATGCTGACGACACATACGCAAAAGGGTATCAATTTTTAAGTGGACTATCCAGTGCCAAGGATATAGATAAGCTATATCCACCTCAGATCCATGGTGAACAAGAACAGCAACTCAAGAAAGCACTTTCAGTACAAACAAGTGATGTTGAGGTCCCCTTCAAGGGTATTTATCTTTGGCATGCTGCTCTCAGAAGAGATTTCGATCAAATTATAGGGGAATTATATCAAATAAGAAGCTCAAACTGTTTTTCAAGCTTATCTTCAGTCATTGTTCAGCTAAGATTTATTGCAGATGTCCTGATCTTCTATAGGTAATAATCATGATGACTGAACAACTTTTTCATCCAGCTTGATTGAGGTCGAGACAAATTTTAGATTCTTACCCACATTTTCATCAAGCCTATCAAACTAGGCATCTCTTATCTTTAGTCTTTAGGGTGATCAAATCCATCTAAAAGTTATGTTACTAGAGAGATAAGACGCACATAACAAATTATGTACCTTATCTCACTGGTAAATCACTATTTCAGTTTTGTGGGAATATAAATAAAAAATTATTATCAAAGTTTTAAGCAGATGCATCTTAATTTTTTTCTCATGCTCCCGGAGAAGTAATAGAAATGTAACCATTGAAATGCATGCAGCAATATCTTTTATCTTTTTGTCTTTGCATGCACATTTGATGATTGTTGACATTTTTCCCCTCTCATTTGATTGCAGCAATACCTTGGACAAAATATTTTACCCATTGTTAAATCTTCTTGCAAAAAATAGCCTATCTCCTTGCAGTCCACTCATTGATGAATGCCAGATTAAAGGTCTTCACAGGTTGCTGCTCTATGAACATCAAGGTTCAGCACAACAAAGAAGCTTTATACAGATGCTTTGTCAGGATTTGGAATCCCTTGTAAGGGGGCTCGGCAAAAGCTTGATGTTTCTTGAAACTGAGGTACGATTTGTGCTTTTTCATTTTTTCTTTCCTTCTTTTTCTTCCTTTTTTATTTTTTGGGGGGATTGAAAAGGGAAGGACATACTTCTTTTAGAATCTAGGTATTGGAACTACTATTTTGGTTTCTTTTTTGGATTGCATGGAGTTGTTTGTAATTTCTTCAGCTGGTGCATGCACTCTTGCTTGTTGCTCATTGTTTTAAAGTTTACCTAATAGGATGAATGTACAGACTGGGATATAGCTTCATGTTTTAGTGGAATCAGCTTTAGCTTTCTGAGAATCTAGTCGATATATCAACAGAGTTATTAAAGGAAGATATGTGCAAATTTATGTAATTCAAGCCTTGAATCATTTTGCATACATTACATACTAAAAAGAGAATTTTTCTGTGCAAGGTCTATAATAATTTTCCAAGGTAATCGTGCAAATTAAAATTTATGTGAAAGAATTATAATGTTTTTTAGGTTTCGAAGTTCATGTTGTTTTCTTCTTGTGAAAAAAAAAAAAACTCCATGAAATGTGGTAATTTACAAGTACCTGCAGCGTAGTCACATTTTCATCTATATACAAAAACATACGCATGCAACCGTATGAATGTATATACTTGATAACTTATCTATATTTCTTATTGGTTGGAAGTTAGTTTTATTGCCTCAGTAACTTTATTCTTCAGTTTCTTCCAGATTTTTCCATCTATTAGTGAGAGATGTAGCAGCGAAATGCAGCTGTGGTTGCTATACACAAGCCTTCATATGATGCCACTTGGGTTGCTAAGGTGCACTATTATTTGGTTCTCTACTCACTTGACTGAGAACCACTCCAACTCTATTCTAAAGAACTTGAAACTGGGATGTCCATCAATCAATTCGTCTTTTACATCTCTATTACATGAATGGGTTCGCAGAGGTTGTTCAGGGAAAACCTCCATTGAAAAATTTAGACGAACTTTGGAAGAAATGTTCAATTGTAGAAGCTTTTACTTGGCTGAGCAAAATAGGCTGAACACTGTATTCTCTAATCAGCTTGTTGAACAAAACTCAAGAACAAAGATGAGGGCAAGTGTGGCTAGCCCTTTGTCGTCTGACTCTATCACAACTGCAGAGCACGATATATCTTATCCTAGTCAGTTGAATCTGCATATATTCTTTCCTCAGATATTTAAAAGAATGCCAGCCCTTCAAAAGAGTCTTGCAGAACCTCAGCATCTTGAGTCTAGACCAATGGATGTCGTCTTTTATTTCCATAGAGCTCTGATAAAAGATCTGGAATATCTAGTCAGTTTATCAGCTAAGCTAGCTTCAAATGTCGGACTTCTTGCTGAGTTTAAGAAATGCTTCAAACTTTTGCATAACATCTATCAAATTCATAGCAGTGCAGAGGATGAAATTGCTTTTCCAGCTTTGGAATCAAAGGGAGCACTTCAAAACATAAGCCACTCCTACTGCATTGACCATAAATTGGAAACCAAACATTTCAGAAAGACTTCCAAAATCCTAAATGAGTTCTCTGAATTGCATAGTCATGAGAGGAGCAATGAAACTAGGCTAAAGCATTACCAGTTGTCTTTGAAGCTCCATGATACATGCTTGTCCATGCATAAAGTACTATCTGACCATATTTACCGGGAAGAAGTTGAAATTTTTCCTCTGTTTAGAGGATGCTTCTCCACTGAGGAAGAAGAGAAGATTGTAGGACATATGCTTGGAAGGACAAGAGCAGAAGTTTTACAAGAAATAATACCCTGGCTAATTGGGTATCTAACCTCTGATGAACAGCATGCTATGATGTCTTTGTGGCTCAAGGTTGCGAGGAATACAAAATTTGATGAATGGTTAGGAGAGTGGTGGGAAGGTATGACAAGATATAACATGTCCACAGTGGAAGAGGAATCGAGACCTTCTCCTTCAGTGGCTGCTGATCCCCTGGAAGTTGTTTCGATGTATCTGCAGAAAGATAGTAGTCAAGATGAAAAAGTAGCTCGTGACAGAGGGACACAAGAAGAATCTTCTTTTGATTTTAAGCATTCTGGACATTCCAGTGTTGATAAACCAATGTTTGCTGCTGGAGGTCAAGATGTATGTCAATCTCAGGATTTAAGTCAATATCAGATTGAGGCTGACAAGAAGAGATCGATTGAAGCAAATGACAAATGCCATGATGAATCAGACATAAACAAAAAGGAATCAAAGAAGTTGAGCGATCAGGAACACCCTCTAGGCATGAATCAGGTGAAGCTGGAAGCTGCAATAAGAAGAGTCTCTCGTGACTCTAATTTGGATTGTCAAAAGAAATCGTATATAATCCAGAATTTACTAATGAGGTAACAATAAACACAATACTTTGTTGTTTGTTCAATATTTTGTAGCAACGTTCATAGAAAGTTACAATGGTATTGTCAAGTGTATTGACAATTCAAGTGCTAGTAATTTTTTGGATTTTCTTTTGAATGATACTGTTGATACATTTCTAAGCAAATATGTGCTATCACTTGTTATTGGCAACCACTAACTTAAATAAATTACTTATTTAGTTTCTCAGGCAATGAAATTTGTTGTTTATGCATGTTTTATTAGCTTTGACTTGTTTCCTTAATGGCAGTCGCTGGATTATAACACAAAAGATGTGTCATCAGGAGGCTTCTGTGGCAAATAATAAGGAAGAAATTCCGGGTCAAATTCCATCTTACCAAGATCCTCACAAATTAACTTTTGGTTGCAAGCACTACAGGAGGAATTGTAAGCTTCTTGCTCCATGCTGCAATAAGATTTACACATGTATACGTTGCCATGATGACCTAACTGATCATTCCTTGGACAGGTTAGACTGGCATCAATTATGTTGCTGCTCAAATCATCTATTAATTCCTTTTTTGACATGCATACTCATTCATAATATTTCTTGCTGCAGAAAAGCTATAACAAAAATGATGTGCATGAAATGCCTGCTAATTCAGCCAATTGGGCCAAAATGTACAGGCCAATCTTGCAATGGCTTCTCCATGGCAAAATACTACTGCCGGATTTGCAAGTTGTTTGACGATGAACGGTGAGTTGATGATATCAACTTGACTTTCATTGAATTATTAGCTTCTAGTCTTCTTGGTTCTATTCCTACACCTCTACAATGTATCATGTAGTTAATAGATAATCTTTCAAAAGGTCCTTTACCTTATAGTTTTAAGTTTCAAAAGTATCTGAAGAGGTTTCTGCCTGGCCATAATTCTTGAAGCAAGTGTTTCTTTTTTGGTAATTAATTCTTAAAGCAAGTTAATTGTATTTCATTAATCATATTTATTTTCTTAAATCCGGACATAAGGTTACTTTCTTTCTTGTAGAATAAAGTGTAGCTATCATAAAAAATGTTTTATTGGATGACTCTGTTAAAAAGATGCTATATCAAACTCTTTTGTGTATCAGTGCATTTTAACGGGCTCAATCTACATACAGTACATAAAAAGATTAGTCATTCAAGGTTTAGTAGATATTTCCATGTTTTTTAAATAGATTTTGTTTTTTATGCAAATATAGCTACCTTTAAATGATATGATTTGTTGTAAATTGTACAAAATTTAGTAAGGAAGCCAGTTTTGGTAACTAATGTCCACATATTTGCATCCAAAAGTCATTCTGCACAAATTGATGCTAAGCTGAAATTTCTCGTTGAAGAGCTGTAGGAGAATGTGAATGGGCATACAACTTATCTAAACAGGGGTTGTCAACTTTTGTTTTCTATAAGATCTGTAAAGCTATCAACTAAGCAATTACAGAGGCTTGTGCCGTTATTTGAAACTCACATCCACGGAATTTTGTATCCTAACCATTCGTCACATAGGCAGACATGCTTAGGTTACACTGTTTCCTTGATTTTGACTACTTAGTCTTGCACTTTCTTATTGAATTGAAAATTTATGTTAAAAGAATTTGAAAACTCTAGACTCAAGTTGCAGCACTTCGAGCACATGGCATCTCTGAACTTATAAAAAAGCAAACATAGCTCCTCATAAAGTTACCTTTCTTATCCTTTTCTTGAAGAATGCAAAACAATAATACTATTAATAGTGGTTGATGTTAATGGAAAAGCTTGGGGACTTCGTAAAGTAAATTTGAGATACACACTTAGAGATTCTAGACTAGAAGATTTATAGTTTCACTAATATTTCCACGGAAAGATTGTGCCAAGAATCTTCATAAGCTCCAACATCATCTGTTATCATTACTTTCTAATATCTCTTAGCCAATAATTTACCAAGCTTATTTAGCACATCCAGGGGAAAAGCTGATTTTGTTTTCAGGATAACTCTCATTTTAGAGACAATTATTACGATGATAATTGTAGTCAATAAAGATAATTTTAACCTTTTTCTTATTTCAAACCAAGGCCAGTGATCAGCATTTAAAGCAATCTACTTTTGCAACTATTCCTAATATAATGCTGCATCCAACAGTAATTAACCACTGAATATTTCTGACATAGAGAACTTGGACAGGCAAATATATCATTGCCCTTACTGCAACTTGTGCCGAGTTGGGAAGGGGCTAGGAATTGATTACTTCCATTGTATGAAATGCAATGCTTGTATGTCAAGGTCTCTCTTTGTACATGTATGTAGAGAGAAGTGCCTTGAGGATAACTGCCCAATTTGCCATGAGTACATCTTCACATCCAATTCTCCAGTGAAGGCACTTCCATGTGGGCATTTGATGCATTCATCTTGTTTTCAGGTATCTTGCTGCTTAAGGTTTTATCTTGTTTGAATTTCATGGAATTTTTCATAGCTGACATCTTAGTCTCTTTTGCTCTGCTGTTAGGACTACACTTGTTCTCACTATATTTGCCCAATCTGCAGCAAGTCACTGGGTGACATGCAGGTTAGTTCATGTCTTTAATATGTTTCCTGCTGAGCAGCTTCCGTCATTCTTGGTGAGACTAAAGAAACTATTCATATGTTTGTGATTGCAAGTGTATATTCATCTCACTGGTTGACCATTTAATGTAGCTAAGAAGATAGTTTACTAGCCCCAGCTTTACTCATTACACAATCTGGTAAAGGCGCTTACCGAGTACAAGCTTATTCCATCTAGTAACTTCAAAAAATTTAACAAAGTCTCTAATCCAAGAAAATAATATCATCAATTGTCCACTATCGTATCAAGACCTGTTCAGCGGCTTATTTTCTATCTGAAGCATGTGATCCATAATGTCAATCAATGTTACCTTTTTCAATTTCAAAGTTGATACATAGATACAAACCATATAAATGCAGCTATTTTGTAAGGAATCTTGTAACCGCACTTGAGCTGCAAGCAATTGAAAAAACAATTCAATATGATTAAAACATGGTCTCAAGTAAACGAACTATATTAACTGCTAAGAAGTTTGGTGAGATCCATATGTTATGAGGTCAGGATAAGCAAAATGGGTAGTAACTGCAAGCTTCATCGTCAATAACAGTTTAGTTTCCAAGCATATCTTCAATGATAATATTAGTGAAATAAATTTCAACTATTTGATGGTAAAGTGTGAAGGATCTTATTTTTTTACTAGCCCCTGAACATTTGAAATCTGTTGTCAGGCATCTCAACTTGAAGTAGGAAGAGCTTCCTATAACTTTCTAGTCATCCTTTGCTGTTAACACCTTTTAGCTTTGTGTGTGAATTGGAAACATTTATCTCCATCTTATGAAATGCACAGACATTGATCATAAATTTCTGCGCCATTCTTTTTTACTCATGTGAAATGTGGAACTAACAAAATATGTAGCCTTCTTCTCTGCATTTGTTGCCTTTTAATATACATTTCAAAATCTTTCATTCTATAAGTAATTAATTTTCCCTGTTAATTCCAATGCCAAAAACCTTCCAGCAAATAAATCAGAGAAAACATGCATGTAAGTTTTGTAACAAAAATGAGTTCGAATGGTATGCTTATTTACTGTCCCAGTTCATATTGCAAGTCGTTGCAAGTCGAATCCACTCTGTAGGATAATTTAGCACATGGTGGAGTTCAAGAAACTTCATTTGTCCTGTTCAGGTGTACTTTGGGATGTTAGATGCTTTGTTAGCTGACGAGAAAATTCCAGAGGAGTACTCTGGCCAGGTCCAGGTAGATTATATTCTTCATGCATCATCATTTGTGATTCTTGAATATAAAAACTTTGGTGTACATTATAATTGTTCAAGTTGTCTGTGGAATATGCAGGTTATATTATGCAATGATTGTGAGAAAAGAGGAACTGCCTCTTTTCACTGGCTTTACCACAAGTGCCCATGTTGTGGCTCATATAACACAAGGCTTCTGTGACTCTTGGCAAATTGTTATTTCTTGAAGCTGCCATATATGCATATGTTCCCTGTATGATTTATGCAACTGCTATGATAATGTTGCATTTTTGAGTAAATAAACTTATTTTAAACTTATCACCATTTTTTCCTCTAGTAGAGAGATTTTGGAGATATGATCTATGGTCAGGTTGTTGATATTAAGCCCAATTTGTGAATATAATATAGTGATGCTTTCCAGATGCATTACTTCGATTTTTTTCATAAAGTAAATAATACATGGATGGAGACATTATAATGATATTTTTCTTACTTTTTGTGCTATTTTGTCTAAAGTCTCATGAAAGATACTGTGAGTGTTGTTCCTATTATTGAATAATTTGAAGTCTTAATCTTAATATATAAGGTAGTGTGTTCAGGTAGAAAAGCCTCTACTGTGTATTTCACAACTAAGGGTACTGTCTTAATGGTTCCGATGTAGCTAGTTTTTTTAAAAGCTCTAGCAGGTGGGATAGAAGTTCGATGTCAGTTTCTTAATCTCTTTTAACATTGACACCCTTCATTGTTGAGTTTTCCACATTCACACTGCATGGTTTTGGAACTATTTATATCTTAAATAAGTTCAAAACTGCTGCTTCAGTACTGCTAGTTAATCCTTAAGAGGGTGAAAAGAAGACAAATCCTTCATTCCTTTCTATTTCTACTGTACCATAATTAGGAACCTAGCATTTGTTAGAAAGTCCAAGATATCTCCTCCCCTGATTCCACAAACCAAATCTGCGAGAATGAGATTGCAACACAGAGAACAAACAAGAACCTATTGCTGGCTAGTTCACTAGGAAGAAGTAAGCAGGGGAAAAATGACACATTTCCGATGCTTTCAAAATGAACTGGGAACTTTTTTCTGCATTATAATAGAGCATCATAATTTGCAGAAATCCCAACCCATTTCCCAGCCCAGATTCCCATCCTAATTTACTGAAATGCTGGAGTAATTTTTTGCCCTCTCTTTCCCAGCACAACTTTCACGCCTTACTTCATCATTCCCTCTGATCTGCCATTACCATTCTTCCAACATAACTAAAAATCTTCTTACTCGTGCCTTCTTTGTCTCCATTTCATTTCCTCACAATAGGAAGCAACATTATGCCCACTAGTTAGCCCTAACACTCGTCACCTATTTGTGCCAGTAACATGCAAATTCAATCACCAAGGGGTGCATCCCCACAAGCTTCACTTAATATATTTTTTTCTGGTTTGTCAGTCCCTGCATATTTCTGTTTGTGTATTCTCAATCATCCTTTCAGGATCAGTTTCAAGCTGTCTATGTTACCATTTATTTTTTCATGTCAAATTCCTTCGAATGGTAATTTTGATGTAGATGGCAAGACTTAGAAGCAGCTAGAATGCACCAAGCAACTGATGGTACCTTAGGAATATAAAATGTTACATAAAAAAGGAACATAGACCTACATTAAAAAATCTCTCAAATTATTTTCATTTGCTGAATATAGGATAGGGTGTTAAAAATCTTTCATCATTTGTAAGCTTCTTCCTGTACAATGCATTCAACTTCTTCACCACTTTCAGTGTTAACCTGTATCCTATTATTTTCTAATAGTTCCAAGGTAGCCTTCTCTCCTGCAATTTAGTTGCATTTACTTCCTTCCTATCAGCCAAAATTTCATATTTATGTTGATATTCGTATTCCTACACAGAATTCTCTCTTTTACCTTACACCAAGCCAGCTGTTTCCAAATGAATTATGAATCATATACAGCTAACCTGAGTAATCTAATATTCGCATTCCGGAAGCTACGGTTTTCGCATAATCTCTGCCTTGTGGGAAGGATGGGGTATATCTCTCTGCTTATTACTATTTCTAGATATCACAAAGTGCTGTCCTCTTCCATATATTTTCTATTTGTTCTGTGAGCTCAGTAGAATGTATGTTTTCTTATTCTTCGTTTCCAATTCATGTATGCTAAAGCAACATTAGGCCTTCTGTTTGTATGTCATAAACTACTTTAAACTGATTTTGATCATTAATAGCTTGATATTAGTTGGTCAAAATCATCCATAAAAGATGAAAAGTTGCAGCTATTTTCTACTAGATTTTCCATCACTGTTGTCTCTTTAACCACTTACAAGGGGATGGCATAATTTTTTGCATTTTCTCATTGAAATACAGGTTACTTATATTATGCGTTCCACTTTGTATTACCACTCATGTTTCTTTCATGCTGCTGTTAGACTGAAAATGGTAATCCATGATCGGGAAATGATGAACACTGAAGTGAGCAAATTAGTTCTCTGAAGAAAAATTATAACTTAAGTATTTCACCGCAAATGAAAATTGTAAAGCATAAGAGAATACGAAACAGAAAACAATATGTAGTAGATTGACGTGCTTACTCTGCGAAGTTCATATGAATCAGAAAACTCTCAGTACGCCAAGCCGCTCTGCTAGAATATCCTCCGAATTTGAGTTTTATCAGTTGACGCTGGTGAGGCTAAAACATGCTGCAGCACTCTTCAGTTCGTTCTCAGCCATTTGCTCGATAGACTGCCTAGAATCTTTTAATGTAGAATCCAAACTGCACATGGGTTGAAACCTCAGTTTTAGTAATGTAATATCACAGTTGTACCACGTTTCTGAGAGTTTACTATGGCATGCAATATGATCACCAACCAACAAGAAAAGCTATATAAAGGTAGTTTGTAAATACGGCATAACAAGAAACGAAATTACATATTATGGTGTTGCAAGAATGAAATACCTGGATTCATACGCTTCCTTGGAGCCAACATAAGATTGTCTGTCATCAATATTGTCGAAAAATGCATGCATCTCATTATAATCTTGAGTTGTTTCTTGTGGGATAGGCAGAGATTGTGAAGTACTCAATTGTGATTGTATGACCATTGAATTGGTGGTATTGTTATTATTGCTGCAACTGTTGTTATTATTGCTGAAACTATATGCTTGTTGAATCCACAAAGAATCAACATCATTATTCTCTTTAGAATCAAAAGTATTATTATAATCAACATTGCCATTGTTGGAATAAGAGGCATATGGCGCAACAGGCACTGCTGTCACAACATTGTATTGTGCCGGATTATCCTGATGTACAAGTGGCATGCCGGTGTTTCCTGGAGGCGCCATGCCTAATTGTAATTGTGAGATATAATCATCTGCAGGTGACATCTCCCGCTGGTGTTGCTGACGACAATAAGCTAGCTGCTGCAGAACAGCCTGCAGTTCCTCCTCGGCCATTTGAATCTGGTAAGTAAGTTGCTGTATGTCCACCAAGCATCCATAGACGGGATACTTGTCGCGCATGGCAGCATGGAACTTGATGGACTTCATGGCGATGGCTTGCTGATCAGGGTCGAGCTCTTTGAGCAAGTTTTGTATGCGTTTAACTCCAAATAGGCGATGCACGTTTTGGAACGTCTTGGGTTGGTCGGCAGGGAAGAAGGGCGCAAGAAGGCATTCAGGGGTGCACCTTCTTCTCTGGTACTTGCAAGCAGCGCAGGCCTGGCCGGTGCCGCTCTTAAGGGTCATTCTAAAAGCATCAAAAATTGAAGAATCAAGAAAAGAAGAAAATGGTTTAATAAGTGAAGTTTCTTATGTTGGAAAGACAGAAGAAGCGAGAAAGGAAGAGTGATCTCCTCCTCAAGTGGTAGTATGTGGTATAATATGCGGATTTTGCCCAAGGAAGAGTGGAAAGACTGAGTAAAAATATAGGCGAAAATGTTGGGAATGTTTCTATGGAAATCCATTACCGTTAGGGACATGTGTAACTTCCTCAGCAGAGCCCTATTTTGCTCAGAAAAATATGGTTTTCCTATTTTTCAGGGCTTATCACTGGTCATGGCCATGTCTCACTCGCCTTTTGTATAATAGTGCAGATATCCTCTAACACGTGGAGTGAGCATTAAATTGCTTCAAAAATTTTCAATAATTGAATTGATGGTACTGAAAATTAATTTTTACCACAAATTTTGATATTAATTAATTGTCTAAATTAACTGGTCTGGAAATTATAACAGAACTTTGAAAATTTTGGTCTTTGGTTGGTGGGGGATGAAGCGAGATTGGGGGACTCCTTTGGGAAGCCCAGATACTATAGTCAACACAAGTTGCATTGGTGTTTGGCTATTTCAAAAGTGATTGTTTTTATTTAGATTATGATTCATTTTAATGTGGATCCTGCCACTGAAGATGGTGTTTGATGAATTAACACACAATTGAATCGCATGTCACTCAACGTGTTTGCTGGAGAACGGATTGTGTTACAATTTTAATCCAATTAACACTGTTGGACATCTACATTCTTAAAGTAGAGTCCTATTCTGTTTGATGGATTGAACACAGAACAGTCCATTCTCCAATGGATGCATCAAGAACATAAAGTCCAACAGTGTTCGGTGGATTAGAATTGTCACACACAATCCATTCAAGACTTTCACATCCAACCGCGAACCATTAGCATTTTGAGAAGCTGTAGTGATGTTAATGATCTGTCAAATATGATTTATGCCCTCAAAAATCATCCCATTTGTTGTTTGGGTCAACTTAAAAAGAAAAGGTAAAATAGACATAACAAACCACCAGGCCGACTGCCTGGCTGCCGCCACCTTCCCCATTGCACACCACAATCAGAAACAAAGATTTAACATCATAAATTGCGAACACTGACGTAACGAGAAACAGGAAAACTAGCTGTCAACTGGGTTTCTCATGGAAATGGTGAGGAATATTCATTCATCATCCATTGCACTTAATGGAGAAACTACAATATTATAAGAAATCTAATGAACAAAAAACTCGACTGCCGATTCACTTCATTTACCAATAGTAGATGAAACACCATCCAAACAGCAGATATGGACAAAGAAGATACAAATATCAGTAAGAGCAACAAGCACTAAGGCATGTAATGTTTTTATGATTCATTTCTGCCAACATTATAGTCGTCATCATGCTATGCAAAAGTTATTGACAATGATCTACATCAAAAAATTTCCCAAAAAGACAACTGGAAAGGAGGGAATTTGTACTCCCCGCATACCAGTTTCCCAAGGGTTGAGATCTGATCTATACACAACTTGTGTTGAAAAACAATCAGATATATGTATCTAAGTACATGAATTTCTTGTATACAATTCTTGTATTTCATCGACGGATGGTGTTGGTTGCCATTCAGAACCAACCATGAGCTCAAGTAGAATCCACTAGACCACGAGATTCTTAATGCTTTATCATCAAACCAAACAAGGAGAGATATTAGAATTAGAAGAAAACACCCTAGATGAAGATAGTGTCGTCGTCAGAAACTTAGTACTATGAGCACCAAACCAAGTTGATTATTTCCAAGTTGTTCACTGTACTAAGCATTCCTCCTTATTTAGCAAAATTTGTCCAATTCCTCTCTACTATACAACAGAACTCTTTGGCTATAGTAAAACTCAGGGCTTCATATCAACATTGTAATTCCACAAGTCCAGTTGTAACAAGTAAGGAAAGACTTGCACAGCAGAGATTGGAATGTGTGTCGTTAGGTCCAACACAGAAGGATGGCTAGCCGCCATTTTTAGAGTCTCTAGGACCACATTGAAATACTATGTAGTATTAGTTTACAGCTTCAAACAAGAGGAGTTGAGGTTGTAGATGTCCTCTTTCACACATTGTAAGAACATCATTCCAGTCACCAATTACCTAGTCATGAAAGATGGATGAAGTACACACAAAAGACAGCAATACAAAATATCCAGGCTACAGTTTGGAAATTGTACCTTCACAGTTTTGTCATCATACATGATCCACTGCTCATGATCATGACTGTAGGCAAAACAGTGATAGTGCTGCCCATAATAGCAAACCTAACAGGGACAGGTTGAAATTTCTTTTAAGAGAATAGGTCAACTATATCCTCACTGAGAGAGACTGATAAACTTGTCTAATATCTCTATTTGTGTCAACAAGGAGAAAATGTGACATTTTCATTAAACAAATGATACAAGTGACAACCACAAGGCACACACCAGAAGTGTAGAAAGTTCATTGCTCTATGAGATAAAAATTTGAGAGACAAACATCACTGGATACTGGCTCCAAGATTTTACTTTTGATTGGAAAGAGCAAGGTCATCAGATAAAAAAGAGATCAGAATGCATGCAGACGTACGCACACAGGCTTGTACAGAAAAATTTAAAGCAATGAAAACATACACAATCAGAGAAGAAATTTTTTCATATAATCTCTATTCACAAAGCTGTGGGCTGGACAAATAAATATCACGACTGAGAAAAATCAATTAATTGGTAAGAATCGACCATAACAAAAAGTAGACAAAATAGGACTGACTAGAGGAAGATCATTGAAAGTTTCTAGAAGATCGGACTGCAGGCTGCTGACCACAAAACTAGACAGAATGGAGAAGTTTATGCTTTGTGAATGGAAAAAATACATAACATACTTGAGTTTTTTTCCCAATGAAGAGAAATCCTGTCTCATCCACTTTTAGTAATGAGTATAGCTCACCATTTGTTTCCAAAAAGCCTTAGTTATATTAGATACTGACAGTATTCTACACCACTTTATAAGGAAGGCAAACAGAAAAAACCATGGGAATTGATTTATGAAATGTGCAAAGTCAGTCATAAACCATGAAGCAGCCAGTTGACTAAGGGAAGTAGCAGCCTGTTCTTGACATTTGAAAGCTATTGAGTTTTTATTTACAGTCCGGATATATTGTAATAAGCAAATAATCACCTCAAAATAAATAAATAAATAATGGAGACCTGTGGTTTGCTTTTTATTATTCAGGTTTCTCAACCCATCTTGGCTGCTAAATAAACTAAAGTAATAGATGGTTTTCTAATTTTCAGCATCTGATTCTTGACAGTGAATTCAGGGGTATTTTACAAGTTCTAATGATGTAGCACAACAAGGTCAACAGATGAATAATACAGAAACGTAAACATCACTTCGAAGAAGATTTAGTGAAGCATACCATTGAAATCAAGCAGTGTCGATTTTGTGGATCAAGACCACGATAAAGCACAGTGATCTCAACCTCAGTAGATAAAGCAGCTAATGTAGCCTTTATGTCTTCAACATTCTCACTAGTATTCTGCCATCCCAGGACTACAAGGCACAGAAACTGTATTAGCATCTGTAAAGAGAGGCCTATTGTTTGGTATGCACAGAATGTAAATAATTGGAAAAACTAAAAGAAAGTAAAAATTGAAGAGCAATAGTAAAATAAGAGTTGGACGGTCACCTGTTGTGAAAACATGTGGTGGGGCAGAAAGAATATGGTGGATATAGTTAAGCTTCCCACAGCCACCAGCTTCCGGATCACAAGCTAACTGGTGATTCATTTCAACCAGGTTCAAAAGCTCATCAAAGGAAGTCCCTGGATGCATAACCTAAATGGTAATGAATGGCATTGCATGGATTAACATTTTGTCAAGCATATAGATTATTCTAAAAGTCCATTTTTACCAACCACTAGCAGTATGTAAGTATTAACATAGATATTTTGATCTTTAAAGACATGCCTTCATTGTTCTAAGAGCACTGGCATTAATATTATGAAAAAAAGAGGTGTATTTCAGATATCTGGACTCCAAGCCACAGTTGTAACAGTTCATTCTCTCTAATATGTCCATTCCAAAAATTGCATGTACGATACAAGAACCACCAGTGCAGTCCCAGGAGGCCTTGCAATTGCTATCTACTGAGTTCGAATCAGACACAACAGATGCAGGAGTGAATGATTCATGGAGACAATTAAATATTACCCCCAGCACTTCAGAAGCATCATTCATCTGACCCTGCAAGATCAACTACAACTTAATGAGATATTTAAGAAGTGATTCTGACCTCATACTATTAAATATACATTGTACTAAAAGCACAAACAAAAGAGAAGTTATAGTAGCTGCAGCTGGAGTTACCTCCTGGAAGAAATTACTATCAGGACACAAGTTGCTAAGAGCAACTCTCAAAGATGTAGGGGCAACAGCTTCTCTGCTGTTACCCATAGATGCCACGCTCAGAGCAATGAAGATATCATACAAAGCACATATAACACAAGGATCACCAACATGAACATGTTCTGGTGATGATCTCAATAAAAATTCATCTCGGAACCGTCTTATGTGCCACAAGGACTACATGACAAAAAAGGAAAAAATATCTCAGCCCAAGGAAAAAAGTCATTTGAAGAGAAATAACAAGTGAGCAAGTGGACCTATTCAATGAAAAAATAAAGAACAGCATGCTCGAAATACCAACCTGTATTATGACATTGAGGAAGCAATTATATTCACCAACTTCATTTGTTAGCCCTGTCCCATATGCATCCATTTCATTAGATCCATCTGTAATAACTGCATCACATTAAACACGAGTTACTGGGTTCTGAAGGATTCAACATTCAAAATATTGGATATATAAGTAGCTAGGTCGTGGAAATCAATAGAAGAATTACTTTTCCTAATTTTCCCAGAAATAAGAGGATAATTTGGTATTCGTAGAGTTAAACATATTAGGTAGGGAATTATAAAGAAGAAAAAATTATGCCACTCTGCCTAAATTCCAGGTTCAATTTTGAGAATTCTATTGAAAGTGAACATTATCAGGAAAGAAAGTTAAAAAATCGAAGGAACAACAAAAAAGTTAATATATTAAAATGAATCAAACTGTACTTTGATTAGTTAGTCTATATCAACTATGTAGGAAGATACTCTTTCAGGCCAACCCAAGCTAATAGCTCTGTATACAGAGGTCAGTAGTACGTATAAGATACAGTAACTTGAAGTTCAGCTATTCCGCTCCATAAAAATGGAGCAGAAGGCCTGAAAGGGGGGAAGAAATGGGAATAAAAAAATAAACAATTTCTACTTGGCATAATTTTCATGTCTTGCTTAAAAACATAATAATAAACGGGACAAGTTCACTGATAAGAATCCAATGCATAATATTTGTGTTACTTCTACGAATGACTGAATACAAGTATTTCTTCTCCCCGAATCACCTCATTTGAACAGCAAACAAATACTATCTACATCCCAAAACTAGAGTTCCCATTTGACATGACATGCAGTTTTAGATGGCAATTGAAAAAGTGAAAACTTTGTGGATCTTTACACAATTATCCTAAAAAGAAATGGTCAGGAGTTGATGGGATCAAATTTTTTCTTAAATGAAAGGGTACATCTGGAAAAAATGTTTCCAGTTCTAGGAAATGAAGCCTCATGCCTCAAAGAGAAAATAAGAACAATAAATTTAGGACAAAGGGAGTACATAAATTCAGACTATCATGTCACTAGAAGTAAAGCACAAATAAAAAGAAGAACAGAGAAAAAGTGAAGAGGACAGGTACCAAGGACTTGTTTGTTTACAAACTCCCAATTCATTTTCCAACTCCCAAAACTTAAACAAACAAACACTACACATTCCCTAATCCTACTCTCAAAATACAAAACTTATCCCCAAAAAATCCCTACTATTCACACACTAAAAACGTTCCCAAAGTTTCAATCAATTGTCTCATCATTACAAATATATACACGTACTACCACTCATACAATATATATACACATATATAAATAATTTTAAAATACTCATTTCACCCTACAAATTCAACAAAAAAGTCATTGATGTGACATCTTGTCCCTCTCAAAACACAAACAAACAAACCATTTTCTCCCAATTCATTTTCTACCTACTTCCCAAAACACAAACAAACAACCATCACATTCCCCAACCCCACTTCCCAAAATTCATTCTCCTAAAAAATTTTGGGAGAATGCTCCAATTCACATCCAAACAAAGCCCAAGGTTTTGGTGTACAGCTTTCTTAAGGTCAACTTGAAACCTTTCTTTGTCATCCTCCTCTGCCTGAAGCTGTCTCAATGTTTTTGCCCCTATATCTATGAAATTTCAACCATAAAAAGAATTGATCAACTTTATCACAGCAAAAAAATATTAGCTAAAAGGAAATATCTAACTAAAAGATGGCAAAAATAACAAAGGCAAGTAACAGTGGAGCTATCCGTGCATTAATGGGGTATAAAGTAATTGGTAAAGTATCCCTCAACTAGTTCAACAATATTCTGCAGAATCTCATAAAATCAATTAGAGACTATCAGGATTTTGCATTAGCACCTATATATATACTGAGAGCAAATAGAACGTATAAAATGACTGCTCCATAATGTGTCAATAATGCAGCCAACCAGTGGAAGAGTGATGCAACACATTCAAACTTGACAAAGTAATTTGACCAAGATTAACAAAACAGCCAAAGGGGGGTCATCCAATTCTTTCCAATTCACAAAATTCTGGATGGATGGTTTTCCCTAGAAAGGATTTTCAATAGGAAGTGTTATCATGATGCTTTCACATGACGTAAAAGAAAAAACTGCAGAATTTAGACACATTGATGATTAACAAGATAAATGTCAAAATTTTGTCCAGTACTGCCCACTAGTCAATTTGAAGATGCTAAACAAAATAAAATGGTTTCTTCACAATTTGAAGATGCTAAAAGTTTTAAATGAAAGCCAAATAAATTCATTCATCCAGGTCAAAACTCCGTGCAATGACCATGTTGAAGCACATAGAAAGGAAGAAAACAAACACCAATGATACATGACCTGCTTGTAAGTTAATAATGCATCCTCCTAGGTGTTGTACATATCCAAGGAAGGACAAAAGACAAATAGTTAAGACATTATAACCATTATAAAGAACGAGTTTTTAAAGTTATTCTTGTTTATCTTTCCAGATCTATTTCAAACTATCAGAATAGAATTATTTGATTGCTAGGGAAACGTGGTCGCAAAGGGAGGGGAACCAACGAGAAGCCAATGGAGAAAGAAAAATAGCTAGATACACTCAACACCATGAGTAAGAAACTCTCAATAATCATGATATACCAATGCCCCACACCCTAAAATTATGCCCATTCAGAGTTAATGCGTGGCACTCCAGTTCATTGCCACCACGCTCAAAATTTCAGCAATTTATGTCAAAGCCAGAATAATTCCTAAAAAGTCCAAAAGGAGAAAAAAAAAGGAGTATCTCCTTCATAACCCCAACATTATGTTTACCATGTCACACCTTCCTCCTACCAAAAACAAATATATTCCCACCTATAGGTCCATATGCAGTGTCCAACTCCAATATTGGTATCTATGATAATATCTAACCTATGTCGACTGACCCTGATACTGAATTTAATTACCACAAATCCGTTGTTTTTCAAATCATGTATTCAACTTATCACAACAAAATACCAGGTAAAACATGTTTTCATCCAGAATTATTAAAATTGAATCAAATAACTACTCTCTGTCCCAAAATTAGAGCTTCCATTTGACCCAACATGAAAATTTTAGATGACAGTTGAAAACATGAAAAATTATGTAATTTTACATTATTGCCCTAAAAGAAGTGGTTGTGGGTTATGACATCAAATCTTTCCTTTAAATGAGAGGATACTTCTGGAAAAACCGAATACATTTCAGGAAATGGAACCTTATTTTAGAACACCGTAAAATGTAATAGGAGCAATGCATTTGGAAAAAGGCAGTATTTACTCAACTATCTTTAAAATGGAAACTTTTCTCCAACTATACCTCATTACATGTGATTTTCTATAAAACCTCTCTCTCTAGGTTTACCATTAATACAAATTCAATTACGTTTGTTGACCACGAAACGAAAAGCCTTCTTTCAAAACAATCTTTGTATATACTCTAATTCATCTACCTTAACCTACTAAAACAACATTGATTTCTCAGTATACCAAATTATTCTATGAAAAATACACCACAATACTCCATTTTTCAAAAGCAACCCAGCATTTAATCCCAAACTTCACAGGATTCTAAATTCATAATGAAATCAAATTATGGCAGAAATTATTCTTTTACTAAAAGTACATACCGCCGTCACCAGGGGAATTTTGCTCAAAGCTAAGTTGACCAGGATCACTATCTTCCTTGTCCGGTGTCAATGGAAGATTCTTTCCATCACCCAATTTGGTTGGATCCTTCTGCCGTCTACCTCTCCTTCCTGAACGCCGTTCAGAATAAAAACCACCATCTTCTGGAGTACCTACATTTGGTAATCCCACGAGAAAGATTATATGATGAAGGGCGTAAAATTAAGTCAGCCCAAACTATATAGATGAAAAGGCTAAATCAGTTTTTCACATAGTATCAGTGAAGATTGCTACCAGTTCTCAGCATAGCCCCATCTGCAGTGTTTTTCGGCACACCCTCCAAAATGCTAGCAGATCCATCATCATGCATTAAAGGATCCTATAGAAAAGTCATGTACAAATCTATTAAATAAATAGTATTTTTATTTTTTTCTTGAAACAGAAATGTCTTTTGAACTTAAACCAGGAATGAAGTCATTCTTTTTCCAGCAATTATCAACAAAAATAGAATGTAAACATGATTTTGGATAAAAGGAACCTTCACACAAGCAACCTCACCTTCCTTTTTGTCCATTGCTCGTTGGCATATCTGTCATCATCAATGTTCCTCAAACAGGAATCTGCCATTGCAACTGTTTCTGCCTTCTCAGTAGCTTTGGAATTCTTTTTGTGTTGCTCAGCCAGATGCCTCTGTTTGGCCTCATTTTCCACGCGTCTTTGATATTCCAAAGTTTCTTCAAGCTTTCTTTCTTCAGCTTCAAGTTCAATTCTGCGTTTGTGTTCCTCTTCTTGGAGTCGTAAGGCATCATCAAGCCCAGGAACAGCAATTCCCCTACATGGATCGTCTTTATCATGAACACTCGAAAGCAATCTGAAGCAAGATAAACATTAGCCGCATCACCATGATGAATTTCACATAGAGTACTTTGGAAGAAATATGAGGAGCATTTGCATGGTATGCTTTATGAGGGAAAGAGAGACATACATCTCTTCAGCAGTCTGATCTTGCAACTCATCACTATTAGTAGCCTGCAGAAGCAATGACCAGAATGGAGAATAATTAAAACTTTCATCCTATAGTTCTTATTTGAGGTGAATATACACTATAAAGTCTGATCACAAGGTTCAAACCTTTAGATCCTTGTTTCTCCTGTTGTCCTTACTCTTTTTCCTGTCCTTTGTCCTCTCATGCATGTGTTTTAAACTATCAACTCCGGTGCCAGCGCCCTTCTTGGAACCCAGAGCAAGTTCAGCTAAAAATGCCTCCCTGGTAGCATCAGATTTTTCTGTAGCATCTTTCTCAGCCAGATTCTCCAAGCATGCCTGCAAAATAACAGAAATAATAAACCTCTAATCCATTTCCAAAAGGCACTAAGATAGTTTGAGGGGCTTTCTATGGAAAGGTATTTCAAGATACTGACCCACATAAATGATTTTAATAAAGGGATCAAGATTGATTGGTAATCATGGGAACATGCAGCCTCAAGTTTAACTTCCAGTTGCTGCATCCCTGCAACTATTCGCATAATTCTTGCATCTATCTTGCTGATCTGAAACATTGAGAAATGTGAGATAAGTCCGCAAAGAAACTACGCCACAGAGAAACAAGTAAAGAGGAAGAACTAAGGTGCCAAACCTCAATAGAAACTTGCTCTTTCTGTCTCTGTATCACAACTTCTATGCAAGAGTCCACCTGATGCTGACAATCCTTTGTTCTCCGATCATCCTCTTCACCAGATTCTAGGTCGCAGATATGATATGTAACACCATTGTAAGTTTCCTCAAAACCAACTTGGTTGACATTTGGGGACTCTGCGTCCTTAAGGACATTTGCTATAGCATCTAACTCAAATCTATTGCTGATAATTGTAATTTTCTTGTCAACTTCAATGAGCTCTTCCCGCCTTTTCTTAAGGACAGAGCTATAACTTCGACAGACAGAATCTGTTACATCCTCTCTTTTCTTTCCCTCTTCCACACACAGATTCTCCACAGCCTGCAGTGCCTCCTCATAACTTAAATGCTCACATTTTCTCTCACACAAGCCCTGAAGATGGTAAGACTCCTTCTCAAGCAACTGGAGAATTTCTATACCTTGCTGAGCTTTCTCCTCTCTCGCACGTTTCCAGGACGCCAATTGTCCACTACTTGAGGCGCCAGAGAATATCCAGGACAATAATGCGTCTGAATCAAGTATAACACCATCGTCATAATTGACATGGGATGAAGTAGGTGCACTGGAAACATCATTAACAGCATCATCACATGATAAACGAGGGATTTTGCAGGGAAGAAAATGCTCATCAAGCACCAAAAATGAAGCATCTTGGCTAAAAAATATTTTCTCCTTAATATCATCCCCCTGGATCACAGTATATGAATCATCTCCCACGTTACCTTTATCGAAATATCTACTTAGTCCGCAAGACTGAAAAATTTCCTGCAAAAATTTCAGGATTTTCTTAAGCTCCAGAGCACCCAAAAAACAGATGCACGAGGGTGTTTGATCCACAATGGAATTAAGTTGAGAACCACAAGCTACACCCTGCAGCTCCTCCACTGCAAAGTGTATGACCTTGCTAAGGTGACTTGATGCCAGACACTTGTGCTTAATAAGTGCCTGGAAAATGGCATGGATTCTTTCTAGAAGCTTTGCACACTCGGGGTCATCAGATAAAGGCCAGTTTTCATGAGTTAAACTTTCCTTACTACTTTGATCTCCATCACAGTCCTTCGAATCATCTGCATTGTTTCTAGGGCATGATACATCAAGTAAATCATAAGTGTCAGGTATTGATTGTTTTTCAAGCATCTGAATTGCTGCATTTAAGTCCAAGGGTTTCCAAGAACAATTAAGAAGCATTTCAGCCCATTCCTTCTCCACATCTTGGGGTAGAATTGACTGCATTTTGGGCAACGAACTTCCCATATGCTCCCGCACAACATGCTGCATGAATGAACCAGCATCAGCAAATTTCTCATTGCAGCGACAACACATAAAAAACCTCCATACTTTATTTGCTTCCCAGAAAGATAAAGCCTCATTAAGCACTTCGCTCAGTGACCCATCCTTTGATGAACTAAAATGCGCCTTTAGATCAGAAATCTTAACTTTCAGCAGATCTTTCTTCCCATCTAAACTCACTGAGTTCCAATAAGAATGGACCCAATCCCTCCTTTCATCTGAAGACGTGATTTTCCTCACATTCCCACTTTTCCTTCTTTCTCCTCCTCTCTGGCTCAATCCTGGACCACAATCCAACCCCTTGCTATTGTTATTATTTTCATCCCCATCATTTCTCAATTGAGGAGACTCTGACTTCTGCTGCAAAAGACGAGCTGCAGCAACTCTCACCTCAATTTCCTTCCTTCGCTCCTCAGGCGTCTTAGCCACTTTCTTAATCTCATTTGGCCTCCTTGTCTGAATTAATCTGGGCTCCATCGGATCCTCAGGGACCTTCCTAATTGGAATAACCCGAAACTTCTCATCCCTATTGCCCAGATTCTTCATCCATGTTGAAATGGAAGCAATATTTGACTTCTGAATCAATGAACGGAGCTCACTCTGAACATGGCCAACCCGAGCCTCAGCCGTAAGAAATTTCTGCTGGTTCTCATCTTGCAAACTCTCCTTAGCAGGATCAACAGGGTTTTCTATTGCCAAAGCCCTGTCACACTCTTGCACCACCTCCTCGAACTCCTTAGCCTCACTTGCCACGTCATACATCATATTCGCGTAAAAATGTGCAAACTCAATAGAACTAGGGGACAAACTCACCGCGCTCCTCGCACTCTCAATTGCATTCTTCAAATGCCGCTGTTTGGTATTTGTGTCATCGATAATTGAAGCCACCTTCATACAAACAGTCCCCTGAACACGGTGAATCAAGGCCAAGTGCGGGGAATTCTCATGTTTCGAGCACAAATCCTTCATCAATCTTAGGGCTCTGGTGTGGTTCCCCCGGCGCAACGCCGTGAGGGCCCGCTCGCATTCAAGCTTTATCGAGGCACAGGATGCAGAAGGGTTTGCATTGGTATTGCTCTCCAAATCAGTAGTCCCGGATTTTGCAGTTGTTTTTGCATCTGGTTGTGACGAATGATCCGGGTTTGAAACACCACCATCACCATCAGTGACTGAGGCGGGGGCTCCAGTGGCGGGAGTTACATCCGCCGCCGGCGCTGGGGGTTTGGAGCGAGAAGTGACGTTCCGCTTCTTATGCCCCATATCAGATTTTCCAGTAGCTACTTAATTGCATGCACAAATTTTATAGCTATGCAATATGGAATCGGCAGATACATATACCAGCCGTATCTGTATTCAGTATCAAATGCAGACAAAGAAATGCAGCACAAACGCAGAGAGAAAGGGAGATTTACTTTGAAATCTTTGAGAAGAACGATCCAAAGTGAGGCTAGTACACGCAAGTATACAGAGAAATATATATATATATTTATATGAGTGTAAGTATAGATGGATAGTGTATTTGTGTGTGGGTGTGTGAAAGAACACACCTAACCAGTAACCAGTTAGGGGCAGGGGGTTGGGGAGGTTGCAGGAAATGAAACTGAATAACAAACTATACTGGTTTGCAACCGTTCCCTTAATAACTGCATTAGTCCATATAAGTTTAGGAAAAAGTTTACGGTTAATTAGAAAAAAATTTCTAATCTTACTTTCATTTTAGTGATCAGTCTTCATTTGAATTTTTACACACTAAACTTCTCATTTTTTCACAAAATTTAGAAATCACTCCCTATATCTTTTAAAAAGACCCATATATCCTTATAATTGGAAAGAAAAACAAAAATACCTGAGAAATGTGTTTTCTCTTCAAGAAGAACGCTTTCCTTTTTCTTTTCTTTTTTTTCTGAAATCGACGACTTCTCCAAGCGGCCAAACAAAAGGGCGCGAAGCCGTTCCTCTGCCATTGACGCGAGAAGAAGAAGAGGGGGGGGGGGGACACCAAATTTTCTGTCATTTTTCTGCGATAATGGAAAGAGAAACAACGGCAACAAGAAGCAAAGTATAAAAAGAACTGAGCAAGAGAAACAAAGGTATATTTTCTACATTCACAGTTTTAAATGTCTGTGATTTTTCATTGTTAGACTTATTTTTTGTCTATTTTCTCATGTTTATGGTTTATATTCCTTTTTTAGTTGTCAAACACTTGAACTCATTTGATATATATATATATATATTATTTTTGTTGTGAGATAGGAAGTTTCTGATTTGTACTTGAAAGGCATGAAAATTGTACTTCACATTTTTGGGATTTATACTTCGTTTTACCTGAAATTATAAGTTGAAATCATATGAAAGTGGTAGTATATTATATGTAATACAAAATATCAAAGCTTGCAGTACATATTAGGTAAAATTGTAGTATATAATTTGTGTAACTGCAATACATTTTAAAAGCAAATGTAATATAAACATTCAAGCTTGCAGTACACATTAGGCAAAAATGTAGTATATAATTTGTGTAATTGCAGTACATTTTAGAAGCATTTGTAGTACAAAAATATTCAAGCCTGCAGTATACATTAACTAAAAGTGTAGTGTATAGTCCGTGTATCTGAAAAATATTTTAGAAGCAATTTTAGTACAAAACATTTAATCCTACAATACATATTAAATGAAAGTGCAGTATATTTTAGAAGCAACTGTAATATAAAACATTCAAACCTGCAATATATTGTGTACCTCATGTTGGTGATATTTGTACTTAATGTGCTGATATTTTGTACTCCATATTGGTGATATTTGTACTTAATGTACTGATATTTTGTATTTCATGTTGCTGATATTTGTACTTGATACGCTGATCTTTTGTATTCCATGTTGGTGATATTTGTACTTAATGTGTTGATATTTTGTACTCCATATTGGTGATATTTGTACTTAACGTACTGATCTTTTGTACTCCATGTTAGTGATATTTGTACTTAATGTCCTAATCTTTTGTACTTCAATAGTTGATACTTCGTATCTAATGTGCTGGTGTTTTGTACCCCAGAAAACAGAAGACATCAGCACACTCCAGGTAGCAGATGAACCACCCAATTCAAATATTGAATCGCTTAATCCCTATAAAGGAAGAACTGATTATTGAGGTCATGCTCATATTCCAGTAAAAGAATTTGAGTATAATGCGAGGGCAATAATGATGTTATATTGAAGTACACTTCAATTAAATTGTAACTGGACAGTGAATTTGAGTACAATATGAGGAAAATGAAATACAAACGTAGAACAAACAAAGTATAAATTGTGTTATATTGAAGTACACTTCAATTAAATTGAAACTGGGCAGTGAATTTGAGTACAATATGAGGGAAATGAAGTACAAACGTAGAACAAATAAAGTATAAATGGTGTTATGTTGAAGTACACTTTAATTAAATTAAAATTGGGCAGTGAATTTGAGTATAATATGATGGAAATGAAGTACCAACTTAGAACAAATAAAGTATAAATGGTGCTATGTTGAAGTACACTTCAATTAAATTGAAACTGGGCAGTGAATTTGAGCAAAATATGATGGAAATGAAGTACCAACTTAGAACAAATAAAGTATAAATGGTGCTATGTTGAAGTACACTTCAATTAAATTGAAACTGGGCAGTGAATTTGAGTACAATATGAGGAAAATGAAGTACAAACGTAGAACAAACAAAGTATAAATAGTGTTTTATTGAAGCACACTTATTGCAATTGAATTCTCTAACAATTATAGTGATGATCAAGTACAATATTTTGAGATTATTGGATCAGGCGAAGTACATATTTGTACGGGTGATAGGGTGGATATATTGTCAAATGCTCATTTGTTTACATCTTTGAAAGCAAAAGTATTATTTACATTGCTGCGATTGATAACATTCATTCGTTGAACACTAGTGATTAACACTTTAAAACTTTAATATTATTTTATTCATATGATAAATATTACACACATTTTTAGAGTTTGGTTATTAATTACCAAGACTTAAAAAGCAAATCATTGAACAAATTTCAATTCAACAATATTAGTAAAAATATTAAGGAATGAAGTACATAATGGCCGAAATGAAGTACAAATGTCATAAAATAAAGTATAATTCTCCCAGATTGGGATACAAAATAATTGATATCTCGAAAAACATGCAAAAATGTTAATTTCACGCTAAATCAAATACATAATTGCCGAAATGAAGTACAAATGTCATGAAATCAAGTATAATTCTCCCAGATTAGGGAACAAAATAACTGATATCTCGGACAACATGCAAAAAAGCTGATTTCAAGCTAAATTAAATACATAATTTCTAAAATGAAGTACAAATGTCATGAAATCAAGTATAATACTCTCATATTGGGGTACAAAATAACTGATATCTCGGACAACATGCAAAAATACTAATTTCACGCTAAATAAAATACATAATTGCCTAAATAAAGTACAATTGTCAAGAAATCAAGTATAATTCTCCCAGATTGGGGTACAAAATAACTGATATCTCGGATAACATGCAAAAAAACTAATTTCACGCTAAATCAAATACATAATTGCCGAAATAAAGTACAAATGTCAAGAAATCAAGTATAATACTCCAAGATTGGGGTACAAAATAACTAATATCTCGGACAACATGCAAAAATACTAATTTCATGCTAAATCAAATACATAATTGCCGAAATAAAGTACAAATGTCAAGAAATCAAGTATAATACTCCCAGATTGGGGTACAAAATAACCGATATCTCGGATAACATGCAAAAATACTAATTTCACACTAAATCAAATACATAATTGTCGAAATGAAGTACAAATGTCATGAAATCAAGTATAATTCTCCCAAATTTGGGTACAAAATAGCTGATATCTCGGACAACATAATTCTTGTATTTAAATGACCGCAAAGTAGACACCGCATAATTCTAAACTCCTGAGCATCCTTGAATGTCTGACCCTCTCCATTTATGCAATTCCTCCATGCATCAATTGAGTTCCTAATTAAAGCTGATTCATTGCGCGATGCATTGGTCGAACCAATTTCCTCCTCGACTGCATCCCTTGAGGTTGACAAATGAAGTACAGTTTTAGGTAAAATAAAGTACAATATGTAGAATAATTCAGTATGGTCGGGTAATTTCAAATAAACGAAATACAATTTCAAAACAATAGAAGCATAAAACGCTATCAATTGTAATACAATTTTGAATAATCAATAAGTAAAGCACTTGAAGTATAGAACTTTAGGTAAAATGAAGTATAAAATTAATGGAACTTTATAAAACTTAAATAATGGAGTACAATTTTATGTAAAAGGTTAAGTATAATTTTATATAAAAAGAAGAACAATTTTAGAACACTTGAAGTATAAAACCTTAGCAATTACAGTACAATTTTTGGATAATCCATTAGTAGAACACTTGAAACTTAAATAATAGATTTAGATAACTGAAGTACGAGTTTAGATCAAATGAAGTATAATTTCAGAACACTTGAAGTACAGAACTTCAATGAACAGAGTACATGTTTAGGTAAAATGAAGTATAATTTCAGAAAACAGAAGTACAATTTTATATAAAAAGAAGTACAATTTCAGAACACTTGAAGTATAAATCCTTAGCAATTACAGTACGATTTTGGATAATCTATTAGTATAACACTTGAAATATAAAACTTAAATAATAGATTCAGATAATTGAAGTATAAGTTTAAATAAAATGAAGTACAATTTTAAATAAAATGAAATACAATTTCAGAACACTTGAAGTATAAAACCTTAGCAATTACAGTACAATTTTTGATAATCCATTAGTAGAACACTTGAAGTATAAAACTTAAATAATAGATTCAGATAACTGAAGTACAAGTTTAGATAAAATGAAGTGCAATTTCGGAACACTTGAAGTATAGAACTTCAATGAATAGAGTACATGTTTAGGTAAAATGAAGTATAAAATAAAGCATAATTTCAGAAAATAAAATTACAATTTTAGATAAAGTGAAGTACAATTTCAAAACACTTGAAGTATAAAACCCTAGCAATTGCAGTATAGTTTTGGATAATCAATAAATAGAACAATTGAAGTATATAACTTCAATGAATGGAGTGCATATTTTGGTAAAATGAAGTATAATTTCAGAAAACCAAAAGTATAATTTTAGATAGAAGACGTATAGTTTGGGAACACTTCAAGTATAAACTGCTAGAAGTTGTAATACAATTTTGGATAATCCATTAGTAGAAAACTTGAAGTATAAAACTTACATAATAGAGTATAATTTTTGTGAGATGAAGTACAATTTTAATTGCAATGAAGTATAATGTAGAACGCTCCAAGCAAAGAAAGATTTTCAAATAAACAGAGTACTATTTCAGAACACTTCAAGTACAAAACTTTACAAATTGCAGTACAGTTTAGATTTTGTAAAAGTATTACTTTAAAATATCACTGTTCTTCTTTGCACTGCTGCTTGATTCATCATTTTGGTTTACCAGGATGTCAACAATGTTCATCTTCAATGTCAAATGCAGTAAGACCATATTTATGACATTATATGGAGCTGGTCTTTGTAGCGGTAACTCTCCAACACTTGATTGAACACTCCTTATTCACTACTGGTTGACATTGTCGAAAAAATACAAGAAACTCATAAGCAACTGAGAAGAAACCGAGAAGAAGAAGAAACCCGAAAATGATGAAAGTAAAAGGAGAAGAAGACAATGCAGATGTCGGGTTGGTGGTTGTTGGCTCCGACGATTATTCTCGTTCCCGCTGTAGAGTTTGTTGCGTTTTTTCTATTCTTTCTGTTATTTCTGTTTCTGGTAGTGAGCGTATGATAGGGTTTACTGTTTGCTTGTGTGAATGAAGAAGAAGTGAGAAAAAATGAGTGAAAAATATTATAATTAAGGGCGTTTTTGTCGAATCAAGTTAGTAAGGAGTGATCTCTAAAATTTTAACAAAACTAGGGAGTTTCGTCTAACAAAAATCAAGTGGGGACTGAACATGAAATTGAAAAGTGCTTTGGTACTTTTAAATAAGTGCCCCAATAGTTTAATTGATATCTATATTTTTTCGATCTATCTTTATTATAGGTTAATTTAAAATTGGCAAAGAGAATTATCTTCTCTTTTAAAAATAATAAAAAATAAAAGTATATTCAGTTGATATATAAAAACGTGAATAATAATATTGGTATAAAATAAAAGAAGGGAGAGGATTTTCGATGTTGATCGAAATGAATTATTCTATTTGTATAAGTAAATCTTTGTCTACTAGGATAAAGGGAGTTTGAAAGAATTGAACAAAAAGCTGTACGAAATGAAAATCTTTTATATAATTCTGTGTAAGGTGGTAGAAAGGTAATTTTTCTTGTTGTAACTCCAAAATCTATTATAGAAGTATAATTATGGGTTGATTTTTTTTCTTTTCTTTTTTTGGTGTTAATTAAATACATTAGCAAAATTATATTTTCTTGATTATTTGTATTTAATGGAAATAATTAATAAAGTTAATCATTTAATTAAATATGAATTTAGGGACAGAGAGAAAAAGTAAATATATAAGTATACAATCATATAAGTATACAATGCGGGAGATTAGGAGTTCAAGTTTGAACGAATTTCTGATGTGCGTTCGTGTGTATAAATAAATAAAAAAAGTATACAATCATAAGTATAAATAAGTTATCTAACAAAATATGAAAGAATTTTTTCATATTTGCACATATGAAAAATGTGACAATGCTTGTACAATATTAACAGATAATATAGAATTAAAAAAAAAAATTAAACTCATTGTATCACCTAAAATTCTAATTTTCAAACCATAAACTCTCACGGTGCTTATTATGAATTAAATTCTAATTTCATTTTTGTAGTGATTACAAGAACTTTTCTATTGGTGATGAATGGCTAAAATTCAAATTTATTTGACTAAATTATGGATCTTGGAAATTGTACTAATTTTTTTTAATTATTTAAAATAATTTATTGATTACTTAAGATAGTTCTGAATATTTTGATTTTCTCCCATACATAGATATATATTATTATACATAAGAAAGGTATTTTTTACTACTATCTGATCATTTTAACCAAAGTCTAAGTAATATATTTCTTCTAAATTCCCTTTCAAGTTCAAAATAAAACAAGTTCAAAGCCAAATTGTTGAGTTTCACAACGTGAAAATGAAAACTGTGGAAGAACTAATATATTTATTTATTGATAAAATGCTTTTTAAATTTTAGAAGTTATTTATGTATTTTTTGCCTTTTGTATTTCAAAATTGTTTCTCTAAATATTATCTTCTTCGCACAAATCAACTTTAAATGATTAAAAGAAGAATAAGGGAAAAAAAAAATGGAAGAAGAAGAAGAAGAAGAAAATGAGAAGAAAAAAAAAACCAAATTAAGCTAACTTACTGGGGACACTTAACTGGAGTTCAAATTTGAAAATTTTTTTATAAATTGAGCTTGAGTCCACTTATAAATAATAAGTTAATTCCATTAGAAAGTCAAATAATTTCTCGACATTCCTGGAATTCTCACCTTTTTTATTGAAGTGGTTTGATCCAATCTGACTTGATTAATTACTGAATTCATTAGAGACATTTTGGATATCTTTTTATTTCTATTTTTCATTCTCAATATTTTTAAAATGTTGAAAAAGTAGTTAGAGAAACTGAGTTGTAAATGAGTTTATTTGAAATGCAATGATTTATAAGGTTTAATATATATAGATGGGGAGAAAGAGAGAGAGTATAATAATGAAGATAAAGAGAAAATATATAAGTTATTGAATAAGATACATAGATTATTAGAAAATATGTTTTGAAATAAAAATAAATTAGTAGTTTGATGAAGACGTAGAGAAGTTATTAATAATTCATTTGTAAATAGTAAAAACAAGTAGATTAAAAGCAAATCCAAACGCGGCCTTAGATATTCTAAAACTTAGACAATTTAGATGGACCCGTTTAGCCTGAGCAATGAGCATTCGCCAAGTGACGATAAATAATCTTTGAAATGCACAGCTACACATACAGCTCATTTTCACCTAATTTTCACGTGATACTGATTTGAATTCTTTTACCCCTCTTTTTCTCGTAATATTGATTTGAGTATCAAGTGACTTTTACTGCACAATGCCAGCCCAACCCTTGCATAAATTTAGGACTATGATGGTTCAGAACACAGAAGAAACATTTTTGTAACTCCCAGGTATAAAGGTTCAATTGCTCCTGGACTTTTACTTCTTTTTTTTTTTTTTTCCTCCTCAATCTCAAACTTATTATGCTTTAATTAAATTAATAATAACAGAAAGTGAATTGTGTTTATAACATCAGTGATACAGACCTCTTTCTTGTGTGTGTGTGTGTGTGTGTGTTCATGGGCTCAAGTACTTGTCCAGGCATTGGAAGGGATAAAGAAAGCTAAGCAAAGAGCAATAGAAGCATATGATGTTGTATTCCATGAGAAGACAACACAATATATATATATATATATATCCTGAAATCTGGCAAAAGATTCAGGTAAGTTGGCCAAAAATATTCAATTTTAGCTACACATAATAAAGTTTGGTACAATGCTAATAAGCAAGAATACCGGCGTGCCTCTCCGATGACAAAACTGGCCACGACACAAAGGCCTATAGCTAAAACTACAGCAAATGCATCCGCTCGACATATGGTTGGAGCAACCATCTGTTGAGAGGCTCTCCACACCCAACGAAGCACCCAGAATTACCATTTTCTGTGAAGAAAGGAAATCCAAACATGTTGAGCAGTTCTTGCACGGCCTGCCTCACCAGAGACGTCCCAGTCACCCTGCTCCTTCTGCCCCAACCAGTCACAATGTCAATCCGGCTGGGACAGATCCCTGAGGCGAGCATTTCTCTGCGAAACCATGCAAGAGTTCTTGATAGTGCAGTCACAGCAGTTCCATTGGACATAACGTGAAGGTTTATAAGCCAATAACAAGAACTTTTCTGCCTTACTGCATCTGGATAGACGTTCCTTTGTGCTGCCACCTCCCAGACGGATCCCGCTTCCTCCTTTAGTCCCGTCTTGTGAAAGAAATCGATTACCGCATCCACAAGTCCGCGTTTACTTTCCCTATCTTCACTATGCATCATATCCAGGAAGTTGCTCACATGATCCCGAACATTCTGCCCATCAGGCCCTGGAGCTGGCATGGAAAGCAGGAATTTGTGTGCTGGGTGGCCAGTGACGGTCATGAGCTCACAACAAAATGCCATATCAAATGATGTTCGGGCCTCTGTGCAACAACTAAGAAGCAGGGTGTAGGTCTGTAGAGAAGGATTCAGACCCAAACTTAGCATGTTTTGGAGTAAGTCGTATGCATCAGGAAGACGGTGTACCCTTAGGAAAGCACTAAGCAGAGAATTGCAAGTGGGCACATTAGGGCACAAACCTGCACTAAGCATGGCTCGGTACCACTCCCACGCTTTCTCTACATTACCAGCCTTTCCCCATAGGTCGACAAGAAGACCATAAACGGGCTCATCAGGGACCCAGTTCTTTCTTTTCATCTCTGCAAAAACTGCCTCAGCTTCATCCAGAAAGCCACAGTGGCCAAGAACCTCCATAACAATACTGTAAGTCACTTTGTCGGGCTCAAACCCAGCACTCTGCATGTCACGATATAGCTGTAAAGAAGTCTGGTAGTTCCTAGCCTTTGCGTGTAATGCAATCATGATGTTATAAGTCACCAGATTAGGCACACACCCCTGATTAACCATCTCACAGAATAGCCTGTGGGCTGCAGCCAAGTGGCCAGCTTTCCCCAGACAATTAATAATTACGCTGTAAGTGAAAGTGTCTGGTGAAAGTCCAGCTTGTTGCATCCTCTGATACATATCAATGGCAACATCAAGATACCCAGCTTTTGCATGGATGTCAATGAGTGTACAATAAGTCACGCGATCGGGTTCACAGCCTACCTTTTGCATCTGATTGAAAACACCTATAGCTTCATTCAAGTAATTAGCTCTGCCATAACTGTGAATAAGACGATTATAGGTAACAATATTTGGCTGGCATCCATCATTAACCATCTGATCAAGCAATTTGTTGATGGCCCCAAACTGTCTAGCACGGCCAAGTATACCAACCATGGTGGTATATGTATGTCCATCATGCTTGAATCCTGGCTGTCGTTTCAACCAGTAGAAAAATCCAAGAGCCACTGTGTAATCTTGAAGCTGCTTAAGAATTTGGTTTGCTTGGTAGGCATCCAGTAAGCAGTTGAGCTTTCCAAGAGCCTCTTCCGTAGCAGGGCTCCATTTGAATTGACGCAAAATGCGAGAGACGCTTTCAACAACAAGACTAGAGCTTAAAAGTTGCCTAGCCGCTTGAGCTGCTCCTGTAATTACTTTCGCCTGTCTTATCTCCCTGGTAAACCCATCTGACTTGGTAACACTTAAGTTCCCTTCTGACTGTTGTGTGTTTGGTATGAAGCGGTTCGAATAAGCTCTTGATCTTTGCGGAATTGATCTTTTCCTCTCATGAGGTTCTGAGGAGATTTCATGTGTTTCTACAAAATTCTCCGATACAACATTTGACTCATTTGCTACCCCTTTTGCTGATCCTGATTTATCAGCTCTACCTTTTGTCCCATGAGAGGCACTTGTAAAGTTTGACCCAGGCACTGGTTCAGCAGATGTTTTTACATATACTTTATCTTTCCTAGAGGTTTTCACATTTGCAGATCTGTCATTAGAAATCGGCTTTGTGCGATCAACCACATAGTTTGGAGATGAGGTAAGTAATGCACTCCCATCTGTCTTTGGGATTCTATAGTTTACTAAGTCAGATAGAAGGCCCACGGCTGCCATACCTGCCTTAACAAACTGGTCCGCTATAGCAGGTGATGAATGTAACATGTCGTTTGCATCACAGTCATCTGAATAACTAACAGAATCTGCTCTGTCCAACGAGCGGGATGCAGTTATTCCTTGTGACAGAGAGCTGTTTTCTGGTTTTTTAGCATTCACTTCTTTCACTGAATCGATCGGAGTCAGTGAACCTACTCCCACTGAAGCTTTTGATAATAACGATGATGATGCTTGCAAGTGTTGCACATTTGCTCCAAGAGGTCTTCTAGAAATACAAGTCTCATCTTCGGAGCAAGTGCATGAACTTCCATCTGCTGCACCACATCTTGGTCCACTTAGGAAAAAGGATCTGGCAGACTGGGATAGGGTACCAAGATGCTTTGCTCGTAACATGGTCTGTTGAATCAGTTTTTAAAATAGAAAAATTAATATCAACTCCAATGCACATGACCATCTAACAGCAGCCAAGGCATACAACAATCATGGAGCCTGAACAGAGAAGGATATATATAAATATCAAGATACACATGATAAAATATAAGATGTAGTGCCAATATATCCTACCAAGGGACAAGTATATATCAAATTTAATCATAATCCACCATGAAACAAAAAAATCACAAAATTTCCACAAAGTATCCACATACTGCTAAAGATCAAAAGAAGAAAAGAGTTCAGCAGAGGCAATAAAGTAAGAAAAGCAGCCCCCTAGGTGAGACAACTGGAGCATCTACTACCAAGAAAAAGGAGAAACAGGAGGAAAAATTATAATCTCAAAAAGAAAAAGAAAAAATGAAGAACTGCTGTCAAACATGATAAGAACAAGCGTATATCGAATACAGTCTGAAATAACAGCAGGGAGGTTTATCCTATCAGGCCCAAGGGGGCAAGAAAAAGAAACATCAGAAACAGAACCCACAAAAGAAGTAACAATAAGAATTTGAAGCCCATGTAGATTCTATAAAAAATTAATATTGGGTAACTAATAATTTTATAAGCTACTTATGGATACAAATTTTGGTTGAAAATTAGTATCTTTCACAAGGTTTCTTCTTCTTCTTTCTTTTTTTGTCCAACAATTCAAATTAATTAATACAAAAACATCACATCTAGCACTTCTAGGAAAGAGAGAGAGAGAGAGAGTTGCGCAAAACAACCATAGTTACTGGAAACTAACATAAAGGAACTTCCATATGTGCACCTATATTTGCTGGTTATGGCACCAAAGGCAGAGAAGTAATGTGTTCCATGGAAATAGCAGTTTCACAAGCACGAATAACTTCAAGAAGGAAAAATGGACAAACATATAGTTTCATGTTGCAGCGATTGGCTCACAGGTCAGGGTTAACACAATGACACAGCTTAATCTCTTCCATTCCAGCTTGACTCAATCTCAAAATTACAATTTGTGCAACTTTCCCCAATTATCTCAAAGTTATTCAGTAAAATATAGACTCACATTTATGATGCGCACGCAACTGAAACTGTACATAAGTTGCTTTTGGGATCAACCAGGAAACAGCTGATTATTTTTATCAAAGCAAAACCTTTAAAGTGATTTCATATTACTATTATTTAGTGCATTCATGTGAAAATTTCCAGTTATTATCCTTCCTCCAATCCAAAGAAATAACAGTAAAAGAGGCAAAAGGCAAAGTTCCAAACTTGGCACTTTGCGCATATAAATACACTGAAAAGAGCCAAAGTCGAAGTCAGAAGCCCATTTTGCTTCAATATGCAGATAACGCTCAAACAATTCATGATTCACACACAAATTATACTGTTACCCTCAATAAAAATGCAATATTTATTACAAAAACTACAATCTTTACTAAATCCAGTCCAAAGAAAGAACAACATACACCCAACAAACACTAATACCATTAAAACAAAAACTGAAAAAGAAAAGAAAACAAAAGAGAAACAATACGGGCAATCACAATACAAATACACGAGGAACAAAAAGAATAAGGCAATAATCTTCCAAGAAAAGAAAACAATCAAAACCAACAGCAACCCACATTATAAACCATCACAAGAATCCCATAGAAACACCAAAAAAACACTTCACAGCAACTGTAACTCACCATTAAAACTCAAAGCAGCTGGTAGAAACTAAAAGCTACAACTTTAACATTTCATAATGTGAAAAAGCAAAGCCAAGTCAAAGAATGAGAGAAGTACCTACAAATGGAACCCAGAAGAATCAAACAAGTATTTCTAGAGAAAATACAAAGAGAAGAAGGGAATAAAACAAGAATTGGAAAATAATTACTAAGAAAAAAGAAAGAAAGAAAATGAAGGAGTGTGAAACAGAGGAAGGGTTAAGGGAGGCGGGGCGGCTGATGAGAGTTTTTCTATGGTTTTTTTCTGTATCGACCTATATAGCTTCCAAACAACTTGGGGTGTCTCTGAGAGGGAGTGTAAACTTTTTCTTTTTCTTTTTCTTTTTCTTTCCTTTCTTTTTTTTTTCCCTTTTATTTCTCTTTTTTTTTTTTTTGGTTTGGGTCTTGTAACGAATTAAATTTTTATTTCCTTTAAATTATTTTTGAGGTTCGTCTTGTTAGATTTGCCAGATATTTTTCATGTTGGTTTATGATTCTCTTAAACGCCACGTGTCAGCATCTTCACGGTTTATACGTGATATGTGTCACAGTCAGAGAGTTTTTAGCATTGCTTCTTTTTCTTTTTATTACTAAAGTTTTATTTTTGGCCTCAATTTTTGCTGCTGCATTTTTAGGATTTTGACTTTTGGAGTCCATGAGGTTTTATATTGTGTGGCCGTGTATATTGACTGTACTGTGAGGGTGGAATTGGTTGACCATTTTATTTGTTTTCATGTGTGTGTATATATTCTATTAAGATACAAGAATTTTGGTTGAATTATATTTATTATCATGTTTATTCTTTGAGAATTTACTAGTGAAACTTAACTAAGTGTTCAATAATAAGAATGCTAACATACTAATTATGTACTCACTTTTACAAAAAATTCTACAATTAATTACAATATATATATATATTCGATATGCAATAAAATTTTAAGAACAATTTGATTTTGTTACGGGGATGCAAAATAAATTTTTTTCACTAAATATTACATATTCTTACGTTTCAAGATAGATTTTACAATTTATTACTATATAATCACATGTGTATATGATAAACTCAATATACAGAGTAATTATAGTAAATAAAACAAAATTATTATTGGGAGGCAACTATTTGCCTTGCAAATCATGTATCTATATTTTTAAAATATATTTTGAGATTTTTTTTTATTTTAAATTATAGTCTAAGATATATATTTTAGATCGTGTCTATTAATTTAATATTTTATTTTATATTCTAATACTGATCATCACTTGAGAAAATAATAATTTACAGTAATTTAGACACAACTAACACATTATTATATGATACTTTAATTACATAATTATCTTAAAATTTTATTTTGATTTAGATGAATTTCATTTTGTTACTTAGAATTGAGATTACATCATCTTCAATGTTTTCCAAATTGTATACTAAACACAAGGCCAATTACTTTCAACCCCTTCTTCGTCACCCATGATTCACTAATCACGTCTTGCTCTAGGCTCCGTTTGGTTTTAGTTTTCAAAAACACTTCTAAGAGCATCTAGAAAAACATGTGAAAAAATTTCCTAAATTTAGTCTGAGACTGAATTATAGTTTCAAAACTATATTTTATGAAAATATATTTAATTTTATTTTCTATGGCACCACCAACTATGATATCTTGTATTATTTCATTTGGTGTCAATGTAATACTATCAATATCAAATTATGAAATTAATCATATTTTATTATTGTATAAATCTAATAATAATTATGTAAATAATGATGTGAAATAATTAACTTTAATCATGGAGAAAGGTGAGTGGAATAGGATTTGGTTATTGGACGTTTTAATTTGTGTTTTAATAATTTACTATATTCTATATTCAGAATAATAATTTGGCCGAATAACTATAGAGAAAGAAAAAAAATTTGGTGCACAGAAAATTGTATCCAAGAAAATAATACTAAAAAGTTGCTAATTTATATATACACACACACATATAAATATGCGTACATGTAGGACCAAACAAAGATTTGATATTCTAGAATCCAGAGGTAGATAGACGACAATTCTTCTTACCAATCGTGGACCCCGTAGAACCGCAGAGAAAAATCATTTTGACTATGTAAAAGCAGCTTGGCCATCAAGAAACATTGTTAAAAATCAGAAATTAAATATATTTTACTTGTTTATCAAGTATCACATTTAAATATTTTTATATCCTTTTTGGTAGTGATGTGGGCTTTTTTTTTGGCCCTGTTTTGTTAAAAAAACTTAGGTAAGTTGAATGACAGTCACCACAAGAGTCAAAACTTGCTTTGGATCTTGTAAATGCTTATAGGGATATTTATAGATTACTCACCAATGAAATTCTCACATTAACAGAGAAAATTGAACATCCGATTTTTGTGAGGTTCGTGCCCAATCTTTGCCAAATGCACTAACCTCCCTTGGCAACTTATCATTATTATTCTATTGGCCACATAAATTCAAGTCTCGCATTTAAATTAGTTCATGGCCCAACTTTATTGCGAGTTATTATATTGGATCAACTTCAATACGTGATCAAATTCTAATTATCGGACTGTTTTATTTACAAATGACTGAGATCAAGCTAACACACTAATTATATTCCTATATATTATAAGAGCCAATGCGCGTGTGATTCTTCTAAATGTGCGTGAATGCCTTTTTTCATTTATTTTTTTTCGATTTTCAATGTCCAGAAACCACATCGTCCTCCAATTTTTTTGCTTTAGAAATTGTACATTTTGCTGTGATTGATATTCGCTATTTTGTCTTTTCGTACAATGGTCAGAAGAAAACATAATTTTTTATTTTTTTTAACTAAAAAAGGGCAAGACAAGACATCATCTGAAAAGCTTAACCCCACTATTCCAAAACGACGTCGTTTGCTATTCTTTTTTGCTTTATGATGATGTACTTATTGCTTTGATTGATGTTCTTTGTTTTGTTATTAGTACAATGGTCATAAGAAAATATGAAACTTTGGTAATTCAATTTTTGACTAAAACAGGTAAGATAGGACACATCTGAAAAGCCTATCACCACAATCTGAAAAACCTACTCCAGCTGAAAAGCCATGCCCCGTACTACTCCCTTCATGAAGGTTCTAACAGACCCACCCCATCCACACCCACAACGATTTTCTTGATTTCCCATGTCCAATTCTATCTCAGTTTCTTGTGATTAAAGAAAATAGCATGAACCCAAACCTCTTTCTATTTCTTTGTTAGTTGTTGTTTCTATAGTGTGTGAACATTCCTAAGTGAGGGGGAAAAGTTGGGGCATGGAACTTCCAAGCAAGAAGTGACAGTTGAGTTCTACAACATCAAGAATTCAGAAACTTCGACAGCACCTCTATCGCCATCGACCCCACTTCCATTGCCACTATTGTGGCTCCAATTCCAACCTTCATCTCGACGAACTACTCAATGATGAAGATTTCGCTGGTGTCACCTTTCTCTACCTCTTCGATGTATATACCAGCTATTCGTGGGATCTCACTCAAACTGCAAGAGGAGATACGGAGCGTTGTATAGATTACGTGCTCGAAGAGTAAGCAATTAAGGTTTCTGGATTTTCTTAAGAATATTTTGCCTCTTTGCTTCCAGTAAAATCACTCTCAGGGGACAATAATCACCTGAATGTATTCCCTGGGACATCGTGGAACTTGGTAATCTACTGAGAATGGGACATTTTTAAGGAAAAAAATGAACCAACAATCCAACAAGGTTTAGTGGCTTCCTAGATGGCAAATAGACTGGAGATGCTCTAAAATATCCTATTCGGAGCTATGTTTATCTCACTTCTCAAAAGGTTGGGCGTTTCATAGGGGCTTCCTCTGTTGATTGCTTCAGCTTTTATTTTATCATGTTAAAGTTGTTTAAAGTAAAAAGCATGCTCATTTATTGATGAGATTTCAACTACATTCTTGATACTTGCATTTCTCTAAAAACCATAAATTTTTGAGCTAGAGATTTAACACAAAATATTCTGTTTGCTGGATGAGATTGAGTCATTAGAAAAATGTTGTTTAAATTGTTGATGTAAAGGTCAACTCAAACTCAATTCTAAAGTTAAGGTGCCGTGGTGTTGCGTGGCACTTTTATATATGAGTACGACTTTTTATTATTTTCATATTAATGATTACCATGTGCAGCAAGATTGATATATCAATTAGAACCTAATTGCTATGTCACAATATGCAGGAGGAAATAATTCGTTAGACAATTGAAGAAGTAGGTTTCGAAGCCTCACTGATTAAAGAAGAAATGAATAAGAAATCCTCTCAAGTGTGTTGGATTCGCATAAAAGGAATAACTTGCACTTCTTTCTTTTTTAATGGTAAGATATATTTCTCCTGTTGTATTTATCTTTTAATGGTATCTGTAGGTTTGATTATTTTTAACTGTGGATTTTTGTGTCAGGTTCACAGTTTACTCTCTAGCAGGAAAAGAAAAACTTTATTTTCTATGAAATGAATCTCTATTTTTTGCTTGGTGTTCGTGTATTGGGAGAGGATGTAGTTCTAAGAGCTATCCTATTCTCGAGCCACTACATTTTGTCTCTTGGTGCTGGAGAATCATAGAAATTGTTGGACATTTTGTGGATGACATGTAGCACTAGCAATATGTTTACATAATGTAGATGTTTTTCAATTTTTTTTAATTTTTGTTGGCCATAGAGAGTTTTAGTATTCATACTGTTGAATAAATTTTTAACTATTGCTTGAAATTTTCTATTAGTTTTAGTATTTTGATTTTTCCTATATGTTGAGCTCTTATTTTTGACTATTTGTTTCTCTTGTTCATTTATATTGGTTTGTTGCGACATACAGAAGTATATAGTTTCTTCCTTGAATTTTCCATGCATTGAGATCTCATTTAACTGAGTTTGTGAAATATTGAGATGCATTTACCTATTCTCCACTTAACTGGTTAATTATTCGTGCATCTCTTACTCTTGATGTTATCTTGAGCTAAAGGATTGCAAGGAGAACCTTGGTGCTAAATTGTAGCTAGAAACAGATGGAAAAGATAGAGACTATTCTCTTATTTCATAAACCATGGAAGGAGAGGAAGATAAGCTGCAGGAAGAGCAGTTGAAAGAAGAAGAAAAAGAGGAGCTGAAAGAACCTCACTTGGTGCCCTCCGGTTCACTAAATTGGATGAACTTTTAACCCAAACCCAATACTACTCCGAACTTCTGATTGAAAAAATGGATTATATTACAAAGGTTTCTCTCTCATGATGAGTAATCATGTGATTTTCTATGATATTTTTGTTAATGTAATTGGTTTTTCAATATGTTAGAATGGGTCAAAGATAACAGAAGCACTGTTAAAGAAGAAAGAGAGGTTGCGGTTTCAAAAGAAAATCTGGTGCCTTGCGTATTACATGTTTCTTTACAGGTTAAAAATCTTAGAAAATACCTCAAATAAAAACAAATTTAATTATTTAATGATACGGGTTGACACTGCGCCTTGTGTGGTGGCCTTCTTTCTAGTGTGTGAGTGTGTGTGTGTGTGTGTGTGTGTGTGGTCTATTACTATAAAGTAAGCAATTAAATTCTTATTGTTTTTATTCTCTAAGCAATATTCTTACATTATTTTATTAATTCAAGCGTTGGAGAGGTATTGTTGGGACTGGGGCTGTCAATAGATTAGATTTTAATCCAAATTCAATCATAATTTTAAAATTTTTAATCGATTAAAATATCCGATGATCAGATCCAATTATAAATATCCGTAATTCAAAATAAGTGGAACGGATACGGAATTAAGCAACCCGATCTATTAAAGATGTGAATCTGAACTTTAATAATTTTTTTATTGTATATATTATGTTATTAATATTGAATCTTTAGCCTCAAAAATAAGGACACTGATAAAATATCAAATATAATAATGTATAATAGTTTATTTATGTATTAATATAATGTGAAATAGAAGTTTAATATTCAAATATTTAACTTTTGGATTAATATAAAATAAAAAATTGTTAAAAATTTAAATATGACGTAAATTCATTTTGTAAATACAATATTTTCATACAATCTAAAAGCGAAAAAAGAAAAAAGAAAAAAATATATATTAAACCAAACCAAATTTTTTTTTATCGAATTCGAATATTATACTAACTAATAAGAATCCTATATGATATCGAATTGAACTCGAGTATGAATTTTGATATTCGAATTCAAATTTGAATATAATTGATTCAATCCAAATTCAACCCCTTGGCAGCCCTAGTTAAGACATATCTCATCAATTTTAATCTTAATCGAATTTGTGATTATAGAATTCAAATTTAAATAAAGAATCACGAAAATGCTAGAAGAATTATTTTTGCCATGACGTCACTTCAACTATCATCGTATTTGGTGAAGCCTCCAGATTAGAATTGAATTTGAATACCGTGATTTTCTTTAGCCCTCTTTGGAATCCTCTTGACTCTTGAGGAAGGGATTAGGGTCAGACCAAATACCCTTTGATTCAAATTTCAAGGTTACAGTATATCAGAAGACCAATTATATGTCCATTCAAGAATCATTCCATAGCCGATTATTTGCATCATTTACCATATCAGGATGCTAACTTTCACTAAAAACATAAGACTTAACAAGAGCACTAAAAGAGAATATAATGTATGCTTGATTTTATTTTAAAAAACAATTATAGATTATTTTAAAAATATAAGTTTTTTATTTTATTTAAGAAAAGACATTTTCTACCATAGTTATCAAATTCGTAAACTTTTATTGAATTGGTGGAATAAAACTGTATTTTCAGATATATTTTTTATAGTTGTAATGAATACAAGAAATATATGCACAAACACAATAATTAATTTTTTGAGGGGGTGAAATATTAATTAGCTAAATTGAAGGATAAATTATTATATTTTATTGTGACCTCAAAAAATGCATCACTACATTTGATATTATTTCTCTAATGAAATACAATCTAGAGAAAAAAGACGAAACAAAACCATAATATTTTCGATCAATTGCCTCATTCATCATATCAATATATTAAAATTTAATTTAATATTAATTGTATCAACACGTAAAATTCAATAGAGAAATTGCTAAAATAAATAAACATTTGCGCATAAATAGACAAAGTCGACATTATAAATCAAGCTAATCAAACATTCGAGTTGAAATCCATAGTTAAAAGTCCATCTAAACTTAGCTTATTAAAGAAAACAAATCAGGTACGAACACCATCTCCATGCAATGAGGTTTGGAATCCAACTAGTTAAGAAACAATAAAACACACACATATGTATATATCACCTACTTAACTCGACTCAATTAAAAATATCAAACTAAACTCACAACAAATTCGACAAAAAAAATTAAATCAAACTTGAATAATATCTTGTTCGACTAAGACTCAATCCGTCCATGTATTAGTGATACTAAGTCCCAACCCTCTTTCTAATTGAAGAACTATATTTCAAAAGGGAAAATGCAATAGATTTTCTGGCAGATGTCAGTGAATAGCCTTTACTTGGTTTTATTTTTATTTTGACTTAAAACAGAAAATAATCTCTCATCAACTGTACTCCCATCCCATGCAATGCATAAGCTCAAATAACACAGGAAGAAAAAATTCAAATTGTCCCCGCCCACTAATCTTAATTTGCCACTAATCAAAGCAGAAGAGTAGAGAAAATGGTGTTAATTTTTCACCAATTGCATTCTTTGTTTCCCCTCAAATAATGGGGAAAAAAATGATACATCCACTTTCCTTTTTTTAACTCTCTTCCTCACCATATCCACATCTAGCTAGAGCCTCACTAATCTTTAATAATCAGAGACAAAAACAAGCAGACAAGACATTTGTAAATAAAATAGCCGCAACATCAAAAGAAATCATAATATCAGTTCCTATAGTTTTTCGCAGACTCAGAAATAAAGAGTGCTCATTGCAAGTATGCTTTTAAATCTACCATTGCTTTAGTGAAAAGAATCATCAGGAATACCATTTATTCAGAAGCTCCAAGAGAAGAACTGCAGCAGAATCTTTCGCTTTCTTGACACTTGGCATTGGTTCACCAATGCATTCATCCGTCCATCCTCTATCAGAAGTATTAACACGCACAGCAAACGTAAATCTTTTTGCATGCGCAGGACCACCCTCGTGAACACACCTGAATGGAAAAAAATTAGACTTACGCATAGAACATCAATTCCATATATGACTTTTCTCATCGAAAAATTCAACTTAAAGAGAAGATATCTTACTTGTAAAGGGGCATTGGCCAATTTCTACGCAAACAAATATCATTCAAGGTTTGTCTGGTGAAAGTTTGGCTCCCATTCTTCTTCTCCTTCCCATCATCCTCCTCATTTTGTTTGGCTTCAGCCATTTCCTTCTCTTTCAAAGCAACAAGAGCATTTCTAGCAGCCAGTTTTTGTGCCATTTTCTTCTGGGGGTTATGAGCAATCCCTACCTGAACACCATCAACGTATACTTCCACAGTGGCTAAGTTCCCAGTTCGAGTGGCTTTATATTCTAGACCTTCAGCTTGCTGCTGGCATCTTTCTTGTAATTCTCGAACAGGATGCATGGGTAGTGTTTCTGGTGTAACCATCGGGTTCAACAAGGGTTGGAAGACCTAAAATTATACAACAATTCAAAAGATGTAATGTTAGTCCCAAACCATCCCCCAACACAGTCATAAAGAACCTAGATAATAAGCAAAGTGCTAAAAGGGTGTGTGGCCATTATATCTTGTAAGATCCTACTTTATAAACATGCTTTTAGAGCTTATACAATGTTTGATCTCATTTCATAAATAAATTATTGAAGTTTTAGGATAAAATAAGATTAGAGTTTATAAAATATTAGTAATAATTATTATGCATTTTATATGGTTAAACTGAAACGTTTGTTAAGACCTTAAAAATAAATTAGGAAGCTTTTATAAGATCATAACATCTTTAAGAGCTTATAAGCTCCACTTTTAGAATTTTTGCTTAACTGTCTTTAACACCTCTAAAAGAGATGGATCACATGAAGAATCTAACCTTCCATACAACTGCAGTATTGCATCCACCATCAAGGAAGATAGCCCCAGCAATTGATTCTACAATATCTCCAAGAACTTTAGGAGCTTTGCAATCCCCTAAACCGAAAGAATTAAACCCAGGTTTTGAAAGTTCACTCTGAACCTCTCTCACAAAATCCCGAATCTGAAAGTGAAAGAAAATAAAGGTTATGGACATATAACTTAGAACAATCAACAAATGCTGCAGAAAAAGGCCACTTACTTGTTTCTCAAGTGCACTTGATCCATGCCGAAGATGTACATGAAGGTGATGTTTAACAGCTACACGTGCGAAATTCTCATTGTTCACAGCAGCAGCTCGCAGGTCGGTCAGGCGTCCTGGAGGCAAATCTGTGTACGTGAAAAACAGGTGCCTTGTGATGAGATGATCCAGCACAGCATCCCCAACAAATTCTAGTCGCTGATAACAAGACACTCCAGAAGATGGACGTGATGCATGAGTTATAGCCTCTACCAACAAGCCCCTATCCTTGAACTTCAAGTTCAAGGAACCTTCTAATGCATCAAAATCAACAGTCCTTAGTATATTATCTGGAACAGTACTGGGCCTAACAGAGTAATTTATCTCTTTCAAATCAAAATCTATGTCAATTCCAATCCACTTCATAAAGTGGTTTGCAGCATTCTTTCCACCTTCAACATAATACACACCAATCAGTGCTTCCACCACATCCGCCAGTGTTTTGCCAGATAGCACACGGTATGAACTTGAGTCACCCTCCAGTTCCCCATCTTCCATTTCATATTCTTCATATTCATCACCATGATGGGTCTTTCTTCTTAAATTCTCATCAGAATCTATTTCCTGATCAAAAAATGATGATTCTTCTTCCTTGGTATCCTCATCGAAGACAGGAAGCACCCCAGGTGCAGCCCATCTAGAGGGAGCAAATCGATCTGCCTGGATATATGACTGAAGCCCCTTATTCAATGCATACTGATAGAGTACTATGTTGCTTACCATTTGTTGTCTCATCCTAGTAAGCTGACCTTCATGTTTCTGAGGATATTTTAAGAAAAGAAATCTACTAACAACCCATTTCAGATAAGCATCTCCCAAGAGCTCTGCTCTTTCATAGCAGAAAGTTTCCTGGCATGAAGCTGCAGTCAAAGCTTCTAAGATCTGCAAAGGAAGCTTACACGTCAGGTATGACCTAAAAGTGAACTCTAAAAATTCACTCCAGAGGATTTTACAACACCTTTGAAGCAGGAACAGGATAATTAATGATATCCTTAAGCTGTACAGCGAGCAGCATGCTTTCAATCCTTCTCATAATTGATGGCAATTTTTGAGCACCCCTAACTAGTGATCCAGGAAGTGGATGCACAAAACAGAGCTCAGGAGGGAGAAAAACATAATATATCTTCTCATGTATCCCTTCAGATTCACCGTCATGACCTATAATAGAAAACTTGGTCATTAATTCAATAGATAACAACGGATCTAACCCAAAAAGATAAGAGGAGAATTTAGTTTCAGACAACATACCTTCTGAATGTTCGAACCTTGGAGACAATAGATTCTTGCAATATGAAACACCACGGGCTCTTATCAGAGATTGCTGTTTATACATCAAATCTACCCCATACCTACAATTAATTTGGCATCATGATTCATATTGCAAGCACAAACAGAAGTTTGCTCTTAAGTTTTGTAGACTCATAGAAACTGAGAACAGCACAGTCAAAACAATTTTAAATCACTGGAACCATCTTAAGATATCCAGGGAGGTTCTACACCCACCATTAGTTACAATAATTCATCTACAAGAGAACTTTTCAAGGAAAGTCAAGTCCACAGGGTATATAAAATATTGCAATAGAAACAAGCTATAAGTAACTGGAACAAAATGACTTAGATTTCCTCTCGTTTAATTGTTATGTTAACAAACCCTTCTTCCACCCCATCCCAATCTTCAAACCAAGCACAAACAAGAGGAAAACTAATAAACAAATGGAGAGCTAAAATACATGGACATATTCATAGACTTGATGCAGAGGGAGGGGTGCATAAATACAAGAATGTATTCTAGCTAATATGGAGCGTGAATAGGACATACTTTTGCTTATAATAATCAGCATAAGAACTGTACTCCAAAGGACCAAGGTAGCCTTCTTTCCTCGGGAATGAGTTCTCCGCAGTCATATCAAAGCGCACAGAATCTACATAGAACCTCTTTCCAGAATGAGCTGCAGTAACAATTTTTCCAATAAGATCATCCGCTTCAATAAAGGAATCAGCCATCATCAATCTGCCTTTTGTTAAATCAACTTGACAGGGCACTTCACTAGCATCTCGTTTAGGTGCTAATCCAGATGCTTTTACCACATCAAACTGGGCAACAGCTCCTCTGATCCCATAGGTAGGATGGGATTTCTGTTCAAAAGCCATGCCATGTCGTAATTTTCCAAATCCATACTCTCTTCGGTCTCCACCTAGCGTTCGCTCATTAGTGCCAAGGTAAACATCTGGCCTAGCTCTCTGAAGGGGATTGCTCCATGCATCTGTCTTTGTAACATTCTCGACCAGAGCCCAGTCAATATCATGCATTGGATCAGTAGATTTACCTCCATCCAAAGGAACAAATAAATACGCCTTTGCAGTGTCCCAAGGAGTGTTGGATGGTTCAACATCCACATCCAACACAATGCTCATCAGTCGTACATGAAAGCTCTTAAGCAATGTCAACTGTATATAAATGAAGATCATTGTTTTTGACAAGTGTTCAAATAATTGCCAAAAAGAATCTCAACAAGTTAAATAACTAAACAGAGGATCAACGCACCTGAGTTTCTCTAATATCTATGGGCCCTTTAAAGACAAGTGATGCCTTTGTTATCACACACCGAGCAACAAATAAATCCATTGACATTGATAAGACCTATTAAGGACAGGAGAGCACATAAAGTGCCTTACTTTGCAATTAATCAAAAGCTTCAACAGAAAATAAGATACCTCTGGGTCCAACTCACTGCCAAACAATATTGCAAATTCTGAAACTTGAGTTAACAGAGGATCTTTGGAGAAGCCAACATATTCACATTTGACAGAATACATGTAAAGATGAAACAACTTCGACTCATCACAGCCTTTTCCAGATAATATCCATTCTCCCTGCAAAGACAAATTGTAGACATGTGCTCCTAAGATCCAACAGTTGAACACCCAACATTAACAGCAATCACAAACTTAATCCATAATTCAAGCAGCCAGTAATATAGATTTTGAAGATAATATGGCACCAAAACTATGGGACCCATCTTACTTTTATACCAAACAAGAGTATATTAAACAGATCTGTCTGACCAGTACCTATCCCTACTTATCAAAGGCAATATTTTCCCTACTTTGAGTCATTAGGGCTGTTGATGAATGCAAACACCAAATATGCAAGTACACTTGGAGAATAAGGTGGTAATGCATTGTGGGCAATATCAGGGAAAATGAAACAAACTAAATGTTTTAGCTATAATATGGCCATATCTTCACAAAATGACACATTGGAGTATCCTACGATGTCGAAAGGCAACTACTTATCAGCCATTCGACTGGCTACCTTACTAACAGTCTCTAGTGGAATGCAGATATGGGAAACTGGGTCATGTCTTTTGGCAACCCACTGTTGCAATTTGTCACTATCCTCTGTTAAATCAGAAAGCATATATAATATAAACTCACAATTGCTTAGCGTTTTCCTTATAAATTTGCTCTCTTATTGTATACTTAACAATGAATATACATATATGTAGGTGTGTGTCTCCTATCTGTCTCCTTCTGCAGCTAAACAGTACAAGGGCAACTTATGCGGCTCAAAATAAAATTCTTTGTTCCAAACCACCCTCCTAACATGTAGGAAAAACTAAAAAGTATGCAGTTAAAGCTAACACTAACTGGCTAACAAGCTCAATCAGGCATTCAAAATCTCACTAATCCCAAGTCTATTGCACAAAAACTAAAAACCGTTTTCCAGTCTCCAGCGGGCATGTGTGCAAAATATAGAAATGTATGTTGATGATTGTAGTCTTCAATCAAGTTGGTTTAATTCTTCAGTAGAGTACCAGGCATATTTAGGTCAAGAGCGAGCTCATCAATGACAAATCCCCAAAATGAATGTTGAGAAAGAGACCTTATTTCGACACCAAACCACGATAACCTTAAGGACCAAATTACTTCTCCCTAGCAGGGAGATAATTTTATAAATGCATTTAGAAGCTATTATTTGTGGCTGCAGTGCACAACTTTAACCTTCTTAATAAAGTAAGCATAAGAAAATGGATAATGGCTTGATGCAGAAGCTAATTTATTGCCAAATAGATACGTAGGACTCTTCATGATCAACTAAACAGACCTAACAATTCTCTTAGAACATATAATGCAAAAAAAGGAACAAGACCAAACCAAAACCAACTAAGTACAGAGTGAACAAAATTCAAGTTCTCTCCTATAAGACAGAGTAGTGAAATCTTGTTATCAGAGGCTACTGTAGTTCAGCAAATTTCTAAAATTTCCTTTTAACTCTGTTTACCTCCCGCTTGGGAAACTAAGTTTTACAGACTTGATGGCAAAGATTGAGATATACAAATATCATCATCATCAATTTGCAAGTAGAAATGCATATATAAATACAGGGATGTAATTTTTGTTCATAGATACATGTGAAAGTCTGTGTGCAATATATTCTCCATCACCAGTATATGACACCAAATTTTTTTATGTTGCAACTGAATGAGGTGTACAAAATTTCCAATATAGCCTTTCATCGTTTTGATGTTCAGATAATTTGTATTTATACGCAAATTATACAGATTTTAGCACTTCTTTAATGCAAATCAATTCTTTCCAGCATTTGACCACATAAAGAACTCCCAGTTTCAAAGAAAGAGAAAGAGGACCACAAATATCCATGTATGAGTAAAGATGCAAGCATGCATGGGTTTGCCTTGGAACTACTTAAATTGGCATGTATCCCATTACCATTGAAAAGGGAGCTGTAATTGACAAATTTAAATCATTATGATTCTTAATTAGACACAGAATACATTGAAAACTCAATGTTGAAGCCACATCAAGTGTGTTATCCTTCAACAACATAAAGCAATTATACTTAAAACAAGGAGAAATGGAGGAACTAACCTGGAGAATTTCAGCTACTCCTTCAGGGTAAAATTCTCTGTGCCTAGCAGTTCCGGGGAGAGGATCTCCATCATCATTTTGTTCAACTTTGTCAGTTTCTCCCCCAATTCCCTTGTCAGGTAATAGCATGTCAGTAAATGCTCCCATCTCGTGAAGCTTCTTGCAAGCAGCCAAACAAACAGCCTGCAAATCGCAAAATGTATCAAATCGATAATTCTAGTGAACTTTAAATGAAGTTACTGAAGGTTGTGACACATGAAGCATGCCTGTTGTGCAAGGCGCATTGACCTGCATGGAGGTCCCTCCAGGTTCTCAAATGGTGCATTACAAGGAAGTTTAAGCTTGCATGAATACTCAGTAGGGCTTCCAGGCTTTTCATGCCGCTCCATGATGAACTCAGGATGAAGAATTGAATACCTGCATATAAATAAAGAGAGTAGATTTCGTATAGCACAAAAACCATAGAAATAAAAACAAAGATAAGCATGCATCAGAACAGTGTGTGTGTGTGTGTGTGTGTGAGTGAGAGAGAGAGAGAGAGAGAGAGAGCACCTGTCACTGGGCAGTTGAGAGCAGTAGAAGTGGATGAGTCCAACAGCCGAATTTAAGCTCACAACAGCACCAGTAGACTCCACCTGATACACAGTCCCAGCCATTGTCTCTCCAGCATGTATGTTGCATGTATCCTTGAGATGACTAATATCAGTCCTCTCAATGGCTTCTTTCCGCAGAGTCTCTTCGCTATTTCTAGCATTCTTTAGAAAGGCCACATGGGACAAATTTCCTCTACAAATGAATCAATGATCATGAAGTAAGCAAATTAAACTCTCTTCATGGATAAATATGTAGAAATTGAAAATACATGTCGCAAAATGTTACCTCTCAACCATCAAGATGTAATCTGATCCAGGCTTTCTGGCACGGCCTCTAGACTGAATGTAAGCCAATACTGTTTTGGCAAGATCAAAGCGGATGACAACATTGCATTGCCGAATATCAAGTCCCTCCTCAGCAACACTAGTGGCAACTAAAACAGTCACCTGCAGAACAGATTAAATAACAAAAAGTTAATAAGATAAATAAAGTATTTAAGGCAATCGCATTATAGTCCAACATACACGACCATCCCGGAATCGGGCAATTGTATCTTGCATTTGGCTGGTTCGCATTTCATGACTATTATTGTGTCCAATCAAACTTGCTGATTTGACAAAACTTAATGATGGGAGCTCTGCAAAAACCTGCATATACAATGGACAAGTTAATTGTTGTATGAAAGCAATAGCTAGCAAAAACCCAAGCGATGAGTTGTACTGAGTTGACCTTAGGAAGAACCAAGGCAGCCACGACACGTTCAACAAAGATTATAGCACGGAAATCCTCTGTATTCTGATACTTCAGAAGTATCTTGATCAGTGACTGCACCTTCGGAGTCACTTTTCCATCAGCAACAGCAGCTCCAATAATCTCATCAACATGCTCCCCACCAGAGACAACTGTCAATTTCGCATACCAGCACATTATACATTTTATTATATATCATACAAATCAAATGAACTAATAATCAATAACAACTTAAATATATTGTAATGTTTGTCAAAATATCTCAGTTTCAGCAATAGGTATGAAAACATCCGAGCTTGAATTAGTGATGTGCCTTTTTCAGGTATGAAAAGATATATAAAAATCAACTCAAATTGAGGTAAATACTAAAGATCTAGTGTAAAATTTGTATGCATATTCCTCCATAATAATCTTAGTGAAGAAACATTAAATCATTAATTGAATATTATCCTTCTTGCATAAGTTAACAGCAATGTCTTGTTACTCAAGCACTCCACATTTCATTTAGAAACTGTAGATGCACAAAAAGGAGAGATCCATTCAAAGACAGTGGATGCACAAAATAAAAGAAGAAAAAGAACATAAGCAGGAAAATTTCCAAGTAAATCTTTACTCATGAAAGTTGATTTTTTGAAATTACTCTCTAATTGATTAACCTAATTAAAAAGGGCCAACAAGAAACAATGTACACAAATTTAGGGTCGTAAGCCCGGTGAGAATCCCAACATAAACTAGCCAAAAGTAATGCAACTAGCTATAGTTAAGGCCGTAAACAAATAATTATTAATTTAAGCCAGGATCTTCCACCTGGATCTAGGACTCAGTTAAGACTCAACAGATCAACCAGCTAGGAAGAAGTTGAATAGAGCTTCTTCTTCTAGCTTAGCTCAGGTCTGGTATCATCATTCACAGTCAAGAGGTAGTCTTTTATTTTGATATAAGATTGTGATTAATGGGATAAACCAATCTGTGAGTCACCAGCAAAGCATATTGTGCATGATAATAAAGAAAGATCCACTCACCATGGCTGTTAGTAAGTTCGCCCTCCTCTAGCTCATCAGGCCCATTCCCATCTGCAACACCACTGTCCATGTCAGTGCCTCCAGTATGATTCTCCAAAATGGCTCCTTCAGACAGATGACATTGCAAAAGAGAGACAACTTTGAGAAGGTATGACTCTTGGAACTTGACATCAAGTTGATAGTTTGCCCTTTCATCATTCTGCAAGGCAGTTAGAAATGCTTGTGCAACCTGCAAAAGAACCAGACACACAAATAAATATAATTCAGAATTGACTGACTAGGATACAAAATGCTCCCATTATCTGGAACTAAACATCTTAAACTCTAGCTTTCACAATCTACAAAGTCTAAACCACCCTCCAACTCCATAGTTACCCCACCCCATAAACCCATAACAATCACCACCTCAAAAACCTTCAAACCAGAAAATCATAAAAGCATGAATAAATTTAAAAACACCATGGCTCAACAAGAGATGCAGCAAAGAAAGCAGAAGGTAAAAGAAGAAGTAATCAAAAGGATAAGTAGGAAAACTATTGGAACCAAAAGCCACTCCAAAGCTTCTACCATATCAAGCCAGGACATGCAATTATAGATGAAGGGAGTTAAGAGAAAACCTATAAGGAAGACATCACATCACCTTGAAAGCACACCATTGTCCTAGTTCACCAAGTGCATAATTGATGGCCCTCAATTTTTGGATTAAATTAGCTGCACCATCACTTTCAGTCCGTTCAGACACACCATAAACTTGACGCAACTCTTCCTTAGCTCCAGCATCTCTGGCTCCCATAAATTGCCACTTACTTCTTCTGGAGCTTGACCGAGCAGCCTCTTCAATGGTCTGTTCCATTTGTTTTATTTGCTCATGCAGGGACCATAAACTAGCAGCTTTGTCATACTCCACAACAACTTCTGAAGGCATTGGTACATGTTTCTCCAGCTCCTCACGGTCCTTTATAGTACAAACTACAGCATCTAGTTTACTTTCCAGATTACGAATCTTTATCGCACAATCTACTTGGCTAGAAACACCTGAAATACATGTAAACAGTTTTTGGCTTTTAAGGAAAAATGTTCAAAAAAGAGATACAAGATATTACTAACATAATACTTAGTGCCATCAAAAGAGAAGCAAAGACCTTATCAATGCATATAAATCTTAACATTTAAGCCATATGATGCTTCCACAAGAAGCCGATTACTTCACAGAACTGGAGACAAGATAATCAACGACAGAGACACGAATCAGAAAGATACCCTTTAAGTTCACAGGAGATGCAGTCATCCCAAAAACAGATGGCCTCTTCTCCTTTGGTGTTGTGTGATAGAATTCGGACATCACTAAAGAATAAGGATGTTTCTTCACAGCATGATGACACTCATCCAGAATAAGGAGATTGATTGCTTCCATTTTCACTATACTGTGTCTAAGTATGTTCAGGAGAATTTGGGCCGTCATCACTAAGACCTGGGTCAAGCAGCAGCATAAGTAACGAAAATTAAGCAGATACAGATGGTGTAACTTCAAGAAGTCTTGAATTCTGCTAAATGACTTTTTTTCTTTCAGACTTTTAATTGTGCTCCCTTCTCTATTTTAACAATGTGTGTTGAAATACAATCACAATTCAAACATCAATAGAGATATTATATCCCATAAATAATTAGCTACTAGCACAATAAAAGCAAATGGTCAATCATAAGCCTTTTAATTATATAAAACAGGAGCAAAGCATTCAATTGAGCAATAAAACAAATTATGTAAGAATTTAAGGTAAAAATTAATCTTATTTATTTATAATTCGACATGAATCAGCTAAGTCATCAAACCAAAATGAGAAGTTAGAAGAAGCAACCAGGTTTTATCAGAGAAGTCGCATAACCGTCTGTACATATGAGTATGCATGAGTAAGCACATGTATATGTATGTCTGTACGAATATCCACATGTGCTGCGGGAGAATAAATCAAAATTGAATTTTAAAATATAATCTCCCGCTCCTAGGAAACCATTGTCCGGCCAAGCGCCAAGCTAACAATAGCTTAGACTATCAATTTTATATTTTCAAATGAGCATATGCTATTGAACAACGTAGATGACGTGTAATAGTGCATGTGAGCATGAGTGTGAAAAATGCATAAAATAAAAACTACAGCATCAACAATAAATATTTAATGAGGAAAAAGTTTGTTGAGAGTATAGTGAAGAAAATAAACTAAAACTTTTATTTTATTATCCTTTTATTCTATGTATGTTAATTTTTAATAAGTTATTGAACATGTAGCCAGGGCAACCACCTAGATGCTAGGCACTCACCAAGGCATCAAACTAGGCTTGCACCTAGCCCTGCCACAATTTGACAACCATGAATGTACCAAACAAGCTGTGATATTGAAGATGGATAGTGTTCATTATGAAAGTCGATACAGAAATATTCTGTTAACACATGTCATGCTGAAAAACAAGTATTCTCTGTAGAAGGTAATGCTAAATCTATAAATGAAAACCAGAACGCTTATCAAGAAACAATCCTTAGTAGAATGTTATCAATAACCAAAAGTTTCCTAAGAGTATCAACAGAGGCTAACCCATCTCTAGGACATTCTTCATTTAACAAAGATTTTCCCAACTTGATCAACTCTGTAGTAAATCATCCTCAATTTTAGAAAATAGCTTTTTTCTCAATTTTGGAAGAGCAAGCAGATGCATCTCATGGTCTCACTTGTTATTCACTATGGCTTTCCTTTGATTTATTATTACGTTCTCAATCTTGATATTTGAAGTGGCATCATTGCAAGACCTTTTATGTAAGACTCTTACTCAGAAAATCAATTTGGTGAAAGTTTCTCATAAAAAAAAGGCATGAGGTGTGGCCTATAAAGGATTCTGCGAAAGATCTGTCTTCAAAACATATAAAAGTGCGCGTGTGTTGTGACATACAATTCACAAATAAAGAAGATATGAGGGTAGAACCAAGCTAAAACTACTATTCAATAATTATTCATAAAACTTCAATAAAAGGACTGTTGTATATTCACTGTTTTTATTTAAAAAACACCACCAAAATATATAATTGGTTCCTCCAAATCAAATATACTACACAGTGGCTACCTAAAAAGTCATACCAACTTCTTGTTTTAGTTTGACTTTGGCATTTAGGCTTTGTTGGTTCAAAAGGAGAAGTGAAAGGAGGAGGAGAGGAACTTAGTTCACATAGATGATGTCTATTATTTTCTCATCAAGTTGTTTGGCACAAATCAAATTCTCCCTTGCTTGATATTATGAAAATAAGGTGGTAACAGAGAATTACTTTGATTCTATTTTTTGTTTTATTGATTCACCCTTTTCTTTTTTTACCACAAATGGCATTTTCATATACAAGTACTGCACATATAAAGAAAATTAAGGGGTTTTTTTTCCTTTTAGGCCTTCCACAGCCAACTTTGGACAAAAATAAAATTGGGCTTGAAAGGGGTTTCTTATCCCTCATATTTTACTTCCACTCGACTATGCTGTCTAACAAAACAAGCAATTTTTTCTTGTATATCCACTTATACTTCCCTTCCTCTTAGAACATCAGAGTTCACTCATCACCTAAACCTAACTTAGCATTGCTAAATGAAGTAAGGTCTACATTAACCCTGCAACATTCATTTTCCCTTCTCCATTGGCAAAATTTCAATGTCAAACTCCCACTATTTTCTGGTGATTTCACCTGTTATAATAAGGGGAAAAATATCTAGCATTTGACTTGAGTTTGCCACAATATCTTAACCCCAAGGCCAAATGGAAAAAGATGCTTTTCACTTGAATAGCAAATATAAGTGTTGTCATTTTTGCTGTATTTACTTCGGTTGTGAAGGCACAGAGAAAATTGAAGAAACTTGAAACAAATATCATCATAACTTAGTTGAAATTAAGTGTAGGAATAAGTGTTACATTAAAAAGTACCTGCTTACTTTCAAACTCACGCTGCCACCTCCGTGCATCCCAGAAATCTTGACCCATTTCACCACAGTAATGTCCCACTTGATAACCCGTCCGCTCTCGGATTACTTCTGCTTGCTGCACAGGAGAGAAAATTATTCAGATAGAAGTTGACAAGTTAGCTGAAATTTACCCTGATTTCCCAGTAAGATACTACCTGATAAACAAGAGGAACTTTAGGAACCAAAAAGACAGCCAACATTTTCTTATTTTCTTTTTGCAATTCAGTGCTGACACTTTTCATAAGGAGGACAGCAATTAGTGTTTTTCCAGCACCTGTTTCAAGAAAAGCAATTGTGTTTTGCTTCTTCGCCTGCTCAAGAACATCCAACTGGTACTGACGAGCTTGCTCCTCAGGAAGTTTCTCTTTTGGCTCATCTGTTTTCTTCTCTTCTGAGTAACCAGTATATTTGTTGTTTTTCTGGGTGTTCACCTTCTCATCTCTATTTCGACTAGATTCCCAAGAACCCGCCCGGAAAACCAATTCATTTGTTTCTTTTTCCCGCTCCCAGTAACCCCTTGCTTCCCTGTAGTCCCTGTCCTTCCAGCTACCTGTACTATAACGCTCTCTTCTCCTCAGCTGGTCTCTAACCTGCCCATCAATCTCCATATCATCCCAACCACGTTGTCTCTTCCTTCCTGGAGCCCTATCCCAAATTCTCCTCTCCTTCTTTGGATCCCTACCGCGAGCTTTTCTATCATGTCTTTGCTCAGTATCATAAGATTCACGAAGCCTTTTACCAAAGTCAGTTTCATCATTCTTGAACCCATTACTACATACAGACGGCCTTTTTCCATTGCAATTAACAATTGCAGGCTTAGATGCCGAGTTTTGATCCTCCACACAGGCTTGCTGGGCAGCGGAGCAGGAATTCTGAAGTGCATTCCTGTTGCAGTTAGTGGTTGTATGAGTGGGCAAATCAACACCACCATTTTTTATGCTGTCAAGAATCTGATCAATTCCGCCGAAGAAACAAGAGTCGTTGCTGCCACCGTGGAGGTGTGGTTCTGTTTCAGGAATCGAAGGGGTTGTGACAGCTTCAAAATCAACAAAATAATCATCACACGATACGTCCTCACATGCATCTAGCCAGTATGAAGGTCTCCCATCACCAGCAATGGTACAAGCATTAACTAAATCCCTACCCTCCTCTTTATCCATTGTTCTAATCCAATGCTTATAATTTACTAAATAAACAACTATCACCAGTACAAAAGTAGTAGTACAGCTTGTTTATTCTTATTTCCTTTTTAATTCAAAATACAACAGATAAACTGTCAGGAACCCTAAACGCTAATATTTTACTTCTAAAAGAAAGGAACATACCATCCTCTGCTTTCAAATCTAAACTAAATAGTACAACAATAATTAAAGCAAATAATTGAACCCACAAAATAGTACAACTTATAGACTAAAAACAGAAGAAACGTAGATATTTCCTGGATGAGAAAGGTTGGGAGGGAGGGCGAGGGAGAGAGGGGAGAGAAAGCAGATAAGCGTTAAATAGACCGTACGAAGCACGCGAAGAGAAAAAAAGAGCAACCAAACCAACTTGTGGGATTCGAAGATTCTCCCCCCAACGGGTCTATCTTACGCCACTCTGCTCTCTCTTCTCTTCTCTTCTTCTGTACAAAACTCAAATCCCCAATTTCACTTCACTCCAAAACCTTTGGTTGGGAATTCCTGCGATGAATTTACCTTAAAACGCCGGCGCGAAAACTCTTTGCCGCAGTAATACGCCCGACCCGGTTTGAGAATCTATGAGGGTTTATGCCTTATGGGCGCATATGGGGCAGAATAAATTTGGACGTACATGTACTACAGTTGATTCGTCGTTGTATACGAATTTTGCCGTCCATATTTTTTAAGTAAATAACATGCTTAAAGTTGTCTTTTCCATATATAATTTGTAGTAATTTACTTCGGGTTGTGTTAGCATACAAATTTGCATGTGACGTTTTATTTTTTAATGTAATAACAATGTTAAATAATAGTTTATTATCCTTGTAACATTTAATTTCGAATGTAATAATTATAAGTTATTTTGAGTTTTATATTTTATTAAATTTATGAATTTTCCAATGTTTTATTTTCGGATAATATACATATGGAATTAAACATGATTGAGAATGCGGCATATATTTCAAATGATAAAATACTTATATTTTTTATTAATCAATAGATCAGACTATTTTATTGCATGTTTGATTTTTTTTTTATATTGGTCGAGGATTTTTTAATAAGAGAAAATGAGAAAAATATAATTATGCACTTAATGATTTTCTTTTAAGCAATAAATAGTGACACATTTTATCTATTTGTTTTTCTTTATTGATCTAAAAATTAAAATTCTAAGATAAATTTATTTCTTCAAATTTTAGTTATTGCAATAAGAAAATGCAATGCATGAGCAATTGTTGTATTATCATGAATAAGTGTCTATTTCAATATTTTAAGTTGAACGAACCACAATTCTCATTGGTCCGGCTAAAAAGTGAGAAAAATAAAAAAAATTATTCCCCTCAACTATAAAGACTAATATCGCATATTCTTTTAATGAGGATCTATTATTCTTTCATTTTGATTGTATCTTAATATCACAATGGAATAGTATCCGAATTCAATTTTCATAATTGTCAACTCTACTAAATTTCAAGATTCATACTTTTCATATATGATTGCTCAAATAAAATGCATATCCCAATCAAAATGCCAAAGCAAAATTTGCTTTTTCTTGGAACATCTTTCTTGTCATATCCATTGAAATATTCTCCCATCGTATTGTAATAAAAAAAAAAAAAAATATATATATATATATATATATATATGTGGCATTTTGACCTTTTTATTCCATTTGAAACTTTGTCAACAATCAAAATAATTAAGGGAGATGCATTGGTAGAATAATATCACAAATTAATGATTATCTTGTCTAACATTTTTTTCATTAAGGACAATGACATATTCAACAATAATATATTTATGCACTTGTCAAAAACTTATACGATAACTAGGTACAAGTATTAGTATTAGCAAAATAAGTATGTAATAGACTAATAGGGTTAAAGGGCCATTTGGATTCATTTTCAAAAGCCATTTTCAACTTTTCCATTATTTCAAATAATAAAAAATCAGCTTCTCTACATTTTTACTGAAAAAAATTATTTATTTTCATTTTCAATTTTTTCATAGTTCTACTTTATTATTCTATTATCACATCAATCAAATTCAATTTAATTTGGCATAAATAACTCACTGTCATTTCAAAACAGTTAAGACATACATATATTTGAAAATATGTCTTTTGAGGCATTGAAAAGTTCAAATTACCTAAATTTCAACTCTAAACCTATCTTAATTATTATTTCTAGACAAAACATTCAATTACAAACTCATTTTCATTTCCAAAACTATAGCTAACTTTTCAACTTTTGAAAATGTTAGAAATGAAAAATGAAAAATGAAAATGAAAACATATTCAAACATGGCATTAGATTTTGTATTCAAATAACTGAACATGATTTATTCTCTGAAACACAAATAAATGCAATTTATTTGGTATATGTTATCTAAAAGAAAACAAATTTATTTAGACAAGCTTATTAAAAACTTAAATGTACGATGAGTATTATAAATTAATGTAACTTTATCATGTTAATTATTATTTTGATACTATCTATACAATTTAGAAAGAAATGTTCTTTTATCTGTAAAATAGAAGTTATAATATCAAATTTATAATATATCAAATTTGCCTTCTACTTATTCTATATTCAATAAAATTTATATATCCAAATAACCGCAATTTATAAAAATAAAAAATAAAAAAATATTACAAAAAGCTCAATACTTCAATGATTTTTAAAAAAAATTCTTTAATATGGTAATAGATTACAAAATTTTTACTTTATGTAATTGCTATCTTCATACTTATGCAAATTATAAATATATGTTTTAGATGCAAGTCAATTTTTAATATAATAAATGTAAAAATATGTAAAAATTATATGACTACATAAAAATATTGTATGCGCATCGGAACTGCGTGCAGACAACTTCTATTTTAATAAAAAAGAAGAATTTATTTGTGCATTAAAATTACATAAAACTAGATGTATGAAGATAAGTTATTTGTGACCAAAATTTAAATATTTCTGTACTCAATTTTGGTGTATTAAACTTTTAGTCATATGTTTGGATTAAGAAAATTTACTAAAAAATAAAAAAGCATAAAAGTCCATTACTAAAGTATGTTTTTTTTTTAAAATATATATATATATATATTCCATTAAAATTTAAAATCCAAATATTGGATAATTTTTTTTAGAATTTTTTTTCTTGATATATACATATATTAATTTGAAATGATATAGCGGGTCAAAAAATTTGACCAACTCTCTCGACATTTTAGAAATTTTTAGTATACTAATATTGCTATCTTTTCCTTTAAATAAGCATATCGCAATTTCAGACTCTTATCATTAAATCCAAATCCATGGGTTGCTCCACAAAGCTGCAACCCCAAATAATAGGAAACTCCCTCACAATAAAATAAGGTACAATATTATAATAAAAAATAAATAAACAAGACCGGCAATTTTGATGCTGGGATGCCACTTCAGCATTAAAGAAACCAACAAAACCTAACCTCAAACCTTCTTAAAAGAGCTTCAACTCTAATAAACCTATTACTCAATTTAGGAATTTTTAAGGTATCTTGAAAAATAGAGTTTTTTATATTACTTCAATGTATCTAAAGCTCATTTTATCCTCTAATGCGTCAATAACATCGCTAAAGTACAACGAAGAACTAGGGGTGTAAGATGAGTCGAGCCGGCTCAATTATAGCTCGACTTAAGCTCGAGTTTTTCGAGCTTAAGTTTTAACATGAGCCGAACTTGGGCTTTATTTTAGTTGTTCGAAAGTTCATGAGCTTTTTCCTTTTTTTAAATAATTTTTATATATTAATTAAATAATTAATATATATTAATAATTAACTTTTTTTTAATTTTAAACATTTATTATATATGATTAAATAATTATAATATACTATAATTCAAATCATTATAGTAATTATTATAATATATATTTTATTTATAATTATAATTTAAATTATTTTATTAATTATTATTAAGTAATTATCATATATTAATAATTTAACATTTTTTTTTAATTTAAACTTTTCTGGTAAGCCGGCTCAAACTCAGTATTTTGGGCTTAAGCTCGCAATTTTTGTTGAGCTCAACTTATTTACACCCCTACAAAGAACACTAATAATATAGCTTGCAATCTCTGTTATCTTCGATAGTTTGACATGCATGTTTGCGAATTACAATCATTATTTCTACAGTTACAAGTGACATATGCAATTATATGAACTCGAAATTGGTACTGTACATTGGTATAGAAATTTTGAAATTTAAAGATTTAATACCAGACATATGTACAAGCAATCTATAATTACGAAATTATGAATTCATCAACAACAAAATGACAAAAACATGAAGTACAAGCATCAAGCATCTCTTACATAAGACTCAAATTATTTACAAATAAACATAATGTTTATTGTACTTAAAATTATTTCGCATATAACTAAAACATGAACATATTGAACCAAGTATTAAAATACTTGCCTATAATACTAAATTAAGGTTTTGGTATTGCAAATACAATGAAAAATAACAAAAAAATTGATTATTGGTACTAGAACATTTGCACACAGTACTTAATTGGAGGTTTTGGTACTGCACCCACAAATTTAAAATACTGAATGTTTGAATTTTGGTAACAAATTTATTTACAAAAAATATTATAGTTAATGATGAGTTTGTTTAAACGAACACCAAAAAGTGCTTAAACATGGTATATCCCTTTCACATACACCATAATTAGGTAGTATCCTTAAGATTTAGATAACAAACAACTAATATAGACCATACTTTAAATGAATTATATAATTCATAAAGGTAAGACATTTGATAATTGAAACATGCAATTAAAGCAATAAATGACGGATAAATTATCATTGTTCAAATATGAAAATACTTACATAAGTTTTTTTGAAAAAAATAAAGAATAAGAATGTGGGTGAATCGAGCACAACAAGATAGGTCCAAATAAATAAAATAAGAATAAAATAAAAAATTAAGGAAAACTCTTTTGTCATTTCAATAGAAGAATAATAGATATATAGATTAAAAAAATTACTCTATAGTCTATGTGAATAAAGGTGAAAATATTGCTTGTGCAGCATAAAAATGGTGGATGGTGGACTGAAAGAGAAAGCAACAATCACTGAATTGGAAAAGAGAGAAGGCGTAGGGGTTTCCACGAGAGAAATTGGAGCAACAAGAACAAGAAAGAGAGAAGATAATTTGGTAAAGAGATAAGACAATTTATGAAATTAGAAGGAAATGAAAGAGAAAACGTGAAAGAGAGTGGAATAAAAAGAAAATGTGCTTGGGATAAGTTTAGTTGAGGATTTCTTGTGGTCTTAAATATAAGTTATAAATATTTTATACTTTTGGCTTATTTGAAGAATACAAATCAAATTCATTTAAGTGAGAGAGCACATAAAAGTAAAAGTAGATATTAATACTTATCTGAACAAATGTTGCATATGAGAGTTAGCTCTTTAACTAGGTCGACATATTCTCTACACCTTTGTCTATGCAAAGTGCTCAAAACTTGGTAGAAGGCCGCTTTAGGACGACCTAAGAAGGGTGTCGAATTTCTCTTTGCGTTGGATGATGGCTGACAATTTTAATGTCATCTTAAACCTAGAGGAGAAAAAAGGAGGCAATGTTTTGGACTCTGGTGCTATAGCAGACTTTGGTGAGATGATTATGGACTGCAAGTTGGTTGATGGTGGATTTCAAGGTTCGCCTTTCACTTGGTCAGGCAACTTAGTTTGGGAAAGATTGGATAGGGTGCTATGTTTCTTGCCTTGGATTGAGATATTCGGGTCTTCTAACGTCACTCACCTTTTTCCAGATCACCATACTCTTCATTTCTCTTTTTCAAATTCTTCATCTCAATAACCTTCCAGCTTTCGATTCCAACGTATGTGGATTAAGCATCACAAGTTTCAACTTTCATGAGATGGTTTATGACTGCAGGAGAAAGCTTATTGGAGGCAGAGGTATGCTTAAGTTTTATCTCAAACTCTTGAGGCTAAAGAAGACTCTTTGTGTTTGGAATAAACAGGTGTTTTGGCAATGTATTTGCTCGGGTAGGAGAAGCCAAAACTATTGCTACTCGGGCAGAGGAAGAATTTGATGCAAATCCATATTTGGCCAACTATATTGAACTTAAGAAAAGCAATGCTCTTCTAGTGGCCGCATTGTCCACGGAAGAAGAATTTTGGAGGCAAAAATCAACATGTAAATGGATCAAATAGAGGGAGAGAAACACTAGCTTTTTTCATTCTCTTATTAGAAATAAACATATTAAGTCTCAAATCCACCAGGTTGATGTTAATGGAACCACCCTCACTAAGTTGGAGGATATAAAAGACTCAACAACAACATACTTTGAGACCTTTCTTACTGTATATATGGGCATACTGAAGATGAGATTCTTGAATGCATTCCTAACTTAGTCGGCACAATAGACCATGGGGAACTTCTTGTCCTACCTTCTAAGGAGGAGATCAAGGAAGTTGTCTTCAGTATATGTTTGGACAGCACTGTAGGCCCTGTATGCTTTGAGGCAAAAAATTTCCAAGTTTGTTGGGACACCATACAAGATATTGTTGTGGTAGCTATTCATGATTTCTTCTTGGGTACCCCTCTCCCAAGGGGGTTTACATCAACAACCATCATTTTGATTCCTAAAAAAGACTCTCCAAACTATTGGAAGGATTTTGGCCCTATTAGCCTCTGTAATACTACAAATAAGATCTTAAAATTATTGCAAAAAGGCTTGGCAGCATGCTTCCCTGCATCATATCTCCAATGCAAAGTGACTTTGTTCAAGGGAAATTGATCTCAGATAATATTTTGCTTGCTCAAGAGATGGTTCATGGTCTTGGTAGGAATAAAGAAAATATGATCTTGAAACTTGACATGCAAAAAGCATACAATAGAGTTAATTGGAATGTTCTGTTGGTCGTGCTCCAAAAGTTTGGTTTCCCTAATCACTGGGTTTCTTTGGTTTATAATCTCATTTCTAATTGCTGGTTCTTTGTGCTTATTAACGGGAGTTTGGCTACTTTCTTTCAGTCAATAAGGTGGTTGAGACAAGGAGACTCGCTCTCTTCAAGCCTTTTTATACTTTTTGCAAAGATGTTTTCCATGAATCTGGATTTTCTGTTCCAATAGCATCCATCTCTTTATTTTGATGTTAGAAGGAGGATTAGGCCCTTTCACTTGGCCTATCCCAATGATGTGGCTATTTTTTCTCATGTGCCAAACTCTAGAACTTGTAGATTTTGAAGCATTTTCTGTCCAAGTATGAAGAATCTACAGGCCAACTGATTAGTGCTCCTAAAAGTTACTTTTACCTTTATAAAGGTGATCCTATGGTTGTTAAGGAAATTTCTGATGTCCTGGGCTTCTCACGTGGTCAACTTTTTTTCATGTATTTAGGACCACCCTTTCATTAAGGAAAACAACCTAGGTCATGTATGAATTTTTTATTGCAAATGTGAGAAAAAAGCTGCTAAACTGGTCACATTCAAGATTAACACTCGGTGGCAGGCTGAGTCTTATTAAGAGTATTCTCTTTTTCATTTCCCTATACATTTTACAAGTAATGCACCCCTCAAATAATGTCTTCACTATGCTTGTGAGGGTGTTCAACAAGCCTTTTTGGGGCTCCACTGATTCTAGGATAAAGATGCATTGGTGAGCATGGATTGAAATGTGTTAATCCCACCAAACAATGAGGGCTCAACACTAGAAGCCTTAAAAGACACTTCCAAATCATTTGCATACAAACTATGGTGGAGGTTTAGAGCTCAAAGCTCTATTTGGGCTGAATTTCGGAGCAAAAAATATTGCGCAATAAGACATCTTATGACTGTCAAAGTGTCCTCTCAAAACTCCTTTATTTCGAAAAAGCTTTGTTCTGTTAGAATGGAAGTTGAACAACATATTTTTTGGGGAATAGGAGATGGGATAATCTTATTTTAGCTTGATGCATGGTGTGGTGAGGATGCTCTTGCAAACTGTCTTTAGTTGCAGAATATTAATGATAGCCCAATTAATACATTTTGGGAGAACGGTGTTTGGAGTGAAGAAAAGTTAAGGGATGTGGTTCCAATAGAAATTGTGCAACAAATCTGCTGCACCTTCATCCTCACAACTACCAAAGATACTCCTTATTGGAAGATCTCATAGGATGGAAGATTTTCTACTAAAAGTACTTGGAAAAACATTAGGAAATGTAGACCTCAACAAAACCTCATCTCGCGCTGTTGGAATAAAGCTCTTACTCTATCCATTTCAGTCTTCATGTGGCCCATGTTACATGACCTTATTCCTATAGATGATAAGCTGCAGAGAAAAGGTATTTATCTGGTCTCGAAATTCCAATTCTGCCCAGCTTATGACAGAAGTGAACATCTTTTTATTAACTACCAGATTGCAAGGGAGGTTTGGGAATTCTATGTTGAACTTTTTCATTTGTCTATGCCAAACACTTTGGACATATCACTAATCTTCCAAGCATGGAAAAATAGTGCACCTTGAGGATCCAAATCACATGTAAGGTCCTTGATTCCGATTTTGGTTTGTTGGTTTTTATGGTGTAGTAGGAATGACACTAAACATAAGCAACTCAAGGTCTCCATCCATAAGGGGATCTGGAGGATTAATCAACACATATATACTGCCTGCAAGGCCAACTTGATTAAACCGAGGCAATGGAATAGAGATCTCTCAATCACAACCATCTTTAATGTAAAGCCGCTACTAAGCATGCTGTCTCTCTATAAGATTGTGCATTGGATGGAGCCATGGTCCGGATGGCTGAAACTCAACACTGATGGTGCATCTCCAGGTAATCCTGGACATGCTTGTGCTGCTGGAATTTTATGAGATAATGAGGGAATATTGTTTTTGCTTTCCTTCAGCCACTGGGAATAAAATCGAACATATATGCAAAGCTTTATGCTATCATGAAAGGGCTGCAAATTTGTACCGAGAGATATTTTACAAACATTTGGGTTGAGTCAGTTGCCATCCAAATTATATAAAGCTTTAAGTCTCAACATTGGTCCTTTATACAACTTGTGGCTAAATTAGAAGAGAAGCGGAGTAGCTAAATGTCACTTTTTCCCATATTTTCTATGAAGGGAATGCTATTGCCGACTATCTAGCTAAAGAGGCTTGTTCTTACATTCAGGGGGATATTCTTAACTCCATACAACTTCTTCCAATTGTCCAATGCATGCTTAGAATGGAGAATGAAAGTTGCCCATATTTCCAACTTAAATGATCTACACTACCTGGACATCCTCATATATAGTCATGGGCCCCGAGGGACAAAGGAGGCTAGGTTAGTCGAAAGATGGTTATCGGTTGAAGAACGTAAGGTGTGTCTGCTTTTTTAGGGGAAGAAGGGGTAGAGAAATGCCTCGAGCCAATGTTCGAGCACCAGGCGCTACGGCGCTAAAGTAACCCATGCCATATTCACAAGTCCCAACAAAAGCTCAAATGACCTTCAACAACAATTTCATTGCCTGTACCCAAAACCGACACTGGTGGGTAGATAGAGAATACCTAAGGGAGCGAGACAACTCTCTCTAAGGAACTCATACTTAGACTAGTGTGAAGGGCCTTCTGCAAGTTGGTTATTAATTTGTGACTGCATTTAGTCGGTCATTAATTGGTTATAATCATAAATTTTTTGAATATGTATTTACAATTGAAAGTATAGTTTTTAATTAATATTTATATTATTGTAATTATTAATTTATTTGAGTAATAATTGTCATGCAATGAGATATTTTATTGTTGTAATATTTATATGATAATAAAATGGCCATAAATTAAAGTATTAAGTGCTTCTAAAGTAGTTAGTAAAATATGAGATGCAATCTCTTATACCTATATCATCATCATCATTACTGTAATTAATTTATAAAAACTATTATTATAATACACACAATATTTACATTCCATATCATAATTTTACTTTAAAAACTATCGTTGGTTATATAGCTACAACTAATGCAATAACTATTATTAATAACCCATCCATTCTGATCAACGTTTTATAAGTTATTTTTAGTTAATGCTTAGAGACAAAAAGATAGAACAAGATTTGAACTTTTTAGGAATTGAACTTGGCACCTTCAAAAAAATATCTAGTACTCCCCTACTGCAATATCTTGACATCATGGTCATTTTTGTGCCTCAAATTATGTTGGGAATGTTTGGTTATGTTTTGTAAATAATTATGATATATATATATTTTAGGTAAATGAATTTTGAGAGTGAGGTTGAGCAATGTGAAAATAGTATTAGGGAATGCGATTGATGTTTGTTTATATTTTTGGGGAATAGTCAAAGTTTTATTTTGAAGATTGTTTGTATATTTTGTTTATGTTTTGGGAGAGTACATTTTTTACTGTAGCAGGTCAAATTAATTATTCTTTTGTCTGGTTAGTAGGGAGAAATTAAATGAAATATTAAATTTAATATATAAAAAATAATTTAAAATGTATATGCGTGTAAATATGATGATTGAATATAATTTAAAATATTATTAGAATGATTAGTTAGATGATGATGTTGGAGATGAAGATAGAGAATTTTTTAGTAAAGTAATTAAAAATATTAAGAACATTTTGAAAGTATTTTAAAAATATATATTTTTTAAAAATTGGTAGATATTTGAGAATGTTTTGAAGAAGAACTTCTGTCACAACATACCCAAACACTTAGGGCAAGTTTGATTGGTGAGATTAGATAGGATTAGGGAAATTTATCCTTTTTAGTCCCATATTTGGTTTGTGAGTTTGTATACACACAGACTCGTGATTTATCATTTGGCCTATACATGTAAGCTTAATATGTGGTATTATTAAACCCACTCTCACCCTTAGGATAATTTATCCTTGCTTATCCATAACTCTCATTTTGCACTTTGCAGCAAAAAGTCTTATTTGTCCTTAAGTTCTTTTGGCAAATTACTAGAATATCTTACTTATAAGTAACAACTTGTTTATTTTAAATTAGTAATTTCAGAAAATTAACAAAATAAATTATATATTATAATTTTATGATATGAAATTAATGATCATGAACTTACATTCTAAGTTAAAACTCAATAATTTTGAAAAATATTAAAATATTTTAATTTATTATGAATTAATAATTTCAAAAATTTGGAAAAAATAAGTCAAACTATTAATATTAAAAAAATATTAAACTAATCCAAATGTTATATTTATACGTATCATAACTATAAAAATAATTTATTTTATTCTAATTTATTAATTTTATAAATTAACGTTTTTGAAAAATTATAAAAATAAATTAAAAATTATGGATTAGATTCCTTGTGTTGAGACTTTGAAAAGTGATTAAATCAATAAAAATAGGGAAGGAGGAAAACAATTTGAAAAAAGGGAATGTGTCTCCGCAATTATTCATTACAAAAATAGTTTGTGGAAAAAAAGAGAAGATAAAGAATTACTTGCCCTTTTTTTAAAGTTAAATAATAGTATGGTCATTTCATAAAATAATCAATTGGCAAATTATTATACCTCCAATCAAATAACAATTATGTGAATATATTTACAAATAATCATACAAATTAAATAATATATAATAATTAATCAAACAAGTTATGAGATAAATTTAAAATCCAACAAAACTTGGTTATTGATTCTAGAAACCAAACTAAATAAAATCCCAACATGCTAAACCCTTATTTACACGTCACAATTTTATTATAATGATCATTATATTCCGAATTCCCAGTTGTTCCTTGGTGCTGACTGCTGAGTGTGTGCTAGGGCGAGTAGCGGAAATTGGATGATCGGCGGCGAGGTTACGCAACTGTTGACGGGCGTGGGGCGACCGGCGGCTAGCGTAGGCAACCGACGGCGGCGTTAGGCGGTTCCTATTAAGTAATTTTCCTCTCTTTTTGGTCTTTTGCCTCCTTGGTGAAATCAAAATACAAGTATTGGAACCTACATTAATGAATCAAATAATAAAATGCAGTTGATATCTGAACAAATATTTTGTTGATTTCTGAAAGAGCTTGCATCTTCAGATTTGCTCTGTTTTCTTTTTTAAATTCTGTTATTGCAACTTTGCAGAATGAGAGAAGCTCGATTAACATTATAATCTCATGGTGCATATTTCTAATTTAGACTTTGATGCAATATATGTCTCTTCTCAGGAGTCTTCCCCCTTTTCCTTTGGAGGTTGCTTGTCCGCATGCGAGGAATTTATACTAGTTTCAGGCTAAAAATTGAAGGTTAGATATATATTCACACTTATCTTTCTGTTATATTTTACAGAAATAGAGATTACAATAGTCTCTTGATGATTACTTAGGCCTCAGATACTTAATACTTGAACTCTAGAAATTGTCATAAATTTGTAATCGGAAGTTGTGAATGTATCTGCTTCATTATATACTCACATGTTTCATGTATAGACCATCTTAATTCACCAACTACTTGAATCATTTTTCTCTTCTAATTGATAATTGGTATCACTTTGTCAGCATAATTGAAGGGAGGTGTGGATGCATGATTAGTTCTTCCAATGCAATATTCTAACTCGACAATTTTCATGAATTGACAAATCAGCATAATTAAAGGGAGGTGTGGATGCTTGATTAGTTCTTCTAAGGCAGCTTGCATTGCAAAGTTTCTTTGATGCACATTGACATTATATGTTTCATTTGATGCACATTGATATATGTATATTAAAAATATTGTAACCAGTTTTAGGTGTTTCTATATATTATTAACTAAAGTACTAAACATTTTGGTGTCATCTAACATTCATAGTGGTGTTTTATCACAAAAGTAATTTGCAAGACTTAGGCATTTGAGGTGAATGATAGTCTTTAAAGAGTGTAGAGAACTTTCTTCTTGCAGTGCAGAATATACAAAGTACAGATATGATAATGGTGATGTTCCCAAATTACCTTTTAGTATATTTTTGACAATAATAAAGAAAATAGCATTATTTTTTCTTTTTGGGTGACTGTGATGCACTTAATAATAATAGTCATGAACAAATTACTTATGTACACTCAATCTATTCTATTTGTGTCATCATTCATACTCTTGAACTAAAATACCTTGGAATTCCAGGTTTGCATAGAGAAACTATTGCCTGAAGTGATGCAAGAAAGCAATTGCTGATTCCTCAAATTCTGTGTTCACACCTGGAGCTAATACTGTGTAAGTATTGCTAGTTTGAAATTACAAAACTATCTCCATGTTTTTGTGTACATCTAATTATATTTCAGATGAGAAAGATTGAGTTTATCAAAATGTATTAGTTGAAAACTAATGTTGTTTCCTCCCCTCCTTGTATGTTAATATCATGCATAGGCAGTCAGGAAAAGTCCATTTTCTTAGTAGTGCAATATGAAGTTTTAAAATTGCAAGAATATTTTTTGTTTGACGCAAAATTTGAAAGTTAATTACTTTCTTTACAATAAGGATAATTATTATTGTAATTTAATATTCTAAAAAATAAAAATATAACTTGTTTTAAGTTGATTCAGTATTTCTTGTTTTACTTCATAACAATTTCAAATGTTTATGATTCAAAATAAACAATTTAATAATAAATATAAAAAGATTGGAATCATTGTTGATAAAATCTATCAATACGAAAAAAGTATTGCTATGAAAAAAAATAAATTCAATGCATATAATTGTTTGATCTTAAAATCCTGTGGTAATTTAATTAAAACTAAAAATTTAATGTTGCTATGCAAAATTTAATGATTGAGTTTATTGAAATAAGAAATTGGATAAATTTGTTTGAGGATTAAAATTATTTTCATGATTTCTTCATATATAAAATTTTATTAAGAGTTTTAAAGTTTTCTTATTATTCCGTTTCGCCGTTGCGTTATTAAAAGAATAATTCAATCAAAAGTGCAAAGTATATTGATTAATAATGTTATGATTTTCCTTTTATTTTTTATATGGTTATTATTAACTAATTTATGGATTAAATAATTTTGAATTTTTTTTATTAATTTGCTGTAAAACACGATATGCAATGGGCATATGATTATTTTTTTCAGTAAAAAGTTGTTGAAAAGCTAGAAGTTACATAAAAAATTAATGTAAAACAAAATTATGATTTAAATTTTAATTTTAGAATTTAAAGTAATATTATTAGGTTATTTGGCCTAGTTAAAAAACAAAATAATGGAAAAAACTGCTCAAAATTACCTCACAGTCTCACATGGTCACACACCTCCTGCTGCCTCACCCTTCCAGAGTCCAGACTCCACCACCACATGCTGCCGCCGCTGTAGATCGCTGCCATAGCAGCTCCGCCACCTTGTATCTACCTTTTGCTTCCTCTTTTTCCCTTTTTCGTTCTACCCCTCTCCTTAGCCTGGCAACGACAACCACTGAGGCTCCTCCACATCACGACGAGGCCTCTTTATCTGAACCATTTTTGTGACAAATTTTTCAGGCTATTCAAGATAACTAGCTCCAGCTTCCTTTGTCTCGCTGACAGTCACCACTACCATTGACTACCTTCATCACTGGCTTGCCGCTCTTTCTTTTTCTGGTCTGATGATTTGAGTTTTACGTTCGTTATGTGGCAAATCTCCAAGTTTTTCTAGTTAATTTTCAGTAAAAATATAAGTAGGATATGTCAATGATTTGGTTACTTAAATCGGGGGTCTGAATAATCTGGGTTTTTGAAACTAAGGTTCTAAACTATTTATGGATGTTGAGGCAAATTTCTTAGGGAGGAACCTCATTCTTAATTCCTTTATTGCCTAGACTCCTGCCAATGTAAGAATAAATATATGTATGTCAGGAAAATGGAATCAGCAAGGTCACCAACATGAACTGTTGGCCACATTAACACTTGCATATTCAAGAATGATTCTTGCCCAATTACTTTGTTGCTATAATTTGCCAAAGGAGAGAGGCTCATTCAGTATTGAAATTTTCTGTTTTCAGGGTCAGACAAGTTCTTGGCCATTTAAGGAATCAAATACCAGTGAACCTCCAACATACCTTGAAAATGTACTTTTATATGAGTTTTTGGTGGATTTGATTTTGGTTTTGCTGCATTTTTTGGGATTGATTTTCAGTGCATTTATTTTGTGTCTCTGGGCAACTTTTTGTTTCTGATTTTGGTGCAAGGTTTAAGGGTTTGTTGCTTCTGATTTCTCGATGTTCTCTTGCCATGCAATTTGAACATTTGAGCACTAGTCCAATGGCTGCAATTCTAATCCGTAATTCTAATTTGATAAACAGTGGCAGTTTTCAGCTTGCTCTGTGCAGGAAAAAAGAATCGCCAGAGCATTGAACGAAGCTGTCTGTACCTTTTGGATGATATAGTTGATAGTGTTGTATCAATCCGGGCATTTGAAAGACACACATGTATCAAAGTTATATTGTGGAAGTCCGAGGGGATTCTATATCGCAATAAAATGGATACCTTTCATCTCCAGGCATTATCCAAAAACATGCATCAAGATTGCATTTTGTTCCCACAGACGTAGCGTCTCAAAATATTTTTTTTAAATCTTAGTTTGTAAGTGCATTTCACTATGCTCTGACATTACTTCGAAGCTAATCAATTTCTCTTATCACTTCCTTTTTAATGGCTTCCGATGTCCACAATTTGCATCTTGGTGAGTTTATGTACAATATATTGCATTAGTAATATAACTAATCTTGGGATTTCCATGAATTTCTGCTGGACATTTTCTTGAATTTGTATTGCTTTTACCAGTCACATTGTGATGGAGTTTCACATGCTACTTATTTGGCATTTGATTGATCTTGGGATTCAAATTTCAATTTTTTCCTTATAGAAGGTTTTTCATGATTAATTTGTGCTTAATTTGGTTTTGTAAACTTTTCTGTTAATGCTGTAGGTAACTTTGGAGTATGGTTCAAGTTGTTAAAGGTGTGCTGGTAATCGGAAGCTATTTTAATTTCAGGACATTTTTATAATTTTTTGGAAGCTCTACTTTTTCTCTCATTTGGACAAGGTAAAGATAAATCCTTTTCTTAAGTTAGATTGGATCTTGCTGATTGTTCCTTATGCAAATGTACTTTTGCCTTTGTTTGACACTCTTTTTCGTTTTTGCCCCTGTAACACCCCTTATTTTTGCACTATTGCAAGTCTAACTAATTATTTTCAGGGTTCTCACATGTAAAAAATTTTATCTTCTCTATTTAGTGGTTATCTACATGAATATCATTTGTCTTTTTTATGTGCCATGCTATGACACATCTTAGCTAATTTTCAAATTTCTTAAGCCTGTTGTCAATAACTTGGTTGGTATATATAGTATATGGAGGAGGGATATGTTTGGCAGGAGAAATAGGTGATGGCAATGAATTTGGATGGGTTAGTATTTTACAGGACTTTTTCCTATTTGAGTTTATATTACAAGATTAATTATCCTTCGTCTTGTTGGGTGTACTTTGCCTGAGCTTGTGTTGCTTGGTGCACTATATCCTAAATTAAATTGAAGATCTGCTTTGTTTTAGGCACTAACTGGGTTATGATGGAGGTACACCCTAATAGAATGTTAGTCTTTTCTATTCTACGAAGTAAATTCTTACCAAGATGAGTGCGGATATAAAAGGTTATTTTAGTGGACCTATCCTCAGAATTATTCATCCGACTTGAACTTCTAAATGAGAACAATCAGCCTAAGGAATTTATGTTTCCTGAAAATGCTTGTGATTCTCTATTAAGCTGTAGCAGATCACTGGAATTTTAGTATGAAGGATCATATCTGCTGCCCTCTTAGCCTATCTAAAACCTTTTAGACTGGCTTCAATTTTCAGAATGCTATCTGTATTTCCATTAACGGGCATTCTGGATGGAAGGTAATAATTCTGTTCCTGAAGAATGCATTTGTTGCACGAACAAAATGCTTAATGCTTATTCTAGATATATAGACTCTAGAACAGACTGCTCTGTCAGTCTGTCTTATTGAGAGCTTTCATAGTTTAGAAGTAGAGTTATAATATCAAAGTTTCTCTACATAAAATAACCCTTCTTGTTCTTAACTTGAGTTGAGCCTTCCTTTCTTTTGAGGAATAGTCAAGAGGGGCTGGAAGGGAAAGAAGGATCACAATGACTGACGTAATGGATTGAACTGAACATTCTGATTGTGTAAAATATAATTAGTTGTACTGAAACGTGTGTAGACATACAGTTGGATGGCGATATCAAGAAAATCAATTAATCTGGTGTTTGCACTGATAATAAGGAAAACAGTAGAATATATTTTGCACTGAAACATTTGTATGAAAGAAATGTTGGATAAGCAAAAGTGAGCGTGAGTAGGAAGGATGATCTTTATTCATATGGTCTTTTTCATGCATGCATTTGTGGCTTTTTAGTGGTGAGCTGAGCCCATAGTTGAGCATGTTAAATTGGCTCCATATTATGCTGTGTACTGTAAGTTTTGCTTGGACTGGGAATGCAGATGCAAGTGTAGCAAGCTTAGTTATGGGTCCTTTAGTTACCACCTAGTTTATGTTGATATGTCACTTCTTGGTTTAAAGTATGTTTAGATCCTGAGTTAGGCAATTTTGCAACTAACGTCAGGACTCACAAATTGGATAGCTGCGGAAGTGTTTCCATAGTAAGTGTTGGAAAAATTGTCAAAAGTTGGTGCTGAAGCCTGAAAGTTGGGACCTTATTGTCTATTGGGTTTTATGGGTAGCCTTTTTAGGCCAAATGAATGTTCTTAGAAGCTCGTGTTCATTTGTCTGAGTATGTTTATTTCCAATTCAGTTTCAACTTAGAGATTTTCTTGTCCTGCTGAAGATATAGAAGCAATTGTTTCAATTAATGAATTTATGTGAAACGATTCTATTTGAAAAGTTTCAAGAGGAATTAATTAAGCATCGGCGTGAACAATGCACAGAATCAAGTACAAAACACTTTAGTACTAGAACATAAGAAACAAAATTCATCCTTATGAATGAACTATTATATATATATATATTATAGGAGCATGACTTGCCTACCAATCGACATTTTGGAAAATGCATATACATGTGTATCATTTTAAATTTGTAGGATGGAAAATGAAATTTCTGGTATTTATTAGGGTCTCTCTAACTTTATAATCAATTCCTTGTCTTTTATGTGCGGAATTTTGTCAGATGAACTGGATGAGGAGGTGGAGTTGGGCTACAAAACAACTCAGATGCAGCACACCAAAATATTATACAATGATGGAAAAGGATCAAAAGGGGATTCTATTTGCTGAAAAGAAGTTCTCTTCTTCGCATCAACCAGGAGGATACCCTTTGGAGAGGAACATGCCATGCGGGGCTAACTTGCCCTGTTATTTAAAGGAAACTGTCTTGGGTTGTAAAAGTACAGCCCGAAGATATGTGCATGGTGTGCAAAATGATCCAGACTTGAGTAGGGATTTTTTTGTACGACTCTGGATTGCTGACAGAAAAAAGCCAAAGCCTTCTGGAAAAGGAAGGCATAAAGTTCGTAAATCTGGTGGTGATGGTGAAACATTGGTTCATGACCAAACTTTGTTTGGACTTCTTGGAAAATCGTTTTCTGGTGCATCTGTTATGAATGAGAAGTCTTATGACAAGATGAAGTCAAAATTGAAGCAACCACCTCCCAGTCAATCCGTCACTGGTATATTGGAACCAGTATCTTTGGAAGAGGTAAGGGTTGCCTGTCTTCTTTGGTACACATAGCGCTTATTCACTTGGAAAATTAGAGCTTTGAGCTATGTCGCTTTTAACTTCTTAGGTTCGTTAATTCCAGTGAGAAATCATCATTTGCATCTTTGATGTCTGGTGATCCTCTATTTTCTTCTCTCTTTTTATTATAAGAAAGTGATAAAACAAAAAACTTATGAGGGTGACTACTTTTGTTATCTAAGTTTCATGGAATCGTGAAGGTGCTACCCTTGGAAGCCTTAGCACGTCAAAGTTTCTGATGTGTAGCCAATAAATTCTGCGGTATTAGTTGTGTTGTTCATAAGCCATGCACTGAAATAAGTTTGAGATGTGTAATAATGATGCGTCCATCTTGGAATAGTTACATGGCTTTTATAAGCTTTGGACTGAAATAAGTTACTGGAATAAGTTTGAGACTTCTTCCTCTTTGGCATATTGGTATTGTTCTATTTGATTTTAGATTTATTAGGTGTTATAGTGACTCTTTTAAGCTGTTACTTTGAGTCATGAAGTTGAGTCTATTTAGGACTATTTAACTAGTGCCCAACCTCATGTTGTCTTGAGTAGTATACCAGCCTCATCAATGTGCTTATTTTTTTCTCAATCTTAATATCATCACAAAAGAATCACCCATGTAATGGTGCAAAAAGGCTGTCATATAAATTTCTCTAGTTGTTTAGTTTTGTCGCTTTTTTGGTATTTTAAAATATTGAAATCCATTAGCATCTTTTTAGCTACTGGTAATATTTGAGGGGAGCAAGTACTTTCTCAGAGAAAACTAGGATTGGGACCATGGTTTATATTGCTCTTTTAATTTTGCGCTCATTGATTGTTTTTTAATATTGTTGGGCTTGAAAGCAAGACAATAACCTGGGTTGCGGCACCAGTCCACTCTTTATGCAATCTGTTAGCCTATCTATATTTTTGTGGTTGTTTCATCCTCCTGTGAGCATTTTGTGTGTGCTTTTGTGTTGGTGCAAATTATTTGTCAACACAACTATTTCCTAATTGTATGTATGTTTACAGTAATTTTTCTAGTACGACTAATCTATTATTGAGTTATAGACCAAATCAAGTACAATGGACTTCTGACTCATGCTCTATCATTACATATTCGCTAAGCATTTTGACATTTGTAAATCAAGCTATGATATAAAAGTTATGGCGTTTACCATCAAACACTGGGAAAAATATAAATATAGCGTAATAGAAAAGTAATTGATTTACAGATATTCGAAAGAGAACTAACAGGATTTATACACGTGTTAAACATATGCATCAATTTTTAGTTTATTTATCTGTTCGTCTCTAATATTAGTCGTTGTTGATAGTCAAACATTATTATGGTTTCTATATAAAATTGACAATGCCTGTTGAACTTATTCCAGTCCAAGGTTGCACCTCTTCTTGCAAGATCCAATCTGCTGATAACAAGGGATATAGAATGGGCCAACTTGGTTCTTGGTTTTGAGCAGGTAAAATTCAAGGTTTACCTATTTGGCTGAAGTAGTTTCTGCAAATATTGCTTCTCTCTATGTCTGCTCTCACAATTCTTTTGCTGAGACTGAATATATCTTAGATATTGTCATGACCATATGCCATTAACAATGCTGGCACAATCGATCGTCTTAGGCTGAGGAAGAAAAAGGAAACCATCAACTGGAGATTTCTCCACTAGGATAAAAGAGAATTGGTGTCCTACTCTATTTTAATTTTGATAGCTCAAGGGTTGATATCCTATTATATTTTTGATTTCAATAGCTAAGTTTTCCATGCTATATATGATGATACGCCTAACAGCTGCTTCAAAAATTTGCAATAGTTCATCTAGATCTCAGCTAAAAGATGCACATTTTTACCATATCACTACTGTAATAGATTGTGCAAAAGCATTGTTCGAAATATCTTACTGATTGTTCGACTCTGGTAATAGCTCTTTGATGATTTTCTGAAATTTAATTTCTCATGTTACAAATCCATTGCTCCGGGTATGTTTTTGTATGAGGTGTAATGTCTTGTCTTGGAATTGCAGGAAAATCGATATGCCATAGTTGATGTCTGCTACCCTCAAGCTGTATGTGACTCTTCTGCTTGTTTTTGGGTCATCTGCCATTTTTACCAATCATTGAGTTCTGATTTAATTAACATGACTTATATTGCCCTGATTAGCTATAATTACTCTTAAATTCGTTTTTATAGCCTGTAGGTTTCATTCATGAGCAGAGTAATCTGATTGCGAGACAGGTATATTTGACACTCTGTCTTCCTCTTTGTTGTGCTTTCTTTGTCTCTTATTGCATTCTAATTTTTGTGGCTTTCCATCTTGATGCACTATTTTGCTACTTATTTCATGCCTCTGAAAAGCATACTTCATCTATATTGTTTGAAATGTTTGAATACCATTATTAACTTAATTTGAGTATCATTGCAATGATGACTTGATTTGAGTATACTCTTGTCTAATTTCTGATTTGGCAAGAATTCTAGTTGGCAAAGGGGAAAGAAAAATGGGAAATCTAGTTTATGCTTAGAGGTTTGGTGCACAGTAGAATTATTGTCCCTTTGTGTAGCTTGGGGGAAAGAATGCTTTATTCTATAAATTCATTTGGTGAATTACACATTAGAATGTGAACTTTCATGTTATCGGATACTTGAACAAAAAAAGAGAAATTATAATACAAAGGAAATATTGAATGATCTCAAAGTAGTTGGCGGGTTCTCGACTGTAAAGATGGATGTAATCATGATTTCCTCTTGGATTGAAAATTTCCTCTTCCACTCCTTTTCAATCTATTCTGCAGTTATACTTGATAGTTGGGGCATAAACTCTGTCATTGTCAAGTATATAATGTCTTTATTTTCCCTTTCTATGCATGGATTTTCTTGTTTTGGTGAATCAGATGATGTCGTTATGCTTTTCTGCAGCTGCTTCGGCTAAGACGCCCTTTTATAGCATACATAACTGATGGACTAGGTAACGAACTCTTTAGGGTAAGAACTTTTAACATTCTGTGTATTTTCTGCTACAAACTCTTGCAAGCTTCTTTTGGGTGTAATGTTGCTGCTACTGCTTTACCTCTGTACAACTGCTTCCAAGTAGGTCCGGAGGCCCTTTTGGTGGATCACCAGTTCAATCTATGCAGAGATAAATGGAAAAGTATGGTTGTTTTGAATTTTATTCGCTTTTGCTTTCATCTATGTTTGGGTGAAACTCTGCACACTTTCGGAGAAGCAACAGAGATCTTATGGACATGATTTTATTTATTTATTTATTATTTTTTTCTGTCAGGAAATTGGTGTTGTTCACAGAAGATGGCATCTCTGGAGGAGAATTTATGATTTGTATTTAGGGTAATGTTTTCTATGATGCAACCACACAGTTTATGTTAATGACGTTCATGGTTGAATGAGAGTAGATACTATGCTAATGAACTTATGTTCTTACTCAAATTTGCTCGAATCATGGCATGGTGGTATTAAAATGCAATTTGATTATGTGAATGATTCCAAAGGTAGAGAATAATATTACCTTATTTGGAATTTAGATATTTGACCTTATATGTCGATGGAGTTTATTCTTGTTTTTATCTTAATCTTTTGCTTCTTCTTGAAAATGATATAGTTTTGGTAGTTTTGGAGACTCTACATGACATAGTATGTTCAAACATCCTGCTCTGTTCTGTTAGAGTTCAATTTATGTTTCCAAGCATTTTTTACTCAACTTATATGAATATCATATTTGTTTTATGGAATGTCCCAATCTGATGCTGTTTGTGTACCGACTAAAATATATTTGATTTTTCTCGTCTTAGGAATAAGCAGTTTGCAGTCGTTGAGAATCCTGGCTTTTGGAACTGGACATTCACTTTGAAGGACATTGATGGAAATGTGTTGGCTGAAATAGACCGTGACTGGAGGGGTTTCGGATTTGAGGTTTTTGCTTTTGAATTTTAATTTTTTTAAATTGAGTCAATGGAATTAGTGTCCCCTTCCATGTAGCAGCTATCTCAGCGTAGATGAGAAGCTTTATTTTCTTTTCTTGTTAAAAAGTAAAATAGAAGATTTATCTTTATGTTGTCTTGGTGCAGCTGACTAATTTGGGATATGATTTCGTGTTATCTATTAACCTCAGTTACTTGAGGAGCGACAGCATCTATATTATCTCTATCTGTAATAGGCTGTTTTAGTGGACATAGCAATTGATGATGTTGCTAATGACCACTAAGTATACTTAATATCTTCTGATAAGAAAGCAGGTCATACTCAAAAGTTGTTTATATTTGTGTCGTGCAGATTTTTACAGATGCTGGCCAGTATGTGATTCGATTTGGAAGTGCGGATTCTGGTGTTGGGCCTGCTGCAGGGGTAATTCACTGCACAAGGCCCTGAGTGGTTCCAATTAGTTATGTGAGTTTCTGAAATATGCTTCCACACTTTGTAGGTTCAAGAATTAAATGTAACCCGTTCACTAACTCTATCTGAGAGAGCAGTGGCTGTTGCACTTGCCGTTTCACTTGACAATGACTATTTCTCCAGACATGGAGGCTGGTGAGATAATACTTTTATCATATGCCTCTTTACTTTAATTATCAAGCATTAAAATTCTCGACTTTTTTGTGCGTATACCACGTAATTGCTTGATTTGTTTAAACAAAAAATAACAGTAGCATGATCAAGTTATTCAAACCTTCGTCACTTCCCATCATCTGAGATAATGAGGGGCAATTGTCTGCATATCCTTTTTTGCCATTCTGAAATCTCAAATACCCTATTTTGTTTCTTTAATGGCCCCCTTTTCTCTCATCAACTAATAGGTTATCCCATTGTAAATTCTTTTGGTATTTGTACTGTGAAAGGAGCATTGTATATTACTTCCTTTCGGCTTGCAATTTCAATTTTCTAAACTTACAACTCTGTTACTAAGCTTATCAAATATACTGCCTTCTATGTTGGACTCCGAGGAATAAACTTTCCCCATCAACATGCCTGTCAAAAAGAATTTCTTGTCCCTCAGAATTATAAGCTTGCAGTGCCCCCGCACACGTGTGGTTTCTGTTTTTTTGTCTTTGAAATGCTAGTTGCTTATATATATGCTTTGACTGTTCAAAGGCTTAGGCTGTGTATCAACTCTGCAACCATTGTATTGGGTTATGGAACCTCTTATTTGATCTATGTATTTTTGTTTATTTGTACTTGAATGCTACTTGGTTAAGTTGATGAATGAATATTTGTTGTTCATACCAGGGGATTACCGTTTATGGTGGTCGATGATTGAGAATGGGCCAACAAGAGTATTGACTGCTATAGATGTATAGGGGTTTCACAAATTCAATCATAGCTTGTCTTCAAGAAAGTGGTAAATGAGGTTAAATTCTGGTTGACTACTATAAACCTGGTTTGCTTGAATTTCTTTGCCCGTGTGGTGTATACCATTATGTTCATTTACCTTTTTGAAGACAATATTTCCAATGTGTGAAACACGGCAACAAGAATCATAGATGGAAAACCGTGAGAGTTTTCTTGCATGCTTAGTGTTGAATCTTGACTTTAGACAAAAAGAGATCTTTTTTTCTTCCCCCCAAAAGCCACCAATCTATAAAGATCTCAATGCAATATTCGTTCTGAGTTGCAAGAGTAATGGAATTCTCTTTCTATACTATTATTATTAACTGTCCTTTCTGGTTTCTGGATTTTTGGTTCTGAATTGGTATTTCATATCTTGTTTTACATTAAAAATGCATAATTTCTAGTATCATTAATTTGCTCATTCTCATAAATATACGCATTGTATGCATATATATATACATAAATATACATAGAATACATGATGAAACATTAAATTGAAATAAAAGATCTAGCCGGTTGTGAAAGGCTTAAATTGAAGCTTCTGCAGGTGCAACTGTTGACTTAGACATTGCCTTGGTCCATTAAATACAATAGCGGTTGGGGGGTTAAAAAGGATGCCCTCCAAATCCGGGCAAAATTAGGGAAATCAGCTCATTTTTATATTGGACGCATTAAAGTCGGAAGCATATCAGATCTCTGACTATGTTCTTAATCATGGAAAAATGCACAAGTACTTGAACCCATGCGTGCAAGTGTGAAATTTTTGTTCAGTGCCCACCAAGTGTGGAATTTACAGATCATAGACTCAATGCTTGGAATTAATCCCACAACTAATTGTTGACAAAGGACATTCTTATTTATTAAATTCAGAAGTGAAATCTTGGTTTATCTAATCATCAATTTTTGTCTTTATCTTTGAATTTCTATCTAATGTAATTACAGGAAGCTTTGCTCTTAATTTGAACTTTCGCATTTTCAAATAAGAAATATGGCCTAATCCTAAAATCCACAATAAATGGTTAGGGTTGTGGATAAACGCTCAAGTTAGTATTTTATAAAATAGGGTAATATGTGTGGTTAGGGTTGTGGATAAATGCTCAAGTTAGTATTTTATAAAATAGGGTAATATGTATAGGACAGTAAAAGTTGTGTACTTTATGATGTCTATTATGAAAGTAGTTTTTCACGTACATATATATTACACCAAGTATTTGTTAGAATTCGAATTTGTATGTATTATGAAAATATCTATAGCCGTAAGGTTTATTTAATTAGGCCTAACTAAACACCAAGGGTTGTGGGTTGGGTTCATTGGCCTATTTCCTTTGGGCTAATTCATATATTTCGGTCCATGTCACTATTTAATAATCCACAGTGTAATTCAGGGTGTTAAAAATAAAATTCAAATAAATTTTTGGGTTAATTTTCAAATTTTCCTAGAATACTACTGAAAGAGAAGGATGCAAACCTGACTAAGAAAAACATCTGCAAAAGGCTCCATTTTGCTTCTTTATCTTCTTGCTGTGGCCCTAATCTGTCCAATTTGGTGCCTTTTTCAACTGACATGACTAAAATTCCGGACAGTTTCTCATCCAGAAACAAAATATGGAAAGTCCCACAAAAAAGTTTGTCCTTTTTTTTCCCCTTTTGATGCATCCATGAGCTGGCATTAAAATGAGCTGTGGAAAGCAATACTCATTTTTTTTATGGCTTTTGAAAGGCAAACCCCATAAGCAAACATGATGGCTGTTGTGTTGCCCCCTCAAAAAGCACATCAGTGGCATTAATTTTGTATCTCATTTTTACTCAATGCATGGATGCCACCAGCCCAATGCCAGGGTGGTATAGAGAAGAGTCTATATCAAGAATTCAAAGGGCACTTTTCATCATTGCTCCCTATTTCTCAATCAATCTATTCCTTTTGCTAAAAACCATCTTCTTTTTTGTGCTTTGCTTTTCTTTTCTTTTCTTCTCATTTCTGAGGTCCCATGTATTTTGCTTAATTTTGATTTGCATGGGTGGGGAAGAGAGGCTTTTAGAAGGCATGGCCAAAATTGCAAATTTTCATAATAATAATATTGCGTATAATTCAACAATTCTGGATTTACAAATAATGGTATGGATCGTAGTCTTAGCATATATTAATTTTTGATGAATTTCATGTTAGTGAAAACACATATAAGTTTGTTACTTATTATTTATAGGTCTAAGGTTTAAATAAACTATCAAATGAAGTTTGTCTTGAATTCGTCCTTGTGACTCCACTACAATGAAGAGGAATATTAGTGACACTATCTTAAGTTTGATATCAATATTATTGCGCACACACACATATATATATATATATTTTATTTTTTTTCTTTGGGCGGAGAATCGTCCCCAATTTGATTTGAGTATCCCCCGACCTAGAATCCACCTCGATCCAGGGCTAGGATTTGCTTCGGCCCCCACATCACCCCGCTTGGATCACAGGCCAACATAATTGGACTAGGCAATATTGGACATATTTAAGTGATGATATAATAATAATTTTTTATAAATTTAGTAGTTAAAATATTTATATTTAAATTATTATTATAAATAATTAGTGACACATTTGTCCAAATATAGTTCGCGCGGCGAAAAATTAACAAAATGGAAATCATTATTGGAATGTTAACTGCTCTTATAGACTTATACTTTGATTCTCTCGACTTGACCCCTTTAGTTCACCTACACCAACATACACCCCACCTACTTAATTAAAAAACCTTTCTAAATCCCAACATAGAAAAAGAATATTTGCTTTGTTTGCAAAACTAAACTTTGTCAAATTATTTCACGGACATTTTATAACTTTATTTCAAATTCCATTTTATAATATACTCGTTGTTGAGTTGATTTACAGTGGATCGGGTGCAACGCGACACATTGAGTTTATTTATAATCATTGAATTGTAGGGACAGAAAATTTTCACCACATATCTCCTATAATTCAATGATCATAATTATATAGTTATAATTGGACGAGTGTGTTATATTCAGTCCAATCAATAATCTCACCTCATTCCTGAGCTTTAGGTTGAAAAAAATCTTTTATTTTGCTTGAAGTCAAGTAGAAAAATAGAAAATCAACTCATACGATACTAATCATCAAGACTAATACCACACAAAGATACTATTAAATGCTAACAAAAAATTATTAGTATAGATAGCGTCAAATACATTTGGTTGGACCATGTAAAAGGAAAAGATTTTGAATACAATGATTAAGCCTAATTTAAGTCGGAATATTTTAAATTTCACGAGCTTATAATTTTCTAGGTCTATTGTTTAATTAATTCGTCTATAATTGTGAAAAATAGATATATTTTCAAGGGTGTTTGTATGAGGTTAATTATAAGCTCATTAAAATATCTTATAAAATGTTTAAAAGTTTATAAGATATTAAAAAATTATTTGGTAAATTTTTTTAAAAAATAGTTTATAAATTTTTAAAATAAGATATTAGGAACTTATAAGCTATTTTTAAAAAAGTAAAAAGTTCCTAACTTATTTTCAAAATGTTAAAAAGCTCTCTTAATTTTAATCATATTAATTATAAAATTGCTATTACTAGCATCTTATAAACTCCGAAATCTTATTTTATTAAAACACTTTAAGAACTTATTTTTAAAAAAAGACCTAACATCTTATAAATTCTAAAAATATTTTATTAGATGTATGAACTTATAAAACCTTCTGAATAAGTTTAGCAAAACACTTTCTTACTATTCACTTTATAGATAATTATTGATCCATTATCCATATTTTGAAACATTAACATGCACGACCCCTTCCGGAAAGAAAAAAAGAAAAGAACAAATGACAGGTCGATTTTGAGCCAAACTCATCTAATTCTCCTTAGTCAACCTTTCGATCTCTTTCCTTTTTCTTTTTTCTTTTTCCTTTTTTTTTTAAATCTTTTTTTCTTTTTTCCTCCTTTTTATTTTTCTTCTTTTTCTGATTTTCTGCTGATTCCAACTGCGCGTCTGGACTACTATAAAAGGTCCCGGGAAATTCTATATGAATTATACCACACACAATACACACACACACACACACACACACACACACACACACACACATACTGTGTGACAAAAATGGCCCAAAAAATATAATTTTAGATTATTATGTGCAGAAAATGATATAAAAATTATATGATAAGATTATTTCTTTATATTAGGATCAATAAAGAATCATCTCTCTTTGTATTTGTAAAGTTAAATAGGAAAAAAAAAAAAGTACATATATGTCATCTTGAGTCGAGTTAGGTTATTTCATTAATTAATTATTTTTATTTAAATTCACATAAACTTTCAAGACTCGTAAATTATTTGGAGTTTATCTTTACATGATGATTATAAAAATATTTTCAAAAACCAACATAAGAATTAACTCTATCACCTTTTTTTAGTAGGACTAAGTCCAAATTATTTTCACTAATTCCACAATTTACTTATATTTTTTCGTGATAAATTAATATCAAAATAAAGTGTACATTAAAATAATAATAATTACTTAAAAGAATAATGGGTCTAGCGGTTAATGCTTGATTTAGACGTCGTCTAAAAAAAAAACATTATTTTAGTTCTAGAAATCGTTTTGTTTACTCAACCAACGTGCACGCTGAAATAGACAAATTTGCCCTTATTTTATTTATCTTCTTCTTTTTGGTTGTACAGAATAAAAAATAATAGTAAGATAAAAACAAGTGATAATGAAAATGGTGTTTGAACCAATGATGGTAGTCTTTGGTAGGTGTGATTATTGGGAGGATGAGTTGGTAAAACTTTGGTAATCAAATCCACCAAGCAAACATCATTCTCTTCTCTATCTACAAATTTATTGGTCTTTGCTTAATTATTATACTTTGTGAAAAGTGGGAAAATGAATTTTTTACCTTTTAACCCCATTTATCTACCTTCCAACACAAGAAATATTCATCATCATAATTTACAATTATACAAATTTCTTTTTTGAAAAAAGATTCTCTTTGTCATATTATAGTCCAATTCATTTATGTTACATCATCTAAGATAATATTAATTATCGTATTCTTCTTTGGTAATTCATTTTCCGCTCAAATAAAGATTAATTTATAATATCATTTAATATTTCACATTATATTAAGGTACGTACATGTCCAAACAAATGGTATGAAATTTATGTAGGTCGCATTAATTTCCTCTCACTTCAATCAATTGACTCATTCAAAAATTTGTTGAAGTTAAAACAAGCACAAGAATGGTGCTTAAATTTGTTTAATCAATACGTCAGACTTAATTGGATTATTTACTATTTATATTTCTATATCAATGCGACCATTTTCTATCATTGAAGATTAGGTATTTAAACTTTAACGCAACCCTTAAACTAAGAAATTTAATAAGAAAAAAGAAATTAAATATATTTATATAAAATTAAAGCAGAAAATTGCATTATTTAGAGTGTGATTTTTTATTTTAATATTTTCCTTGTATTGTAAAATTATCATAACAACATTGAACTTTTATATGACTGTTGAAAATATGAACGGGAAAATTGCAAAAATAGGACTGTAAATAAGGTTATTTTGTGAAAGAGGATCGGAATTAAACTGTGGCAAACCTAAAACCATAACTACATAAAAAAAATCAAAAGAAAAGGATAAGGCTCACCGAAGCATGGTGAGCTTAACGGAAAGTACAACCAGCATCAGAATATGCTTGCGTGGCGCTTGCCTGGTACAGTTTTGTGCCACGTTATGCACCACGTATATTTTGATAAAGAAAAAATTGCAAAATAGGATCATGGTAAGGTCATTTTGCGAAAAAGGACCCAAAATTAAGGAGTAGCAAACAAAATAATTATTCTTAAGAAGCAGAACATTAAGGAACGGTAGAAAAGATAACCACATAAAACTAAAGTATTGAGCAGTAAAAAAGAGCAAAATTTGATGACATAAGAATGCAATGAAATTCGTTCGATTCATCTGAAATGACTATTGATATAAAATTAAATGAAAATTTACGAAATTCAACAGGTTCATCCAAATATAATGATGCAAAATTCGGTGAAAATTGATGAGATTGTATCGAGTGAAAATTGACGATAGTGCTCATTTTTTTATGTGTTATATTTTTGCTGCTCCTTAATTTCGGTACTCTTTTGTAAAATGACTTTACTTATGGTCCAATTTTTGTAATTTTTTCTTTATCAAAATACGCGAAGCATATGACAAGGCATGAAATTGTGTTAGCCAAGTGCCACACAAACATATTTCAGTGTTGAATGTGCTTTCCTGCAAGCCTTGTCATTTTTTCCCCGATTTTTTTTATAGTTATGATTTTAGTTTTGCCACAACCTTAATTCCGGTCCTCTTTTACAAAATGACTTTATTTATAGTCTTATTTTTACAATTTTCTCAAATATGAATTATACTAGCTTGTGTGCGATGCATAAAAAATGATTATATGATTGAATAATTTGTTTATATTTCTTTTACTTCATGTGATTAAAACCTGAATTATAATTATTTTTAGCGTTTAATGTAAAAAAATCTATTACTATTTAAACAAAATAATATGAATATTTCAATTAAAAATATTATGTTTAAAAATAATTTATACTTAAATAAGTTGTAGAATATAAAAAATTGCTCACTCTAAGTTTATAAATTATACAAAAATTTATAAAATAAATAAAAGAATTAAGAAAATAAAAATAGAGCAAAATATTTTACCAAATATGCTTTTAAAATTAGATATATATATACATATACATATACATATTTTGATATGATAAATAAACAAATAATTTTTTTATAATATAATTTTTTTTTTGTATGATTTCTTAATAATGTGGAAGTTATAGTTACAATTTTCATGACATTTGAAAATTTTAAATGTTAAATATTTATTGTTAGAGTAAATATATAATATCTTTGTGCTTTATCTATGAAAATAGCTTACATTAGGTTATTAATTATTTAATAACTAATTCAATAAGTAGTTTGTAACATACAATTTTTATAAGCTAAAAAATATTTCTTAATATTCCATATAATTCTGCTAAGTAAAAATTATTTAACTTTTGATAGTTAATATTATCAGAGTGAGTATAAATTACTGAATATAAAATATATCAATTGTGTAAAAGTATTTACTTAACAACGAAATTTTGATTTTTAGTTGTATATACATAATTTTTTATAAATAATTTATTTATTGAAGAGAAATAAAATAATTTTCTTATAAAAAAATATTATAAATAAGTAAAGATTCAACCGATTGAAATAAACCTATCAAAGCATATGATATTATATAAAAAAATAAAAAAATATTATTTCTTATATGCACATAATTAGAAATGGATAAATCAAGTGCCAATAAATTTAATGAATATTTTCTATAGACAAATATATAGTGTTTCTTCATTCATTTGATAAGAAAATTGGAATGATTTCAAAACTTGATAAAATTATAATATTTTTAAATATTTCGTAAAATCACATTATTCGAGGTATATTATTCAAATATGAAGTGTGTGTGTGTGTGTGTAAATATATATTTATCTAGATAAATCTAGAGAGCTACAACTAAAATAATAGTAAAATAAAAATTCAATATCAAAGATAGATTCTTATATGAACATACAAAAATATTTGAAAATAGTATTAAAAATAAATATATAAAATATAATTAATTGAAATAAAAAAGTACTGCATGCTAATACTTTTAAGTAATATACAAATTACAATTCTAAGTTGGCCATAAGAACTTTAATTTTAAAAAAATATTGAGTAAATAAGAAAGTAATAATATTGATAAAATATTTAAATATATTAGAAAAGTATATAATTAATTTAGAATAAAAACAAAACAAAAACAATATAAAGATGTATTTCAAAAAAATATTAAAATTTTTCTATGAAATGAACTTTAAATTAATTAAAAAGAAAGAGAAAAATCATTATGTACTGCTAATTGGACAAAGAAGTCCTACAATTAAAAATATAGAATTGTACTACGAATAATGTAGAAATAAAATATAAAATGAATAATTGTAGAATAATAAAATTTATATATAAAATAAATAAAATATTTATCTATTAATCTTGTGATAAATTAAATTTAGAAGAAATTTTTTTATGATAAGAGTACTAAACATGATGCTTATAAAATATTTTTTAAATTATAAACTTATTTAGTGAGATAAATATATGATTGTAGATATTTTTTGAACTATCTTATGAGATAGAAATCTAAATTGTAATTTTGGATAAACACAACATGAAATTTTAGTTATAATACATAAATTGATCGTATTAAAATGAAATATAAAAGTAAACAAACAACCAATGAAAAATTTTCAATTGAATTAAAATACTCAAAATTTTAAAAATTTGACATTTAGCCAAAATTACACATTTAGAATCAAAATTGCATAATTTTGGGTCATACACTATTATGCTATATAAAATAGTATAGATTTGAAGATAACAAAATTTTCACGCCAGCATATGAACAAGAACGTGAAAAAAATTGAAAAAAGAGAGGAGAAAAAAAAAGGGGGAAAGATGGAATAAGACGCACTGCAAAATGGCAATCAATTGAAGTGTAGATTTACAGCTTCTCCCCATCATCTATATTGTGGGTCGCACATTGTTGTGCTATATATAATAGTATAGATTTGAAGATAATAAAAATTTTACGCCGGCATATGAACAAGAATGTGAAAAAAAAAAATAGAAAAAAGAGAGGGGGAAAATAAAAAAGAAAGATGGAATAAGACGTAGTGCCAAATGGCAATCAATTGAAGTGTAGATTTACAACTTCTCCCCATCATCTAGAATCAAAATTGCATAATTGTGGGTCGCACACTGTTGTACTATATATAATAGTATAGATTTGAAGATAATAAAAATTTCGCACCGGCATATGAACAAGAATGTGAAAAAAAAAATAGAAAAAAGAGAGGGAAAAAAAGAAAGAAAGGTGGAATAAGTCGTATTGCCAAATGGCAATCAATTGAAGTGTAGATTTACAACTTCTCCCCATCCTCTAGAATCCAAATAGTATAATAGTAGGTCCCACACTATTGTGCTATTATATAATAATATAGATTTTAAGATAATAAAAATTTCACGCGTGGCATATGAACTAGGGTGTAAACAAGCAGAGACGAGATCAAATCTAATAGGCTCAAGCTCGGCTCATCTATTAATTCACAAGCTCGAACTCGAACTTGAGTTTGGTCGAGCCTAAATAGCCAAGTTCAAGCTTGCTTCGTTGGAATAGATGAAGGTTCGTCGAACCTTATCGAGCTTGACTTGGTAAGACTTGTCATAGAAAAGTAGAAAAGCTTGATTCGTATAAGTTCAGATGAGCTTGAGCTCGAGTTCGTATATGTTTGGATTAACTTGAGCTCATTTAAACTCAAAATAAAATCTATAATTATAAAATTTTAAATAATTTTGTTATATATTTTTTGAAAAATAAAAAATCGAATTATTATTATTATTATATGGGCTTGATTATAATTATATATGTGTATATATATAATAAAAAAACTCATTTAAGCACGCAAGTTTTTCTAATCGAATATTATTGAACTCGGCTAGAGTTTGAAAAGATCGAGTCGAGAACAAGTTTTCATCAAATCGAGTTCGAATCGTTCGCGAATCATCTTATCTCATTTACATTCCTAATTATGAACAAGAACGTGAAAAAAAAAATAGAAAAAAGAGAAGTGCTATATATATAATATTATAGATTTGAAGATAATAAAAATTTTATGCCGGCGTGCGAACAAGAACGTGAAAAAAAATAAAAAATAAAAAAAGAGAGGGAAAAAAAAAAAAGAAAAAGTGTTGGAATAAGACGTACTGCCAAATGGCAATCAATTGAAGTGTAGATTTACAGCTTCACCCCTTCCTCTCATTAATTAGCCTTCAACGGGGAGTTGGTGAGTAAAACCAAAAAGACCATTATTTCAATTTTATTTTTGTTCAACTGCCAATAATTCTCTTCTAAAATTAAAAGTATATAAGTTGTAATTTGAATAAACAAATAGAAGCAATTATTTATTCCACCATACTTATAATAATAAATTAATAATAATCATTAAAATAACGACTTTTTTCAAACACCAAAAATTTCCTCCACCTTGAGTTTGACCCCGCGTTTTCTCCTTTCATACTCGCTCCTTCCCTCGCCATGCTCTCTTCCTCCGCCGCCACCACCACCCACCACCATCACTGACGGAGGCGCAACCAGAAGGCCCTCCACTTCCACTTCTCCTCAACATACTCACAATAACCATCCATCATGGGAAATTGCAACGCATGTATAAGACCTTCAGAAAGCGAGCCACCAACTCCAAGGCCACAGACCCCAAAAGCCCAAAAGAAACCCCGTGAACGCTACCCCAACCCCTATGCTCAGTCACCCGCCCCGATCCGCGTGCTCAAAGACTTCTTCCCGCGGACCAGAATCTCCGACAAGTATATCCTTGGCCGCGAGCTCGGACGAGGAGAATTCGGCGTCACCTACCTCTGCACCGATCGGGAGACCCGCGAAGCCCTCGCGTGCAAGTCAATCTCCAAGAAAAAGCTCCGGACGGCGGTGGATATCGAGGACGTCCGTCGCGAGGTGGCGATTATGTCCAGCCTGCCGGACCACCCGAACATCGTGAAGCTACGCGCCACGTATGAAGATAACGAGGCTGTTCATTTGGTCATGGAGCTGTGCGAGGGTGGAGAATTGTTTGATAGAATTGTGGCGCGTGGGCATTACAGCGAGAGGGCGGCGGCGGGAGTGGCCAAGACGGCGGCGGAGGTGGTGAGGATGTGTCATCAGCATGGGGTTATGCATCGAGATTTGAAGCCCGAGAATTTCTTGTTCGCGAATAAGAAAGAGAACTCTTCGCTCAAGGCCATTGATTTTGGGTTGTCAGTGTTTTTCAAGCCTGGTAAGTGCCAGGGGGGATAATATAAATTGGGTTTTAGCTTTTAAGCTTTTTCTTTCTTTCCTTCTTTCTCCGTTTTTGCGTGATTTGATATTTTGCAGCTTATATTTTTGCGACTTTGCTAACTTTCCAAAGCAGTTTTTCTTTTTTTGGAGTTTCATTTTTCTGATTTTTGATTCTTTAATAGTGATTTTAGAATTTAGATATTTTACGTTTGATTGGGATTTCAGCTTCCAGTCGCTTGTGGCCGGAAGTTGATATTTTCATTTTTTTTCTTCTTCCTAAGTTAGCGTTCTGGTCTGGAATGGAAAGTTCTACCATCCATGTACATCTTTAGTGAGTTAGAAATTTTTTGCTCACATGAATTCATTTATGGGATCTGGGGAAAGCTTCTTTGTATCATAAACCCGCTTTTTTGGTTCTTTTCAAGAGATTGTTTTTAATCAGGTGAAAGGTTCTCTGAGATTGTGGGAAGTCCATACTATATGGCGCCAGAGGTTTTGAAGAGAAATTATGGACCTGAAGTTGACATTTGGAGTGCTGGTGTGATTCTTTACATTTTGTTGTGCGGTGTGCCTCCCTTTTGGGCAGGTATTTGTTCCCTCTCTTTTCCTTCTTCTCCAATCTTACCTCATATAGATTAGCTTTATTTCTTGTGAGTTTAATTCCACTACAATATCTGTTTCAGAAACTGAGCAAGGTGTTGCACTAGCAATTTTGAGAGGAGCGATTGATTTTAAGAGGGAACCATGGCCTCAAGTTTCTGAGGGTGCAAAAAGTCTTGTTAGACAGATGTTGGAGCCGGACCCCAAAAAGCGTTTGACAGCCCAGCAAGTGCTTGGTAAGTTTGTATCATATTTTCCTGTAATAAATTTCTAAAAAGTTTTGATGAAGTGAGGGCGGTGTCCCTGTGTCATCTATGCTGCATGTGACTACTTTTCTTGCAAATGATTGTGGGTAACATGCTGCGGAAGGAAAGGATGCATCAGACATCCAAAGTTCTGGACTTTTTTAGGATTTAGTATGTACAGAAAGCTGATGTTGTGGGGCCAGGAGCCCTTTTTTTGCATTGACAATAAATAAGTGGAAAAAGTTGTTAAATAATAGCCTCAAGTCTATGTTAGCATGTACTATGCACCAAAGTGTTCAGTATATATGCTGATCTTCCGGTTTTGGGATGAAGTATGCCAATTACATAGATTGGGGTAAAATGGTTTTTCCAGGAAATTGTTGGAGAATATAATGTGTGTCCATTTGGATAAGAAATAGTGATGTGGAGCCCCAAGGTGGGGCACTCAAGAGGTCCCTTAAGACATTGCAGATGGGCCTTGTTTTATGGGGCATGCTCTCGCAAAAACAAATAGTGAAAAATTACAAAAGAAAGAGAAATGATAAAAGAAACTCTTTTGAATAACTTTTGGCTTTCTCTTCTTCATCTCTTTTGCCTTTCTTTTTCGTAAATGTCCTTGCACTTCCTATTGATTTTAGAAGGAATTGTCCTCTTCTAGGCTAGTTATTACTTAGAGTATCTATGTTGTGTTATGTTAATCTTCTCTATTTTTTTTTTTTTTTGGTGAAAATTCTAGCTGTATTTTCTGACCTTAATAATAAAAGCTCTAATTTCTTTTCGTACATTTTCTTCTAAAAGTGTTTTTATTTATCTCATGGTTTTGACATTCTAAAAATAATTTTCCTATTATCTAAAAAGCTATCAATTTACATCCTTTTTGTTTATAGCATGCGATGTCTTTTACACTCGATCTTTATTTTACAACCTTTCTTTTTCTTTAAATATTGTGGCTTATTTATTAAAATTTGTTATATTACTTATAATTTCTTTTAAAAAATGTTAAAAATCAGAATTCACGGGGCATATGCCTCACGCCTTAGGGCTTAGGCCCTGGGAAATGCTTTTTTAAAACACTGTTAGGGAGTATAAAAGAATTGGCCAATCAGGCTTATGGACTATCTGAAATTACTTCTTGATTCTAATCTAAGGTAAAAATATATCATGTATGGTTGCTTTGTGTGAGGAGTAGAATAATAAAGTTTGAGTTCACGTGGGTACTAATAGGCTTGTGTTGAGGCTTCTATACTGCTCTATAAAGCATAGTTTTTTTATGATGAATGGAGATTAGGAGGATCTTTTAGCAACATGTTGGTTTATGCAACAGCTGTAACATGGTTTTCTCCTTTGTTTTGGTTTAGACCACCCATGGATACAAAATGCCAAAAAAGCTTCAAATGTCCCACTGGGAGATATTGTGAGGGCAAGACTCAAGCAGTTTTCTGTCATGAATAGATTCAAGAAGAAAGCATTGCGGGTAAGCATTTAGCATTAAGAATTAGCTATATTTATAACTTGGTGCTTCTTGTTTGCAAACACAAAATTTTCCTCTAATGGGATCTAATAATAGGAAGGTTTTCTTTGCTCAAATGGTTAGAGGTTTGCTTAGTAGTTGGTGCATAAGTTTGGTAATCTTATTGAGTAATTTGAGGTGATGGTTCCACGATTCTTGTGTATATACTTTCGAGGGCCCTTGTCAAGATAATTAAGAGATTGTTGATTTAATTCTGCATCTTAATGATGGTTTTTCCCCAAATAACTGCATAGGTAATAGCGGAACATTTATCCGTTGAAGAAGTAGAAGTAATCAGAGATATGTTTGCATTGATGGATACTGACAATGATGGGAAGGTAACATATGAGGAACTAAAAGCTGGTCTTCGGAAAGTGGGTTCCCAGCTTGCTGAACCTGAAATAAAGTTGCTGATGGATGTGGTAAATATCATTCCTTTATTCTAAAGACTTCAAACTAATAATTTTCTGCTTGATGTCTTGCTACACATTGTTATTTTCATATCAATTGTTAAAATTGTGGTAATCCCATTATATAGTGTCCTCTTTGTTCTTTTTTGCTGAATAGCACACATCATATTCAGCTTCTCGAGACCCACACATTTTAGGGTGCCAAAGTCTCATTGATGCCCATGTCAAATGGAAATTGAAATGATGTGCTGTAGTAAATGAACAACATAAGTTAAAGACTTTTTTTGTGTTCCCAATAAGTGCTAACCAATCATTGCAAACTGAAGCATTTGAACAATATCATTTCTAACATATATGCTTTTCTTGCTTTGAGTTGACTGTTTCAGAATCTTATATTTGTTCAACTAATGACTTTTTGCTCATATAGATTGAATATGAAGCTCAATCTTTTACATAATCAATATATTAAGGATTTAACCATTATGAGATGATCCCTTTTTTTCATGGGTTCTCTTTTCGAATTATGGTACTTTTATGCCTTGTTTTCTAGTTGAAATAACAGTGCCCCTAAGTTTGCCTAAGTTCTTCCAAGTAACATACTGAATCTGGATCTTTTAGTGTTTGATTTTTCTTTTTGTTTCCATCTGACTACCTTGATGACATGAGAAAGCTAACCTCTCCTTTCCTTTCATGTCCTTTTCCTCTGCCATAATGGAAACTTTAGCATATCATCACTTTTAGGAGATAGTACTTGCTAGGGCTACATCGATTAGGAAGCTTTTTCTTCCTTCTTTTGTACATCACTCTACCAGTCCGCTTATGGGGGGCTCTTTTCTCATTTAATGTGTATTAAAAACTTATAAACACATATGTTGAAGGCTGCTAAGCATTATGCTCTCTGTTGCATTTAGCTGTCACCCTTTCCATATTTGAGGCACAGTCCTTTAATTTTGTATGTGAATTGGTTTAACAGTTCCGGCATCATTGATATTTATATTGTTGATATAATTTCCTTTCCTTTGCATTAAGAAACTAAGGTATTAAATGTTTGCTTGGTTGGGAATCTAATGTTTATATGACTGTAGTAATTATAGTAGTATATCAAGGTACTAATCATTATCAGCTGTTGCATGCTGATTTTACCTCATTGCTTCGTGTTCTAAGTTGGTTTTTTCCTCACAAAATTTGGTCCTTCCATATAATGTGTAAATCAACGTACAATTAGTGAATCTGATGTACTGCTACTTGCAGTTATCTACATACCCAATCGCATGGATTTTGAGTTATTGTTCTTAATGTTTTTCCCTCTTTGTTCTTCTCATGTTTGAATGATACATATGAGGATATAAGGCTTCATTATTCAGAAGTTTGCCGCCTCCCACTGTTGAAGGACGGCTCTCACATTCTTTTATCTGTCTAATGAGAATATACTGTAGTTATACAATTGGAATCAGGGGAATGTACTTTATCAATGAATTGCTTAACTACTAAAATCCACTAGAATTTTCTTGTGTTTGTTGGTGAATGTATTTAACTGTCAAAAGGACTCTTAATTACTTCTTTAGAGTTCACTCCTTATGTAGCCATGCAACCTACAATTTATCTGCAAGTCCTAATAAAAGAATATTAATAGGCTGATGTAGACGGAAATGGCGTGTTGGACTACGGGGAGTTTGTCGCAGTTACTATCCACTTACAGAGGATGGAGAACGATGAGCATTTCCGCAGAGCATTTATGTTCTTTGACAAAGATGGAAGTGGTTATATCGAACTTGATGAACTACGAGAAGGTTTAGCAGATGAATCAGGTGAAGCTGATCTTGATGTACTCAACGACATCATGCGGGAGGTTGATACAGACAAGGTTTGTCTGAATTCTTGCAATCTTTTTTATTTTTGTCTTTTAATTCAAATGTGATAACTCATCACCATAGCTGCATTCTTGCAGGATGGTCAAATTAGCTACGATGAGTTTGTTGCAATGATGAAAACTGGAACGGACTGGAGAAAGGCATCCAGACAGTATTCAAGAGAGAGGTTCAAGAGCTTGAGCCTTAATCTGATGAAAGATGGTTCTTTGCAGCTCCAGGATGGCTTCACCGGTCAAACTGTTCTCGTTTAAGGTTTTAAAGACTGTAATACTGTCTATATCGACTTTGATTTTGTCTTCTGATAGTCAGCTTAATCGACTTTTATTTTCTTTTAAAAACGAAGCTTCTGAAGTGGAGGAGCTTTAAGAAAGAGCTTCGTATTATGCAGTATTCTTGGTTCATATTGGTGGAATATATCGGCCTTTGATCCAACGAGGAAATGGGATTGCTGGGATGCTAATGTTTTTGTTCATAGAATATGTAATAGGTATAGGGCTTCCTGTTTTTGTGTTGCATCCTCTTCTTGTATGTAATGTATATTTTTGTGTTTGATCTTCTGTTCTGTATATGTGCCTTCTTAACCCAGCACATACACTAAAGTTGGAATTGTTTTTCTGGAAATGCGATCTCTGGAAAGATCCCCTTATTAAAAAAAGATGCCATTTTTTTTTTCTTTTCTTAGAAGATCCCTTTATATTCATGGGTAAACCATGATTGGCTGGAATTTTGAATCTTAAATTAAGCAAAAGCATCTCACCTAGTCAAATTACATGAAAAAATGGTACTTTTTTGTTATATTTAAAAAAAAAAAAAAAAAAATAACATCAAACTTAAGGCAAATTCAACTTAATAATGATAATAAAAGAAAAAATGAGGATGCAAAAGAGAAGACCACATGAAGATGGGCTCACAGGGCATCAAAGTAGTCCATGTTTGTGGGGTTGTTGAGATTAAACAACTAATTCAAGATCAGTGTAAGGTGGAATTAATGCTTTGATAGCTGAAAATTTCATTAGGTACAACCTTGAATGGAAGCATATTATAGAACTCCCCATTTATAAAACTTTTAGGTAGTATTTGGGATAGAGACTTAAAACCGGATACAACGATATATTATGGTAACGGTTTGATTGTTGTCTTATTGTGCTTATTTTAATTTGGTGTACATTTTAAAAATAAGTTTTTAATAAAATAAATTAAATATTGTGAATGAGCAGTTATCAATAACCTATTAGATACATTGTATGTGTACCTTTGAGGTCGTGAAATGGATGAATTCTTATTAAGGATGGCAACATAGGTTTCCAACTCAATCTGTTTAGTTGTAGGTTGGGTTGAATTTGAGATGTTTTAAATGGGTTAGTTTTAGATGGGTTTGTAAGGGTTTAATGTGGCTTAGTTCATTTGAATTTAATTGAATTTTAAGTTATAAATGGACTGAAAATGAATTATAAGTGGGTTTGATTCAAAAAATAAATTAAATTATTTAAATTTAATTCAATTATCTTTTTTTTATATACATTTTTATCCATTAAATAATTTTAAAAAATCATGATTAATCTCTCCAAATTTTTTTTATTTGCATTCATATATCAGAAATAAAACCTTAAATCAACCTCCAAATCAATCTTATTCTTATACGCCCGAACCATTTCACAGCTTATGGCAAAAAAATAAGGGTTTGTTTGATACTATTTTGAAAGTTTGGGGAGAAAATAGTTCAGCAGATGGTATTTTGGGAGTGTGATTACGCAGGCAATGAATGTTTTATTTTGTAATGGGAGAGAGTTAGATTTTGTTTTGGAAGAAAAAATATGTTTACTTCTGTTTTCAAGAGATATTTTTTATGTAAATCCGAAAAATGTCGAATTAGTAAAGTTTTTGTTGGATTCGTGAAGTGAAATTGTGTTTATTTATTTATATATATTGATATGTATAGCTATAATGAAATGTAAAATATATATGTATATAGGTGATGATAACTTCTTCTTCTTCTTCTCTCTCTCTCTCTCTCTTTTATGAATGGAATTGGGCTTAGTAGAGTGAGGATATTCCGGGAAAATTTTGTTGCATTTTAAAGTGTAGCTTAGAAGAATACACCATCATATTTGGTGTTATTTTCAAATGAAAAATATTTTACAAAAATTATATCAAATAAAGTCTAAATATTTAAAATGGTTCTTGTTATATTCATTGAGTGAGATGGTCAACTTGGGCGCAGTTCTCATGGGTTCTTCATTTTTGCCATCAAAGGTAAAATCACTTTGATTTCAAAGAAGTGGTTTTTCTACATTTCAAAATTTTGTTTTGCCAAATTCAATATGTTAGGAAATCAATTCTCTAATTTTAAATATTATGAGCAATTAAAATTTTCTAAGATCAAAATTATAAATATTACAAAATAATAAGTAAATTACAAATTAGTTTGAATTTAATTCGATATTAAGTGATAATTAAGGATTTATAATAATTAATTAACATATCATAATTTAACAAAAAAAGTGAGCAAATGTATTTAACAAAAAATATAACTTTTTTTGTGCTAGAACCACTTGTGTAGTCGTGCTTGACCCGACCTTTTTTTTATCCATCAATGTAAACCCAGTACATTTTTAGCATAACCCAGAAATGATCCAACCCATATCCAATCCAATTCAATCCACTTATTTCCTACCCAAAATTCTCATGTTATGATTATTAAGATGTAGGCCTTACATGTAGATTTCATATGATTAACCATAACTTTTTAGGATTGATCAGATCAGAGACGGAGCCAGGGGGCTGCCCCCTGAAAATATTAAAACTTTATTTTTTATATTAAAAATTTTAAAATATTACACTTTTGCCATTCTCAAATTATAAATTTGCCCTTCCTCTTATTGAAAATATGCCTTTGCCCCATTGAATTTCTTTGTATATATGTGAAATAAAAAAAAAAATTATATTTTTGGTAATTCAGAATTTTATCCCTATAAAGAAAACTTCTGACTCCATCCCTGGATCAGATCAAACTTGCCAGGGAAAATATGTAAATTGATAATTGGAAGAAAGTATACCTGATATTGAGAATTTGCTGAGAATATTTATTATTATTTTAGAGGGACAATAGACTATGCCTTTAATCAAATTTTCAATTAATTTGACAAGAAATAACCTTAGATATGCAGAGAGTGAGAGTTGCACAGCTTTGCAATTCCTAAGTGCAGAAAATTGATGCCTATTTAAAACTTCAACATTGTGTCACCCATTCCATCACTTTCAATAATTAATTAACTTTGAAATTAAGCCTAGATATTCATATTCTGTCCATTACACAGACATCCAAGAATTGACTAAACCCTCAATCCAACCTTTTAATACATCCATCGGATTTTTAAAATTATACAAGTGCGGGACACTTTCAATATAAGTATAATTATTAAAAAATTATAAAACTAAGGGTAATTACTAGTGTACTTTTTTGAAGTTTGTTCAATATACAAATACTTTTTTGATTTGTGTTCAATTACATTTATCTCTTCTAAATTAACAATCCATTATAAAGGTCCAATATTTGAGATGAAATGACACACACACACACACACACACACACACACACATATATATATATATATCCTTTATCAAAACTAAAAATTTGGCACATTTGATGCATTTGCTAAAATTTTTATAATATTTTCTTATATTATAATAATAATATTTATTTTTTGTAAAATGCAAAAATATTTTTGATAATTTAATATATTTATTTTAATTTTTTTTGTATAAAAATTAAAAAATTATGATAAAATAGTAATTTTAGGTTTAAAATAGGTGGGTTCTAAATGATAGTTACTATACAACTTCTATTTATTAAAATTACCAAAATTTTTTTTTAGAGAAGTGAGGGCATTTTAGGTATATTATATGAAAACATACTAAAAGAGGGATATGTGCATTATTAATAGTATAGATTTATACAAACATTTCTTGAGATTTGTTTAATATATAACACTTTTCTTATGATATGCCAGATACTGTACAGAAATAGAGTCGAGTTCCTTTTCACAAATCAGCAAGTCGAGTTGGGATTCTACTCTATGAACGCGCTTGCTAGAGTCAAAGCTTGAGTTTGGAAATGATTGCTAAAATGCTTTTTTGACTTTGGAAGTTGATATTTATATTGATTAAATCCTTGGTGGGCTTTGACCCACTTGGATTTGGATATCTACCTTGGTCGACTTGATTTACTGAGTTCACCAATCATTCTCTTATTTATTTATCTATTTAAGCCTCTTATTTGCTTTTCACTTTTTTGTTCTTAAGGTCTTATTTTTCTCTATCATCAAGTCCCCTGCTTTCAATTTTGAAAATTTATTTTCATATTGAAAATATACTATAAAAGTTAATTTCAATTTACCTTAACAATTAATTTTATCTTTTCATATTAACTTTATGTTTAATTTAATTTTGAAAGAATTTAATAATTGAATAACTTGAAGACTCCTAAGTTCCCTTGATTTGTTGTCTTCAAGAAGTAAATCTTGCTTGGCAAATTGCGTCCTCCAAAGGACTTAGCAAATTTGACCTTGACTTGGGAGGTAACCTTTTTTGGGCTGAGATGAGTTCTCAATATAGTTTTATTGTCTTTTCTTTTACTTCTCCTCATTATTTGTATTTTTTAGCTCTTTTGAGTCAGTGTTTTTTTTGGGAGAATTCCAACTTGAGATGAGATATATCTATTTTTGAGAGCCAGATGTTAAGTAGTGGGACTAGATTTGAGACAGAATCTAAAATTCTAGTAGGAGTCGACAATGGCTAGCATCCAAAATTTTGGTAGGAGTTGGCGACAACGATGATAGGGGCTGGCCATTTTCATGGAGTAGGGATGGAAGGGTCGCAATCCCCATGGAGGGAGTGGTCCACCTGTCTAATAGGCAAACGCCTGCTAGGTGCTTGCACACGTAGATGTTGTTTTGGGCGGCTGTAGTTATTTTAAAGTGGTCTCTATTTGCAGGGGGTCATATTCCTCATGGCGTTGCTGTGTTCTTGAATTTGTGAGTCCTTTTTTGGGTACATTATTTTATTTGATCTTGGATCATCGAGTTGCATGCAAAGAGCGCGTTCGTCAATCTTTAGTTGTTGAGTCATTTTCTTCATCAGAGTTAGGGTCTAATTCCGAATCCAAGTATGGAGAAGAGAATTCTTTTGAAGAAGGGCCTAAGGATGTCCTAATGTTAATAATAGCCTTGTTGGGGTTAGTAATTTGCCTTATTAGCTTACTTTGAGGGAGTTTAAGTTCATTTTTTCTTCTTTGGAGGATTGTATTATGTCACCCCCTTCAAGGTATTTTGCCATTTTTAGTGGGTACTTCAGTAGTGATTTTTTCTCCTTCATGATCCCTTGTTGTTAGAGATAGTTGGGAGTTATGGAACGTGTCTGAATCAGTTCTTTCTGAACTCCTTTGAATATTTTGTAAGGTTTTAGCACTGCCTTAGGAATTTAGATCTTCCTATTTTCTTAGATAATTTTCACTCTTTTTTCATAGGATGGAAGGTTTCAAATGACGCCTTATTTTATTTTTTTCCTAAGCCCAATTGAACGTTTTTGTGTGGGGTTACCATCTTTTAAAGGGCCTTCGAAGAGTCGCTTTTTCTTTGTTAGAATGAGGGTAGGGGGATCCCTCATGTTTAGAGTAGTTCGCCTTTATTGGTGCGTCTGTATAGGTTCATTGTGACCTTCACTGGTGCTTTGAGGAGGCTGGATTATTTGTCTGTCCCTTTAATATTACATATACATTTCCTGCTAGTAATTAGTTGAATTTTTAGCTTCGTTTGTGTGCTTATTATTACCTTTATGTTTTTCCCTTAGCACTTGTATTATTTTTCTTGATTGTTTATTGCATTGTTGAGCGTAAGTTAATTTGTTTGCTCTTGGAAGTTAAAAAAAGATTGATTTGGCGAGAATTTTTGCTAGGAGGAAGGACGAAAGTTCTCACAAGAGCTGTGTAGCGGAGCAACGTTGGAGGGAATTCGTCCTTGGTGAGGCAGTGTTTTAGCCCCCTACGGAGGCCTTTGAGGGAGCCCCACGTTCCATCTCCTTTTACGCTATCTTAGACGGAAACATATGACGATTCTTAGTTAGTAATTTTAGGACCATCTGGGAAGCATGCTCAGGAGTCTGCTGTTGGAGCTACTTTCCTACAGTCCTCATGCCTCTTTTATGCTAGTTAAGGTAATGGGTTGTTTTGCTATAGATTACATAGGAGCTGTGACATTGACTCTCATTAGAATGTCGATGAGACCACCTTAAGTATTGACAACTTGTTGAGTAAAGTCAATGAGTATGATCAGGGGAGGTTAGAAATATTCTCCTTTTCACAACAGATGGACAAAGGGTCAATCTTTTACTTTGGCTTTTAAGTCACTCTCGTGATACCCCTTGGAGTTGTCTGGGCTGGCAGGAAAGATTTTTACTCCTTTGAAGATATTAACATAGCATTTTCTACCAGTGTGCTAATTGACGATAGCTTCTCTAATTCCATTAGGAGTAGGGAACTTCATCTTTATGTAATAAGTTGATACTACTGCATGGAAAAGGTTCAAGATAGGTCTCTCCAATATAACATTGTAAACAGATATGGCTTTGACTACCAGGAACTTTACCATCTTTGTGAACCTCCAGGAATGAGTACCTAAGGAAAGGGAGATATAGATCTCTTTGAGGATTTCCACAATCTTGGTAGTGAATCCCATTGAAGGAGTATTGATTTTCTCTAGTTGAGTGTTGCCTATGCCAAGCTGAAGAAAGGTGTTATGAAAGATGATGTCTGCTGAGCTTTCGCCATCTACTACGATTTTCTTCACCAAGAAGTTAGCGAGGGAGGTCGAGATCACTAGAGCATCATGCTAACCTCGCTTGGTCTCCATGCCTTCTTTTCCGAAAATGATGTTGGCAAATGGACGACCTAATTCGTATATGCTTAGTGTTAGTTCCAAAAGGAGAACTTGTTCTCACCTAGCTGCTTGAGTGAGCTCCTTCCTCACACTGGAGGAGTCACCTCCTGTGGGTCATTTTGGGATTACTGAAATGATGCCCGCAGTGGGTAAGTTGTTAGTTTCATGCTGACGATGCCTTTCCTTTGATTCCAACTATTTGTTAGGTGAGCTTTGGTCATCTCTACCATTTCTTGGCCCGAACCACTTCTTGGTACTGTCATGTCTCTAGGCTATATACTTTTTTAGATATTCATAGTGGATCAACTTCTCAATCTCATCTTTTAGATTTCGACACTCCTCAATAGCATGGCCTTCTTTGCGGTGGAAATGACACTACTTCTTAGACTTTTTCCTCTTAGAATTACCGCCATCTTTGTGTGGTGCTCAATCAGGTGTTGTTGTTCAGTAAAGAACAACATCCTATCATTGATGTACTAAGGGAATATATTAGGAGAATGTTTTAGAAGGGCTGCATTGGTGATCTTTCGACTTCTTGTTGTTGGTGGCTACATCTTTCTCACGCTTTGCACTTGTTGACATCCAGAGGGGCCAACATCTCCTTTAGCCGAATGTACTTCTTCGCTCATATGAGGGGTTTTTCGAGGATAGTAGATGGCTTTACCACTATGGATTCTTGAAATTTTTGATGCTTAAGGTTTTGTTGGATAATGCTAGGCAAAAGCTCCTGATTGATGTGTGGAATCTCATGCACCGCTTGGATGAACCAATTTATTTAGTCTTTAAATGACTCTCCATCTTTTGGCTTAATGGTGAAAAAGTGCGCAAGCTACTTTCAGTTGTTGATGGATTCAATGGGCATTTGGTTGAACCACGTTAGAGTGCACGTATGTAAGAGTGGTGGAACACTTTGCAGTAAGTGGTGTCTCTCAAATCGTAGAGCTCCATTTTCACCAGGAAATTGTCAAGGTGTTTCTGCAGGTCAATTGTGCTATTAAACTCCAGCATGTTGGTGATCTTTCACCTCGGAAATGACTCCACCAAGATGGCTAGGCAAAAAGGACTATTTCTCTGGAGAGTGACAACTAATGAAAGGTATCCACTTCTTGCTCCTCCTAAGTATTGAGGTACAAACAGTGAGTTGGAACTTTGATTGCAGTAGGTAATTGCCATGATTAGTCAGCTTGGAGGGAAGATTGCATGTGCACATGTTTAGGGGTGAGTATCAGTCGGTTCGGTAAATTAACCGTCCGAACCGATCGGTTAATTCACTAAAAATGTATGAAAATTATTAACCATTTACCGCATTGAATTTTTCGATTAACCAGTAAAATTAACCAAAAAATTTTGGTTCGGTTTGGGTAATTTACCAATTGACCAATCTTTATTTAATATTTTTTTTCAATATTATTATTCAACAACATAATATTGTAGTTGAAACAAACACTTAATTATTTCAGTTCGAGCAAAAACAAGCAATCTAATTATTTTTAAAATCATAGTAAAGAACTTTCAATACTATAGAACAAGTAACATGTATTAGTAAGTAGAACACCTAAAAATTGTCATACCTTTAACCTTGTTTAGCAAGCTTTTGGGGAACTTTTGAATATCTTCTAATTAGGTTACAACAAGAAAAATCTAGAATTAAATGGACTCAATCCAAAAATTAAAATTTTATTCAACTGAGAATGTATATGCATAAGTAGTTTTCTAGTAAACAATTCAACAAGAATACAACTTTAACTTTATAAATCTAAAGCTACTCCTCGTTATTTTTAGTTCACATATGCTTCTTCCCATAATTATATAATTTATAAATAAAAAATCGAGCAACCTATACAATGGTTGAGAATTTATAAAAATTTGATTAAATTGGTTTTAACCGATTTTTTTTAATGGAAAATTAACCGAACCGCATCGTTAATCGAAAATTTATAAAAATTAAACATTAAACAAACCGAAAATCAACTGGACAAAACGGTTTGGTAAATTCAATTTCGATTTGGTCGGTTAATCGATTTTTTTAATTAATGGATAATTTTGCTCACCCCTACATGTGTTGAGTAGAGAAGGGGCAAGCCTGTTCTTTATTCATCCTTCTTTTTGTCCTCTCTAGGCTGACGAGGCTTCCCTACTCTAAAGAAAGGATTGGGATTGCTCTCGAGGGATGTGTTTATCAGCATACTAAGCCACAACTTTGGCTACAGCTCGTGCAGAGTGATAATAAACGAGCATAAATGGAGTTGGGTTTGCATTGGGCGCGGGCTCTATTGTTGGACAAAATTGCACTTTCGTTGGAGTCACGAGTTTTGAACTTCGTCTGCATCCTAAATATTCCTTACTTGAGAAGGTTGTTCCCACATACGACGCTTCGATGATGCTGCATGGAAATATAATTAGGATCCTTCCTGGAAATCAATAAGTTGAGTTGGGCTTCTGCTCCAAGAATGTTCTTGCATAGAATCAGAGTTTGAGTTTGCAAGTGATTGCTTAAATACCTTTTCAGTTTGGGGAGTTGGTATTTATATTGATTAAGTCCTTGATGGAACTTTGGCCTAATTGGGTTTGAGGTGCCCATCTTGATGACCTTAATTTATTATGGACTGGCCAGGTATTTTCTTATTTATTTATTTAATTAAGTCTCTTATTTGCGTTTTTTTTTTCTACCCTTAAGATCTTATTTTTCCATATTAGTGTCCAATTACAATAATGAACCTCAGAATTTGTCCAATTCACAAATAGGTCCCTTGTAGTTTACCTGCCCCAAATAAATAAAAAAAAAGGAAAAATAAAAAAGAAACACCTTAGGCGTTTGAAGTCACTTTTAGCCTTCAATTACTCGTATCACATATAAATTCATATTTCTAAATCTAAGTTTAGGTTGGTGATAATATACATAATTTCAAACTTAGATTTAGATTAATAATTGTCTACTTCTTTTCTTTACTTCCTCATAAATTATTAAGAGAATGTGATCAACAGAAACAACTACAAGTGAAGGCTGTAATCCAAAATTCTAAGTTGAGGACTAGACGAACAAATCCAATTACGATTGTATATAACATATTTTGACATACTTTTTTTGCTTATTTAAGAAAATAAGCATTTTCCTTTTTTTCACTTCTAATTCATGGTAGAAAAATAAGAATGTAAATTTCAAATAACAAATAACATAATAAAAATATCCTTAATGAACTTAATTAATTAAATAATAATATTCTAAAACAATATTGGTAATATGGTATATATTTTAAAAATTACGAAACTTTTACTATAGTTAATTTTGAAATATTAAGAGAGACTTTAAAATTCAAAGTTTACTTGTTATACAAAGGACAACAACTTCAATAGTTTATGATAAGAAACAAGCATAATCCTAAAATTGATTTTTATGAATTGGAGAAATATCAAAGGATTGCAAGTTTATTATTCACACTATATATATAATATTAAAGAGAATTGTCACACTTTATTTTAAGAGATATTATCCTTTTTTGTTCTAAAAATATAATGGAAATATGAATTTGTAAAGTAAATATTGAGTTTCACAGGAGGTATCGCAATTTAATTTGTAAATAAAACACAAAGGAAAATACAAAGGAAGGTGTTTGTATATTATCATTGTAACTTAACTGCTTAAATAATTATTTATTTACCCTTACTAAAATTTCTATATTTATTAAAATAAAAGAGTTAACATAAAAACTAATAAATTAAAATAAGTTATGGCGGAAAAACTATATGTTTTTGATACTATTATCATTACACGCGATCCTTGCATGCATAAATGCTTTCAAAATTTATCATGACTGTGTAATTTTTTTGTTAATAAAAGAAATTCACAAATCATATTGATGTGGTAATATAAATTAAAAACTCCTAATCAAAATATGCTAAACTTGTTGAGTGGTCAATACATTGACATTGCCCTCATGCTTATATGTATGACATGCATGTTTGAATCTTAATAAACTCCTAATGTGCATGCATGTGTAGATAAAAACAGATATGATGAATCTAATGAAAAGAAACTTAAAAAAGAAAGAACAAAATTTACCTAATATTGGCATCATAGGAAATATGGGAAATATATAAGGAGGTTTGTAAGTTTAGCTGGAATGAATTGTGAAGAATATTTAATGCACCTTGTAATGATAGATTTTAGTAATTAATTAGTTGGATGTGTGTAATTCCAAATTTGTGTATAAAATTATAAAAATAGATGTATTATTTTAAGGATTTTTTAGTAAACAGCATATGCATTTGGTGCAAAAATTGTTGTTTATGATACTAGCAGTTGTTTGCACCCAGTTCTTATGTGCATAAAATATTTTTGAATAATAATATTATTTGTATGTATTCCCACATTTATTATATTAAAGTTTGACATGCATCTAAACACATATTTATAATTTGTATAATTATGAAAAATAAAATAAAAGTTTCATAGTTTATTATCAGATTTTAAGAAAAAAATTTAAAAATTGTTAAAATATTAAGTTTATCTTATGATTAGAGAAGTTTTGAATAAATTATGGTTATTCTGAACATGCATGTAAAATTTTTTAATATATAAAATAAATATAAGGCAAATTTGATATATTTAAGATGTGGTATCATAACTTCCATCGTAAAGACAAAAAAGACTTTCATAAAATGAATTTTTTTTATATAATACCAGCAATAGTTGCACACGGTTCCCACGTACATAAAATATTCTCTGAGTAATATATGTTATTTGTGCAACTAAAAATTTCATGTTTCTCATTTTTGACATAAGCTGAATATTATTAATCTCATATGTTCATAGATATCAATAATTATTGTAATCAAGAAAAGTGTATCTATATACCTTACAAACTATATCACTTTAAGAAATTAATTGAAAATCAAAATATATAATAAAAATAATGAATTTTTTTTAATACATGGATGACTGTAGGAGAAATAGTATGTGTTTTTTGAGTATTAAGTGATTGAAGGAGAAATTATAAGGGCTTCTTTCATGTATATTGGTACTTGTAGGATAAATAATAATATATATATATATATTTACTTTAAGGTACATGAGTGGTTATAAGAAAAATAATAAGAGTTATATGATACATATTGTTTGGATATTGATTTTACAATTATAACCCAATTTAATACAACATGTAAGATAAGTAAAAGGATAAATTTGAAAATTTGAAAATTAGTATGATAATTACCTCTAAATGTATGAATTTTCAATTTCATCCTCAATATTATATTTTGATATTTATTTTAGAGAAAACTAAAGAGTAAAATTCGTAAAAGTGCATGAAATAACTTCCCTTTTAGAGATAAAAAAAGACATCTCTTTTACAATTGTATAGAAGATAATAGTATAGATACAGGTATAAATAAGGAAACACACAAAATTTCGCATAAAAATGAAATTTGGAGCGAGAAAAGAAATTTGATGAGAATGGAGATACAAGTAATATCTATATAATATTATACTAACTTTCATCACTTTTTTCTTTCTTTTATTTTTAAAATCCCTTGGTGTAAATGTTTTATTACATAGCCACTTCTGAATCTTTGGGTTGAAATGAAAATTTTGTGCAATATTTGAGTAGTGTTTTTTTTTTTTTTTTGGAAGTTAAACGTAGTTACTTTTATTAATGATCATCCAATGTCAATGTTGTGGCCATTACATTAGACCCGACAACAATATTTTGACACAAAGGAAAAGTATTTCTAGCTAGAAAATCTGCACATTTGTTAGCACTCCTCTTCACATGCAAATTGATAATTGGAAGAAAGTATACCTGATATTGAGAATTTGTTGAGAATATTTATTATTATTTTAGAGGGACAATAGACTATGCCTTTAATCAAATTTTCAATTAATTTGACAAGAAATAACCTTAGATATGCAGAGAGTGAGAGTTGCACAGCTTTGCAATTCCTAAGTGCAGAAAATTGATGCCTATTTAAAACTTCAACATTGTGTCACCCATTCCATCACTTTCAATAATTAATTAACTTTGAAATTAAGCCTGGATATTCATATTCTGTCCATTACACAGACATCCTAGAATTGACTAAACCCTCAATCCAACCTTTTAATACATCCATCGGATTTTTAAAATTATACAATTGCGTGACACTTTCAATATAAGTATAATTATTAAACAAATTACAAAACTAAGGGTAATTACTAGTGTACTTTTTTTGAAGGTTGTGCAATGTACGAATACTTTTTTGATTGATTGGTGTTCAATTACATTCAACTCTTTAACATTAACAATCCATTATAAAGGTCCAATGTTTGAGACGAAGTGACATATATATATCTTTTATTAAAATTGACGGAAATATTTCCTAAGATTTGTTTAATATATAAAATTTTTCTTATGATATGTTTGATATTGCACGAAAATAGAGTCGATGTCCTTTTCACAAATGAACAAGTTGATATGGGATTTTACTCTAGGGACGCACTTATGTAGAGTCAAAGCTCGAGTTTGCAACTGGTTGCTTAAATGCCTTTTTGGTATTAAAAGTTGGTATTTATACTGATTAAATTCTTGGTGGGCTTCAACTCACTTGGGTTTGATACCCATCTTGGTGGGATTAATTTATTGGATTCACCGATACTTTATTTATTTACTTAATTAAACCTCTTATTTGCTTTTTACTTTTTTGCTCTTAGGTCTTATTTTTTCATATCATCAAGCCCTATACTTTCAATTTTGGAAATTTATTTTCATATTAAAAATATACTATAAAAAGTTAATTTTAATTTACCTGAATAATTAATTTCATTTTTTCATATTAACTCTACATTTAATTTATTTTTTAAATAATTCAAATAATTTAATAACTTAAAGACTCCTATGTCTCTTTAACTTGTTGTCTTTTGAAAGTAAATCTTGCTTAGCAAATTGCGTCCTCCAAGGGAATTAGCAAATTTAACAAATTTGATCTTAACTTGGGAAGTAACCTTTTTGGCTAGAATATATATATATATATATATTTACCTTTTCTTTTACTTCTCCCTATTATTTGTATTTTTTTAACTCTTTTGAGTTAGTATTCTTTTTGGAGGGATTCGAACTTGAGAGTGAGACATATCTAGTTTTGAGATAGAGATGTTGAACAGTAGAACCAGATCTGAGTTAGAATCCAAAATTCTAGTAGGAGTCAACAATGGCCAGCATCCGAAATTCTAGTAGGAGTTAGAGGCAACCAATAGCAGGGGATTGGCCATTTTCATGTTGGAGGGGGTAGCAAGGTTGCGACCCCCATGGAAGGGGCCACCCGATCACCCAATAGGCAGGCACCTACTGGGTGCTTGAATAGGTGGATGCTATATGGGGCGGTCGCAGTTATGTTAAAGTGGTGGGGAAAATGCAATTTTAGTCCACCAACTATGCCCTTTTTTGATTTTAGTCCATTTTGATATGGGGTTAGCATATTTTGTCCAGTGGCCCATAAATTTTCACACATTTAGTCCAATTTTTTGCAATTTTGGTCCATCGGGCTGGAAAATTTTCAATTGGGCCCAAAAATTGCCCAGTCAGCTTCAATCGGGCCCAATTTTTGGGGATTTTGTGACATGTGTCACCCAACGCCACATCAGCGTCCACCTCATCCGCCACGTCAGCAAAATAGCCAAAATTAAAAAAGAAAAAAAAAAGAAAAATGTTAAGGGAAAAAAATAAAAATAATCAATAGAATTAAAATTTTATATTATTATATATATAATATAATATATATATGTGTATTATACATATAATAAATACATATATAATATATATTTTATATTTATCCCCCCCCCCCAACCCCCAAATCCCCCCCACCCCAACACCACCAATTGCCATGGCCATGGCAGCCTCGGGCCACCGGTTGGATGCCGGCGAAAAAAGCGCCGGTGGAAAAGAACAAAAAAAAAGCAAAAAAAAAAAAAAAAAACCTTTGGCCAGATCCGGCCAATATGTACGCTGCCATGGCAGCTTGTTAAGTTGTGGGGGGAGGGATTGCTTGTTTTCCTTTTCCCTTTTGTTTCCGCTACTGCCGGCGGCCCGAGCTGCCATGGCCTTTGGCAATGCTGCTGGTAGCCATGGCAGCTAGTGGCGTTGGGGTGGGGGGATTTGGGGGCTTTGGGTGGGGTGGGGTGGGGGTGGGGGAGATAAATATAAAAAATATATGTTTAGATTATATATATTATACATATGTATATATTATATAATATATTATACATTTTTCTTTTTTTTTATAGCAAATTTGCTGACGTGGCGCAAGGTGACATGTGTCATGAAATCCCCAAAATTAGGCCCGATTGAAAGCTGACTGGACAATTTTTGGGCCCAATTGAAAATTTTTCAGCCTGATGGACTAAATGTGCTAAAATTTTGTACAAAATGGACTAAATGTGCTAACCCCATATCAAAATGGAGTGAAATCAAAAGAGGGTATAGTTGGTGGACTAAAATTGCAATTTCCCCTTAAAGTGGTCCATGTTCGTGGGGTCGTATTCCTTGAGATGTTGCTGTGTTTTTTTAGTTCGTGAGCTCTTTTTTGAGTGCATCATTTAATTCGATCTCGGATCATAGAGTTGCAATCAAGAGCGTGTTCATCAGTCCTTAGTTGTCGAGTCATCTTCTTTATCAAAGTTAGGGTCTAATTTCAAATCTAAGCTTGGAGAAGAGGATTCTTTTGAGGAAGGGTTTAAGGATGCTCTTAATGTTAATGGTGGCATTGCTGGTGTTAGTAATTTGCCTTATTGGCTTACTCTAGTGGAGTTAGAGATATTGAGACGTAGAGTTTGCAGCTTCAATGAGTTTGAGTTCATTCTTTCCTCTTGAGGGGATTGTATTTTGTGACCTCCTTCAAGGTACCTTACGGTTTTGAGTAGGTATTTCGGTAGTAGTTTTTCCATTCCTCATGATCCCTTGTTGTTAGAGATAGTTAGAAGTTATGGACTGTGTCTAAATCAGTTTGCTCTAAACTCTTTCGAATATTTTGTAGGGTTTTAGCACCCTTTTAGAGATTAGGATCTTCCTATTTTTTTAGACATTTTTCACTCTCTTTTCATGGTATGGAAGGTTTTGAATGAGACTTTCTTTCATTTTTTTTTTCCAAGCTTAATTGCAAATTTTTGAGTGGGTTACCATCTTCTAGGGGGCTTCGGAAGAGTTGTTTTTCTTTGTTCGAGATGAGGGAATTGAGATCCCTCATGTTTGGAGTAGTTTGCCTTTATTAGTGCATCTGTAGAGGGTTCATCATGACCTTCACTAGAGCTTTGAGGAGGTTGGATTATTTGCCACTCCCTTTGATGTTATATATATGTTTCCTGCTGGTACTTAGTTGATTTTCTGGCTTCTTGTTTGTTTATCTATTTATTATTTTCTTTGTGCTTTCTCTTAGCACTTGTATTATTTTTCTTGATTGTTTCTTGTATTGTTGAGCTTAACTTAATTTGTTTGCTCTTGGTAGGGGAAAAAAGATTGACTTGGTAAGGATTTGTGCTAGGAAAGCGAATAGAAGTTCTCATGAAAGGTGTGCAGTAGAGTAGCATTAGGGGAAGGAGGTTCGTCCCCGACGGAGTGGAGTCCCAGCCCCCCATAGAGGTGTTTGATGGACCTCATGTTCCACTACATTTTGCACTACCTCAAATGAACACAGATGATAGTTCTGTGTCAGTGATTTCAGGACTAACTGGAAAGCATGCTTTGGAGTCTATTGTTGGAGCAACTTGCCCACAGTTCTCATGCCCCTTTCATGCTAGTGAAGGTAAAGGGTTGTTCTGCTATGGATGCGTAGGAGTTGTGGTATCGACTCTCATTAGGATGTCAATGAGACCACCTTTAGTATTGACAGCTTATTAAGTGGAGTCAATGAGTATGATCAGGAGAGTTTAGAGATATTATCCTTTTCACAGCTGAGGGAGTTTGGTACTGGGGACTTAGCATAGGTAAGTAATCTTCTTCTACTTAGTTTATATCTTTTTACTTGTACTTGTAGTTGTGCATAGTCGTTTGACTATTTTGTTTATTGTTTATGAAACAAATCTGGGACTTGATTGTACAAATGTTCTATCGAGTTGAGGGGATTGCTGCTACGATAGCCAAGCTTAAGGAGAAAGTTGCAGGACTTGTCGAGGACTTTTCTGTTTGTTGAGGACTACTTCAATTTAGTTTCTTTCAGTAGCATGGTTATTAATTTCTTTCTCCAATGGTCGAGTGTAGGTATGCCCCATTGGAGGTCTTAGCGCGATGTTATTAATTTACGCTCCCTTAGGGGTCTTAGCGTGATGTTGTTGGTTTGTAAGCTCTTTGAAGGTCTTAGTGTAATGTTGTTGCTGCAGTTCTCCAATAGGGGTGTTGATGTAGTCGATGTAACTACACGCCTTCTTTGGGATCTTAAAGTAATCTTGGTTGTTGTGTGCATCTTTGATGACATACCCCAAAATCAAACCATGTGGCCTAGTCTCGAAGCATGAATCTCAATCCCAAATAAATAATATTATCCATCTAAAATCATAAAGTTAGACAAAAAAACTCAAAGCACTCAAACTAATTCAAGCTAATCTTATAACACAAAGACTCAAAGTGCCAATACTTAACTTCAACTAAACAAAATAAAATCCATAATAAATAAAAATAGAACTAATAAGCTAATGAGAAATAAATAGTCTACTACAAATTAAGATCCAAACTAAAACTTCAGTCTTAGTTCTCATCATAAGCTGGATCCATCTCCTTACTAGGGCTAGGATTAAGGTCTGCCATAAGGAAATTGAAGAAAAACATAGAGTATGAGTAAAAGACTCAGTGAATGCCAAGTATGTGCAATGTGAGTTCGAGAATTTAACATAATTAGTTCAGTGAAAACATTTGAGAAGAATATAAATGGAAAGTAATAAATGGTCAAATAGTAACGAAACAAGAATTCAGTAAAGTTTTCATAGACTAACAATTTAAATGCAATAACCACACATTGTTTGTTGTAGCCAGTCAACCTTATGACTCCCACCATAACAGTCCCTTATCACTTCGAGCAAGGTGCGACCTTACCAAAACAGTGCCTGAGCTTAGATCCTAGGGAAATCCTATGACCTACCTTAGCCAAAACGACTTCTATTGTGTGTTGGGGGATTAGGCCATGGGGGCTTGGGGTCTAACCGGCAAGCCCGCTGCCACTCGATGAAGTTTCTCACACACCCAGACCAAGCTGGATCCAACTAACAGTAACAGTAGCAGTAACAGTAAATCCAGTCATCAGTTGATTATCGAATTAATTGCTAGTCTAGAAGCATAAAAAAAAATCATAAAAGCACATGTTTTTTTTCATCTAGAAATAAAATAAGAAAAATTTTCTTTTTGTGCACAGTGGAATACATATATAATGTAGTGTATATATATAGAAAGTTGTCAGTGGATTACATAGCATATATCCTTCTAGGTTAAAAAAAAAACTATATAATGTATATAAGTTTAGACACTCACTATACCTATCAGTAGGATCAAGGACCAACCCTAATGTACTATGTTCTACGTCACCTGCTAGCACACAAGTAATATTCATCTCAGTTAATATCCCAATTTGATTCATAAGATCCAACTCCATATCCTTCCAAGTAATTGATATAATGTCCCATAAAAAACAGCCAACAAGGTCCAACTTTAAATTTTTTCTTCATAACTATTACAACGCCTCCATTACTATTATACAAGGATGGAATGTAAAAATCCTAATTACATTAATCTTTCCTACAAGTAAGCATTTAAACTGGTGATACAATTTTTTTTTTTTTTGGCCAATTAGAGATGTAATAATTTGATAACAAACAATATACTACTCTCACTTGAATCTCCTGGTCAAATTATAATAATTCTAAATAAAACCCATGATTTTTCCTGACACACAACATAAGGAATATCCATCCGTACATAACCACCCAAGATTTTGCAAGATTCATAACAACCCATTTGTTCATTAATTCTAAAGAAAGATTCTTCTTTGCTTAATTGAATGAAAGTGGGACGGTTACCAACACAGTCATCATTCACATAGAGATGGTATAAATTCACCCCACAAAGTGATAATTTGACATTCTAAACCCCGGGTCCACTTGTTAATTTTCCATGGCATAAAAGTTCAACAAAACATTCCCATGAATAACAGTGTGTCACTCTAGTATACATACACACTAAAATAATATAGATTGAACCCCATCATGTGGAAGAGACAAGATTGAAATTTCAAGCACTAGTCATAATATTTTTTTTAAGGGGTAAAGACTCAATGCCTCAATCATAGAATAAACAAAATCTAAAGCTTAATCCTACCAATTTTCCTTTTCACATTACCACATACACATGGCGTAACAGCAGCCTACCTATGAAATTTTTAATATGCTTTGTGTGGATTTGCAGCCGCCGAATTCTTTTCTTTCTCCTTTTTTTGTTTCTTCTTCTTCTGCCGTTTTCCCCTCCCTTTTTTTTTGTTTGTTTTTGAAATTTGATTGTGTGTCTAGGGTTTTAGATTGTAGGGATTATATGTATAGGAGAAGTATTTTACTTCAACTAGAACTCTAATTATTTACCTTCTAGGACTAGGATACCTATTATAATTCTATTGTCTTTATTATCAATTCTCAAAGTCTCAATAATTTAATTCTTAGTAATGATATAACATTAATTTAAGAAAATTATAACTTGTTCTCCAAAAAATTGAAATATCTAATACATATATTTATATATATAAATATTTATGACCTTAAATAGTAATTCTCACTATTTAACCAAGAGATAAACTAGTGCTATATATATACATATATATTTTACATTTTCTAACTAATATAACAAATAAGTGAAATTAAGAGAAAATAAAAATAAACATAGGATAAAATAATTAATTAAATTTAAAAGAAATTCTGAGGCATTACACTTGGGGTTTTATAGTAGTCTTTTGTTGCTTAACAACCTTTTGGGAGTCTTATAGCAATCTTTTTTATTTGTCATGCATCTAGTTGGGAGTTTTATAATGATATTTGAGTTTTCCATATGCTCTCTCGGGGATCTTATAGTGGGCTTTTTAAGTTTGCCACACACACCCTTTGGAGTCTTATAATGGTCTTTGTACTGTGCCCTCCCTTAGGGGTCTTATAATATTCTTTTCCCATGTGCCCTCTTGAGGAACTTATAGTGGTGTCGATGTTGTTCGCCATGTGTCCCCTTGGGAGATTATAGTGGTGTTAATATAACTACTCATCGATTGTTGCGTGAAGTCGTTATTGTTATTTTCTTTCTTGTTTGACATCATATGGTTTCTTGGTACGCGTGCCTCTTGGATCTTACTGCAAATGAATTATTCTTGCAAATCATAATCATGCAGTGAAAAATTAGACTAGTGCGTACTGAAACGTCAGAATATTTTTTTTAGAATAACCAAAGGAACAAATGCAGTCTCTCAAGCTTGGATGGTCTTTCTTTCACAATAAAAATGAAAAGGATATACTAAGTTACTGGAAACAAATACTTAGAACATAAAAGGAAAATTTAAACTATTGGAATGAATAACTTAGAAAGAAGAACACTTCAAGGCGCTACAAAGGGCGCATTTATTGAGATTGGAGGCGTCTCCCATTTGTGTTGTGGGGATTGAATTATTGACAATTCTTTTCGAGGGTTCCTTGAAGTGCAATCTTGCACTGTTTTCATTTCTTAATTTGGGGATCTTATTCTTGTAAGATCATTGTAATGGTGTTTGATTCAAGGGCTATTATTTTACCTTTACCTTTTGAACTGCTCTCATGATGCCTGTAAGAGTTGTCTTGCTAGCAGCAAGAATTTATACTCCTTTGAGGATGTTAGCTTAGTATTTTTTGGCAATGCACTGGTTGGAAATAGCTTCTCTAGTTCCACAAGAAGTAGGGAACTTCATCTTCATGTAGTAAGTTGATATTATTGCTTGGAAAAGGTTCAAGGTAGGTCTCTTCAATAAAACATTGTAAGCAAATGGGGTTTTGACTATCAAGAGCATTACCATCTTTGTGACCCTCTGCGCATGAGTGCCTAAGGAAAGGGAGATAGAGATCTCTCTGAGGGCTTTTATAACCTTACTAGTAAATCCCACTAAAGGAGTACTAATATTCTGTAGTTAGGCAATGCCAAGATGAAGAAAGGTGTTTTGAAAGATGATGTCTGGCGAGCTTCCACTATCCACAAAAGTTTTCTTCATCAAGAAGTTAGCAAGGGAGGCTGAGATCACTAGAGCGTCATTATGCTGACCTTGCTTGGTTTGTGTGCCTCTTTATGTAGAAATGATGTTAGGAAGTGGACTCACTTCATATATGCCTAATGTTGCTTCCAGAAGGTGAGCTTACACCTGTCTGGCTGCTCTAGTAAGCGCATTCCTTGCATTAGAGGAATCACCTTTTGGGGGTCCTCTTGGAACTATTGAAATGACACTCGCAGTGGATAAATTGTTAGTTTCATGTTGACGATGCCTCTTACTTGACTTCGATTGTTCGCTAGGTGAGCTTTGGCCGTCTCCATCATTTCCTAGCTCGGACCACTTCTTGGGACTGTCCTGTCTCCAGGCTATATACTCTTTTAGATATCTATAGTGGATCAACTTCTCAATCTCATCTTTCAGATTTCCACACTCCTAAGTAGTGTGTTCTTTATTGCAGTGGAAATGACACTATTTCTCAAACTTTTTACTCTTAGGATTGCCGCCAACTTTTTGGGGTGTTCGATTAGGCATTGCTGTTCAACAATGAACAAGGGAATATATTTAGAGAATGTTCTAGGAGAAATGCATCGGTGATCTTTTGACTTATTCTCACACTTTGCACTTGTTGGCATCTAGAGGGGCTAGTGCCTCCTCTATTTGGATGTACGTCTTTGCTCGAATGAGGAGTTTTTCGAGGGTATTGATGACTTTGTTGCTATGGATTCTTTGAGTTTGTGATGCTTTAGGCTTTGACTAATGTGTGAGATCTCATGCACCTCTTGGATAAACCAATTAATCTAGTCCTTAAAAGACTCTATCCTTCTATTTAATTGTGAACAAGTAAGCCACTGATTTAGGGTACTAGCGATTTACAGAGAAGTTATGGAGAAAGTGTTGCGCAAGCTATTTTTAGTCATTGATGGATTTAGTTAGCATTTGATTGAACCAGGTTAGAGTGTGCTTATTTAAGAGTAGTGCGGAATACGTTGCTGTAAGAGGCTTCGGTCAAATGTAGAACTCCATTTTTGCCAGGAAGTTACAAGGTGTCCCTACAAGTCAACTGTGCTATTAAACTCCATCGGGTTTTCAATCTTTGGTTGGGAGAGTGACTTTGCCAAGATGGCTAGGCAGAAAAGGCTACTTCTTGGGAGAGCGATAACCAAAGAATGGTATTTGTTTTTTGCTCCTCCTGAGTTTTAAAGTGTAGAGTTGGAACTTTGGTTATAGTAGGCCATCAGCCATAATTGGTTAGCTCAGAGGGAAAACTGCATGTCCATATTTTGAGGTGGAGAAGAAGCAATAGCATGTTCTTTATTCATCATTCTTTCTGTCCTCTCTGAAGATGATGAGGCTTCCTTACTCCGGCGAGAGGACTGGGGTTGCTTCTGAAGGCAGTTTTTGTCATATTGAGCCACAACTTTGGCCACAGCTCGTGCGGAGTGATAAGAAATAAGCATAAATGGAGTTGTGTTCATGTTGGGCATTGGAGTTGGCTTCATTGTCTGACAGGATTGCACTTCAATCCTTGTGGTGCTACTTGAGCGTTGGAGTCTCAAGTTCTGGAGTTCATCTGCTTCCTAAATGTTCCTTACTTCAGAGGGGCATTCCCATAGACGACGCCAAGATGATGCTGGACAGAAATGGAGTTGGAGTCCTTTTCAGAAATCATTTCAACAAGTTGAGTTGGGCTTCTGTTCTAAGAATGCACTAGCGTAGAGTCAGAACTTGTGTTTGCAAATGATTTTTTAGATGCCTTTTCAGCTTTGAGAGTTGGTATTTATATTGATTAAGTTCTTGATGGGCTTTGGCTTACTTGGATTTGCAGGTGCCCATTTTGATGGGCTTAATTTATTGGGCTCACCAGTCATTTTCTTATTTATTTATTTAATTAAGTCTCTTATTTGCTTTTTACTTTTTTGTCCTCAAAGTCTTATTTTTTTTCCATATCAATATCCAATTATAGCAATGATCCTTGAATTTTGTCCAATATACAAATAGGTCCTTTATACCCCCCCTCCCAACACACACACCAAATAAAAAAGGAAAAAGGAAAAAGAAACACCTTGGGCGTTTGAAGTCACTTTTGACCTTCAATTACTTGTATCACATATAAATTCATATTTCTAAATGTAAGTTTAGATTGGTGATATTATACATAGTTTTAGACTTAGATTTAGATTAATAATTGTCTACTTCTTTTCTTTACTTAGTCATAAATTATTAAAAGAATGTGATCAACAGAAACAACTACAAGTGAAGGATGTAATCCAAAATTCTAAGTTGAGGGTTAGAAGAACAAATTAAATTACAATTTTTTATAACATATTTTGATACACCTTTTTTTTTTTTTTTTTGCTTATTTAAAAAAAATAAGCATTTCCCTTTTTTCCCTTCTAATTCATGGTAGAAAAAAAGATTTTAATTTACTAATAACAAATAACATGATATAAATATATTGTATGCTTAATGAACTTTAAGTAATAATATTCTAAAACAATATTGGTAATGTAATATTTTAAAATTTACGAGACTTTTGCTATAGTTTTGAAACATCAAGGGAGACTTTAAAATTATAAGTTTAGTTGTTATACGATAGAGAACAACTTCAGTAGTTTATGATAAGAAATAAGCATAATCCTAAAATGATTTTTATGAATTGGAGAAATATTAAAGGATTGTTATGTAGATCTAGACAAAGTTATGGAGAATTGTAAGATTATTATTTTCACTATATAATATTAAAGAGAATTGTCGCACTTTATTGTAACAGATATTATCTTTGTTTGTTCTGAAAATATAATGGAAATAGGAATTTGTGAAGAAAATATTTTCACAGGAGGAATCGCAATTGGATATAATACAAGGAAGGTGTTCGTACATTATCATTGTAACTTAATTACTTAAATAATTATTTATTTATTTTTACTACAATTTCTGTATTTATTAAAATAAAAAAGTTAACATAAAAATTAATAAATTAAAATAAGTTATGGTGAAAGAAATATATGTTTTTAATACTAATCATCATGACACGTGATCCTCGTACGCATAAAAGATAAATCTTTCAATATTTATCATGATTATGTAAATCTTTTTGTTTTAATAAAAGAAATTCAAAACGCATATTAGTATTGTAATGTAAACTAAAAACTTTTAATCAAATATCATGAACCTGTCGAGTGGTCAATATATTAATGACATTGTCCTCATATTTATATTGATGATGTGTAGGTGCGAATCCTAACAAATTCTTGGTGCACATTGATACATAAATACAAAAAGATATGATGAGTCTGATAAAAAAAAATTGAAAAAGAAAGAAAAAGAACTTACTTGATTTTGGCATCATAGAGAATAGGGGAAATATGGAGGTTTGTAAGTTGGGCATGTCTACGGTAATGTATGCTTGTATTTACCTCATATGAGGTATCATTAAACTAAATGACATGTGTTCTGTTACAACATGTTATCGTTAATTTTACAACAATTTGTTGGTTCGCATTTTTAATACATTAAATGATTGGTAAATATTTAAAAATAATAATTAAAAGATATTTTTCAAAGAAAAAAATATTGTATCAGATAGTATTAGATAACATAGCTTCATAATTTTGAATTCTATATTTTATAATATTAAAATAATAAATATATTTAAAATAATATAGTTGAATAGAATTATCTTTATTTATTAACTAAAATAAAAAATTTAAGAATAAATCATCCTAACAATATAATTTAATTTTAAATAAGCAATTTAATAATTTTAATCATTTTAATATAATTTGCTAATTTTAAATCAATAAAATAAGTTAAAAAATAATTATTTTAAATTAATACTTATAATATATAAAAAATAAATATATTTAAAATTATTTAATTAAATTAATAAATTAAATTTAAAAATTTTAAAAATAAATAAATAAACAACAACAACAACAACACCATTGGTCTTCTCCCCCCACCCCAAAAGCCGCAAACCACCCAATCCCCTGTCCCATGATCCCATCACACCAGCCCACCCCCTTTCCTTCCTCGCTAGTCAATAGCCGGGCTGGTCATTGTCAACCGCCCGACCATGATCAGTCGGTCACCGACCATGGCCATCGGATTTGGGCGGGAGTTGGGAATGGGGGATGAAATTTATATAGATATATATATATTATAGATGTGTATATATATTCATGTATATGTAAATATATATTATTTTAAAATATATTTTTGCGGAGGATTTTTGTGGTATTTAATTTTTAATATTTTTATTTGTTAAATTTTTTAGTGATGGTTAAATGATTGTTTCATATTTTGTGAGTTTTTTCATAAATAGATCCAATTTTAGTTGTTTTTTTATTTTTTATAAATAGATAATAATTTCCATCAAGATTTTATTGAAAAATTAAACAGAGAATCTAAAGTGTTTAAAAAGTTACACAATTTGGACTACAAATGTTCAATACCATAAGTTTAAGACTAACAGTGCACATAGTTAAATTATAAGAACAAGAATGTAATTTTTCAATTTGATAATTAAATAAATTTTTAATAATAAAATTTTTATTATTGGTAGTCACCCTTTTAGTACAATGAACCATTAACATACAATTAGAATTAACTATCAACTAATCATACATGTAGCAGGTTAAATATACTTATTATGTTGCCAACTAATCATTAAAATGAAATATTATGATTTCACATTTTAAATCGAACGGTTTACATTAAATACATTTTGCATCATTTACATGAGGTATGTACAATCAAGATTGTACGGTAGACTACTCCTTGTAAATTTAGTGGGAATGCATTGTAAAGAATAAATAATGCACCTTGTGATGATAAATTTCAATACTTGATTAGTTGGATGCGTGTTATTTCAAATTTGTGTATGAAATTATAGGAATAAATGTATTATTTTAAGGATTTTTTTTAGCAAACAATATATTGATGCATTTGGTGTAAAAAGTTGTTATTTAAGATACTAGCAGTTGTTAGCATGTAGTTGTCGCGCGCATAAAATATTTTTGAATAATCATATTGTTTGTACGTATTCTCACATTCAATATATTAAAGTTTGACATACATCTAAGTATATATATATATATAATTTCTATAATTATAAAATTAACATACACATAAAATAAAATTTTCATAATTTATTATCGAATTTTAAGAAAAAAATTTAAAAAATTAAAATATTGAGTTTATCTTATGACTAGAGAAGTTTTCAATAAATGGTGGTTATTTTGGACAAGTAAATTTTATTGAATATATAAAATAAATATAATGGCAAATTTATTATATTTAAAATTTGGTATCATAACTTCCATCTTATAGACAAAAGAGACTTTCATTAAATGAATTTTTTTTTTATATAATACTAGCAATAATTGCATGTGGATCTCACACATAAAATATTCTTTGTGCAACAAAAAATATCATGTTTATCATTTCGATATAAATTGGATATTAATAATCACATATGTTCACAGATATCAATAACAATTGCAATTATATGAAAAATTCATTGTTGTATACTTTGCAAATTATATATATCACTTCAAGAAACTAATTGAAAATCAAATATATGATAAAAATAATGAAAAATTTTCTAATACATGAATGGTTGTAGGGGAAATTTTATATGCATATTGGTACTTGTAGGATAAATAATAAGAGTTTTTTTTTTTTTTTCACTTTTTGGTATGTGAGTAGTTATATGAAAAATAATAAGAGTTATTTGATACCTATTATTTGGATATGATTTTACCATTACAATCCGATTTAATATAATGCGTAAGATAAGTAAAAAAGTAAATTTGGTAGTTTGAAAATTGGTATCATAATTGCCTCTAAATGTATGAATTTCAATTTCATCCTCCACATTATATTTTTATATTTATTTTAGAGAAAATTAAAGGGTGAAAATCGTAAAAGTGCATGAAATAATTTCCCTTTTAGGGACAAAAAAGCTTCTCTTTCTATAATAGTATATAAGATAATAGTATAGATATAGATAAAGGGAAAAACACACACACACACACACACACACACACAAAGACAAAAAATGAGATTTGGGGCGAGAAATTTTTTTGATGAGAATGGAGATACAAGTAATATCTATATAATATTAAACTAATTTTTATCACTTTTTTTTTTTTTTTTTATCCAATCCTTTGGTGTAAATGTTTAATGACATAGCCACTTCTGAATCTTTGGGTTGAAATGAAAATTTTGTGCAATATTTGAGTAGTTATGATTTCCAATCTTCCAAAAGAATATCACACTCCTGGAATGACAAAACGTAAAATTGCAAAAGTATTAACCTTACTTACAACTATTTACATTCGCTTTAAATTTCCTTTCAAATTATTCCTCATAATATGTAGGTTACCCAAATAAACCACTCTCCTCTACCATTTTTTCTTTTTTTTCCCCAATTTACTTGAGAAGGATTGTATACGTGTGAACTTTTCAATTATTTTCTCTCCTCCATTGCAATTTTTTTTTTTCATTTTGTACATGAATTTGTAACCATACTGATGGACTGCAATTTTATCCTTTGAAATATTACTCCTTACTTTAGAAGGTGAGGATTTGTTTTTCTACGTTTTTCAAAAATATTTTTTCGACCTTTTTTATTGGTCTTACAGTTGCTATTGACTTAGTTATTTGTTTAAATTTATTCAAAACATATTTATTACATTTAATTTATCCATTTAAAAAGGGTTACCCAATTAAACCACTCTCCTCTATTAGTTTTTTTTTATTTTTTATTATTTACTTAAGAAAGATTATATACAGGTGAACTTTTCAAATTTTTTTTCTCTCTCCTCCATTACCAAATTGTTTCATTTAATGCATGAATTCGTATCCATATTTATGGATCTCGCGATTATATACTTTAAGAAATTATCTTTTTATATACGAGGCCTTCTTTATTGGTCTTACAATGGTTGTTGATTTAGTTATTTGTTAAATTTATTCAAAATATATTTATTAAATTTAATTGATCTCTTCAAAAAATTATCACATGTATGCTAGACACTATATTAAAAATATATGTTTGAAAAATAAATAAATACATATATATATATATTACTGTTGCCTTTTTAATCTGTTTCAATACATGCTTTAAATCTAAATTTAAGTAAGTGATATATAGATCACATAATTTATTTTTATTGCTTCTAACTTCTTTCATTACAAATTTGACAAAAATATGTGAATTTAAAATTTTATATATCATTTCAAAAATGTTTTATGCGCTCAGAATATCATTGGATGGCTGCTAGTTCACTTAAAAATGAAAATATTGAGGTTCCTCCACCGCTTTCACGTTCTGAAATGACAAAAATGCCCCTGGTCGAATGCCATATTTCCCTAAGATATGACCCCACTAAATCCTCCACATGCCCCACCCACGTTCCCAATATTCACCTTCGTCACCTTCCTTTCTCATCATCCAAAAGAGAAACGAAATTCTACTCAAAATTTGAGGCCACTGAAGATTCTCCTTCTGCTTGTTCTTCTCATCCCCCACCACGCTTACGGCGTCGCCACCACCCAACCAAGAATCACACACAATCTTGCCCCTTCCTTCGCATTGCCTCCGATACTCTGGTATAAATCTACAGCACACTGTAAAAGGAAAAGAACAAGGGGGAGAACAAAGGAAGGAAGAAAGAAAAGTTAGAGCCCAAATATGGGGGTGGATTACTATAACATACTGAAAGTGAATCGCAACGCGAGTGATGAAGACTTGAAGAAAGCCTACCGCCGCTTGGCTATGATTTGGCATCCCGACAAGAATGTGAACAAGCAAGAAGCCGAGGCCAAATTCAAGCAGATTTCCGAAGCCTATGACGTTTTAAGCGACCCGCAGAAGCGACAGATCTACGATCTTTACGGCGAGGAAGGCCTTAAATCGGGTCAATTCCCCCCTCCTCCCCGGAGCTCTCGGGCCCATCACCAGGGTTTTCACTACAACAATCAGCAGCACCCAAACCCTAATTTCCGGTTTAATCCGAGAAATGCCGATGATATTTATGCAGAGATTTTCGGGGAGAATAATAATGGAAATGCCGGTGGTAATGCTAGTAGTAGCAATAGTGGTGGGACTAGGAGAGATGGATATTTCAGGAGCACGACGATGAATGGTGGTGGAGGCAGAGAGTATTCCGGTGGTGGGGGATCGAGGAAGGCGGCGCCAGTGGAAAATGCGCTGATGTGTAGCTTGGAGGAACTGTTTACTGGTTCTACCCGGAAGATGAAGATTTCCAGGAGTATTCTTGATTCGCATGGGTATGTGCTTTGGTATTTCTATTTCAATATTTATTTATGTTTTTTGGTTTGATTGGTTAATGCGTTATTCTTGTTGTTCCATAGTAGAATTCTCATGGTTGTTTTTGACTTGCATCTTCTGATTTTTGTAAATTTTGTTCGGGGAATTATCTGATTGTTGGTGTTGTTTGTGTCTTGGGATTTTTGGCAAGGATTAAGAGAGAGATTTTTGTTTTTCCAAGTTTTTGTTTGTTTCTCTTTTCGTATGGTTGCATCTAGTTTATGCCACTTGTGATTTTCACCCTGTATATCACTGCTAATCAAATGTCTCTTTGAGTCTGACTAATTTTTTTTCCTTTTTCTTCTTTTTCTTTAGCTATGTTTAGTTTCAGAATAATGTGGCCTGAATTCTGTTACAGGTCACGTTTATATCTGGTTGTATTGTTCTCAATGTGGCTTATGCTGGCCCTGAAACTTAAGTGGAATAATGTATTCTCATTTCAAGATTACAGTTTTTGACCTTTTCCGTTCTTCCTTTACCTTTTCTTTGAGATTTGGAGTGGCAAATATCATTCTGGGGAACATCCTGCATGATATAATTACATCTTCTTGCTACCTGTTGGAAGACCACCTCCAATCTGTTACTCTGAGGATGCCTCTCATGACGCATCATGTATATCCAACCTCTATGAAAAATATTTGCTTTTTCATTGGCCATTGAGTGGTCAAATGTTGGCAACTAAGTACCTAGTTAACAGAATCAATTTGTTACAGAACTTGCACCAATATTTGTAGATAAAGTGAATATGGGCTCTGCAGTAAGGATAAGAGTGATTTGATTTGTGATTGAGCTAGTTTGACTTATTATTGTTCATATATTTCTGATTCTTGTTTTAGTTGAATTGGTTTTGACACATTCACTTATGTAGGACTGGAGAATTTATCAATTTTTTATTATTACATGAAGTGAATGTTGATTAACTCTTGTAGGGGGACTAGTGAAAACTAAATCAATGGAACTTTTTTGAGTTTAGGGTTCCTGACCATTAGAATGCTGAGCTTAAATCTCCAATTTGGCAGTTACTTATATTAAGTTCCCAAGGACTTGATTGTCAATCATCAATGACATATCTAGTTTTATAATTGCTTTAGTCCATTTACATTGCTCAATCACAAGGAACTTCTGGTTATATACAAAATAGTTTGTCCGAGTGTGATTCTTACATCCACAGTATGGTTTCTTGGAGTTGTAATAATTGGTTGCTTGTATGCATTTGCACCATATTCGACGATCCTTTTTAAGGATGACTAGGACTTCTGTGCTAGTTCAATCATCAATGACTTCATTCAAATAATTACTGGATCCTCTGAAGTGAGGGAGCCTAAGTTCAATGGGGTCATTCAAATAATTATGAAATCCTGTGAAATAAGGAAGCCTATGCTATACCTTGCATTTTTAGTGCTGTGAAATGTCGGATTCATGTCATGACATTTTGGGAAATTTTATTGCCTTAAAAGTTGAGCTTCGAGAAGCTTCTAGGATAAAATAATGCCATTTTCTCTAATGTGGAAGTGGATGGCTTTTGGTCCATGAAAAATAAGAAATCTGTCAATATTGATGTATGAAAGCCTTTTGGTTTAGCTGAAACCAAAAACTCCATAAAGCTAAGCTAAATTCTATATTGCTTGGGCTTCTATATCGGTGGAGAAGTGGTCGACACATCAATACTGCTACAGCCTACAAGGCTGCTGCAGTGACAGACTACCCGCATAATTAAGATGGTGTTTGGAAACCCATCCCAAATGGACCTCTAGGTATGAAAGCCCATTTATAAAAGTATTGTGCTTGGATTTAATTTCTGATGAACTTTGGCATAAGTCACATCTCTAGAACCATTTTGGACCTGAATATTTGTGGCTTTTGATTTTCTTGCGCGCCTAATGGATGGTCATTTAAGTGTATTCTTACCAAAACTCTCAGCGGTATCTAAAAGCACTTCTTGAAATATCCTCTTTGAAAAATGGAACCAAATGCATAACAATCTAGAGTGGTATCACTCTGCAGATGTCTACATAAATGTGGCAATTGGTTGAAGAAGTTTATGCTTTTATGGACGGAATTTATGTTATTACTGATAATTGAGAGCGCAGTAGATACAACATGTTATTACTAAAAAATTGGAAGTTATCATATCATGTTGGACTTTGCCCAAGTGTTCTGGAGTAATATTGTTGAAGAGCATCCTTCCTGCATGAACAGATTTTTCTAAGGTGTTGGATATGTTTCGAGTCACATTATGGAATGCAAAGGGCCATTTAGAATATTATTGATATATTATATTAGACATGAACTTTTGCTATAATAACAAAGAAATAACATTTCAATTTTGTGCACTTTCTTTTGCTAAAATATAAAAGTTGTGGCTTTGTATGGAACTGGCAGTACCAATTAATTGGTCACTCGTACCTCATTTCCATGAAATCTGGTATTTGGTTCAATACTAATTTTTAACATTACCTTGAGATGGTTTGGGACTGTAACCATGAACACATATTACATGTAAGCAGTTAGGAAGACAGTTTTGCACGTAAATGTGCATACAAGAAGCCTTTTTCGCTTGTTGTGGTTAAAGTACCTTTTTAGGGTTCTAAAATTTAGAAGTCAAGTTGGATCGTATGCTTGCAAGCATAGTTGTAAATAGTGCGAGGTGTGCACTATAGCACCTAGCTTAGTGAGGTGCAGCCGTGCTCCTTGTGCTGTGGGTTTTGCAAGAGCTCATGCCTCAATGTGCTTTTTAGGCTACAGCCTGAAGCGCAAGGCATGCACTTTTTGGGCTTCACAAACATTAGGGCTTAGACTAAAATTTAGGGTAATGTGGTGCTTTTAATGTTATAATTTTGGGTTTGTCTTCTATCTCAAAAATACAAACAAGCTACTGCACTCTCTCGTTACTCTCAAGTGCGCCGCCGCAGCTGCCAATGAATGTTAGTAAGTCTTATTCTAGTGATGATGGAAATGGGGAAGAGTTAAGTGGGAATGAAAAGATTCCGGTGGTGATGATTATACATTGGAGTTGTGAAAATTTGACTTGAGTTTGTTTATTTGTGTTTAAGTTATCTTTTATTATTATTTTCTATCTTAGTTATTTATATATTTTATAATTGTTTAAATTATTGGCATTCAAGTTATATATTTATAAAAAAATGAAAATATTTTTATATTTTGATAAAGCATGAGCTTCGTGTGCTATGCTCTATAAGCCCCAAGAGACCTTTGCGCTATGGTTGGCTTTATGCTCTTAACAACTATGCTTGTAAGATGAAATGGTGTTTTCGGAGGAGTTTGGTTTCATGAACGCCTTGACATGTTCTTTAGAGTTTAGAGTAATACATCCACGATATGTGGTTTCTGCAGTTTTTCTGTAGGGTTTCTAGTTGGATCTTTTGTGCAAGTGTCCAAGTAAAATATGATTTTCAGTATATTTTTGGACCTGTAATTGGAGAAACAATATCCGTATCTACAAATGCAGTTCTGGTATGTAACAGTCAACATCTTTTCAAGGATATCTTTGTGCTAAGGATTTATTTACTGTAATTCCGTACACCAAGTATGCTGCTTTTACAGACATGGCTTAATTGCTGTAAATCCCAAATAGTTTGCCAAAATTTGAAAATTTCCTGGATTTTGTGTCTGGCTTTGCTGATATGTTGCTGAATACTAGTTTCACTTTCAGTAAATACTTGGTTGAATTTATTTTGGTCTTCTGGATAAAAGCTGGACGGGAACTTTAATGTTGCATGTATTTTGCTTTAACAGAATGTTATTACCAAGGATACTTTTCAAGAAGTTGGGAAAGTTCTAGGGCTCAAACCTATTTTAGGTTAGAGTTTCCATTTTCGTGTTATTAGAAGTCTTTCGTGCTTTAGTAGACATGCATTTCTAAATTCTGGAATGAGTAAATCAGATATTTGCTTTTGTATTTTTTGGTTAATGTGTACATGTAGCGGCAGTCTGGGTACTTTTGACTGCAATAGAGTTGAAATATGGCCTCTTTTCTCTGTGATTATTGATACTTGCAAACTTATGGCTATGTTTTCTGGTGTTTTGGATGAATTGTAGAATATGTAGAGAATTTATTTTGGGTAGTGGGTTGGGGGAATGTGATGTTTGTTTTTGTTTTGATGGTTTGTTGGAGAATATTTAGGATAAAATTGTTTGGAAATATTTGGGCAGGGATAATTTACTGTAGAGGCCAAATTAGTCACTTTTTGTTGGGTTAGTGGTGTGAAATTGATTTTGTATAGTAATTGTTTATGTATTTGTGTAGCTTTAATGAGTGGTGTATATGTAGATATGTGTATATACTTGTATATAATGTTTTGGGAGGAGGATATTTTGGGTAGTAGGATTGGAGAATGTGCCCTTATATTTGGTATTGTATTGAGAGTTGGAAAATATTGTGGGAAAAGCTAAACAAAAATAGCCTATGTGTTCGGAAAAGTAACTGACTAGCTATCAGTATGGAAAATATACGGGGGTGGGGTGGGGTGGGGTGGGGTGGGGTGGGGTGTTGAGGCGCCAAGCTTCTATGATTTCTCTCTCGACTTTGTATTGAATGATGTTCTGGGTGAATGCTGTTTTACTGCATTGCTTAATGCTTTTCAATTATATGTGTACTTTTGATCAATTTCCTAGAGTTGATGTCAAATTAGAAGTGTGATTTTTTTTGCCCCCTGGAATTTCTGAAATTTTATACGTTGCTCTTGGATGTTTTTCCCCAAAAAGATGAATGATCTACTTCTACTTTGTCTTGATCTGTATTTTTTTTTTCTTTTTAATCTTGCAGCAGGACTCGGGTTTTGGAGGAAATCCTAACTATTGACATAAAACCTGGTTGGAAGAAGGGCACAAAAATAACTTTCCCAGAGAAGGGCAACGAAGAACCTGGTGTCATTCCTGCAGATCTCATTTTTGTGGTGGATGAAAAGCCTCACCCCGTTTATGCGAGGGATGGTAATGATTTGGTAGTGAAGCAGGAGATAACACTTCTTGAATCCCTCGTTGGGAAGACTTTTGAGCTGACCACACTAGACGGCAGGAATATTATGATCCCCTTAACCGAGGTTGCCAAACCTGGACATGAGGTTGCTGTCCCTAATGAAGGAATGCCTCTTTCAAAAGATCCTAGAAGAAAAGGAAATCTGAGGATCCAAATTGATGTCAGGTACCCAAGAAGGCTCACTGAAGCACAAAAGTATGAATTGAGGAGGGTTTTGGGAGGAAATTCATGATGAAATACTAGAACCAACAATAATATTAGTACAGGTAGATAATAATGCAGCAGCATTTGTGTGTAAATAGGAAACATGCATGCTATTCAAGTGTGTGAATATTAGAAAAAAAGTTATTCAAGAGGATCTCAGGTTAGCTCCACATTGCTGATGAATGGCTTATCAATGCCTCTTGCAGAAGGAAGTGGATACTTCAAATTAGGGAGTGCGGAATAAAATATGTCGATGCATGGGCTCTGGAGATTTTTGTTTTAGTTATTGGATTCAATATACTTGTAAACTAGATGATCTAGTTGTGGTAGGCAGCGATAATTTTTGCTGCTGAACAAAATTAAGTTTCTTTTTCAGGTAAGAATTGATCCCCCTTATGATCTTTCGGTGAATCTCATTTTTCTTCTGAGTTGGGTTGTATGAGAAGAAGAAGTCAGGCGGTAGTTTTAGGTGGGCTATCCAATTAGGGCCCTGTGATGTTGCATATCATGAAATTTCTTGTCCAAAATTCCGTTGTGGGCAGGTAGCTCTCAAAGGGTTGCTTAGAAATTTTACCAATTGATGGGTGATGGCGGACAAATTCCTGCGAGTAGTTAAGAAAGACAAAACTGAATACAGGTGAACCATCTAACATAGATTTGTCAAGCTTTCCTAGCCAGTTTGGGACTTGGGAGAAGGGACAAGGTTTCTTGAACTTTTTTTATTTTTTATATTTTTTTCACAAGAAGGTTTCTTGAACTTTGTTACAAAGGCATTGCGTGTTCGAAAATGATTTGGTGGTAGTGTTGGGATGCGAGTAGGCATAGAAATAGGTTAGGCTAGACCTATTATGGAAATAATGAACCTGAATTTAGCTTATTATTTATAATATATATTTTTTTAAAGGTTAAGCCTAACATTTTTAGTAAATTTGAAAATGTTAGTTTGGTTTGAAAGCCTATTTAAAAGCTTATTTTCTACTAAGATTTTAATTAAATCAAAATATTACATAAATCTAAATTTTTAATATGCTTAAATTTGTAATAAACATTGATAAAAAATAATCAAAATGATAAATAACAAATGCATAATTATGAAATTTCAAATTTAAGTATAAAATATTATCATTTCAATAAAAAGCAATACTAAATATCATTTCAATTAAAGATATGAAATGTAATTAACCATTTAATATTATATCACTATTATTGTATTTTTTATGTGAAGAATGATTAAAAGGGCGGCCTGTTAGGCTTTAATTGTAAGCTTTTAGAAGGCCTATTTAATTAAAAATATTACCTTTTAAGTCTTAACCTGACCTTTTTATTAAATAGACTATGCCAAATTAGGTCATAATTAAGTAGGCTAGGTCATAGGCCCCTAATCAATAGCCTGACCTATTCTCATCCCTAGATAGATGCGAGAGAAAAGATATTATTCGTAATAGTGGATGATATTATTCTTTTCTTTTTTTTCAATCTTTTATCTTATTTATAATAGAAAAGGGAAAGGTACATGTACCTGTTATGAGTTGGCCAGATTTGTTAACGAGATGGCCAAACAAGCACCTTATCCGTTCACTTGGCCAATGCGTGGCCGTACAAGGAACGGTACTCCACATTCATTTAAAGGCTAGCGATATTTGCTTCTTTAGGCCGGCAAGGGCTTTTTTTCATCTGCGTCGGTCTCCAGATAACACAAGCGAATCATATGAGTATTCTACATCAAATTCGCAAATCAATTCGATTATGATGTTCCAAAATAATACATATCAAGAATTCAGCAGAGCGAAAGAATTTGTCTTTCCGCCTAGAAAAAGTTTAAAACAAAAACAGAATAATGGAGTTGAGTGATCAACTTTGCACTAATATTTTTGTTATATGGTGCACGTTTAAGCCGTAAGAAGTGAATTTATTCAAAAATTTATTCATGATTTATTAGGAATTATACAATTACTGCTATTTTTCATGCTTCCCGCTGAATCTATATTGATTGGTCAATTTATAAATACATAACACATCATCCGTATACATAGTTAATCTAGTATTAGTATATTAATGTCTACTCTTTCGTGTAGGTAGTAGAATAAAAAGATAATTAAATTTCTATTTTTTTTCTTATTACTGTAGAAAATTGAAGAAAGAAATATCTTGTCCATGAATGTATGTCGTACAACAAATGTAGAATACCTAGAGAAGTAGATATAGTCCAATGTGAGTAGCCTCAAAACAATGAAGATAGGAAAGGAGGAAAATGGAGGAGCAACACAAATATCCATAGTGAAGACGACGCAACAAAGTCCACTTGAAACAACTGAATGGTCCACAAAATTAAAGATTTTATGCCCCTATGCCTCTTACTTAAAAATATGAAGAACCTAAGAAAATGAAAAGGCAAGTTGCTATGGAAGCTTTTTGTTCGACGATTGTAGTGAGGAAAAACTAAAATAAATTAAAAAAAAAAGGAAAAAAAAGAATAAACACTGATTTTTATCTCAATTTCCTTTCTCGAAAATAGATTAGGAATTATTTCGAAAATAGAAATTTGTCCTAATATGCTACAATTCTGCCCTTTATTAGAATTTGAAAAGATTAGATTAAACCATTTGGATAACATGATCATTTTGCTTAAGGAAACAGAGCGATGATGATCAGATTCATTGTCGGACTTGAAAGTTCAACAATTTTAAGATATTGAGTGAGGTTCATGCTTTGCTTGTTCTACAGCACATCAGGATGGTGCAGGCGATAGTTTTGAACTGATGATTTTCTGACCAGCCAAGAAACGTGCGTGAAGATTATTTGGAGGAGTTACTTGTGTGAAATGTTCCCATCCTTTTTATGTTGGCGAGAGTAAAGTATGGTCTATACTGGAGTTGTGACATTGACTTTCGCCGGGATATGGATGAGACTACTTTTAGTTTGATAACTTGTGGTGCTGGGTGAGTGAGAATGACCACGGGAAGTTAGAGATATTCTCTTCTTCCCAGTTGATTGGGCTTGGTGCTATAGGATTTTCTTGGGTATCTGTTCGTCTTTCCACTTAGTTTATTTTGCTTGTATGGTTTCTTGTAGTTCCACTTAATCATTTGCTCGTTATGCTTATTATTTTTTGGTGTAGGCTTGGAACTCGGTTGTATAGATGTCTTGTTGAGTAGGAGGGCTGCAGTGGTCATAGCTCAACATAAGGAAGAAGCCACAAGGTTCACTCCACAGCAAGCTCAAAAAGATGAGGCGTTTGTGAAGCTGTTGAAGGAGCATGAACAGCTAAAAACATGTTATATGAAGTAAGTAACTGGGAAGAAGTCCTTAGAGTTTGTTGGGAATGGAATCATCACCACTACTAGTAGGAGGTGGTGAAGGAGTTCAAAGGTTCTGATGACTTTTTTGAGGTAGTTGAGACATAGATTATAGTGATCTATGAGTAGACTATCCAGGATTGTTGCCAAGTACTTAGCAAGATTGGGCCTTACCCTTGTAATGCCCCATCTCGCATGAACTAAATATTAAAAGAATGACTATTATATAAGCTTTGGCTAAAAAATCATGTGCATCTATTGGATATCCCTTGCAGGCAAGTTGACCATAGCCCAATTTAGGATGCATTTGGTAGGTTTGGAGGCAATTCTCACATGTAGTGGACTTGCAAGCCCAGATAATGACAAATGGTATTAGATCCATTACCAGTCGGAATATTGGGAGCTAAATGCTATACGGGTTAAAGTGCTATGTTTGTGGGAGCCACCTCTTGAACCTACAAGACAAAGTACTAAACACGCGCGAGCCACCTCTATAGTCCCAACGCTTGGTACTTGATCTTGGATCTGTGTAACGCTGTGACGAGGACGTCGCGTTCTGAAGAAGGGGGTGATTGTAATACCCCATCGTACATAAACTAAATTTTGAAAGAATGACTATCATATAACCTTTGGTCAAAGAACTCAAATGCATATTGGATATTTTTTTGGGGCAAGTTAATCCTTGTCCAATTTGAGGATGCACTTGGTGGGTTTTAAGGTAATTCTTGCGTCCAATGGGCTCACAGGCTCTGGGTGTGACAAATGCGATCAGAGGCATGACAAATACCTCCAAACCCACCAAGTGCATCCTAGAATTGAGTTATGATCAACTTGTCCAAAATGGATCTCTATTTGATGCACATGAGTTCTATGGCCAAAACTTATATGGTAGTTATTTTTTTAATATTTAGCCCACATGGGATGTGGCATTACAACCCTGCGAAGGATTTGGTGTTACTTGACCCCGGCATTTCAGCCAACCTTTTTGTTGGGGTGTCTAGTGGGGCACAAGAGGTTGGTCTTGATTTGATAGCGGAAGATCAGGCAGATGTAGCTCCGCAGGAGTAAATGAGGACCTAGATTAGGAGTTTTGATTAGTTCTTTCTTTTTCTTTGTTTAAGACTATTTTGCATTTTTATTTTTGCATAAGTAGTATAATGGCTAGCTTTTAGTTTTTCTATTTCGTGGAGACCAAGTGTTAGCTGGACGTTTTGCACATGCTTTGATATTGTTGAACTTTACTCCCTTTGATTGTTGGAAGTTTGAATAACTTGGATTTGTTCACATACATAGTTGTTCAAATGACCCCTATTTTTTAATATTTTTTCCCTCTTATCTTCAATTGGCATTTGTCGTAAACACATAAAGGCGTTGTAAGTGCAAATTTCTTTGTCTAAAAAAATCAAATTTACAAGATGAAAAAATCGTACAAATAAAATAAAATTAAAACTCATCAATTGTGGATCTAATCTCTAATCGAATCATCTAATTCTTTCTTTCTAGATATGATCTTGAAATTTAACGAGCCCCACGAAGAACGCCTTGAACTCTGTGGATCTCCTTGAATTTGATTTGAAGAAAATGACGGCAATTCGAGGGCTTTACACCTTAATCTCAAATCAAACACCAAAATATATGAGCTCTGCGAAGAACGTTTGAACGCCGTGGATCTCCCCGAATTTGATTTGAAAAAAATAACATCAATCTTAGGGTTTCGCACCTTAATATTGAATCAAATGCCAAAATATATGAGCTCCATGAAGAACGCCTTGAACGTCATGGATCTCCTTGAATTTGCTTGAGAGAATTGCTGGACTCCTTCAAAATTTCTCTCACTTGCTAAGATTAGTGTTGTGTCTGGAATGAGCTTTGATCGCCTCATTTATATAGATGCTTGATGGGAGACTTTCATATTTGACTTGAATTTCTTTGATGGTTATCTCTTCAATAAGATAAATATTAAGAGATAGTATCAAGTATCAAGAGATAATATCAAATATCTTTGATTTGATTGGTGCACAAATATAGATACTTCATCTTTAACACTTGTCAATATTTGATTTGAGTATAAAATAAATACTAGAGTATTAATTAAAATTAACTATTTATCTTTTGGAATTAAATTTAATAAATTTCAAGAAATGAATAGAAATTTTAAATTAATATCTAGCATATTATTTTACATATATCACTTCTCATTGGCTAAAATTAATATGTCTACAGGCATGTTTGAGCTTCAATTCATACGAGACCCCTTGGGGGTCTTACCAAGTTGTTTGATGTTGGTAGTCATCCCTCTTGAGAATGTTATTGGAGGAGTCGTAGTCGTTGTGCACGTGTTTGTGAGTGCAGCTGCAGTCATTGACATGCCACGTGTCCCATGGAGAGTATTCTAGTGGGCTTTGATGAGTTGGCCATGTATTTCTTAGAGGATTTTATAGTGGGCTTTTGCCATGCATCTTGATTGGGGGGTCTTATAGTAGGTTTTTTCCACATGACCTCTTGCGGGATCTTATGTGGACTTTGCCACATGCCCCACTTGGAGATCTTATAGTGGACTTCGCCATATTCCCCATTTAAGAGGTCTTATTATCCATGCACCCCACTTAAGGGGTCTTATAGTAGTGCTAATGATGCTTTTATGACAAATTTGGCATAGAATCGGTATGTCATAATATACACCTTGTGCGTTCACTGTTGTGCGATTGCAGTTAGCGCTTACCTTTGGGGTCTTACCCTAAGAAATGCGATTCTACACATGTCATGCTACAAGCACAATCGTGAGATGAAGTAAAAAAATAATTCATTTAATAAATCAAAGGAAACAAAGATGTCATTCCTAGTATAAGTCGAACTTTTATTCGCTTATGCATCGAAATAACTCCTAACTATGAAAAGTAGCAACTAAACACTTCAAATGAAAAACTCTAACTATTGACGTAATCTTGAGAAAAGGAAAAAGGAACTTGTAAGAGCTGTTAATCATGTGCTCTTTTATTCTAGAGAGTGGCTTCTGTTTCTGCTACTAGAGTGAATTAGCTAACATAAATATCTCTTTGGTCAATATTTCCTTAAGGCGTGATCATACATCCAATTGACTTCTTATTAGAGAGATTGACTTCTGGCGATAGTGTCATAGTAAAGTTGGCTTCTTAGACTACGCCTTTACCCTTGTCTCTCCACTTGCTGTCTTGAGCTCCTTTCGCCTGATTGCACATGCGATAGGGACTTTTATTTTCTTTAAGATGTTGACATAACATTCTCTAGCTTCACTTGTTCCACTCAGCGTGAAGAACTTTATTTTCATGTGATAGGTTGATACCGGTACTCAGAAGAGGTTCAGTTCGGCCTTCCTTGTATGACATTGTATGCTAATGGCGTCTTGACAACATTTTACATCTTCATAATTTACTGAGGATGAGTGCCTAAAGAAAGGGGGAGGGAGAGCTCTTTGAGCGCCTCTACCACTTCACTAGTAAATCCCACCAAAGGAGTATTGATTTTCTATAACTAGGCATTGTCCACTCCAAGTTGGAGGAAAGCGTCATATAAAATTATATCCATCGAGTTGTTACTATTCACCAATCTTCTTTGCCCAGAAGTTAGCAAAAGAGGTAGATATCATCTGGCATCATTATGTTCACCTCGCTTAGCTTCCATGTCTTCCTCTCTGAAATTGATATTAGCGAGTGAAGGACCAATTTGCATATTCCCAATATACGGTCAAACGAGTGAGCTTTAGTCTGTCTTGCTATTGGATCAACACCTTCCTTGAGATTAACAAGATAACATGGTCTTTTTAATGGTCTCGTTAATGTTGCCACTCTTTCGGCTCTAAATATTCATCAGATTACCGTAAGCAGTTCTCATTTCTTCCAGCCTTTGAATCACTTTTGAGGCTACTTTACTTTTAAGCTATGTACTCCTTGAGATATCCTCCATTGATTAGCCCCTCAATCTCATCTTTCAAATGCTAACACTCTTTAATAGTATGTCCATGGTTTTCGTGGAAGCAACACCACTTATTAGATTTCTGCCTCTTCAGATCATCTCGCATCTTTAAATGAGGGTGTTGGATCAGACCTTGTTGCTCTGCTATAACCAAGATATCCACCCTATGTGTTATAAGTGGAGTGTAGATGGAGAAAGGCCTTGGAGGATTGCGCCTATGGTTCCCCAGCTTTCCATTGTTATTGCTGGCTCCTTCTTTTCATGCTTTGCATTTGTTGCCATTCTAAGGGGCTATAGCCTCTTCGATCCTAATGTACTTTTCTATTCAGATAAGAAGCTCCTCAAGTATAGTCAGAAGTTTTCTAGCTATGAACTTTTGAAACTTTTAGTCCTACCCTGGTGATGATGCTAGGGAGGAACTCTTGATTGATGTGGAGGATCTTGTACACTGCCTAGACAAAACAGTTGAGGTAGTTCTTCATGAATTCTCCATCCTTCTACTTAATAATGAACATATACGCTGCTGTCTTTAGGTACTTGTGATTGATGGAGAAGTTATGGAGGAGGAAATTTCCCGCTAGTTGTTCTGAGCATATTATAGATCTAACAAGCATCTAGTTGAACTATGTCAGAGTGCGCTTGGTGAGCATAGTGTGACGTACCTTATAGTAGGCAGCTTTTCTCAAGTTGTAAAGCACAATCCAAGTCAGGAAATTGTCCAGGTGCTCTTAGAGGTCTGTCGTGCCATTAAACTCTGGCAAGTTAGTAGTCTTCATTTTTTGGGGAATCGACTGTACTAAGAAAGCTGGGTAGAAGGGGCTACATCTTGTGAGAGCGACAACTAATGGGAGATACTTGCTTATAGCTCCTCCTACGCATTGAGACACGAGCAACTAGTTATATAGTCTGAAGTAGCTGGCAATTGCTATGATGAGTCAACTTAGAGAGATGACTATACATTTACTTGCTGAAGTAGAAAAGAAGTAGTATCTCATTTTGAGTTTGTCTTTTGTGGCATCTTCTCTAGGTATGATGAATATTTCCTGCTCTAACGAGAAGACTGGGACTGCTTCTAAGGATGGTGTTCCATAACATACTACCAGATTGCTTTGATCGCGAGTTGTGCAGAGGCACTCCCCAACAGCACCATCAGCGCCTCTTGAGTCATCTTCAATACTAATTCTCCTAGAGGTGAGGCCTACTATGCTAGCATCTTCTCCGATAGCAAATGCGCTTTTGGTGCTATCTCCGATGCTGGACGTGATTGTGCTTTAAGCTAGTTATGCTAAGTGCTCTCGCCTCTTAGGGCGACTTAGTTGGTGGCATCTTTAGCTTTGAACCTTGTCTATATTCTCAAAGTTCTTTCTTCCTCAATAGGAGTTCCCACAAACGGCACTAAGATGATGATGCTTAGAAAATGGAGCTATGATCCCTTTTGAAATCAACAAATTTGATGAATTCTTTGCTCTGGAGCGCGTTTGCATATAATCAAAGCTCTGAATTTTTGTGCAAGTGATTTTTTCTATTCCATTTGACTTTGAAAATTGGTATTTATAATGACCGAATCCTTGTAGGCTCTAGCCACCTTAGGTCTAGATTCCCATCTTGGTGGGTTTTGATTAATCGAGTTCTTTGACCTTTTACTTTACTTATTATTTATTTAATTGGGTGCTTTTAATTTATTTTTACTTTTTTTTACCCCTAGGCACTTAATTTGCCATATCGAGTGGCATTTTATAATGTAGTGATATATAAATGTAGTATGGTGAATTGTAAAAAATGCTAATGTAATAAAAAAATTTAACAATATTTGATTAATAAAAGACAAATAAAATAGAGACATTTAATTGAAAATACCAATATAAATATATTTTAAAGACATGTAACTAGTTCTATTATTTTTTTGTAGAGAGAGAGAGAGAGAAGATTGCTACTTATATTTATATGGTGTTATTTGAAAAAAGAATGCCTTAGAGTATTTAGCGCATACTAACTTAGTAATATTTTATAGTATAGCGATATATATACAAAAGCAATGTGGTGGTAATTGTAAAAGAATTGCCACTATAACATAGCATTTAGTGGCGTTCGATTATTAAATGACAATGCCAACATAAACATATCCAAAGGTATTTAACTAGTGCTGCTAATGATATTAGAAAGATGGCACTCTTATATAGTTATGGTTAGGGCTGTCAATAGGATCGAATTCGGATCAGATCATACTGGATCCAAGTCTGAATTCGAAAGTAATATGTCATATCCAAATTCGATCGAAGATCCTATTGGATCTGTAGTTGGTATAACCATATCCGAATCTAAATAAAAGATGGATATCCAAAAAAATCCAAATCCGAATACTTCAAAAATCATCATATATTTATTATTTTTCTAAAAATTTATTAGAATCCAAATTCAAAATAGTTATCATTAAAAAAAATACACAACAAATTAATGAATAAATTTTCAAATCTATTGATCACTTAAAAGCAATAATAGAATTTAACTTAAATCACATTCATTCACCAGATCATTGCATTTTAGGTTTCATTGCTGATAATAGTACTTATTTGTCATTATAAATACATAATTATACATGATTCTTCAATCAACTAATTATAGACTCAAAGTTTTATAAAAAAAGAAACTCATTTTGATCAAATTGAGATTTGCATTGCATTCTTGCCATTTCATGGCATTCGACTCATATCATTATTCTTCTCACATCATTTTCTGTTATAAAAATAGAGAAATAAGTTATATAATTATGATGCAAATAAGCTCAAAATCTAACAATTTACATAAAAAGCACCTGATTTGATATATTACATGGAAGTTTATTACTCTCTTCATCCAAATATCCACTTTGGCATTAATATAAGACACTATGTATCATATGTATAATACTATATATGTATAATACTAAATATATTCTAATTCGGATAATTAATGGATCAGATATAGCCATTTCCATATTCGCTCCATTTATTTCGGATTACGAACTTTTTTAATTGGATTGTATCCATCAAATTTTTTATAGGTTAAAAATCCTAAATAATCGAATCGAATTCGAATTAAAATCCGCTTTATTGACAGCCCTAGCATGGTGTCATTGAAATGCCAAAATATATTTAGTAACACTAATTTAATAACACTTTATGAGACAATGATGCACTAAAATAATATAACGTAGTTGTAAAAATGTCACTATAATCAGGGACGGAGCCATAAATTTTGTTTATGGGGGCCAAAATTTTAAATTATCAAAAATATGATTTTTTTATTATTATTATACATATATACAAAGAAGTACAATGGGCAAAAGGCATATTTTCAATAAGAGGAAGGGCAAATTTATAATTTGAGGATGGCAAAAGTATAATATTTTAAAAATTTTAATATAAAAAATGAAGTTTTAATATTTTGAGGAGGGCAAAAAATAATATTTAAAAATTTTTAATATAAAAAATAAAATTTTAATATTTTGAGGGGGGTGGCAGCCCCTACCAGCCCCCTGGCTCCGTCTCTGACTATAACATAACTCTTAGTGATGTTTGATTAATAAATAATAAATAAAATATTGATATTTTATTAAAAATACTAGCATAATTATATTTTAAAGATATTTAACTAGTGTCACTAATTCTTTTAAACAAAAATTATTCACATTTAGTCATGGTGTCATATAAACAAAAATGCCACAAATAGATAAATCATAGGTACATTAACAACTGCAAAATTTACGAATTTATATATTTTACTATTGGCATGTTGATTAATTAAATACATTAGCAGCTTGATATATATGTTCTTAATATATAGAGTAAACTAATTATATTTTGAAAGGACATCAAAAAGTTAATCTTTTATCTTTTTTTCTTTCCTCTCATCAATCATCATCCGTATATTATGCTATTTCTCTATATTTTTCTCTAATTATATTATTTTTTCTACCTCTAAAATTGATGTTTTTTATTTTTAATATATTATTTCATATAAAAAATTCAAAAAATAATAATTAAAAAATATGCTTTCATATAAAATAAACAAATATCTTAAATTATATATATTAAAAATTTAATGTGTAGCTTGTGTTGAGTTTCAGTTCTTGCTAACTGATGGATAGTGAGTTTAAGTGTCATAGGGCGAGTTGGTGCATGTTAGCTTGTTATTTAATGATATTTTTGGCAATTCAGTATGTTATTTATTTACTTTTTTTTATCTCATATGGGCATGTCCAAAGAAATTTGTGGCATTTTAATAAATTATTTATTTATTTATTGTGGCGTGTTGATATGTCACTTAGAGAATATTTTTGGCAATTTTTACTATCAGTGTAGGCCTTTATGGTAAGATATTAGTATATTATTTGAAAATATTTTTTTATGTCATTTTATTAGATCAATTAATATATTTTTTGTGACATTTTAATATTCATTTAGTTCATTTCTTGTTAGATTTTATTAATGCTACAAAATATATATAGCATAATGACAAATATATCTTTAGTTACGTCATTTCAGGTGACACTTTTTAAAATATCATTATATATAATAAGGTCGTCTCAATAAAATTAGAGGTTTAAAGTAAAATATAAAGATGAGGCTATTAATATATAATAAAAAATAAATTTTAGAAAATTATTAAATTTTTAATACACAATTTTTCTAGTAAGCGTCTCATACTTTACAAAAAAAAAAAATCATATATAATACTCTTATCTAAATAGGCAAAATTACAATTTTCGTCCTGTAATTTTACCCCTATTTGGTTATTTGTTCTATAAATTGCATAATTTCAATTCTAGTCCTATAAGTATTAAAAAATTATCATTTTTTGTCCTTTTTTTGCCGAAGACAGCCAAGGTTGCCGGAAAAGCTGACGTGGCTCGCCGGGCGTGTGGTATCTTGGAGTTTTTGCCACGTTCGACTGCCTAGCAGGCATTTTTTGTCTTTTTCTTGCTTAGTTGGCAACATACATGTCTTTTCTTTTGCTTTTTTTTTTTTTGTTGTAATTTCAAATATATTATATAATTTATATATACACATCTACTATATATATATATATATTTATATATTACATATCGTCATTTTTCCTCCAAAACACAATTTTTTTTTCCTAAAATACCCTCTACTGTCCTTCATTATCCCCAGAACTTCCTTATTTTCCAATATATACATATATATGTTATAAATATACATCATATATATTTTATTATAATCACTCAATTCCATTCACTCCAAAAATCTAACAAAAAAGTATTAATTTGGCTTCTACAATAAAAAATATCTTTCCCAAAACATAAACAAATATACACATATGTACACATATATTTTTATATAATCTATAATTATTTACTAATTAAACAATAAAAAATTTTAATCTACCATATTAACAATATTCTTTTAACTCGCTTAGTTGGCACAACTTTGAATTTAAAAATATACACACACATATATATAATTTATAATTATTTACTAATTAAAAAATTAATAATCTACCATACTAACAATATTCTTTTAACTTGCTTAGTTGGCACAACTTTGAATTTAAAAATATATACATATATTTATATAAATATATATTTATATATAATTTATAATTATTTACTAATTAAAAAAAAATACATGGTTAAAATAATTTAAATTAAATGAAAACTGAAAATTGAAAAAAAAAAAGAATGGGAAAAAAATGGTACATCCCCCCCCACCCCCACCCCCACCCCCGGGCAGCCACCATGGTCGCCGCCTGGCCAGGAAGCGGCCGGCGAGCTCACCTGTTGAGGAGGCCGCTGGTCGCCTGGCTCATGGCCATGGCAGCCCAGTGGGGTGCTGGGGGTGGGGTGGGGTACGGGCGTTGAGGGGGTGGAAAGGGGGGGATGCGGGGGCATATATATAGTGTATATGTATATATATATGTATATATTTAGATTATATGTGTATATATAAATATATATCATATATATGATATATGATATATATATCATAAATATATATAATATATATTATTATATATATCTATTTGGCATTTTTGTTATTTTTTTTCAATTAATCAAGCCACGTCAATTGCCAACATGGCAAAAATCCAAGCTGCCACACACCCGACGAGCCACGTCAGCTTTTCCGGCGACCTTGGCCATTTCCGGCGAAAAAAGACAAAAAATGATAATTTTTTAATACTTATAGAACTAGAATTGAAATTATGCAACTTATAGGACATAAAACTAAATTGGGCAAAATTACAGGATGAAAATTTTAATTTTGCCTATCTAAATATTATTTTCTGGCTTTTTGAGATTTAAAATTATTAATTGAATGTTATAATTAATTTTTTCGAACATTTCCTTTTCAATTGATAGCATAACTAATTCATTCTATTTTTCTTGAGACATTGTTGATCTTATGTAAGATTTTATTAGTTTTAATTTTGAAAAAATTCATTCGGCCAAAGCAAAAGAAAAAGAAAGTTAAGAAATAAGACTTTGATTTATAATGAAAGAGAATTGAAGTTAATATTATTTAATGATTAATATAGGAACATTATTTAGTGATTAGAGTTGGAAAAAAGGAGTTATTTAAAAAAATATTGATTAGTATAAGAAAAGACGGAAGTAGATAGAGTTTTGATATGTAAAAGAATGAGAAATAAAAGAATAAAGGAGATTTAGGAGAATAAAAAGTACTAAATTTTAAATTTATATTTATATTTTTTTATTAATTATATAATTAATTAAATAAAGGTCTTATATTTTTTCTTAGGCCTAAATTTTTTGAAACAAAATATGTATAAAGCTTCTCAGCTAAAGACCTAAAATTTTTTGAATCTTTTAATTTAAAAAAAAAAAAAAGACCTTATATAGTATTTATAGGCCTGAAGTATAAAAGAAAAATACATACATACATACATATATGTATTGAAGGCTTAACTAATTTTATTATACTGCCTTTCATTTACCAAAAAGCCAACTTTAAAACATAGTAACATAAAAGTTAACCTTTTAAATTTCCTAGGAAAAATCGAAACGAACGCAAAGGGCGTAATACTCAAGAAATGAGAAAAAGAAAATGATTGAATAGGTGGTTGGTTTCTTTTTCTCCTTTTTTTCTTTTACCCTTTAAACTATACCTTTTTCTGTATATGTTTTTGGATTTTGGAGTGATGCCAAAGGACATAATGAGAAAGTATGAGGTGTTACGTTCTAGTACGGATGAACTTCTTAATTGATAAAAAGGACAATTTATTTTTTTATTTATTTTTTGAAATTGTATATCTGTATGATGCTTTTGCTCGCTAATTCATTCTGTCCGTCCATTAATTTTTAGGTACATGCGCCACATGAATTCTGTCCTTTCCCCCAACCTAATCTTCAATATTTTTTTTTGTGGGTTCGGTTCCAATTTGGTTTTATTTTTATTTTTATTATTTTTAAAATTTAAAAAGTTAGTTAGTGAAAATGAATTTAAAATGAGTTTGTATTTGAATAAATTATTGGAAAAAGTAATGATTATGTTGGTTTTAAAAGGTTGTAGGTAGAGAGAGATAAAAATAATGGAGTGGAGATTGAAGACTGGAGAGAGATAGAAATAGTGGAATAGAGAGAAAAAATATATAAGTTATTGGAAGAAAATATATATGTTATTAGAGAATGTGTTTTGAAAATAAAAATAAAAATGATGTTGGGTGAAAATGTATAAAAAGTTATATGTTTCATTTTTAGAATAGTAGAAAATGTGAAAATACGCTTTGAAAATGAAACAAAACGCCTCTCTCCACTTACAACCTATTAAAATCAATATAATCATTACTTTTTCAACAATCTATCCAAATACAAATTCATTTTTAACTCATTTCCACAAACAAACTTTTCAAATTTAAGAAATTATGAAAATAAAAATTAGAAATGGAAATAAAACCAAACGGGAGCTTTTGGAAAATGGATGATGTGAAAGTAAAATTATAGTAATTTGTTTTAAAATGTAGTTTAGTTGCCTTTTCTTTTTCCTTGAAAAATATTACTGGATTTTCAAACAATTTTTTAAAATTGTTATATAATTTTGGATATCATACACAATTTTGAAAATCACAATAAGAATTTACAATGGCTTTGTTTGTTTGTGAATTGGGGCATTTTGCCAAAATAGTTTTTGGGAAGTGGGATTGGGGAATGTGATGGTTGTTTGTTTGTATTTTGAGTGGTAGGTAGAGAATTAATTGGGAGAAGATTGTTTGTTTGTTTGTATTTTGGGAGGGGACAAAATATCACATCAATAACTTTGTGGTTGGGTTGGTGGGGTGAAATGAATATTTTAAAAGTATATATATGTATACATAGATTGAATGAATGTTAATATGTATATATATAATGTGAAATGGACAATTTATGACAAGTTGTATAATATTGGGAAATGTACTAGAGTGTGAATAGTAAGTGTATTTTGGGGAATGAATTTTGTATTTTGGAAGTGGGTTAGGGAATGTGTATTGTTTGTTTATTTAAATTTTAGGAGTTGAAAAATGTATTGAAAATTTTTAAACAAACAAGCCCAATAAGTTCAATGGTTTTGACCAAATAGCATCGTCCTTACATTTATATATGCGAAGTTTGAGTTTCGAATTCCAGATAAATTCTTGATATACGTGTGTATATAAAAACAAAAACAAAAAATATTTTACAATAATGCTATCAATATGTTTTAAGAAAATGAAAAGCAATAAAAAAATCCCTCTATCTATAGAATAATAACAAATTTAAAATTTATTATTACGATTGTTATTTGTGGCCTGACTCTTTGCGTGTATAATTGTAATCGGTTTAAAAAGCAAAATTTTCTAATGGGTAATTGGCACTTTGCACCCTCAAAATATAAAAATGGCATAATACACCTTGGAATTATATTTCCTTTGACAATTTGCACTTCAAGTAATTTTTTGTCAAAATAACTCAATTTAAGCGAGGGCAAAAATGTCCAAACGCCTTATAGACAACTTTCTTGCCATCATTAAATAAAACAATTTAAAAATTTTATGTGGAAAGTCAAAATTTTCACATAAGTCCAAAAAAAACAAAAATAAAATGAAAAATTGCAAACAATGGAACAACCAAACTCATGCCATCAGCTAACTTATTTAAAAAAAATTGAAAAAAATAAAGCCATCATTTAATATCCTTTATTTTTCTTTTTTCTTTTTTAACTCAATTTCAAGTCTTCTTCTTCTTCTTCTTCTTCTTCTTCTTCTTCTTCTTCTTCTTATTATTATTATTCAATTTGTACTTTAAAATGTCAAAGAGAACACTATTTCTTACCATAACCAGGAGGAGGAAGACTATTTCTCAATTTCCACACCTTGGCTCTCATGGTAATCAAAATTTAAGGCTAATTTTCTGATGTTTTGATTGAATGATTATAAAGAAAATTCTATGTGAATTTGGGGATGAACAACTCTCTTTGTTCCTTTTTTGCACGGGTCAGAACCTTAGAAGTGTTTGGATATTTTTGCCCTTGCTTAAATTGTATTATTCTGATAAAAAATTACTTGGGGTGCAACTTGCCAAAGAAAATATAATTCTAGAGTATATTATGCCATTTTTATGTTTTGAGGGTACAAAATCCCTTTTTAAATGTGTTTCTACTTTCTAGGGTGCAACGTGAGAATTACCCATTTTCTAATTAACTAAACTGTATGCATTTTGGTTTGCGTACCTATGAAGAAGTTTCACTTATCCGTTGTATTTTAAGAAATTTACGGACACGAAGACCTTTTTATAGGCCATCTCAAACCTTGCAAATTTAATGCATTACATCTAAAATGAGTTTATGCGCATAGAAATTGCATGGCATATATAGTGACTGGTAAAACGTAAAATTTAAGCTATTTGTGAGGTATAATTAGATATAAATATAACGTAAATTTGCATCATTATAATTAGATTAATTATAACGTAAATTATGCATCATTAATCTTGTCTAATAATTATTTAATTGCTTCGAAGCAATAGTTTAGTAATAAAAAAATAAATCAAAAGATATCATGCTTTGACTGAATCTTTGTTAAGAAACTTGTTCATATATATATATATATATATATTTATTTATTTCTTTCTTTCCTTTTAAGAAAAGATCGTGATTGGTTCTTCAACTTCTTTTTTTTTTTTTTTAAATTCGATCTGCAACTAATTTATTTGCAAAAATGTTACCTTGCTATCTAGCTATCTATTTATCTTTAGCTTGTTCATACCTTACTAACTTTTTATTTACAGGGTGTTTATTTAAGGCGTATGACTTATGTTATCATTGAAGTAATTTCGACATCATTTTTTGGAAGCAAAATCTTATAAAAATACTAAACTCATCTATATGAATATGTATATATACACATATGTGTGTGTATGTATGTCTAAACTTAACATTTGGCATCAATCTTTTCATTAATAATAAATTGTTAGGTTTAGTTGTGCGGGTTTGTGACTTAGTGGGGCCGACTTCGATCTAAACAACCTCAGTTGTACTAATTTTAGTCTTAAATGGAATGGGTTCGAGACCGTAAGGGCCCGTTTGGTTTCATTTTCAATTCTCATTTTCATTTTCTCTTCAAAATGAAAAATGAAAATTATCACTATCTATACTATTTTCTCAGATATTTTTATTTTTAAAATATTATTTTTTATATTATCTCTCTATTTTCATACATATTTTCCTCCTATTATTACTTATATATATATATATTTATCTTCTCAATACTTATCAAACAACATTCATCACAAAAATATTATAAATTATTCAAATTTAAATTATAATATTATTTTTTTAAATAATTACACATCACATCATCAATTCAAATTAAAAAAAACTACAACTTTTATTACAAAAACACTCAATATCCAAATACATTTCATTTTCGCAACTATATAAACCTATAATTTTAAACAACACATCCAAATACAATTCATTTTCAAATATTTTTTTCTAACTAATTTTTCACTATATATTTTTACTAAAAAATAAAAATTGCCCCAGAAAATAAAATCAGACAGACCCTACGGTTCACAAAGCAGTTTGAAGATCATTCCCCATTTAAAAAGTAAAAAAATATATATGTATATATATGTATATATTATAACAAACAAAGCATTCAATTTAGACGAGAGGAAGCTACATGGTAGATGGGACAATAATGCACCCACTTTGTCTTTAGTTTATTCAAAAGTAAGATGATGTAATTGTCAATGATGTTCCACCCAAAAGTAGGATTGGATGAGTCATAATGAAAGCAACACACGTTGCAAAGAGAAACAAGTCGCTTTTTTGTGTAGAAAAAACATCTTACCACGTAGATGATTGTTATCGTACACTCCAAAGAAAAAGTCGCATCCGTACAATCACGATTTTATTTAGTAGTATTATCCACGGCTGGATTGGCTGGGTCCAGTTTCAAAAGTAATTGATAGAATATACAATAATAAGAAATTGTCAACACCTAATTTTTTTTACCTTCAAATTAATTAATCTTCAACTTCACTTAAAGCACTTTCAAGTGCTTTAAATAAATAATATTATTAATTTGTATTAGTTATACCCCTATATTATGTGTTTCCGTCACTTCAAGAGTAATTTTTTTCTGAAAATATTAGTAATCGAACTATTGGAGAAAGAAATATTTGTAAATATTTTTATGATTTATTCTTTAACAAAAATGATTTGTAAGTAATCGAGCTACAAAACCATTATCATAATGCGGCTTAATTTAAGTAGCAAAAATTGAGGGGAAACACTTTTTGAGATCTTGATTGTATTTCAACAGTGTATAATATTTATTATTTTTATATTATTGGCGTGTGTGACAACGGATATTGATTGTTATTTCGTTGTGAAAATTAATGAAGATTAACTCTATATTTATTCTAGTTGGATAAAAATGTTTCTATTGAAATATAATTACTTAACGATAAATATAAATGCTTTTTTATATGGATTTAATATAATCAGAATCAACTTGAATTTTATATTGTGGATTTCAATTAGATATTAAATTTACTCATGACCAATATATGCTGATGTAAGTTAAGTTGAAATTATCATTTTATCTTTAAATATCATATGAAATTTTAGTACAATCAAAGATCCATGTCTTTTATCATGCATCAAATCCGACCCGACGTACAACCCATGGCCTTTGCCGTTTGATTTCTATATGTGCCACCCATCTACGTATCTATTGGAACATGATATGAGAGGGCTATGTCAGTGAACTATTATAATTACCCAAGGATCACACACTTTAGGTATATTTTTTCTTTTGTAATTTTTTATATATTTTAACTTCGGCCTTTTATTCGATCATTAACTTAAACATCAAGAAGGTTTTGTTGGGATCACTTCGACAATCTCTAATCGTATTTCAAGTTCGAAACCCCATCATTCAACCTGGTCAAAGAACCGACCTATTTGATTATCTAATATATGGAAATTGATTGAGCTTGGATTTGACTAGTTTAGATTACCTCAAACAATGTGGTTTTTTTATATGGATCTAACATGATTAGAATCAATTCAGAATTTGATATTGGTGGATTCAAATCCGATATTAAACTTATAGTCATAACCAATAGACTTTTGCAAATTGGCTTAATGTTATAGGTTAGGTAATGTACGAAATGGAATCTAAAAAAGCAGAATAACAGTTGAAAAGAAAAGTTAAAAAAGGTTGCAATCGACTAGCCCATTTGGTTTTATTTCTATTTACACTTTTTATTTTCATCATTTCAAAAATTTTAAAAATTAATTAGTGGAAATGAGTTGAAAATGAGTTTGTATTTGAATGAATTGTTGGAAAAGTAATGATTATATTGGTTTTAATAGGTTGTAAGTGGAGAGAGATAAAAATAATGGAATAGATAGAGAAGATATATAAATTCTTGAAAAATGTGTTTTGAAAATAAAAATGAAAATTATGTTGGATAAAAGTGTGTAAAAAATAATGTATTTTTTTTTCTGAAATAGTAAAAAAAATTTGAAAATGGAGTGTAGAAATGAAACCAAACAGGTAGTTTTTGGACACAAATTGAAAAAACTGTTCACACACCAATTCACAATTTTTTTATGTCCCACTTTGAATCAAATTATTTTCAAAGAATTTAAATAAATAATTTTATGCTAGATACTAATTCTATTTTTATAAAAATATATATTTACATGTGAAATTTTTTTATATTAAGAGTTCTTCCCTCAATATAATAGGCTGCATATAACCAATTTCAGTTAAAAGCATTGAATTTTCTATGATAACCTTTAATATTTAAATTAATAGTCGTTATGGAGGAAACATGTGAAGAATATAATAAACTCTGAAAAGATGTAAATTATAGAGAAAAAATTTAATTTATTAATAGTATAATAATGTTTTTTCTTTGCTTTTAAGCCCTTTATTTTCACGGATAAAAAAAGTATCTTTCAATCGATTCGGCATAATCATAAAGGAGCTTTATGTATGGTGAGCACGTAGGCCTATTCTAAGTGGAACTAGATTTGGCCACTTTCAAAGTATCATAACTGCACTATAATTTATTTGAGAAAAGGGAAAAAGAAAAAAAAAGGAAATAAAGTTGACATCTAAGTCTAACTTATGACCACATATTTATTTTAAAAAGATTAGCTTTGGAAAGAACACCACTTCGATATTAAATTTTGGTGTCTTTTTTTTTTTCTAAGTACAAAAAGAATTTCTATTTTTTTCTTGTAAAATTTAAAAGATATTTAAAAATTTATAATATGATTAAGGGCGTTAAGCGAGAAAAAAATTGTAGAAAAAACTTATAAATTATAAAAAAATAAAGAAATAAGTATATAAATTTATAAAATAAAATATTAAAATTTTAAAAAACTTCTTTTAGAAAAAAAGTGTATGCTAACTTATTTCTTTTCAGACCTTACCAAACTTTTTTATTTCAACCACACAAAGAGTGAATTACGAGTACCACCCATGAGGTGTGGCATAATTACAAAAAGGTTATTGCTTTTTCAAAAATTACAAAAATATCCTTGACGTTTGTTGCCATCCAACAAATTAACCCAAACGTTAGTTGTTGTTAGGGTTTTTTGAAATTGCTGTTAAAATTGACACGTGAAATTTTAAAATTACTCTTTAGCTTAATAACTTCAATTTTGACCAATTCTAATCATATTTTCGGACGAAAATACTCTTGAGGGTTGTGCCATCAAACTTTGAATTTATATAAGGACTAAATAATAATATTGCTACATTATAAGGGGTTAATTGTAAGAAAATTATAAGGATTTATATATACAATACAATATTATATAGATAATATATACTTATATATTCATACACACACACACACATCCACCCTCGACCTCTCCACCTCCCCTTCCCGTCGGATCTGGCCATGGCGGCTGCGTCGCTGCCACCAGTTAGCGGCCGCCATGTAGCTATTGCCATCATGGCAGCAGTAGCATGTTGTGGCCGCCTGGCCATGCGGCTGTTGTTGCCATGGTGGCAGTAGCCGCCTGGCGACCATGGCTGCCTGCTGCCTATAGCAGCCGCAACTGTCATGGGCAACAGCGGAAGAAGAAGTGTGGGGTGGGGTGGGGTGGGGCAAGGACGAGGAAGAGGAAGGGGCAGGGGTGGAATTTGAATTTTTTTCAAAAAGAATTATTTTTTAATTAATAAATAATTTAGTTAAAATATATATTTATATTTTTTACTTATTTGTTCCTAATTAATATAGTTTTAATTTTTATTTATTGTGTTTTAATTAATTAATACATTTAACTAAATTTTATTAATTATTTTAGATATATTTATTATTTGAATAAATAATTTAATTATTTTAAATATCTTTATTTTAGATATAATTATTATTTTAATAAATAGTTTAACTAAAGTTAAATAAATTATTTTAGACATGCTTATTAGTTTGATATTATTTAATATGTAACTCAATTAATAAATATTTTTTTATTTAGTATTATTAAATAAATTTAATTATATAAATAAATTATTTTAGATATATACTATTCAATATATTTCAAATGCATAATACATAGAGCGGCATTTTTAATTTTTTTGCCATTTCACTAATTTTCAGCCTTTTTATTTTTTTAATTACTTTGCTATTAGGGCAATTTTGACTTTCACATTTTTCGTTTACCTTACAGATAGGTTTGTCGATTTAGAATTTTTTTTGAAATTTTTAAAAAAGCAAGAATCTTTTCATAATTACACTATGCCTCAGGAGTAATAGCCGTAACTCACCCAATTAGTAAATCATAAAATTATTGTATTAACATATATTAAGCTCTGTTATTTTATTTCATTTTGTGCAAGTACTTTAATAATATATTATTTTTAATTTAGTATAGCTTGTGCCAACTACTACAGAGGAAGAAATTATTAGTGGTATATACCAAACTCCAAAACATGGCACCAAATACTTCTTTTTTTTTTGGGTAGCAAGTTCCTATTAATCTGCCATCTTCTTCGGATGGAAAAAAGAATAATAAAAATAATGAAGTAAAAAATAATTATTTTTCAGAAATGAAATGGTTGTAGTGCACAGACTGTCAGCCGCTTTGTTAGTCAAAGTTTGCGGAGTGTAAGTTTAGAAAATATACATCAGCAACAGACTCATTTCTTCTGCTGTTGAAACTTATTTCTCATCTGACAATAGTCCAATACAATGTTGGCAACAACAAATAAAGTAATACTCCTACACCTACTCCTCCTGTCCTAAAATTAAAAATTAAAAAAAAAGATAAACTTTATCTGACTTGATCCAAATTTTAAATAGAAGTTTGTAAAAAAAATAAGATGACGTGCTTGTATCTTTTAAAGAATTCTTCTTCTTCTTCTTCTTCTTCTTATTATTATTATTATTATTGTTATTATTATTATCTAAAATTTGAAAATGTATTTACCTTGCTTACTATCAACAGAATTTTTTATTTTAAACTCACGTACTTATCATTTTATCTTATTATTGCATTGACATAAGGTAGACAGTGAATTTCACAAATTACTTTAAAATTGATTACAATATGTATTTATTTTTCAAGAATATATCTTTTCACGTATAAAAGGTTTTGAATAATATATGTTGTCGTTCCTATATTTATATTAGTCATCATTTTACAAAATAAATCCAAAACTATTTTCATATGCACATGAAATTGAGTAGAGAATATAGGCTAAAAATATAAGAAAATGAGCCCTAAAAGTTCTGCACATTTTTATATTATTGTTCTCAAAATAATGATTGGAAATTAGTGTTTCACGTTCATGCCATTATTTTAATTAAGAGATAATTTTTTAAAATATAATTTCTACTTTGAAAAATAAAGAACAACTTGGGAACAAGTCAAAAGAAAGTGAGCTGTGATTTGGCATAGAAAATATATACATGTATACATATATATATTAAAGAAAAGGAAAGTGGGTAGCATGTAAGGTATCTGGTAAAGGAAATTGGAGTAGGCTTGAGAGCCCATGTGCAGTTTTATGGTTCTTGGCGTTGCTGCTACTTTTTATCTATCTATAATCTATCAACATAACAAAGATACAAGAAAGATGCAATCTTTAAGGTCCAAAACTATCCTTTACCAGACAAGTAATTAAAAGAATAAATAGCACATCCAAAATTACCTTTAAAGTAAATACTGTGAAAGGTACAGATGTTGATGCGGATGGTTCAAGTACCTAAAAACTAATCAAATAATATGTGAAAGTTTGTAAAAGCTTTTTGCGCATCATTTTCTTGAAACCCCCTCAAAAGAAAACCAAAAAAAAAAAAAGAAAAAGAAAAAAAAGTAAGTTCTTTAATATACCTATATAAATGATGGGGAATGCAAAAAGCTATGCTCTACTGTAACTGTTACCACTCTTATAAGCAGTTTCACTCTTCATAGAGTTGTTGGGTAAGCTTCATTGTTCGTTTGTCTTCAAATCCAATTGCTTGCACTGCTCAAAATCCAATTTTTTTAACTGGGTTGCCTTGAATTTTCTCTCAACTGCACAATTTTGTGCTGCATCAACAGCCTTTGTTCATGGTGGTTCTTGGATAAGCTTTGATCTGAAACTTGTTCTTTGGGGAGAAAAGTTGGCAGATTTTGAAAGATGGGGGAGAAGCCTGAAGTTCTTGATGCTGTGTTGAAGGAAACTGTGGATTTGGTAATGGATCTGATTACTGAAGTTAAAAGATTTTCTGGATTGTGGGGTGTGTCTATTTTTTCGCTTTAATTTGTTTGCTGATGCTCTTGCTTCTGTTTTGTGTTTGATTGCAGGAGAATATTCCCATTGAGGAAGTGTTGGAGAATCTGAGATGCACCAGAGAGGGTCTTTCAACTGAGGCTGCTCAAGAGAGATTAGCAATTTTTGGACACAACAAGCTTGAGGAGAAGAAGGTATTGTTTGTTTGCTAAAATTTGTTCTTTTGTTTATATTCTTTTGGTTGTTATGAGTTACAATTCTGATGTTATTTGAATGCTTCTTTCATTTTTTTCGGATACTTTAGTGTATTTAATGCTTTTAAAAGTAATGTAGTTCTGATGCAGACACTATGTCTCTTTTGCGTGTGAACTCTTCTTTTGCCTCTTTCTTTTACCCCCTTTTGGCTGTTTATGTTTAAGATATTCTGGCTCCAAAGGAGTTATTATGTTAAACAATTTGATGTTTTTCAAGGGTAGAATCTTGACTAGTGGTGACTCTCTCCATTCTGTATCTGAAAATCAATATACAGCTTGAGTCTTTATATTAAATTCATCGCTTTTGACTTGTCTCAGGAGAGCAAATTCCTCAAGTTTTTGGGGTTTATGTGGAACCCTCTTTCATGGGTTATGGAAGCTGCAGCTATCATGGCAATTGCTCTTGCTAATGGAGGAGTAAGGACATAGTTTCTCAGGTCAACTTGTTGACGAATGCTTTTTCTGGAGGAAATATCAACCCTTGCTTTAATTTTTGCAGGGAAAGCCTCCAGATTGGCAGGACTTTGTGGGTATCATAACTTTGCTTTTTATAAACTCGACAATTAGTTTTATCGAGGAGAACAATGCTGGCAATGCAGCAGCTGCTCTCATGGCCCGTCTTGCTCCAAAAGCAAAAGTTTGTTATTCTCTTATGTATTTTGTTTGTGTGTGTGTTTTAAATAATAAATATTTATGTGTTTGGGATGATTATCTGATCAATGGTGCTTGTATGAAGGTTCTTAGAGATGGAAGGTGGAGTGAGGAAGAGGCATCCATATTGGTGCCAGGTGACATAATCAGTATTAAACTAGGAGATATAATTCCTGCTGATTCTCGTTTGCTTGACGGTGATCCATTGAAAATTGATCAGGTGTGTATCCTTTCATGATTGGCTTTCAGGTTAAATGTTGAATGTACTTTACTTAGTGGAATCATGATGTGATCTGCAGTCTGCTCTGACGGGCGAGTCCCTTCCTGTGACGAAGGGTCCAGGGGATGGTGTCTACTCTGGTTCCACCTGCAAACAGGGAGAAATTGAGGCTGTTGTCATTGCCACTGGGGTTCACACCTTCTTTGGGAAGGCTGCGCACCTTGTTGACACCACTAATCAAGTGGGCCACTTCCAAAAGGCAAGTTCTATAAGTATTTGAGACTTGTTCGTGACAAATCCCCCATATATCTTCTGGAAATATCAATTTTTTATCTTTATTTTGTTGTTGTGCTGTACAGGTTTTGACTGCAATTGGAAACTTTTGCATTTGCTCGATTGCGGTGGGCATGATTATAGAGATTATTGTGATGTACCCTATTCAACGTAGGAAATACCGTCCTGGGATCGACAATCTTCTTGTGCTTCTGATTGGTGGAATTCCAATTGCCATGCCAACTGTCCTTTCCGTTACAATGGCTATTGGTTCTCATCGTTTGGCTCAACAGGTTTGCTTGTTTTTATGACTTTTGTTGATTAATTGTCTCTTTGGTGATCGCAGTGTGTAATTGGATATTTATCTATGTATAGGGAGCTATTACAAAGAGAATGACTGCTATAGAGGAAATGGCTGGCATGGATGTGCTTTGTAGTGATAAGACAGGGACTTTGACACTTAACAAGCTTACTGTTGACAAGAATCTTATTGAGGTCAGAGATTCGTGCTAGTCTGTTGATTATGGTTGCATTGCCTTACTAATCAAATTATAACTTCTGTCCTCTCTTCAACTCTTGTTCATAGGTTTTTGCCAAAGGCATTGATGCAGATACCGTTGTCCTGATGGCAGCTCGAGCCTCTCGTACAGAAAATCAAGATGCGATAGACAGTGCTATAGTTGGGATGTTGGCTGATCCGAAGGAGGTAGTATACTGTTTTGTTAAATCTAATGATGTAAAATACTGGTTTCAACTTTGTTGCAAGTTTGACTTCAATAAAATCATGAACAGGCACGGGCTGGCATTCGAGAAATACACTTTCTTCCTTTTAACCCTACTGACAAGCGAACTGCATTGACTTATATAGATAGTGAAGGAAAAATGCACAGGGTCAGTAAAGGTGCACCGGAGCAGGTGAAATATATCCTCACTTGTGGTTTTTCATTGTTTTCTTCAACTGTAATGCTAAATGTGGCCTGCAATATGCATTTAGATTCTAAACCTTGCACACAATAAGTCAGACATAGAGCGAAGGGTTCATGCTGTGATCGACAAGTTTGCAGAACGAGGTTTAAGATCACTTGCAGTGGCTTATCAGGTATACTAATTAGCAGTATATCATGCATTAATCCTTTTATCTGGTTTAAGATCACTTGCAGTGGCTTATCAGGTATATTAATTAGCATTATACCATGCATTAATCTTCTTATCTTGAAGTAGGTAAGGAATTGCTTCATACCAGTAGATGATATTGAATTATCATACCATTACAGTAATTTGAGGGTGCAATTGTTGCTTTTTCTTGTAGGAAGTTCCAGAAGGCACTAAAGAGAGTCCTGGAGGCCCATGGCAATTCATTGGTCTCATGCCCCTATTTGATCCACCCAGACATGACAGTGCAGAAACTATAAGAAGGGCATTAAATCTTGGAGTGAATGTCAAAATGATAACTGGTAAAACTCATGTGCAACTTTAAGCAATAAAAATATGCAAAATGACAAGTTTGCTCCAATGATTTTGTTGTATGAACACTGTCATGACTGCAAGTCTTGTAAATATGACCTGTTTGACACTGAATCTCTTGAGAAGGTTCTGCTGGCAGCCATGAATCTATCTGGACATTGAATTGACCTATCATATGATATTATATAGTGTTCTTCTGGTTTGATAATGCATCCATAAAAAATGAAGTGAGCAAATCTACTTTTTTGTCTCTTCTGATTTATTTAATGCATCCATCAAAATGTCTGCTATTTCTGTTAGAGAGGATTGATGATTATTATGGCAATAGCCAACCTCTCTTTTTCTTCTCTTTCTCGCTTTCTTCTCTTTTTTTCCATTTTTTGGCACTCCAAAAAGGATCATGGTTAGTTGCCAGGTACCCTTATGGGACTTGAACCTGTGACTGTTTGCAGGAATGGGAGCTGAACACCAAGTTACCCATCCATCCACTGGCAATAGCGAAACTTTTCCTAGTGATTGAATGGGGAATCAAAACAAACCTCTTACAATTCAATTTTAAACCTCTTGATAATGGAGTCTTAGAAAAAGCTAATATTAGGCGGGAGCCTGAGTATGCAATACTGATACTTTCGTTATTCAAGTATCTGATGAATTGTTATCATCAAAGTCTTATCAGACATTCGATTATTGGTTCCATGTCTATCCTTCATTTTTGTGTTATTTGTTCAGAATTTTGATCAGCTTCAGATTTTCTTGAATATTAATTGCTGATGTGGTGGTTTTAACAGGGGATCAACTCGCAATAGGAAAGGAAACAGGACGAAGGTTAGGAATGGGAACTAACATGTACCCTTCATCAGCTTTATTGGGACAGAACAAGGATGAATCAATTGCTGCTCTACCAGTTGATGAGCTCATAGAGAAAGCTGATGGTTTTGCTGGTGTCTTCCCTGGTATGTTTTCTTTTCGTGCTGAATTTGAACCTTAAGCACCCTTTTTTAATTGCAGAATCCAACTCTTTCTAGCTTAAAAATGCATTCTCCAAATACCAATTTTTTTTATGTACTCAACTTGCGTATTGGTCAGAGCACAAATATGAAATAGTAAAGCGTCTACAAGCTAGAAAACATATATGTGGAATGACTGGTGATGGAGTAAATGATGCTCCTGCTCTGAAGAAGGCTGATATTGGAATTGCTGTTGCTGATGCAACTGATGCAGCTCGCAGTGCTTCCGACATCGTTCTTACAGAACCTGGCCTCAGTGTTATAATTAGTGCTGTTTTAACCAGTCGGGCAATCTTCCAAAGGATGAAAAATTACACGGTACTACCTATGCTTTTAAGTTATAATGTTAACAATTGAGGTCAAAGTTATCACTTTACTAGTAATAAATCAGCAATATTTGTTGTGGGCTACTTATTGGCTTGCATTAAGAAAGATTGAGTCATCAATGTCTCCTAATTTTGGCAGATTTATGCTGTTTCTATAACAATTCGTATTGTGGTAAGTTGTTTTACCCTTCTGTTTATGGGTTTTGATTGACTCGTTCTTGCATTTACTTTATAAATCTTAAACTAGCTTGATGTCTCCCCTTTCTTGTTTTTTCATGTATCAGCTCGGTTTCATGTTGTTAGCCCTGATATGGAAGTTTGACTTTCCGCCTTTTATGGTGCTTATCATTGCGATTCTCAATGATGGTTAGCTCTTCGAACCATCTCTCTCTCTCTCTCTGTTAAACCACACCCTAAAAGAGAGGTCCTTCGGAGCAAGGAATGTGCTTTTATGTGTGTCTGGTTTCGAGGCCTACTTAAAAGTTTTGACTTCAGAATATGTATTAACTATTAAGACAACCATAGACCCAAAAACGTTGGCTTTTATGCAATAATCCTCTATAGCTCCAGCTATTGCTTCTCTTGACACTTTTCTCTGAACTCTTATTGTAAAGGTACCATTATGACCATATCAAAAGATAGAGTAAAACCATCTCCTCTGCCAGACAGCTGGAAGCTTGCTGAGATTTTTGCCACTGGAATCATTCTTGGTGGTTACTTGGCAATGATGACAGTCATATTCTTTTGGGCAGCATACAAAACAGATTTCTTTCCGGTAGGCAAATCTTGCCAGTTTCAAGTGTTTTCTGAAGCTATTCTTAGGACGCACATCAGTTTTCCACTTATTTTAAGCTCCATCCGTCCCTTTGTTATTGTATGATAAAATGATGCCAAACTTCAAATGTTTGTGAAGACAAATATAGCATTTTTTTCCATTTTTTTTCTGATGATAATCGAGCTAATAATAGATGTCTACTTAATTCATATGACCATATGTTTTTGGATTTCTTGTTTCTTATTTTTACCTGTTCCCACTTTGTAAAAAAGGGGACACACAAAACTGAATATTGTGATTTCTGTTCATGTGTACATTTTTTTGCTACTGAATTGCCAGCGCGTATTTGGGGTGTCAACCCTTGAGAAGACTGCCCATGATGACTTTAGAAAGCTTGCTTCAGCAATATACCTTCAAGTGAGCACTATCAGTCAGGCCCTAATATTCGTCACCAGATCCCGAAGCTGGTCATATGTCGAGCGTCCTGGTTTGTTGCTTGTAGCAGCATTTGTGATTGCCCAACTGGTTAGTACTTTTCTCCCACCATTTTAATGGAATTTTCCTTTAGAATAAACCTTCGTCTTTACCACTTCATTGGGAGCAGGTCGCTACTTTGATTGCCGTATATGCAAATTGGAGCTTTGCAGCAATTGAAGGAATCGGTTGGGGATGGGCAGGGGTGATTTGGCTTTATAATATCATTTTCTACTTCCCGCTCGATATCATCAAGTTCTTGATACGCTACGCCCTTAGTGGAAGGGCTTGGGATCTTGTTCTTGAGCAAAGGGTAAATTAAACTATGGGATCATTCATTATACCCCTGAAATTTGCTCATCACCGCTTTATTCTTCATTTCCTTTTCTTAACGGGTTCCTCTGTGGCAGATTGCCTTCACCAGGCAAAAGGATTTTGGAAAAGAGCAACGTGAGCTCAAATGGGCGCATGCACAGAGAACTCTTCATGGGCTGCAAGTACCTGATACCAAATTGTTTAACGAGACTAACAATTTCTCGGAACTCAATCAATTGGCCGAGGAAGCAAAAAGGAGAGCTGAAATTGCTAGGTAATAATAATTCCTTTTTTTTTTAAAAAAAAAAAAATTATTGTTACAGTTATTTTACTCGGAGGGTCTATCTACACGAGTAAGGGTGGATTAACCTAAAATCATGATAGTTGTTTTACTCGGAGGGTCTATCTACACGAGTAAGGGTGGATTAACCTAAAATCATGATTGCATATGAATCAAGAAAATTCTATACTAAGAGCTATCTTTATTTTTTAATAACTATCCTTGCCAGAAGATACAACTATATCGTTCATTTTAACGTCATCGGAAACCAATTGACTTCTTTTGCTTCCTCTGATTTGAAATCTCATTTTCAATATCCCATGTTTCTGATACCTTTTGATGAACTGCCACAGGCTAAGGGAGCTGCATACACTGAAAGGTCATGTGGAGTCAGTGGTGAGGCTGAAGGGCCTTGATATAGATACGATCCAGCAAGCGTACACTGTATGAGAACATAACCTACATTTCATGGGTGCAATTTGACTAGATCCAGAAGCTAAGGTATTACCACCGTTTAGTTATGAGTATAATGCCAGATACGGAAAGTTTCAGGATCGGTTATATGCACTTGCATATGCAGAACTGTATTTTAAGAATTACTCAATTGTGCCCTTCTTCACCTTTTTCAAGTCTTTTCTCTTGTAACTTCAAGTCCACATTTGGGATCATATGGATGATTATTACGTTAGAGGTTGATGTTTATAAAACATAAAGCCTTTGGTATTGTGCATGCTTTACTGTTCTGTTTTTACTGAAAAATTTGTTTGAGGCGGTGACGAAACAGTGGTTGCTGTCCTCCAGCGTACATGGAATGACAAAGTAGGAGATATTTGTTCTTTTCATCCTCCAATTTCTCTTTGGTTCCATCATTTTACTATGTGAGTGTGTGTGTTATTTATATATATATATATATATATATATTATATTTCCACTTACATTATAGGAAATTGTTATAAATTGGGAAGAGTTAGCTTAGAGAACTAGTTTCTGAAGTGATAGATATATGCCAATTTAAATCCTCTAAACATTTCATTTTATATTTTAAGTGATAAATAAATATGAAGTGTACTAATATTTTCTTATATATTTGACACGTATTCAATGTAATGAAATAGAAGATAAAGTGCCTTTGGAATAGAAGATTTAAAATGCATATAAACATTACATTAACCTCTCAAAATATTGTTATTGTGGTAGGAAATTTAAATGTATATCAATTCCTTAAACCCAATATATAGGCATGGGATCCAAAGCCATTCCTTCCACTTAGGATAAAGCAAATCCTATAGCTGAATGTCAACATATTTACCTATGCTGTGTTTGGAATAAGGAATTTAGCGAGAAAGAAAGAGGTCAAAAATGCTTAGTTCAAAACTTAAAGTATAAAGTTGTTGAAGTGTATAAAAAATTTCTTTAATATTTTTCTTGTAAAAATTCAAGATCCAAAATAGGGTGATGACAAACAGGACCTTCCAAGTTTTTTCCTCCCAGACCAATGTAACCTAGGACCACGGGATGATAGGGGATGGGGGTCCTATCCCTCCTTGATGTAATAGCAAAGGATGAACAGTCTATATTGCATCCACTCCATTCGAAAAATTGATTATATAAATGTATTATGTACCTGAGTTTAAGATTGAATATCCTGTGCAACATTGTTCTTCTCTAGTTAAACAAGATAAAACACAATTTATTCCCGTACTATCTCATATGTAATACTTATTCTCCCTACTTAAAAAATTATTGCTTTTCTATAGTCGAGCTCAATATTATTGAATTAAACTTAAACTCGAGTCTAATCTACCCACGAGTTCAACAATCAATTTCTTCTTCTTCTTCTTCCCTTTTTTTTTTTTTTATTTATTAGAATGTGTTCAGGCTAAGTATAAATTTTTTTAAAAATTTTCAGTGGTTGGGCTTATTTGCAATCCTAAGGAGGAGCAACAAATTAATTTTTTTTTTTTTTTTTGCAATCCAAGAGATTTGTATTGGTGCGTGTATCTAACATAATACTTGCACTAGAAAATTTAGTCAAATAATTACTAGAACAAACAATGTGAATAGCAATGTCTATGGACTTATTTGACATTGCTGGAAATTTGAAGTAATAGCACAGATATTTTTGAGATGAATTTTTTGGGATAAAAGTGAACTAAGCACTGAAAAGTCGGGTGCTTGGGAAGATTGTTGAACATAAGCATAAAACACTTGTAAGCATAAAGAAGATCAGGATAAAGGGAATCTTGTTCATAATATATTCAACCAAATATGGTACCAAGATATAGAATTTTGCCAACTATAAGTCGGATATAATAAAAATTGTTATGAATCTAAGAGTGTGCAGATATAATAAAAATTTTAATATATTTCCTTAAAATAAGAACTTACATAAAATGGAATTGGAAGGACTTCCGGATGAAACTTTTACAGGACTCAAATACATGGAATAAAAATTGATACTTAATTCAATTCTGATTTATCCTATCTAACAATTCTCTTATATAGAGGAAAACTAAAAGCGGAACTCCAAAAAAAAAAAAAAAAAATAACATCAAAACAAAGGCTCTTCTTGAGTCCGAAAAGTATAATAATTACATCCCTTTAAGGTACAATTATTCACACGCCTTTAAGGACAATAATTCACTTGGTATTCTTTAGGAGCTGCTTTTCCTCAAGTGCACCGTGAGGTCAGTCATGATCTCATCCGAGTCATCTTCATAAGGAACCTGAGCCATGGGGCAACTCAAGGGGTCTTCTTCATTACTGCTATAAGCCTTTTCTTTCCCCTTCCCCCCGCTTTGCCAAAAAGCTCTTCAAAGAGTTTTAAGGCATCTTCTCTTGAAAGTTTGGACATAGTTTCTCTAAACACCTGCCCAGCTTTGCTTTGAGGATTTTCCTCTTTTCTTGATAATGGGGTGAGATGCATAATCCCTTTCTTGGCATAAGTGCTTTCTTATTCCACCAACGAATAAACACTCTTCGGAATAAGAAGTTTTCTTTATGAAGGACCCCAAACTTCTCTTCTTGTTGAGATCTAATAGCATATGCCCACCTAAGAATCCAAGGGACTCTATAGAGTGTTGCAAATCTGAGGAGAATTTCAACCTTGTCTCTTGCCTGCTGATTGGCTTCTTTAAATTGAGAAAAAAATTTCTTCACATTTTTTGGTAAAATAACTAGGCTTATAATTAATTACTAGTCTAGGAGCTACTCTTTCAACTTTAGTAGCATTTTCAACATAGAAAGCGACTGCTCCACGGATTATAACTTTGTCTAGTAAGACCACTTTGTAAAAAAATCATTAATCTCTTTTTTATGCAACTCCAAATGACGTTGACCTATGGCTATAGGTCTTGCTTTGGTGGAGATTTTCTTTCATCAAATCCTTCCTCAAAAGGGAGAGAAACAACAAATTTATTCCTTTGCCAGAAGGCATTAGTAACTTCAGCACATATTTGCTGCTGTGCCTGCTCTTGAAAAGATTTAATCATTTTTTTGGTTTTTGGGCACTCCAGTTTGTCTTATGTTGACTTCACCCTCTAAGGATTTAAGGAAATTTTCTTTCTTCTCTATTAGAGAATTTAGCATATTAATGGTATGATACCTGGGAGTCGTAGTGAAAGGAAAATAGATAGAATTTCCATCTAAATTAGAAGTAATTTCCTTCTCATCGATTGAGGTAATTGGGAAAAGTAGATGGAAGAATGGATTTCCCAAAATTATCGATGTAGATAATCCTTTGACCATTATAAATGGCATAGGGATACATATTCCATTGTTGCAAATTGCAGCATCCGAAAGATTATATTGCACCACAATGGCTGTTTATTGGTAGTAGTAACCACTTGAGTTGTCTTGCTATAATATCTTGTAGGAATTATTCCTTTTGAAATATAGTTAATATCTACTCTTGAATCCACCATGGCTTCTACTTCTAGTGTGAATTCTTTATTAACTACTAAGGTGACCTTAGTAAACCATATTTGGGATATAAACCAATCAACAGTGTTAATCCACTTACATTTTTCAAGTTCTTTACCAGATATGATTTATTTCTCTGGTTTCCTTTTTTTCATCATCTGAAGTCTTGAATTCTTCTCTTTTAGAGGATGATGTTTGGTTTGCTTTTGAATAAGAAACTTTGACTCTTAAGTCTGTTATTTCAGATTTAATTTGATTTATTTCAGCTTTAAGCTCTTGTATTGTTAGTTCTTTAACCACTGGATTTTCTAATCTTTCTAGAACCTTTTGAAAAGAGTAAGATTTGTCAAAATTTTTGACCTTCTAAGAAAGCTTAGTTTCCTTATTTTCTTTTAGTTTTTCAACCAAATAGGCCTTCAAGGCTTTTCTTTTCTTGATTAGATCGTCTATTTGATCTATAAGATTGAGGATAAAGCTGTCATCTTTGGTAAGCATATTAATGCTTAGATCAAATGCTCTAGCAAAACAATTATTGCATTCGCATCGTTCTTTGCAGTTGATATGTTGTTGTTCTTCAGGTTCTTCTTTAGAAGAATATGATATTTCTTCAGAGAATTCTTCTCCTTTTGAGTCTTTTCCTAGAACTTGTACTTTGAAATCTTCTCCCTTTTCAGTTAGGAGAATTGCCTGTAAGGCTTTCTTTAAATTTTAACTAATATCGAGTAATTAGATTTGTCTTTTTACGCAACATTTGTTGGCGTACTGGCCAATTTTGCCGCATTTATGGCAAACCACCATTTTCTTTTTCTTCTTATAAGAAGATGGTTGTGTTTCTTGATGCTTAGCATCCTTTTGTTCTTTATGGCATTTCTTTTTCTTTTTATGATACCTATAAAGCTCTTTATTTTTGTGATGTTGATAGGCATCCTTATGTTTCTTATGTTTTTCCCTTTTAGGGAATTCAATTGGCTGATAACCAATTTGTTTGCAGAAGTTTCCTAGCGTCTTCTTATTATCGAGAGCTTGTTGTTCTAGTTGCTGCTTCAATTTGACATCATTGCAGAGGCTGATTCCTTCTGCCATAACTTCGGAGGCAAGATCTCCATAAAGTTATAGTTGAATATGGGATTATCCCATTAAACTTAACTTTAAGCTTATTTTTAATCCTTTTTGCAAATAAAGGAGGTAGACTAGATATGAACTTTTCTTTCCAAAAGTCCATATGGCAATAAACTCTGGTCATAAGTTTAGAGAAGAACACATCCTTATACTAAGAGAAATGGGATAAGGTTGGACACTTGAGATTCATTAATTGTTTTTGTGTTCGATCTTTTTGGAGCCAGTGGTTCCAATGAAATGAGACGCTATAGTATAAATAAGTGTGTTGACAACATCTGCAATTTCTTCTTGGGTGTTAGGACCCCTTATAATTGCCTCAAAGATATATGTTTTGACAATTTCTAATAAGTGGAAATCCCACCATCCTTGTAGTTGTCCAGTAAATCCAGTAATGATGGCCATTGCGATATGCTTATCATTGTTACCATTTAATTTTGCTGTTGCTGCAAACATAACATAAACTTGATGATAGTCTTTATATTATATTCTTACATGCCATGTTCCATTCGACAATAGAAGTTCTGTCGAATTGAGCAAACTCTAGTTTTACTTCTATCTGAAGATCCATTAGAGTTGGCCCAGGATAAAATGGTTTAACTGTTGAGATGTTCTTTTTGAATGCTAATCTATTGACCTCGACTTGACCTTTAAGGTCAGATTCTTCTAAAGGAGTATTATTACTTTCCTCTTGATTAAGAGTAGTAATAGTTTCCTTTTTTTTTTTTCCCATAAACTTTAAGTTTTCAAAGTCTAACCATTAATTTTTCCACGAAACTGGAATCCTTTCTAGTCTCTAAATGAAATTTTCCAACTTTAGAGGATTCTTTCTTTTCGACAATTTTTTTCGGATCGAAGCTCATATTGGCTACAATTTTTCAATTCTAGAGGTCTGTTGACCAATAGATTGTGAACACATATTAGTGTAGTTGTTTTGCTCAGTAAGATGATTAATATCACCATTGAGCTTTCCCTTATAAAGAACTACACTATCCTCACGATTATCATGACATATTTTTGTGCTTGTACATGGAGGATGGACAGACCTTAAAGGTTTTCCATTTCCTGTTAAATACGTTTAATAAGATGTTTTAGAAAGTTTAAAAACTTCTTTTCAGCGAAATTGAGAAAAAAATTCCCTTTTCTTTTCCATCTTTCGATCCAGTCAAAGAAATCTTTATGGACTTGATCTTCCATATAGTGCCTAATATAGCACCTTTGTTGTCTTGGACTATAATAAGTCAAGAACCACTTTTTCTTCAGCTCTTTAGCTGGCTGGTCAAGGCTTTTCTGAACTCTCTTTGGGAAGACCACCTCTTTAGATATGGTAAATATATTACATCCCATATCTGATTCAGTTGGCGAAGCTGGCCTAGGAGTTCGTCCTTGACTTGATTCAGGCATTTCAACTGATTATTCCAGCTGGCTCACTTGCTCTTTAGTTTTGCTGACTCTAAAAATATCTAGAAGGGTCCTTTCCTTTTATGACAAAGGTAATGAAGAAGTGGAGAACCTTGCTGGATTTGGTGACTAAGATATGCTTCTCATATTAAACCCGACTTTCCTATTTTGTGAAAATTTAATTTCCACATTCCCATCAACATATTAGATGATTTGCTCTACTTGTCTGGGTTATACCTTTTCAGGTTCAGCAATGCTTTCCATCATCTAAGATTCAGGGAGATTGATTTGATCCCAAGAAATAGTCTTTGGAACCGCAATATTGATTTTAGCACGATATGTTATGAAGAGAGTGGTTTCTCATCTTTTAGAGCTTATTTGCTCAGGATTAATCCTTAGTTTAGGAATAATAGTGTTCATTTTGTAATGAACTTGATATACCAGGGAGACATGTCTAGTAGCTTCATCCATGTCATACCCATGGGTTCTAGTATTTAATACCAATACATTAAGTATAGTTAAATCATGAATTGCCATAGAAAAATCAGGAAAACATCTAAAATGAATTGGTCCTTCACATGAGGATGTTTCCACTACTTCTAATAAGGATTCTTCAAATTTATTATGACGTTGATCACGAACCATAACCAAAGTAGTTGTATTAAGCCCCTTTTTAGTTAGACGTTGAGGTCCTACTTAAACCAACCTAACACGCAAATAGCAATACTTTTTCTATGTGCCTTAATAAGGCTTTTAGAGAGCAAATAAATTGTCTCATCCCTTCCTTTTCAGGAAATCCTTTTTTCTACTGTCTTAATGATATAGTCTGATTTAAAATCGAAAGATTCGATTCATAAACCTAATGAAGGTTATATTTTGGTAGCTTTCAATGCTGGCGATTTTTCTCAAAATTTTTAGAAATAATAATGTCTTTATTCATTTTTGAGCTATTAGCTCGAGAAGATTCTTCTCTATCAGCTCCATTAGATCTTTTGATGTAGATTGGAATAGTGTTTCCATTGTTTAGCTGTTATCGCTGTCAATGATTTAGATGCCGTTCACGCCCTTCTGCCAACATGGGTCTTACTGTTTGGCAAAACGCAACTATGGGTTTCCTTGCTTGAAATAGTAAACTTAGGATTTCTTATCCCAAATTTGGTCTATAAGACCTTTATGGACTGATAAGTCCTAGATTGAACTTGGCTTCGATACCAACATGGTACCAGGATATAGAATTTTGCCAACTATAAGTCGGATATAATAAAATTTGTTATAAATCCAAGAGTGTGCAGATATAATAAAAACTTTAATATATTTCATGAAAATAAGAACTTACATAAAATGGAATTGGAAGACTTCTGGATGAACTCTTTACAGGACTCAAATATATGGAATAAATACTGATACTTAATTCAACTCTGATTTATTCTATCTAACAATTCCCTTGTATAGAGGAAAACTACAAATGGAACTCAAAAAAATTACATCAAAACAAAGACTCTTCTTGAGTTTGAAAAATACAATAATTACATCCCTTTAAGGTACAATTATTCACACGCCTTTAAGGACAATAATTCACTTGGTATTCTTTAAGAGCTGCTTTCCCCCAAGTGCGTAGTGAGGTCAAGCATGACTTAATTCGAGTCATTTTCATAAAGATCTTGAGCCATGGGGCCACCCAAGAGGTCTTCTTCATTACTACTATTGGAATCTTGTTCATAATATATTCAACCATTATACTTGTTAACTTGATTAGTGTATAATTTAAAGAGATGTATTCTAATATATCAGATGTAATAACACTTCTCATGTAGGTAGTTGAACTTGACAAATAAAAATGTATAGCTGAAAATGCTGATGCACTCAAGCAACCAATTAATACCACATGGGCAAGTGACTACTGAAAAATGTAACAGTTGTTTAAAGTGATAAATGTTTCATATAGCATCAATCAAACAACAAAGATTGAGTGTATACGCTGTTTATTGAAGATAAATTGCATACATATACATATATATATCTATCTCTTATTTTATCAATCTAAAAAAACAACTAATGTGGCAGGCCAGTAGAATTACCATAACTGCATCTCTTCTTCCCTGTTTCTTGATTGGCAAAGTTAAAATTGATCAAAGGTTCTATCATGGCAGGATCATATATAACATAACAATAACGTGAACAAATTGTTACCTTCCTATCTAAGTCCAGCTTCATCTTTCTTTTGCAAAAACACAAACACTAAATCAGACGCATAATTCACGGCAAAAACTGCAGTTAACTACAGTTCTTTTTCCATATTTAATTCTCCCCAAAGCCAAGATCCGGCTGGAAAATTTTTCTTCTTATGAGACTTTTCCAGGATTCTATCTCTCAGGCAGAATGTTGGTCGAGCTTTTTTGCCTCCATTTCCAGTCCAACGTTGTTCCCTTCTCCATTTCCCTTGTACCTATACCAATTAGCACACACAAGGAAATAGCAAAAATTCAAGGCACACAAAGCCGCAACAAGGTAGTAGAAATAATCCAATCTCCCCTTGTTGAGATCTTCCGGCAGCCAGTTACCAGTGGAAGCATTCTCAGTCATCCTATGTACCGTCGAAATCAAGAAACTATACGCGTAATTCGAAGCCGCGCTGCCACAGAAGAAAAACGCGCCGGCAATGCTCCTCATGTTCTCTGGAAACTGCTTATAATAGAACTCAATTTGTCCAATGGCATTAAACGCCTCCGCAAGTCCGCCGAGAGCGAGCTGAGGAACCAACCACATAGCCGACATCGGCGAGATGGTGCCACCCCTTTTGAGGGCCAAAGTTCTTCTCCGTTCTTCCACAAAGGCCCCGACCAGAGACTCTATGATGGTTATGAATAAGCCTATCCCAATTCTTTGAAGGATTGTGATCCCACCTCCCTTTTTGATTCTTCGCATGAACGGTACGATGAATCTGTCGTATATGGGGACCCACAGGGTGAGGCTTAGCATGGCGAAGATGACGTAAGAGGCGGCTGGGATTTGAAACCTTGTTCTCCCCAAATGCCTATCGGATTGAAGTGCTTGGAAGACTATGTATTGTTGCTGGGCTCCTATGTGGTATAGAATGGCTGTGAGTGAAACTGGGATGACTCGGATGACGCATTTTGCTTCCTCAACTTGTTGCATGCTGCAGAGGTTCCATGGATTGGCAGCTGATCCATCTGGATTTATTTGGTCTTCTGGGGTCATAATTGCAGCTTTGTCCAGGAATCTGAAGAGAGAAGAAGATCAATTATTGCCTGAAAATTGTAACATTTGGCTACGCTTAGATGCGTCTTAACCTGTTGGATATGTATATGATCATATGATGTGATAAAGTAAAATAATGATATCATTGTTATGATTTAACAGTTCATATACAACTCGATATTTTATGTCATTTTCTATTTCATCATGTATTATGTTTTACATGTACATATCAAGTATATGTGACAAAGTAAAAGTTGTCACTAATAATATGTATGAAGTGACAACAATTTTTATCTTGTCAATAATAATAATAATAATTTTTAAGTGATAATAAATTTTATTTTATCATAATATGACTCAATATAATAGTGATAAAAAATAATATTTTAAATTGTCATCATTAACAATTAGTGACACCCCTATAGTGATAACGTAGTAACAATAAAAATTATCATAAATAATTTGTGATAACATTTTCACTGTTCACCAAGTTGTCACTATTGGTGTATTAATTACTAATTGTCCATGGTTAACTTTTGTATAGTCACTTCTTATTTTTTCACCAATTTATCTTTCTTTCTATTTTTTTTTTTTAAATAGTGAACCAAGTATTTGATTAATGAAGTATTTTATATAATATCATATGAAAAATAAAAAATAATGATTGGAATAGAGAATTTGAGCTGTCTCTTATGTGTGATACGAATATAAACTAGGAAAAGGCTAAGAGTTTGGTATTGCCTTTGAAAATGATATAATTAGGAAATAATGATATCTTGTGCTTACACTGCAAAGTCAATTCTAATAATGCGTGATATGCTTTGATTGCAATATTTTAGTAAAATAACTACAGAATTTGTTAAGGGAATGCCCTCCTCTTTGCAAATGGATCTTCTTCAATACATATTAAAAAAGATCTAGAACCACACCCAACTTAGAAAATTGAAATATAGTTGTTATGGTTGGTGAGCAGATGAAATAGTGCAGACTCATGATGAATTATAGGATAAGAAATTGACCTCCAGGGGCATGGCAGCCCATGACTGGTTTATTATGCGCTAAAAAGTATTGTGAATGGTGGGCCCATTTTTGACATGTAAAAGATCCAAAACCAATAAGATGCTTATGTTTGATAAAGTTGACAATTCTTTTCTTAAAAAACCATAAAAAAAATGAAGATGGGGAAGAAAATTAGTAGTATGAACAACATGATATCATCCTTCAAGTCAACTTGGAATCAAGAGTCCTTTTGCTTTAGATCAAAGTAAACTAAGCTAATGAAGACAAAAGGTTCAATGGTTGTCAACAGTTGTCCTAATCAGAGTTGGATCCATATCCTTAGCTGACTCAACCTCGCACTTTTCGAAGGACAACTATGAAATTTAACATTTGACTTCATGTTTTGGGTTTATAAGGAGCAATCTGTCCATCAATTCCTTTGTTACATATAGTTTTCTTGCTCGATTAGAGTGGTAGCACATGCATAGTTTAAAAAAATCGACTATAAGATCAGATCTGCGTAAAAAGATGCAGATAATTGTGTCCTATTTACTAATTACCTGTAAAGGGACAGTTTTGTCTTTTTGTAGGTTTGACATGTATTAACCCAATCAAATCCCCTGTCTTGATCACAAGAAATTGCTCAAAAGGAAAAAAGCCAGTAATGGTTACCTGAACTGGTCAGTATAAGGCAGCTTAGAATTGATAGACTTGGGTGGTGTATAACTGAAAAGGCTAATCCAGGGCTGCTGAGGCAACTCCAACCTCCGCTTCTTAACGGCAACCACCATAACCTGGGCCAGACTACTCAAGGGGCTGCCCTCTGGTTCCACCTTCACATATAATTTTGTAGCAATAAAATAGAAAAAACACGACAGGAACATAAAGATCGTCGGGATGGCCAATCCTATCGACCAGCTAACGTTAGACTGCACGTAAACGACCAGCGTTACAGACACGATTTCAGCAAATGTCACCGTGAAATAATACCAGTTGAAGAAGCTGTCTATTCCCCTCTTCCCAGAATCTGTATTGGGATTGAACTGATCAGCCCCGAAAGCCAAGTTGCACGGCCTGATGCCCCCTGCTCCAACTATCATTAGCCCAAAACCAAGCCATAGGAACGCCATTTGTCCGGCATCTGGTTGGACGCATTGGCCATCTGCCGGCCCACAATGGGGTGGATGCAAGTTCCTGAATACTGCTGTTAGATTCACCACCAGCAAGCCCTGCAGTAGTTACAAGAGAAAACAAGACATGAGTATTAAAGATGGACCTTCGGCTTAACTTTCCAAAAGCTAGCTTAAGAGATGAGGACTGTTTAAAATCATACATACTACTACTAAATACTTAATGTGGGACTAGGCACACTAAAAAATGAACATTTAGAGTGTTGAATAAGATGAAATTGGATGGCCAACACCAAGAATGAATTTGGGCCTAATTCACTCCAAAAGTTAGGCCAAGAAATGAGAATTGTCCAAGATACAGAACACTGTTCATTACTTAACCAATGTGAAAATTTAACAATATGTACAAAATTCTTGACCTAATGACATAATATCAGATTATTTGGATTCAAATATTTAGTGCTAATATACATACGAATAATGAGGCAATTGAGGCAAATCCCAAAGTCTTGTAACGGCCAAAGTAAGTGTCAGAAAGATAAGCTCCAAGCAAGGTGGCAATGTTTGTGGTGCCACTGAAGACATTAAGAAGCGTTGTTGCAGAAATGCGTTTCATGTTGAAAACTGTGGTTAGATACACCTGCAGATTGGATAAAGTGCCAATGGCTCCGAGCTTCTCAAAGGTCTCATTTCCTTTCATAATTAAAAAAATAAAATAAAAATTCAGAAAAAGATTTCAAGAATATAAGGAAAAAAAGAATAAAAAAAAAAAAAAAAAAAAAAATATATATATATATATATAGAGAGAGAGAGAGAGAGAGAGAGAGAGAGAGAGAGAGAGAGAGAGAGAGAGAGAGAGATATGACATTTAAAGAAAGAAGCTCACCAATGATGAAAGGCATGACCTTGAGGCCCCTGTAGTTGATCTCAGGTTCATCAATATCATTTGCTGCCGCAGATTGTGTTTTCTCCTCCATTTCCAAAGTGCTTCCTTTCTCATTCTTCTCCATTTAATTGGTTTCTCTCTCTCTCACAGACTACACACACTTCTCAGCTACTTTTCTGCTCTAAAACACACAAACACAGCCCAGATATTCTTCCCCTCAGCTGATCAAATCGAAACAAGAAAGTTTATGCATTTAGCAAGATAAGATCGAAGTGGATGCACTTTATAAAATCCTAGTAATTTGTTTTCATGGGGCTTAGCTGGACCATAAAATGTTTATAATAATAATTCTAGTTATTCAACTGGCCAACATCCCGTAGTGCACATGGGAGTTGGTTGGGCAGTGAACCATACCACACGAACGACATCGTTTGACAATATGAAAAAATAAAACAAGAAATCCTTATTCGAACCGATCTAGACGCTTATAATATTGATAATGTGCATGTAATTTTTGCAAGAAAATTGAATAAGGATTTATCGCTTTAACATGAGTACGTTCTGCAGAGATGTTCAATTATTATTATTTTTTCATGAATTCATCTATTCTTGATGTATCGTGTATTTTTCTTATATTTCATGAGTATGTATAATCTAAAATTTTTTACTTATGTTGTGGAGTAGAATATAAGTCATTGGTGGCTTAATAGAGTCGATGTGAATAGTTTCAATCAAAAGGTTCCTCAATTCCAAAGTTTATAATGACAAGAGGTAGACAAAAATAAAAAAAACTATTCACTGGAAAATTAATTATTTTTCTTTAAGTTTTTGCCCCCTTCTTGAGCGGGAAAAGTTGAAAGAGAACATGGTGCATCTTTTTGAGTGCACTACTTGTGGAGGTTAAGGTTCATTCTCCAATCAAATTATATCTTCCCTTGGACAATATATAATATATTGTTATGGAATGAAAAAATTAATGCCTTTCCTTTTCTTTTTCGAAAAAAAAAAAAGGATTAAAGTACAAACACCAAGATCATGCACATTTGCTAATATTATTGATAATCAAGTAATCATTAGTTGTTCAAGTCAATTTTACTTTAAAAACTTCATTGCCCTTTTAGGCCTACTAATCAAGGAATAAGATATTAATTAATAGTTTAATCAATTATATAATAAACATTATTATTATGGTTTTCTTGCACGATAAAAGTTGTCTCTTATATAGCAAACAACTAACTAGATTCAATGAATTGTCATGTAATAAAAGAAATGAGAATATTTCCTTAAAATCTGTTGGACGTTTTTTATAAAATGATTCGGATCAAACCAACCAAATTAATTTTAAAATTATAGGCCTTGGATTAGATTTTTGCAATGTAATAGTTGGTCATGAGAATCTTTTATAACGTCTAGGTATCAAGCTAGAATTTGTACAAGAAAAACAAAAAATAAAAAAGGTATATATATATCAAGCAATAATTACATGCTCATATCCATGCACAACTTATAATTTCGATAATAATTTTTTTTAAGTACTTATATTAATAAATGCACTAATTAAAAAATTTAGTTAGTAGGGCACGTTTTATGCACTAAGTCCCCATAGTGCAAAAAATTGAGCGGCTGCAGGAGTGGACCTGGATATAAAAAAAAAAAGATATATATATATATATGTCCAAATTTAAAAATAACTGGAAGCATTTGCATTCATTTTAATTAAAGCATGTATTGCAATATAGTTTAAAATAGATAATTTTCGTGCACTACAAAAAAATAGTTTTAGTGACCGAATTTTGGTGACCGATTGAGCAATCACTAATTAGTCATTGATTACTGATTAGTGACCGCTCAATGATCGATTCGTGATCAATTTAAATATAATATTTTAAAAAAATTAGTGATCGATTAGTTACCGAATTAGTGACCACAGAAAAGCGGTCACTAATTCAGTCACTAATTAGTGATCGAACTTTTTTTTGGTCACTAATATTAGTAATCATATAGAGCGGCCACTAATTAATGACCGAATAATTTTTCAGTCATTAATTTATGACAAAATTTTCTTTTGGAAATTGATGCATTCACTGCTAATTAATGATTGCGTTTTTTAATCAATAAACGGTCACAAATATAAAATTTTAGTTTTTGCATATTCTTGTAATATGAAAGCATACAATTTATGTAACACCTGTATAAGTAATAAAATATTGTATTTTTTATAAATATATATATATATATTTATATAAGTTTTTGATAATAATATATGTATATATGAAAAATATAAAAATATATGTACATATATAAATATATAACCACTATATATTTTTATGTAATATCCATATAATTGAACATTAATTTATTAATGTAAATATAGATACACAAAAAAATAAACAAGAATAATATTCTTATACAAAGAAAAAAAATGATAATTAATTAATATGTACATGTTAGTAATATTCTTATACAAAGAAAAAAAATGAGAATTAATTAATATATACATGTCAGTAATATATATATATATATAATACATGTATTATGAGTAAATAAATATTTATAATATAATTAATAATATTATATACTAATTTGTATGTATTGGCATATATACATATTACCATATATATATGTGTAAACTATTTATTACTATATATTAGTATGTATATACTATTTTTTAATGTGTTTATAATATATTATGATAAAATATACCAAAAATTTAAAAGTAATAGTTATAAATAATAAATATTATCATTATTATATTGAAGAAATATTACACAAATATTAAATGAATAATTGTTATTTTTGTTAAATTTTAAAATGCAAAAGAATAGTATAACTTATACATAAGAATATTATAATTACCTTTTGATTTGTAAATATTATATATATTATATTATTGAGGCAAATGCATGAAAATGCATGTGGTGTAGTGGTGTAGTAGTTAATTACTCATTTGAACAAAGCAGAGATCTTGATCGACACAAATTAGTGACGAGGGTTTTTGTGACCGATCCGATCAATCACTAAATCGGTCATTAAACTTGTTAGTGACCCATTTTTGCATATTTAGTGACCGCAATACCCTTTTTTGGTAGTGGTGGCATATCGAATTTTATTCTTTATTATTTGATTGAACAAACTCCAGTCAAAATAATTATTTTTTCTTTTTCTTTTTCGTATGGACCTTGAAAATTATTTTGTGGACTTTGAAAAATTTAAGTTTGATGGGAAAAAAATGATTAAAATTATTTAAAAATCCCAAGTGACCAAATTTGTGTCTGCAACTTTGTGTTTCTGTAAACTTTCATCTTTTCGTTTATTTATTTATTTTATATTTCTTTTTCTATGCGTTGAAAGTGTGGCGAAGCAATATCAATCCAACACTTAAATCATCGAAGCACGCAAGTGAAACACAAAATGAGACATATAATTCATCTACTTGAGAGACAAGCTTATGAGCTTCTTAAATATCTTATTATATACACATTTGAATACTAATTATTAAATATGCTAAAATATTTGGCAAAAATTTTAGAAGAGAAATTTGTAGTAAATTCTAAAATTAAAATGTTACAGTCTTACAAGTTTATTTACAAAAATGAAAAATATAATTTAATTTATATTTAAAATATTAACAATTTTTTTTAGATATAACCACATTAATTACAAATGATCACTGTTGACATCTTATCATTTAAGTCAATAATCTTATCTTATTCCAACTCTTTAATATTCTTAATTATGCAAAAATTCTTACATCAAAGGCTGTTCTTCAAAAATAACTTTCCAGCATCCTATAAACTTTAAAAATATATGTATAACTAGATAATTCACCTCATTTCTCTTCTTTTTCTTTTTAATTAGAATACAAAAATTTATAGAATCGTTAAAATAAATTTAACCAAATATACATCCTCCAATAATGTCTACGAAAACTCCCAATTGTATAGCATTAAGATCAATGCAAGAATTGTTAAAAAGAAACACAACTTTGTTGAATAATTTATCTGTAGTACCTGAATTATTTGTTTATCTGCACATCCATAATTCTGCAACTAAAACAAAATTGCGGTTCTCGTGTCCGATGCACATCATGTTTAGTGTAGTACAAATTTGAGATATGTGGATAGATCAAACACATTGCATTTAATTTGGTCAAAACTTCGATTTTATGTTAAGTTTCATTATTTATTACTTCCTAATCCCTAGAAAAGCTTGCACACAACACGTGTAATTGTACACAAATTATTGCAAAATATAAACTTTAAGGCGAGAGTGCCCAACGTGACCCAAAAGAACCTAGGACGATAAAGAGTTGACTACTGACATAATTTGACGTTATTTATTGAATTTTTGAGATGAGGATTGCAATACTGTTTTGAAGGAACATTAAATTTTTATGATAAAAACGCTGAAGTCAATATAATATCAAAATTCAAAATTTGATAAATTTAAAATTTGAATTTTAGTTATATTAGAGGTGCAAGTTGAGTTGAGCGACTCTTGAGCTCTCTCAATTCGACATCAAAAAGTTTTGAGCTCGAGATTATTTAAGCTTGAACTTGAAATTGAGCCAAGCTTGAGTTTTAATATAGTAGTATTGAGTGTGCCTTCAAATTCAAGTTGAAAATGATGAAAATAGCAAGAAATGGCGAAAGCAGGGAAAAAACGATGAGACAGGATGAAAACGGTGCAGAAATGGGTGGACAACTGGCAGCAGCGGCGTTGCCCGGGTGCCTCTGTGCCCAACGCTCATGCTTATCAGGCAAACGCTCTCGTGCCAAATACGGGAAACACTGCCTGTCTTGGTAAATTTGCGTGTTGTGTGCGCTGGGCGCACTACGGAGGCCCAACGGGCCATTTTTTTGAATCAAACTCATATTTAATTGATTTTTTCTCCCGTTTTCAAAAAATAACCTATTCAAATTAGTTCTGGACTGTTTTTGAGAATTTTCTCTCTAACGGAGGTTAGAACGCGGGTGTGGTGTTAGGTGTTGGGTGTTCTAGTGACGATTGTGGGCCTTGAATTTGTACTTGGCATTTGATTTTAGATCAATAAAATTCATCAATTTATCGAGAGGAGTAGGCACATTGCCGAACCACGTTAAATTTTTTGTTCTTGAATTGAATTACTTTGCGAGTATTTTCTAATTATTGTTATTTGGTCATTCTGGGTTACAATAAACTTGTATCAAAGCTAAATTGACCAAATGTCTGCCATGAAGTACAAGGTAGAGAAATTTGATGGGAAGAATGATTTTGGGCTGTGGAAGATAAAGGTATATACCTTCAACAAAGTTTGTAGAGAGTGAGATTTCTTGCCAGAGATGCTTTCAGATAAGGACAAGGATGAATTTATGGTGAAAGCTTAAAGTACTTTAGTTTTACGTTGGTAGATAATATACTGAGAGAGGTTGCCAGAAAAAGTACACTAATAGGATTGTGGTCAAAGTTGGAGAGTCTGCATATGACGAAGTCCTTAACAAATTGACTATATTTGAAACATCGATTGTACACCCTTAGGATGAAAATGCAGCAGTTCCTTTATCATTCAATGATACTATGAGGTTGTGGTATATGCGGCTTGGGTATATGAGTGAGAGGGAAATGTTGGAGTTGACCAAACAGAGTTTGCTTTGTAGATAAAAGATTGGGGAGTTGGATTTTTGTGAGTACTATGTTCTTGGCAAGCAGCACAGGGTGAAGTTCAACACCATAATTTACAGTACTAAGGGCGTATTGGATAACATTCACTCAGATCTTTGAGCGTCTTTTCAAGTTCCCTCAAAGGGTGGTGCTAGGTACATGCTGATATTCATTGATGACTTCTCATGGAGAGTATGAGTGTGCATTTTGAAGCATAATGATGAGGTATTTGTTAACTTCAAGCAGTGGAAGACTTTGATTGAGAAGCAGATTGGGAAGGAGGTCAAATGGTTGAGGGCTAACAATAGATTGGAGTTTTGCAACAAGAAATTTTAAGAGTTCTACAATAAGGAGGGGGTTGTGAGGCATCACATAGTTGTTCATACACCATAGCAGAACGGAGTTGTAGAATGGATGAACAAGACTACTTTGGAAAGAGCTAGATACATGCTCTTTAACGCTAGATTGTCTAAGAATTTTTGGGCTGAAGCTATTAATACTGCTTGTTATTTGGTGAATAGGTCACCATCGATTGATTTGGATATAAGATACCAATGGAAGTTTGGTTAGGGTCTTTTGCTGATTACTCAAATTTGAGGATATTTGGGTGATCGACCTATGCTTATGTTTGTGGCGGGAAGCTTGAGCCGATAGCAATGAAGTGCATATTCCTCGGCTTTGTAGATGGAGTCAAAGGTTATCATTTGTGGTGCACTAATGATAAAGGCTTCAAGGTGATTATCAATCGAGATGTGACATTCGATGAGTCTACTATGTTGAAAAATGTGGAGTAGGGTGACAGTAGTCAAGAGGGCGTTAAGGAGAAGATGGAGTTTGAGATTGACACTCCACAAGTTTCAAAAGGGAAATAGAAGGTGGTAGATAAAGCTGGTGAGAGCTTATTATCACCTAACCAGCAACAAGAAATTGATTCACTACAGAACTATTGTTTGGCTCGCATAGAAAAAGGAGGCAGATCAAACCACCACGACGATTTGCTTATTTTTACATATTCAGATATGGTTGTTTATGCTTTGAATTCGGCTGAGGAGTTTATGGAAGATGATCCAGTCATATACAAAGAGGCCATTTCTCGTTAGATTCTGATAAATGGATACCTGCTATGAGTAAAGAGATGGAGTCTCTATACAAAGTAGCAAATGAGAACTGGTTGATGTACTTAAAGATAGAAAATTGTTGGATGCAAATGGATCTACACGAGAAAAGAAGGAATTCCAGGGGTTGCAGATGCTTGATATAAGGCGCGATTGGTTGCTAAGGGTTTTACGCAAAGATATAGAGTTGATTTTTATGAGGTGTTCTCCCCAGTTGTAAAGCATACCTCCATTCGCGTGTTACTCATCATGGTAGCTTTGTTTGATATAGAGCTTGAGCAGATGAATATAAAATGGAATTTATACATAGTGAGTTGGAGGAACAAATTTATGGGAGTCAACAAAGGAATTCATTGTTTCTAAAAAGGCAAATCAGGAATGCCTTTTGAAGAGGTTTTTGCATGGCCTGAAGCAGTCTCTCAGGTAGTGGCATAAGAGATTCGATGCATTTATTACTAAGAATTGGATACACTAAAAGCATTTATGATTGTTGTGTATATCATAAGAAGTGTAGTGATAGTCTTCTCTTTTATTTATTGCTTTATGTTGATGATATGTTGATTGTCTCTATAAACATGTCTGAGATTAATGTGTTAAAGACTCAGTTGAGTGGAGAATTTGAGATGAAGGATTTGGGTATTGCGAAGAGAATATTGGGCATGGAGATCGTTCGAGATAAACATTCTAGGTTGAGAAAGTACTAGAGTCTTTTGGCATGGATAAATCTAAACTAGTTAGTACGTCACTTATAGCTCATTTCAGGCTCTCATTAGATCTATCACCGAGTACTGTGGAGGAGGTAGGGCACATGCCTAGTGTGCCATGTGCTAGTGTAATTGGTAGTTTGATGTATGCCATGATGTGCACTAGGCCAGATATTTTACATGCTATTAGTGTTGTGAGTACGTATATGCACAAGTCAGGGAAGATGCATTGGCAGATAGTCAAATGGATTATGAGGTATTTGAGAGGCTTTGTAGATAGATGTATATGTATAGTTAACCGAATTTTACAACTAGACTTGTTGGCTATGTGGATGCAGATTATGCTGGAGATTTGGATAGTAGAAGTTCTATGACAAGCTATGTGTGTTGTGTTTCAAGTTGTACTATTAGCTGGAAGGTGACTTTGCAGTCATTAGTTGCATTGTCTACAATAGAGGCTGAATACATGGCTTTAGTTGAAGGCGTGAAGGAAATCTTTTGGCTAAAGGGGCTGATTGATGATATGTGTATGAGTTCTAATATTACTACAGTGTTTTATGATAGTTAGAGTGCTATATACTTGTCAAAGAATCAAGCATTTCATGAGAGAGCAAAGCATATTGATGCGAGGTATCACTTTGTCCAGGATATGGTGTCTTAAGGAGTTGTCTTAATTGACAAGGTTGGGACTAAGGATAATCTGGCAGAGACATTGACAAAAACTATTCTGGGAATCAAATTCGAGCATTGCTTGGATTTGATAAATATTTGTAGACTTAGATGATTGCCCTGTTGGGCAGGCTAAAGATGATGGACGAAGAATTTCAAGTTAAGATGGAGATCGTTGAGGGTGCCTTGAAATTCAAGGTGAAAATGATGAAAATAGCAAGAAACAACAAAAACAGTGAAGAAACTGTGAGAAAAGGCGAAAACAATGCGAAAAAGATGAGATAGAATAGAAACAATACAGAAACAGGTTGACAGTTGGTAGCAATGGGCACGCAGGAGTGCCTAGTGCTCATCTGAGTGCCCTTCAGGCAGATGGCCCTGCGCTCGGCTGCGATTGACTTGCGCCTAGGCTTGGGAGCCACTGCCTATCTCGATAGATTTGCATGTTGTGTGCGCTCGGCGCAACTATTGCGTGTTGCGCACGGAGGCCCAACGGACCATTTTTCGAAATAAACTCATATTTAATTGATTTTTTCCCTATTTTTGAAAAATAACCCTATTCAAATTATTTCTGAACTATTTTTGAAGTTTTTCTCTCTAATGGAGGTTAGAACAAGGGTGTTTGGTATTATCGTGAGAATAGTGGGGACTTGAATTTGTACTTGGCACTTGATTTGAGATTAATAAAATTCATCGGTGGACTACATTAAATCTTGTATTCTTTCATTGAATTACTTTGTGGGTATTTTTCTATTTATTGTTATTTGGTTGTCCTAGGATACAACAAGTAGCTCGAAGGTTCGCAAGTAGGCCCACGAGCCCTAATAATTTCTTAAAATAATATATATTAAATAATAGTTCAAAAATTATATATCACATATTAAGGTAATTTTTGAACTATAATTCATTTATTCACTCATATATTAGTTGTTAAATAATAGATAATAATTTATAAGATATTAATTTATAATTTATAAAATGCTAAAAAATAATAGCACGATGTATTTGAAGAAAAATATAAATTTTCTATTCAAATAATTTTATAAAATATATAATTATATAATAATACTTCATTGTATAATATATTATACATGATTAATACATGTTTTTCAAATATAATAATGGAAATATGAAATGAAAATTTGTCATTCTTTTAGTAGATTCATTTTTATATTTTAATATTAAAACTTTAAAAGTCAAAACAATAACTTTCTTGAAATTTATAAAAAATTGATTGACTTTTATAGAAAATTGATGATGTAGTTAGAGTTGTTAATAGATAGTATTTCTCGAGCTCGAGCTCACATGTCAAATGTGGAAGATGTCTAATAAGCTCGAGCTCGGCTCAAGCTCCATATCTTATAAGCTCATCGAGTTCGAGTTTGAGCTTGATTTTTATCAATGAGATCAAACTCAAGCTTAAAATTTGAAGCTCAGACTTCTGTATTTTACAAATGAGCCAGCTCAAGCTTGCAATCTTTGTTAAGCTCGGCTCGTTTACCGTCCTAATTTATATAGAGATTTATCTATTTTAATAATCATTTTTGTTTTATTTTTAGTTCATATGCTAATAAATGATGATTTTTGTTATTTCTTTAAAAATGTGAAAATTTAACGTGGAAACAACATGTGATTGGCATGACATGTGAAAAATTTGTGACCGTGATGTGCTGTGTTACCTGCACCACATAAACCCATAGAAATTGGAAAATTTTAAAGGCAACTATTATTATTATTATAAATCAAGTGAGCGTGGAGTACTTAGAGCCCATTTAGTTTTATTTTCAAACACACTTTTTCCATTTTCTACTATTCCAGAAATAAAAATTATCACATTTTAGAAATTTTCACCCAACATAATCTTCATTTTCATTTTCAAAACACATTTTCCAATAATCTTTATATATTTTTCCAATAGCCTATATATATTCTCTCTCTCTATTTCATTATTTCAATCTTTCTCCACCCATAACCTATTAAAAACAACATAACATTATATTTCCAACATAATCATTACATTTTCAAATATTTTATCTAAATACATTTTCATTTTCACATCACGTCACATAGCTAATTCTCACTATTTTAGAAAGAGTTAATAGCAAAAAACCTCCTCTGTTTTCTCTAATTGTCAAATACCCCCCTAAGTTAGTTATTTAATCAAAACAACCCTTGTGTTTCAATATAATTTGCTCACTACCCCCCCCACAGCGATATACCAGTCGACTAGATGTGTGTTGACGAAAATACCCTGGTTTAAGTTTTCGACTTTTACTACCATTTTCTTACCGTTTCTTCAAAAATCTCCTCTGTTCAAAATTAAGGCTTATGGGAATGCAATATCCCAACTTCTACCTTACAAAATTGAATGAAAAACCCTAGAAAGAGCTCAATCAATCTAACAACAAAGTGAATAAAGGTGTTTGGCGGAGAAAATTGACTGGGCTAGTGCATTGAAGCTCTTAGGAACATAAAGCATTGAAGGTGACGATGTTTGTTCTTCTTTTTATTTTTGGGGTTTCTTATGCATCTTGATTTTCTTTAAGTTGTAGTTTGTTTTGTTCTAATATTTTTATTTTAGTTTATGTATCGGCCTTGTAGTTTGTAAAGTTTGTATTTTTTTATGTTTGGTTGCGTTTGGTTTAAGAATGGTAGTCTGAACTAGGGATACAAATCTTGAATGGGTTATGTCTCTATCATGTGATTACAAGTTTTTTGAACTTTTCACTATCTTGGATGGGTTATGCCTCATTTATCAACTTTCTACTGTTTGTGATGTGGTCCCATTTTTTAGTTATTAAATTTTGTTGTTAGTGGTGCACTTAATCCTGTAGGTTAAGGAGTATTTAAATATTATTTTGTTAAACATATATGGGTTTTATTAAAAAGACTCAGTTTACATGATTTTTGTTGCAAATGAATGAATATTATACTTTTTCTATGTGGGTTGGTGGTTAGTTTATTCAGAGTCCAAAAATGAGCTATATTGGGAGGGGGGGTCAAAGCAGTATACAAGAAGGTGAACTTAGACTACTTCAATGAGGATGATCTATATGCAATGTACAAATCAAGTGGAGGTTCAAGAATGTTTGTTTTCTTTTACTACTTGTGCCCTGGGGTACCTATGGATTGGGGGTTGAGGTTAATTAGTGGAGATAGTGGGATAGTTGACCTGCAACAGGTTTATTCTGGGTTAGATTTTGTCACTATATATTGTGTTGATGTTGATGCTGAGGAAGGGGATCCAATACCTTTGCTTTCTATCGATAAAGATGGCAAGATACTGAACAGTCAAGATGAAGGGACATAAACAAATTTGTTATTGAATAATATTTCATTTGATGATGATTTCTTTAGTAGTGATGAATGTACAAAGAAAGCAAATGGGGGGCCTTCTAGGGCATCCACTGAAGTAGGTGCACAGAGAGCTACCGATGACGTTGTTGGTCAAAATGATCAATGTATAGAGACAACAATTGAGGGGCTTCCAGGGATAGCTACTGAAGTTAACACTAGAAAGAACACTGAAGCAAACACTGAAGCATATACTGAAGGAGCAACTGAAGCTGGAGAATTTCAAGTTAATGACCATGGAGTTGAAAATATTGGGGATGAAAATATTAGGAATGCACCTGAAGTTGATTCATACTTTGATGACCAAGGATCTTCTGAGGTAAGAAATGAAACAGAGGATGCTACTAAGAGTGAAGGTAGAAAATGACATCCTATTGAATACTATAGTGAATCTAGTCCAAGGAAAAGCAAAAGAAGAGTGACACAGATGAGTGATTTGACAGAATTATCTTCTGAATTTGATGACTCCAGTAATGAAGACTTTCAAGTTGGTAAAGAGTACACAGACTTTGATGCTCTAAGTGAAGCACTGGATGGTATTCTTCAGATGATGATATTTTTGCATCAATAGGTGCCAACAAGCAAGAGCTACAATAGAAGTTGAGAGTGATGGGAAGAAAGAAAAAAAGGCTAGTCAACAGGGCATAAAGATAGAATATGGCTGAAGAAATTAATGATGGTGACTGGTTCAGTAAACTTGAGGATGATGAAGATATTGAAAGACCTCCTAGTTCAGATGATGAGGCACAGAGGCATCCTCACTTCATTGATGGCTAGAATATAAAGATCTTTGAGATGAGAGAGTGCTTGAGATTTGCCAATGTTGATGTATTTAGAAATGCCTTCAAGGACTGGAGTGTGAGGCATGGGTATCAATTTCATTATGAAAAGAATGAAAGGACAATAGTTACAGTTGTATGTGCACATGATAATTGTAGCTATAGGATTGATGCATATGTGGTCCAAGGTGGGCCAGCCTTTATGGTATGGTCCATAAAATGCATTTATTTTTTGCTTTTTTCATTTATCCTTTGTGTTTTTATTGCCAGTAACACCCCTCTTTTGTTCTGCCCTAGGTCAAAACAATAAAAGAACATCACACATGTTCAAGGCCAAGACAAAATAAGCATGCCACATCTAAATACTTGGGTCAAAGGTTGGAGAATGTTGTTATGGACAACCTAGATGTCCCTGTAGAGAAATTGAAAAAATCAATTCTGAGGAAGTGTGGAGTTGAAGTTAGCTACTAGAAGGCCATAAGAGCAAAGAAAGCTGTCATGGAGAAAATAAAAAGAAGGGATGCAATGGAGTATGGACAATTTTGGGATTATTGTCAGACAGTTATGGCCAGAAATCCAGGTGGCAAGCTAATATTGAGAAAGGTAACAAATTCTAACCCCCTTGTGTTTGATAGAATGTTTTTCAGTCTTGGTGCTATGAAGGTGGGGTTTTTGACTGGTTGTAGGCCATTAATTGGTCTTGATGGTTGTTTTCTGAAAACCCCATATGGAGGGCAATTATTGTGTGCTGTTGGTAGGGATGGGAATGATAAATTGTTTCCTATTGCACTTGCTCTAGTACTTGTTGAAAATAGGAAAACATGGAGTTGGTTTGTGTCTGAGTTGTTAGATCACTTGGGAGGGGTAATTGGTCAATGGATGTTTATTTCTAATAGGCAAAAGGGGCTTATTGATGCACTTAAGGAACAAGATCCTGATTGGGAGCACAAATACTGTGTGAGACATATGTATCAGAATTTCAAGCATAAATGGACTTCATTGGTATTGAGAGACTTGTTTTGGAAAGCCGCATCAACTTGTAACAAAAATGAATTTGAAAATTACATGAAAGAAATTGAGAAAATTGGTCCAAAAGTGAATGATCAAGTTGAGACAACTGCAGAATAGCTGCGGAGTGTCCCTAGCTGCCATTGGGCAAGATCTTTTTTTAAAACCACGTGTAAATCTGATGTCATGGTCAATACTTTGTGTGAGTCATTCAATAATTTTATTTTTGATGCTAGGGAGTTGCCAATTATAAGCATGTTTGAGTGGATTATAAATAGATTGATTGGGAGAATACAAATAAAAAAGGCTGGAATGGAGAAAATAATGGTGTCATTTGTCCAAATATAATGAAAAATATAAACAAAGTGAATGAGATTGGTAGGAATTATTTTCAGACTTGGTGTGGAAATGATGAGTTTGAGGTTGAACATATGGGTAGGGGAGATATGTGGTTGATTTGAGAAAGAGGGAATGTACTTGTGATATGTTCTAGTTAACTGGATATCATTGCCTACATGCTTGGGTATAAATTTGTGATAGAAGGTACAAAGTTGAGCATTATGTTGATCCTTATTTGAAGAAAGATATGTATTTGAAAGAATATGAGCACATGTTGCATGGAGTCCTTGGTTCAAGGGATTGATCAAGACTCCATATCCTTTTATGTTGCCCTCTAATTTTAAAAAACTTGGAAGGCCAAAGAAAATGCGAAGAAAAGGCACAGATGAGCAACAAGTCAATTTATTTAGAAGAGGGCTCATTCACATCTACCAAAATTGTTTGCAACTTGGGCACAATAAGGCAACATGCACTAATCCAAGATATCCTAATTTTAAGCTAAACAAGGTGATTTCTTTTTTTCTTTTCTTATATGTTTAAGTGTATTTATGCCCATATTTGATGTACATAATGAATTGGACTAATGATTTAATTGAATTATCAGGGCATTAGTGCTCAACCAAGAAGTGAATCATCAATGAGTGGTCTATTCCAACACAAGAATCACAAACTGCTCCTGGTTCTAGAAGAGGAGAAAAAGGTGCCCCAAGAGGAGGAAGATGTTACATGTATGAAGGAAATAGAAATTCAAACTTACTTGGTCAAAGAAAAGGTGCCTCTCAAACTGCTCCACAACATGTCCCTCAAACTAATCCTGGTGTTGCCCCTCAAGTTGGTCGTACTGCCTGCTGCATCAACTGGTAGTAATATAACACAAAAAAAGGGTAGGGCAATGAGGGAGAGAAATTGAAAGTGAAATGTTCTAATTTTAATTGGTTTTGATGTCTGTCATTTTGCAACTTACAAATATTAAGTTTCTTTAACTACTGGTTGGCTGGGCACTGACTTAGTTTTTGTCATTTTGAGGTTTAACCTTTTGCTGGATATTGAACTTTGTTGAGGCACAAAAATTGGTTGCTGGGACCTTGAACTTTGCTTTGAGAGGATCTAATGTTGATGGTCTTTGAACTTCCATTTTTATTGAATTAGTTTCTGTTGATTAGCTTGCTTTGAATTAAATTTTGTTGGGAGATGTTGATCCTATTTTGAGTTGAATTTCTATTGCAAGATGTTTGATTAGATTTGGTGTAGCAGAGTAGAATTTTGTAGATATTTTGGTTGTGGGTTATCCTTAAGTGTGTGATCGATCTATCTCTTTTATCTTTTTCTAGTATTATTTGCTCAACAAATGGTGGAAAACATTTCTGTCTACTTAAGATGGCATGTGAGTGTTTCTATTGGTTTTCTGGCTTCTTTTTAGCTTTGTTAAAAAATCAAGCCTTTACCTCTCTCTCCTGCATAATTTTGATAGCTTAACTTTCATAGCACAAAAACTTCACTTAACACCAAATTACTTGTAGCAACATCAACATCCATAGTCAGTTTTGTGGGGAACTTGATATTGTTTCATTTTATTTTATTTTATTTTTTCATATTTAGTTGTACTTTATACACATAATCCTTGTACTTGCCCCACCATTAACATAAGCTTCCTGTGACTAAGTGGACTTTATCTCAATCTCACCAATCAACCCTATAAAATTTTGGATTGTTTTGCCCCACCATTTAAGCTGAAAAAATCCACTTCAATAAGAAACCAATAATACTTTGTTATGGTACAAAAGCACAAGTTCATATATCAATAATAACAAGTATTCACAACTAGTTTCGGTATAACATCATCTTTTTTATCAATCCAACGCAGCTCTGGAACAGAAAATTAATCCAAAGAATGCATTCACGTAATGAAAAAGACATTACTTTGCAAAAACTCCTTTTATTTAACTAGGAAGAACATTACATTGTTACATTGACATACCTAATTCAAATCAAATTCCTAGACTGAAACCTCTCCTCCTTTCCATCTCTCCCCAAAAAATAAAATTACACTTAAGATTTTGATAGTAGCACAACCACCATAAACAACAACACTATCAAGAAAATCTAAACAATATTGCTAAAAACAAAATCTTAGGAACTTCATACGTATTATTAGATACATTTCCTCCAACAACCGAGGAAAGCTTTGACACTACTTCATTCATATCCATATCCTCTTCTTCCATCATAGAACCAAGATCTCCATCATACTTCACAGGCTCGCCGGTCTGTTCCCATACTGCACGCTTTGGCTTACACCACCGAAATTTTTTTGCAAATAGTATTCAAACAACAGTAGTACAACTTACCTTTCGATGGTTTCAAATCAGATTCAGCAAAATTTTGGCTCTTTGTTGACATCCACATTGTGGAGTACTTGATTATCGCAAATCTAGTGGTGGTGCCCTGTTCTTCCTTGTTCTCATGCTAGAAGCTCTCTTTGGATAACTCATCAGAGTTGGAATGAAAGCTATCTTGAAGAAAACAATTTACTGAAAAAAGAATTGGTGTTCTGGGAAAGGATGCCATCTTTTGTTGAAAAATTAAGGGTGAATGTGTTTTTTAACAGAGTGCAAATACAATACAAATCGCAAAAAATGTGCGTGAGTAACACCTATTCTGGGCAGGGGTTTTACTACCATTGGCTTTTTTTCACAAGGTGTTGAATTGACAATTAAAATAACAGGGGGGGAGGGGTAAGTGCCTCTGTCCATTTACACAGGGATTTTTTTTCTTTTAAAAAACCCTTTTAGAAATGATGGAAATGGAAAATAAAACCAAATGGAGTAATTTTTATAGTATCTTTTCTTGTCCATACTCAATCCATCCTTACAATTTTAAATTTTCATTAATCCCGAGGTAATTTTTTTGCCCCCAATTGAAAGTGAAAAAGTAAAAATAAAATTATTTTTACATTATTAACTAATTCAAAAAGTGGTGACTCATTAACAGTCCACGAATTGCTCATGAATTGAAATGGTATGGTATCAGTTAGAAAGAAAATTATTACTTTCAAAAAATAAATATTATTAATTTATAAACAGTTCAAAATTAAACGAGAGGTAATTTTTCCTTTCGAGAAAGAAAAATACCAATTTTCCTTTGAAGTAAGGGGAGATATTCTATAGTTGTCTATTTTACTGCTAAAGCACCTCATATTTGATATTTAGTGTAGAAATTTAAATTAAAATTGGTAATTTTGGCACACTCGATGCGTGTGCTAAAATAATATAGACATTCATTTACTCTTTTAAATATTACTATAATTTTTAATATTTTTAATGCATTTATTTAAATATTAGTGATAAGTAAAAGAAAAAAGAACTAAGAAGGAAAAAATAAAAAATAAAAAATTAGAGAGAAAAAAAATATTAAAAAAGACAAAAAGGTCACTACCTAAATAGTTATAGAAATTAAAAAGTAGCAATAAGAGTATTTTAGGAAAATTACCCCAAAATATACCGAAAAGAGGATATTGCTCTATATGTATAGATTAAAATGAATTATTGCTTTGAAAACTGGTTTTAGTTGACTCTAGAAGTAAAAGAAAGCTCTCTTTGTTGGAGATGAAGCATATTTTCTGTTTCTAATTTTGAGAGAAATTAATAATAATAATTACAACTAGTTATATTGTGCATTGAAACAATAATCTAAGTATGAAACCATCTAATGTTTGATTTGCATTATAAGTGATAAAGTGCTCCCTTGATTTAGACAATTCATACATATTTAGGGCCCGTTTACTTTGTAATATGAGATGTGTGGTAATATGATGAAATGAGGGATGAAGAGTGGGATTAGGATAATTTAATATTTGATGAAGTATATTTACTTTGTAGGATAAAATGTAGGATGATGATGGATAATTTTATTAGTTCCTTACTTAAATGGATGATAAAATCTGGATAAAAACTGTATTGATGTTTATACCCTTTCCTTGTATATTTAAATAAGAGATGTCAACTTTTGAATTTTTATTAGTATTGTGGGCCGAACCTTAGTTTTCTCCTATCTGAAAGTTGCTGATTTGAAATTTGTTTGTATATACCACTTTTCTTGCCTCTGTAAGTTGGATACGTTTATGCCTTCATACAAAACATATGCATTTTGTGTAGTGTTCCATCAAGTTTTTTACTATTTGTATCAACATTAGGAGTCATTGTAGATGCGGAGAAAACCACTCATTTATGTAACAAGAAGCATTGAAGATTCAGCTTATTTACAGGCTCATTTTTTATTTTGATAAAGATTAAGGTAGACATAGGTCAGAGGCAATTTGCTGGAGGGGAACTTCATTGGAAGTTAATAATTTTAACTTTTTGCACTAACCTCCCATTTGTTAAAGTTTTAAGTTGGTGGTAGAGTAGAGTATATCTATTGACATCCAAAAATAAACAAGAGTTGCCATTTGACACCACGACAATAGATATGACAACCAAGTAGCCTTTTGCACTGACTAAGCACTGGACAGATGTAGTTACGTGGAAGTTATTATCATAGTCATGGTGTTAACCAACAAATTGACTGCCTGGATATAATTGCTGATTCTTTTTCTTAACTTTTTTGTTTATTATTGTAGTTCTATTTTGTCCCACATCAAATTGATGTCGACCAGTAGTAGTAATTTAAAACGATGCTATTGCGGGTATGTAATACATGCGCAGATGTCATGGACAAGTAGAAACCCAGAGAGAAGGTTCCGAGCTTACCCAGCTTATGGGGTGTGTAGCGTAACTTAGAAATTGATGTCTAATTTTCTAATTCATATTCATGACGTTTGAATGAAGTATTTTAGAGGTTTCTTATGTTACTGTGAACCTTTTCAAATAACATCACACACACTTATGTATGGTATTTCATAAGGTTGTCCTTGTTCGACTTTCGAATCGTTTGATCCTGAGATGTGTTATAGATTGAAAGAAATTATTCTTGGACTACTAAGAATGATCTTTCAAGCTTATGCATACGTAAAGGAGTGGAAGCAGAGGGAAAGGATGCTGATTTACTTTGTAATCATGTCCTGGCTTATCACTATAATATGTGTTCGGATGCTATTCTGCATCACTGTGAGACATAATGGAAGAAGACTTGCTCTATCATGAATGTCTTTCTTGATCGCTGGAGTTATACATAGTACCATGTCATAGTATTGGAGGAGGGCAATGTTTAAAAATTGTTCCTAGAAAGGCTGCTGAAATTTTGGCAACACATGTAGTTTACTAATATGTAAGAAATGTAGTTGATGTGGTTGTTGTTTCATAATTATATCAGCATATATAAGTGAGTTGGATCCTTATAAGTTAAAATTTGTAATCTAATGCTTACAGTGACATTGAAGCACTGATTTTACGCGGCACTAAACATGTCTTTGAACTATTAGCAAGGTTCTATTCCAAAGCACCTTAATTTTTATGCTCTTTTAATTGTTAAGATTACTAAATCCACTTCCAATTTTAAGGCCAGAACTATAACATGCAATGGCATTATACCAAGGAAGTTATTAAGGCACAAGGCATAGGCGAATTATTTATAATTTAACATCCTTACTGTAAATAACAAGGCCATTGGGTTTAAAAATTCATGAATGTCATAATCGCAGTAGATGCCAGAATGATTGGTTATGTAATCTAAGTTGTGCCTAATTTGTATATAATCATTGGATTTCATTATATATTATCAATAAACCTGTTCGTCCTAATAATGTGTGTTTTATTATCAATAAAATTCGCCAGAGAATACATTTTTGTCTGCTCCAATGTGTAAAAATTTGTCTAGAAAAAAATCCCGCCATTCAAAAAATGTCTGTTGGAAGATCCTTGCTGCATATTTTCTTTATTGGACTATTTTTGGCCTGCATGGAATATTAGCTGCTTGTGAGTGAAAGCCCCATGGCCTTGATTAAACAACTCCTCTACAAAATATCATAGTGGTATGGATAATGAACAGCATTAGGAAACTAGACAACAATAGTATACATGCATGTGAACACGTAATCATTCTCGGATTGACTACAGAAGCAGTACGTGCAGGCTATGTAATATTTAAATTCATATTAACTTGGTTTAAATGTTTGCACACTGTATATACGTCTCTTGTATTGAAAATAAAGCTTCGTAATGGCTATGGCATGGTAGGAGAAGTTGTTCTATCAAGGGGCATAGACAAAGGATATTGATCACCGATTCGTGCAAGTGCTTCTTGATGAACACCGAAAATAGAACTTCAAATGGGGTTAAAAATTTGATGAAGCCATTAGTTTGGCATGAAATGTGATACTGATTGAATTCAACACCGATTTCCATTTCAAGTATTGTATGGATAGGGCTCGAAAACTGCGGAAACGATACAAGACATTCAAATGGATCCAAAACTTGTTAGGCATAAGCTTCAATCCAATGTCCAAAACTATCATCAGCAACAAGGTTTGGGCCTTCATTTACAGGGTATGTATCGACACATTCATGTACAAATATGCCCACTTGGCTATGAAATTTATGTCCAGCATGAGTTGTTTCCAAATTAATCAGTATTCATCTAATTTTAAGTATTTTACTTGATAGAACGAAAGATATGGCTGTGCTTGTTGTGAATGGCTGGATCTAGAATGGGATGCTTTGTCCATTATTTTTGACGAAGTGGCACCGAAAGAACAACTATTAGTCAATGGTAACATTAACGATGGGGAAGGAGATAGAGACAACTGACAACCAATTGTCATACACATTTTAGGTGAAGAGACAGACGAGTCAGAAAGATAATTCTGGAATGAATTAACCAAGTGTGCCTCTGATAGTGCATCTGAAGAAACATCATGTCATTTCAATACCTCAAATGTGATTGCGGTCCTTGTTCATCAATTGCTTTATGTTCCTCGTGGAAAAAAAATTGAGAGGCTAAACGGTTGCTTGGATACATATAAATGAAGTAAGTTTTAGTATTAGACAATCGTGGTGGCTGTGTTTGTATGTAAGACATAATGTGTAGTTGTGAGTCTATCATATCTGTCGCATGCATTTTGTACCATATGTTGGCTATTTGTGTTTTACCCACAATGTGTATGTTTATAATGTGCCCCTTATGTCTGTGTTAGTGTGATGTGCGTTTCGTCTGTGATTCTTAATATGTGTTTATGATGTCATGTAGTAGTATTTGAGAACTTAACATATGGGTTCCAATTTTTCATTGTGCTTAGAAGTGTTTTCGACTATAATAGATTAGGACATTTATCTAAGCAATGAACCTACTACTATATTGAATGCTCATTGACTAGACCCTTCAAAAATTATGTTTGTTTTTTGTTATCCAACAAACAAGGATGACCTAAATTAAGGTTTTCTTTTTTCAACCATTGATTAAAGGCTTGAAATTATTAGACGCTTCTGAATATACAGCTTATGATGCTAGGGCATCAAGATTTAAATATGTTTTGTATGTTGAGTGTGGCAACCATAATCCCGTGGATGGTTGAGGCGACAAACACACACTATGAATTAAATCCTCTGCATGAACGGTGTCTTAGCGAGACAATGTTACTAGTTCTGGCTACAAAAGGCTGTAGGCTCAACCATTGTATTATCTGGATATATTGTATACTATGTCTGTAATACATACGAGAAGTTGCACGCGTGAAACTGAAGATCAGCAACCACTTTTGCCATAAGTACCACCAAATGGAAAACTAATCATTCATCAAATCCAATTTAGTATAAGAATACCACTCAACTATTGTGAACGCTCCCAACAAATCTATGTAACAACAACAACATTTTCATGTTGTGTAAAGACTAATACATCTAAATCTCAACTATAGGATGCCTATTTATAACTAGGGTTGTAAATAAATGTTAAACGGATTGGATAGACTATATCCATATCCGTATCTATTTAAGTTTGATAATATCCGTATTCGTATCCATATCCGACGGATATTTTTTATTAAGATCTGAATTCGTATCCGCTGGATATTATTCGAATTCGAATATATCCGTATCCAATTATAATTATTTTGAATATTCATTTATAAATATCCGAATATTCATTTATAGATATCTAAATATTCGAATATCCAAATCCGTTAACTTATAATAAAATTCATATTTTTTTCTAATAAATTAATAATCAAATAAATAACACAATAAACTCTAGAAAAAACAACAAACAAACAATAAAATTAGCATACTCCGAAGATCAAACAAGCATACAAATCTCCTCAAGAGTCAAAAGAAATAACAATATTTAATACATAATACAACACTCCAAAAGAAACAAAATAAAAGTTCATTTCAATATAAGAAAATTCTGCATATAGTCCAACAACATGAGAACTTCTCATATGTTTAACATTGCAAAACATAATAAACAAAATATTAGTGGTAAAGTTTAAGAGATTATCTATTAAGGAAAAAAAACACTCTATAAGAACTTATAATATACTTTACAAATAATCTCAAAGAATAAAAAAAAGTAAAGAGAAAGTACATCAAAAGCAACCATTGACGCATCATAATAATTGGCACCATGTACTCCAAAAGTTTAATCAATTATACCTATAAAAAAGTATATATTAGTCTATATTTATATGTTGATATATAAATAAAAAAATTAAATAAATGAAAGAAATACTCGTTACTTACAATCATTTTCAATTGTTGGCAACCAATCTTTAATACAAAGTAAACATTCTACTATTTCAGAATTTAGTGAGGTACGAGTATCATCAATAATTCTAGGTGCTTGACTAAAAGTGGACTCCAATGGTATTGTAGTACATGGAATTGCCAAAATATCATGAGCCAATTTTGCAAGATTTGGAAATCTTACTCCATTATGCTTCCACCAACCCAAAATATCAAATGAGATACCTTTTTGATCATTATAGGGGACTACACCTTCATCCAAATACAACTCAATTTCACTTCTTTTAGCAACACTTGTCATACTAGATTGAGCTATGAGTACTTTAAACATTGCAATAAGAGAGTTTTGGGACTTTGAAGAATCAACATGGCTAGAAGAAGACTCACAAGCATTAGTGACATTGACACATGAATTTTCCTCATACTCTAAAACTAATTCAACCCAAAAATCTGCACTTTCACAATACATATTGTTAAAAGCAAGCTCAACAAACTTCATCTTGTATCTAGGATCAAGAATTCCGGCAATAGTCAACACCATATTACATTCATCCTAGTACTTATCAAACTTTGTTTGCATCAAAAGCGCCATCATCTGAATATTTTCATTATCACTCTAACTCTACTTCATCAACTCCGCTCCAATCAAATAAACATTAGTGAAGTACATGGGTGAAATTAGATAGTTACTTCCAGAAAGCTCTAAAGCAGCATCCTTAAATATTTTCAAATGATCACAAATTTTTGCCCCCATTTCCCATTCTTCATTTGAAGGTAAAAATTTATAATCATTATCCAAATCAGCCAAGCGGTTAAATGCTTCTTTAAGCTCTAAAGCATTCACAAGCATATCATATGTTGCATTCCATCTAGTTTCACAATCTAAACCAACACGTCTCTTAGGATTAAACCGAGTTTTACTTAGAGCAAGAGAAATTTTTTCATCCCTTTGTACTAATTGGTTGATGTACTCAACACTATCACGTAAATTTTCAATTACTCCATGAACAACAAGTCCACTTTTAACAATCAAGTTCAATATATGGGCTGAACATCAAATATGAAACATGTCACCATTATGCAAAAGTGATTTCCTATCATTCACCCATTTTCTCATGCCATCCAACATTCCAGAATTTTGAGAGGCATTATCCACAACCACAATAAATAACTTCTTGTCAATATTCTATTCCAAAACATGAATTTTCAACTAATCACATAAAGATAAGCCATCATGTGGATATTGAACAACATGAAAAGCAATCAATTTTTTGTGCATTTTCCAATTAGAATCAATATAATGACAAGTTACACAAAAATATCCACGATTCTGATGATCAGATGTCCACTCATTAGTTGCAAGAGTGACTCGAGAAGTTAAAATTTCAATTTCTTGATAAACTCTCACTTTCTCCTCATTGTAAACATTCACCAAATCATTTTTCACAGTATTTCTTGATCGATGCTTATATGATGGCACATAATAAGATATCCACAATTTGAAATACTCATATTGAGCCATTAGAAAAGGCAAATTATGCATCGCAATTATTTTAGCAAATAAAGCTCTCTCAACTATAGAATCAAACTTATATGTTGTCATCTTAGGGGTAGGGTCAAGACTATTGCTAGATTTACTAATAAATGAATGTCGAATGTCACTTGATTTATTCTTAAGAGGGTAATTTTGAACATGATTTTTCAAATGAGTGGTTCCACTTTTATTAGAGCCATCAAATTTTCTTTTGTAGTAGATGCAAGTGGCGGTAACATTGCTCTTACCCCATAGTTGTCAGGAGCACAAAGCGTAGTGACGCACAAAGGTTCCCTGGAGCTATAACGCATAGCATGCACTTTATCGAAATAAAGCGCACCACATATATATGTATATATTTCTACTATGCACCTAAAATACTAATATATTTCACATATTGTAAAGAATAAACAACCAAACTATCACAAGAACAATGATAATTCCTAAATTTGTGCAACAAGTAAATATATATATCAAACAAGTTTATACAAAAATATCATTCAAAATCAAGTACAAATGCACAATAAGCAACTAAATTCAAAAATAAGCAACCAAAGTTTCTAATTCTTCCAAAGTTCTAAACTCCAAAATTTCCAACTCTATTCATCGTCATTCAAATCGTCATCATCAAGATCAATATTATCATCCTCATCACCAACAGGAGATCTATAGCATTCATTATCCCTCTTTTCATACTCCTCCGTATCATTTAAATTGATATCAAATTCCTCTTCTTCATTTTGTGGCACCTTTGACGTAAATGAACTTGGTGTTTTCTTTTTCGGTACTACTTTGAAAGTAGGTGACCCCACTCTATTTTCCTTTAATGAACCTCTAACTACAGAGCAAGAACTTTGATATCTAAAATCATATGCATCTTTATTAACTCCCATAGCATCAGCAACATCACGCAAGTTAAAATTTCATCATCAAATACAAGTTCATCCTCATCTTCCTCTTGCATTCTCCCCACCAACCATTCATTGCTTTCATCTAATGTATGAATCTCCAAAATAATGGGATCAATGCGATAACGATTGTCATATCTCCGCAACAAGGCTCTATTATACTTGATAAACACCAAGTCATTTAAGCGTTGTTGCTCCAATCGATTTCTTTTTTCTTTTCTATTTTTTGAATGAAGTTGTAGAATAATAAGTTAATATAATTAATAATTAGTAGCACAACACAAACAACTTATAAATACATAACTTAGTCAAAAATTACTTACATGCTCAAAAACACTCCAATTTTTTTCACAACCAAAAAAGCTATAAGTAAGGCTTAGAATTTTTATGGCCAACTTCAGCAGATTTGGTGTTGAGGCTCCAAAGGAAGACCACCATTCAACCATCAATTAACAATAAAAAAGAAATTATAAGAAAGTTAATATTTTTTGTGTAATAATAAGTTATAGTATAAAGTTAAAGTCATTAACATAATAATTGTTTACATGGTGCTAGTAGTGTTCTTTTCCTTTTTGCTGTAGCATATTGAAAATTACCTTCAGCTCTCTTGTATATTGCTAGTTCCTTACTAATCTCATCTTGTACTGAAATTTGTAACACCAATCATTCTATGCAATCATATAAACTAGACATAACTTCTACATCTTCTATGTTTGGATTGCTATAGAAAAATTAGGGGTTCAAATAATAGCTGGTTGCATGCAAGGGTTGATGGAGCAGACAATTCCACCTTTTGTCAATAATATCAAAACTTATTTATATCTTGCCTCATTCTTCTAAAAAATAATTTCAATTTTCTCATTTCATTTATCCATCGCCTCGTAAATATAGCCCATGGGAGGCTTCTTCTCACCATCTACCAACCGAAGGACCTCAATTAAGAGCCTATCAAACTTTATCCAGTGAACAATGGTGTTCCAAAAAGAAAGCATCAATATAATTATTTGCACTTGTTTACCTCTTTGCTCCTTCGCAAACTTGCTTTTGTTCTACTCTTTAGAAGTAAACATCTTTTTAAACTCAACTTGTGCTTATAGAAGCTCAATGTCAAAAAAGCGGTAGCTAAGCGAGTTTTTGCTGGCCGAATCATGTCTTTTTGACTGGTGAACTCTCTCATCATGTTCAAGACTTGAGTTTTATTATAGATGTAGCCACTAAAACTTATTGTCTGTTCAAGTGTCCTCTTCAATTCTGGCATTTTGAAAATATCTTCAAACATTAAATCCAAACAATGGGCTGCACATAGGGACTAATACAAGTGTTGATATTTCTCCATCAACATCTTCCCGGCTACAACATTCGAACTTACACTATTGGTGACAACTTATACAACATTTTGCTCTCCAAAATGTTGTACAAATATGTCAAATAGATCAAACATTTTCTTAGTCGTATGAGAGCAGCTTGATACATAAATCGACTCTAAGAACATGCTTCCTTTAGGAGTATTCTCCAAAAATTAATAAGTGATCTTCCTTTTCTATCTCTCCAACCCTCTGCTATGAGACTATAACCACATCTTTCCTTGCCTTCCTCGTTCCCTTTCAAAAGCATTTTAGTGTGTTCCACCTCATTCTTTAGACTTGTCACCCTCATCCCATGATATGTTGGAGGTTTCATGTCAACACCATATTGCCTAATTGCTTGAATCATAGGCCAAAAACTTTTGTATTTAATGGCATTGAATGGTATCCCAGCATCATACATCTACTTGAAAAATTTTTGGACCGCATCATCCCGTAATCTCTTTTGAGTATTGACATATCGTGCTTTTACCTCACCCTAATGCTTTAGTTTTTTTGCTTCAACATTATTCTTGAAGTAATTGATTGGCCCTATTTGTTTGGAATTTTTTATTGTTGGGCTATTGATTGAACTGAGGTAGATATAGGTCTCTTCCCTTGTAATTGTTCATACTCTTCTTTATGTTGTTCTACACTATCAATATCATCAAAGTGAGAAATTGAATCCATGGCTGCTTTTGTTTGTTTCTTTGCTTCCATAAACTCTTTCAATTAGATCTTCACTAATTTAGGAACCTATTTACAAGTTGTTGCATTTTTGAATCCCCCAATAAGATGCTCTTTAAGCCTAAAATTCCTCATTTGGTGATTTTGTAGCAATAATTGCATTTGATACAATCACTAGTTTTATTTGGATTGACCAACACACCATGATTCCATCCAGGATCCTTCCTACTCTTATCTGAAGTCTCAGAACTCTCTATTTTTTCTTACTATAAAACAAAAAATAAACTAAATTCAACATCTGAACACAATAATTAAAATTCAACGTTTGAACACAATAATTAACAAAAAAAGGTTTTTCGCACTTAGCACTTGAACAATCTAATAGATTTAGGAAATCAAAAGTTTATTTTGAAGCCCTAAAACATTTTTGCCCATAAGTCAACAATTACATTTTTAATAGTAAAATAAAATAATGAAAAGAACCATAACCCCACAAGTTAACAAATAATAGTGAAATAAAATGATAGAAGAAAAAAAAAAATCATGTTAGCCCTAAGTCCTAACATACATTTATGCCCAGCCTAACAGCTAGGAATAAATTTTTGCCCATTTTTAACATCAAAATTAGAGAATAAAAGGACATGAAAAGAAAAAAGAATAAGATAAAAAAACTTGGGAGAAGGAAAAGACGAGAAGAGAAATGAAAGAAAAGGAAAAAAAAAGTGTGAAAAGAAGATAAATTACCTGGTGAAGATGTCGGAGAAGTTGTTGGAGAAGAGCTCGTTGCGTCGTTGTTGCTAGTGGGTACTAAGAGAAAGGAAAAATGTTTCTTACGGGAGAAGAGCAGAATGTTCTTTGCGGGAAGAGAAGGGCAGAATGTTTCTCTGGAGTTTGGACTTTGGGTAGCTCGTTTTTATCTATTTTGTCCTTCTAAAAACTAAAACCCGCTTCCTTAATCATGTTTTGATTCCTTTTTTTTTCCAAAGAATAAAGATTTCAACTTAGCGTGCTTCGCTATCGAGCGATAGCGCTTGTAGAGCAGTGAAGCGCGTGCAACAATGAAATCTGATGTGCAGCGCGATGCTTACTTTTTGACAACGGTGCCTTACCCCCCATTGATACCCTAGTGTAGTGCTCCCATACAACAGATGTTGATTTTCTACTCTTAACTTCAACTTGTTGAGTGTCACATGGTGCGGAATCAACATTATCAACATGTTCGGTAGTAGGACTTATACCTATACTTGAACTTGTAGTAGATGGCGTAAAAGCATTTGTAGCTCGAAGATCTGGAGTATGTGACATAATTCAACAATTTCTTTTTGAGAAACCTGTTGAACAATAAAAAAAAAATCAAACATATAAGAATACTTACCAATATATAATAAAACAGCATAATCTATATAATTATAAGTTAAAGTATTGACTATATAATTCAGAATCACAATTTATATAATTATAACTTTAACAATAAAATAATTTGCCTTTTACAATGCCCAAAAATACAAAATTTCAAACCTGAACAATTAAATAAGACATCTTTATAATTTATTAATTATAAAAAAGGAGGGGGGGGGGTTGGTACGAGGCCAGCTGTTGCTGGTTGCAATTGGTCATTGAGGCGAGAGCCAACAAATCTACTGGCTCTCATAACCTCCTAGCGAGCCAGCAAACACGACCGAGAGGCCAGTCTTGTCGCCTCTTGGCGAGACTGCTGGCTCTCGACTCTGGCATTGTGGAGGCCAACGGGCCTCCGTGATAGGCATCTCACTGGTGAGAACGAAAAAGTACATGGAAATAAAAAAAAAATGAAAAAAAGGAAGAAGAAGAAAGGAAGAAGAGAGTGCCTAGGTAGTTGGTGTCACACTTTTGACTTTTACATTTTTTATTTTTTTTATATTTTATTTTGATATTTTTTTTAATTATAGTAATTATTTTTTTTTTATTTTAAAATTTAAAATTTAATTATTCATTAATTTGTTATATATGACTCTGATTCATATCTTGATACTTAATATTTTTGCATTTAATATAATTTTAAAAAATTAGTTTTTACATTGGCTATTGAATATTGACATTTAGTTTCAGATATGTAGATATAACTAGGGCTGTACATTCGGTTAATCGAAATTTTTGATTTTTTCAAATGCAAAACCGAAACCGAAACCGAACTATTTTTTGTTTTTATTTTTTTGGTTTTTCAATTTTTCAATTTTTTTCGGTTTTGGTTAAAACCGAAACTGAACTGAAAAAAAAAAAAAGAAAGAAAGAAAGAAAAACTTATTTTTTTACCAAAAAAGTGTTATAAAAGTTTGTTTGACAAAAGTAAGTTAGTTTAATTAAAAATTTGAATTGAGTAACTTATTCTTTTAGTGCCAAAAAAATTATTTGATAAAAGTATATTGATAAAAATATTTGTTTTTAGTTGAAAAAATTGATTTAGATTACCTTTTTTTGTATATTGAAAATATTTGTTTTGATAAAATTATAATTTATCTATTCTAAACAAATACATTTAAAATATTATAAATTTAACAAGATAAATAAATATTTTAATTATTTTATGTTATAAAAATTTTAGTATACACATTGTGTATGCTAAAATTGCTAGCTTATAATCGCCAAGACAGATGCACACTGTATATTCAAACCTTAACTGCTAAGATCGAATAGCGAATTAAATCTTAAACTCAATCTACTAAAGTTAAATAGCTAATTGATCTAGTGATATCATAATATAGATTGCGGATTTGTAAATTTTGTAAAAAATACAATTATAACCTTATTAAATCATCATTTCTAAAAGATAATTATGAAATATTGATAAAATTTGTATCCAAACTATCTTTTTTATGTTGAATTCTCCAATTTATCCTTCAAACTATATTGTCAATTTTTGTTGTTGAAATAATTAAAATGACAAATTATGTAAATGAACAAAAATAACTTCTATTTTAGATACAAAATGGTCTTCGTTTTTATAATAATATAAATAAAATCTTTATTGGTCAGCAAATACAATATACTACTAGTACTACCACAGGAATGGTCAAATAGGATTCAATCTCTTATCCCTTAGTTTGTAATTTAAGTTGAAATTTCAATTTTGCTCATCAACATACCCTATAATATATATAAGTTTAATTAATTAATTAATTTTCTTTTAATATAACATTTTTTACTGTTCAAATCATAATCATCTATTTTTTTTATATGTAACGTGTATTAGTTCATATAATAAAAAAATTATGCAATTCTACCATTTGAGTTTGTATTATAACTATTCATGTTTTTATATGTCATATATTAATATCTATATTATTTATAAAACATAGGGTTTTTAATAACTATTTTGATATATTATTTACTTCTTTTTTTCTCAATTATTTCACTTTATCAATTTTTTTTTATCTCAAAAATTTAAAAATACATTAACATTTACACTATTTAAAAATTTATATTTATTTATCTTAGACTTAAAAAATTTAATAAAAAATGTGAAATAAAACTTAAACTAGTAGTGATTGAATAATAAAATTTTGTATATAAAAAAAAATTCAATTTTTTCGGTTCAGTTAACCGAACCGAATCGAACTGGTTTTTCAGTTCAGTTTCGGTTAACCGAATAAAAAAATCAAAAAAACTGAAAGCCGAAATTTTTTGAAATGAAAAACCAAATGGTTTTTTCGATTTTCAGTCGATTCGATTGGTTTCGACTTTTTTTGAACACCCCTAGATATAACAATGTTAATCAATAAAAATATTTTCTATTATTAATATTTTGGGGTCTAAAATTTATAAAGTTGTGAGATTTTAGGATTTAGAGTTTAAGTTTTATATTTAGATAAATTTTATTAGTTTTCCAAATTAATAATAGTACAAATCTACAAAATAAAATTATGAAATCATATGTTCATCTTATATTATATGTATATAGTTAGATATTGTAAAATATTTAAAAGTTGTTCGCGTGAGTTTATAAGCTCCTCAAAATATTTTATAAAATGCCAATGTTTTGTAATTTTTTAAGAAAATAACTTATAAAATTCGTAAAATAAGATGTTAGAAACTTATAAGCACTTTTTAAGAAAGTAAGAAGCTTTTAATTTATTTTTAAAATCTTAACAAGCTCTCTTAATTTTAATTATATTAATTATAAAATTATTATTATTAATACCTTATAAGCTACAAGATCTTATTATCCAAACACTTTGAGAACTTTTTTTTTTTTTTTAAAATCTAGCATCTTATAAGTTCGAAAAATATCTTATAAGATGCAGGAGCTCCAAAAACATCTTATAACATGCATGAGCTTATAAGACGTTTTAAATAAGTTTAGCTAACACTTTCTTAGATTTTGGCTAAATTTATTTAAAAGCTCTTATAAGTCCCTAAATCTTATAAGATATTTTCAAAGCTTATAAGTTGCTAGATCTTTTTTTAAAAATAAGTTTTTAAAATGTTTAGATAAAATAAAATTTCGGAGCCTATAAGGTGTTAATAATGACAATTTTATAATTAATATGCTTAAAATTAAGGGAATTTGTTAATATCCTAAAAATAAGTTAGGAATTCCTAATTTTTTTAAAAAGAACTTATAAACTCTTAGTATCTTATTTTAAGAGCTTATATGTTCCTTTTTTAAAAAATTTACCAAACACTTTTTGATATCTTATAAGCTCTCAAATATCTTATAAGATGTTTTAAGACCCTCTTAAATCTTAATGTCTCCTTAGCTAGTTAATAACTTTAGTATTTTACTATTTTATTTTAGAATTAAAAAGTTAATTATTCTTGATTTAGTTAATTATTTTTCTATTTATTGATTCACTTTATGATTAATTAATATTAATAAAATGACATCAATATAAATTAATTATAAAGTAAAGCAACAATAATTTTATATTGATTAATTTTATCATTTATATATTGATTTTTCAAATTTTTTTATTTAATATTATTTAATTATCAACCTTACTATGTAATTCTTTTTATTAATTCTTTAATTACTAATTTATACACATATTCATTTATATATAGATTATGAAATTTCATATTGAAAAAATAAAAATAATTTATTGTGTATAATAATATATTATATATGATAATTTTTTAAAATATTATTTATATATTAAAATACATAAAAATAGAATATATTATATATAATAATTTTTTAAATATTATTTATCAAATATGGATAATGAATTTAATTAAATTATGGATAATCGAATATATAAATGGATATATCCGACGAATTTGTTTTTGAAACGGATATTAAATAGATCGCATAGGCATTTACCATATTTGTATCCGTTTATAGTCCGATGTCTACTAATCGAATACGAATAATATCTGATTTAAATGAATACGGATAGTAGCCCTATAAATGGATTCGGATGCGAACGATAAACGAATTTTTGAATATTCATTTACAGTCCTGTTTACAACCCATCAACCATTCATGCAATAGTCATCATAGCAACACAGTCATATGTTGGCACAAACCAAAGGTGACCTACAAGCACAATGCTAAACCACAAAACATCTCGATCATCAATAACTCATTAATATGCAACCTAAGATATAACAACAACACGCTAAGAAAAGCCAAAACAACAGCAATTCAGCCTCAGTTCATATCATTAATGAGCTAAAAACATATATATGGAAATAACACATAAATGGGAATAATAAGTGACAACCATATGTTAATATATAATAACCATAGTGGACATTCCTTAGCCATCTACATCACATCTTGTAAAAATACCTATTAGCTAGAACGAGTTGAATATTAAACTTGATATAATGTCTGGGGCTATAGACCACAACACCATACCCCTGTGGAACTTTGACACCTATGTTCACATATAAGTATAAGTTCAAAATAAGCAACAGGTAGAAGTCATTAGAATTGCCTACACCTATTCAAAACGTGATCCACTTCCAAAGTAGTAATATGCATGTAATCAGAATTTTTCTAGTCATAAATACCACAAAATACCACATCTTACTGCTCTTCTTCATCATCAGGTTCATGATTATCTCCATTTGTGCTCGGATTGGAGTTCAGAGGCATTGGTAAAAGTGGGGAATCTAGTCATGTCAACCCTTATCTTCTCTGCACACATATAAAGCATATGCTCTAATGTCTGAATACACGCATTTTGGTATGCATATTGCTGTGCTACTTGAACTTCAAGCTGCATTATACGATCCTTACTCTTAAGTTTGGAAGATTCCACATGAAGTGCTAGAGGCACTGTTCATCGATTGGTACTTAAGTCATCATCCGTCCCCTTCATGATATGCGTAATGATAGAATCATCAAGAGTAGGCCTTAGATGCAACAGTAATCAGTGAAGGAAACCAAAGACCATTAAGAAGGGATTGAGTTGCTTGAAGTATGAATAAGTGAATTAATTCACCAACGTTGATTGATTTTCCAGTCATAATTGCGAATAAGAGTATGGCTTTTTCCTTATTAACATCACTGGTGGGCATGCTGGGTATCATCTTCGCAGTGACAAAATGGAGCCATACTCTAACAAAGCCGTCCAAGCTATTGGACTTTAATGACAACGCATTTCTCTTCGAGATGTTCCATGTAGCTCATTCGGCACAAATTCCTGCTCATACCTCATCTAAGTCAAGATCTTCTTCCAAGTACTTCACATGCTCATTGTCCTCAATAACTTGTGTCTAATAGTATTGGTTGATCGTTTTGCTATCTAACTGAACTTCATAACCCCACACAAAAGCCACACCATCCTTATGTTCTTGTGCATTTGCGTAGAATTCTTTGACAACTAGGATTACAGCTGCCCTTGGCGGCGAACAGAATTTAGCAATAAGACCCTTCGCAATTACAAATTTATTGTACCTTCGAGATGCATCATAGGAAACAAATCTCCTTCTATCATAAGTAGAAGCGGTGCTATGTTTTACCTTCTTTGGAGCCATCCTTGACCTCTTGGGAGCCACATTACTGCCAAAATGAATGATGTGATTTCATTTGTTAGAGGACAAATAATTTTGCATAACAAATGCCGAAGAACATTAGTATATGTGTATGCTTCCCCTATATTAACAGTGGATACAATGTTAAGAAACCAATTCACAAATTATCACACATGACATAAAGGCCACGAATTAGAATAGGATACATGAATCACTCTTCATCTTTGGAGATCAAAAAAACGAAAGAGTGACAAACAAGAAAGTGAATTTGTAGAAAATGAGATGCCCATAACACCTACAATTGAATACTCAGTGCACTGTTAAGCATAAGAAATCTGTACTAATTGAAGCACCATTATTTTAAAACTTTCAATTCATATTAAACTTGTAATGGAATACACAAATTGTAATCTATATATGGAGGGAAAAACAAATCCTTTGGAGACGAGTGAGAAGATGAGAATGATATGATATTCTGAACTTTAAAATCAAAACCTAATCTGGAATTTGCATATATGTACTAACTACTACATAGGCAACGAAAGTTGCTCTCAATAACAAGAACGAGATTGAAGACTCATGTTTTGAACATTGTTCCAGTCTTAACCAAAATAACCAGCAGTAGTGCTATTTAATTAAAAATATATATAAAATACACATTTCAAACTTGAAAACCCAAATGAAGCACGACAAACAGGCATACATTACTCACCTGATAATGTTGAACCTGCCCCAACTTCAACTGAATCAAGTGCGATGAATACATCCAGGGCCAGACACTATGAGGATGAGCAGAGGACAGAACAGCGGGGCTAGGGATATGGCAAACGAGTGAAAAAAGGGTGTGTGTAATGGTCAAAGTGTGGAATATTACGAAGAGATGCTTTTAGTTACAATGTCGAAACCCTCATCTTTTAAACCCATGAATAGCAAGAAAGGTGAATCGAACATAGCATTTCTTCATGAGGTGTAGTTGAGGGAATGAGAGAGGGGATGTGATACATGTGGTTTACTAAGCACGTGTAGCTTTCTTTAAAATTTTAAGACTCAGTAGTAAATGGGCTAGGGATGCAGCCACACAGACATCCAATGTCGTGGCATTGAAAATAAAGGTCACTGAACACATAAAGTCGCATCCACTCTGTGTTCTTGAAGTCGCGGCAATAGGATATAGTTTCCATTTTTTAGATAACCTAACAACTAAAGTTGCGTCTTCAGTTGTTCTTGAAGTCGCGGCAATAGAAAATTAGCAATACAGCATCAAGTTGGTGGCATTTGCATACTGCAGTGAAAGGATATTAGGCCTTCCTCAATTATTTGGAGCTACGGCTCCAATACAAGTCAGATACATATACAAATTCTGGCATTACATTGTAATAACAGGGGATGTCACTTGGACTAACACATTCATAGGTTGAAAGGTTTGGTAGTGATAGTACATATTAAAAGTGATATGGTAAACGACCACACGCATAAACATTATGAGCTGGCACAGTAGAACAAGCTATTTTTAAAAACAAGATCAAGCTATTGGCAAACCATTGTCAGACTTCTTGATATTACATAGTCAATCTCCCTAATATTTTACAACATAATAGCAAGGCCTCTCTAATCTTTCAAAGTAAAATACATTGTTCCACAAAGACCAATTGGGCATTTACAACTCCACCTAAACCAACAATACTACTCTGTCTTCTCTAATACAACCATATGACAGAGGTTTCATTCTGATGTCAATTATAAATATATATCACAATGCCATATTGCTGAAAAGTAAGACTACTATGTATAATTACTTAAATACAAAAGGTTGCGATAACTATTCATATCATTACATCTAAACAACCAAAACTGCATGTTTCTATTCATGATACAGAACACTGTATGTAATAAGACTGCAGCCACAAATAAGTAGCCCACAAAAACGTTCGATGCAACACATATCTCAAAATGTACCAGCCAATATCATCTGAACCATCCCACCTCTTGCTTCTTCTGGTAGAGAGAAAAATAGACCCAAGTTTTTGCTATTGTTCCCTAGCATTTTGAAAATCCAAATCCTTTGGCTAATGCTAATTCTAGGAATACCTCCAAGAGCATTGTATACGGCTTGTCACTTGTCAGAGGCATCTTGCTCATAACTAATTCTTTTAGCAATATCTCCAAGCCTCGCATCAGCATGAGCACAAAAAATACTCATCAGATCGAAGAATCTTTCATCTGTTTCTGTATTGGAGGATTTTCTCTTCCTAGACGAAAACCCCATCTTCTTTGTGGCACTACCTTTTGCTTGGCTTAAAAAGTGAAATTCTTTATCATCGAATATGTTGAATCCGGCGGTGTTGTCATCAACCATTATGTGAGGGGATTCCATACCTAAAATATTGTGTAGCAAATCTTGCATGACATTAGTAAAATCCTCGGCTGACTCTCCTGTAGCCCAATCTCTTCCAAAGATATCGTACTATTCCTTATAAAATAGAAAGGTTTTGAAATATATTGTCTTCGCAGTAGCATCAACCTTGAAATGTGAAGTTCACCATTTGAATTCTAGGCCCCAAGTCACAATTCCAACATCTTATTTACAAAGAAATTTGGATCTATACCTTCACATAGGCCTTCCCAATGTCATCACTATCCACTGTGATCATGTTAGTTGTATTGTTCCAACCAAATCCACTTCAGCCTTGCATGCTTACTAGAGATCCATGAGTTTTTTTCCACACATGAATCTTTGAGTTAATGTGTGGATTGACACGTATATTTGTTGTTGGTAGAGTTTTTCACACAAATTCTTCAAGAGCTTGCAAATAGCTAGTACAAAAACCATTATCACACTTCCAGCCGCATGCAACAATGTCCTTTAGTCCAGCCACAAGAATCTCTTCCTCTTGTAACAACCACCCCCTTATTCCTTTATCACTTTTTTCTCCCAACTCTCACTTTCTTACTGCTTCCTTACTCTTCCCTATTGGCTACAAGCAGGCATTATCACAAGTATTAAACCGACGAACTTTGCAGTATAACACAAAGGATCCATAAAGCAGCCCGCTAAATTATTCATATTACATACTATGCTTTGTCAGCCATGCCATAAAAACAAGAATGGGAAAACTTTTCATTTAGAAGAGAAACTGCTAAAAATGTAAAGGTAAGCGTGACTTAAAAAACTACCAAGACAATTACAGGACTCAATATGATGCCAATATCTAAATTTCACCTATAAGCTTCGAAGTACACTATCACAACACACTAATGAAAGACTTAAAAATGCATTCAAACAACATATTCTTACTACAATAGGACCCTCAAATTTCTAACTCGTCTATTAGGTTACAAGAGACTAGTCCCAATGGGATCCTCTCCACTCATTAAACATAGAACGTGCCAGAGTATCTCTCCAAGTGTTCCATATTTGTGAACTTTCTATGCTTTCCACGTAACCACCCTCATCACGGTTATCATTCTCCATTGTGTCCGATTTGAGACCTTCCAAAAGGTCATGTGGAAGTTCATTCCTCAAGAAATTATGCAGTAACCAACACACCATTATTATCCTATTTTATATCTTGATAGGATAGTACAATTAGCTTCGCAAGATTCTCAATCGGCTCTTCAACAAACCAAATGTCCTCTCAATGGCGTTCTGGGCTTTGGAGTGCTTCAAATTGAACAATTCCAAATAATTCTAAGGACCGGAGGGGCCATTGTCCCAATCCCTCAAATGACACCTTACTCCTCTATATGGTGTCAAAAAACCATCATTGTTGTTATATCCATTGTCACACAAATAATAATTACCTGCAAAAGTATCATTTAAATTAAATCAATATGATCAAAACTAGCATGTTCAATATAAAATAACAAGTGTTATTAACTGCTCAGTATAAAAATTAAATCTTCGATGTATCCTTTGGCACACAAAATCTATTTGGTCTACTAATAGCATCACAAAGCACCCTATTATCAGCTGCACTTCCCTCCCAACTAGTAAGAACATACACAAATTTTATGTTTCGATCACAAACTCCAAGCACATTAATTGCAACTTCCCCTTTTTGGGACTGATATCATGCCTTGTCTGCGTCGGGAACACTTACTTCAATGTACGTTCCATCTAAAGCACCCAGACAACCCTATTGCAAATAAATGTCAATAAAATTATTAAATTTTGCAAGAAGTACATGATAGAACCCATTCCACCTAAAGTATTTCATCCTTTCAAAATTTGTTGTAGCCAATGATTACCTTAAACTACTTCCATTGATCATCTGTGCAGTCTTCTGGCACGGGTTTAGTTTTGGCAAGTAGAATTGGATACAATTTCAACAATGAATACAAAACCTTCATAACTACCTTACTAATTGTGCGTCCTGATTTGACAAAATCAAATTTCACAAAGGACTGAGAGGAAAATGGCCGTTTGGTCGGTAATGGTAATATTTCAACTAGATTTAAGGCCTTCTGCATGCTCTAACAGATAACATAATTTCCCAAACATAGACTTAGTCATTCTTAAATTATTAAGACAGTCTTAATCACTAACCTCAACCAGTAGCCATAGATGCTTCACTTGGTCTGAAACTCTAGTATGAAGACTATATGAAGCATATGTTGCCCACTGCATGTGACCTTGGGGTTTTTTATATTGGTTGTATAGTTGGTAAACTATAAGCATCATCTGGATATATTGTTCGATTATCGCGTGAATCGGGATAAAAGTTTCCTCTAAGTCTATATTTAAATCCATGGAAAAGTAGTTGTAACATATAACTGACATATATAAAGCAAATCAATTTGGAATAAAACTTGCATGAGTTAGGCCAAAAATTAAACAATACGATACTACACAGATCATTGAAAAAAACATATTATCAGAGCTTGGGCAAAACAAAACCAAATTATACATTATCTCAACTATTACAATATAACACTACTGAATATGTGTCTGTTGAAATGAACATTTTGCAATGTCCAATTTATGTACAAACTAACATGTGAATATGGACTCTACTATGCAACTTCAAACAAAAGTAACTACATAAGAACTAGAAACATGAAAGATGATGTATAATAAGAGACCATATCTTATATTTGGGTAAACAAGAAAGTATGTTACCTGTGTTCCAAATAATAGAGTTTATATGTTGTTGTTACCCACAAATGGTCGAAACCACACCGAGCAATGTTTGTCGGTGATATAAACACTTTCTTACAGCACCAAAATTGTATACGACATGAGTTTGGTCCAACATTAGACGCATAAACAGAAAGTACATGACATATGGTATTCTACTGCATCCACTTTTTTATAAAATATAAACTTAAGTATTTAGGTTTTGAGATTAAGGAAACCCAAAAACGAGTTCTACAGTTGACCTCTACATATTACCAGATTTTTGTTAATCTCAATCTTATAGCATAAGTCTACCTTCAGGGATTGAAAGGCATTTCTACATACAAGGAAAAAGATCTCATATCTCTAGAAATTTATAACAAAATCCAAATGGCGAAAACCATCACCGCAGCACAATGCTAAAGTAAAAATTAAAAATCTAATCAGTTTTGTACAACTTTCCCCTCCAAGGTTGGAAAGCATTGGGCTTTATCACCAACTAGGCATCTCTTTTACTTTGTTTCTTTAAAAATATAAATATTGCATCAAATATCTGCAAAATAAATTAGGCAAAGCAAAGGAAAAGAGACGTTCTCAACCTAAAACCTTCGTCAAATATTTTGGTAGGTTTAAAAGAAAGCTGAAACTTAAAAAACAAAAAATCCCTAACACCTTCAAAGCTTCGCATACTGACAAATCAATAAAAATATGAAAATTCAGCTCTTACCCATGTGCATTTTCTTCAACTTTAACTAATGCATTAGCAAAATACAAGGCAATGGATGATGCCTCAACTCATGTGTGTTGACAGTGGATGAACAGAAAACTTTCTGGAATAAGCACTGAACGAGCCAGGATTTTTTTGAACAGACCCACAGATTGGATTTTTGGGGAATTAGAGATAATTAAGTGGATGAGAATTAAGGGTGGATAAAATGGTAATTGGGTAGTTAAACAGTAAGGCCTCAATGGTCAATTTATAGCTCATCCTCAATGCCCCAGTTTTAAGGATTAAACTGTCATACCTTTGGGGCTGGATGGGCCATCCTTCATTTAGTCCGCATAGTTCTAGTCTTCGGCTGATTTACAGGGCCCAAGAACTGCAAAGTAAACATGGGTTGATGTGGGATGTGGCCCAACATCCTACATCATCAAGAAAAGTAAACGGCCCCTGGAGATAATTAGATTGTATCAGAATTCGGATAGGGTCCAGCCTAATTGGGTTGGCTCGGACCCATTGTGTATATTTTTATTGAAATAAAAAAATAATATAAAAATAGATATAAAATGTGTTCTCATGAGTAATTTGATTTTCCAAAGTTCAATGATTTTCTTCAATTTGGCGTTATCTATGTAAAATTTATTGTTTGCCTAACTTATATTTTCTTGCCCTTTTCTTAATTACTTAGTTTGGTGATAGGCGCTTAGAGTTAATTTGGTTGTGATGTTGATATTATATTTTATCCAAGTAATTATCGTTTCTGTTGTATTAACATTGTCAACAAATTAGTAATTTTATTAATACTTCATACTCGAGTTACAAAAAAGCTGCTTGTATAATTCTGTTTGTAGCATCTTGTCTCTATAATTTGTGCTTGGTCTGCACTATTTTATTAGCTTACTTTTTCTAGAAAATTTGACCTCTAAATATATAATGTATCATACAGCATGGGTGTGATGAGTGATGAAAAACACTTCCCTATACAGATCGTTTACCTAATAATAATAATAATAATAATAATAATAATAATAATAATATCACATCAATATAAAATAAGTCAACCGGTGCATAATTGATGCTTTTTCTATGTTTATTTTAGATTTTGATGTTTTTCTAAACAAATATTCTATTACATTTACATGAGTCCATGACTTATACTTAATATGAATATGGCTCGAACTTTGAGTGAGAATGAGGTCAATATCACTTAATCAATTAATCACTTGACTATTGCGAGTGGCTCTTGTGATTCGTTTGATCTCTTAAAAAAATCAGTCTTTCTTGATTGGATATGGATGAGACATAGTATCCATTTTTTGGAAGATGGTTCGCCGTTTTGCAACATATTTAGGGCCCAATCAGTATTAGCAGGCCTAAGCCCTAAGCCCTAAGCTTTTCACTGTCAGTGTTGAAATACCCTATCCAATATTATTTGGGCCGTAAAACTCTGTAGAACTACAATATCATATACCACTCTGGTCTTCAATTAATTCCTAAACTACAGTCTTATCAATTTCTTTGGCTCCCAATTCGACAGCCATACCACTCCCTCCACTCCCCTTGTACCTATACCACTTGGCACAAACAAGAAAGTAGCAAAAATTCAACACACACAATGCAGTAACCAGATAATAGAAGTAATCCAATCTCCCTTTATTCAGATCCTCCGGCAACCAATTCCCCGTCGACGACCCCTCCGTAGCCCGATGCACCACCGATATCAAGAAACTATTCAAATAATTCGCCGCCGCCATCCCGCAGAAGAAAAAAGACCCCGCTATACTTCTCATATTCTCCGGAAACTGCTTGTAGAAAAACTCAACTTGACCTATCGCACAAAACGCCTCGGCTAGCCCGGCTAAAGCCAGCTGCGGGACGAGCCATAAAGCCGACATTGATGATATCGCCCCTCTGTTCGAATGGATCCCCTCCATAGGCCTGGAGATAGCCAGAGCCCTTCTCCTTTCTTCCACAAACGCGGACACTAATGACTCGAGTATAGTTAGAAAAATTCCGATGCCGATCCTCTGGAGGACCGTTATGCCGCCTTCTTTGCCGGTGAGTCTTCGGAGAAAGGGGACGACGATTCTGTCGTATATGGGGACCCAAATGGTGAGACTTAGCATGGAGAAGATATTGTAGGTTGCCGGTGGGATTTGAAAGCTGGTGGCGCCGAGGTGCCTGTCGGATTGCATGGCTTGGAAGACGATGTATTGCTGTTTTTCTCCGACGTGGTATAGAATGGCGGCGGCCCATATGGGGATCACGCGGAGCACACATTTGACTTCTTCCACTTGCTGCATGCTGCAGAGTTTCCATGGATTGGCGGCGGACCCGTCGGGTTTGATCTCGTCTTGTGGTGTCAGAATCGCGGCCTTGTCTAGAAATCTGATAACCAGTAATGATTATTTGAGATGCCCAATTAAGTCTCCAAGGAATAAAAACTAAAGTCTAGTTAGCTAACTTCGTTTAAAATGACTCATTTTAAATGAGTCCCATAACTTCAGAATCTAATGACTTCAACCTCATCAAAAATTTAATTAATATAAAAAATAATTTATACCGCTATATTCATTTTTGAATTCGAACACTGATTCTATGCAAGTATTTTTCAAGAGCAAAAGCTTATCTTTTATCAATCACAAAAGGACCCTAAATCTAATTCCATACAACATTATTATTAAAGTGATAGTATTAGCAATATCGTCCGATTCTATGTAGGGATGAGGATGCATTAATCGGGTTTTTTCAATAATTTTTATTTTTGAAAATCTAAGGTCCCCTTTGTTATCATTGTCAAAATCTTTTTTCATTTTCACCACTATTTAAAAATTAAAAATCACTATCAACTTGTATTCATATTTATTAAAAATACTTTTTATTTTCATTTTCAATTTCTCCTAAATTTATTCTATCATTATATTATTATATCAATCAAACTCAAATTCAAATTGACATAAAGCATTCAATACTATTTTAAAATTAATAAAATATACATATATTTTAAAAAAATTAAATCTTTTTAAGTATAAAAAATATAAAACATCTAAAATTTCAACCATATACCTATGCTGATCATTATTTTCAAACAAAACATTTAAATACAATCTTATTTTCATTTTTAAAACTATAATTAACTTTTCAACTTTCAAAAATGCTGAAAATAAAAAATGAAAATTAAAACATATTCAACGGGCTGTAAAAATTTGCAGAAGAATTTATAGATAAATTGTATTTAAAATTGAGATTTTTTGAAATAATAATAATTAATTAAACTAAAAGTGAAAAATACTTTCTTAAAATTGTTGCGCAACATTTCCTCAATGTGGAACGGGAAGGGCACAATCTGCGTGAACTCAAAATAAGTGTAATTTATTTGAAAATGCAAATTTCACTCATTTGCCTCTTTGTAATGGTAGTCCTGTCGGTATCACATTTCATTTTTCTATCTTTCTTGTATAGTAATGTTAGTGAATTGAAAATTATATATGCGACTCGCCTTATACTTGATACTATTGTTTATTTGCCCGATGTACGTAGTTTTTGTACTCCTTCACAAGTTTTTCTAAGGTTACACTGCCTTAAAATTAAATTTCTCAAGTGGCTTCCAACGAGACAAATATTAATTCTTATGTTAAAGTCCTTTTCAGTATACGTATTGATTAAGATGTTGGACATATTCAAGTGGATTCAATGTGACAGAAGTCGCAGTAGATTCAAATTTAAGAATCTTGATGTATTGTTTTTTAGCAATTAGGAGGAATTATTAATCACTCTTCATAAAATATATTTTTATCATATAATAAATGTAATTCACTTATAATGTAATTAATTTAAATCTAATTGCAGTCAAATGACTAGAATTTCGAAATGTGAATAGTGTTGTAAAATTGGATTATTACCAAGAAGGTTCTGGGGGTAGTTGGGGTTGTAGAGAAACTTTCCAACAGAATACTGTCGGAAAATTGACCTATTACATGAAAAATACATTATTTGTGGCCGGGGCAGTTGTGATCGGATAGAACCAGGCCACATTATCAGCATATATTCAAATGAGTTATTAATTTATAATAATCAATAAAAATAATATTTTATTATAAAATATCATCCCATTCTCATTTAATTATTTATAATTTATTTAAATATATAATTGAATAGGTCGAGAAAAGATTTTGAGAGTTTGATGCATGATTGCCAAGGCAGGTGGGTCATGCAAAATGTGGCCGAGGAATGAAAAAGTTAATGCCCTATTTCATCCAACATTACTACACTAGAAGAAATTAAACCCGTAATCGTCGCAAAAATTTGAATGATGACAAGGGACATGAATTAACGAAGGCAAAAAACAAAAGATATGACGTACAAGATAAAGTTGAATACATACCTGAATTGCTGTGTGTAAGGAAGCTTGGAATTGATAGACTTGGGCAGTGTGTAGCTGAAGAGGCTGAGCCACGGCTGCCGCGGTGACTTCAGCCGCCGCTTCCTGGCGGCGACCGCCACCACCTGAGCTATGCTGGTCAAGGGACTTCCCTCCGGCTTAACCATCACATAAATTTTGGTCCCCATGAAGAAAAGAAAACACGATATCAACATAAAGATAGTGGGAATCGCCAATCCGATAGGCCAGCTGACGTCGGATTGTACGTAAACGACGAGCGTCACCGACACCATCTGCGCGAAAGTCAGCGTGAAGAAATACCAGTTGAAGAAGCTGTCTATTCCCCTCTTTCCAGACTCTGTATTGGGATTGAATTGATCAGCTCCGAAGGCCAAATTGCACGGCCGGATGGTGCCCGCCCCGAGTATCATTAGCCCAAAGCCGGATAGTAGAAACGCCATTTGCCACGGCGTTGCCCCGACACAACGGGCGTCTACCGGCCCACAATGGGGCGGATGCAAGTTCTTGAATGCGGCCGTAAGGGTTATCACCAGCAAACCCTTTGTGAATATGGACGGAATCAGAAATTTTAATTTTAAAGTAATAAGATAATTTTGTCATTTTTAAAGGGAAAAAAAATTTAAGTTTGTTAAAATACAGAGTCAAATTTTGAGGAAAAAAAGAAGAGAGTTAAGAATTACCAGAAAGGAGGCAAAGGAGCCGAATCCAAGTGTCTTGTAGCGACCAAAGTAAGTATCACAGAAATAAGCTCCAAGTAAGGTGGCGAAATTTGTGGTGCCATTGAACACATTGAGAAGAGTAGTTGCGCTGATGCGTTTCATGTTGAAAACGGTGGTTAAATACACCTGCAGATTGGAAAGTGTTCCAATGGCTCCAAGCTTCTCAAAGGTCTCATTCCCTATTGATTTTTCAACCCCCACAAAAAAATAGTTAAAAAAGTGAGAATCAGAAACACAATTATTATAGAAATGACAAAAACTTGAGGGCAAAAGAAAAATTAAAGTGGGGTTTATATTATATTTGATTTACCTATAATAAAGGGCATGGCTTTAACTCCTCTGTAATTGATCTCAGGCTCATCATCATTTTCTGCAACTATTTTCTCCTCCTTTGTTTCCATATTTGCTTTTGCTCAGCTCTACTATGTCCGTGCAGAAGATGAGATAAGGCCACTAACTTATGATATTCATAGGCCACTTGCGTATGTTGTCCCCTCCAATATATAATAAACTTGGTGGGCCCCCTTACTTGTGTGAGAATGGTGAGAAGTTTCCAGGGCAAGAATATGGGTGCAGTGTGCACATGAGTGGCTCAAACAGCTTTTCTTTTCGGGTGGAAAAAATAGGTAACCGGACAAATTATTACAGATGTAATCCAGGAAAATGACAGCAAGTAGAGAACAGGGAAGAAATTGATGCATCTTCATAAGCAGAGTAAACTAGACTACATCTATTTTTCCTTTTTTTTCCTTTCCTTTTTTTTTTTTTTTTTTTGGGTTGGGTTGGGGGAGGGGCGCCTAGATGACAAAATCCCCTGGAATATTAATTTGGAATCTATGCCGAGAACACTAAATTCTTTCATAGCCATACAAAAATAAAGAATAAAAATTGCTGAAAATGTGTAGAAATTTTTTTTACTTAATTTATTCAATTTACTTAAGATTAGAACTCAACTTATTTAATAATTAAGTTAACCAAAAGCAAATTCAAACTTTGATAAGAAGTTTAACTCAGCTCAACTTTGATAATAATTAGATTACTGTTTCTGACAATGATATTTGTTTTTACTAAAATACCATTGATCAAACTCTAGCAAATTTTATCTTTCATCAAAAAGGGCAGTTTGGTTAGAAAATTTTCTTGAATTAATATTTTAGATATTTTATCTCCAGCATTAAGGATGGGAATAGGTCAAGCTGCTCATCAGAGCCTACGGCTTAACTTACATATGACCTAATTTGGCCTAGCCTATTTAATAAAAAGACCAAGTTAAGGCTTAAAAAGTAGCATTTTTAGCTAAATAGATTATATTTAGACTTTTCTAAAAGTTTACAAAGCCTAGTAGGTTGGTCCGTTTATCGTTCTTCACATAAAAAGTACAATAATACTAATATAATATTAAATGACTAATTGAATTTGATTTCTTTAATTAGTCTTTTATGAAATCCGTTATATTATTTAGTATTGCTTTTTATTGAAATGATAATATTTTATATTTAGATTTGAACTTTTCATAATTATGCATTTTTTATTTATCATTCTGATTATCTCTTATCAAGGTCTATTACAAATTTAATCATATTAAAAGTTTAGATTTATGTGATATTTAGATTTAATTGAAGCCTTAATAGAAAATAGACTTTTATGTAGGCTTTCAAATCAAGTTAAGGCTTTATAATTTATTAAAAAGACTAGGCCTAACATTAAAAAAAAAAATCTATCATATATAATAAATTAGGCTCAGACTCATTATTTGCATAACATGTATATCTGTTTAAGTCAAATTTTAGTTTAGTCTAACCTAACCTAGCCATTTTCATGCCTATCCAATGTCAATGCCAGTCAATCTTGTTTGTTGAGCTGGATTGAAACATCCCATTTCTAATCCTTGGATGACAGCATAATTCCAAACAGTTGGAAATTTGAAGAATTACTTCATCTTGTTCTATCCTATGCTATCTACATAAGAAAAGTATTTACATATATAGTTAAAGTGACAGTAATATTATGTTATACCAAATTATGAATTATCAATTTTATCTTTGATTTTTAGTTTTTAAAAATACTTTTCTCACTCTATATAAAATGAGAATATGCAAGTAATATTGCAAAAATATAATAAAATTCTTTTTATTAAATATGTAGGCACTAATTATATCCTATATGTATTTTTGAACTTTTGATATAGGAATTATTTACAAATATGTGGATTTATATTTATTGATGATTAATGTTATTTAGTGCGTTTATTGTTAAAACTATGCTATTGTTATTTATACAGTATAAAAATGGAATATTTTATTATTTATTAGTACAATTATATAACATTAATGCTATATGGTAATCTAAATTTATTCACGTGTCGTGACATCTAGCTACTTTTAAATGCGAGAATAATTTTGAGAAAAATGTTTTCTTAAAAAAAATTAAGTTATTGTTAAACATATTAGAAAAAATAAAAATAATAAATTTAAAATGAAGAAAATATTAATTTCGTATGCATGAGGTGCAGGCCATGTTTTGAAAAACCGGACCGGATCGGTGACCGGTGGCTAGTCCGATCCTGTTGAGGCTTGAAAATCGGAACTAGTCAAAATCGGTTGAACTAGTACTGGTTCAACCGGTTTTTGACCCGTTCACTTTTTTTTTTTTTGTTGAAAATTTAAAATTTATTTTTTAAAAAGAAGAAAAAGTAAAAAAGAAAATAGAATTTATGAATTGAAAATGACAATTAAAGATTTTGGACATGGAATTTTTTTAAACATGAATTTATTTTCTTGAAATTTAATAAAATGGTAGTTATATGTGAATGCTTATGTTTAATTTGTTATTTTATTTTGTTTAATCTCTCTTAAGTTATGTTGAATATTTAGCGTAGAAGAATTTATTTTTACTTGGAGTTGAAGCATGAAACAAATGATTACTTATATTACTGTGAAATATTTTTTTTTTTTTATTTATAGTTGACTAATTGTGAAGTAGTATTATTTTCTGAAAAATATACTTAAAAATAAAGAAGTTAAAATTTTTTTAAATAATATTTTTTCTATATCAATTGGAAGTTTTATTTTTTGTTAATATTAAAATATTATATATTTTTATAAAATTAAATATAATTATTACGTCATTATGACATCATACCATTTGAATCAATGGTCCAACCAGTTGAACCAGTTGAATCAATAACTAGTAGGGTCACTGATTCTTTATCCGGTTCAATTTTAAAAACATTGGATATAGGTAATTTATGAGTATAATGTGAAAAGAAGACTTTTCTTAAAAAACTTAACCCATGTTGGAGTATCACTATCAGGAGACCACTAATTTGGCTTTATATCAACCCAAGTCAAGATCCTTCCCACCATGTTTTTAAAAAAAAAAAAATATGATCATAATAAGGACGATGTCTTTAAACTCTTTAAATTTGACTGATTTGAGTTCAGAATTAATGATGACTATCCTTCAAATTGTTGTTGTCTGTTGCTTTCACCCATTGATTTTGATCATGATTGAGATTTGACAAAACAAATAAATAAGGTACCATTTGGTTTTATTTTCACACCTTATTTTCACATTTTCTATTATTTTAAAAATAAAAATCATAATTTTTTTTATACATTTTTACCCAATATTATTTTTATTTTTATTTTTATTTTCAAAACATATTCTCCAATAACTTATATATCTTCTCTCTCTATTTCATTATTTCTATTTCTCTCAACCTACAACCTATTAAAATCAACATAATCATTACATTTTCAAACATTTCATCCAAACACATTGTCATTTTCACATCATATCACATAACTAATTTTCACTAAAATAGAAATGCTACAAACTGAAAATGAAAATGAAAATAAAACCAAATGATCCCTTAGGGAATGAATAAATAAATAAATAATTTTGTTTAGTTCATAATGTATTTCATTGATTTAAGTGGAATAAGCAAAGTGGAAGTAAAAATCATAAACGCCAAATTTTATATCTAAAGGGTGGTTGGTAAAAGTTATTTAAAATATTTTACAAGCTCATGTATATATCTTATAAATTATCAGCAATCCTAACAATTTTATAGCTAATATGGTTCAATATAAAGGACCTCAAAAAATAAATTAAAACTCCTTACTTTTTTTAAAAAAACCTCAAAGATACTAATATTTTATTCGGGACAGAATCTTATAAACTCTTTATTTAAAATTTTACATAATACCTTTTAACCTCTGATAAGTTCTCATCTTATAAAATATTTAAAAAGCTTATAAGCTAATCCAATTAAACACCTTCTCAATCATGAATTTCTAAAGGAAGTTAACACTATTTTTAGCATTTTGACATAGATATGTTATCAATATTTTTCATAATAAATAATTGTTTTATCGCTGGACAAGTTTTCTATGTGGAAATTGAACAACTAGAAATTCGCCGCTATTCTATTGGTCAAATGATTTTATCCTCATGTTTATATGTACGAAGATTAGAATTTGAACTTAAAATTGGCTCATAGTTATGCTTACATGTACAAATAAAAAAGGAGCAAATCTATAAACTTCCATCTATACTTAATTGTTACAATATTGTCACATTGAGATTTAGAAATTCGGGAGTTAGGATTTTAAATTAATAATCATTAATTAATCGCTTAATTTGGTTGAGATTATTTGAGCTTTTATGAATTTTAATTTTTTACCACTCATTTTAAGGTATTTTAATTACTATTATGAATCAATATATAAATTCTTAACTCTAAATTTTTCGACTCAGTCCAACCTAAATTAGCAATTACGTATGTCGAGAAACATGGTTGAACAAAAAGGGGATCAGCTAGTACAACTAATCACATGAAATATTGGTGCCAGCCATGAGCCATGCACATTGCAAATGAATGGTGAATGTGGGGACAATGGGCAAAAATCTTAAATGCTTACCTACCAACGATGGATGCAAAACATAGGTAATGAATTAAGATTTTAGAGTTTTATCATCATCAATAATTGGTGTGTAGTAACTTAATCATCCATTCTGAAATATTAATGTAAAGCTTGTAATATCATTAAAAATCAGTTTAGTTTTTTTTTTTTTTTCTCATTTTTTTGGGGCAGTTTTTCGGGAATGCTTACGACTTATGAGCTCTTTTTTGTACCTAACACTAGGTGTGAGTGTGACAACTGCACATGCTAACCCATTGCCATTTTTCCCCCTTTTTTCGTTCAATTAAAAATGTAGAGAGGGTGACAAATGAATAAATTTTATTTGGCCTGATTGTGGGAATTCTCTAACTTATTGAGAAATATTAAATTGATTTGAAAATGATAAATTTGATATAATAATTCGATTAAAGTACTGATTGAAGTAAAGTTCTTGTATTCAAGAGATAATTGTCTCACAAATCATAACTTACAAGTGAGCTCAAATATAAATCTCTTTACTATAAAAATTAACCCACCACACCATCAGATAGTAGTTTAGTTAGTGCGGCTAATAATTTTTTGATAAAAGATCATGCGTTCAAATTAAATTGCAATAATAATTTATAAACTAATCATTCATACGATAGAGAATTTCAATTTGACTAACTCTTATGTACGACTATGGTCATAAACATGCTTTTTGAAAATTGTTACCTCCTTCACATATCTTGCGTTGGTTTGGCTACACTCATCACCCATGGTATCACGTCTTCTAGAATTATAAGTGAGAATCCAACTTGTAGAGTGGATGACCAACAATAAGTTAATGGTCAAGTCAAAATTAATCACTATCAAGTTGTCATGGACTCAATAAGAAAGTCATCATCAAATTGGCAACTTTAGGGACAGGTGATGGAATTTACATGCAACCCCCCAATTATTGTTGCCATAATTGATAAAAACATATTTCCTAGCTTATTTATGTCTTATCTCTCTCTCTCTCTCTGAAATAACCAACAATAGTTAGGCTTGGATATTTAAATTAAGTTGATGGAACATATAATTTTTATAGTACTTAATTAAATATATCTAGTGAAAAAAAAAAAAACTATTATTCAAAATAGTCAAGTGAGCACGTACAACTAGCGCATCCGTGTAAAATTGATGGTGCATATTGTTGTTGTTATCACTAACTTTGACAATAAATTTTAATGCAATGTTAATTTATTCGATAAATACAACTGACTAGAAAATTTTATTTTTGAAAATTGTCAAGAAATTGCTTATTTTCAAGTTTGAACTTTAAGCAATTTATATTTGGGAATTGTGGCACCCTATTTAGATAATCCCTAAGTTAAGATGTCACTAATTCAATTTTAAATCTAACCCATAACACAGTTAATAGGTCCATAAGAAAATTTCAAAACTTATCAGAGACAACAACATGCTTCGACTTATCAAACCTCAACAAAAGTACTATATACCTGCCTAGCTGATCCCATAACATTCATCATATTGTACATACTGCGGATCATTAATTCAAACCTAACATTTCACAATATCTCTAAGTTAAAGCTTAACATTCAAGTCAACCCATATAACATATAAATACTTGTTCTATTACAAAACATATTTCCTTCAGTTCAAGCCAGAAGTACGTATCCATCACTTAATCCTATCTGATAAGATCAAGGATAAAATGGGAGGGTAAGTCCAAAGGACTTAGTGAGGGATAATATTCAATAGTAGATCATAAAGGCTCTATTGAAGAGGAAACAATTCAACAGACCATAAACTAACAAACAATGCAGTCGGAACATGAATGTATTAGAACACAGACATGATCAAATTCAAGGTTACTAGTAGGTACTAGCTTGGGAGTTGTTACCGTCAGCTCGAACGGTCCGGGATTGCCTCAACTGAATCAGTTCAGGAGGAATTATCTATCTCAATCGAATCGGTTTGGGAGAAAATGTGGTCAGCTCGTTTGGCCTCGATAACAATCCGATCTAGACTGAGAAACTACACCATCCTTATTGCTCCATGAGCGGAATACAGACAATCGGAATACAATCAAAATAAAGTAAACCTAAGTAACATATACAATTCAACGAATCAAAAGAGAAAGTGCATATAAGATTTTCCTTATTCCAGTCAGTTAAACTTACCCAAGCGTGACACCTTGGTATATGGCAGGTGCCTATGTGGATAGCATGGTAGGTGCCCATGCATACTGCATGGTGTATTGCAGATACTGAATCGGGATGCTTAGCGTATTGTTGACACCCAAGCTGGCTGCTTCACGTGTCCTAGGTATCCAAGTATTTTGCTAGGATTGATACTCGGCCTAACAGTACCCCGTACATATCAAGGGTTAGTAAATTGATTGCTGACAAGTCAAAATGGTGTCAGGTAAACAAATTCGGATAAACAGTCAGACAAACAGATTCGAATAAGCAAATAAGGCCACATAACGTTATATTGATAAACAAATATGTCGGTGAGGTAAAAGATCATAACACGAAACGGTACAAAACTGCCAACATGGCAAATCAATAACGTACAGGACAGACTCAAACAAGCTGATGGGACTGTACATGTGATAAGCGGTACAAAATCAAGCTGATCAATATCAAATAAGACAGGAAACACAGAACGATAATAGATAACAGAACAGTAACCGATAATAGAATGGTAACAGATAATAGAATGATAACAGATAACAAAACAATAACAAATAGAAAAAGGGAGTTATAGGCACCAGAACAGACATGCAAAGATCTTATTAGAGGCACAATCAACGAAACAACCCTCACAGGGTTATACGTATCAATCAACAGATAACAAACAAGATTTCAAGCAATTCACAAATTTCAATAACTAAGATGCAATTACAATACAGAAACAAATTTAACCCTCTCAAGGTTTATCACAATAACAATTAGGTATAAGTAAGTGCCAGATTGGTAGATCCTCACAGGGCATATAAAACAGATACCCAAGAGGTTAGATCCTCACTTCCGTAGCCTCAAAAAATGTAGTCATAGCCTACTAGTCCACGTGACCCAGCTCCTCGACACTTAACCAAAAGAATAGGTCCACTGTCAAAATCCTCATTGAACCCTAATAATCCTTAATAATTACAATCATACTATTAGCAGTCTAAAATCAATAGTTACTCGATTAATACGATAATTAGTTCGATCGGCATTCTCATTAGGGAATATACTAATTATACCGTTAATACCGAATATTCATGAGATTTATATATTTGGTCCAGTTAAGGGTTATAACTAGATTACACAATTACACAATTAACCTTATAATTATACACAAAATGATAATAATAGCCCACCTATCTTTAATAATCCCAAATTTGCCACTTAGATCTCAAATCCATAAAATTAGGGTTTTTACCCTTCAAGTAACTCCATTAATCCATAATTATCATATAGTAATACAAATCCGGGCCCACTAGGTTATAAACTTACACATGCATGAAATATATATCCAAGTCATATATCAAATCGTTCCATTTGTATTATGAATACAAGATTTGGCAATAATATGTCCAAGAACATTATTAAAATATCAAAGCTCAATTCCAACGTGAATATATATACCAATCTTCTTACTAGGACTCAGTTTTCACAAACCAACACTGCCAATGGAATCACGATGATGAGAAGATGAAACTGTCTCTGAATTGCCGTCGAGCTGCCGCCGTGTGTCGCCACCGAAATAGATCACCACCACCACTACTGTTAGGTGCATCTTAGCACTACGAACCCAATGCTCTGATCAATTTTGAGCTCGACTGTTGAATTTACCCTCAATTAATGCCTCGAAGATTCAGCACCACCACCTCTGCCGTCACGGTTTCTTTCAGTTTTCGCTGCCGACAATGGCCCAAACTCAGAACACATTATACCAAGTCGTTCCTTGAGCTAAGCTCTACAAAAAGCTCTACCCAAAACTCAGCTTCCACCACTGCTTCGCCGGACTCTCCACTCCCCGTCGCCTCTCAATTTCGAACTTCCACTTCTCTGCCATTCATCAGTGATCTCCAACTGCATGTGGTGTCATTCTAATGCTAAGGAGGTAAGGAGTGTTTTGGTTGGGTTAGTTTGCCAGTTCGGGGCATCGCCGGAGTTGAAGATAGTGGACGCGGGTGAAGAAATGAAGAAAACTGGGGAGGCAAAATGATATATAAGGTATAACTTTTGAAAATCCAACATTGACCCCCCAAACCTTTAAGACAGTCTTCAATTGAGTCCACTTGAATGTTGATAATCTACAATTCAGCCCCTAGACTAAGTTAGTGCCTAAAATTTGCCCCATTGACCTAAAATATCTTATTCAGATTGACAAAGCTCCCAAATGTTGTTCAATCAAGTTTTTTCAAATTGTAGTTTGACCCCAAAACTTTCAATCTCCATGCAATTAAGTTCTTCTTATCTATATTTGAGCCCCAAAATTTTGTAAAGTTAGTATCTTAATTTTTAAATTCTTATTTTCCAAATACCATATTTAGGGGCGTTATAGGAATATAGTTCAATAATTAATCTAGAAGTTTTAAAAAAAATTAATAATAAATTTGTAGTAATTAAATGTTATATAAAATACTTACTATTTAATATATTGATAATTAATACACTTAGAATATTTTATATAAAAAGAAAGATTTCTTATAAATTCATGCATTTTACATCTTATCAACCATGTTAATTAGATATGCCGAAAGTATACCCATTTTCTTAGAGTTACTATTTAGCAATGTAATTATTTAGTAACATAACTTGAATATTTTTAATAAAATATTATTAAAAAATTACAAAATATCTTTCTACTAGCGTGTTTATTTTTTTTTTTTTTGGAAAAAGTGTAGATTCCTTTATTAAATTTTCTTCAAAATTTAATTTGAAGAGGTGTAGACACAATTCGAGCATTTTCATTTATTTATTTAATTATTTGAAGAGATGTAGTATATTCAATCATTCAATATATATATATATATATTTAATTTTAATAGGCATAGACCAAGTACGTCCCTCTAATTTGCGTTTTTTTTTTTAATTTTTTGATTTATTATATTTTTATTTTATAGTAACTGGTATCGTTGGTGCTTATTTCTCATTTTTATAATCTACATCTCTTCATTTAATATTTTTAATTATCTTAAAGAGGTGGAATTGATAAACTCTGCAAACTTTTGTTTTTTTTTAAATTTTTATAAGCATAAACTATGATTGTAGCGCCCCTACTCAAGATAGCACCTAATATGAGGCACCACTCTAATTCAGACTTAAATCTCATACATAATTCTAACAATAGGCCAATCAGAAAATTTTTCCAAAATTTTCAAAGATAGCAACAAGCTTCAACCTAAGCACGTCTTACAAAAGTACGAGTGTCAAACCATCACAAGTTCATCATTCATCGTTTCATACCTACTACAATTCATAAGTTCAAGTCAAACATCTCACAACATCTCCAAGTTCTCACTAAACATAAAAGTGATCCATACACAAGTTTTAAGCACCTATTCTATTACAAAACAAATTTACATCATTCCAAGCTTGAAGTACAAGGTCATCACCAAAACCTGTCTGAAAATGTCAAGAGATATTGGGGGTAAGTCCAAAGACTTAGTGAGGGATAACTTAAGAATAACAGAAGAGATCTATTGAGGAAGGTTCAACTCAACAGATCATCGATTAAATATACAGAACATGACAGATTCAGAATCAAACAGTAAACATAGCAAAATAGGAAACGCTCCTGCCTCATTGTTCCAAGATAGATTTCAGACAGACAGAGTTTAGATAGGCAAAACAAACCCAAAGCATATGCATTCCAAGAAAACTACAGACATGCATTGCAGAACCACCTTATTCCAGTCAGACAAACAGTTTACCTAAGCGTAACAACTTGGTATATGGCGGAGCCCATACGAATCGTATAGCACAACGCTGATCCCTAGGGGAGAGTCCCTAGCGTACCACTGACACCCAGGGAAAAGTCCCTAGCGTGTTGTTGACACCGAGGGAAAATTCCCTAGTGTGCCTCACATAACCAAACATTTCGCCCGGAATGGCCCTTGGCCCACATTTTCTCCGTACACATAACAGAATTCACAACTGTTTGTGCAGATGCTTAGGGAAAAGTCCCTAGCGCACTGTCGGTTCCCAAACCAGAACATAACAGAAATGCCGTCAAGGCCATATGATAGCAGCTAATAGATTTAGATAAGCCATCATGGTCAAATAAAGTTGTACAGATAAATAGATATGCCGGCGAGGCAATAGAGAACAGTACAGATAAGTACCAATACGAGACAAATAGACAGACAACTGAGACACAGATAACAGATAAGGTTCTGGGCGTCAGAATAGGCAAACAGAATCGATATCAACGATAACCCTCACAGGGGTGCTCAGACCAAATAACAGATAATAAATCAGAATTCCAACACATTTTAGATTTCAAACAAACAGAGTACGGTACAGAAACAGAAAACCCACCACAGGGGCTTATCACAATATCATATAAATAGGAAAGGTGCCAGATTGGCAGACCCTCATAGGGTTCAACAATTAACTAATAGCTGTGACCAAAAAACCCAAAGTGGGGACCCTCCCAAGGTTCAACAATTAACGAATAGCTGTAACCAAAATAATAACCCAAAGTGGGAGACCCTTACAGGGTTCAACAATTAACGAATAGCTATAACCAAAACAATAACCCAAAGTAGGAGACCCTCACCTGTGTAGTTACAACAAAACAACCACAACCCGCAATTTACTGGTCGACAGGACGTACTTCTTCGTCACCTAGTCAAAAGAATATTTCCAAAGTCAAATTCCTATTCGACTCTAGTGACCTTCTAGAATTGTATCATAAGTATTCTAACATTACTAGCTTATAAATCAACATGGTGTTATAAGCTCATCGGTAGTATCTACATAAGTATTCCAATAAATTGATTATTCTAGAATTTATCAAGACATTCTATATCGGTCCCATAAATAACATGTTATGTCATTCTTGACTACAAAATCGTATCATATCATTATCCTAATCAATCCATACCAAATAGTCCAATTTCTACAATTAATTATTCTTAGTCAAATGCTACTTAGTCTCGTTACATAATTCTTAATACCATTATTAAATCCAATTTTGGCATTTTGCATGATGTGTTCAGGTCCACTATCAATATTCCTTGCATCGAAATCTTGCATTTTACACCTCTATATGTACATATCACTTATCCATTTTATCAATCTTGGCATGAAATACAAAGTCTCAAAAGGTAAGGTATACTATATACATATACATATATATATATATCAAATACAACCAATTAAATCCAAGTTTGCCACCGCAGTTCCAAAGCCACAAACTAATGACACAGTTGCGTTCGTTGCGTCGAGGAGGTGAAACTGCCTCTCTGCCACTGCCGTCGCCGCGCCACTGGAGAATTTCAACGCCACCACCAATCTACTCATTCCGAGCTCCTGAATCCAATACTACCTTAGGTTTAACGTTTTGAGGCCTGTAGCCACCAGAAACGAGCTCAACAACCCAAAATTTTCCTTCATCCGCCGTATTCCGATCTTTATCCACTGTCACTGTCGCCGTGTAAAACTCACATGCAACACTTCCAGATGATCTCTTTGTTGAGAGCTACCCAGCCCATCTCCCAGAAGTCGGATTCGTTGCCAGAAAAGTACAAACCCACTTGCCCGCTGTGAATGGTGTCTCAGTCCTCTCACTTGTGGGGGCTCGCCGTCTGTTCAACAGTGCATGTAGTGTGCGAGTGTGGCCAGAGGTGTGGGGAGTGTTTTGGTTGGCTTGGTTTGGAGAAAAATGGTCATCGAAGGGAGATCGCCGGGAGGGGGATGGTGCCCGCGGGAGGAAGAGAAAAGGAAGAAGAAAGGAAAAGAAAAAGAAAAAAAAAGAAAGAGAAGGGAGAAACAAAAATCGTGCTACCTGTTTTTGGTTTTTAAATTTAATTTGCCATATTTGCAATTTAGCCCTTAAAGTTATGCATTCTCCTCAATTGAGTCCATGAAGTTTTTAAAATCTTTCATAAGTCCCCGATAACTTTATAAACTAATTACATTAATAAAATTTGAAAAATTAATAACAAATAAATTAATAAATAACATAATCAATAAATAATTAAGGGTGTTACAAACCTCCCCCTCTAAAAGAATCTGGCCCCCAAATTCTCACCTGAATGTTGGAAGAGCTCAGGATATTGCTGGCGCATTAGATCTCTTGTTCCCATGTTGCTTCTTCTACATTGCGGTTGCGCCACTGTACTTTCACTTGTGGAATCCTCTGATTCCTAAGCTCCCAAATTTTTCGATCCAAGATACGAACAGGTTGTTCCTCGTATGTCAGATCACCTTTCAATTGCATGAGCTTAGGTGATATAATATGGGAAGGATCGAGATAATATTTTCGAAGTTGAGATGAATGAAAGACATTGTGTATCCTGGTCAGGTTTTGAGGTAGTACAAGACGATAAGCCACTGGTCCAACTTTTTCACTTATTTCATAGGGTCCCACATACCTCGGACTTAGCTTTTCGCCTTTGCCAATTCTTCTGATCCCTTTCCTCGGGGATACCTTGAGGAACACTTGATCACCTATTTCAAACTCCAAATCCTTCCTTCGCTTATCTGCGTAAATATTTTGTCGGTCCTGAGCAACTTTCATTCACTGTTTAATAACTTGTACCTTCTCGATGGTCTCTTAAATCAATTCAAGCTTCACAGTTCTTGGAGACACGTCAACGGTACCTTTGTACCCTGCTAGATCCTAATACAATGGAGACTGACACTTTCGTCCGTACAGTGCTTCATATGGTGCTATCTGAATAATAGACCGATAGCTGTTGTTGTAGGAAAACTCAACCAGAGGCAGATTTCAGGTCCAACCTCCACCGAAATCTAGAACACAAGCTCGCAGCATATCCTCCAAAATCCGAATAACCCTTTCTGACTGTCCGTCAGTCAGAGGATAAGCAGCTGAGCCAAATTGTAACCTTATTCCCAAATGTCTCTACAAACTTTTCCAAAGTCTCGATGTGAACTTTGGGTCACAATCAGATACAATACTGATTGGAATCCCGTGTAACCTGACGATCTCCTTAATATATAACTCAGCCAATTTCTCAACCTTGTAATCTATCTCAACTGGTAGAAAATACGCAGACTTTGTCAAATGATCTACTATTACCCAGATACTATCATAACCTCATCTGGCTTTCGGTAGACTGGTCACAAAATCTATGGTCACTTGTTCTCATTTCCAGTTAGGGATGGGAAGTGGCTGCAACAACCCTGATGGTTGTTGGTGCTCTGCTTTCACTAACTGACAGGTCAGACATTTCTACATGAAATCTGCTATATCTTTTTTCATCATATTCCACCAGAACTATTTTTTTAAATCCTGATACATCTTTGTCCCGCCCGGATGTATTGCATATCTCATTTTGTGTGCCTCTTCTAGTAATCTTCCTTTTATTTCTTCCGGCACACAAATTCTTTTGCGAAATAGCAATGTGCCTTGACCATCGATTCTATACTCGGTTCCTTCAGAACTTCCAACCAATTCTCTTTGTTTCAACATCTACCTATCTCTAGCTTGGGCTTGTCGAATCTCATTGTATAGTTCAGGCTGTACTTTCACTCCTGCAACCCAAACTCACTATTTTAATCGTAGCACAACACCCATACTGGATCCTTTAGATGTTTATGTCCCTTGCGGATGAGCCATTCCTACTTTCTGACTCAAGGCATCAGCTACCACATTTGTTTTTCCCGGATGGTAGGCAATAGAAAAGTCATAGTCTTCTAGAAACTCCACCCATCTCCGCTGCCTCATGTTTAGATCTTTTTTGCGAATGCAGATATTTGAGGCTTTTGTGATTTGTATATACCTCAAATGTAGCTCCATAGAGGTAATGCCTCCACTTGGATAATGCAAAAATGATCGCTGCTAGCTCCAAATCATGAGTTGGATAGTTCTCCTCATGAGGCTTTAACTTCCTAGATGCGTAAGCGATGACAAGCCCTCTCTGCATCAACACACATCCTAGCCCTTTATATGAAGTATTTGTGTATACCACAAAGTCATTTAACTCGTCTCGAAGGGCTAAAACTGGAGTGTAGTTAGGCAGTTCTTCAACTCTTGAAAGCTCTTCTCACATTCCTCATTCTAATCAAACGGTTGGTCTTTCTGAGTTAACTTGGTCAACGGACTAGCTATTTTGCAGAAATCTTGGATAAATCTCCGATAATATTCAGCCAATCCCAGAAAGCTCTGAACTTCGGTAACAGTTTTGGGTCTTTTCCAATTGACAATCACTTCAACTTAGAGGGGTCCACTTCTAGCCCACCTCGAGTGATTACATGACCCAGAAATGTTACTTTCTCAATCCAAAATTTGCGCTTACTGAACTTAGCATACATCTGATGCTCTTTCAAAGTTTTTAAAACTATGTGTAAGTGCTTTCTGTGTTCTTCCTTGGATTTAGAGAATACCAGGATGTCGTCGGTAAAGATGACCACAAATTGGTCCAAGTATGGCTTGAAAATTTGGTGCATCAAGTCCATGAATGCCGCCGTGGAGTTGGTTAGACCAAACGGCATTACTACAAACTTAAAGTGACTGTACTGAGAATTGAAAGATGTCTTAGGGATATCCTCTTCTTTGATCTTCAATTGATAATATCCCTATCTTAAGTCCAGCTTGGAGAAGATTCTTGACCCTTGCAATAGGTCAAACTTTTTTTTTTTTTTTAAATTTTAATAAGCATAAACTATGATTGTAGCGCCTCTACTTGGGATAGCACCTAAGCTGAGGCATCACTCTAATTCAGACGTAAATCTCATACATAATTCTAACAATAGGCCCATTAGAAATTTTTTTCAAAATTTTCAAAGATAGCAACAAGCTTCAACCTAAGCACGTCTTACAAAAGTACGAATGTCAAACCATCACAAGTTCACCATTCATCGTTTCATACCTACTACAATTCATAAATTCAAGTCAAACATCTCACAACATCTCCAAGTTCTCACTAAACATAAAAGTGATCCATACACAAGTTTTAAGCACATATTCTATTACAAAATATATTTACATCCTTCCAAGCCTGAAGTACAAAGTCATCACCAAAACCTGTCTAAAAATGTTAAGAGATATTGGGGGTAAGTCCAAAGACTTAGTGAGGGATAACTTAAGAATAACAGAAGAGATCTATCGAGGAAGGTTCAACTCAACAGATCATCAATTAAATATACAGAACATGATAGATTCAGAATTAAACAGTAAACATAGCAAAATAGGAAACGCTCCTGCCTTATTGCTCCAAGACAGATTTCAGACAGAGTTCAGATAGGCAAAACAAACCCAAAGCATATGCATTCCAAGAAAACTATAGACATGCATTGTAGAACTACCTTATTCCAGTCAGACAAACAGTTTACCTAAGCGTAACAACTTGGTATATGGTGGATGCCCATATGAACCGTATAGCGCAATGCTGATACCTAGGGGAGAGTCCCTAGCGTATCGCTGACACCAAGGGAAAAGTCCCTAGCGTGCCTCACATAACCAAACATTTCACCCGGAATGACCCTTGGCCCACATTTTCTTCGTACATATAACAGATTTCACAATTGTTTATGCAGATGCTTAGGGGAAAGTCCCTAGCGCACTGTCGATTCCTAAAACAGAACAGAACAGAAATGCCGTCAAGGCCACACGACAACAGCTAACAGATTCAGATAAGCTATTATGGCCAAATAAAGTTATGCAGATAAACAGATTTGCCGGAAGGCAACAGAGAACGGTATAGATCAGTATAGATACGAGATAAACAAACATACAACTGAGATATAGATAACAGATAAGGTTCTGGGCGCCAGAACAGACAGAAACAGAATCTATATCAACAATAACCCTCATAAGGGTGCTCAGACCAGATAACAGATAACAAATAAGAATTCCAACACATTTCAGATTTCAAACAAATAGAGTATGATATAGAAACAGAAAACCTACCACAGAGGTTTATCACAATATCAGATAAATAGGAAAGGTGCCAGATTGGCAGACCTTCATAGGGTTTAACAATTAACAAATAGCTGTAACCAAAATAATAACCCAAAGTGGGGACCCTTACAGGGTTTAACAATTAACGAATAGCTTTAACCAAAACAATAACCCAAAGTGGGAGACTCTCACAAGGTTCAATAATTAACGAATAGCTGTAACCAAAACAATAACCCAAAGTGGGAGACTCTCACAAGGTTCAACAATTAACGAATAGCTGTAACCAAAACAATAACCCAAAGTGGGAGACTCTCACAAGGTTCAACAATTAACGAATAGCTGTAACCAAAATAATAACCCAAAGTGGGAGACCCTCACGTTGTGTAGTTACAGCAAAACAACCACAGCCCGCAATCTACTGGTCGACAGGACCCACTTCTTCGTCACCTAGTCAAAAGAATATTTCCAAAGTCAAAATCCTATTCGACTCTAGTAACCTTCTAGAATTATATCATAGGTATTCTAACATTACTAGCTTATAAATCAACATGGTGATATAGGCTCATCGGTAGTATCTACACAAGTATTCCAATAAATCGATTATTCTAGAATTTATCAAGACATTCTATATCGGTCCCATAAATAACATGATATCTCATTCTTGACTACAAAATCGTATCATATCATTATCCTAATCAATCCATACCAAACAGTCCAATTTCTACAATTAATTATTCTTAGTCAAATGCCACTTAGTCTCGTTATATAATTCTTAATACCATTATTAAATCCAATTTTGGCATTTTACATGATGTGTCTGGGTCCACTATCAATATTCCCTGTATGGGAATCTTGCATTTTACACCTCTATATATACATATCACTTATCCATTTTATCAATCTTGGCATGAAATACAAAGTCTCAAAAGGTAAGGTATACTATATACATATATATATATATCAAATACAACCAATTAAATCCAAGTTTGCCACCGGAGTTCCAAAACGACAAACCGATGATACAGGTGCGTTTGTTGCATCGAGGAGGTGAATCTGCCTCTCCGCCGCCCCAGTCGCTGCTCCGCCGGAGAATTTCAACGCCACCACTAATCTACTCTTTTCGAGCTCATGAATCCAATGTTGCCTTGGGTTTAATGTTTCAAGGCTTGTAGGCACTAGAAACGAGCTCAACAACCTAAAATTTTCCTTCATCCGCCGTGCTCCGATCTTTGTCCACCGTCACTGCTGCCACGTAAAACTCACATGCAACACTTCCATGATGATCTCCTTGCTGAGAGCTACCCAACCCACCTGCTAGAAGTCGGATTCATTGCCGAAAAAGTGCAAACCCACTTGCCCACCGTGAATGGTGTCTCGGTCCTCTCACTCGTAGTGGCTCGCCGTCCGTTCAACAGTGCATGTAGTGTGCGAGTGTGGCCGAAGGTGTGGGGAGTGTTTTGGTTGGCTTGGTTTGGAGAAACATGGTCACCGGAGGGAGATCACTGGGACGGGGATGGTGCTCGCAGGAGGAAGAGAAAAGGAAGAAGAAAGGAAAAGAAAAAGAAGAAAAAAGAAAGAGAAGTGAGAAACAAAAACCGTGCTGCCCGTTTTTGGTTTTTAAATTCAATTTGCCATATAGCAATTTAGCCCTTAAAGTTATGCATTCTCCTCAATTGAGTCCATGAAGTTTTTAAAATATCTCATAAGTCCCCGATAACTTTATAAACTAATTAAATTAATAAAATTTCAAAAATCAATAATAAATAAATTAACAATTAACATAATTAATAAATAATTAGGGGTGTTACAATGACCGCCTCTAATTTTTTTTTAATTGTAGAAAAATGTGTTTTTAATATTATTTTATTTTTCATTTTAATTTATAATATCTTACATTTTTTTTATTTTGATATAATTAAAAAATATACGTGAGAAATTCATACTTTTTAAATGATAAATAAAGAAAGGACAAGACGGTATTTGAGATGTATAAACTATTTTTAATTTTTGAAAGAAATAGGAATTTGATCTACACTTTTTATTTTTTTTTCAATGTTAATAACAAAACGTAGAATATATCCCTTTTTTTTAACACTAATTAAAGAAAAGAAAGGCTAATTTTATATTTTTTTTAAAAGAAAAAGCAACGAGGAAATGGTGGATGTAAAACGAATATATATGTAGAACTAGTTCAACTAGCACCTAAACAGTTTAATCCATAAACTTGTTAATATATATATATAAAACACTAAATAGGCCACAAGTCAATATGCTTCATATTAAACTTTTGCAAGGTGAATTTGTTTGAAACAACTCTAACAAAATACATTGATTCATATTCCTTTTTTCTTTTTCTTTTTTTAGTGAGAATGTTGAAAAATATGCTGCAATCTTAGTGGGATATATGTGATAATTGAATCAACATTGTGCACCTCAAAAATTATTAAATTCAGATTCCAGGTGGAATATTTTGTTAACATTAATATTATATAGAATATGTTTTTAGTTGAAGCTTTTCGAGTTCAAAGTAGGACTGTAAATGAATATTCAAAAATTCATTTATCGTTCGTATTTGTATTCATTTATATGAAATTTATCCGCATCCATTTAAAATGGATATTATCCGTATTTGATTAGTAGATATCCGATTATAAATGGATATGGATATGGTAAATGCGTATCCAATCCGTTTAATATCCAATCCGATATATATTTATTGAAAATATATTATTTATATTTTTCAATAAAAATCTCATAATCCATATATGTATATATATAAATATACTTGAAGAATTAAGAAGAAAAAAGAATAAATTTAAAAAAATATTTTAATATAGAAAAAAAATTGAAGAATAAATTATTAACATAATTATTCTTGGCTGACTTTATAATTAATATACTTAAATGCCATTATTATTATTAATAAGTACTAATAATCAATTATAAAGTCAATTATTAATTAGAAATTATGTTATTTGTTTGATTATTTTTGTTTTAATGAAATTATATAATTCCTTCTATTAATTAAAATATGTATTTATTATAGGTTCATAGATTTACGTATTTGGATATTCGTAAATGGATATCTAAATAATTATCATCAAATATGAATATAAAATAATGATTTAAATACGGATAAATTTAATAAAATATGAATGCATCTGAATAATTATAATCGAATATGAATATATCCAAATTCAAACGATATCCTACGGATACTGTAACACCCTAGAAATTTTTATGCTTTCATTTATATGTATATTATCAATATTTGAATTTTATGAATTTTATTTATTAATTATTTTACAAACTTGTGGTCGAATTATAATTTTTATATACCCAATTTCATTTAATTGAAACTGTTGGCACTCAATTACATGACTTAAATTCCTTGAGGACTAAATTAAAAAAATGAAAATTTGGATTCTTTTAGAAAAAAATGGGCAGCAGGTTTCATTTCCATTTCTTCACCATTTTTCTTTCTTTTCTTCTTTCTCCTTTTTCTTTCTTTCTTCCTCCATGGCCAACCACCCACACCACCGGTGACACCATTAACCTCCGAACCAACTCCACAACTAAACTCTCCTTACCTCTTGCACTCCAACGACACCCATAGACTCGGTGGACGACCACTGGAGAGGGGGGTGGAGGAGACTGAGAAAAGAGGTTCACGGCGGCAACTAGGTTTTAGGCTTCCCCGGCATCTGATGGCAAATATGAAGGGTGTTTTAGGTAGTACTCGACGAGGGGAATACTATGGGAGCAATGCATGGTGATGAAACACGGCGGCAGAGCTTGTAAACTGTGAAGATTTCGGGGCGGTTTTTGGAGGGTTATTAGCATGCCATTTTTGGAACTAAAGGTACTGTTGGAAAGTTCTCGACGAGAGAAGTCTCTAGGTGGTGCTGTTAAACTTATCGGCGGCGGCGACCAGGTAGAATCATCGCCTCATCGCGGTGAACACATGCATGCGGTTTGATCGTGGAGATTGTTCTTCATTAGTGTGTATTGGTATATAACGATATAGTTGGTGTATGTAATTGCATGTATATATTTATACGTTTTATCATTATAAAACCTTGTATTACTGTATATTATGATGGAATTGATTGATCAGTACACTCATGCATAAAAATAGAACATCTTTGATCGATTAAATAAGCCTAATGAATCCAAAATGGTATTATTTCATGTAAACTACAGGTTATATAGTGTACTAAGTATAGAAAACCCCAATTTTATGTAATCGGGATTTAATCAACAAAAGCTTGCATTTTTATTGATAACTAGATTATTATGATCAATATCGAGTATCATTATGAAACTATATGTATAAGCAAACCCCATATACGTCTATATATTCAATACTAATTGTATGTTTAGGGCAGTAATATCGAATCAAACCCTAGCCAACGTATCAATAGGATAATCGCTCAGATTTGGGGTTGTTGTTGGCATGATTCTAAGTGTTAGTGATCGTTAGGGTTGAACATGGATTTTAATATAAGGTTACCTTTTGAATAGGTGATAGAGGATTTGACCCTGAGGACCAGTAGAGTCTCACTGAACCGTTGATGTGATTAAGGTAAGGATTTATCACTTTGGTACTTGTTTGAGTAAAGCAATGTTATTGTTGCTATCTGAACCCTATGAGGTTCTATTGTCTTGACTATAGTTATCGTTTATCATTGATTTCTGAATCCTGTGAGGTTCTATTAACTTGATTATCAATAACGTTTATTATTGCTATTTGAACCTTGTGAGGTTCTATTGTCTTGACTATCGTCATCGTTATAGTTGATTTCTGAACCCTGTGAGGTTCTATTATCTTGACTATCGATACCGTTTATTGTGATTGAACCTTGTGAGGTTCCAATGACTTAATTATCTTCTATGAAATACTGTTAATCGTTGAACCTGAGAATCGTATTGTGTCAATCATGTATCAAAACCATTTTGAATCAATCGATTGTTACTATTCTCACCATGAACATTTCATCATTTTGTATGTTATTGTTCGAATTGAACCCGTACCATGTATTGTGGTTTGCCATGATGGCATTATTGGAACCGTACTGTAAAGTTCATTGTTCTGCCATGTTGGCAACTGATTGATTGGTTGATCGAATTGAAAGATATGTGTACAGGAGAACTGTTGGGCTGAGTGCCTTGCCAAGCTGTTATGCTTAAGCTACTGATATTGCAAAGCTGTTATGTTTGAGCTATTGTTATTGCCAAGCTGTTATGCTTGAGCTATTGTTATTGCCAAGCTGTTATGCTCGAGCTACTGAACTGATTGTTTACTGAACTGTTATTGACCTGTTATGGAGGCACAAGGATGTTCCGATATGCATGTTGTAGTTGGTTTATTGACTTGCATATGTGTTTCGGTTTGCTATTCTTGTAATTTAATTCTGCTCATGGAGCAATAAGGCTAGAATGGTATCCGATTCTAGATCGGGCTGATGTTCTGGGCAATCGAGCCCAATTTGCACTTCCTGATTGTGATCGGTTGAGATGTCCCTAAACCTCCCGAGCAGGATCGGTTGAGACGAACAAGCCGTAGAGCCGACGGGCACAACTTCCGACCTAGCAATTGTTAGTAACTTGGTTTCTTTGATGTTTCCTTTTGGCAGTGACTTGTCGTTCTTACACTAAACTATCATTGATTGTTATCTGTGTACCTTGATTTTCGACTGGTCATGTATTGCTTTATGTTATCCTCACTGAGTCCTTATGACTCACCCTCGTGTATTACTTGTCTTTACTTAGACAGGTATGAGACAGTAGGACATAAAGCCTGACAAACATGGTAGAGATGGTTGTACTGGAGCTTGTTCATGTACATGTATGTATGACAGCGATTTGGGTTGTTTTGTTTAGAGATGTTATAATATGTTATGACTACTGATATACTCGTGGTTTGTAAGTATGAATCTTGGTACTAGTGAAGACCCCTTTTGGTTTGAATGCTGTTGAATTTTTCATTATGGTATTTAGCACTCTGATATAGCTTCCTCATTTGGATTAAGCATGCTGTAAGGTTGTGATGTTGTTGATGTTATTGTTGAGAATTTGTGAAAAGTTTTATGGTCCTATTGATTTTATTGATGCATGCTTAAGGAATGAACTGGAATAGTGCCTCAGCTTAGGTGTTATCTCGAGAGGGGGCGCTATAGGTGGTATCAGAGCTTGGGTTTGGAAACCCAAGCTAAACTGGGACGGAATCCTAGGATACGACCTTTAAGTGATATGTATATATTGAGAAAGTATTATGTATTTTGGGGACTTAAGATGAATCTGATTTGTTCTATATTGACGAAGGAAAGTTATGATTGCAGGATGGCTAACGGACACCGAGATGGGAAATAACCAGTTGAGGAGGATGAAACTGTAGAAGCTTTAAGTAGAAGCTTTAAATGAGAGAATTAGAGCTTTAGAGGCCGAGAAGGAAAAATTGAAAAAGATGTCTGAGATTGTTCAAGAGAGGTTTTATGACATGAGAGAAAACTTGATGGATAGAGAGGCTGGGGCCTATCGTCTAAGATCGACAATGGGTGCTTGGAGCTCTATGTTGGATAGGTTACAGGGGGACATAGAAAGAGAAGGGGTACGAGTTATGATAGCGGAGGCCAGATTGTGGAACTTAAGGTCATACGTTTCCAGATGGAAGAAACCTCTAGGAGATTTGAGTTTGATCCTAGGGGGAATGTAGATATAACCCAGGCCATCATGGAGGAGGTTAGGAGGATAGTAGCCTACTATGGCAGCGCTATAGATTAGGCTATAGGATTTGGAGTAGTGATTGATATCGGAACAGGGCCATCAGTAATTCGACCACCTCCCGAGCAGAGACATGATCAGGGTATCTATATTGAGGAGGTTCCTGCTAGAGAACTGACGCAAGAGCATGCTGCAGAGCCTATTGAGGACGTTGTTGAGGAGGAACCTATAGAGGAAGATCCTGAGGAGGAGGATCCGAGTGATAAGGATCTGGAGATAGACCAGGTGCAGGAGTTTTTAGTTGACGTACCACCTGAGGATGACACATCTGGGCTAGAGTTCCTTGATGACGTGCCACACGGTGATGACTTTATCGGGCTAGATCTTTTCATGGATGCATCCCCTGAGGATGACGAGACTATAGAGGTCGAAGAGGAAGAGAAAGATGCTGAGTCAGTTATCCCAGATGAGGAGGACTTAGACTGACCGCCTTGTTAGTATATATATAAGACGTATCTATGTACAGATGCATATATCGCAGCTTTAACCATTAGACTTCTAATTCGGCTAGGTTATCTAACTCTGGGATGATACCCATATAGCCTTGTCAATTTTTTTATGACTATGCATACTGATGGCGTGACCATTTTAAAATTTTGAATTGTAAATACTCGATTGTAACTATTCACGCTAGCTTATATATATATATGAATAGAACTTTTTTTTCTCGACTGTAACCTATTTGAGTATTGTTTGCTTTATATAGTTTGATTATTAACTGTTTTGTACATGTTTTCTATATGTGTGTTGTGACTTATGTTCTGAGAGAGTTGATAATGATCTGGGTGCTGTTGCAATAAAATGATCATGTCAGAAACTTAGAGAAAGATATAACCTGTGATGGTGTCATGTGGAAGTATTGACGCCCTCTATCCGGCAAGAGGAGGCTTAAGGTAAGACCGCCAGGCAGGAGAGTCATCGTGCCCCGAAACATTAGACGGAGAGAACCTGTCCATCAGTAAGCATGGCCTGAAGAGGAAGGCTCACAATCCAATCCATTGGATCAATCAGCCATGAATCAATCTGCCGAGTATGGGGACCCAAAAAGGAAACAAGGTCGGCGACATGGCCCCATTAGAGAAGGCAGAGCAAGGGCAGATGATGAAGATATTGATGGACGAGCATTAGAACGATTTCTACGGCTCCAACCCCTTAAATTCTTCAGAGAGCCTAATGGCAGAAAGGTTGAGATGTGGGTTGAAAGTTTGGAAAAGATATTTGACACTCTGTGGTATCCTGATGAGCAGAAGATTAGATATGCTACTTTTCTCTTACAGAGCTCTACGCATAATTGGTGGAAGATGATCGATCAGAGATGGATTGCCACAAAAACTCTCAGAACCTGGGAGAATTTCATTCGAGAATTCTTAGATAAATACGTTTCCTTGGTAGTCAAGCAAGCAAGGGAGCGAGAATTCATGAGTCTTATTTAAGGGAACCATTCAGTCAGTCAGTATGAGGTAGCATTCGGTCGGTTAATTCAATATGCTCCATTTGTGTTGGAAGACGAAAACAGGCAAATCTGACAGTTATTACAGGGGTTGAGACTAAAACTCCAATGAGGACTGGCATTTTTCAATTTGCCCAACTTGAACATGGCAATGAGCAAAGCACTGTAGTTCGAGTCGGAACTACAAAAAATCCGCAAAATTGAAGAAAGAAATCGAAAAGCAAGGCCACACCCTGGAGGACAAAGTAGCGCGTGAAGAAAGCAACCTAAATTACGATTGGGAAATGCTATGCCCCGAGCACCACAAGCTGAAAGGGTATTAGACCCAGCCTAAGGTGCGAGTCGGAAACAGTGTGGATTATGTGGAAAGTCGGGACACAAAGAAACTGATTGTTGGATTAAGCAGGGTAAATGCGTAGGATGTGGCAGTGATCAACACTGTTTGCAAGATTGCCCCACGAGGAAAGGGCTAGTACCTACTGGCGGAAAAGGAAAGCAAGCAGTAGGAGGAAAATGGAAGTAGAAAGTGCAGGCTCGCGTTTATGCCCTAACAGGAGAGGATTCACCCGACCCGAATGAGGTGGTTAAAAGTATGATCTCTATCTTTAGAATTACTGGTAATGCCTTGTATGATCTTAGTGCATCCTACTCTTTTATATCTACCTCATTCTCGCAAAAGGTAAATAAGCCACCTGAGACTATGGCATACCAAATAGAAGTTCTAACTCCATTAGGAGTGGGATTGACTACTGATACTATATATCGGGAATGCCCGATCATGATAAGAGGTGAGATATACGCAGCCGATCTTATTCAAATGCCCATTCAAGGATATGATCTGATTCTCGGTATGGATTGGCTGTATAGACATCAAGCTTAGGTGAACTGTTACACAAAGTGTGTGACACTTGGAAATAAGATTTCGGTATCAGTCCACCAACCGGTAGATAAAAATTACCCAATACCAATCGTGTAGGCATTGGAAGCCAGAAGAATTTTGAAGAAAGGCGGACGGGGATTTTTTACCTATCTTATTAATAAGCCCTGAGATAAGGCTAGAATCGAAGAAGTAAAGGTAGTGGCTGGATACCTTGAAGTATTTTTGGAAGGGCTAAACTCATTACCTCCAGATAAGTAAATAGAATTTGTTATTCACACTCCCCAGGAACCACACTGGTATCCAAAACTCCCTATAGAATGGCACCAGTGGAATTGAAAGAATTGAAGGATCAGCTTCAGGAGCTACTGGAAAAGAAATTTATACGGCCTAGCACATCTCCTTGGGGAGCCCCAGTGCTATTTGTTAAGAAAAATGATAGGTCCTTGAGAATGTGCATCGATTACAGGGAGTTAAACAAGGTTACTATCAGAAATAAATACCCTCTACTACATGTGGAAGTGCTATTCGACCTCTTGCAAGGGTCCATAGTCTTCTTGAAGTTAGACTTGAGGTGGGGGTATCACCAGTTAAAGATTAGAGAAGAGGATATTTCAAAAACTGCTTTTAATTCGCGATATGGTCGCTTTGAGTTTGTGGTGATGCCGTTTGGTCTGACTAATGTCCCGAAAACATTCATGGATTTAATGCATCGAGTATTTCAACCATATCTAGAAAAGTTTGTGGTTATTTTCATCGACGACATCCTGGTATACTCGAAGTCTCGAGAAGAACATACTGAGCACTTACACTTAGTTCTCAAAACTTTAAAAGAGCATAAGTTGTATGCTAAGTTTAGTAAGTTCGAATTTTGGATAGAAAAGGTATCGTTTCTTGGACACATCATATCCAGGAATGTAGTGGAGATTGATCCTTCTAAAATAGAAGCGATACTTAATTGGAAGAGGCCTGAGAATGTGACGGAAGTTCGCAGTTTTCTGGGTCTGGCTGGCTATTACCGAAGGTTTGTATAGGATTTTTCTAAAATAGCTAGCCCAATAACTAAGCTAACTCAGAAAGATCAATCATTTAACTAGGATGACGACTGTGAGAGAAGTTTTTGAGAACTGAAGAATAGATTAACAACGGCCCCAGTTCTGGCTCTTCCAGAAGGATTGGAGAATTTTGTGGTATATACAGATGCTTCAGAGGAAGGGCTTGGGTGTGTATTGATGCAAAGAGGATGAGTCATTGCTTATGCATCTCGGAAGCTTAAGCCACATGAGGAGAATTATCCTACTCATGACTTAGAGCTAGTCGTAATAGTATTTGCGCTTTCTAAGTGGAGACATTACCTCTATGGAGCCGCCTTTGAAGTATATACAGATCACAAGAGTCTCAGGTATTTGTGATCATAGAAGGATCTAAATATGAGACAATGCCGATGGGTGGAATTCCTTGAAGATTATGATTTCTCAATTTCTTACTACCGAGGGAGACGAATGTGGTGGCAGATGCAGTAAGTCGTAGAGCTAAAGTAGCCCACTTAACAAGAACTACGGTGACAAAAGCTTTGAGAACGAATTGCGTAGTGATATTGAAGTAGAAAGTTTGGCTTGCTGGAGTGAGTGTGCAGCCAGAATTGTATGCTGAGATACGGCGAGCTCAAGCCCAGGATAGTTAGATATCGAGACAAAAAGAAGCAATCAAAGAATCTGGAGAATCCAAATTCAATACTGATAGTCAAGGTACCTTTCTATTTCGCAAGAGGATTTGTGTGCTGGAAGATATGAGAGGAAGATTTTTGGATGAGGCACACAAAACAAGATTCACGGTACATCTAGGAAGTACTAAGATGTATCAAGATTTGAAGAGGAAATTTTGGTGGGTCGGAATGAAGAAAGATATCGTGGACTATGTACGCAGATGTTTGACCTGTCAGTTGGTAAAAGTTGAACATCAGCGACCATTGGGATTACTCCAACCACTTCCAATCCCTGATTGGAAATGGGAACAAATCAGTATGGACTTTGTGACAGGCCTGCCTATAGCCAGAGGAGGTTACGACATCGTATGGGTGATAGTGGACAGGCTAACAAAGTCAGCTCATTTCCTACTAGTCAGGACGTAATACAAAGTTGAGAAGTTGACAGAACTGTATGTGAAAGAAATTGTAAGACTACATGGAGTACTGGTCAGCATTGTGTCTGATCGAGATCCAAAGTTTACTTCAAGACTTTGGAAAGCTCTGCAAGAGCACTTGGGGATAAAGTTACAATTCAGCTCTGCCATTCATCCTCAAACGGATGGACAGTCTGAGAGGACTATCCGAATACTAGAGGATATGTTGAGGGCTTGTGTCTTCGGCTTTAGTGGAAATTGGAGCCAGCATCTACCTTTAATCGAATTTTCATATAACAATAGTTATCAATCTACTATTCAAATGGCCCCATACGAGGTATTATACGGCAGAAAATGTTGATCCCTATTACATTGGGACCTTGAAGAACACAAAGGCTGCAATAATGAATCTTTAGAAACTATTAGACCAGAGCTAATTCAGGAGGCTATTGAAAAGACTCAGATCATTAAGTAGCGAATGAAAGCTGCATAGGATCACCAGAAGAGTTACATAGATAAAATGATAAAAGATTTGGAATTTGAAATGGGTGACCAGGTGTTTCTTAAAGTATTTCCAAGAAAAAGGACTCGAAGGATTGGCAAGGGCGGAAAGTTGAGCCCTAGATATATTAGCCCTTATAAGATAAGTGAAAGGATTGGACTAGTAACATATCGCTTGGCCTTACTGCAAAATGTGACAGGCATCCATGACGTCTTTCACGTGTCACAGCTTCGGAAATACTACCATGACCCTATCCACATCATTCCCCTATCTAGCGTACCATTGCAAAGTGATCTGACATTTGAGGAACAACCAGTTAGCATTCTAGATCGAAAATTTCAAGAACTTAGGAATCGGAAGATTCCTCAAGTGAAAGTTCTTTAGCGCAACCATAATGTTGAGGAAGCAACGTGGGAACCAAAGGACCTTACGTGCCAACAATACCCATAACTCATTCAACATTCAGGTAAGAATTTGGGCACCATATTCTCTTGAGGGGGGAGGTTGTAACACCTTAGAAATTTTTATGATTTCATTTATATGTGCATTATCATTATTTGAATTTTATGAATGTTATTTATTAATTATTTTACAAACTTGTGGTCAAATTATAATTTTTATATACCCAATTTCGTTTAATTGAAGCTGTTGGGACTTAATTACATGACTTAAATTCCTTGAGGACTAAATTTCAAAAATGAAAATTTGGAATTTTTTTGAAAAAAAAAAAACGAGCAGCAGGTTTCATTTCCATTTCTTCTCTATTTTCTTTCTTTATTCCTCCACAACCAACCACCCACACCATTAACTCCTGAACCAACACCACAACTAAACTCTCCTTATCTCCAGTGCTCCAACGACACCCATAGACACGGCGGACGACCACCAGAGAGAGGCGGTGGAGGAGACCGAGAGAAGAGGTTCATGGCAGTAACTGGGTTTCAGGGTTTCCGGTGTCTGACGGTGAATCTGAAGGGTGTTTTAGGTAGTACTCGATGAGGGGAACACTGTGGGAGCATTGCATGGCAATGAAACGTGGCGGCAAGGGCAAAAACTGGCGGCGGAGCTTGTAAATCGTGAAGACTTTGGGGCGACTTTTGGAGGGTTTTCAGGAGGCCATTTTTGGAACCAAGGGTATTGTTGGAAAGATCTTGGTGAGAGGAGTCTCTGGGATGCGGCGACGATTGAGTAGAATCATTGCCTCGTCGCGATGAACACATGTATGCGGTTTGATCGTGGAGATTCTTCTTCGTTAGTGAGATATTGGTATATAATGATATCGTTGGTGTATGTAATTGCATGTATATATTTATACATTTTGATCATCGTAAAACCTTGTATTACTGTATATTATGATGGAATTGGTCGATTAGTACACTCATGCATAAAAATAAAACACCTTTGATCGATTAAATGGGCCTAGTGAATCTAAAATGTATTATTTCATGTAAACTATAGGTTATATAGCATACTAAGTATAGAAAACCCCAATTTTATGTAATCGAGATTTAATCGACAAAAGCTTGCATTTTTATTGATAACTGGATTATTATGATCAATATCGAGTATCATTATGAAACTATATGTATAAGCGAACCCTATATATGTCTATATATCCGATACTAATAGTATGTCTAGGGTAGTAATATCGAATTAAACCCTAACCAACGTATCAATAGGATAATTGCTCAGATTTGGGGTTGTTGTTGGTATGATTCTTAGTGTTAGTGATCGTTAGGGTTGAACATGGATTTTAATATAAGGTTACCTTTTGAATAGGAGATGAAAGATTTGACCCTGAGGACCAGTAGAGTCTAATTGCACCGTTGACGTGATTAAGGTGAGGATTTACTGCTTTGGTACTTGTTTGAGTAAAGCAATGTTATTGTTGCTATCTGAACCTTGTGAGGTTCTATTGTCTTGACTATAGTTATTGTTTATCATTGATTTCTGAACCCTGTGAGGTTCTATTGACTTGATTATCGATATCGTTTATTGTTGCTATCCGAACCCTGTGAGGTTCTATTGTCTTGACTATCTTTATCGTTATTGTTGATTTCTTAACCCTATGAGGTTCTATTGTCTTGACTATCGATACCGTTAATTGTGATTGAACCTTGTGAGGTTCTAATGACTTAATTATCTTCTATGGAATTCTATTAATCGTTGAACCTGAGAATTGTACTGTGTCAATCGTGTATGGAAACCATTTTGAATCAATCAATTGTTACTATTCTCACCATGAACATTTCATCGTTTTGTATGTTATATTTTGAATTGAACCTATATTGTATATTGTGGTTTGCCATGATGGCATTATTGGAATCGTATTATAAAGTGCATTGCTCTACTATGTTGGCAACTGATTGATTGATTGATTGAATTGAAAGATATGTGTATAGGAGAACTGTTGGGCCGAGTACCTTGCCAAGCTGTTATGCTCGAGCTACCGAACTGGTTATTTACTGAACTGTTATTGAATTTTTATGGAGGCACAAGGATGTTTCGATATGCATGTTGTATTTGGTTTATTGACTTGCATATGTGTTTAAGTTTGCTATTCTTGTAATTTAATTCTGCTCATGGAGCAATAAGGCTGGAGTGGTATCCCAGTCTAGATTGGGCTGATGTTCTGAGCAACCGAGCCACATTTATACCTCCCAACTGTGATCGGTTGAGATGTCCCTAAACCTCTCAAGCAGGATCGGTTGAGATGATCCCTCCGGACTGTGATTGGTTGAATGTCCATAAACCTCCAGAGCAGGATCGGTTGAGACGAACATAGCTTTTGACCTAGCAATTGTTAGTAACTTGGTTTCTTTGATGTTTCCTTTTGGCAGTGACTTGTTGTTCTTATACTAAACTATCATTGATTGTTATCTATGTACCTTGATTTTCGACTGGTCATGTATTGCTTTACGCTATCCTCACTGAGTCCTTATGACTCATCCTCGTGTATTACTCATCTTTACTCAAACGGGTATGAGACAGGAGGACATGATGACTAACAAACCTGGTAGAGATGGTTGTACTGGACCCTGTTTATGTATATGTATGTATGACTATGCTTTGGGTTGTTTTGTTTAGAGATGTTGTAATATGTTATGACTACTGATATACTTGTGGTTTGTAAGTATGAGTCTTGGTACTAGTGACGACCCCTTTTGTTTTGAATGCTGTTGAACTTTTCATTTTGGTATTTAGCACTCTAATATAGCTTCCTCATTTGGATTAAGCATGCTGTAAGGTTGTGATGTTGTTGATGTTATTGTTAAGAATTTGAGAAAATTTTTATGGGCCTATTGATTTTATTGATGCATGCTTAAGGAATGAACTGGAATAGTGCATCAGCTTAGGTGTTATCTCAAGAGGGGGGGCTACAGATTCGAATTTAGATATTATTTTTAAATATCCATCAAATTCATATCCGTATCCGAACATTCAAAAAGCTAAACGAAAATTAATATGAAAACAGTGTATCTGATCCGTTTAATATCTGTTTACACCCCTAGTTCAAAGTAAATAAACTTTAATTATTGGTTCACTACCGTCGGAGTATACAAAGCGAAAGAAATTATTGTATGAATTTTAATTTATAATAAATTTAAAAACTGCACCAATAACTTTAATCAAAATTTATATTTGACATATGAAAAAGAAAAATATACAGACTTACATAATTTAACAAAATTCACCTATATCGACGAGAGGTTTTGTTCTTCTTTATGAGAAAAATTACTTGTATACAAAATATATATTGAATTTGATGCACACACCAAAGACAAAAATACCATATACAATATTCTCACTAAACTTTTTTGTGCTTACAACTCTTTTAGGAATAATTGTCTCATGAATTCTATGAATATCACAAGTATGTTCCCATAATAAAAGAATGATTTTATTTATAAGAGTATATTATTTAACTGTTACTCTTTTTAAAACTAAAAATCCTAATTTTATGCTATGAAAATAGATAAAATTAGATTTATTGAAGACTGGAAAATTATGATGAAACTTAAAATAACTGAATCAAATTCCAACGTATACTGTCAGGAATTGTCATTTTTGGCTGACCAACTATAGCACAATTAGGAATTTTAGACAAAAATATTTTTGTTTGTTCATGCACTCATAGCTTACTTATAATTTGGGTAAATTGCTATGAACCTCCATGTGGTAGTAGAAATTGGCACAAAATCCCCCTATGAAAAAAATATATACAAAAAACACTATCATATTTTAAAAAATCATGCAACAAACCCCCTTGAGAGTGTTGGTGTAACTCAAGCGCAGGTGCGCGTGAGTGGGGGTTGATTTTTATGTATAAAAAGACAATTATACCCTTACTTATAAATCGTTTAATTTTTTTTAAGATATTGATGGTCCATATTAATTTTCATTACATTTTTTTTTAAAAAAATTAAAAAATATGGATTATATATAATAATGTATATAATACATATGTATAATATATATATACACACATATATATTATTTTTTATTTATCTCCCCCCCCCCTCAATCACCACCACCAAATCCCCCACCCCAACACACCGGCTGCCATGGCAGACACGGGCAGCCAACCCGCTGCCGGTGAAAAAAAAAGAAAAATCCGGTGGCCAAAACGGCCGCCAGGCTGTGAAGCTGCCATGGCCAATATGGCCATGGCGGCCACTGGCCGGATCTGGCCTGATCTAGCCAGATCCGGCCAATATGCATTGCTGCCATGGCAGCCTGTTGGGGTCTGGGGATAGGGGCGGGGTTGGGAAGGAAAAGGGTTTGGGTGGGGGGTGGGAAGGGGGGCATGGGAGGGGCTTATATTATATATATATATGTGTTATATATAATATATATATGTATATGTATATTATATGTATATAAGTATAAATAAAAAATTTATTGTATATTTTTATAAATATTAAATATTATTTAATTTGTAATGAATTAAAGGAAATTATATATGTATACATATATTATAGGTATAAATAAAAGTATATATGTATATATTTATACATGAATTTATAAATAAGGAATATATGATAAATCCTTATAACTATTGAATATTATTCAATTTGGATAAAATAAAAAATATATACATAAATTTATATATATTATATGTATAAATAAAAATATATATGTATATATACATGAATTTATAAATAAAAAATATATATGTATACATTTTATATATAACTATAAATAAAAAATTTATTGTATATTTTTATAAATATTAAATATTATTTAATTTTTAATGAATTAAAGGAAATAATATATATATGTATACATATATTATTTGTATAAATATATATATATATGTACATATTTATACATGAATTTATAAATAAGAAACATATTATATATCCTTATAAATATTGAATATTATTTAATTTGGATCAAATAAAAATTATATACATAAATGTATGTATATTATATGTATAAATAAAAAATATATTATATATTCTTTTTATAAATATTAAATATTATTTAATATGTTATAAAATATTATATGTTAAAAATAAGTTATATGTTATAAAAATATGTTATAATATTTTTCTAAATATTAAATATTATTTAACTTGGAATGGATAAAAAACAATTAAAGACTGTTAAAAATAATAAGTAAAATAAAAATAAAAGTGATGTAAATTTTAATTTTATTTAAGGGCAATTCTGTCTTTTTAACACTCAATGGTCATAAAAAAAAAGAAGGGGGGCGGTGAGCATGATTTTGAAAAATATAAGGAGCTTTTCTGTATATTTTCTTTTAACATGGGGGTATTATGCCCATTTCGCATATCACAGGAGGGTAAATTGCAATTAGCCCCTTATAATTTGTTAGAGTTCGAATTCAAGCATCATATATATACACACACACACACACACAAAAGTTATATTATTAGACTAATTAACTACTCAACACGTTCTAGACATACATATAAAATAGTGGAACTTAGAGTTTATTAAAAAAATATACAAAGAGTCAAAGAGTAATCAAAAAGCAGTTATAGTCCATCATAACTAGCCAAATAATCCTTAACTTTACGTTTGGGCCATGAATATATTACAAACCTATAAAAGAGAAGGAAGAACTTAATTAATAATGTTGTGATTATTCCACCACGAGAAGGTTAAGTTCACACTTCTCATATTGTTACATTTAGGCCTAAAAGGGAATGTTGTGTTGGATTGGGAGAGGCATGTATTTAAAAGTGATACATATACTTAAATGAAAATTGAACTATGAAAATGAAACTATTTCAGGTCCTGGAAGGCCAAGGATTATCGAGTTCCACCCTTTCATTGACTATCATTTATTTTGAATCGGATTTTGTTGGATCGAGTCAATCACGATTACATAATAAGTAAATTATATTTGATACTAGCATGTGCTTAGTGTGATGCATAAAAAATAATTTTAATATTCAATAATTTATATTGTATTATGTTTATTTTACTCTATATGATTAAAAAATAAATTGTGATTATTTTTATATTTAAAGAAAGAAAATCTATTTTAACTAAATAAAATATATGATTATTTCAAAAAATTATTTTACACATCTAAAAAATATATTATATAGATAATTAAGTTTTAAAAATTTTGATAAATAGAAGACTTACGTATCAATTTTAAATTATAATTATTCATTTTTCAAATTTCTATCAATCTAATAAGAAAACGATGATATGATATTTTATATAAATATGTGTTTATACTTTTCATAAGCAACATATAAGTCATAAAAACTTTTAAGTAAGTCATAATATTAAAAGATACTATGGTTAGTATATTTTTACTTTTGAAGTATATTTAATATAAATTATTTAAAAGTACATATACTCAAAATTCTATGTTGTTGAGAAAATAATTACTAAATTAAGATATAAAAATGATTTATTTGATCAAATGATTGATTAGTTTTTATTTATTTAATAAAATTTTAATTAAAAATAATTGATCTATATAAATACAAAAAAAATATTAAATATGAAAAATTGATTGTTATATTGAAATAACTTGGTTATCAACTACTTTTATTTGGATATACTTTTTGAACTTTTTTGAATAAAAATGTATAACTAAATTAAAAGGCAAAATATTTAACTCTATAGATGAAAAAATTAAGATTAATATTTTTTGGAGCTCATATTTGTTATATAATTCATTACTTTGTATATCTATCTAGTTTTCAACAGTTAATATTATCAAATGAACATAAATTACTAAAATTTCTACCTATATAGACATAGTTTTTTATAAATAAATTATCTATTTACTGAAAGATAAATGAAATTATCTTCTTATAAAAAATGACAGTATTTGTTAGGCTTAATTGGAGAAAAGAGGGCAGCCATCATGATATAAAGCGGTTTTAGATTTTCCCCCGTGGTCCCCCCCCCCCCCCCCTCCCCCAGTCGTTTCAGGCCTTTGCGAGGACCTTTCACTTGCTCTATCGCTCCAGCTCCTCCTCAACAGAGAGCAGATCGCCGGGCAAGGGGGTTTTCTCTGCGGCTTGAATGCCGCGTGGGGGTTGTTCAATCATTCTGAGTATTCAAATATTATAAATAAGTAAAGATTCAAATAATCAAAGATAAAATTATCAATTCACATTATTTGTATACAAAAAAATAAAATTTTCTTTCTTATGTGCATATAATTAGAAATGTGTAAATCAAGTACTAATAAATTTAATAAACTTCTATAGAAAAGTATATAGTATTGCTTTATTCATTGATAAGAAAATTGGAATACATTCAAAACTTAATAAAATATTGCAATATTTTGGAATATTTCAAAATATAACATTATCCTAGGTACATTACTCAAATATAAAGTGTACAATTTTTTTTTATCCATATAAATCAAGAGAGCTGCAATTAAAATAATATTATGATAAAAATTCAATGTCAAAGACAAATTGTTAAATAATCATACAAAATATTTGAAAATAATATTAAAAATGAATAACTAAAATATAATTAATAAAAATAAGAAAATACTACATCCTGATATTTTTAAGTAATTTTATAAAAATTACATTCCTGGATTGACCATAAAAACTTTAATTTTGAATAAATATTGAGGAAAAAACAAAGTAATAACATTAGTGAATATTTAAATATATTAGAAGAGTATTTAAATAATTTAGAATGAGAACAAAATAAAAACAATATAAAGATGTGCTATCAAAAAAATATTAAAAACTTAGTACCAAATAAACTTTAAATTAAAAAGAAACATCATTTTATTATACTAACTAATGGGAAGAGGTTTTACAATTAAATAAAATTGAATAAAAGTATAGAATCGTAACACAAATAATGAAGAAATAAAATATAAATAATAGTTATAGAATAACAAAATTCACATATAAAACAAATAAAAGTTTTTTCTATTAATCTTGTAGTAAATTAAACTTATAAAACAAAATTTTATGATAAAAATATTTAATATGATGCTTATAATTAATATATTTTAAATTCTAAACTTATCTGATGAGATAAGTTTAGAATTTAATAAATTGATGCATGCAAAGTCAATTACTAAAAAAATATTTTGATGAGAAAATTCATAAATATCCTTAAAAGTTGCATAAGTATCATATATAATAGTACTAGTGTAAACTCCGTGCTATGCACGGTATATTCACTTAATTAATAAATTAAAAAAATATAAATATGCAACTAATTTTTGGTGATTTCATAGATAAATTATTACAATTTTTTATATTTTATAAAAAAAATTACCATTTTAAAAAAAAATTATTTTAAATAGTTAAGTAGTAATATTTAATAGTATTCATTAAAATAAAAATGATATAGTACTTTAAATAAAATTACTAATGTGAAGAGAGCAGCATACATAACATATGAGGAATATATATGTATATATATGTATATATTTATATACCAACACCTTATCCACTTCAAACTTTATCTTGTAGAGGATTAACGACTTTGATTTCAAGTTGTGATTTAATTCATTTGGGTCAAATTGTTCCATATAAAAAATACAAATCTAAATTATTTCAAAATATCTTTTAGTAATAAAATTATTTTGGTCCAAAATACTTAGATTCTTCATTAGTTTGAATATTCTATATTAAATCAAGAAGCAATTCAGAAATATATAAAATATTGTCTAAGAAATTCTTGTTGCATACAAAAAAAAATATATAAATAGGGATAAAACTATAAAAATTATGTAACACGTCAAAATAGGATATTTATAAAGAAACTTGGGTTATTTAATTAATCAAATAAAAAGGATTTGCAATGAATAAATTAAACTAAATTAATTGATGAAAATGAAAAAACAAATTAAAAAGTAGTCCTTAAAACCAAGTGAATATGAAAAGTGAAAAACTGGTGTATATATATATATGTATATGTATATATATTATACATACATTATTTACACAAAGGTAACTTGAAAAAATTGAATTAATTTGATAAAAAAATATGAATAAAAACCACAACAAAATAATGAAATTGAAAATAACAATAATAATTTTCAAAATTAGAATTAAAAGATACCTTTCAAACATGATATTTACGGTCCAAAACAGAGAAAAGAAAAATGCAAATGAACTTAGAGAATATTGAATAAAAATACTAACCCAACAAAAAGGAATTATAATAAATTACAAACTAAACCAAATTATTATAATTGACAAAAGAAAGAAAGAAAAAAAGGAAAAGAGAAGAAAAAGAGCAAAAGTTGCAACTTAAAGAACTACTTTACACATCATGGTAAAGGTTCAAGACCTCAAATGACAAAATCAGATGTGAAAATAAAGGCAAAAAAGAAGTAAGGTGATCTGCAAGTAATTGAAAAGAAAAATACTTTCTAATCTTCTAGGTTTATCATTGTTAAATATAGATCATCTACTTACAATTCTACTATAATATCTTTTATTTTAGCAAAATATTTATTCATCACACACACACACAGAAAAAAAGAAAGAAAGAAAGAAAGACAAACAAAGATTCAAATGATAATTGAGCAACAAATACATCTATGCATGATGTTATGTTTCTCATGCGTATATTGAAAATGAAGCAATATAAAGATGAAACAAATATATGAACGCTAATAGAATGTAATGAAAGTTCACTTGAAAATTTAGAATGAAAGAGTTATCTTGAAGAAGGAGAAGAAGAAGAAGGGGAAGAGTGGAAGTAGAGATAAATAAGTTATGATTTGTTTAATGGGATGAAATTTATAAAATAACTTTTTTGTAGGAGTCCTCAATTCGGTGATCATAAAACACCTTTTTAATTTTAAATTTATTTGTTGAAAGAAAATCAAATATAAGATACGATCATATCGGTTAGAATAATAATCAACAATTAATAAAATTTTTGAAATTAATTAAAAAAACTCATAATTATCAAAATTTGCCACTTGACCAAAATTGCAATCAAAATTGCATAATTGTAGGTCCCACACCGTTATGCTATATATAATAGTATAAATTAGTGTAAAGTTTCTTTCAATTGTGTTGGTCAAACCCAATCAGAACCAATCCAATATTCTAATCCTTCTATTTATTAGATCAAACAACCTAAATGATCTAAATTTATTCAACTTAGCCATATTATATTTGTTAAACGGCAGTTACTAATAGATAATTCCATTTTTGGATAATTATAAGTATGCAATTATTTTACCGTGTTCTCTTAACATTTTATCTCTCAACTACCAAATAATAATTTGATCATTAGAAAATTTTCATTGGACAAACCCCAACTATCCCAACCATTTCGATATTTTCCAAACCTTCACATTCGAATTCACTAGACCTTGATACTACCACTCATTTTGATCCGGTCCTACCACTAAAGGAAGAATCTTAGCAAACTTGTACAACGTTTCTCATGTGACTGTCTGCATAGTTGAATGTAGAAGCACTTACTCCAAATAAAAATATTTCTGCCACATATAAATCAACATGAGAATGTAAATAACTTGGAATTCATATATACACGACCTTGAGTATAGCTAGGGTAAAGTCACTAGTCCCTATTGGATTTTTTTTTTCAGGTATAATTTTTAAATGAATCATATGAAACATATTTTATCCATCTATTATTATTGAATTAGAAATGTATGGATGGTAAAAACCACTCAGTCCCCTATAGGCATGAAAATAGGTTAGGCTAGGTTAGACATTGACTTAAATAGATCAGGCCTATTATGAAAATGACAAGCCTGAGTGTAATCTATTATCTATGATAGACTTTTTTTTTAAGGTTAGGCTTAGCCTGTTTAATAAATTAAAAATTTTTAACCTGGCCTAAAAGCCTACCAAAAAGCCTATCTACTAAGGCTTCAATTGAGTTTAAAGATCACATAAATATAAATTTTTAATACACTTAAACTTTTAATAGACCTTGATAAGTAGTAATTAAAATGATAAATAACAAATGTATAATTATGAAAGTTCAAATTTAAGTATAAAATAGTATTATTTCAACGAAAAACAATATTAAACAACATAAAGGATTCCATAAATAACAAATAAAAAAAATCAAATACAATTAGCTATTTAATATTATATCACTATATTTTTTTATGTGAATAAGGGTAAAGGGGTCGGGCTGTTAGCTTTGCAAGCTTTTAGAAGAATCTAAGTCAAGTTTATTTAGTTAAAAATGCTATTTTTTAAACCTTCATCTAACCTTTTTATTAAATAAGTTATGCCAAATTAGATCATAAGTAGACTAGGCCATAGGCCCTAACGAGTAGCCTGACATATTCCCATCCCTAGTTCCCCATAGTCCATTGACTATTTGTAATGCACCCAATCCACTAAATAATGCCCCTTGTTCAGTCCATGAATCAATCTTCAAAAGCCCGAGTAACTGGCTCAGAGGTCATGGGTTTTAATCATTGATAGACCAATTTTTAGGGCCATATGTACCATGCACCATGAATTTCTTGTGGACTGGGAAGGTGAACTAGTGGAGATATGCACACTATAAGAACACATGTTCTGTTTCCCCCCCACTACGCGACTACTATATATGGTGTACAAGGCAAGATTTTCTGGACCCATTCATTCCAATTCATTCCAATTCATTCGAAAAGATAAATAAGGGGACTTGGTTTCATAACTTTCCTAGGTAACGACGTAATGGTAAGTTCAATCATGTATTTTACTGGAAAAAAATAAAAAGATCCAAAATAAAATACAACATATTATCATTCGGGGAACAAAAATAAAAAAATAAAATAAAAATAAAAAAATTAAGGATCAAATATAATCAAACTTATGTCCGTTCAATAAGAGGTCTACATATTAAGAATGAGAATTAAATGCACTTGAGTTCCAACTCAATTTACTTATTTTTTTTAATTTTGAAAAAGTTAAATATATTTTAATTTCAAGCTCAAGATGGAATTAGAATCAGTAAGATTGAGATCTTGATGCAATCGGTAAAATGTGGGAAGAAAGAACAAGAAAAGAAAAATAAGCTATTGCACAAATAACTTGAATAAAAAGAAGATTGTACACGACAAGCCTTAAAACAAGGTAGAAATCTTACTTGTAGAGAGAAAATCAAAGAATTCTATTGCTCAAGTTGTGGTTAACAAGCTACATATATGAGTCTATTTATAGGTCTTTCAAAGAATCCTAATTCTATAACCGATAGAAATATGATAAATCCATGCTTATCTCTAAAACTCATAACTTCCTAAGATATAATTTAAAATAACATCTAATTCTCTAAAAGATAATGATATCTAAAATCCTAGAAAATAATAAATTTTTAATTTTTAATTTTTACTTAAAAAGAAAAGAATTTAAAAGATAAAACTTATTATTTAAATAATAAAAACACAATATTTTTTATATGTGGAATATCTTTCAAAAAAATAACTCCAATCAAAATTCTTTCTATCTCCCATATCAGATTTACATCCTTTGTTGGTAAAAAATTGAGCCTTATCAAGTTGCTTCACTTTCATCAATTAGAATTCATCACACATGCTAGGCATTGCGAATACTCTCTCTCTCTCTCTCTCTATATATATATATATATATACATATATATATCTTATATGTATCTTTATTCATGAATCTAAAATGTATAAACAAAAGGGCAATTTCATTTGGATCCCTTAATTATATGTTAAGTGTTACTTTGCCTTCTCGATAAAATTATAAAAATTACACTTTCACTACAAATATATATATAGATATATAGAATATTAGAATACTAGTGATAAAATAATAATTGGCAATGTAAAAATTGATATTAATAATATGTATTAAGTGACAATAGTTTTTATTCCTTACTAATGATATTTTTTAAGTAACAATGATTTTTGTTTTGTCATAATATAGCTCAATACTGATAAAAACAAATATTTTAAGTTATCTTCATTGACAATTAATTACAATCTCATGATAATAAAAATTGTCACTATAATTTGTAATAAGATTTTTATTATCACTAGGTTGTCACTATAGGTGTGCCACTAAGAAAATGTTTGTTGAACTTATTTAAAAAGTCTTATAAGCTCTTATATCTTATAAGATGTTTTTGGAGTTTATAAGATGTTAGATTTTTAAAAAAAAAATAAGTTATTAAAGTACTTGGATAAAATAAAATTTTGAAGCTTATAGATGTTAGTAATATCAAATTTATAATTAATAGGATTAAAATTCACTACAAGAAAAATTGCATTTAGTGGCATTAGAAAATGCAACTTAAATAGTATTATAGTGGCAATTTTATATTTAATGACATTTTTTAAAAGTGTCACTTATAGCGGTGTAGCTAAAGGTATAAATGTCATTAATTTACTTCTATTGTGACATTAATAAAATTCAAGGAAACAATATTATTAGATGGCACATTAAAAAATCACAAAAAATGCATTACATAACATGTCAAAGTGCCATTAAAGAAAATTTTAAATGGCATGCCAATATGCCACTAAAAATGTATGTAGTGACATATTAAAACACCACCGAAATTCCTTTAAATGACAAGATAATATGCCACAAAAAGCACAATAAATGACATGTTAAAATGTCAAAAAAATAATTTTAAATGACATGCTAACGTGCCATAAAAAATGCATTTAGTAATGTTAAAATGCCACAAAAAATTTCTTTAGATGAGATAATAACATGCCATAAAAACTAATTAAATAACATACAAAATTAAATGGCAAAAAAAGATTCATTTGAATGACATCTTGATCTACTACCAGTAGCCATATTATGAGACTCTAACATACTCCAATTGTTCTATATAAGACTCAGACCTGCGATATTTACTTAGAAAGATATAAGTTTATCGTCAAGCTACCCATTAAATGTTCATTATAAATATTCAAAAATATTATTATATTCTTATACTTTAAAAGCATATTTTCTCAATTATTTAAATATATGCTCAAATTATTATATTAAATAATACATTTGAAACAGTTTGAGACATTAAATTTAGAGATAGAAAATATTCAAAAATATAATTTATAGGTGAGGATAAAAAATGGGCAAAAACTTAATTTTTTATACTTCTTGAAAAATATGATTAATTTAGTCGATAGATTAAAATTATATTTAAGTAGTTAATTTAATCAATGCATTTTGATAAGATATAAAATTGTATATTTTACAATTATTAATAACTATATACATACTTTGTCTATATTTATTTGATATTTATTTCATGTTACACCATAAATAAATTATGAGTTATGTTTTTCTCCTTTTTTCAGAAAAAAAGTAGTATTGCTAGTTAAATGCTTTTAACATATAGTTATGTTAGTAATTTCAATAAAATTATATTTTTATAACATTTATTAATCAATTACTACTAAGTAACACTATATTGTAAAACGGCGTTAAATTAGTGCTACTTAATAATTTACGGTACTTTTTATAAATGACACCATAAATAAATATGAGTAGCATTTAAAAAAAAAAAAATAGTGGCACTACTTAAATGCCTTGCAAATATATTTATGTTGTCATTTTCAATCAAATGTCACTATTTTTTTGTTACTTATTAATCAAATGTCACTAAATATTGTATGACAATGATATTTTTGAACAATTATCACCATATTACTCTTATGTATCATTACACTATCAAATGTCACTACGTTAGTGCCAATAAATATTTTGTGGCATTTTTTTTAGGTGCCACTATAGATAAATGAGTGACATATTTTTAAGAAAAATTAGTGGCACTAGTTAAATGCCTTCAAATTATATTTTTGTTGGCATTTGTATCAAATGCTACTATTTTATATGTCATTTAATAATCAAATGCCAATAAATATTTTATTTATAGTGACATTTTTTTATGACTGTCACTATTTTATTTTTGCGTGTCATACACAATAAATGCCACCAACTTAGTGTCACTAAATACTTTATGACATTTTTCTTCAAACGACACTATAACTACATATTAATGGCATGTTTCTAAAAAAAAATTAGTGACACTAGTTAAATACCTTTGGAATACATTTATCTTGACATTTTTAATCAAAAGTCACTATTTTATTTGTCATTTAATAATTTAATACACCCAAATATTAAATTATAGTGACATTTTTTTATAACTACCACCATAATACCTTTTTGTGTCATTATATTATAAAATATCGCCAAGTTAATGCCACTAAATGTGAGTTTTCTTGTAGTGATTAAGGAAACTTGTTAAGATTTTAAAATAAGTTGGGAATTCCTTACTTTTTTTAAAAAGAGTTTATAAGATCCTAACATCTTATTTGAGGAGCTTTATAAGCTCTTTTAAAAAAAGAAAAATTATCAAATACTTTTTTTACATCTTATAAGCTTTCAAATGTCTCATAAGATATTTTGAGGAGCTTGTAAACTCATCCAAACACTCTATAATCATTCATATTTTATTTTATCACGTTAATAATTTTTTTACAAATTATCAACTCCATTTACATAATCAATGACAACTTTTGTATTTTCACTTTCTATTTTGTCACTAGGTTATCTCTTTCTTATAATTTGTTCCTATTAATTTAAAATGATATAGTTTGTTTCTCAATTCCACTCACATTTGACATTTTCCATATATTTGATAAATATTGAAGCTAAAATATTGTTTGTATTTAATAAGTATAAAGTAATTTATATAAATTAAATGATCAACTCTAAAATGATAAATTTGGATGTTATAGTTAGTAACTTTTATTTAATAAAATAATTTTATTCATAATTATCATAAATAGTGACCAACTAATTAAAAGCCGATCATAAGAGACTAATGTTACAAAAGCTATTATTAAAAAAATAAAGGACTTCACATTAAATGAATACTCTTAAATTTTCAGAATGAGAATACAGAATACACCGTTGATTTTCTTGACTTTAGACGTTGAATAGACTTCATTGCTCTAAGAAATTTTTATTTTTGACGCATAGCTTTTATGGCCTATAACTTACATAACTATTTTGTTGGTTCGTTAAATACGTATCTGGTGATTCTAGATATTATTTCCTACACATTTATATCAATCTCAAATAAATATATATACCTTTTTATTTAAAGCATAAAACATGGTTTGAGAGTGCAAATGACACGAAACGCATATAGGCAATGAGAGAAAATCTAAGGGCCCGTTCATTTTTATTTTGAGAGTTATTTTCAATTTTCATTTATTTTCAAAAATTAAAAAGATAGTTATGGTTTTGAAATTGAAAATGAAAATGACTTTGTGTTTGGATGTTTTACTGAAAAGTAATGATTAGAGTATGCATAGAGTTGAAAAGTTAGTTGATTTATATTTTTTTATGTTTAAAAATATTTATTTTTTAAAATATATGTACATTTTATTAATTTTAAAATGATAGTATTCACCTTATGTCAAATCAAATTTTAATTTAATTGATGCGATAGTAGGATGATCAGGTAAATTTAGAAAAAATTAAAAATAAAAATATAAATATTTTGAGTGAAAATGGATAAAAAAAAATGATAATTTTCAATTATCAAATAGTTATAAAAATGAAAAAAAAAATGTTTAAAAACAAAAACAATCAGACCCTAATTCTCTCTATATATAGTAAACGAATGGATTGATCTTGTATTTTTTTGAGTGTGTCAGCCCGATCTACCCTCTATTTATCGGTTGGTTGTTGATTTGCAATAGGTTTCTTATTAAACTTCCGATCTTAACTGATGCATCCTAAAAGTTTGCATCAAGATTTCCTTTCTTCCCTCCCATGATGTGCTGGAAAATGATTTCTTCTTGTTAAAAAGTATACGTTTGATAGCATTGAGTTCCCCAACGAAATCTTCTTAACGATCAATTATCAGAATAAATAAAGAAAATTGAAGTTAAAAAAAATTAAGAAGGCTGATGAAGAAGAAAGAATAGTGGAGATAAAAGTTAGAGGCATTTGGTCACCTAAAAATAGTCATAGCTACTCTTTCCATTTACCTAAGCTTGCTTGAATTTTTTTACTTTGATATTCAAAGTATTAGGCAGAATTACATCACGTGAGCATCGACACGGACCATCACAATGCTTTGTTTTAACTAAATAGTCGGATTCTTATTGTCTGATAAGTTCTGAGTCGACAGTTGATTGCTTGAGGAAGGCTTATGAGAGAGTCGTTCCTTAGTCCATTCCTAGCGGGCATATGATGACCTGCTCTTGCTGCCGCAGCAGCCTCGGCCCTCGAGAAACAACTTAATTTATCTTTTCTTAAGAAAAAAATAGCCTCGGGATGGGGGTGGGGATGGCCCGGTTCCTACATATTAAGAAGAATAGAAACTGTTTAAGTATACAATGATATTGGTTAAATGCTAACTCTAGTGGGAAGTACTTTTCCCTATTTCTCTAATTCAAGGGCAAGGCTCATGAGATGATCTATACAGATGGAATGGAAATAATCAATGAATATTTATATAGAGAATATTTATTACCTTCTAGGTCACGTTGCCCTAGTTAGGCCACCCTAATCCAGACGATTTTAAAGGGTGTTTGGCTAATTTTATTTAAAAGGTCTTGTAAGATCTTATATCTTATACGATGTTTTTCAAGCTTATAAGATGTTACATCTTTTTTTAAAAATAAGTTCTTAAAGTATTTGGACAAAATAATATCTTGAAGCTTATAAGATGTTGCTAAAGACATTTTTGTAATTAAAATGATTAAAATTAAATTAACTTGTTAAGATCTTCAAAATAAGTTAGGCACTCCTTACATTTTTAAAAAGAGCTTATAAGCTCCTAACATCTTATTTTAGAAACTTATAAGTTCTTTTTTAAAAAAATTTACCAAATATCTTTTCATATATTATAAGCTCTCAAACATTTTATAAGACGTTTTGAGGAGCTTATAAGTTCACCCAAACGCCCTCTAAATAAAGTCATCACCTAGCATAGTTAGGCCAGCCTAACTAAGTTCGTAATGAACAATGATCTTTTGTAACAATGGAGCTCAATTAATGTATTCCTTATTGTTCATTATCTTAGTAATAAAGCCTAAACCAACTCTAGTCGAGTTGACAAATTGCATAGTTAGGCCATCCTATTAGAATCTGTGACTTCTCATCAGGCTCTATATGCTCATTGACAAATATCAACTCAGTAAAAATATTCCAATTCGATTTAATCTTGGAATAGTAATTGTTGAATAAGAGGCCAACCTTATTTAGTACAATTCAATCCATTTATAAATTGGACCATATTCAAAATAAAAATCAGTTCGGTCCAAAAATATTTATAACGTTCTCCCAAAAATATTTGATTTCAATCATTAAACAAGAAATATGGTGGCATCAATAACAATAAACTTAACAAAGGCAATTTGATAAAAGTACCTCGTAATACAAAAAATTAATTCAAGAATCAATGATACTTCACTTAATATTAATCACTACTTAATTTGCAATTGGCTTCTAAACTTCAATCATATATAGGTATAAGGTTAATGAGGATGAATACCTCATAGTACAAATAATTGATTAATGTTTAAGTAAAACTCCACTCTATATCAACCATAAGTTGACGTACAATAGGCCTCTCAACTTGCAACAGAAATTATGAACCTAAAGAGGATACTTAATTCCTATTGGTACAAGTAATTTATGGTTCAAGAAAACCCCATTAATTGTCTCCTCGTTTCTTCCAATTGTGTTGCGACACTTGTGCTCTATTGTTCGGTTGGTCGCAATGGTGTTTTCAATTTCAAATCAAAACTCTAAATAAGGAACTAATAAATAAATTCAACTTGGAGAGCTTCCACATGTTCATTTTCTAAGCGAGAAACAGATATCAATGTTAATGCACTGTACACTTCATATTGATAAATATCACAACCATCCCACATTTCAATATTATATATTCATAAGTTTGCTTATATGATCTCAAAATCATTACAATTCAAGATTCATGAAAAATTAAATATATATATATATATTTATTTATATACTCATCAAAAGTTCATTAAAATTCAAACTCCAAACTTATTTGCTCATCGATAATTAAAATTTTTATTTTAGTTGTAATAGTCAAATACGAATATTGAGACACTTTACTTTCGATACCATCTATTAAAGATCACATGAACTTTTACGTGTTTAAGTTATAATACAATACTAAACATATTACCTTAATTCCTTCTTTTCTCCAAGTTATTTCTTTCTTTTGGATTTGAAGGAAAACATGACAACGTACAAGCTTGTTTAAGACAGTATTGTAATGTACATAGGCGTGGTTTCAGTATGCTAAATAAAACCTTTTTTATGATCAATTTTCTCTGTGGAGGCATTTATCCTGCTGCTATCAGTTGTCTTGTACTTGTACCACATAGCACAAACCACAAACCACAAAATACCCCAAATTCAGCACTTCCAGGCAAGCAACCAGATAGTAAAAATAATCCAATCTCCCCTGATTAAGATCCTCAGCCAACCAATTACCCATTTGGCCAACTTTCGTCGTCTGATGAACTATAGAGATCAAGAAACTACTCAAATAACTGGATATGGCGAACCCAAAAAACAAGAAAGATGGTCCTAAGCTCCTCATATTCTCCGGGAACTGTTTGTAGAAGAATTCAATCAAGCCAATGATGGCAAATCCCTCAGATAATCCGGCCATCACTAGCTGAGGGATAAGCCAATTACCCGACATGGACGAAACAGTTCCCTTTCTCGCAGCTAGGCCAAATGTGGGCTTAGTTAAAGCCAAAATTCTCCTGTGATTTTCCACCAATGCTGCTACAATCATTGTCAATATACCAAACAGGATTCCAATCCCTGATCTTTGTAGGACTGTGATACCCTCTTCTCGTCCAGTGATTCTTCTGAGCAAGGGGATAAGAATTCTGTCATAAATTGGAATCCAGATTGTGAGGTTTATCATTGTGAACACATTATAAGTTGCGGCAGGGATCTTGAAATTACTGCCCCTGGTGAGCCTCCTGTCGCTTTGGATGGCCTGGAAAACTGAATAGTTTTGCATTTGGACCAAAACAATGAAGTATATGATCCCAGCTATCCAGATGGGAATCACTCTTAGAACACATTTCGCTTCCTCAACTTGCTGTAAACTGCGAAGCCTCCAGGGATTGGCAACCGATCCATCCGAGTTTATATCGTCTTCTGGTGTTTGAATTGCTCCTTTATTCAGAAACCTGAATCCATTTTTCATTTTTCATTAGTTCATTTTACCTTTTTGGATTGAAAAAAAAAGGCAAGCAAGTAGCCGTTGTTCAATGTATGGTCTGAGCTAGCTATTGTCCAAAGGGCGAGTCTGTCACTACAAACCCACCAAAGTGCCAATTAGACTGAACCCCTTCCACTGCTGAAATAAGTAGTTCACGGATTACTATTACAAGTAAATTTAAACCGTAACCTACTTGTGGGAAGTAATGGGCTAGATAAACTAGGCTACCACCTCGATAGTCATTTATTCATGTACCTTACATTGGATTGAAAATTGTGAAAATTATAAGTAAACTAACTAACCTGAGTTGATCGGTGTAAGCAAGCTTTGAGTTGATTGTATCACATGGAATGTGATTAAACAGAGTTGTCCAAGGTTGTTCGGGCAACTTTAGTTTCCCTTTCTTGAAAGCTACAACTAATGTTTGGACCAAACTTGTCAAGGGGCTCCCCTCAGGTAATATTTTGACATAAATTTTGGTCCCAACGAAGAAGAAGGTGCAGGATAAGAGCATCAGGAAAGTAGGGATACCTAATCCAATGGCCCAATTCAAGTTGGATTGCACATATACGATGAGTGTCAAAGAAATGGTCATGGCGAAAGTGTAGGTGAAATAGTACCAATTGAAGAAACTATTGGCACCCCTTCTCCCAGATTCTGTTTTAGGATTAAATTGATCTGCTCCAAAGGCTAAGTTACATGATCTAATCCCACTAGCCCCAATTACTAGTAACACAAATGCACTGAATAAGAAAGTGATTTGGCCAGGTGAAGTTCCAGGACAATTGCTATCCTTTTCTGATCCACACTTAGCTGGGTGTAGTTTTGGAATTGCTGCTGACAGGGTCAGTACAAGCATCCCCTGTGGTAAAGAGATTTCACAAAAATTCAAGATATTTTTTTTCTTCTTATTTTCAGCTAAGAAAATGTGAGAAGGAAGATGGATTAGTACCAGAAAAGAGGCGACTGATGCGATGCCAATGGTTTTGTATCGGCCAAGATAAGTGTCGGATACAAAAGCGCCTACTAAGGTTGCAAAGTTGCAAGTCCCATTCAAGACATTGATAATATTTGTGGCCATGATAGTCTTCATGTTGAAAACTGTTGATAGGTAGACTAAGAGATTGGATGATGTTCCAATTGTTCCAAGCTTCTCAAATGTCTCATTGCCTATTGAATTATATCAAGAAATGAAGAAATCATGGTCAAATATGTAGTTAGATCTCAAGAAACTTGAACTAAGGATATTGAAGATTTTGTAATGCAGTTTTTAAGAATGTTATAGAAAGAAAAATCATTAGAATTGAGCAAAAATAACTAACTTGATCATCAAACGGAAATTAATTTTACCTATAACAAAAGGCATGGCTTTGACCCCTCTATAGTTTGGCTCTTTCTTGGTAGCAGAAATCTCATTCTTCTCCATGGCTGCAGCCAAAAGTATTCTAGTCTACTCTCTCCCCTTTCCGCTTAATGCCTGAATGGTACTTTTCTTTGGTTGTGTTTTGCATCTATATATATGTGGGTGGGGCCGCGGGGGGGGGGGGGGGTGGTGCTGGGCGTCAAATTCATAGACTTTCAAAATTTTCTAAGACCACCTATTAGTGGGAGCATTATTGACATGGGAAATTTTTAGGTGCACTAGGAGCATTGATATAACTCATTCAGTCATCTCATGTGCCCAATGTGGTGTTCGAATTATAAAAAGTTTAAAAGTTTGAAAACACTTGACATTAATATTTATTCTTTATTCTTATTCACCGTAGGTAATGTGACATTTTGAATATGTAAATTAGTGACAAAGAGCATATAACCCAAGTTGCATATGAGCATAAAATTTCTTCGAAGTGATTTTTTTTGTTTTCAATAAATAAAATTGTGATGAATGACAATGCTTTGAGAGATTGAATTGAAAATTTAAGGATTCCTTAGCTTTTACTAATCAACACAAATCAAGACAAAAATTTAAACTATAGCGCCCCATCTCGGGATAACACCTAAGCTGAGGCACCACTCCAGTTCAAACTTAAATCTCAATTCATCATAAAATCAATAGGCCCAAAACATTTCAACTTAACTGATCAGAAGCAGCGAAAATTTCAAACTTAATTAACACAACAAGCACTTAAAGACGTTCCTTGATTCAGCTTCTTATATCTAACATAATAACATATACAGACTTGAAGTCCTTCACATCGGTCTTGACATATCACATCGTCTCAAAACCAAAGTTTAGCATGCAAAAGAGCTCAATAACATACACAAGCACCTATTCTATTACAAAAGTATTTGTCCAGCCCAAATCAGGAGTCCATATCCTTCACTTAGACCTGTCTGAGAAACATCTATAACACAAGGGGTAAGTTCAAAGGACTTAGTGAGGGATAATAATAACCATAAGCAATAGGGATCTGTCGAGGAAGAATAAACTCAATAGATCGGAATTTAACAAGTAAACTGGTACATTTCAGAATTTAGGCATTAACAAGTTGGTAAACAGGTGTAGTCAAATTCAAGACTTTCAGTAGGTACTAGCTCGGGGGTTGTGACTGCCGACTCGAACGGTGCAGCCAACTGAACCGCTTTACTACAGGAGGTATCGCCACTGGCCAGCTCAACCGATTTACTACGGGAGGTATCACCGCTAACCCGTTTAACCCGGACAACAGCCCAAACTAGACCAGGAACCACACCATCCTTATTGCTCTAAGAGTAATTCACAAACAAGCAAAAACGAGTACGAGCAAGCAAACCCTTACAAAATATACATTCCAACGAAACGAGTTAACACATGCATATCAGATCACCTTATACCAATCAACAAGTACTTCCATAACGAATACCTAAGCGGACTGCTCAGCGTATCACATATACCTATGTGGACCACATAGCGTACCCTGGACACCTAGGCGGACTGCAAGGCGTGTCCCAAGTATCCTAGCATTCCGCGTAGGATTGGCACTCAGCCTAAGTACAATCTCCAAACAAGTACAACAAGTGCAACAAGTACCAATCAAGTACACACAAGCCAACTGACTAAATATCAGGGTACAGCAAACGAGTATGCCGGTAAGGCATCTGATAACGATTCAAATAGGAACAAACAAGTACGATCAAGACAAGTATCAGACACAAAAGACAGGAGTTCTAGGCACCATAACGAACAAGAACGAGTGAAACAAGTACTAACCCACATAGGGGTATAGAAGCCAATAACAGATAACGAGCAAGTACCGATCAATTCAGATTCCAATAAACGAGCAAGTACGAATCAGGTACAACAAGTGCGAATCAAGCAATTTACGAGCAGGTACAATCAAGCAAATTAACCCTCATAGGGGTTTCCAACAAATAATAAGAAGCTTGTACAAAACAATAACCCAAAGTGGGATAACCTCATAGGGTTCAACAATTAATGAATAGCTATAACCAAAACAATAAGCCAAAGTGGGAGACCCTCACCTCTTGTAGTCTCAGAAGTGCTATCACAGTCAACAACCTATTGATCTGTGGGATCCACTTCGTCGTTACCTACCAAAAGGTAATATTTACAATCAAAATCCATACTAAATCCTATTAATCACAATTATATCATTAATAATCCAGAATCACTAATTTATCGATTAATATAGTATCTCATTCTTATTTCAAGGTCATGGTCAAAATCCTAAATCACACAATATGGTTAATCCTTACATAATCAATTCCTAATCAAATGCCATTTAATCTTATAATATAATCCTTAATACTATTTTAAATCCAAGTTTTGGCATTTAGTAAGTCCGAGTCCACTTATTCCATACTCCGTGCATAGGGATCAACATACGGTATATAAACATATTATCTCTTCCCAAATTCCTATTCTTGGTAAGGTACAATGCTAAATTAGAAAAGGTACAACACATGCAACATATATATATTAAAGGTACAACTAAATCAAAATGTCAAAGCTTGCTATTGGAGTATCAAAACCACAAACCGATAACACAGGTACGTTCGTTGCGTCGAGGAGATGACACTGCCTCTCCACTGCCGTCGCAGCCGGCCGCTGGAAAGTGAGATGGCACCACCCAGAGAATCCTCTTGCAGAGAGCTTTCCAACGGTACCCTTGGTTTCCGAAATAGCCACCGAAAAACCCCTCAAAACCTGCCCCGAAGCCTTCACAATTCAAAGCTTCGCCGCCGGTCTTTCACCGTCTCCGCCGCGTATCTCCGCCATGCAGTGCTACCACTTTGTTCCCCTCGTTGAGTACTAGCTAAACCACCCCTTAGATGCTCCGTTTAACGCCGGAAAGTAAGTGACCCAGTTGCTCGCTGTGAGGTAGTGTTTCGGCCGTTCTCCGTTGCTCAATTTCGGCGGTCTTCCGCCGTGTGTGGGGGTATAAGTGGAGTGTTGGAGGTCAGGGGAGTTGGTTTGGGTGGTTGGTTTGGCGAAAGAAGGGTCGCCGGTGGTGGTGGTTCACCGGGTTGGTGGTTTACGATGGAAGAGAAAAGGAAAAACAAAGAAGAGTTACGGAAGAAGAAAAAGGAAGAATGAAAGAAAATGTTTCTGCCTGGTGGGTTTTAAATTAAACTCTCTTAATTTGCAATTTGGTCCCCAAGGTTTAAGCAACCTCCATTCAGCCCTTAAGTTAGAGAAAATTACACTTCTAACCCTGTTGACTTAGGCCCTTCCATGCAAACCTCAAAAATTTCCCATTTGTGCAATCAAGTCCTTAGAATTTGCAGTTTAGCCCCAACAACTTTAGAATGTGATCCAATTAAGTCTTGCCTAATTGCATTTTGATCCAAAAACTTTCAATTTCCTTGCAATTAAGTCTTTGTTTCATTATTTTTGAAATATCGAATTTTAGGGGTGTTACATAAACTCAAGGGCCCATTTGGTTTTATTTTCATTTTCATTTTTCATTTTCATTGTTTCTAAAATTTGAAAAGTTAGTGGAAATGAGTTTGTATTTAGATAGATTGTTAGAAAAGTAATAATTATGTTGGTTTTAATATGTTGTAGGTGGAGGGAGAGAGAGAAATAATGGAATAAAGACAGAAGATATATAGGTTATTGGGAAAAGATATATAAGTTATTGAAGAATGTATTTTGAAAATAAAAATGAAAATGATGTTGGGTGAAACTGTGTAAAAAGTAGGAATGCAAATGAGTCAAGCCGAGCCGAACTTTGACCATTTTTTCAGGCTCGAGCTTGACTCGAACTCAAGCTATAGGCTCGGGTTTGAGCTCGAAAAGTTAAATTATTTTATAAAAAATTTTAAAATTAGTATATGTTATTTTATTATATTTAAAATTAGTTATAGGCTCGAGTTCGGCTAGGGCTCGAGCTCGAGCTCGAACTCGAAAAGTTAAATTATTTTATAAAAAAAATAAAATTAGTATATATTATTATATTTTTTTATATTTAAATATTTTTTTAAATAAAAAATATAGGCTTATGAGGTGGCTCGCAAGCTTGCGAACAAGAATTATTTGGCTCGAGCTCGGCTCAAAACTTACACGAGCTTAGCTCGAACTCGAACACTTTTCGAGCTAGCTCGCCAGGCTCGCAAACTGGCACGGTTCATTTGCATCTCTAGTAAAAAATGATATGTTTTATTTCTAAAATAGTAAAAAATATAAAAATAGAGTGTGAAAATGAAACCAAATAGGATCACGTATTCATATTAGATCTGCAATCAATCATGGGGTCCCTTTAGTTAGATTGGGAAATTTTTATTGTACTTTACTTGTCAAGTTGCTCTTATTGTATCATCGTTTTATACCAAGAAATTCAAGGATATCCATATATACTTGGCATTTAATAGCTAATGATGTAAGATCAAAGTATTAGAGCACATAGCTGCAAAATGTTATATCATTGGAGTATGTATATGTATATCTCATATTATTCAATATAACTAATAGTTTGTTGGGAATCTTTGGTTTATGTTATGATTGATGTACAGAAATAAAATAGTTTAAATCATAGAAAATCGATCTTACTTGTCTTGATACTTGTAATCTTAGTTTTGCTAAGCATACTGTAAGTAAATTAATATTATCTCTCAGCAAATATCTCATACTTATACAGAGTTTTTATTAATTTTCTCAATTTTTGCTACTTGAACTTAACCTTATTAATAACATATAGTTGCTTACTAGAAATATATACTAGTCTCACTTAGGACATATGTAGATGTCCCTGTATTAGGTTCACAGTTATTGAATCGAAGTGAAAAAAATGGTACGAATTATTCAAGTTTTATAACTTCTAAAAATAGGGGTGGCAATTCAGGTGTATTGGATTGGTTTAGATTGAGTCAAAGTATGAGTATTATATAAATTTACTCAATCAAAATTCAACTTATTTAATTTTCAACATGATAAATCCAAATTCAACCTGAACTAATAAAGTCAACACGAGTCAATCTGATTTGAATTGGGTTGATCCACCAACTTGAAACCCAACCGGTCCACTAATGAAGAGAATTTTAAAAATAAAATACCTTTATGAAATATAAATGAGATTCATATTTATTTAGACCTCAAAATTCTTTTTAAAAATTGTTTAAAACAAAAAAAAATGTAATTAAAATTTAAATTATCCACATTATTAGCTTTTTATCCAAACTTAATTTCAGAAGACAGCTATGTAGATAATATTATATATATACACTATTAATGTATTGTTGTACTGTTACATTCTCAGCAAAATATAATGACATTCTATCTTCCAAAATCGCCAAACCAATGTTAATTTAACAAATATTAATTTAAAATTGGACAAAGTTTATAAAGCAAATAGGGCCCTTCAAAATTTGTTTCTTTCTATGTTATGTGGGCTATGTTGGGTCGGGCCGGGATGATGGGCCATCCAAAAAATAATTTTGAATTGGGTGAGTCAACTTGTGACCCAAAACCTGCTCAACTTTTTTGAGTTGAGTTTTAGCTTAACTTGATCCCAACCCAACCCAACCCAACCCAACCCAACATACCACAGTCTAAATCTAATAATTTCATAACAAATTCGTGTTTGGTTGTTGTGTTGGTCAAAACCCCTACCTAAAAACTTGGTGTTCCATTCAATTCTTGAGTTTGGTTTCGCTTTCTCGAGCCATATTGAGTATTCAATCGTTATTATTTATGTACTTTATATTTAATTTTTATATCTATTTATTTTATACTAGTTTTTTTTTTTTATTACTTACCAAAAATAAAAAATAAATTTTATGGTTTTAGTATTTAATATGTAATTATTCTATTATATTTTTATGGATACATATATCAAGTGGTCTAATACACAGTTAAATTATTTAATATGTCTGGCGTGTTTCCATGAAAAAAACAAAGATTTAAACTACTTTGAAGTAAAAATGAGAACGAAAGGCATAAATTAATATTCAGCTACAATTGTGCGTGTTGTTTATCAATTTTTATTTTATGTATTTGTTTATTGCATTCAAATATATAAAAGAAGTGCCTAATCCTTTTTATCCTATTTTCTATAGGAAAAAGGTAACAAATTTTTTTATTTTTGATGTATTTTTTCTTCGTTTCCTTCCTATAATTTTGAGTTCTGCACACTCTTAATCCCTTGAATCAAGTGGCTGAAAGACAATCAGTACCTCATAGACTTTGAGGAACAAGCCAACATAGTCCTATCCATCTCCATGAATTTGACCTTGTTCAAATCAATAAAAATATTATTTCTTCTGTTTCAAATTTATGATTTGTATTTTCTTTTAAACTCTTTGAAACTAAGATTTATGATTAATTAAAACATATATATTTTAAAATATTCTATCACTTAAAGTAATGGTATAACAACATTATCTCACAAACAATATTTTGAAAATAATTTTATAAATATATGAACATTGTAACACCCCTGAAATTCAGTAGTTTTGAAAAATAAGGATTTAAAAATCAAGATATTGGTTGGCCGGATTTTAGGGCCCAAAAAATTAATAAAAAGGACTTAATTGCATGAAGATTTGAAGTTTTGGGGCCAATTTGTAACTTGAAGAGGCTTGATTGGATCACATTTTCATTGTTTTGGGGTTTGCATAGCTAATACTTTGGGCCAAAGGGGGCCTATGTTATATTTACTAATGTTTGGGCTTTATTGAAAGCTGACCAAAACCTTTGGGGTCAGTTTGTAATTATAGAATAGTTCCTTATATAAATAGGAGAAATTTCATTTCTATCCCATTTTTCCTTATTTTCCTCACCCAAAACCCCTCTTCTCTCCCTCCTATGAACTTCCATCGGCGATGGCCAAACCATGAAACAACACCAACCATCTTCTTCTCCTCACTCTCAGCTTCACATTCATACCACATGCACCCCAAACTCTGATGAATCACCGAAAAACATGAAGGTCGAACCAAACCACGACAAGCTTCTTGGGCAACGATGAAGCAGCGGTGAAATCTTAGTTGTGGGCAGTGGGTTTTGGAGTTTTCAGTTGGAGGATTGACGTGGTGTTCATGCATTGAAAATTGGAGCGACGCCGCCGACGAGATTTGAAAAAGAACTCACGGTGGTGAACGGCGAGGTAGCGACTTTAGAGTTTTAATTGGAGGTCTTCCTGGTGGCGAAATGGTTAATTGAATGGTGCATTGAATAGCCCTTGTGGAGAGGAGTATTTTGGTGGTAACTTTGCATATTCCGGCGGTGGCGCGACGGCGGAGTTTAGACAGTAACTCCTTCTCATCGCAACGATCGTGATGGTACCCTTGGTTTGTGGTTTTGAGGTTCCGATAGTTGGTTTGGGGGTAAAGGAGTTGGATGAAATGCTTACATATATATATATATGTTGTGTTGATTCCTTAACCTTGTATTATGGAGGACTATATATGATTGATTTATAACAATACCTATGCATAGAATATGAGATAGTATAGTAGGACCAGATTATGTGTTATTGAATGATAAGTATGGATTAATTAAGTTAATTAAGTGATTAAACTATGATTTTATGCAATTAGAACTTGAGAAGCGACAATTGGGTGATTTGAGATGATATGGGACTAAGACTCAAAATATGCATATGCCATTATAAGATTAGTAAACTCGGATTGTATTATTTTATGAAAATTTTGGGAGTTATTAAGTATTGTAAGAGAAAATCCTAATTTTATGTATTTAAAACCCAAGTGGCATTTGTTGGGACTAATTATGAAGGGTTAAGCTATTTTTGTCATCTTAGGACGATATTATGAGAATGATTAAGTAATTGAGGACTAGTTTATATTCCATTATTAAATATGATATCAAAACTGAGATTATTTTGGCAATAATGACTTTATTAGTCATTCTAGGCCATTTAAGCCTTAAAACTATTATATTAGTTGGTTAACTAGTGATTTTAAACTATTAATGGTTTAGTTATGATTAGTAGGATTGAATGTGAATTTTGACTGTGAAAATATCATTTTGGTTAGGTGACGACGACGTGGGTCCCACAGAGCAGTAGATAGCGATAGCTTTTTAGGATTTCGAAGGTGAGGGTTTGCCAATCTGGCGCTTTCTTACAATCTTCGGTATTTGTGATAAACCCTTGTGAGGGTTACTATTTCTGTATTGGCTGTACTGTCTTATTGAAATCTGTGATTTGTTGAGATCTCATTGGTTATCTATTATTTGATCCAGACACCCCTGTGAGGGTTACTTTCTATTATGAATCTGTTTCCTGTTTGTTCTGGCGCCCAGAACTTCTATCTGTTATATGTTATCTGTCCATTCTGTTATCTGTATTGTTCTAATATCCTACTGTCTATTGCTTGACTGTTCTGTTAACCGACTGTTCCACTATCTGTCTGTTCTGCTATCTGCCAGTTCTGATATTTGTACTGTCCTGTACTGTTATTGTTTGCCTTGCCGCCATACTCGTTTATCTGGTAGCTGCGATGCGCTAAAGATTTCCCCCTGGGCATCTGCAAGCTATTTATTAACCTATTATTTGTACGGAGAACTGTGAAGTGCCTCTTTTGGCATATTCATTGGTTATATGGGATACGCTAGGGATTACCCCTTGGGTGTCAGCCATACGCTAGGGATTTCTCCTTGGGTACGAGCAACACACTAGGGATTTCTCCCTAGGTATCAGCGATGTGATAAGGATTTCCCCCTAGGCATCGACGGTGTGTCATACAGTCCGTATGGTCATCTGCCATGTGCCAAGCTACCATGCTTTGGTAATACTGAATGACTGTCTGGTATAAGGGGAATCTGATATGCTTGTCTGGTTATATTCTGTTGAAATGCATATGTTTTGGGTTTACTTTACTTGGTTGTTCCCTAATTGCTTGTAATCTGTTCATGGAGCAATAAGGTAGGAGAGTTTCCTGATTGCTAAATTGTTACTGCCTATTTTCTTGTTATGTACCTGCCTGACTGTAAATTATGATCTATTGAGTTGTTGTTTCTCGATAGATCTATACTGTTTATCCTTATAATTATCCCTCACTAAATCCTTTAGATTTACCCTCCTGCACTATTTTATTTGTTCAAATAGGTATAGTTGATGAATAAGAACATTTTGAGCTAAAGGTGTGGAAGACATGTTTTGTAATAGCACCGTGGATACACATATGTGTATAGGTCTCTCTTGAACTCTAAGCTTTCTTAACTTAGGGAGGTTGTGATATATAAGTCTGAATTGTGATCTTGGGTATGTAAATATTATGAATTATGTCTCGAGATAATTTATGGCATGTACTTAAAGATTTGTGAAACCTGTTAAGCCTGTTGATGATCTTGATAGGTTTTGAATTATTACTATGGGCTTTTTCTGACAAACGAGTTCGTAGGTTAAGACTGAACTGTGTGGTGTCTTAGTTTCGAGGTTAATCTGAGTGGGGTGCCACAAACATTTTCACTTTTTCAACTTTTATTTTCTAGAACTTTATACAACGTAACTACATATACAATATGGGGACCTACGAAGTTTTAGAAATTAATAAAAAGAAACTCTTTCTATTTGTTTTCTCTCTTATATATTCTCCTTGCTCTCAATTTTATCAAGGCCAAATCGTTTTCTGTGTTCACAAATACAAATTCTATCAAGAAATCATTTATATTTAGATTTGAAGCATAATATAATTTCTAACAAGAAATCATTCAAGATTTGAAGCATGATATTCATACATATATATATATATAGTCATTGAACAACTTGGCTCATTTTGACATTTAATTCATTTTAATGGATCAAAAAGAGTCTCTCTTCTCCGTACTTTATAAATGATCACACAACTACAAGTTTACAATTAAACAAAAAATTGAAGGGAAAATAAAATAATATATTTAATATTTATATTACAAGGCATTTGGCACTTGGAACGTGTACTAATAAATGAATAATTTTATTTATTTTTTTAAAATTAATGCATGTTAATTTTAATTCTTCAAAAATTAATTATTTCTGACAGATTGTGATTCACGGGATTGATTAAAACGTCATCCTAAGAGATCTAAAGTTGCATTGTGTGGACGAAGAAATATATTTTCTCGCATTAAAGCCATACTTGGAGTAATGCATACTTTACAAAGAGTGCCTTTTATTTTACATAAATAAAGTGAATTTTGCCTTGTCATATATATACACCAACAAAGTGAATTTTGTTTGTCGAGGTTCTCCATTAGAAATAGCATCCTTTTGATTTCAAATTCTACAGTTTGGATTATCTATTCTATTTTATATTTTATTTTATATTTTATTTTATAAATATATATCAAATGTATCAAATAGTTTCTTATAAAAATAATTAATTAGAGATCACAAGCATTCGGCATATATTCATTAAGTTAGAATAGGAGATGAAACAATATATGGATAGAGTATGTTTAAATTGAATGCTTATTAATTTTAGTAATTATGGATAATATTATTGTTTTCTCTAAAGGCATGTAATGACAAAAACTTATAAATTTATTGATGCGACCACTGGACAAATGAATGAATGGGAGACCCACAAATGAGACTACTTCCTCAAGATATTACATTCCTCATTCAAAAAGCTAAATCCCTTATCCTTATCAGGAACCTCATGAAGATAAGCCACAACTTTAATCAACGTGCTGTTAAATAAAATAAAGTGAAAAGTAAATTAGTTTAGCAAGCAAGAGTGAAACATATGTCGTTATTAATTTGGACTACCATCATAAGGGAAATATAGATTTCACTTTTCTTTAATTTAAAAGGTACATATTTATTAAATTTACATAAATGACTAAATGCCATCATTTTTGGAAAGTTGTTATTTGCTTTAAATATTTAAGTTGCACCTATTAGTAATAATTATAACTTTTCGCATAAAAGAAAGTTCTTGATTCCACAAATGATAACGGAGTCAAGGTTTGGAAGAGCAATTGTTAGAGGTTTATTGTGATGTATGGCTTCAATGACTTATTGGCGTGTGTAACGCAATTTCTTTCATGGTAGGACTATTTTTATTCTCATGTAAAAACAAAAGTTGGAAAATTGCAAGTATCAAAATGTTAAAGATTGATCCAACTGCTTTTAATAGTTATAGCTTTTAATAAAGCAATAGATGCTCAATCTTGTCATAATACTTTTTTATAATGTTTATCAGCCGTCCTAAAAATACGAATAAAAGTGCATAATTGATCAATTTCATTGTATAATTTTTGGATGAATTAAGTATAATACATTTTGAATTCACTTATTACCATTAGCTTAGAAGTGAGAAATGATAAAAGTCATTTCACTCTCTATGTTTTCATAATCATCAATACATCGAATGCATTGCACTGGTTCAAATTGAGGAAATTCAGAAAGAAAATTTTAAAGTCAAAAAAATATTTCAAAAATGATTTGTCACCTGCTATTATTTGTTATTGCTGCAAACTAATCATCAACACTTACATATATTGTGGTTGGCAAATTATATCTACCGTTTGCTCTAAGCCACATATATTTTCGTTAGAGTATTTGATATGCAACTTATTCTCAAAGCAATTCAACTATTGTACTAAGAAGACCAGTAATTTTATGGTAAGAAAGACCATTAAGTTTAAGTTGGGTGGACATAATTTTGTGGTGTAAGCATAATATTGCGGTGGAAATATAAATTTGAGTTTACGTCCCGCCATTGATATTATTTGATTTTCTACTGTCTAGCCTTCACAATTTTGATAAAAGACCTTCCTGGAATTTTTGGCTAAAGTGCTTCTAAACACACCAGAATTACTTAATTGATGGTGTAAAAGTGAATATGATAATTCTTGGGTTTAGGGACCTTGACCTATATTTTATATATAGTATCTTCCACCAAGACACTATCTCTCAATTAAGTGGGCTTAGTGGGCAGGTGGCTCTGGCCAAAACCACCTATCATGAGGCGGTTATACGGACAACATGTGGGTGTGGGTGTGGGTGTGGGTGTGGGTGTGGGTGTAACACATTATAACCAACATTATTCCACTTGGTCCAAATACCGTAATCCTTCATTCCATGAATACTTATGCTTAATAAGAAAACATAATACGTGAATCATGGCGACATGTCCCATAAGATCGAGTATTAGCTTCCATGTATCACAATGCGTTATGTCTCTTAGGCTATATAACTTAATGAACCCTATGTTTATTCAAGGTCCAAATGTTATTGAAATTTCTCAAACTTAATGTGTACACAAGAAAATTCATATGAGAAACATCATAAATAGAGTTTCATTAAAACAATAAAATTTGTCCTTACAATGAAATTACATAGAGGAACCAAGTTCCATTTTAGCTACATGATCCTTGAAAATCTTTGGTGGCATGCCTTTAGTCAAAGGATCAGCTATCATCAATTTAGTACTAACGTGTTCAATGACCACTTTCTTTTCTTTAACATGTTCCTAAATGGCTAAGTATTTGATGTTGATATACTTGCTTTGACTATTGCTTTTGTTGTTTTTAGCCATAAAAAAACAGCTAAATTATTACAATATAACCTCAATGGCCTAGAAATAAAATCCTCAATTCTAAGCCCAGACATGAAACTCTTCAACCATACACCATGCAAAGTTACCTCAAAACAAGAAATGAACTCAGCTTCCATAATAGAGGTTGCAATCAAAGTTTGCTTTGCACTTCTCCAAGCTATAGCTCCACCAGCTAGCATAAATACATAACCATATATCGATTTTCGTGAGTCAATGTAGCCAGCAAAATCTGAATTCGAGTAGCCAAACACATCTAAATTATTGGTTCATCTATACATAAGCATGTAATCTTTCATTCCTTGAAGGTATCTCATTACATTCTTCGCAGCTCTCCAGTAGTCCATACCTGGATTACTCTAATATCTTCCCAACATTCCCACAACAAATGCAATGTCAGGTCTTGTGCAAACCTAAGCATACATCAGGCTTCCAACAATAGAAGCATATGGAATGTTTTTCATATATTCCTATTCAAGGTGATTTTTCGTGCATTGGTTCAAGTTGAACCTGTCACCCTTCACATGGGTGCCATACTCGGTGGACAATCTTTCATCCGAAACCTCTCTAAAACTTTGTTAATATAGGATTCTTGAGATAAACCCAAAATGCAACGAGTTCTGTCTCTATAGATCTTTATGCCAATGACATAAGAGTACCTCACCCTTATCTTTCATATAAAAATTTATAGAGGGAAATTATTTCACCTCATGTAGCAATCCTTTTTCATTACTAGCAAGTAAGATGTCATCCACATAGAAAACTAAGAAACAAGTCTTACTCTCGCTGATCTTTTGGTATATACATTGATCCATGACATCATCTTCAAAACCAAATAAAGAGATCACACCATGGAACTTTAAATACCACTATCTAGAAGCTTGAGTTGATCCATATATGGATTTCTTAAGCTTGCAAACCAAATGCTCACCATCACTAGAGGAGAATCCTTCAAGTTGTTGCATGTAAACATCCTCCTCTAGATCACCATTAAGGAATGCCATTTTCACGTACATTTGATGCAAATCCATATCAAAATGAGTAACTAATGCCATAATGACGCAAAGAGAATCTTTCTTAGATACAGGAGAAAAAGTCTCTGTGTAATCGACTCCTTCTTTTTGAGTGAATCCCTTAGCAACAAGTCTCGCTTTATATCTCTCGATGTTCCCAAATGAGTCCTTATTTTTAAAGACCTATTTACATCCTATGGCTTTTACACTATCGAGCAACTTGATAAAATCCCAGACTTTATTTGATGCCAGTAAATCCAGCTCTTCCTTCATCGCATTGTACCACAAGTCAAATTTGGTGCAACTTATGGCTTGTGAAAATGTTTCAGGATCATTTTCAACTCCAATATTATACTCAAACTCTTGCAAATACACCACATAATCATTTGGAATTGTTGATTTCCTTACTCTAGTAGATCTTCTTAATGTTTCATCAACATTCTCCGGATGAGTATGTCGTTCAACTGATTGTTCAACAATTCTAGGCATTTGTTGAATAGGATCTATTGGGTCATCATCAACAGCTTGTGGAGTTTCATGGATTGGTTGTTCAATATACACTCAAACTCGAGGAGTGTTGTGAATAACAATAGTCCATCTATGATTTGAAGTGGAAGTCTATGGAACAAAATACTCCATTTTAGATCCAATACCCAATGATCTATCACTCCTACTAATCAAGTCCTTTTCAAGAAACTTTGCATTTCTTGACTCCACAATCCTAGTACTATTAGATCCACTGATGGTCCTTAGGTCTAATTTCTTTTCTTGTGGGTTATAGATTCTTACTTCAAACAAGCATCCTCAAAATGCGTACATGTCTCAAACTCAATTTCTAGCCTTTAAATAACTCAAATGGTATCTTTGGGATAGCCTTGGTTGGAACTCGATTTAATATGTACACTGCAACTTTAAGAGCCTCACTCCACAAGAACTCAGGAAGTTTGCTTCACACCATGTCTAATAATGTTTCATTTCTTCTTTTTGCTACACCATTTTGGTTTGGTGAACTATGTGTAGTATATTGGGCAACAATCCCATGTTCAACAAGAAACTTTTCAAAAGGACCAAGTGTTTGTCCATCTTCAATGTATCTACCATAGTACTCACCACCTATATCTAATCTCACAATCTTAATTTGTTTTCTATATTGTTTCTCTACTTCTGCCTTAAAAAATTTAAAAGCATCTAGTGCTTCATATTTGTTATTGAGCAAGTAGAGATACATTTATCGTGAGTAATTAGCTATGAAAGAGATGAAGTACTTTTGACAATATGCATCCATATCTAGACAACATATATCTGTATGTATGATTTCTAATAACTTGGAACTCCTCTTGGCACATTTCTTTGACATGTTGATCTGCTTACCTTTTATGCAGCCCACACAAGTCTCGAAATTAGTAAAATCTGGAGCACCAAGTACTCCATCATTCACTAATCTCTTAATTCTCTGTATGGAGATATGTCCCAATCTCTGGTGCCACAATATAGAAGAATCCTCATTCGTAACACATCTTTTGAAACCATCATAATTTTGAACATGCAAATTAGTATGAGTAGCATCATTTTGTAAATTGATTCGAAAAAGACCATCAAACATAATACCATTCCCAACAAGTTCATATTTATAAAACAAATTGAAAACATCATTGAAAAGTTACATGAATATCCTAAAGGCACTAACTTGAAACTGAAATTAAATTCCTAGAAAAACTTGGAATATAAAATGTCTTTTCCAAATCCAAAATAAAGCCACTACTAAAAACTAAGCTACATGTTCAAATTGCCTTCACGTGAGAATGAATCTTGTTTCCAGAGGTCTTTCCATTAGCTTCCATAGGTTTTGCAAACCCTGCAAGGAATTTGTAATGTGGATTTTAGAACCAAAATTAATCCACCATGTGTTGTGACTAACATCAACCATATTAGATTCATAACAAACAAGTGAAAGAAGATTACCTTTCTTTTCAAGCTAAACCTTAAATTTGGGGCAATCCTTCTTAATGTGCCCTTTCTTCCTACAGAAATAGCACTTGGATTCCTTCTTGATATCATTTTCAGGAGATATCCTTTCCTTTCCTTTCTCTTTGGCTTGATTCTTATTCTTTCCTTGAATTACTAGATGCACACTCTCTCCAGCATCCTTTAACAATCTTCCTTCCTCTTGCACGCACTTGGTCATCAATTCATTGATAGAATATTTATCCTTATGTGTGTTGTAAGAGATCTTGAAAAGTCCATATTGCTGCGGCAGAGAGTTTAGAATGTAATGCACAAGGAAAGACTCAAAAATTGTAACCTCAAGAGTCTAAAGTTAAGCCACTATATCCCTCATGTGCATTTTGTGCTAATGCACTACTTTAATTCCAGTGAGCCTCGTAGTTGAAAACATCATGATTAGGGTACTTGCTAATGCCTTATCTGAAAACACAAATTGCTCATCAATAGCCTTTAGTAGCTCACGAACATTATTACACTTATCAACAAAACCCTGAATACCAGTTGAGATGTTGGTCTTTATTAATATCACACTAAGGCGATTATATCGCTCCCATTTTTCATAAAGATCAACATCATCAAATTGGCTATTCTCAATAATTGGAGGTGGTTTGTCTTTCTGAATAGCATAATTAATGTCCATCCACCCCAAATGAAGAAGAATTCCCTCTTTCCAAACTTTATAGTTATCACCTTTTAGCTCAGGAATATCACGTTTCATATCAAAAAAATTTACATGTTGAAAAACTGCACAAATAAATTACATGCGTGCTTCTATAAAAAATTTGAGGCAAATAAATACATAATATGCCTTACCAATGCAAAACATAGAAAATATGAATCATACGACATAGGAACTGCCCGTGAACTAAGTTTTCTAATTCAAATAAATTCATACACAATCATAATGATGAAATTATCAAAACTATGTTCCTTTCCTTAATTCCTATAGGTAAATTAAGGAATATAATTTCACATTTCACCCTAATTAATCATATAAAACATAATAAAAGTTCCTGTGGATAAAATTTACTATATCTAATATGATTAATCACAATTGATGTCATATTTCTACATGTGATCTAAAAATACTTCATATAAAATTTAATATAACTAAAGATGTTGTGGCTATTCTTTAATTATAAAAATTATACAAATCAATGACATCTCAATATGGATAATTAAACAATCAATACAATAATTAGTAAGCAAATCATATAATAAATAATCTTGTTGTTGTCAAGTTGGATAACTTGATTATTTATTATATGATTTGCTCACTACTTATTGTATTGATTGTTTGATTATCCACTTGTGGTTATACATAATATTGAGAAGTCATATGATTTGTATAATTTTTATAATTAAAGAATGCTACACCACCAATAGGCTAACCTAGTAGCAACAACCAACATGCCCTATGACATTTGCATTTTACTGAAAGTGATAGAAATGCATAGGCTTGTATTGGGCTGTGAAGCCCAACATAAAATACACAGAAAAACTAATGGGCCTACTCGAAAATTGGCCAATTTCTGGGTCCAGCTTTTTTTTTTTTTTAATTCTAGAATGGTCATCTTCAATCTCAGACAACTCAACCTATCAAAATTGAATCCATTTACAGATTTGGCCTACATTCAATAAATAGCACTCAATTTTCAGTGATTTAAAAGCCATTTATTCAAAATTAAATTTCCTTAAGCTTTCTACCATACATCATTGAAATATCTCCAAACTAACATCAAAATTTTGGCCTTTACTTGAATGTTAAAATAAACTTTAATTTGAGAAATAATTCTCTTAATCAGATGTGCATACAATCCTAAATCATGCAACTTATAAAGAGAAGAATTCTCAATTAAAGTAACATGAATTTGTAGGCCTATTAATCTTCCAATATCTAAAAGCAAATAAACATGATGTTTCTCTATATTCAACCAAAAATGGTGGAAAACATGCATGCTCAAGAATTATAAGGCTTAAAAATATTCTATTTTTCAACAATCTAATAACCAACAAACATCAGAAGATTTATATGACAAATATTCCATGTAAACAATATTATGATTTCGTGGAATTCAAGCATTTAATCATGGAATACAAATGAATAATTTGAAGGCATAAACTTCAACATCAAGGCAGAGATATAACTATGCTCCAATACCAAATGTAAGCATAATATTGCAGTAGAAACATAAATTCGAGTTGACCTCCCACCATTGATATTACTTAATTTTCTACTGTCTAGCCTTCACAAATTTTGATAAAAGACTTTCCTGGAACTTTCGCCTAAAGTGCTTCTAAACCCACTAGAATTATTTAATTGATGGTGTAAAAGTGAATATGATCATTCTTAGATTTAGGGATTTTAATCTATATTTTATATATAGTGTCTTCCATCAAGACACTATCTCTCAATTAAGTGGGCTTAGTGGGCAGGCGGTTGTGGCCAAAACCACCTATCATGGGGCAGTTATACGCACCACATCCGGATGTGGGTGTAACACATTATAACCAACATGTGGTTGTCATGAAAGCAATCCTCACTACTGAATGGTGGATATAACTATAATGTTGTGATCTAGGATATTGTAGACTAGTTAATTAGTTAAGGATTTTAAATTTTAACATTAATGTAGATTGGTTCCTTCTATGATGACTATTTTTTGTTAAATGAACTATGCTTTATTGACATATTTTATACTTGATATTAACTATGTTTTTATATTTTTGTGGACATTAATATTTCTGTTATATTTTTCTATTAATATGACATGTGGTTATATTATTTTATATTTATTATTTAAATTTTTTGTAATATGTGATAGAATTTTCACTACATTGTAATGCAACTGTAACTTAATTAAGTTGATCAGTGATGAAGAATATTTTGTTGGTCAGGGGATAAATGTGACAAATTTTACATTAAGTTTGTTACATATAATAATTCATTTTTTACTAATTTAGTGATAAACTAAGTGATGAAAATTAAAAGTGCATTACAAAAATAGTTTGTCACAAATTTTATAGCTTTAACTATGATTCATTGAATGACTTTTCGATTTGTTATGAATTTCAACAAAAAACTAATTTTGAGTTGCATTTTATTTTTGTCACAAGAACTCATTAGTGACAAGACGCATTTTTTTATTTATACATGCGCACACACTAAAGGCTCATTAGGATTTAAATTATGACCTCACACATAAAATTATGAGGACAATGTCATTGAGCCAATTAACCACTCAGTTGACAAGGCATATATATACAAGAGATCCGTGAAACAACAACATACACTCATAGAACCATATTCTATAACAAATTTTGTTAAATTTGTATAATTTTTTACATATAGCGAAGGATATTTCCCTATTGTGCCTAGTTTTTATGCCGTTAGAGAAAAGAAAAGGTCTTCCTTGGCCACTCTTACACTGGAACCTCACTAATTGATCGTATGATTCTTCATATTTTTTGGCCAAGTCTTTATTGACATCAGTTAAATATTTTTTAATGAAAAGCAACTTCCCTTATTCTTTTCTTCTTTAAATTTTAGTATGACCTCCAAATATTTTATTTAGATAGGCACCCAACTTAAATAATGGAAAAATTACTGAAACACCTAACTTAAATTTTAAATGTTCAAAAGTTCACGAAATTTTTTTTTGTTTTGGTCTAAAAAATTGACTCTGCCAATTTTTAATTTTTTTTCTAAATTATATTAACTTATTTGTACTAAAATCTTCTTGTAACACTTAATTTGTGAACATAAAAAGAATATTCTTTTGATTTAGTTTGTTTATTTTAAAGTAAATTCTTTACTATAATTTATAAATCAAGAAATTCAAAAAAATATTTTTTTCCCAAATATTTTAACTTATTAATTAAAATTAAATTCACTATTGATACAAATCAATTTCAATAACCTAAATAACAAATATAAAATCAAAATGAACCCACAAAATTTTTAATTGAAGAAGTCAGAGAGGATAATTTACTCAAAAATTAATTTGTTGAGTCTTTTAAAATAAAAAGTCAATTGACTGGATATTTTGTCAGGATAATTTTTTATGGAGCTTTCGAAAATAAAAATTTATCTTTAAAGAATTTTTATTAGTTTTCTCCTTACAAAAAACTAATGCAGTAGTCACAAAAACTCCATAGTTGATATTAAAAGTTCGTAACTTTAGCTACGAAATTGACCTAGTTTCCATGTAGATGTTTTTGTAGCTACGACCAATCTGTAACTGATAATTATTCTTTTATGTATATATTTATATTAATTTTTTTCTATGAGCAATGCATATCCAATTTGTTGGCTTGTAATTTTTCTTGATAGATATTGTGCATATAATGCTAGGAATTGATAGTAAATTTTTTTCTTGTAATTTAAAAATTACCTTTGCTATGGAAATTTATAGATATAATTTGTAATTATATCTACAAAATTAATTTCATAGCAATTTTTTCATATCAGAGACCTAGTTCTTTAATGGTGTCCTAAATAATTATTTCATTGGGATAATTTCAATTTTGGTCCCCAGAGTATGTCGCTGATTCAATTTACGTTCCTATATTTTAACATGTTTCACATTGTGTCACGAAACTTTGTTATTTTTATTTAATGTAGTCCCACACTCAGTTAGCCGTCTAATTGTTAACGACCGAGAATTGGAGGGAAGTTTTAGCACTTTTTTTAACAGATTTCTACCTATCTCACTCTATATTTGCTAGGTTCTACATCTCTCCCTCCATGTTAACTAGGTTTTAGTCTCCTTTTCTTATGTGGCAACAAAAATGGCATCTCCCTCATCTCAAGCGATTTCAACAGTGGAGTTACACAAAGGGATTCCTACTGAAAACAAGTCGGACAAATTTGAAGTCTGGAAGGTGGTATTAGGCATGTCCAATTTATGGATAATTTCTTATATTTTTCATTTGACCTGATTTATATTTGTGATTAACAAACTAATTATACATACTTCTTTTTATACAAACTAGGGGTTATTGTGGAGTCTTTATATGGTTGGACCCTGAAATGTGCCTAGGTCTAAATAAATAATTATCGGATTATTGTCAAAAAAGAAGAAATTAATTAAATTAATCCTTGATGAAGGAGAAAAAATTGGAGGCTGAATTGAGGAAAATAAAGAGCAAATTGAAGTTTCTAGCTAGAAAAAAAAGTTAATGCATTGAAGAATAAAAAAGTTTGTGTTTTAGTTGTATTAGCAATTATTGTAGGTTTATTTGCAATAATGATAAGGTTTTTGACGTTAAATGACAATAATTTAGGGAAAAATATAAATAATTTGCAACTTATGTAATTGTTGTTGTAACATTTGTTTAATGCCTACTTTTATGCTTACTATTATTGTTCATGTTTAAATCATACACTTAAATTGATTCTTGACCGCGTTTTTTGAAAGTTTCCAACTAAGTTTAGATGCTAACTTATTAAAACATTCACAGAGGAGAACTTTGAATATGTTGATGATATAGTAAAACAGAAAAGGATCACATACGGTTTAGTATTTAGTCAAAAAATAAAGGGGAACACTTGTTTCCTTTACATCCAATCAAAAAAGAAACCTGAATCTAACAATGCACAAAAGAGTTAAAGCTGGTTACAAAGATGGACCAGATTGCTATGAAGCTCTATATGAAAAGTGTGCAACAAAATATATCCAAGCAACAAGACTCTAGACTAAATTGTGGCCAGCATATAGTTTCATTTGCAGCATAATGTACTAGTAATCTGCAGCCTCAAGTCAATACCAAAACTTGCAGCAAACTATTCAAAAAGGTTGTGCAATACTGACAAGTTCCGATTCTAAAAAGTTGGGGTGCCTAGAGAATCAAACAACAATAGTATAAACTGAAATAAAAACAACTCAAAGATTTTCCTAGCACTAGAACTTGTGTAGCAAAACCATGCATTCTAGACTAGAAACTAAAATTAGGCCTCCAAAGTGAAATGCAAAAATTAAACCAGAAATAAGTTCAAGTACATGAATAAAATCAACTGAAATCAAGTTGAAATCTAAATTGAAATCAAGCACCAGACTAGCAAGCGTTCAAGTATATGCCTAATTTATAAATTAAGTTTAGACTAGCAAGCATCCAAATCACATCATATAAACAAATGAATTTAACTTCAAAACTAAGCAAATGATTCCAAATAGCATAACCAGGTATTTGGCCAATAAAAACTCAAAATGTAATCCAAAAATGCAATAGAAAAGGCATCAAAAAATGCATAAATTCCATCACCAAATCTAGAAAAAAATAAACAAGCTCATTGTTCCCCATACAATTTATCACCAAATTTAGAACAAAATAAACTACAGTCTACGATCAAATCCAATCCCAACTGCATAAATACAAACTCATTCTTCTCCACAAAACTAATCAACCCTTAGAATTCTTCCCTTTTTGTCCGGAATTTTTTGGGTGCATCGTTTTCCTACTTCTTTTGACTTCCAATTACAGCTTTTAGGTTAGAAGTTGTCACGACGTTCATCCTACCCATCAAATGACTAGAGTATTCATGTTTGAAGTTTGACTAACCTATGAATTGCAATATTTGACATGTTAATAAAAATATCGAAAAAGAAAGAAAAACAAAACTAAAGAGTATAAAATCAAAAAGTTTGATAATTACATTTAATGAAAATATATTATTTGATTTCTCTTTTAGCTTGACCGACAAATTCTTTCTGACCTAAAACCACAAAACCAAAACTTTAGTTTGTTAGTGATAATAAAAAAGTGCATATAGTTAAACATAAATATCAATTAAATCTTACAAGTAGTAACTCTTTTCTTGAAATACCAATATTAACACATGTAGTAGAAGGAGTACTACTACAAACATCAATAGGAGGTTGGGACTTGGGATTTTCCAAAGGTCATCTCAAAAGGAATTTGGAGTTGTGTTTTATGTGAACCACAAGCTAAAGCATCTTTCTTCTTGCAAGTCCTTGCATTATGGCCTAATACTCCATACTTATTGTATTTTAAATATTTTTGGACTCTTTTAAGCTTTGTTGGATCGAAAGGAGCTGGGTATCTCATCAGGCTCTCTTCTCCTCAAATTCATTGGTCTACCAGGTCTATTTTCATATGATGCTGGCAATAGGGCAGGCAGATCATCTGATGCCATAATTCAGGACCATTCACTTCAAAAATAACATGCTCATATGCTCTTAAATATGTGCTAACCTTATAAAAGTCATGCACATATGTTTATGGCTCTTCATTCATGCACCATATAGCTGAGATAGCATGTCTACATGGTATGCCCGTCAAATCCCACCTCCTACAACTACAAGACCTTTGGATAACATCAACTATGTGTTGGTCATACATGCCCATAATCTGATAGTACCAATCATCTAGCTTCATTGGAATGCACTCACCAGCATCTTTTATGTTTCTCTTTAACGACTTTTTTATCTTTGGACATATAAAACCATCCCACCCTTTGCTCTATTCCTATTCACTGGCATCCTAGTCACGATGAAGTTTCTTATGGTATGGTCTCTGCATGGTAAGTATTGGTTTATCTCTAGTAGGTAAGATGAAAGAATTGAAACTCTCAAACATATTATTTAGAAAAACATCACATTTTGGTTGAGGGATAAAATGTGACCTGAACCACTGGTTTGGAGGTTTTTGAGAGTGATTATAAGCTGAAGAGGGGGATAAATTAGGCCTAAGGGATTTTAATGTAGTGGAAGTTTATTACTTAAATACTTTTTGGCATTTCAATATAGTTTAAGTCTTTTGCAGAAAATAGTTTTAGTTACTGACTCAAATTTGTAAATAACAATTAAACAACTAGTCAGACCAGTGGTAAATAAAGTAGTAAAAATAGAAGTAAATGGACACTGGTATTTATAGAGGTTTGGCAAACCTACTCATTTACCTACTCTTTCACTTAGGATTTTGAACCTGTTAAACAAGTAAACACAATAATTTGATAGTATGAAAGTTAAGGCACAAAAACAACCTAGCACGATGAAAACTAGCTCTTCACAAATAGTTAAATCAAAATACTAGACGGGATAAGGTAGATTCTAGAGTACTGTGAAATCAACTGCATTGTGAACAAACTTGGGAGAGCTTCTGCTAGTTTCACTTGCACAACCTCTATGGATTGATGCATGAGTTGTTGCTACTCCATACGGCAAGCTGTAGACTTTCTTGCCAGACTGAAACCTAGAACACTGCAGAAGATTCTAGACAGTACCACTTTATTGGGTTCTTCACCTAAAGGTCCTTAGACCAAAAAAACGCCAATTTGTTCTCTTCATGGGTCCCTCGAGAGCTAGTACAACTCCCATCCCTTTTCACTATTAGGTCATTTGAGATACAAACTGCTTTGTCCTTGTTTTCCCAAGGTCCATCAAAGGCAAGCTCCCCTTGACCTTCTTCACCATAATGTCCCTCGAAAACAAACGTAGAGCAAGGAATTAGAAAGACATAAGCACAAATTGTGTATGAGAGTATCACACAACTCCTTAAAACACTTACAAAGATTTTTTCCTGACTTAGTGTTTCACTCAAACAATGCTGCATATTTTCTTATTTATATGCTCCTGTCCAACTACTGTAAATCCTTAATTAGGTAAGTGTCCATTAGAATCAAATAGCAAAACAAGATATTATAGTAAAAGTTTATTAGCACCATAAATTGCGGACTTATCAATAAGTGAAACAAGATTGATTTCTTTCCTAAATCACAAAAGATATGAATCAAGCTAGAATCTTGAAGATATCTTTTAAATATGGAAAGTATGTTCCAGTGCATAGGCAGATTCCAACAGATAAATAAGAAAAGAATAATTATGGCATCTAAATCAAATAAATTTATTTAGCAAGCTAGAGATGCAAGATTTAGAGCGAAGAAAGATATATATATTCCTAGTATGAAAGATATGAGAATCAATCTAGATGATCTTCATGAAAAAAGGTAAGTCAAATTTCAGTTATTTATGAAAGGCAGATTCCAAACGAGACTTATGAATTCTCTGCATATTATTTGAAGATGATTTAATATGTCCATGCAGAAAAATGCTCTTTCCTTAAATTATTAAAAGGTTATCAAATGGGAAGAAGACGACAGAAAAAGGAAAGAAGATGTTAGTAAATAATTCCATGTATTACGTTCATTGAATTTGGCCATGATGAGCATGTGTTCAAGTTCAGCAACATGATATTTCTTCCATAAATAAGAGATATTATGTGCTTAATCAAATATAAAGATATGTTATCAAAATATAAGAAAAGATAAGTTCCAAACAGCAGAAGATATTTTCCAGACAATATAAGACAAGTTCCAGTAGATTTCTGGGAATAATTCACATCAATCATGTAGCAAATATTGTCATAATCAAAACTCTTAAACTCATGTAAAATCATCAAAGGGTTAACAGTTTCTTCACCAGCCAATCATATGAATTCTCATCAAGCTCTTTCATTTGCTCCATTTTTGCTTTGAATTATTCAATTCTTGTTGCTCTAGCTACTGCCATAGTGCATTCTTGATTGATTGCCCAGTAAATTCATCCCTCTTCATGTTGCTATGTGAGTGTCTCACATGGAACCTATTTCTAAATATATAAAATAAAAGAATAAGTTGAGATACATAAAGAATGATATATAAGTACATAAAAACTGAGATAACTAAATCAAAGTACCTATTTTCTACATTAAGCAACAAGCTCCCAAAAGTTGGTATCAATATCTTTTGCTTGCCCTCATAAAGGTCCAAGCATATTGATTTTTAAAGCCAATGTCATCTTTAAGTAAAGAAAGAAACTATTCCCAAGAATCATTATTTTAATTCTCCACTCATAAGCAAATAGGAAAATACTGTTGTTTAGATCTATTCCTACAGTAGTCAACCACTAGCCACCTTGAGGGCTATTCAGAAAACAACCATCCACACCTATAACCTTCCTACGAGCCTAAAACGATTCTTTGCATGTATAAAACAAATATACAACTTTAGAAAAGTAAGATGGTCACCTGCTTTCTCACAATCAGCCAACTTCAACACGACAGTGGAGCCAAGATATGTCCTAAGCAACTCTAAGTAATTATCTCTAGTTCTACTAAATTGATCTTTTAAATTGCCATAAATTAGTTTTTTTTCTCTATGTTGTTAGAGATATTTGCTTTCAATGTGGTGCATAGCTCACTCCTAAACTCATTAACTCCTAGTTTAGATTTTCAAACTTTTTCATAAAAGTTCCAGCCAGACTTAAGGTTGTTATTATTGTAATTCCGAGAGCACTTGTTATGCAAAAAATTATAAGATTTTATTTGCCAAGACTTACCATTTTGCATGGGTGAAACATGTACATACTACTCACATCCCTCTTTCTTGCACTTAGCTCTCAATCTTCTTTTATCATTTTTAGGAAAATGAACCTACATCCATCTCCTAAAATAATGTGTTTGAATCACAAACTTAGCCTCATTTTTTTAATTAAAAATAAGACCTAGTTCCAGTTTAGGGTTTTTATTTTCAAATTTAGGATTGTACCTTGGATATTTTGGATTACGTTCATCTTCATCGAACCCCATCACACTCTCAAGGTCATCACTATCTTCAAGCTCATCTTCTTCCCCACCCTCCTATCCTAGCATACATGTTATCACTCACTCCCTAGCCATTTCCTACTGTATCATACTCAACATCTAGATCAACATATCTATCAAATAGCTTATCATCCTCCTCCATATCATACTTATTACCAGTGAAATCATCACGCTCAAAATCAGAATCAAAAGCAAAAGCAAAAACAGATTCTAAAGAAGATGATACAGGTTGGACTAGAATATCAATCCAATCCTATGGCGTGTTATCATCTAGAAATGACAAGTCAATCATTAGCTAATCATCCTCTAAGTTTGAAAATTGTTGCTTTTGAATTTTATCGCTCCCTTATATTTGGTCATTCCCATCCTCATGCCCAACTGTTTGGTCAAGATGCTCTACATATATTTCCATCACTCTATCTCTAGGTAAATGATTCACTATATTATAAACCTTAACATCTTCTCGAAGACATTTACCACCCAAGTACAAATTGTGCCCATATTTATTCCAAAATCTAACTTGTTCTTTATTATAACCTAACTCCTCAACATACTCCTTAAGTTCAACCATCCCAAACATATATGCATCTATGTTACCAAAGTAGCCTATGTTACCCTCTCCATAGTATCTTATAAGCTTTACTTTCATTAAACCCCCATGATATAATTTAACAATAAATAAAGAAGTGACATCGCCAAACACATCTGCAAAACAACAAAAATATAAAAAAGAAAAAGAAAAAATACATAATCAAATCACTAAATGCACTAAACCCACTGAAAATGAACACTATTAAATGAAAATTTGAAATCAAATTATCAAATTAGCATTTGCTCAGAGCACTTCAAATCATTAATCAAATTACTGTAAAAGGATCATCGAAGCACAAATAATTTATTTCTTTACATACAACCACTGACTAATGCCAGCTCTTTATCTCATTTTCAAACTATAACATACACAAATCTAGGCAATTTATGTATCAAATCAGTGTTTGGTGCCATGTAATGTATCAAATCTACTTGGAGAATTAGGTAAATAATTAGAAACACAGAGAATCACACTACTTGGAGAGAATCTCACTACTTACAAAACTTGGCTAACTTATTCACCATAAAACTTCAAAAATGTTTATACCAATACTCAATATATTCTAATTGCAAAATAATCTTAAAAGAAGACTCACCATAGTTGGGTGTCACAAGGTTTGAGTCTTTCCTTCGCGCCATTCACAGCTTCAGAACTCAGGTCGATGCCCACCCTCCTACTTCATTTCGCTTGAACACTTGAAGAATGTTCAACTTCGAGTGCAAATAGCTAGAAATCAATGTCAATTTCTTCATTTAATCGAGGACTGGGTTCCTATTGAAAGCTAGGGTTTTTCTTAATTTAGGGATTCATTTTTTAGGTTTCTATATCTTCTATTTCAGACTTCACGATTGCAGAACATGGAAATGCCCTAACATTGCCTTCCAGTCACATGATTAGCACGTGACTTAGCTGCTAATAGTTAAACAACTGACTTGAAGATGGGACTACATTAAATGAAAACAATAAAGCTTGGTGACACAATGTGAAACATGTTAAAACACGGAGATGTAAATTGAATTAGTAACATATTTGAGGGACCTAAATTGAAATTATCCATTTTTCCATTCCTCATTTTTCATTATCAAAAAATTTGTATTAACTTTCCTAATGAAAATTTTATATTTTTTATGCTAATGAGGTTTTGGCTCAAGTAACTAAGGTTGAGGTCCCAAAGTTCAAGCCGGATTGGCTGTTTATCTAAATTCATATTTTTTATCAATTAAATACTAATCATTATGCTTGACTATTATAGTATATATTATATATTTTAATGTATTGGTAATACTATATTTTAATAAAAATAGGTCTTTGAGAAATTCAAATGCTTATATTATATTTATTTTTTCCATGTTATTGATAGAGTGCTTTGAGGAAGCAATATTACAAGGATCCAAAATACTTGTACAATTAAAGCAAAAATAAGCTTGCAATATTACTAACCAAGGATCTTATTTCATATCATAATTAAGGATTTTAGAGCAAGAGAAGTTACCTTGAAGAAAACATTGAAGGCAACAAGAAAGATCTTCCACTAGAATACTTTCTATGCAAGATCTACCTCTGCTTTCCCTTGGATCTTCCACACCAAAGATTAACAAGTCCAAAAATGTTTGCTAAAAAAAATCTCCTTCAAATAGAGGCAAAATAGCAGCAAAAAACGTGCAAGGAGCAAAATAGCCACCAATTGAAGAATCCTCCAAAGACGATCTCCAATTGAAGGATCAAGTTCACCAACTATAAGCACTCTGTGCCTCTAAAGTTGAGCCACACACCTAGATGCACTCTAAATCCTCACTCAATAGGCTAGAAAATGGTGGAGGAAAGAGAAGGAAGAAGGAAGAAAGGTGTGAGGCAGTTGGAAGAGAGAGAAGGTGGTTGTAGAGAATCGAAGGAAGAGGTGTTTCTCAACACATGAGCTAACCTCTTTTGGGAGGGAAATCAGGAAGCATGGCCGACCATTGTGAGGGTCTTAAGGTGTTTTTATAGTATGATTAGGAAGCTCTTGGAAGCTTCCATTACACTTCCCTCACATTGCCAACTTCCATGCTCACTAGCATATATAGTTGGATTTTAATTTCTAAAATTAAAATGCCAACTCATCTATTTAAAATGGACTCTTCCATTTTAATTTTTCCCTCCAAAATTAGATTCTCTTTCTAATTAAATTAACTAGATTAACTTTTTTTTCTTTTCTTCCTTCCACCAAACCAAAGGCAAAATCTGCACAATAGACTCCTCCCTTTTACATTATGAAGGTTGCTAAATCAAGAAAATCAAACTAGACTTAATTTGCTTGTGCAGTTAAGGGTGGTAAAAAAAAAAAAAAAACCCAACCGAACTGATCTAAAACCAAAATAATCGAATCGAATCGAATCGAAGTTTGATTTTCGGTTTTGTATTTAAAAAAAAAATTCGGTTTGGTTTGGTTTTTTTACATGGTTAACCGAAACCGAACCAAAAAACAAAAAAATAGATTTTTCAATTTTTGGTTTGGTTAAACCAAACCAAAATCGCTTTTTTTATATTTTTTATATATAAAATTTTATTATTCAAGTGCTACTAGTTTTAGTTTTATTTCAAATTTTTTATTAAATTTTTTAAGTCTAAGATTAATAAATATAATTTTTCAAATAATGTAAATGTTAATGTATTTTTAAGTTTTTGGGATAAATAAAAGGAAACTTTTGATATGGTGAAATAACTGAGAAAAAAAGTAGTACAATTGAAGAAGAGAAAATAAAACTATATTGTCTTTATTTTACAAAATATAATTGATTTTATCATTTTATTACCAAATATATCAAAATAGTTATTAAAAACCCTATGTTTTATAAATGGTATAAATATTAATATATGACATATAAAAACATGAATAGTTATGATACAAAGAGAAAAAAAATAATTTTTTTAAAACTCGAATGGTACAATTGCATAATTTTTTTTTATTATATGAACTAATACACATTACATATAAAAAATAGATGATTATGATTTAAAGAGCAAAAAATGTTATATAAAAAGAAAATTAAAAATTTTCTTTTAATTAATTAATTAATTAAACTTATATATATTATAGGATATGTTGATGAGTAAAATTGAAATTTTAATTTAAATTGCAAACTAAGGAATAAGGGATTGAATCATATTCGACTATTCCTGTGGTAGTACTAGTAGTATATTGCATCTGTTGGTCAATAAATTTTTTATCTATATTATTATAAAAATAAAGATCCATTTTGTATCTAAAATAGAAGTTATTTTTGTTCATTTACATAATTTGTCCTTTTAATTATTCTAACAACAATAATTAAAAATATAGTTTAAAGAATAAATTGGAGAATTCAATATAAAAAAGATAGTTTGGATATGAAAAAAAGAAGATAGTTTGAATACTAAATTTTTTATAACATAAAATAATTAAAATATTTATTTATCTTCTTAAATTTATAATACTTTAAACGTATTTGTTTAGAATAGATAAATTATAATTTTATTAAAATAAATATTTTCAATATACAAAAAAATGCAATCTAATTCAATATTTTCACCTAAAAACAAATATTTTTTATCAAATAAATTTTTTGGTACCAAAAGAATAACTAACTCAATTCAAATTTTTCATTAAACAAACTTACTTTTATCACATTTTTTTGGTACAAAAAATAATTTTTTATTTCAATTTGGTTTTGATTTTTTCGGTGTCGGTTAAAATCAAAACTGAAAAACCGTAAAAATCGATTTGATTTCGGTTAAAACCAATTTTTTCGGTTAAACATTCTTCGACTTAAAATGGTTTGATAGGTTTTAATCAAATGCACACCTACTACAGTAAACCCTCCCCCATTTTTTTAATTTTCTCAATCTCACCGCTTTCAAATAAGATCAAAAGCCGAAGCTTTTCCCTCTCCAAATTCTCTAAGACAATATTTTTCAATCGATCACAAGAAACTGCCACTTGGGGGCTATCGACTTATTCAGAGGTAGAAGGGAATTCCGAGGTGGCGGAGGTTTGATGGAGGGGCAGCAAAGATGGCGGAGAATGAAGGTGGAATTTGTGAGTGATGGAACTTGGAGAGCATGGCATTAGATCGATCTTGTTTTTCTTATCCGTATTCCCTTTTCATTTTTTTTCAATTTTTTGTGGGAAAAAGATATGTATGGTTGGCTGTATGCAATTGCTAAGTATAGTATTTCCTATTAATTTCTGTATGCAATTGCACAAATTTTGTTTGTTCAACTTCTGTTGTAATATCTCTAAATTTTTTTTCCCCTTGTTGTAATAAAATATAGTATTTCTTCTTTGCTGAATTTTAGTGGTACCAGTTCAGCAAAAAAAATTCTCTCTTTTTTTTAAAGGGTATTTCAGTCATTTTATAATTCATCTCAATATTATCATCCATTCAAGTAAACAATTAATATAATTATTAACTTTTATCATTCATCTCATCCTATAAAGTAAATATCATTTAAAAAGTATAAAATTACTTCAATCCTTAATTTCATCCTATCACTTTACATCTCATATTGCCAAGTAAACTGGCCCTTATGGTGCAAGCCAATCAAATTTTAAATTATGTTAAATTGCAGAACAAAAAGTTTACCTTAACTATCCTTCACCAATAGTAAAATTTTGCACAACACATTATATATAACGAATTTTCAAAAATTATTAAGGTAATGTTTGGATATAAATTATGTGTTTTGGGAGAATGAGTTTTGGAAGTAGAGTTGGAGAATGTGAAATTTATGCTGGAAATGTGATGTATGTTTGCTTATGTTTTGGAAATAGTAAGAAAATTATTTTGAAAAATTTGGTATGTTTGTTTATGTTTTTGGGAGGAGATAAATTCCACTGTAGCAGTCAAATCAATACATTTTTGTTGAATTTTTAAGGTAAAAATAGAATTAAGTAATTTTTTTATTATTAAAATAATAATAAAATATGTATAATTGGGGAATATGAAATTTATGCTGCAAAATGTGACGTTAGTTTGCTTATGTTTTGAGAATAGTAAAAAAATTATTTTAAAAAATTTGGTATGTTTGTTTTTGTTTTTGGGAGGAGATAAATTCTATTGTAGCATCAAATCAATACATTTTTGTTGAATGTTTGGGGTAAAAATAGAATTACATAATTTTTTTTATTGTTAAAATAATAATAAAATATGTATAATATATAATACATATATGTATATATTAAAAAATTTAGGATATTTTGAGAAATTTAATTTGACAAAATGTAACCAAACATAGCCTCAATTTTTATTATCTATGCTTCTCCGCTGTTATAAAAAGAAAGCGTCTTATGTCTATAGAGTAAAAGTTATAAAAATAAAATATATCTTAGTTGTCCTTTAACTTATTTATATATTTAATAAATTTTATTTGTATAAATAACTACTATTTATTCAAAAGTTTATCTTATTATAGTTAATAACTTAATTTTTTTCTTTAATTGGAAATGGATTATGAAAATTTTATTTTATGTGACTCCTATCTTCATAATATGCAAATTATAAATATATAATTTAATCGTATTTCAATTTTTAATATAATGAATATGAAAACAGATGAGATGATTATTTAAACATGACTGTTGATTATTTATTTATTTTTGATAAGATACAATTGGTTATTAAAACATGAAGTAATATGTAAATATTAAATCCAATAACTTTTGGGAGTATTTGGTTATGTTTTCCCAGTACAAAATTATTTTGAGAAAACATAATTAAACATATACTCATTTTTTAACAATTCCTTAAAATATAACTAAAAGTTCATTATATTTCTTAACATAACTTTTCACATTCATTCTGCCAAACCTTTATCTTTTTTTTCTTATTTTGGTCACAGTCCAATAATCTTTCAGCCCAACTACCCCCAACTCGACTCATAATACACCTTTTTTTGCGCGCGTGGAACATCTATGTTACCAACTTACGAACCATTGCTTCAAATTTTCTGCAACAATTCAGACTCGGGCAGTGCAACTTTGGACTTTTATTCAAACCAAAATCAACTCCAATCCCCGCAACTTCACGCTCTAACTCACCATTTACCCAATCCACTCTCTCGCTCTCCGTTGCCAAGTGGATAATTTGGATCTCAACACATCTGAGTGGTCAGATACAGCAAACGTGAATCACGCGCTATTTAGTGAGAGTATTCTTACAACTCAACTTTTTTGAACACCATGAGACAACGGCTATGTCTCACTGCACGAATATCCATACAATTTCAAAGTGATAGCTTACTCCCTACTTCAACAACAGATTAGAAAGAGGAAAATTAAAAGTAAAAAGCGAGGGAAATTAAAAAGATAAAAAAAAGAAAAAAGAAAAAATTAATGGCTTTATTTGGTTATATTTTCTCATAATAATATTAATTTAAAAAAATATAATCAAATATATCTCAATTTTTTTAAAATACACATTTTTCAATATATATATACATATATTATATATATCATAAATATTTTATTATTATTTTAATATTAAAATAATCACTTAATTTTATTTTAATCACAAAAATTCAACAAAAAAATATATATTTAATTATTATAATAAAAAATATTTATCTCAAAATATAAATAAATATATTAAAAATTAATTTTTATATTTTTTAATAATTCATTCTTCTAAAACACATTATAAACATATAATAAAATCAAACTAAAAATATAACCAAACATAGCCAATGCTTCTTCAGCTTGCGAGGTAGGTTCTTGTAAGAAATGATTATGGATTTTTGAAGTAAGCACATTTGTAATTATACCAGTACCCACTCCGACAGCCCCCACCATTGTTTTCCAAAGTTCAACTTTTTCATCATAAAATCCTTTTCGCTTTTCTCTTTTCTCTTTTCATTCAAATTCTTCTAAGAAAGAAATTGAAGAAGCAGAATTTTCTATTTCTATTTTCTTTTCAAATTTTCTGGAAGCTGGAAGTGGTAAGGAACTCCTAATTGGAATCAATAATTGAAAATGGGGGTTCTAGTTTTGGTGTTCTTAGCAGCTTTGGCAACAACCCTTTTGAGGGAATGCTCTCTTGCTCTCACGCCAGATGGTATGTGTTTTTCGTCACATTTTACTTTAAAAATGTAATGAAAAGTTTTAGTCTCTAGGGTCAAGTGTATTTTTTAAGATGGGAAAATCTTGGTTTTTGAACTTGGTTTCTTTCTTTATCTTAGGTGTGACATTGTTGGAAGTGAAAACCAGTTTGAACGACAGTAAAAACTTTCTGAGTAACTGGAAAGATACTGATGAATCTCCATGTGGGTGGACTGGTATTTCTTGCAGCCCAGAAGACCAAAGAGTAATATCTATGTATGTGTGACTCTTTTCTTGGCTATTATCATCTGGTTAATTCATCTTCTTTGGGCTTATCCACTTTGAGATTATTACAAATCTTAATTGAAATTCTATTGTTTTGCCTGTAGAAACTTACCCTATATGCAGCTTGGAGGAATTATATCCCCTAGTATTTGTAAACTCAGTAGATTACAAAGACTGTAAGTCCCCATTGAATATTTATTAATGTCAACTCTCAAGTTTGCGTTGTGTATTATCTAAATATTTTCCCATATGATGAATTTAGGGCGCTTCACCAGAATAGTCTTCATGGTTTCATTCCTAACGAGATTGCAAAATGTTCTGAACTCAGAGCTCTGTAAGTGTAAATGAGGAACATCCTCAGTTGGTTTCCAAGCATATATATTTTTTTGTTTTTCAGCATGCATCAGACCTAAAATTAATTCGTGTTTTTATAATTGTGCATTTAGGTACCTTCGAGCTAACTATTTTCAAGGAGGGATACCCTCAACTATTGGAAATCTTTCCCTATTGACTATATTGTAAGATTTATACATGATTTCATCTTATAATTAGAAGGCTTGTTAGTCTATCAAATTGTTTGAATAATGGATATTCATAATTGTTGCTTAGGGATTTATCAAGCAATACGCTAAAAGGGGCTATACCTTCTTCTCTATGTCGTTTAACACGTCTATCATATCTGTAAGTCAAATGACATTCTTGTCATATTTTCCAGCTTTTGCCTCGTGGAAAACTGTATATAGTGGCAGGTAAATGGATTGATAATGTAGTTGATGTGCTTTTTCAGAAATTTGTCAACAAACTTCTTGTCTGGTGAAATCCCTGATGTTGGAGTGCTAAGCAAGTTTGGCAATAAATCGTAAGTTCCTTTGGCACAAACTACATATTGAACATTCTGTTTAAATAATGTAGATTCTGAACTATGACATTTCTATATCCACTTTTTTAACTTTATATTTGGTTAGTTCTGAATCTTTGAGATCACAAATATGAAGATAATCTGCGGTGAATGTTTCAAAAGTAACAGATATTTTCTCCTTTCCTTTCTATTCTCATATATGGTTTCTAATATAGAGTGTATGACGAGAAATGGTGTAGATTCAAGATTGGTGTTATATTAGACCGAATTGGTGTATATAACTCATAGTATTTCCTGGGCAATTGATTACTGAATTATGCATGCAAAAGTGTGGTAAGCTGATATTAGCCTTCCCTGTGAAACCTCTTTCTCCAGTTATTGAATAAAGCTATGTGTTTATGAAGTTCTTGAATTGATTACAGCTATCAAACAGGTTTCAAATGCATAAACTTATAATAATATCTGCAGTTTACTCTTAAGTACAATTGTACTGTTGAGCATGAACAAAAGCGTCGTGCAGTTATGTCCATACTCCATAGGTTTCACCCGGGTAGTGATAACAAGGGGGGGGACTGGATTAAGGTTCTCCTAAAGTGTTGTCATGGTCAATGTGCAGGAGCAATATATTCGTTGCCATCTTACTTCAGACAATTTAATGTAGATTTTAACTTTTAAGGAAAATTCTGTATATTTCATTTAAGTATTCCTTCCAATCCAAAATACTGAATAGGAACGACTGACTTATCTAAAAGGTGAAGCTTAAGCGAAAAGCCGAAAAGAAAAGAATAGGGTGACAGGGAAGCCAACAATTGAACCAACCAACTGTTAGTTGTGTGGTAGCATAAAGGGTACAGTAGTAGTAGGAAAAGACTAAGAAAAGTAATTTGCTTTTGCTCCTTCCAACCTTGTTGAATTTTAACTAAGTAAGGGAGCGGGGTCATATGCATTGCCTGTCTCTTGCCTTCTGACCTTCAACTCTGCTCTACTATGTTCTACATTATAACGGGATCGTAAAATGTGCATAATCTAAGATTCAACCCTGTGATGAAGGCTTGCTAGCAAGTGAAGTAGGCCAAGCAAAGATGCCAAAGTAAAGAGCTTTCATTGATAACTACAAGTTGGCTTGCTGGCCCTATAAGATTCTGACTCAAGTGCCTCTGTGTAACTGTACTGTCTGTGTCTGCCAGTGTTATTGTGCCATGGTGAATATTTAATCATTTATTTCACATTTTAAGTGTACATTAAGGATGTATCAAATTCATACATGAAAAATCAGGTCTTGCACATTTGTGGGTTTTATATGGTGATTAGAACTTTCATTCTTTGCTGTTTCCTTTAGTTACATGGAAACATTGAGAGTATTCTAAAGTTCTATGCTTATGCCTAGGTTTATTGGTAATTTAGATCTTTGTGGCCAACAAGTAAACAAGCCATGCCGAACATCACTTGGATTCCCTGCTGTATTGCCCCATGCTGAAAGTGATGAAGCAACAGGTATTGCTTGTCAAAGTATGAAGTAAAACTTGTAATACTGCATCTGTAGGCCTGGAAGTACTACTCTTACAGTGATCTAACTTATCCAATATCATTGAAAGTAATAACTTCTGAATTTCTGGGTTCTACAGTGCATAAGCGATCCTCCCGCTATATCAAAGGAGTAGTAATTGGAGCTGTGTCAATGTTAGGCCTTGCGATTCTTCTGCTTCTTGGTTTTCTCTGGATTTGGTTGCTGACAAAGAAGGAAAGAGCTGCTAAGAGATACACAGAAGTGAAAAAACAAGTTCATCAGGAACCAAGTAAAATAACGCCTCTGCGAATCTTTGCAGATTTCCATCTTTTATCTTTTCTTTTTTTATTTGTTGCATAATTTTTTGTTCTCATGCCAGGAGCCAAGCTTATAACTTTCCATGGTGATCTTCCGTACCCTTCTTGTGAGCTTGTAGAAAAGATTGAGTCTCTTGATGAGGAGGATGTTGTTGGGGCTGGAGGGTTTGGTACTGTATATAGAATGGTTATGAATGATTGTGGAACTTTTGCTGTCAAGAAGATTGACCGGACAAGGGAAGGCTCTGATCAAGTATTCGAGAGAGAGCTGGAAATCTTGGGCAGTATCAAGCATATAAATCTAGTAAATCTAAGAGGTTACTGTAGGCTTCCTACGGCGAAGCTTCTGATCTATGATTACCTAGCCATGGGCAGCTTGGATGATTTCTTGCATGGTAATTTTCTTCTTTTGATTCCATTATTATTATACGTCTTGTTTGCCGCAAAAGGAAATAGCTTTTTTCAAAAATACCTTTTTATTAACATAATGCTGCCAACTCTCAACTCAACCAATACATATAATGAAAATAATATTAAGACACATAAAGAATTGAGTTTTCCAATTCTCACCTAAAATTCTTATCGAGTTTAAATAGACCATGAAAATGAGGGAGCACATATTTTTGCATGGGGTGATTCTCCCATCCATTCTTATGTCGATCTGAATGGAAACGTTGTTCTTGGGTTCAAGGTATAGAGATTGGATGGACCAATGCCTGGACGTTTTATGGCAGCCCCTTGTAACTAACATAAGCACGTCAAAGCTTCTTACAAGTATTGTTTAGTTTTTTCCATTGCATTGTAAATTACCTTTTTGATCCGTGTTATATTATTTTTCTAATTTCCACAATATGAAATAGTTAAATCTTGGCCTGCATGTCCATCTTCTGATAAAGAAATGACTATTATTAATTGTTTGCCTGCCGTCACTTATGTTTTGTAGCATTTATTGACTATTATATGATTTTTTAATTAGAAAATGCGTGGGAAGACCGTCCACTAAATTGGAATGCTCGATTAAGGATAGCTATTGGTTCTGCTAGGGGATTAGCTTACCTGCACCATGACTGCTCTCCCAAGATTATCCATCGTGATATAAAATCTAGCAATATTCTCCTTGATGAGAAACTTGAGCCTCATGTTTCAGACTTTGGTCTTGCCAAACTATTGGTTGACGAGGATGCTCATGTCACAACTGTAGTTGCGGGCACATTTGGCTATCTCGCTCCAGGTTTGTCTTACGCACTTATATAATTTGTACTTAGTCCTTACATGGCCTTGAATCCTTCTCATATAAAAATCATGTCTTAATGGCCATGTACAAAGAAATTTATGCTGCCTGGATTTTTACCATTCTTCTGATTTTTTAACATGCTTCAGGTTGAGTACACCATAGTAAAAGCAAGCTTCAGCTTAAATATGATGTTAAGAAGCTTACATCCTCAAATATAAGACGTATCACATTTGCAATTCCAAATATTGTTATGGCCAATTTTCTGGAATTTATCTTCATTTTTGAGTTTTATATGTTATGAGTGAATGCACTAAATTTAGTCTCGGTTTTTGCTGTTGAAAATCTTCTTAGTCATCATAGAGTTTAAAAACTTGTGAACTTTGTTTATGTCTTAACGTGGTGGTGCAGAGTACTTGCAGAGCGGAAGAGCCACTGAGAAGTCTGATGTCTATAGCTTTGGTGTCCTATTGTTAGAACTTGTAACCGGAAAAAGACCCACTGATCCATCTTTTGTTAAGAGAGGACTAAATGTTGTTGGCTGGGTAAGTAGTTTCATAGTTACCTGCTGAAAATAATATTGCCAGACTTTTGTGCATATAAGTGACTATGATACCATATACAGATGAACACCCTTCTGAGGGAAAATCGACTGGAGGATGTGGTGGATAAAAGGTGTACGGATGCAGAAGTAGAGACAGTAGAAGTACTTGTAGAAATAGCAGCAAGATGCACTGATGCAAATCCGGATGACCGGCCCTCAATGCAGCAGGTGTTGCAGTTTTTGGAGCAAGAGGTTATGTCGCCTTGCCTGAGTGAGTTCTATGAGTCTCATTCGGATAAATCTTGATAGATGGTTACTTGTAAGTGGTTATTGCACTTCATATGTATGTGGCCGAGCTATATTGTAATGCGTAAATATCCATCGACTTGGGGATATTGTGATTCTCCTATCAATGGGACTAAATTGCGTTCACACAAGTGTGAATGTCTTGCTCTACTATCCTTGTAGATGATTGAAGATTATGAGCCTTTGTATCTAAGCCACTAGCAGTTTGGTTGGCAAACTGGTTGTCAAATTTTGATTGAATTGTCGCAAGAAATATCCTAGTGACCCTAATAACTATGTTATAATCTAGTGGATGGTTTTTGTGCATCTTTGGAAATTCCTTTCAAAATTGTCATATTTACCTTGGCAAACGACTTCGAAACCAAACACCCTGAAAAATATAGGAGACTGATCCTATTGCAGCATATATGGATTATGCACAGGTAACTTGTGTCCAAAACAAATTTCACATTGACCAACTTGAATTAGGTTGTTGAGAAGTAAATCAAGGTACAAGCATTATGTGTAAGGTTACCAAGAAAAAAGTACAAGGATTAATTATAAGAAAGAAATTTCCACATCAATGTGTGTTTCGCTCCTATGTGGAATTATTTAAGTGGGATCATTTTGTGAACTTGTTTTTCAATAAGTCATCCTCCAACTTTGGAGCAAGCATCCTTAGTGCAAGTCCAACCAAATTTACCATGCCCTATTTGATGACTTATAAGTTCTTTCAACTTAGAACATTTTTAAATTTATGGTCGTAGAACATTTTTAAGTTTAAGATCATAGAGACTTGTCACATGATTGTTATCTATATACTCTGTCGAGTCTAGTGGTCATATATGATATAAGTGTTCTATCTAAATGCATATGTGATAATTTAATAAATAAGAGATACAGATGGCTAATATTATTGTATGGAAAATATTGATTGAATCAGAAAGTCTTAGTATTGAGTTGTTTATTTAGCCAAGTATGATCGACTTAGTAGGCACTATCGAACAGGACCAGGCACTTTTTCCATATATATTCGATAGAACCCAATAGATAGACCTACAACTCTTACATTTGGTATTAATACTTCAAATACAATTGATAAATACATGAAAAATAGAAGTTCTATTTATATAACATAGGATTCTAGGAGAGTAATCTTTTAGGTTACATTCCTTTTCCAAATCCAAAGGTTTGTCCTCTATTGCAAATTGTATACCAAAACACTTGATCCTTAGATTAAGATGTTCTGTTGTCTAAGTTTACCCAAAAGGGATTCAAACTATTATCCAAGTCTAAAATTATAATCTAATCTCTGATACTACCTTTATCACATCCCTAATCTGGGACATGCACAATAATGCCCTAAGTTTAGAAATCTAGAGACACTAAGCCATCAAATCTAATTGGGCATACTAAAATTCCAAAAATATTATTAAAAAATCCCAAAATTGTCACACTAGAAAACCACTCAAATACTTGTTTTTAAAATTAAACCTAACTATCAAAAATCTCAAATAAGTTTTTCTCAACAATCAACTAGGATTTAAAACAAAAAAATAAGGATGAACCTAAAGCAATATAAAAAATATAGTTACCTTATCACCATCCCCAAAATTGCTTGTCTTTCTTCATCCTAAACAATGTTATCCGTAGAAGATTAATCAATAATGTATGAGCAACGCTTTGCCCAATAAATGAATTTTTTCACCTTCTACTGGATTCGAGCATGTATAAATATTATGTAAAATAAAATTGTTAAGAAAAAAATCATTTTCTTTTATTTAACAAAAGTTAGATACAAAATTAAGAATCACCTTATCAAATATTTTCAAAACATGCTGATCAGAAATAATTTAGGACAAAAATTACACAACTTATCATAAATTTTCAATTCATTATTTAACCATGCTCATGAACTATTGGGACTCTAATTGGTGGGACTCGGCAAGATCTTAGCTATGTATCCTTTTATTAAGTGGGTTCAAACACTACTATTATTACTCATTGGAGAGCCTTAACTACAATCCTGTTAAGTGGGTTTAGACACTACTATTATTATATGTGAGGACCTTAACTACAACCCTTTTGCTACAGTAACCTCGAGCATGGTTGCGAAATTTGTTTCTACTTATAGTTTCATAAGTATTTAGAGAATAGACCCCTTTATTATTTTATTTTAATAGAGAGCATACAAATATTAAATTTTATGCGAGTTTCAGAAAATTTTATTTTGGCATACCCAAATCCTAATTCCTATGCATGCAAAATCTTACTAATTTGCATAGGAAACAGTAACAATTAAACAAGCAGGGTTAGAAGTCAAATCTATAATATAAAAGTTCCTTTGTTTTTATGCAAAAATTATTCATGCAAAAGGGATATTTTTCATATAAAAGAAGAATAAAAAGAAAAAAAAAGGATTCACTTACTCTTAAATTCTAAAATTCAAGGTACCCTAAGATCCAAACACATCAAAGTGTTCTCCATCTGAATCTACGACAAAACAGTAATATTCACTGGACCTGATCAAATAGGACAAATTTCCTAATAGACTTCCGACCTACGAATTTCTGAAGTATAAAAAGAGAAAATCAAATAGTTTCTCACCTCCATTATTTAAGGTATCTATATATTCTAATTATCAACTTATGTACTCTCCAGCAAATCTATAATAAAAACTAGTGTATATTAAAACTTGATCAATAGGATAAATTTCTCAGTATAATATTGACCTATGAATTTTTAGAAGGAAAACCTAATAGTTTCTTACCTCTACTGATTCAAGGTACCCTTAGATTCAATTTGCCAACTCAAGCATTTTTCATCAAGTTTACAACAAAAACAATAGTATAGGTTATGGTATAATCAATAGGACAGATTTTCTATGAATTTGTAAAGCATAAAAAGCAAAATCTGATTATTTCTCACCTCTATGTGTTAAGCCTCTACTCTCGGGGCACATTTCCTAAACTCTCTGTGTGTGTATATCTATACTATTATATATAGCACAACGGTGTGGGACCTACAATTATGCAATTTTGATTGCAATTTTGGCCAAGTGGCAAATTTTTTATTAATTGTTGATTATTATCCTAACCGATATGATCGCATCTTATCTCTGATTTTCTTTCAGCAAATAAATTTAAAATTCAAAAGGTGTTTTATGAGCACCAAATTAAGGACTCCTACAAAAAAGTTATTCTATAAATTTCATTCCATTAAACAAATCACAACTTATTTATTTCTACTTCCACTCTTCCCCTTCTTCTTCTTCTCCTTCTTCTTCAAGATAATTCTTTAATTCTAAATTTTCAAGTGAACTTTCATTTCATTCTATCAGCATTCATATATTTTTTTTCATCTTTATATTGATTCATTTTCAATATATGTATGAGAAACATAACATCATATATAGATGTATTTGTTGCTCAATTATCATTTAAATCTTTGTTTTTCTTTCTTTCTTTCTTCTTTGTGTGTGTGTGTGTGTGATAAATGTTTTGCTGATAATAAAAGATATTACAGCAGAATTGTAAGTAGATGATTTATAGTTGACAATGATAAACCTAGAAGATTAGAAAGTATTTTTTTTTCAATTAATTGCAGACCACCTTACTTCTGTTTTTCCTTTATTTTCACACCCGCTTTTGTCATTTGGGGTTTTGAATCTTTACCAGGATGTATAAGGTATTTCTTTAAGTTGTCAATTTTGCTCTTTTTCTTTTTTTCTTTCTTTCTTTTGTCAATTATAATAATTTGTTTAGTTTGTATTTTATTATAATTCCTTTTTGTTTGGTTAATATTTTTATTCAATATTCTCTAAGTTCATATGTATTTTTCTTTTCTCTATTTTGGACCATAAATATCATGTTTGAAAGGTATCTTTTAATTCTAATTTTGGAAATTATTAGTATTATTTTCACTTGCATTATTTTGTTGTGATTTTTATTCATATTTTTTTTTTATCAAATTAATTCAATTTTTTCAAGTTACCTTTGTGTAAATAATGTATTTATACATATATATATATGCACCAGTTTTTCACTTTTCATATTTACTTGGTTTTAAGGACTACTTTTTAATTTGTTTTTTCATTTTCATTAATTAATTTAGTTTTATTTATTCATTACAAATCCTTTTTATTTGATTAATTAAATAACCCAAGTTTCTTTATAAATATTCTATTTTAATGTGTTACATACTTTTTGTAGTTTTATCCCTATTTATAATTTTTTTTTGTATGCAACAAGAATTTCTTAGACAATATTTTATATATTTCTGAATTGCTTCTTGATTTAATATAAAATATTCAAACTAATAAAGAATCTTAGTATTGTGGACCAAAATAATTTTATTACTAAAAGATATTTTGAAATAGTGTAGATTTTGTATTTTTTATGTGGAACTACTTGACCCAAATGAATTAGATCATGACTTGAAATCAAAGTCGTTGATCCTCTACAAGATAAAGTTTGAAGTGGATAAGGTGTTGGTATATAAATATATATATATATATATATTCCCTCATATGTTATGTATGTTGCTCTCTTCACATTAATAATTTTATTTAAAGTATTATAGCATTTTTATTTTAATGAATATTATTAAATATTACTACTTAACTATTTAAAATAATATTTTTTTTTAAAAATGATAATATTTTTTATAGAATATGAAAATTTGTAATAATTTATCTATGAAATCACATATTTATATTTTTTTAATTTATTAGTTAAGTGAATATACCGTGCATAGCACGGGGTTTACGCTAGTATATATATATATATATATATTATAATTCTAATTGGATATTCTATACAGATTGCAACTCTCAGACTCGTTGAGATTAATAAATATCCATGCTCCTAACGTCTCAAATTTAATCTTTCATAATCCCAAATAATGTTTACCTTGCAAGCTAGTCAGTAATTATCATGAGGAAGAAAATCTAGAATTCTAACTTTACCAGGATTGGTTAGTTACTTAAATTCCCAATCTCACAATTTTTAATCATCTAAAATTCTAACCCCTCATGATTTAATTACTTTGGATTTTGACTAGCTACTATGATAGTAACCAAGAAATACAAAAAAACAAAAAATTTATTATTAATTTCACATTAAATGATATCTCAAGAAATGAGATCATATGGTTTCGTATCACTTATATTTAAAAGGTTTTAGTAAGCTCATATAACCAGATACCTTGTAAGGGTAAAAAACTATCTAGATAGAGTTTTAAAGTGATGAGAAGACCTCAAAAAATCATGCCTTATTTATTAATCCAAAATTAAAAATGGTGTTATTTGTCATCTTTAATTGATCAATATGAACCTAAACCCAAAGTAAATATTATTATGATTTATGAACTTATTTTATATTAATTGTGGGATTGATCAGAAGTTAAAATAAACTAAATAAATTGAGCTAGGTATTACATTTTTTTTTGGCTTAATTGTACACCATGTTTAAAAATTCCCAATCAAATCTAGAATCCTCGTAATGACTTAAGATATAATAATGGAAATCCCAATAAGCAAATGCATGCCTCTTTCTTGCCCAATATTAAATTACTCTATAAACCAATAAGGAATTAGCTATAAATTTTTTACCTGATCAAATTTCATCATATATATGTATGTGTGTGTGTATTTATGTCAAAAACATCCAACCTAAAATATGTATCATAAGGTTGCCTTGAGAACCATGGTGTTGAAGCAATTTACGAACTAATTATTCTCTAAATGCATTTAAGAACCCCCCCCCCCCCCCCCCAAAAAAAAATAAAAAAATTGGACAACTTGAAACCATCACATCAAATTCTTCTATTTCTTATATATATATATATATATATATTTTTTTTTTTTCTTTTTCTATTTTGAATTTGATGAAAGTAACAAAGACTAACTGTCGCTAACATATATAATATTACCCAAGTCGAAACCATGGTAGGACATTAACCTCAAAAATACTTGAAACTTCTTATTCATTTTTGGCTAGTTCGTCTTCTGCAATTACTTATTTAAAGTTCTAATGATCTGGTAATTTTAATTCAAATACTCATGGAAATTTGAGGGAGATAATACTTATTTATTATATTATTTTTATTATACTGATATCACTTTAATAAAAACCATATTAATAAAGAAAATGGGGTTGTTACATCTGCCACTTAATGATATGAAATAATATTTTTAGAAATAATTGTATTTCATAGATTAAACGAAAAATATAATGTTTTGTTCTTTAAACACACACACACACACACACACAAAGTACATTCATAATTTTTTAATTTAACTAAATTAAACAAATATGTTGTGCATATATAGCACTAGCTTTAGGCAAAATTACAAATTTCGTCCTGTAACTTTACCCCATTTGATTTTTGGTCCTATAAATTGTAGAATTTCAATTTTAGTCTTGTAAGTATCAAAAAATTGTCACTTTTAGTCCTTTGTTCGCCGAAACCGGTGGAAGTCGCCGGAAAAGCTGAGGTGGTTCGCCGGGCATGTGGCAACTTGGAATTTTTGCCTTGTTGGACTGTTGACGTGGCTTTATTAATTGACAAAAAAAATAAAAATGCCAAATAGATATATATATATATATATAATATGATATAGATTTATGATGTATATCATATATATGATATATATTTATATATACACATATATCTAAATATATGCATTTATCAAAATATATGTATTTATATATACATACATACACACATATATATATATACATTATATATATGCCCCCATCTCCTCTCCCCACCCCACCCCACCCCAATGCCCGCACCCCCACCCCCACCCCCACACCCCACCGGGTTGCCATAGCCATGAGCCAGGCGAGCTCGCCGGCTGCTTGGATCTGGCCAGGCGGCGGCCATGGTGGGTGCCCGGGGGCGGGGGGTAGGGTGGGGAGGGGGGAGTGGTGGCCAGGATGGTGGGTGCCTGGGGGCGGGCGGTGGGGGGTGGGGGAGGGGGGAATGGCGGCCATGGCCAGAGGGTGGCCGGCGGCCATGGCTATGCCACTTTTTTTTTTTAAAATTTAATTTAAATATTTTAATCATGTGTTTTTGTTTTTTATTTAGTAAATAATTATAAATTATATATAAATATATGTGCATATATATATATGTGTGTGTATATTTTTAAATTCAAAGTTGTGCAAGTTAAAAGAATATTGTTAATATGGTAGATTAATTTTTTTATTTTTTAATTAGTAAATAATTATAGATTATATATAAATATATGTGTACGTTTGTTTATATTTTGGGAGAGATATTTTTTACTATAGAAGTCAAATCAATGCTTTTTTGTTAGATTTTTGGGATGAAAATGAAATTGAGTGATTATAATAAAATATATATGATGTATATATATAACATATGTATTTATATATTGAAAAATGAAAAAGTTTTGGAAATAATGAAGGATAGTAGAGGGTATTTTGGGAAAAAAATTGTGTTTTGGAGGAAAAATGATGATATGTAATATATAAATATATATATATAGTAGATGTGCATATATGTGTGTATATATAAATTATATAATATATTTGAAATTACAAAAAAAAAAAAAAAATACATGTATGTTGCCAACTAAGCAAGAAAAAGACAAAAAATGCCTACTAGGCAGTCCAACAAGGCAAAAATTCCAAGCTACCACATGCCCGGCGAGCCACGTTAGCTTTTCCGGCGACTTCCGCCGGTTCCAACGAACAAAGGACTAAAAGTGACAATTTTTTGATACTTACAGGACTAAAATTGAAATTCTGCAATTTATAGGACCAAAAACCAAATGGGGTAAAGTTATAGGACGAAAATTACAATTTTGCCCTAGCTTTATGCTAGTATTTTTATAAGAATAATCATAAGTTGTGGATTGATAATAACTAAGGTTAATTACGAGAGTATTTACTTCGAATTCAACTTGGTCAAATTTGTTGTTAAGACTAGAGATTTTTAGCATCAGCTATAGATTGGTCATAGATATAACTCTTTTTTTTGTAGTGATTTTATAATTCATTTATTTCAATTGTCCCATAATATTTTGACATACTATACCTAATTTTATTTTTGTGTACACATTGGAAACAACCTAGGTACAAGGGTTTGATTTATCAGAAATTTACAAATCACACCAAAAAACATAATGACAAAAATAATACATGAAAATAAAAACATCTAATTATGTGGTTCTGCAAAATTTGACTATGCTAGCGACAACTTTTTTTTCCCCCAACTATGAGAGAATTTTACGAATACAAGAGAATTCTTAAATTTGATATATCCAAACTGAAGATGAAAAATTCTTGTGCAACCACTCTTAAAGTTATTAGAAAATATTCTTCACCTTTTTGTAGTACCCCATTCGTAACTTAAAATAAGTATATGACAGATATCATGAGTTTTGTGTGGATGTCCCACGTAATCAATAAACACTCATATATGAATAAATTATATGACTACTCCAACTAAAATAGAAAACTCAAAACAAAAAGAAATCCTAAATTTACAATACAAAAGTTAATAAGATTAAGTCCTTTTGACACTAAGTTAAATCAAACTTATCTTTCAAATAATAAGGTGAAATCCCAATATTTAACTATACCATGTTTTTCTAATAGTATTCCAATATATATACCTAATTCGAATACCATGTTCACAATTTTTTATTTCTAATAATATTCCAATATGTTATAGCTAATTCTAATACCTTTTTCACATTTTTTCCCCATGCATTATCTGATTATATTCCGGTGTAGCACACCTAATTATAATACCACGTTCACAACTTTAAACCGCACGTGAACGGGAACTTATTCTGTGTGTCCTTAATATATTGTTTCATACCAAAACTTAAAAACATGTTATATATCATTCGTTGAGTTAGACTTTTTAGGGTGCTTGGGAAACGAAATCTCATTAATTGAATAAATATTCAATTTGCTTGAGGACTAAAATCATGCTATCTTATCTCTTGAAGACCAATTAATGAATTGTTACTCACACTAATATTTCAATTATTTTCATAATGTTATCTCTTAATTTAGTGTAAAAAACTTAATTTTTTTTGTTTTATAATTAAGTAATACTTCATTAATGTCCCATAACGGATGGCTTGCGATGGTGACCCATTAATTTGATTAGTCTTTCAACTTTTCAAAATAGTATGAAATACTATAATGTGTGTGTGTGTGTGTGTGTGTTCAATTAACATAATACAACCATTAATTAATTTATCTTTCAAATTTTGGATTAAGTTTTCAAAATATATTAATTTTTTTTGTGAAAATATTAAGTACTTGATTCCACACGTTGGCAAAGAAACATTCATTTTGTAACAAAAAAGAGTACTTGATAAAAAATTAGCCATCATTTTTGAGATAGATAAATAAATAAATAATAAATAGTGAAAAACAAATTAAATGAGGACCAATTTTTCCTTAAAAAGATTATTCTCAATGGTTCCGTACCTTGGGACCATTATAAGAAATTAAGGCACGGGCTATGATCAATCAGTAGCTAATGCTGGAAATTCGTAACGGTATTTACAAAATTAATCTAGTCGAATTTGAAGTAAATAATCTTATAGTTAACTCTTTCCACGATAAAATTAATCTAGTTGAATTTGAAGTAAATACTCTTATAGTTAACTCTTTCCACGACCAATTTGTAACTGATGATTGTTTATTGTGTGTGTGTGTGTGTATTAACTTTTTCATAATGAATATATAATGTGCTTCCAATGAATGAGGCTATGAATTGATAGACAATAATTTTTGTTACTTGTTATTTTAAAAAAAAAAAATTTGTTACGAAAACCTTGTAGCTATAATTTGTTACCTTAGCTACGAATTTAATTTCAAAGAAAATTTTCCATAATGGATATTTAATTTTGTGATAGTGACTCTGAAAGCCCCCTAATAAAATTATGAAACGAAAATAGTGAAGATGTATATTTATTGTTAATTGTTTTATTTGACTTTGGATATCATTATATATCAACCAACAAGAATATTTAATATTAATTGTGATTGCTGTTTCAAAAATCACTACGGATTTAGGGATTGTTAATGTTCTTTTGATTAAATAATTTGCTGTTTTTAAGGTTGAAGGAGCTGCTATTTCACCTTGAGGACTCCAGGTCATCTCTTTGCTAATCCCAATTTACTAATAGTATCCCCAACACTTGGTTATTCAATAGTAATGACTAGTTTTAATTATATATGAGTGACAGCTAGAATAGCTGATTGGTCCAATGGAAATGTGGCTGCTGGTATGACCACAGATTTAAGGTAATTGGTTAACTTTCTTTACTTGTGCATGATTTGCCCATTTTTCTAACGATTATCCTACTTATTTTTCCGTATGCATATTATATTGTAGGGAAGATATTAAGACAATGAAGAGAATGGGTTTTGATGCCTATAGATTTTCCATTTCATGGCCAAGAATATTGCCAGGTAAGATTAAAATCAAGAATAGATCTCATATTTGAGATAGATATAAATGATTTAGTTTCCATTACTTTTGATTATTTCAGAATATTATTTTAGTTCTGAGTATGTAATAATATATATAAGTGGAAGATGATCTGCTGGAATCAATAGAGAAGGAATTGATTACTACAATGATCTTATCGATCGATACTATCATCACCAATGGTTGGACTGGTCCAATGAACCCTTTCACTAACATTTTATTTTATTAAATATAATTATCTATATGTGCACGCATGTATCCTTTTGGTATGGGAATGGAGTCCTATGTGACTTTATTTCATTGGGATCTTCCTCATTGCTTAGAAAATGAGTATGCTAGCTTTTTAAGCCAAAAAATAGTGCAAGTGATAAAGTTCGCCATTGATTCTGCATCTCTCTTTAATGAGAATAAAAAACGCTTTTAGGCAAATCATAAGAACGAATTTACATGACTATTCTCTTTTTGGATTAAATGTTACAATCTTTTAACTGTTATAGTTCACTATGATATTTACTTTTTAGTAAAAGGGCTTGGATCTTGCCCATATTTAATTTTGGATCCCTTTTTGCCCCTACCCTACCTAGGGCATTAGAGCCATAACTAGTTGAAAATGAAAAGACTAGTGCAGTTTGCTTTGCCTTAAAGGGCCGTTTGGTTTCATTTTCATTTTCAATTTTTATTTTCATCATTTTTAAAATTTGAAAAGTTAGTTAGTGAAAATGAGTTAAAATGAGTTTGTATTTGGATGAATTGTTGCAAAAGTAATGATTATGTTGATTTTAATAGGTTGTAGGTAGGAATAAAGAGATAGAAATAATGAAATAGAGAGAATATATATATATATATATTATTAGAAGAAGATATATAGGTTACTAGAGAATGCGTTTTGAAAATGAAAATATAAATGATATTGAGTGAAAATATGTAAAAGACGATGCATTTTATTTTTGGAATAATAGAAAATAAAAAAATGTGTTATGGAAATGAAACCAAATGGGCTCTATTTTTTGAGATTTTATATATGATGTCTAATGATATATATATATATATATATATGTATTGCGCAGGTGTGATTCTCACGAGAAAATTGATGATCGGGTGAAATGGTGGACCCCCCTAAACGAGCCATGGACCTACGCTGTTAATGGATATGTGAAAGGTACTTTTCCACCAAGCAAACCTTCGTGCCCACAACACGACGTTTTGAAAAGGCTGGCTGGACATAGAAGTGTTCAACACCCAGATACAACCGTACCCGTAAGTGAATATTGGAAACTGAGTATAAATACAACAATTCACATCCAGCCAGAGATGCATATACTGTGGCAAAAAAAATTAGTTTTTGCCCATGCAGAAGCAGTTCAATTATGTAGAAGAAAATTCAAGGTTTGCATATGCTAATGTATTGAGAATTCTTACAAAAAATAAGAATTAATATTATTTGGTCAACCGTTTTCAATTTGTTGAATGGGCTCTATTTGGAAATATCAGGAATTTCTACAAGGCCAAATACGAATAGTACTCAGTTCCCATTGGTGTGAGCTTTTAGATGAGAAATCAGAAGATGACAAAGCCGCTGCCAAAAGGGCTGTCGATTTTATGATGGGGTGGTACGTTCATTTAAGGATATGTGATTAAATTTTATTTAAAATATCATATAAGCTTCTATATATTATGAAATATCTTTAAAATTTACAAGATGTTAAATTTTATTTTAAAAATAAAATTTTGAAATGTTTGGATAAAATTAAATTTTAAAACTTATAAGATGCTTGTAATGGTAATTTTGTAATTAATGTAGTTAAAATTAAAAGAGTTTGTTAAAATTTAAAAAATTTTTTTTTTCTTATTTTTTCTAAAAGATCTTATAAGACTCTAACATCTTATTTTGAGAGCTAATATAATTTTATTTTTTTTATAAAACTAATTAAATACTTTACAATGACATCTTATAAACTCCCAAATATTTTATAAAATGTTCTGAGAGAAACTTATAAACTCACCAAAACGTCATTTAAAACTTGCTTATTCTGAAAATAAATCCAACACCAGGCAACATTTTGGTCTATTTATCCCAGTACAAATTTAATCTCTTATTCCGCTTCATGTGTATGTACCAAGTCTATTAAATATTGCTTCATGAAACATTAGATACATTTGAAGTGTATATATAAAATGAAATGAGAGATGAAATATATATTGAAACAGAGATTTAAAATATCCCGAAGGAAAATAGTTCTAGATTCAAATTAAAATCTCTTTTTGGTTTAATTTCAGGTTTTTGCATCCTGTATTTAAAGGTCATATCCAGAAACAGAAAGTGTGTTGAAATTTGCTTCTGAAAATATTGAACCTTTTTCGGAGGAAGAATCCCACAGGCTCAAAGGTACCACTGATTATGTGGGTTTCAATTATTACGCAGCAGGTTATGTTTCGTACAGACCAAGATGTAAAGCTACCGAAGGCTATACAGCAGATCACAAACTCAACTTTCACATTAAGTTATATTTGAAAACGTTATGAATTAACCTCAATATGATACTCTTTTGGTTAAAATGAAATTGATATACTTCTTAATTCAAAACGTTTCTTTGTTCTTTTTGCAGCTACGAGAAATGGGATGGAAATTGGAGCACCGGTATGATTTCTAATTCACTTCTCTGTGCGCTTAAAATTAGAACCAATTCACATTTCATTATTTATGGACTTATACAATGATTGCAAAGATAAGTATTATATTCTAATTTCAAATTATTTTTCTCATTCAATATTTTGTCCGGTTTGACGTGGTTGAAAATAGTTCCATGGCCGGGGATATATCAGCACTTGAAGATCTAAAGGAGAGATATCAAAACGCCTTGCCTCCTATATATATTACTGAAAATGGTAATTACTGGTATGCTATACGAATATTTCTCTATTTCAGATTCAAGTATGAGAGTTTATTATGAAAATTTTGACATAATTATATGTCAAAATTAAAAAGTGAATAAGAAAATTGATATTAAAGTGAGAAATAATTAAGAACATTATAGTGGATAGATTGAGCTATCCCACATTGGAAAAGAGTGCGGGTGTGAAAATAAAATAAATAAAGTTTATAGACACATCTCTATAGAAAAGTTAGTTCATGAGATAGAGCTATGATTTGAGCTTCCCACTCTTTAGTGAATATGTGTCTCTTAATTAAAAGAGTGATTCACGTGATTTTATAATTTAGTTGTGTCCTTAAAAAAAAAAAAAGATCATGATCCCTAAGAAAGAGTTATGTCTCGTCAGCAAATTGCATTATACAACTACAAATAGGAGTGTCTTGAACCTAACAAAGATAGAAGGGAAAAAAAATAACATTAAAAGCACTTGTTTGATCACCACATTTGCACCCACTACACACTTTACACTTGCATTAAAAGAGTTTCTAAGTCAATAGATTCTGGTGTCCAAACAATTAGAGTGCTTACTTTGTTTGGAAAGACCGTTGTATTTTGGGAGACTGTTCGTCAAGAACCTTGAAGCACTGTGGGAGGGATGAATAAAGTCTTAAGGATACTGTGCGCACACAGGCCTCAATCTACTCCTGCATTCTTATTTTCAGCATTCCAATGTTTAATTAACTTACAATAATTTGTGTTTTAACACAAGCACTCATGGTCAATTTTCCAACAAACTAAAGACCTTAATTTGGTTTCACATGCTTGTGTTAAATTCTGGATTATAATTTTAGTTTGAAACTACAGTTTGAATTCATATGTTTCAAAATTTAAAGAAGTGTTGTTTAACTTGCATGCTTAATTAATTCTGCCCAATATCATTGTTTCCAATAATTGAGACTGTTTTTGGTTCAATGATTATGTTAATGGTTATATATTAATGCTTGAATCTGCGTTGAAATTTTTTTCTAAGACGCTTGTTTCACTTCAAGAAAAGAAAAGCAAATTTTGGTTTGCTTTCTTGAGAAAATAAGTGTTGAAATTCTAACTGGTTAATAAGCATAGCTACTGAATTTTTTGTCTCTTATAATAGCTATTGTACTTGTCATTTCAAGTAAATATATTTGTCTTCTATATACCTACTGTACTTGTCGTTTGAAGTAAAATGAATTCTTCTTTTATAATTTTTGTTAACCTACTGGTTTGTTAAGTTTGACATTAATAGTTCCTGGTCTCAGACAGAATTTGTGGGCCTTGACAAATTTCTGCTCTATTTCTGTTGATAAAATTGTATTTAATCTGCAAATTAGTGAGTGAAAATTTTATGTTGTCCTATTTATTCTACACAGGAATAGACTCTTTTTCTTACTTAAACATAAATTAGATTCTGTTCACATTGTTGTGTTAAATTCTAATTTCATTTAGAGAAAAAAAATAAAAATGTCAGATACTATTGTTTGAATCTATATGTTTTAGAATCAAGAAAAAACGGCTTAGTGTTCTTTAAAATTTGCATGCCTTATCTCTTAGTTTAGAAGGAAATCAAGATTCTGCCTTACTTCTTCAAGGAAGACTAAGTGTAATATTTTGTCTCACTGGTTATCTATCTCCTGTTGCTTTCAATCACCGGAAAAACAAATTGGTCTTGCTTTTAAAATAACTCTGGCTTATTTATAAAACCATAATAGTAGTCTGAATTTGTTTTCTATTTATGTGTGTGTGTGTGGTTTAAGATTTAGAGGAAATTAGAGTAAGTCTGTTGTCGTGCTTTGCTACTATTACTATACTTAAAGGAAAAACAGATCCGGGTATGAGAATTGTATTATCCACTGTAAGTTGACGTGTTCTTTTCAATCTAATTTGCTTACTTGTTAAAAGTTTCCGTTGGAAAACGGACTTTGTTTCCTGTTCTACTTAAGGAAAAATACTTTTATTGTGTTCATTTGAAGATGAAATATCCTTGTTTATAAATACAAAATCAAGTGAAGTTTGAAATTGTAGTAACTAGTGTTTGATGAGGTTCTAGGCATTCAATTATATATTGTTATATTAGCAATTCTTGTGAAATAATGATTATATTATTAGTGGTTCAAATAAAGATGTGTCTCCTAATCCGGTTACATCCGGTGTGGCTCCAAATATGACATCCGCTGTGGCGCCTATGGTGACTCCAGTTGTGGCACTTATTTCTATTGAGTCCCATGCTAGACGCATTGGTAGTACTTTGGAAGTGACCCTTAATCCACTTGGACATAGAGAAAAATTAGAAAAATTTAACAAGATGGATTTCAAAAAGGGGTAGCAAAAGATGCTCTTTTACCTTACAACATTAAACATGGGCAATTGTTTGCGTGTTGATCCACCAACACCTTGTGAGAACCTAGATGTGCAGACTATGGCTGCCATCGATGCTTGGAGGCATCAAAGTGGCTCAAAGAAGAAGAATCAAGTTGTCCAAACACATATGACTAAAGTTGATCAAGTCTGTGATGAGATGCTAAACTTGCCAGCTGTGTTGTCAGAAGTTAACTTGATAGAAAATTCTAATGAGTGGTGGGTGAATACTGGGGACACTCGACACATATGCTCCAACCGAAAGATGTTTACAACTTATCAAAGTGCATACGGGGAAACACTCTACATAGAAAAGTCACCGAGCTCAAAAGTACATGGAGTTGGTAAAGTCATACTGAAGATGACTTTTAGGAAAGAGCTAACCTTGAACAATGTGCTTCATGTGTCGGAGAGCAGAAGGAATCTAGTGTTAGGTCCTATTTTGAGCAAAAAAATGACTTTAAGCTAGTTTTTGAATCTGATGAATTTGTGTTAAGTAAGAATGACATGTTGGTAGGCAAATGCTACTTGTGCGATGGTCTTTCTAAATTGAATGCAATGACCATCATGCCAAAGGTGGTACCAAATGGTGAAGTAAGTTTTGCTTATTTTCTTGAGTCCTTTAATTCATGGAGTCATATATTAGGACATGTGAATTTTGGTACAATGACTAAACTTACTAAAAATGGGATGCTACCAAAATTAAATTTTGGTGCAAAATCAAAATGTGAGGTCTGCGTAGAGGCAAACATGGCAAAGATTCCTTTTAAGTAAATTGAGAGAAATTAACTTTCGAATCACAAGATCATGTCAAACTTAATAATAAACAAATTAAATTAAAATACTTCTAAAAATTTAAAACCAACTTGATATTGGTGAGTTAAAATCTTCCTCCTCTAAAATAAGGTTTCTAATCAAACTGTAAAAAATTAAAAAAAAAATACAATATATTAGCTTAACAATACAAAAATAATAACATAAAATAACCAAAAATAAACAATTAAAATTTTGAACAGCATAAATTAAAATTTACCTTATTTCAAATCATTTAAAACACAATTTCTTCTGATCGATCTTTCTTTTCTTCCTTTTCTTTGCTTTTCCTCTCCAATTTTTCCTATACTTATTGCACTCACAACACCAGCCTTCACTCGGCTTTGTTTGAGAATATGAATGTGACTTATGAGAATATCAATACTGAAACCTAGGGGGTATATATACACACCAAGAGGCGTGGCTACCTCTTGGGTGTATTTTGAAAAATGTTTCCACCATGCAAGAGGCATGGCGATTTAAAAAAAAAAAAAAAATTCCCCAAGAGGCGTGCCGTGGGTATTTTTTGTTCCCACCACACCTCTTGCGATTCTTTTTTAAAGAAAGTATTTTTCCCAAGAGGCGTAGCTTGCAGCCACGCCTTACAGTATTTTTGCAAAACCTCCAAAACTGCAATAGTTTTATAAATGCAATTTTTTCCAGCATTATTATTATAAATTAGCCAATGTAAAAGCCAAGGAAAAGATTTTCAACCGATTTTTCATTTAACTGTTACAAAAGCTACAATGTCCCAGAAAAAAAGCTATCGAAAATCACTTAACTTTACCCTAAGTTTCCCTCTCAATCTACCAAAAGTTTGGCATTTAATTTTTTCTAAGCAAATCCCTTCAACATTTAGATTATTAGAGTGGGTGAGAGATTTAGACGAGTAACTCAATTGGAGAAGAAAGATATTGGAATGTATATGTTGTTGTTCATTCTCCAATGATGAGGGAAATATATAAAATCTGACCTTGCTGGCAGAAGGCAACATCCATGCACACACAAAAGAATATTATAATCGAATTCCTAATAATCAGGAAACAAAAATAACAAGAAAGTTGACCTAGCACAAAAGACAAAAAAAAAAGAAACTATATAGAATATACAAAGGGAATATAATGCTCTAATACTCCCCCCTCAAGATAGAGGGAAGATGTTTCGAACAGATATCTTGCCGAGAAGTAAGCAAAGTACAGGTGCTGATTGTGGCTTGGTAAAGAGATCGGCAAGTTGGTGCATGGAACGAATTGGAAGAAGCTTGATGGAACCATTATAGACTTTATCCCTAACAAAATAGCAATCGATTTCTATATGTTTCGTTCTTTCATGAAATGTTGGATTGGAAGTTATGTGAAGTGTCGCTTGATTGTCATGGTAAAGAACGGCTGGAGAAACTGAAATGTGGAAGTCCAGAAGTAAATGCTTATACTAAATTAGTATAGTGGTGGTGGCAGCCAAGGCATGATACTCAGCTTCGGAAGATGATCGAGAGGTCGTCGATTGTTTCTTAGCTTTCCAGAAAACTAAAGATTCGCCAAGAAAGATACAAACCAGGATATGGACTTGCAAGTATCATGATAAGAACCCCAATCAACATCGAAAAAGGCCTTGAGGTGCATAGTGGAGGAGACTGAAAAGAAGATACCTTGGCCTGGTTGAGACTTAATATAGTGAAGCAAATGATAAAATATATGGAGATGCTGTAGACGAGGCTAAGCAATATATTGACTTAATTTATGAACAACAAAGCAAATATCTAGCTAAGACAGAGTAAGATAGAGGAGTTGTCCAATAAGTCGCCGATATTGAGAGGGATCCGAAAGGAAATCAGTGTCTATAGCATTCAAAGGAGTGCTGGGGTTCATAGGAGTTTCAGCAGGTTTTGAACCAAGAAATCCAATCTCTTCTAATAATTCAAGTGCATAGTGACACTGAGACAGATAAATGCCAAACCGAGACCGCGCAATTTCAAGATTGAGAAAATATTGGAGGTCACCTAAATCTCGGAGCTTAAACTGATGTTGTAGAGACTATTTATGTGAGGTAATGGCAGCGGTAGAAGGCCCTGCAATGATTATATCATCTATGTATACAAGAACAACTAAGAAAGAAGTGTCTTTACCTTTAGTAAATAATGAATAATCAAAATGAGGCTAAATAAAACCTAGTTGAAGAAGGACATTAGAACGCTTGGAAAATCATTGATGTGATGCTTGCTTTAAGTCGTAAATATATTTGTTGAGTTTACAAATAAGTTTTTTACCCAAAGCATGCTCCTCCTGAACATTATAACCCCATGGGAGATCCATATAGACTTCTTCAAATAAACCCCCATGTAAAAATGCATAATTAACATCAAGTTGGAATAAATGCTAAGAATGAAATGCAACAAGAGCTAAAAGAACTTTAACAGTGACAAATTTAGCTACAGGTGAAAAAATGTCTATGAAATCCATCCCCTCTTATTGAGTAAAACTGCGAGCAACAAAATGAGCTTTATAACGCTCAACTGAAGCATCAGATTTATGCTTAATTTTATATATCCAATGACACTCAATGGTATGTTTACCTGGGGGAAGGGGGACAACAGTCTAAGTATTATTCTGCTCCATTGCATTTAACTTAGTGTTCATAGCCTCTCGCCATTTGGGGAGTTTGTTAGCTTGATGATAAAAGCGAGGTTCCATGTCCATCGAAATAGAGCAGATAAAAGAGCAATAGGCAAGAGAAAGGGAATGATACGAAATAGAATTGGAGAGAGAGAAAATGGACGGGTATTAGAGAAAGGAGCAGAAGTGGAGATGATGTTGCAGTAGAAGTCACGAAGATATAAAGGAGGTCTGGCGACTCTCGAAGATCAACGAAGAGTGACCGAAGATGGAGAACTGGAATCAGATGCTGGAATGGGAAGTATGAGGGAGAATATGGCATATCAGGGACAGAATGTGGGAGCACAAGGTTATGGAAAGGATTAGGATTGGTGGCTATAGAATGCTTGGATTGAAAAGGAAAAACATGCTCATGAAAGATTACATTTCAAGCGACAAAAACCTCCATGGTGGTGATATCCCTTTATGTTGGAGGATACCCAAGAAAAACACAAGCTCGTTCCCGAGGTTGAAACTTGGTGCGATTGGCAACAAGCATCGATGCAAATGCTAGACACCCAAAAACCTGGAGAAGAGAATAATTCATGTTGTTTGGTAAAGAATGTTATAGGGAGTTTGGCTGTGAAGAAGGAAGGATGGGGTGCAGTTTATAAGGAAGACAGTAGTAAGAATAAATTCTGACCAAAATTGGATCGGAAGATAGGATTGAAAGTAGAGAGCACGAGCAACATTTAGGAGATGTTGATGGTTTCGTTCGACCACATAATTTTATTAGGGGGTGGTGGCACAAGAGTATTGATGTAAGGCTCCTTAGGTAAGAAAGAAATCTATGGAAGTGAGTTCAAGGGCATTATCCGACTGAAAATATTTTATTTAGAATGGAATTGAGTTTCAATTATTTTAAAAAATTGGGGAGTAATACTTGAAACATCCGATTTTTGTTTGAGTAAGAAAATTGGGGAATAATACTTGAAACATTTGATTTTTGTTTGAGTAAGAAAACCCAGGTAAATTGAGAGCAATCATCTACCAATGTCAAAACATATATCTATAACTATTATAAGAGGGAACATGATAGGGTCCCCATATGTCAGCCCGCACAAGATCAAATGGATTCTCGGATAAACAATTATGAGACACAAATGGTAAATGTTTTTGCTTTGCCAACCGGCAAACAAAACAAGATTTGGAATGTAATCCATCAAAATTAAGTATGGGCTCAAAGCTTCTAAACATTTAAAGGAAAGATGCCCTAATCTACTATGCCAAAGGCCAGCAGAAACTTTATTTACATGAGCATGATGGGGACCTATAGTCTTCAACATGTAGAGATTCTCGACTTGTTCGCCCTTGCCAATCATTCGTAAAGGCATGGGATCCTAAATGAGACAGTAATCACAAAAGAAAGAAATAATCAGATTTGAAAAGGTAGTAAGGGCACTCACAGAGAGTAAATTAAAATAAAAAGTAGGAACATATAGGACATGAGTAAGTTGAATATTAGGAAGGATGGTAATAGTGCCACAGAAAATAGGAATACGAAGTTGATTAGGGAGAATGATAGTATAATTATAAACTAGAGACAAAGATGTTAACAAGTTAATATTGGAGCATACATGACTGGTGGCATCAGAATCCAGAACCCAAACATCCTTAGTGCAGTACCGTTAGGAGTAAGTGAAAGACAAATACCTGAAGGGGGTGGATAGATGAAGAAGGTTCAGTAGAAGGAGAGTCAATAGAGGAAGCCATGTGACCGGAAAGAAGGTTGAGAAGCTATTGAACCGGGGTGTTGTTGAGGCCCTGAAGAATGTTGGTGGGGTTTTTAGATGAAGAACATAGACTTGAATGGGATTTGTGTTGGGATTGAAAAAATGTGGATCAACATAATTAGGAATAGATTAACAAGGAAGCAAAGAACCAAATTTGGGATCTTTCCTACCCATCATCCATAACTAAAGACAAAAAACCTGATTCACAATGGGATTGTGGATAATTTCATTACTAATTCATATCTTCTCAATTGGGAAATATTTTGGAGTTAAGATTTTTTTTCACTTTTGCTGCTGTGGATTTCGTCTCTCAACAAATCTTTTGTTAGCGTTCTTTCAATTCATTTTTGTTTTTCTTATCCTTTCTCAAGCCATTTTAGCCTTTTCTATTATCTTTAGGTTTAGCATTTTCAACACAATTTGTATTTATCCTATTTTTTAATTGACATGGAATTTTAAATGAGGCTAAACACGGACAGGGCGGGACGAATGGCACAAGACATTGAAATTGGAGCCTACTTGGAGCTTACTAGGCTAATTGTGTGCTAGATTTTAGAATTTACATCCCAAAGGGCTACAATTGTGAAAATTCATAAGTTGTTAATGGATTAGATTTTAATTCAAATTTAAATTCGATCCAAATTTTAGGATTTTTATTCGATTAAAATATTTATGGATCATATTCGATTATAAATATTCATAATCTGAAATAAATGGATTGAAAATGGAATTAAGCAATTTGATCTGTTTAAGATTCGAATCCAAATTTTAATAATTTTTTATTAAATTAATAATTTTATATATAATATTAATAAATATTTTAAAATAAAATCTACATATTATATTGACCTAATATTTATATTAACGTCTATATTATGCTATTAATATTGAGTTTTTAACATAAAAAAAGAGAGGGATAATGATAAAATGTCAATAAATAATGTATAAAAATTAACCTATGCATTAATATAATATGAAATAGGGTTTAGTATTCAAATATTTTTCTTTTGGACTAATATATAATAAAAAATTATTAAAAATCCAAATATAGTGTAAATTTACTTTATAAATACAATATTTCTATACAATTCAAAATTAAAAATAAAGGAAAAAATATTAAATCAGGTCAATTTTTTTTATTGGATTTCGAATATCCATTGCATTCGAATGTGGTACTAATTTGGATATGGAACTTTATAATTGGATTCGTATTCGGATATGGCTGATCCAATTCAAGTTCAAATCGTTGACAATCCCAAAAATTTGTACTAGATGTTCAATAAATCAAACTTAAATGGACCAAATATGCTAATCACCAAATAAGATGTACCAGCTACGTAGGATTTTGGTGATCGAGGAAAAGAAAAGAAAATATTATGAAAACTAATTTTGATTATTCGGTTAGCATAAAGAAAAGAAAACTTAAGAGAGAATATAATATATTTGAGGAAAACTTATTTTCCTCATGAGGAAAAAATTCATATGGCCTTGTCTTATTTTTGAGCATATTCATCAATTCTTCTCTTCATTCATTTCTTTATGATTTTCATTAGCAACCAAACAAATTTAAGATTTTATATTTCTTTGATTTAATTTTCCTTTGCCTTACATTTTTTATGTTTTACTTACTAAAATTCTTAAATCAAACATAACATTAATGAGTTTCTTGTGGAACACAAGTCCACGAACATAAAGTTATGACAACAAAAATATTAAGTAAATTTTCATTATCTATTATTTCTCATAAAGAAGACTCAATATTTTCATTATTGTTATGAAAGCAAAAATATTAAGTAAAATTTCATTATCTGTTATTTCCCATAAAGAAGAATCAATATTTTCATTATCTATTATTTTTCACAAAGCAACATTTAGCGAGTGCAATAGACTGAATAGGATTAGCCCAGACTAAAGAATGCATTGGGCTAGTTGACCAATATGGGTTATTAGCATTCCTTCAGTCGATCAGAGTGTGGTCGAAAGGTACGTGGCCAAAAAGGCATCTCGACCTTAAGAAGTCCTTCACTTGACCAGAGTGTGGTGGAGAGGCCGTAGAGACATCTCGACCAGAAGAGGTCGACTTGCGGGATAGAAAAGTTTTCTCCCGCCACCAATCACTGCTGCATTAAATGCGCTGACAAGCGGTGTACCTCCGTATTAGAGGAGCATATCTTCACTTTACAACCAGCATGCCTCCGCATTTAATATGGAGATCTCTTCCATATCCCAAAAGGGAGGGAGGCACGCCACTTGGAGGGGGATTTTCAGACAAACAAAGACCTAAAAATCCCTCATACAAAGACAAAAGCCCTCGCTGCACGAACAAGGGCATTATAGATATTTTAACATCTCATGAGAGACTATAAATACCCCACTACAACTGCTCCATTAGGTATGTTCACTATAATGTTTTCCTTTACTCTGCCACTCTAAATTCTAGTCGATTATACTAACTTAAGCGTTGGAGTGCCTTAGCTGAGGGCCTCTTCAGCTAGCCTTACATGTGCTGATTGATTAATTGCAAGACTCAACTTGCTCTAAGCCCCACATCCATCTCCATTCTCTTGGTCGACTACTTTAGGCTAGGGTCTAACTCTTTTACTCTCAGATCAAACATCATTATACATGTACATCAAGAGTTCGTTAGATTTGAAATTTCAATCTCACATTTTATGCATGAGGCAATTGCTATTGGACCAAATGTCAACTTGATAGGTATTTCTACAAGTTAGTTAACTAAGCTTAAGATTTCTTCAAAAATTTATATTTAATTTGTAATTTGGATCTTTTAATATTTCAGCGCAAAAATTATCCAATGGAGTGCCAGAATTTAATTTGCTCTGATTCTCTTTAATTATGAACAGAACTTCTTGTAATTTAAGCCTTAAAATTCCCACCAGAAGCGCATGGCAGTTGACTTAAAACCTTTAAACCTTATAAATCCCCTTCAAGTTTCTTGCAATTGAAATGATTAGAGGAAGTATATATTATATGACTTTCATCATCACTACATACTATGTCGCGAAAAAAGTTTGTCAATGATTCCCATTGTAAGTATTTACTGAGGATTATCATCATCATCATCATCATCATCATCATCATCATCATCATCCTTCCAAGAGTAGATTGTTCAATCACAACGAAAGAAACATACAAGTCATATAGGTAGAAAACAAGACAAATAAAATACGAACATACATTCTGAAGTTCCTCATCTTGAAAGAAATGAATTACCACCACAACATGCAGTTATTCAAACAACCAAGATGATGACATTATTAGGCTGACACAGACAAAGGTGGCTGTTTACTTCGTTTGCTGGAGATATTTTTGAATTATTTTCCTGCACGGATCAATGAATTCGTAATAGTCATCCAGGAATCAAAAATTTCGTTTTCTTACATGCAACTTAAGGTACATATAAACGTATACATGAAATGAGTACAAGGAGAAAACAAGAAACATTCTAATTACCTGTCGTTATGGTTTCATCTTTGAGCTTAATCAATTCGAGATCACGCACATCCTGAACCAATAGAGAGCTTGAGTTCACTTGATCCTTGCATTCGTTTCTTTTCCTCCAAAATCTCCCTGGCAGACTCAACGGCCGACTTGGGGACATGCTCTATGTCCAATATCTGGAGGCTTTTTGCCAATCCCAATGGAATTTTACTGAGTTTTTCACAATTCTTAATCACAAGACATCTCAGGCTAGGAAAGTGACCATCTGAGGCCTCCCAAACAACTAAATCTGTGCTTGCAATGAGCAAGAATTTGAGATTAGGGAGGCCACCATCAACAGCGTGCCAGGAGTTTCCCATGAATGCATTTTCTTTCAACTTGAGAACTTGGAGACTACCAATCATTCCCAATGTAGACATGCTTCCATTCCAAAAATGTAGCTGATAATGTCAGCCTCTTGATATTCGGCGGGAAACAGTTTGGTGGAGGAAGGCCTCTGAGCGGTTTGTCTGAAGCCGATTCAAAGTATAAATCATTTACTAGCTTCAACTTTTCAAGATGATCCAATTTTGCAAGGACTTGGCATCCAAAAGAATGGCCAAGTGCCCACGAATCCCCAATCTCTTTAGGTTACGGGCTCTATTGAACATGTCTTCCGTGCAACATTCAGGTGATAATCTACTCAGTGTTTGAATGTTTTCACCTGCTCCTCTATCTAAATCCTCTTGGACAGCCTGAAGAATAATCGCTGCTTTTGTCTTTATATGTCTCAGGTGAATCATCTTCCATAAACTTCCTTTGATTTCAAGGGTACGTGACATTGTTTCCACCACCAGAGTTCGTAGGTTCCATAGCTCAGAGACGGCTTCAGGAAGAACATTCAGATGATCGCAAGACAAAGTGATTTACCTCAAGTGGATTAGTTTGGTAACCTTTATGGGAAATTGGGTGAATCCGATGGACTTGGAATCCCAAACCCTGAGCAAATTGAAGGCATCAGGAACGGCTGAAATGTATTGTGGATGCAAAACAATGGGTTCCTTGTTGAAATATAAAACAGAACGGACGCGTGAGCGTGAGCTCTCTGGTTTTGTGGAGAGCAATTCCGAGAGAAATTGTGGCAGATGGAAATGGATACAAAGACGCCTGTACTTATGTATGTCTGAAACCGGCGGATCAAAGACTCCTTCCTCGGACTTCATTGTCTCCTGGAACAAATTCTGGTCCGAGATTCCAGCTTTAGAAATGCAGAATTTGCGTATCACATCATGAACACGGCATGTTTTAACTTCATCATTGGGACCCGTTTTACACACAATCACCAAGTTCCTGTTGATAAGATCCTTCAAATTCTCCTCTGCAGATTCCTCCAAGCTTTGTCCCTTCTTAGGTTGTATGAATCCTTCAGCAATCCACAAGCGGGTCAATGTCCAAGCCGGGATCTCATAGTCTTTGGGAAACACCCCCAAATAGAGAAAGCAATCTCTCAAGTCCGCTGGCAATTTATTGTAACTCAATGCTACAGTGTCTGATATGCGGTAGTATTTGTCGTTTTGAACATACGAACTCACATTTTTAGAGACCTTTTTCCATGCAAGTGCAATTTCACTTGTTGCTCGTGTTGTTGAAAATTGCTCCGTAAGCATTCCTCCAATTACTACTATGTTAAGTGGCAGTCCATCCCATTGCACGGCTATATCTTCACCGATCCCTTTCAACTCCTCAGGGCAGCCATCAAGCTTTCCAAATACTTCCAACTGGAGGAGTTCCCAACTTTCCTTCACATTTAGGAAACGCAGCATGTGGGGTTGTCTAGTTGTATTAGAATGCATACCCACATTCTTGTGACGACTGGTTAATAGGACTTTACCCATGGAATTACTCTTTGGCAGGATGTATTTGATAGAATTCCAGTCGTCAACAGTCCATATATCATCCAGGACTAACAAGAATTTTCCTCCCTCCAGGAAGGCACGAACTGTTTGGGCTAAGTCATCATCGCTCATTCTTGACATGTCTTGGCGGCTGAATCCTTTCAAAATGCTTAGAAACACATCTCTCCTATTGAAATCTTGAGAAACATAAACCCAAATTCGAGTGGGGAATTCATATTGGATTGTTTGATTTTGATAAATCTTCCATGCCAGCGCTGTCTTCCCCAGTCCAGGCATACCAATGATGGAGATAACATCAAGTTCCTTTCTTTCTTCAGTGAGATAATTAATTATAATCTCTTCCTGATCCTCAAGACCCACCACATTTTCTTGCCTGATTGACTGAACCTATGTATTAGTGTCCCACATCGGTGAAATAAATAAGTTGTGGTCTCTATATATGGTCTTGGGCAATCCTCACTTCACGAGCTAGCTTTTGGGGTTGAGTTAGGCCCAAGGTCCATTCCTTAACATGGTATCGGAGCTACCTATTCCCGATGTTGGGTTATAGCCAATGTTGTTGGGCCACCTATTTCATATTATTCCACGCTCCAGATGTTCATTCCTAGGCGTGCGCGGGGTGTGTTAGTGTCCCACATTGGTGAAATAAATAAGTTGTGGTATCTATATATGGTCTTGGGCAATCCTCACTTCACGAGCTAGCTTTTAGGGTTGAGTTAGGCCCAAGGTCCATTCTTTAACACTATGTAAAAGTTTCAAATGGTAAGATTTAGAAACAATTGCACTGTTGATTAATAGAAGAATTAACAAGAGCATACTACATCTATATACTAAAATTATCAGGGGGGATATGATTAATATATATATATATGTAAAAACCATGCGTGGTTCAAAGTCGCATTATCTACTATAATATCGTTAATGTTGTTCTCTGCATAATTCACAATATATTGAGATATTATCACACTATAAGAAATAAATGCATCACGCAAGCGCGCGCACACATATAAGGATAAAAAGCAGCCACCTCCTCTCCTAGTGTGCCTAAATACCCTTGATTTCATATTTCTATAAAATATTTCATGGAAGATGCTAACATGCCTTGCGTATATTGTATGTCACCTCCACATTTAACAATGTGCATATAACTGTCTCAAATATTTTATAAAATATCACATTTTACAATAAAATTTCTTTTTTTTTTTAGTGGAATATGTAGAATATATCAAAATGGTTACCACACACTACTCACTTCTTAATATATGGACAATTTAATCCATTTGAGTTATCTTATAATTTCAAACTAATTTTATGATAATGCTTTACTAGGTGTACATGAATTAGGTAATTAAAAACAATTGTTATAGTTATTTGTTTAATAAAGGATATTGAGCTATTTACAACTTAAATATGGTATACTAGATAAGAGATGTGATATTGATACTAAAATCGTCTATATACTTTTTACAACCAAATCATCTAGCATCACCTATGTTATCTTTATTCAAATTAGCACTCGAAATGATTCATCAATTGCTCTTAATCAAATATATACGCACAAATTTGTAGGTGTAGCAGAACGATTATTTGATGATGATAATCCTAAAAGTAATTTTTAAGTATCCCACATACATAAAGTTAGGATAATATAATAATAAAATTAATTTATGCTTTTTAAGATAACTCAATTTGATTGAGATGGCGATGCATTGGCAAACAAGTAGCACACGGAAATATTTTTTAGTAAAACATTTCACACCATGCCACCAAAATATGAATTTAATGGCACGTTATGTGTAATATTTTAGAATAGTACTTTGGATAGCTAAACATGAAATTTCAAAAGATTAGTTGGAAAAGCACAATATTTCTAAGATATTTCATGGAAACATGAGAAAATAGGGCCATGTTTGGACATATATCTATAATAAAGGTTGATCACAATTTAGTTTGAATCTTCTATTACATTCCATGTTTCATCTCCTATTGTAATATTTTATAATTAATATATGGCAAATGTATTAAATATATTTAGTCAAACACCTTCCTCTAAAGACCTTTGGTAATTCTTAAGTACTAAAATATATGCTTCATCTTAATATCTAAACATCAGCAAAATAGAATCCAATCTAATTCAATGTTATTACAAAAATTAAATAATATAATGGTGCGGGCTAATAAAATATGATATTATCTAATTTTTGGCCAATTTAGGTAAATTCGAAAAATAACAAGTATTATTTGATTTTCTCCATATTCAGTTAGGTACATCGGCTGATATTAATTTGGAGCTAGTATGTTGAGAATACAAAGCAACAGTTTAGATTCTTACCCTTTTCACTTTCGTCCGAGCTGGATCTTCCACGCTTGTGCCAGCTGATTCATCGCCAGTTCGCATATTAGCAAAGCCCATCTTAGCCTTGTCGATTAGGGGTTTCACTGTATTTTCTCCAATTCTACAAAGGAATTCTCCTTCTTCGGCATTTTTGCTGCCTCATGAAGAAGGGCCCTCAATAAATCAAGTTCATTCTTCAGCTACTGAAGCTCATTTTCTGCACCAGAGACCACATTGACTTGAGATTTCAGCAGCTGCCTCAGGTTTTCCAGCAGGAATGTTACTGCAGCGTCCGCCATATAGATCAGATATATTTTGGAAGACAGATGAGTAAATTCAAATTATTCGATTAATTGTTAAGAGTCTATGTAACACTGACAAGCTATATATATATATATATATATAGGCGTGCATGGTATAAGGATGCCCGGAATATATATATATATATATATATATGCTTTATATTTTTAGCATACATACAAGACAAATTAAGGTGAGTTAACTTTTTTTTCAACTCAAATATTTAAACATAGAATGCCTGCCACAATTGTTATCAGATTAAGAAAACTGATTTCTAATAATTGTGTTTGGTATAGTTTTTGAACATTAATCATTTTGTATATCTCAGCCCACAATTTAAATATTACCTCCTCAACCTACCGGAAGTTTGGCATTTTATGGTAAAAAATATATATATATATATATCCAAATATGTATAGGTATTCTTCTTTCAAGAATTTTCAGTCCACCTACATACGACCGCTAACATGCATGCTCCCACAAAGTCCTCCAGTTCTATCTTAACCCGCCAAAAGTTTGGCATTTTGTGCCAGCAATATTAAAATTCAAATATTGAATAGTTGTCATCTCGGCCTATTAATAGGTAGGATTTTATCTTACCTATGTTCATGACAATAGTACAATACTCATATTCATACCTAATAAATAGATTTGAGATATGGATCCTACCCAAACCCATTAAGAAAAATAAATTGGGTAAGGGTAGGGTTTATAATCATAAAATACCCAAATAGCTAATATCAAATACTCATGTTCTAACTCCTCCTTTCCAACTTTAATATTTTTTATTCATAAAACTTTATTTAATTACCATTTTCGTCAAACTTAAACCCAAAAATATATTAAAATAATTGAATTGGTGTAATTATGTTTATATCCAAAATTTACCCATATATCCTATACCTCAAAATTACTCATTTTCCAAATACTCAAATTTAACTAGTTAACCCAAATTATTTATACCAAAATTAAATTTATACTAATAATCATGGGATACTTGAATTGTATATTTAAAATTTTAATATATATAAAATAAAAAAAATTAAAATTAGTTTGAGTTTATTTATTTGTAATTATTGTACTTCTTAATTTATCTAAAATAGTAAAATTCTTTCTTACATATTTGTTTACACATTTTAATTTAGGCAAATTATGTATTAATTTTTCATTTTATATCCTTAACTATTGTGCTTTATTATTATTTTTTTCTAAAAATAGGTTTATTACAAATACAATTATACATTCACCATTTTCTTCAATACTAAGTGGGAAACATTGCGCATATTCTCAGAAATTTTTTTATTATGGGTAGCGATGCCTAAATTTGGATGTTTTGGACGATACTTTCTTTTCGGGCTAAAATATTTTTACCCCCCTGTGTTATACAAAATAGGCGGTTTACCCCCTGTGAAAAAAAAAGGGGTGAAACACCCCTTTATGTTTTTAAAATTTGGATCACTGGCTCCTTCCATCTATTTGCATTGATTTTTTTATTGAAAGAACGAAAATATCCTCATATATATAAATACTTTATATACTTATGCTTTTCTTTTTCTTTTATTTAATCTACCCTTTTTTCTCTAAGCCATTAGAAAAACCACAGGGAGTCCCAGATTGAAAACTGTCAAAAGTCGCTGAAGTTTACCCAAAATTTCCCTTTCAACCTACCAAGAGTTTGGTATTTCATAAAGCAAACCTCCTCAAAATTCAGATATGTATTGGTTTTCTTTTCATATTATTTTTTAGTACACTTACATCATATGATGACTATCATATAATTCGTCAAACTTAAACCCAAAAATATATTAAAATAATTGAATTGGTGTAATTATGTTTATATCCAAAATTTACCCATATATCCTATACCTCAAAATTACTCATTTTCCAAATACTCAAATTTAACTAGTTAACCCAAATTATTTATACCAAAATTAAATTTATACTAATAATCATGGGATACTTGAATTGTATATTTAAAATTTTAATATATATAAAATAAAAAAAATTAAAATTAGTTTGAGTTTATTTATTTGTAATTATTGTACTTCTTATTTATCTAAAATAGTAAAATTCTTTCTTACATATTTGTTTACACATTTTAATTTAGGCAAATTATGTATTAATTTTTCATTTTATATCCTTAACTATTGTGCTTTATTATTATTTTTTTCTAAAAATAGGTTTATTACAAATACAGTTATACATTCACCATTTTCTTCAATACTAAGTGGGAAACATTGCGCATATTCTCAGAAATTTTTTTATTATGGGTAGCGATGCCTAAATTTGGATGTTTTGGACGATACTTTCTTTTCGGGCTAAAATATTTTTACCCCCCTGTGTTATACAAAATAGGCGGTTTACCCCCTGTGAAAAAAAAAGGGGTGAAACACCCCTTTATGTTTTTAAAATTTGGATCACTGGCTCCTTCCATCTATTTGCATTGATTTTTTTATTGAAAGAACGAAAATATCCTCATATATATAAATACTTTATATACTTATGCTTTTCTTTTTCTTTTATTTAATCTACCCTTTTTTCTCTAAGCCATTAGAAAAACCACAGGGAGTCCCAGATTGAAAACTGTCAAAAGTCGCTGAAGTTTACCCAAAATTTCCCTTTCAACCTACCAAGAGTTTGGTATTTCATAAAGCAAACCTCCTCAAAATTCAGATATGTATTGGTTTTCTTTTCATATTATTTTTTAGTACACTTACATCATATGATGACTATCATATAATTTTTAGTATACGAAGTCCTTCAAACGCTATCTTTACCTACCAAAAGTTTGGCAGTTAGTGCAACTAATGTATTATTATGTTGTAATTATAATAATTAAAATATTAACTAGCTATCTTCAAAGCTTAATTTCTTATGGTTGTATATAATTATTCTAATTTACAAATCACAAGTTATTCCACAAGTAGATTTGAATTTACTTGGACGATGTGTTTGAAGTAGTGACGTATACTATAAGAAAATACCACTTCACTAATAAAAAATTTATGACGAAGAAAATTCCGTCATTGTTTGAAGAAAATTGTGATAAATTACTAATGAATTTAAAAAAATAGCGAAAATATATATTAGTTATGATGCTTGTGATGAATATGAAGAGTATATATTGATATGAATAATTCGTCACAAATTTCATAACTCTAAATATAATTCTTTAATCAATGACGAAAATTCCATTGTAAAATTAGTTCTGTGATGCACTTCATTTTCATCACAAAACTAATTAGTGACAAAGCATATACTAATGGATTTATGAAATAAATCCATCATAGAATGACAAATTTCATTAAATTTATGACGGACTTATTTCACAAATCCACTAGTATATACTTTGTCACTAATGAGTTTTGTTATGAAAATTAAATTCATCATAGAACTAATTTTGTAATGGAACTTCCATCATAGATCGAAGAATTATATTTAGGGCATAAATTTTGTGACGAACTCTTCATATCCATTACAAATATCATAATTAATATATATTTTTGCTCATTTTTGTTAAGTTCATTAGTAATCCATCATAATTACCATCAAACTGTAACGGAACTCTCTTTGTTGTGAATTTTATGTTAATGAAGTGGTGTTTTATTATAGTAGTATCTCACCAAGCCCAACAAATCAATCGCATCCAGACAACATATTGAGTCCGTTGTTGAGAACATCCTAAAGAATACACCATACCTACATAATTATAACTTTCAGGGCTTGAGCAAGGAGCGAATTCAAAAATCGGAGGAACATAAACTAAAATACATAAAAGTTGAAATGTTAAGGTTAGTTGACTTTTCACCTCAAATATTTAACCGTAGAAAGCCTGTCAAAATAATTACCAGATTATAAAAAAAAATGCAAATTGTTACACTTTCACACTGACTATATAGTAATGATCATTGATGCTTTCTTATAATTGTGTTCGCTGTATTCTTTGAACATCAATCATTTTCTAAAACTGAGCCCACAATTTACCTCCTCAACCTACCAGAAGTTTGGTATTTTACGGTAAACAAATATAGTAAAATATTAGGTATTCTTTCAAGATTTTTTAGTACTCTTACATACCACCAGTAACATGCTCACAAAGTCCTCCGTTCCTATCTTAACCTACCAAAAGTTTGGCATTTTGTGCCACTAATATTAATCCAAATATTGGATGTCATCCTATATTTACATATAAGGACGCAAAATTTAATTTAAGTTGTTATTAGATGTTTATTATGCTACTTATAATAATATTATGACACATTTATGAAGTGATTGATACGTAGAAATAGAACTAAGCAGGAATTCTATATATGATTTTAAAAATGAAATAAAAATAGGAAAGGAGTTATGATTGTTAGACTTCTTCTACGCTTGGTGTGTACAAAGAATGAGAACGGAATATAATTGTCATTTCTTACTTGATTCCATTCTTATGATTGGTAATTGATAATGACGGTAAGAATGAAATGAAAGTTTTTAAATGATCAAATTACTCTTTTGATGAAAATTATTAAAATAAAAATATTTATTAGTAAATAAACTTTTATATATTACTGTTAAAATATTTTGTGGGGTAAATCTATAACTAGATAATTTTAATATCACTTTTACTGATTCGAATTATATCAATCAATATATGTATTTTATATCTTATCGAATATGTTATATATGTTCACACAAAAGAGTATATCAATTCCTTTATGAAATTACTCTTTCTATCATTGTAATTTATCAACCTCTTTTGAACATTTTAATAAAATATTGTGACACTCCACTTCGAGTAATCCAAAGCTGAGATATCAACCCAATCCAATCTTAATTACTGAACCTTATAATACAAATACAAATAAGAACTCAAAAGCAGCGGAAAAAATATCTTCAATTCATTCATATCATCAAACTTAACATTCAAACTAAGATTTAATCTTAAGTGCAGCAAAATATATATATACAAGACCAAGGTGCCCCACCTATTCTGACATATCACCACATCTCTATGTACACTTAACCATCTATCAATCCATAAGCAAAAGAGAAACACTAGACTATTACAAAAGAAGCATTTCTATACTTCCAGTCAGAACGTTTCATTCTTAGGCCACCCTGTCTGCAAAAAGTAATGAAAGCGAAAGGGTAAGTCCAATGGACTTAGTGAGGAATAGATATTAATCAATAATAGAACCTGTCAAGGAAAAAACATCCCAACAGATCTAGAATCAATAGTAATACACGTACAATTATAATTTTAGCAAGAACAAATGTAGCAACAGGAAACTCTCCTGCCTTATTGCTCCGAGAACATTTCATAATCAAGCAGAAACGAGTACGAGCAAGCAAACCCTTACAGAATATGCATCCCAACGAAACGAGTAAGACATGCATATCAAATCATCTTATACCAATCAAACAAGTACTTTCATAGCAATAGCTTGGTATACAATTGGTGTGCCCATACGGACTGTATGGCGTATAGCAGATACCTAAGCGGACTGCTTAGCGTATCGTGGATACTTATGCGGACCGCATAGCGTACCCTGGACACCTAGGCCGGCTGCCAGGCATGTCCCAAGTATCCCAGCATTCCGCGTAGGACTGGCACTTGACCCAAGTACAATCTCCAAACAAGTACAACAAGTACTAATCAAGTACAACAAGTACTAATCAAGTACAACAATCAAGTGCATGCAAGCCAACTGGCTAGATATCAGGATACAACAAGCGAGTGTGCCGGCAAGGCACTTGATAACGATTCAAGCAGGACAAACAAGTACAATCAAACAAGTACAAGACACGACAGATAGGAGTTCTGGGTGCCAGAATGAACAAGAATGAGCAAGAACGATTGAACCAGTACGAGTGAACAAGTACGATAGAACATTACGATAGGACAAGTAGGATAGATCAAGTACGAACCCTCATAGGGGTATACAAGTTGATAAAAAGTACCGAGCAATTACGCGTCAAACGATTAGGAACAAGTACAAATAAACAATTAAACCCTCACAGGGGTTATACCACAAGAACAGATAGGTAATTCAAGGCTAAAATAGCAGAACCTCACAGGGTTCAACAATTAACGAATAGTTGTAGTCAAAGCAACAACCTAAAGTGGGAGATCCTCACCTCAAAAACTCTGGTGGTATAAAGTCTGCAGACTGTCTATTGCCCCTCGTGGCCCACTTCCTCGTCACCTAACCATAATGATATATATATATATATAGTCAGAACTCATTTTAAATTCCTAATGCAACGTTATCAAAATGATTCGTAACTCCAAATTTCTATTCATCTCATTAACATAATAACTTAAATGATAACATCAATAATCTCCGAGAATGGCTATAAGACTAGTTTCTTATTCACAAGGTCCATATATTGATACTAATTATCAATGGCTCAAGATTCCAATAATTCCATTACTATCTAATTTAGGTCCTCAATCCAATTCCCTAGTTCAATTTCTTATAAATTTCCATAAATTCCAATTATAACCTAGTACAAGGTCCAAATCCACTATCATAACATCCTTAGCATGGGAGAGCTCAACATATATACTGCACTCATCTCGACGAAAGGAAGATTCTGTCTTCCCGTCACCACCGCGCTGCTGCCAGAAAAACTCCAAACACCACTGTCTCGCTCCTAAATCCAATTCCATTGATAGTTTTCAATTTTGAGGTTTGAAGCCACCGAAAAATTAGATTTTCAGTTCGAAAATCACTTTTCTCCGCTCAACTTCGATCACCGTTTTCTTCCTCCTCCGCCGCGCCTAAGCCACATGCAACCGTCCAGTTTTCTTCTCCTCACCAAGAACTTCCAAACACACCCATCAACAGCCTAGAATTCCATCGGAAAAATGTAACCCACTTCCACCCGAAACTCGGTTCTTCCTCCGCCGTGGTGTTCTGTCGGTCCAAAGCTATGCATGGTGGTGGAATGTGGTCAAGGGGTGAGGGAGAGTTGATTGAGGTAGTCAGGTGGTAGGTTTGGTTGTCGCTAGTGAGAATTATGGTGGTGGTGATGATGGCCTTCGGTAGAGTGGAGAAGAAAAAGAAAGAAAAGGAAATAGAGAAGAAAGAAGAAAGAAGAAAGAAGGAGAAAAATGAAGGAAAATTGAAAACGTGCTGCCCGTTTAGTTTGTTATATTTTTATTTTTTATTTTTTTTAAAAACTTTTCAAATTTGCAATTTAGTCCCCGATATTTAAGAATTTTTGCATTCGACCCACAATAATAAAAAAATTACACTTTGACCCCAAATTTTAAATAATCACAAAATCAAGTTATAGCAATATTTATATAAATCACAAATTTCCTTAGAATATCAAATAATCATGGAAATTCATAAAATACAATTAAATGTATTATTTAACAATTACATTATTGAAATTCAAGAAAAATAGGGATGTTACAGACTCCCCCCCCATTAAAAGAATCTGGGCCCCGGATTCTCACCTAAAATTTGCAAGAGCTCAGGATATTGACGGCGCATGATCTCTTATGACTCCTATGTGGCTTCTTCCACATTATGATTGCGCTATAACACTTTTACTTGTGAAATTTTCCGGTTCCTTAGTTCTTAAAATCTACGATCCAAAATGCGTATAGGAGTTTCTTTATATGACAGATCATTCTTAATTTGCACATTCTCCAATGGTATGATATGAGAGGGATCAGGATAGTATCAATCGTAAGCTACAGGTCCAACTCTTTCGCATATTACATACGGTCCTACATAACTCGGACCCAGCTTTCCTTCTTTTCCTATTCGTTTTACCCCTTTTTTGGGGAATACCTTTAGAAAATCTTCATTACCAACTTCGAATTCTAATTCCTTTCTCCTCTTGTCAGCATTGTTCTTCTGTTGATCCTGTGCTGCTTTCATTCTCTACTTAATCACTTGCACTTTCTCGATAGTTTCTTGAATCAGCTCTAGTCTTATATTACCTGTTGATTCTCTCATCTTGCCTTTATGTTCTTCTAGATCCTAGTGTATTGGCAATCGACACTTTCTACCGTACAGGGCTTTATACGGTGCCATTTTGATAGTAGCCTGATAACTGTTGTTGTATGCAAATTCTATTAATGGAAGATGTCGATCCCAACTTTTACTAAAATCCATAACACAGGCTCATAACATATCTTCTAAAATCTGTATTACTCTTTCTGATTGTCCGTCCGTTTGTGGATGAGCAGTAGAACTAAATTTCAATTTTGTTCCCAAATGTTCTTGTAGTCTTTTCCAAAGTCTTGATGTAAATTTTGGATCACGGTCTAACACTATACTGGTGGGAATGCCATGTAGTCGAACGATTTTCTTAACATATAATTCTACTAATTTCTCAACTCTATACTGCGTTCCAACTGGCAAAAAATGTGCGGATTTAGTCAATCAATCCACAATCACCCATATACTATCAAATCCTCCTCGAACTACAGGTAGACCAGTTATAAAATCAATAATCACTTGTTCCCATTTCCAATTTGGGATTAAAAGCGGATGTAACAAACCTGATGGTCTTTGATGCTCTGTTTTTATCAGCTGACAGGTTAGACAATTTAGTACATAATCTGAAATATCTCTTTTCATCCCTTTCCACCAGAACTATCATTTTAGATCCTAATACATCTTAGCACCTCCGGGATGTACTGCAAATTTGGTCTTGTGTGCCTCATCCAGAAGTCTTTTCTTGATATCTTTTGGCACACATATTCTGTTCCGAAATAAAAGAGTATCTTGGTTATCAATTCGGAATTCAGCATCTGTTGTACTTCTGCTCATTTCTTTCTGATTCACAATCCATTCATCTTCCGCTTGAGCTCGTCTAATCTCCTCATGCAACTCAAGTTGGATACTTATTCCTGCAACCCAAACTTGCTATTTGAGTTTCATCGCAACCTTTACTTCTCATCTTCCAAGCATTTCGGTTTCTTGTAAGTGAGCTAATCCTGCTTTTCTGCTTAAAACATCGGCCACCACATTAGCTTTTCTAGGGTAATAAGATATGGAAAAATCATAATCTCCCAGAAGCTCCATCCATCTTCGTTGCCTCATATTTAAATCCTTTTATGACTGTAAATATTTGAGGCTTTTGTGGTTGGTATATATCTCAAATGTAGCCCCATAGAGATAATATCTCAACTTAGCTAATGCAAAAATGACCGCGGCTAATTCCAGGTCATGAGTTGGATAATTCTCTTCATGTGACTTTAGTTTTCTAGATGCATAAGCGATATCACGCCCTCTTTGCATCATGACACATCCCAACCCTTTCTTGGAAGCATCTGTATAAACCACAAATCCTTCTAGGCCCTCTAGAAGAGGTAAAATAGTAGTTGTTGTCAATCGACTTTTCAATTCCTGAAAACTCTGCTCACAATACTCATCCCAGATAAAAGGTTGCCCTTTCTGGGTTAACCTAGTTAAAGGACTAGCTAGTTTGGAAAAATTCGAAACAAATCTTCAGTAATAACCGGCCAGGCCTAGAAAACTCCAAATTTCTATAACATTTTCGGGTTTCTTCTAGTTGGTTATCACATCAATTTTGGAGGGATCAACTTCTATTCCTTTATGAGTGATAACATGTCCCAGAAAAGCTATTCGATCCATACAAAACTCACATTTGCTGAATTTTGCATACAGCTGGTGTTTCTTCAGAGTTTGGAGAACTGCATGTAAATGCTTTACATGTTCTTCCTTGGATTTTGAAAATACCAGAATATCATCAATAAATATAACCACAAACTGGTCTAAATAAGGTCTGAACACCACATGCATTAAATCCATAAATGCTGCTGGTGCATTGGTAAGACGAAATGGCATCACCACAAACTCAAAATGACCATATTGGGAATTGAAAGTAGTCTTTGGAATATCCTATTCCCTAACCTTTGACTGATAATATCCCTGTTTCAAATCCAATTTAGAAAAGATCTTCGACCTTTGCAGTAAATCTAACAATTCCTTAATATGAGATAGGGGATATTTATTCTTAACAGTAATTTTATTCAGTTCCCGATAATCAATGCACATTCTTAAGGATCCATCTTTCTTTTTGACGAACAACGCTGGAGCTCCCCATGGCGATGTGCTTGGTTTGATAAATCCTTTTTCCAAAAGTTCTTGAAGTTGATTCTTTAATTCCTTAAGTTTGGCTGGCGCCATTCTATAAGGAGTCTTGGAAAAAGGCGTAACCCCTGGCAGACTATGAATAACGAATTCTATCTCTCTCTCTAGAGGTAACGAGTTTAGTTCTTCTGGGAACACTTCTGGATATTCAGCTACTACTTCCACATTCTCTAGCTGAATAGTATCCCGAGGCTTATTTATAAGGTAAGCCAAGAATCCTTGCCCACCTTCATTTAAGATTTGTCGGGCCTCCACTGTTGAGATGACTACTATTGGAGATGAGTTATCTGCTGAATGATGTTTTGATACTAGTGTTACTTCCCCAAGTGTTACACTCTTGGTAAAACAATTTACCTGAGCTTGATGGTGATATAGCCAATCCATTCCTAATATTAAGTCATATCCTTGAATTGGCAATTGAATGAGGTTAGCGGGATATTCTCGATCCCCAATTACTACGGGGCATTCCCAATATATGATGTCGGTGATTATCCCTGCCTCTAAGGGTGTCTGAACCTCAATTTGATAATTCATAGTCTCAGGTAATATACATAATTTTTCAGACAATGCAGCAGATATAAAAGAATGAGAGGCACCAAGGTCATATAATGCTTTACCAGAAATTTCAAAAATAGAAACAATACCTTCCACTACTTCATTCGGATCAGGTATATCTTCGCCAGTGATAGCATATGCACGGGCCCTAACTCTTTGCTTTCCACCAGTCCCGGCTGCCTGTTTCCTTTTTTCGATTGGTGGTGGTCCATTCAGTCTAGGGCAATTTCTCATGAAGTGTTGGTCACTCCCACATCTCAAAGCATTTACCCTGCTTCTTCCAGCATTCTGTTTCTTCATAGCCTAGAGCTCCACAAAACCCACACCGCATAGGTGCTTTTCCTTGATTTGAATCTGTCATCTGATTATTTTGTGGAACTCTTTGAGAAACACTACTGGCCTAAAGTTTGGGTTGCTTCTTGTTAGCTCCACTGTGTCCTCCTGAGATTAGCCTCCCTTTTCTGGCTCTATCTTCAATCTTTCGAATTTCTTGCAGCTCTGATTCCAATTGTAGAGCCTTACTGCTAAATTGAAGTTTTGCAAAACCCAAGTGGCCAAACCTTTTCTTAGTTCTGGCTTTAGTCCTTATAAAAACCGTCGGGTTTGCAAAGTTTCATCTCCTTAAACATAAGGAGCATATTGTACCAACCGACTGAAAGTGGCCTCGTACTGGCTGACCGACTGATTCCCTTGTATCAAATTTAGAAATTCTTGCTCTTTGGCTTGTTTGGCTACAAGTGGCATATACTTGTCCTTAAACTCTCGGACGAAGTTTTCCCAAGTTCTAGGGGTATCCACAGCTGTCCACCTACGCTATATCATCCGCCACCAGCTTCGTGTAGATTTTGCTAAAAGAAAAGTGGCAAAACGCACTCTCTACTCATCAGGATAAAGTAATGTCCCAAATATGTTTTCCAGGTCTTCCAACCATTCTTCAGCTTTGTGATCATCTGGTTCGCCAAATAATTTTGGAGGTTGAAATCTCAAGAACCTTTCCAAGGCTCTGTCTTCTATGAGTACTTCTGCCACTCCTGCTTGGTTTGGTGGTGGGCGATCTTATTATCTGGGCCTTCGTCTTTCCCTAAGATTGGGCTCAATCGGGGGTTCCATTGCTGGCTGATTCATTGGAGGAGTTTGAGAAACTTCATTTTCTGAAAGATGTCTTGGAGGAACAGGTGCTTCTTTCCTAGGAGCTCGAGGCACGTTAGGTCTTCGGCCTGGAGGTCTGCCCTTTACTCCTGTTCTTGCAGGTATATGAGTATCAGCACTTCCTATGGATGCCATCTATTTAAATCTGATGGAAGTTTAACTTATTAGCTTGGCTTGTAAAGATAATTCTCCACATCCCCAATCAATATAAATTGAAAAATATTAACTTACAAAATGTAATATTGTGAAATAAAATAGATAGATAATCAACAAAGCAAAATTCATTACAGAATAAAACCATTAAAGCTGTTAAAAGTCATACAAGTGAGTTAACATATATAAACTAGCCGAATGCCCAATCTAAAACAAAATGATAGGGCAACATCATAAAATGCTTATATTCGAGGAAAATTTTTGTTAATACTACTACTATATAAACATACACCTATCTTGAACTACTCCCTAATCTGAATCCTTAACATTAGTGACATCAAATTCGTCATCTTCCATGGCTTCTTCATCGGACTCTTTTGGATTCAGTTCATCTCTCAAGAAAGCTACATTAATACCGCCAACTATGAGCTCATCTTCTCTATCACCTTCCATTGCTATTGGATCTGCTGCAGGAGCCTTCAGAACCTCTTCTTCCTTGGGATCTTCTTCAAGTTCTTTGACAGGGTTCTCTTCCGGTGCTCGTTACTGATTTTCCACTGGTCGCTCCTCTATATGTATGCCTGCCTGATGACCCTGACCAAAAGGTAGACGAACACGAGCAGGTCCTGCATCGATGTTAATACCGATACCAACTCCAATAACTTGATCGATGGCTATGTGGTAGTGTCTCATCATCTGACGGATCTCCTCCATGACCGAATGAGGCACGTCTATAGTCTTTCTATAGTTGGCATCTAAAGCCTGAAATGTTTCTTCCATGCAACGTTTCATTGCCCAAATTTCCTCGATCTGAGTAGCAGCTATTCCGACCCTGACCTCTTCCCACTCAACGCTTTCCATCATTCTGCTAACATGAGTCTCTTACTCCAATTGACGACTTAAGGCGGCATAACTTCATTCTCTCATCCTGTAACGCTCCATGCATGTTGTAGAGCTTTTCTTCAAGCTGCTGGCAGGTTTGAGATAGATGCTCCTTGTCTTTCCTAAGGCTTTCTAATTTTTGTCGTAAATGTTCAGGGTCGTTTTCATCCATCGGTCCCTTGCCTCTACTAGACGATCCTGCCATTCTATAATACAAGTTATAAAATTCCATTAGCAAAAGAAGATAACAAAATCAATCCTAGTTTTCTAAGGAACTCAATATACTAAAAAAAATTATGTATGTCCCAACTTTCATGCACCTCCCTACTACTGATGATTATTAATAAATTTCTAACAATGACATTAGCTTAGGTCAGCTGTAACCTAGGCTCTGATACCACACCTGTGACACCCCACTTCGGGTAATCAAAAGTTGAGATATCAACCCAATCCAATCTTAATTACTGAACCTTATAATACAAATACAAATAAGAACTCAAAAGCGGCGGAAAAAATATCTTCAATTCATTCATATCATCAAACTTAACATTCAAACTAAGATTTAATCTTAAGTGCAGCAAAATATATATATACAAGACCAAGGTGCCCCACCTATTCCAACACATCACCACATCTCTATGTACATTTAACCATCTATCAATCCATAAGCAAAAGAGAAACACTAAAGTATTACAAAAGAATCATTTCTATACTTCCAGTCAGAACGTTTCATTCTTAGGCCACCATATCTGCAAAAAGTAATGAAAGCGAGAGAGTAAGTCCAATGGACTTAGTGAGGAATAGATATTAATCAATAATAGAACCTGTCAAGGAAATAACATCCCAACAGATCTAGAATCAATAGTAATACACGTACAATTATAATTTTAGCAAGAACAAATATAGCAACAGGAAACTCTCCTGCCTTATTGCTCCGAGAACATTTCATAATAAAGCAGAAACGAGTACGAACAAGCAAACCCTTACAGAATATGCATCCCAACGAAACGAGTAAGCCATGCATGTCAAATCACCTTATACCAATCAAACAAGTACTTTCATAGTGATAGCTTGGTATCAATTGGTGTGCCCATACGGATTGTATTACACATAGCAGATACCTGAACGGACTGCTTAGCGTGTCACGGATACCTATGTGGACCGCATAGTGTACCCTGGACACCCAGGTCGGCTGCCAGACGTGTTCCAAGTATCCCAGCATTCCACGTAGGACTAGCACTCGGCCCAAGTACAATTTCCAAACAAGTACAACAAGTACTAATCAAGTACAACAATCAAGTGCATGCAAGCCAACTGGCTAGATATCAGGATACAACAAGCGAGTGTGCCGGTAAGGCATTTGATAACGATTCAAGCAGGACAAGCAAGTACGATCAAACAAGTACAAGACACGACAGATAGGAGTTCTGGGCGCCCGAACGAACAAGAACGAGCAAGAACGATTGAACCAGTATGAGTGAACAAGTACGATAGGTCAAGTACGAACCCTCACAGAGGTATACAAGTCGATAAAAAGTAACGAGCAATTACGAGTCAAATGATTAGGAACAAGTACAAATAAAGAACTAAACCCTCACAGGGGTTATACCACAAGAACAGATTGGTAATTCAATGCTAAAATAGTAGAACCTCACAGGGTTCAATAATTAACGAATAGTTGTAGTCAAAGCAACAACCCAAAGTAGGAGATCCTCATCTCAAGAACTCTGGTGGTATAAAGTCTGCAGACTGTCTATTGCCCCTCATGACTCACTTCCTCGTCACCTAACCATAATGATATATATATATATAGTTAGAACTCATTTTAAATTCCTAATGGAACGTTATCAAATTGATTCTTAACTCCAAATTGCTATTCATCTCATTAACATAATAACTTAAATGATAACATCGATAATCTTCGAGAATGGCTATAAGACTAGTTTCTTATTCACAAGGTCCACATATTGATACTAATCATCAATAGCTCAAGATTCCAATAATTCCATTACTATCTAATTTAGGTCCTTAATCCAAGTCTCTAGTTCAATTTCTTATAAATTTCCATAAATTCCAATTATAACATAGTATAAGGTCTAAATCCACGATCATAACATCCTTAGCATGGGAGAGCTCAACATATATACATATACATATACAATACATCATCATCCTCAAGTTGTTCTTATCATGGTTACAATTCAAATAAGAATATACATACATGCATGTACATACAAATACATATATATGAATTCTTCCAATCTTTTACCCCCAAAGCACAATGAGACCTCAAATTCATGAACTAAGGATGCCACTGCACTCGTCTCGACGAAAGGAAGATTCTGTCTTCCCACCGCGGCAGCGCCGCTGCCGCCGCCGAAAAAACTCCTAACACCACTGTCTCGCTCCTGAATCCAATGTCGTTGATAGTTTTCAGTTTTGAGGTTTGAAGCTACCGAAAAATCAAAATTTCAGTTTGAGAATCACTGTCCTCCGCCCAACTCCGATCACCATTTTCTTTCTCCTCCGCCGCGCCTAAGCCACATGCAACCGACCAGTTTTCTTCTCCTCACCAAGAACTTCCAAACATACCCCTCAACAGCCTAGAATTCTGCCGGAAAAACGTAACCCACTTCCACCCAAAACTCAGTTCTTCCTCCGCCGTGGTGTTTCATCGGTCCAAGGCTATGCATGGTGGTGGAAATGTGATCAGGGGGTGAGGCTGAGTTGATTGAGGTAGTCAGGTGGTAGGTTTGGTGGTCGCCGATGAGAATTATGGTGGTGGTGATGGCCTTCGGTGGAGTGGTGAAGGAAAAGAAAGAAAAGGAAATGAAGAAGAAAGAAGAAAGAAGAAAGAAGAAAGGAGAAAAATGAAGGAAAACTGAAAACGTGCTGCCCATTTAGTTTGTTATTTTTTTATTTTTTTATTTTTAATTTTTTTTCAAATTTGCAATTTAGTCCCCAATATTTAAGAATTTTCGCATTCGACCCACAATAATAAAAAAATTACACTTTGACCCCAAATTCTAATTAATCACAAAATAAAGTTATAGCAATATTTATGTAAATCACAAATTTTCTTAGAATATCAAATAATAATGGAAATTCATAAAATACAATTAAATGAATTATTTAACAATTACATTCTTGAAATTCAAGAAAAATAGGGATGTTACAAATATTAATAAAGAAATTATAAAATGTCATATTATAAAGAGAGTGCTTAATTTTTTTTAGTAATAAAGCTAGAACGCCTTTATCGCACTTTATAAGTTTAATTTGAAACGTCGTTCATTTATTATTTTTTAATCTCAAAGGGATTTGGATATAATTAACATTTTAAATTATATATATTTCATTGAGCATAGACCAATTCAATGATTCCTCTACTTTTTTGTTGAAATATATGAGAGACGCATAACTATTCTCAATTTTATTATTATTATTATTTTTTATAATAATATACAATATTTTAATATCTTTATATTATTATTAAAAATACATATAAATAAAATACATAATTAAATCAAAACACATAACAATTAGGTAAGTAGGAACATAATATTAAACTTTTACAAAGTAAAGTTTTTAATTATATATATGTATATAAGTCTTTTGTTAAATTTTGGATTATAATTTTGCCAAAGAAAAACATAATTTTATTTTTGATAGACTGAAAATAGTTAAACCTATAGGGTAGAGAGAGAAATGCTAAACCTATATTTTTGGTGAGGATAATTTCCATTACTAAGTTATACCAAATATTGATTTTGGAATGTACTTGATATGAGAATGCTAATTTCATTTCCTCTTCATTCATGTATATCAATGGTACCGTTAAGTGTGACAAGGAAACTATTGTCACTGTTTTAATGACATCATCAGACAACAAATATTGGTTTAAGTGTCAAAATAGTACAGATATTATGACCATTTTTCGTGTTAATAGATAATTTTTTTTAAGTGAATAAATGGTCTTCTCCATTAAAAAACTAACGAGTTGGGGACCAGAAATTTCATGAAACTTGTGATGAAATTCGTTTCATGAAATTTGCATACCCCATGTTCTATGGGACGAAAATGTAAATTTGCAATGTTATGAGTGAGTTATCACTATACATATTTTCAGTTGTTTGATATTTGGCTTAGAAAATAACTGTTGTTGAGATTTGCATCATGAAACAAAACCCTGTGTCTCAGAGGCAAAATTAAGTAATAACAGCAGCTTTACATACCTATTAATTGTAATTATAGATCGTGATTTAGGATAACCCAATAGGCTCAGCTCTACAATACTCGATCAGCGTAATAATGTCGTGTTTGGCGGCCTAATTATCGATAGGCTTGACCTATCCCAACAATACTTGACTAGGGTAGCAATGTGGTGTCTACCGACCCAATCACCAATAAGCCCAACCTATCTACTAAAACTCGACCTCAAGGGCCTTAACCATCGTAATGAGTACTGGCACTCACCTCTTGACTAGATCATGGTCAACCATAACTAGGATATGCAGGCCCTCATTCGACCGTGAAGGTTTATCCATGACGAGGTTGCATCTTGTCAACTAAGCCTAAGAAGGTATCTCGCAGAGGTACTCATCTCGACCAGAGAGGTTGAACTAAGATGATAGCCCCTCGACAACATTGAATGCTTTACCAGGCAGCATGCTCCCGCATTAACGACGATGCCACCACAATACTGCCGTTTCTCAGAGCGCCAGTCTGGCGTCCATCACCAGTGTATCACGATACCTTAGGTTGCACCACTTGAAATAGTACACAGGCAGAAAAAGACTTCAAAGCCCTTAGATAAGGACAAGAGCCCTTTCTGCTCAACAAGAGCACCGAAGTCATGTCAACCCTACTAAGAAAGCTATAAATACCCCATTACTAACCTTTAGCAAGGTATGCCATATTTATCTTAAAGCCCTCACTTTGCTGCTCAATTCTCCAGTAGATCTACACTAACTTGAGTGTCGAAGTGCCTTAGCCGATGGTACCTCGGCTAGCCTGACGTTTGCTGTTGATCGTAGGACTCGACCCAACACATTGGAAGTATTCTACTCAACCATACCCTGGTGGATTTTACTAGATTTCAGCCCAATACTCTAATATACTATCTTCACCCTCATCATTTGGTACCGTTTGTGGGAAACTCGAGTCAGCAATTGAAAAAAATGGTGGACACTAGGCGAATCATTTTCGAAAGAGAGGAGAACATGAGATCCCCAACACCTCATCCTTAACATCAACAGGAACAAGACGTGGTGGGACCTAGCGTCTAGCTAGAACAAGTTGTCACCTTGACCATGCCTCAACTCATACAACTCATAAGCGAGCAGATGTCTGCTCAAATTTTCGCCCAACTATCAGTTGCCCTCAATCGACACAACACTCAACCCAAGCCAACTGCTAACGCTATTCCTTAACGCACTCAGTGCGAGGAAAGGCCCTCCTAGAAAAGAGAGAGGGGTCGATTGGAGGCTAGGTGATCGCCCATCAGACAAGAGGATAATCCCAGGCGATTTCCAAGAAAAGAAGCCCGACAGAACTATCGTGAAGAAGTTGCAGACTTCGTCGACTATGGCGTTCGACACCTTCGAGCTCGGAAACACGATAAGGTCAAGCATGCGAGACACCAGACAAATAAGAACCACATTCAGGCCAATCGAGAAGAATGGGAGGAAGTGTCCCACCAAGTACAATAGTTGAACAAACAGTTGGAAGAAATCTCGAAGAGAAATTCTAAGAGGAACCCCTATTATGATGGAGCCCAGAGGTTTTGTCGAGAGCGATAATTACTATTTATATAGGATATCATCGACGAGTGCATCGCTGTCGATGCCAATGTTCCCACAGGACTACCCAGATATGATGACTTGTCGGACCCAAATGAACACTTGCTATAGTTCGTGCACATGATGCAATTACATGAACATAAGGAGTACATCCATGAAAAGATGTTGGTGACCACATTTCAAGGAATCACACTCGATTGGTTTGTGAAGTTAGAGCCGACGTCGATCTATTTGTACAATCAGTTATGTGATAAGTTTTTGCACCAATTTGCTAGTTGGAGGAAGGCAAAGCTCCCCCACACCAACCTACACACTATTAAATAGAATAAGGGGGAGTCTCTTTGCGATTTCTTTACTTGGTTCTGACAACCCACGAATCGAGTTTTTGATTGATGCGTTGTTTTTGGGCCTTCAGCATAGGAGTGTGCTTAACACTTTGGTCAGGGAGCATCCCAAGTCGATGGAAGAGCTACTCGACCTCGCTGAGAGATACATGATTGAGGAAGACATGAATAGGCTCAAGTATGGTAATCCTGAGGCCGATAAGAAGATGCTTAAAGAGAAAGATGATCGTCATCTCAAAGATAGTAGTTCATCTCCCATAAGGCGATTCCACAATTACACTCCATTCAACGCTGCAAGAAAGGAGGTGCTATTTGCCATTCAACATGATAACCTCCTCAAAAAGCCCAGAAAACTGACTGAAATAGAAGCCATGAAGAGATCCAAAAAATACTATCATTTCCATTGACAGAAGGGCCATGACAAGGAGGACTGTTTCAACCTCCATGATGAGATCGAGAGGCTAATTTGACAAGGCCATCTAAAAAAATTTATTGATGAGAGTGCCCGACAAGAAGTAGGCAAACCCGACCAGATTCCCCATAGAGCAAGGTCGGTTAGCCCAAAGAAAGAAGGCAAAGGGAAGAAACCTACCCATGATTTCCACCCACCCATCAGAAGAGTGATTGACACCATAACAAGAGGCCCGACTGGGTGGGATTCGAAATCAGCCAGAAGGTAGAGTCAGCATAGATTGGAGTTGACTAAATCTTCTTAGTCGAGATTGTTTATCAACTCTCGACTAATGCATAGCTAATTTCTTTCTCCGACGACCTTGTATATGTGGAAAATTAAGGGCTCGACAGCAGGTTGGACTTTCCTTTGGTGGTATTTGTAGAACTCACAAACTTTGAACTCATGAAAATACTGGTCAACAGTAGTAGCTCAACAAACATCATTTTCCTATCGACCTTGAAGAGAATGAATATAGGCAAGCTAAAATTTGAGCCTATGCGCACTCCTCTTGTCAAATTCAAGTGGTCGGAGATCATCATTGAAGGATCCACTAATCTATCCGCATCATTTGGGATGGCTCCTTACCACAAAACTCTGATGGTTGACTATCTAGTCGTCAGTGCACCCTTTACCTACAACATTATCATTAGACGACTAGTATTGAATGACTTTCGTGCTGTTGTCTCGACTAACCATATGAAGGTCAATTTCCTAACAACCGTAGGGACTGGAGAACTCCTTTGGAATATGAAAGAGGCTTAGCGGCACTATACAATTTTAGTTGATGTAAACGAGTAGAAAACCTGACCTTAACTGAAACCCTCGGGAGGAAGCCTTAATAGCGAAACCTGAGGAGGGATAGTCGAGCAAGAAGAAAAAGTTATAGGAGACCAGGGTACAGCCTGTCGGTGAGTTCAAGACAATCTAGCTAGAGCTAGGAAATCTTGACAAGACTACCAAGATCGAAATAGACATAGGTAGCAACATGAAATGTCTCATGGTCGATTTCCTCGAAAGAAACATTGATGTTTTTTCTTAGAAGGCCTTCGGCCTTTAGGGAATCGACCCTAGCGTCATCATCCATCATCTAAATGTGGATCTCTCATACAAGCCAGTAAAACGAAGACCAGGACCTCCGATGCCGAAAAGTGCCCGATCATCGAAGAGAGGTCAACAAACTCTTGGAGGCAACATACATTATAAAAATTCAATACCCAAGTTGGCTTTGTAATGTAGTCCGTATCCTTAAAAATGAGGGAAATGGCGCATGTGTGATGATTTTGTTGATTTGAATAAAGCTTGCCCTAAAGATCCTTCCCCTTGCCTCATATAAATTTGCTAGTTGATTCTACTGCTGATTGTGAATTAATGAGTATGATAGATGCATTCCAAGATTACTACCAAATTTTTATGGCACTAGAGGACATGGCAAGATATCTTTTATCTTCCCTAATGGGGTATACTGTTTTCTGGTCATGCCTTTCAGGCTTAAAAATGCAGGCACAACATATCAAAGACTAGTGAACTTTATGTTCAAAAATGAGATTGGAAAATCCATGGAGGTCTATGTCAATGACATGATCATCAAAATAGAAAAAGCACAAGATCACCTGATTGACCTCAACCATACATTCTCAATACTAAGAGCGTTTGGCATGAAGCTCAACCCTAACAAGTGTACCTTTAGGGTACGACAAGACAAGTTTTTGGGATACATGGTTAGCCAATGAGGCATCAAAGCAAACCCATAAAAAATTCAGGAAGTTTTGGAATTTAAGCCCCATCGAACAGTTAGAGACGTGTAGTGTATGGTCAGAAAGATCACGACACTAAGATATTTCATTGCCCGATTAGCCGATAAGAGTTTACCTTTCTTCAAGATCCTGAGAAAAGCGAAGAAGCCAGGTTTTCAGTGGTCAGAGCAGTATGACTAGGCCTTGGTCGAACTAAAGCATTACCTCTCCTCAGCACCTATGTTGGCTAAACCTGAACTAGGAGAATTTTTGCACTTATACTTAGCAGTCTCGTTGGAATCAATCAGCTCGGCCTTATTGTTGACTAGAGATGGCACCTATCTATTATAGTAGCAAAGCACTGTAGGGCCTCGAACACAACTATCTCGAGATCAAAAAAATTTCCTTCGCCCTGATCATCGCAACCAGAAAATTAAGGCTCCATTTCCAATCTCATGCTATCATAGTCTTGACAAATTAGCTATTAAGATAGGTGCTATCAAAGCCATATACGTTTGGAAGATTGACAAAATGGGCAATTAAGATGGGCAAATTCGACATCACATTTCAACCTCGAACCGTTATAAAGACCCAAGTTTTAGCTGATTTCATTACCGAAAGACTCGACCTATTTGACCAACATGACAACAACTCTCTGGTGTAGACTTTGCATGTTGTTTACTCACTAAGGAATATGATTTTGCAATCAAGCTCAACTACCCAGTAATGAATAACAAAGCAGAGTATGAGGCCCTCCTCGTCAGCATGAGGATGGCAGCAGACTGGGGAGTTGAATAGTTGGCAGCCATCATTGATTCCCAACTAGTCACAGAATAGGTGGAAAGGAACTTTGAAGCTAAGGAGTCTACAATGAGCAAGTATTTGGCTGAGGTGAAGAGACTATAGCAGTTGTTCAAAAAATTCACCCTTAGCTAAATCCTTCGATTAAAGAACAAGCGGATCATCATGTAATCAAAATTTATGAGCTTGACGAAAGAAACTCGTGACAAAACAATAACATTTCTAGTCGGAAACAAGCCTACTATAAGTGTCCCCAACCAAAACTTGGTGGTGCAGGTCAAAGAAACGCCTTTCTCCTATCAGGGCACGACAAAGGTTTACTTGAGAGATGAAATAACCCCCAATGACAAGGGCAAAGCATGTACACTTAAAGGTCAAGCTACCAAGTTCACTCCTGATGAGCACGGTCAGCTTTATCGGAGGTCAATCTCGGACCACCATTAAGGTGTTTGACATTAGGCCAAGCCCGCTAGGTATTGCACAAAGTTCATGTAGGATTTGTGGTAATCACTCTGAAGGACGGTCCTTAGCACATAAAATCATCAGAACATACCTCACCAGCCTGCTGCATCGATGGTGAACGTATAGATCACATAGCCATTCGGCCAGTGATAGATTGATATAGTCGGATCTTTTCCAAAAATGACAAGTTAAAGGAAATTTATGTTCGTTGCCGTCAAATACTTTACAAAATGAGTTGAAGCAAAAGCAGTCCCCAAAATCACTGACATGACCATCAAAAGCTTTATATGGAAGAACATACTCTGCTGTTTTGGTCTACCCAAAGTCTTGACATCAGATAATGGGACACAATTCTAGAGCAGGAGTGCGAGAAGTTGGTGTGAAAACTTCAGAATTCCACAACACTTCACATCAGCTGGAAATCCACAAGCTAATAGCTAAATAGAAGTCATGAACAAAACTATCCTAGACCACCTCAAGGCTCGACTGGAGGGGTTTAGCACAAGTTGGGTAAATGACCTCCCTGGAGTACCTTAGGCATATAGGACAACCCCTCAAACAGCCACCGGCCACAGCTTATACAGTCTAGTCTATGGATTTGAAGCTGTTGTTCTGACAGAACACATATAACACACTGCTCGAGTGATCCACTCTAACCTAATTAGGAATGACTCTGAGAGAAAATTCGACCTCGAGACAATTGACAAGCTCTTTCTTCAAGCATATATAATGATGCAGAGGTACAAGTTGAAAATGGCAGAACACTACAAAAAAGGAGTTCGATCGAGAAGATTTAAAGTAGGAGACTTCATCCTCAAGAAAGTTGAATTATCAAAGAACGTGGGGAAACTCGACCCAAATTGGGAGGGACTATACTCCATGGTCAAGGTAGCCAAGCATAATGCATATCGACTCATCAACATGAACAACGATGAGCTTCTTCGACCATGGAATGTGGTTAATTTGAGGAGATTCTATGTGTAAACAAACTTAAAGTCTCCATTGTACTACAACATTTTTTCAGATCAATAAAACTACACACATTTCTACAATTACCTACTCGCACCACAAAAAAGGCTTCTAGCTGGAATTAATGAATGACCAGATTGTTCATGGTCAACCTCGTAGTTGATGTCGATTTCGAACCATAAAATAAAAGCTTCTAGCTCGAATTAACGAACGACTGATCGTTCAAAGTCGATCCCGTAGTTGGCATCGATTTCAAACCACAAAATAAAGGATTCTAGCCTGAATTAACAAATAAGTTGATCAAAGTCAACCCCATAGTCGATGATAGTTTTAAACCACGAAACAAAGGCTTCTAACCTAAATTAATGAAGCTAATCATTCAAAGTCGACCCCGTGGTTGACAATAGTTTCAAAACTGCAAAACAAGGGCTTCTAGCCCAAGCCAATAAATGAATTGATCGTTCTTAGTTGACCCCATATTCGACGTTGGTCTCAAATTATGTGGCAAGGTACTCAAGTAAGAATTAAAAATGATCTACTTATTAGGAGTCGACCACGCAGTCGATCACAAAGATGAAAAACATACTTTGGCTCCAAGCCTAAACTAAGGCACTCAGAGTCGACCATTTAGTCAAAACTAATTATAGCGTTAAAACTCAAGTTGACCCAGCAGTCGACGATGAAGATGAAAAAAGTATCTGGGGTTAGTCCCATTATATTTACGTCAATTGATCTCTAAATTGACCTTGAACTTCAATAGCTTCATTGGGTGATCACTTTAAATGATTCCTAGATGGAGATCGAATTACTTATATTGTCCTTTATTAAAGAAAGAGAAGAAGTAAAGTAGAGTATGCATTGATGCAAAGAAGTTGAAACTTTGTTAAACTAAAAATGTTTGGTTACATCCGAAAAAAAAAAGAAAAAAGAAAATAATTACATAATAGTCCTAACAAGCGCCTCATAAGGCGGTTAAATAGTTGCGTCAAATGTTTAGATGCTTAGTTTGACCTTGACCTCTGCTAGTTGGGTTTGTCACCAGAAGCAACTTCTACAACAGAGGGATCTACAATTCCCTGCTCGAGCGCTGTAGCAGGCGGGGATTTATAGAGAAGGACACACCTCATCGACTAAGAAAAGGTGCCTACCTGGAGAAAAGAAATCAGCCACATTGACCTTGCCATCCCAAATGTTGAATGCAAAGTCGTTGGCAAAATCAAACTCAGTGGTCACCGCCTTGACCCTATCCAGGTGACCAGGTACAACCTCGACCATAGGTGTAGTAGCAGGCCTCTCGATGTCAGTAGACTTGTTGGGATTGAACCCTTCTGTAGGAGTAGCGTTATCAGGGTTCAACGGGTACATATGTAGTTGCTCGTCAAGCATGGGATCCAGGCACTACCTGTCTTTCGGACGAATTGTATAACCAATAAACTCCAACTGCTTGATGGCCTTCTCGAAGGCATTTGCTGCCTCATCGATGGAGATGACAATGCTGGCATGTTAGAAGGCTGAGGTCAGCATGAACTGTTGAACCGCCTCTCATTGAACCTGGGGTAGGGTTCTGGTAAACTCCCCCGAGCAAAGTTGAGTGCACTATTATAGTCGTGGGCTCAACCAGAATCATAGTAAGCCTGTGCATCAACCTTAGCTTTCTTTAACAGCTCCTGCACCATGCTCCTCTTGGTAACCGCAGTCAGCAGCTAGGCATCCTTCGCCTCGAGCTGTGCATTGCCAGGCTTGAGCAGACTTGACCTAAGCCTTGATCACATCTACCTCAGCTTGATCCCCTCGAAGCCTATCGTGCTCGTCTAGGGCAAGTTCTGACCTCCTATATATATGGTAGCTAAGTTGGCTAACCTGCAATCGAATTTAGACAGATATAATCAAAATAACAAAAGATGAACAAAAGGTTTTTTTTGACCCGCATATGATACTCGACAAGACACTTACCATATTGAAATGGTAGGTCATTGCACATGACACACCTCCTTGGCTCATATCCACCATTCTCCACTTGTCGGACGTAAATAGACCAGCCATCATCATTTTTACTAGCAGGGAACTGCTTAATCACACCGTTATCATCGATATAGAGTTGTGAATAGCCATGTCGTTCCCGAGTTGAGGAGATAAAAAATTGACCAATCGAAAGAGCTCTTTGTCACCTCGGTGCCCAAATATGTCGTAACCAATCGGGGGCCGATAGCTCCAGCTTTACTTTTACCCTTATCGACAGTGGTTCTCTTCGGGACAGTTCTCGCCTACTCGACTATCCGCCTTTTTTGTCGTGCAGTTAGACTAGAGGTCATGGTAGGCTTAGGTCGAGCTGGAGAGGCCACGGGGCTAGGTAGCTCAGCTCGAGGCTGGGGAACGACTTGAGAGTCTCCCTTGACGAGCGACTGTGCTTTGTCATTGCTCCTGATTCCTTTGCACACGAGCCAAAAACTTGGGCTTAAGTTTGGTTCATGATTTTTTGTCAATCTGCATGAACACAAAAGCAACATACATGAGGATTGACCAGACAGTTAAACTAAAAATAGTTTTCAAAATGAATGGTCTAGGCTTCTACTGAGTCGAGCATTAGCTAGTAACCCTAAGTCGGCAGGTGACAGGCTCGCCAGAGCCAAATGCTTTTCCTTATATCCCAAGGCTTTCATCTACCCAAACTGCACTAAGTCTCAAACGAAAGTGTTTGTCCATGTTAGAGTTTCATTCCTAGGCATCTCAACGTGCACTCTAAACTACCCTTAGGAATATTAAAACCCCCAGGCGCCTGAACATACAGATACCATTTTTTCCATTCTTGGCCATGGGATGATGAGGGGGTCAGTAAGAACTTTTGTCGAGGATGGCCGGTCAGATAATAAAAACTCGACTCTTCGATGTTGCCTAACTTTCGGGACATAAGAATAAGGAAACGGTTGGAGAAATTAGCAATGGTGACCGGATGGTCATGTATGTGCATTAGGACAATAAAACTATATATGGTCGAGAAGTAATTGGGAAGCAGTTAGCTTATGCAAAGCTGTAGACACCTCAGCAGGTCGACTATGGGTTGAGCAAAGGGGAACCTAAGCCCGCATCTAAAGGCTTCCTTGAACATAGTTATACTTCCAATCGGGGGCCGGTGTATTCTATCAAAAAGCTCGGGCACGGTCAGCTCATACCCTGGGGAAACATAAAAAAGTTGTCTTATTAGCATGAGGTCGGCGTAAGTGATTTTAGATACTATCTCACTATAATAGTTGGGGGTAAACAGCCGAACACAAGAAACAAGCGGTTGACTTGGACCAGCCCCACCTTCGATAACAATGTGTTCATCATTAGAGCTGCTTGAGGTTGAACTATCGATCGAAGTGCTATAAAACTCATTAATCGAGCCACACCTACCCCCAGTCGAGACCCTATCCGATCCCATCACCCCACTATCATTACTTTAACTATTGTCCTTCCCAAATACCCTCAACATGATATAAATATGGTATGATCAAAATACGGGTAGAAGGACTTATGCATTTTAAAGCTTTAAAGCAGAGAGTAATTGATCAATAGCATAGGGAATGCCTTAATTGATCTCTCAAAATGTTATAAAAGTAAGAATAGACATTTTCACTATGACTATTTATAGCTAACAGAGCATGGCAATCGAAATGGCTATAATAATTACACAACTGTCGCTTGAAGCTCCATCTGACACACTATAACTGCCGCATTAAATGCACTAAAACCTAGTTGATTCCTTCAAACTCTCGTCGAGCGGACCCAATTTTTAGTTTTTAGATACTCCCACTTTCTTCTCGTCGATACTCAAAATCAGGACTCGAAAGTATGGGGACTCATGATATAGGGTAGCCCAACAAGCCCAACCCAATAATACTCGACCAGGGTAGCAATGTGGTGTCTGGCAGCCCAATTATCAATAAGCTCTTCCTATCTATCGAAACTCGACCTTAGGAACCTTACCCATCGTAGCGAGTACTGGCATTCACCTCTAAACTTGATCATGGTCGACCATAATTAAGATACGCAGTCCTTCATCCAACCGTGAAGGTTTAACCACAATGTGGTTGCATCTTGTTAACTAAAGCCTGAAAAGGTATCTCGTAGAGGTACTCGCTTCAACCAAAAGTGGCCAAATCAAGACAACAACTCATCGGCCTCATTAAATGCTCCAACAGGCAGCATGGCCCTGCCTTAATGGTGTATGCCAACATAGTACTTCTTTTTCTCAATAGCGCCAAGCTAGCGCGCACCACCAGTGTACCACCATACCCTAAGCTGTGCCACCTAGAATAGTACATAGGTAGAAAAGACTTCAAAACCCTTAGATAAGGAAAAGAGCCCTTCCTGCTCAACAAGGGCACCGAAGTCATATCAACCCCACTAAGAAGGTTATAAGTACCCCATTGCTAACCCTTAGCAAGGTATGCCATATTTATCTTAAAGCCCTCACTCTACTACTCAATTCTCCAGTCGATGTATACTAACTTAAGAATTGGAGTGCCTTAGCCGAGGCTGACCCCTGTTGTTGATTGCAGGACTCGACTCGACACATTGAAAGTATTGTACTCTACCATACCCTGATCGATTTTACTGGATTTCAGCGCAATACTCTGACATACTATTTTCACTCTCATCAGATTGTTTATTATACATTTGGTATACAACAAATAAGACACACTGATTATTCAGTACTCAGACTGAAATCGCATTGTGAATATATATTGACAATCTAGAAATAATGATATTTGTTTGATATACATTTTAATCATAGATTTGTTCATTCTAATTGAAACTATAATTTTCATTAATTGTTTCTTATTATTGACAATGTAGCAAATATAATTATCTATACTATTTCGTACCTTTGACTAAAGCTATAATTTTCAACTATGCTTCTACCTGAGCAATACATTATTTTAGTTGAAATTAGGTAATTACCAAGCTCCTAAGGTGTGGCTTAATTATTCAAAAACCCACAGATTTGCAATAATTACAATGATCCCCCAATATCTCACTCCATCTTACATTTTTTAAACTTTGTTAGTTCCCTGTTAAAAAAACTGCTAATGTTAAAATTCACATGAAAATCCAAAAATGCCCTTGATTACTGTTTCAATTATTTTTTAGACAAAAGTACCCTTAAACCTATTTGTAATATATTTCATATCATGCTGGTGTAATTTAATATTATTTATAATAAATTTAAATATATTTCATTATTAATAAAATTTCACAAATATTGAATAATTTTTAAATTCAAGTTGAATTAAAGATAATTTAATTAAATTTAATTGAGCTTATTTATTAATTAAAATAAAATAAGTAATAAATTAAAAAAATTAAAATTAAAATTAAATACATCTCGCAAATAATATAATTTTATAATTTAAGTACATACTAAATAATATTAAAATAATAAATATAACTAAAATAATTTAATTAGGTTGAGTTGAATTTACTTATTATTAATAAATAAAATAAGTGAAAATAATCAAAAATAAAAAATAAATTTTTTTTGATAATGTCATATTTGGTGAAAGGTTTTGTGTATGGAGTCCTTCTCACTGACCAGGGGCTTCGGCTAAGCCTAAATTTTTTCTCGGGGAGTAGCTAAGTGTGTGAGTTGAACTTGCAACTAAGGAACACACATTAGGCTAGCCGAGAAGGTTCTTGGCTAAGACTCTTTGATGCTTAAGTTAATTCGACCAAAAAGTAATTGAACAGAGTAATGGGTTAAGAGAGACCAAAAAAATACCATTGTCATTGAGAGGAATGCATTTATAGTATCTGTAGAGGGGCTCAAAAAATGGTCTTCTCCTTATTGAGAGCCAACACCTTTCCCTTACATATAGTGGTATCGTAGGTCTTTTCGACCTGGTTGGCCATTATGCTCCTAATTGGCCAGAAAAAAGGGCTGCCCTTACCTTCATTAATATGGAGGTAATGGACTAACGATTTTATTAATGCGGACGTGATTGGTGGTAGATACTGCAATTAATGCGGAAGTTATTAGAGGCTCCACAGCTGCACCTCTGCCTACCATACTTAGTTGAGAATGCTAAATTCGCGAGATCATGAGTGTTGTTGTTTGTCTTGACCATACCTAGTCGAAATATGCGACATCCATGAGGTTGACATGTTAGGTACTGAATGCTTGCATATGGGCTTGTCTATTTGATTTGAGCCCAATAACGATGTTGAATACTGGGCCACCTTCATTTGGCCGATAGTAATGGGCTTGTCCATTATACTTATATCATGAGTCCCCCCCACTCCTCAGTCCTATTGTCTTAGTGGAAGGAGGGGTTAAGAAGTAGTTTATTTTGATCTAAGGATTTTAATTTCGACCTGGGTTTCAATAGCTCCAATTACTAAGCGATTTTGGGCAATTTTAGACTGTTACCTTGGGCAGTTACATGTGATGACTGGTGGTTATGTAATGAATAGACCGTAGCTAGTTACTTTAATCGGTCGACATGCCTATTAGGGGACATATAAATAGTCCCTTGACTGCTTATTTACCACTTTTACTGTGCTACTAAGAGGTCGAGCTCTGCATATTTTGATCAGCTGTTAGGAACTTTGTGTGGGTTTTGGTGTGTATCTTGTGCTTCACTCCTTCACAAATGCCCTTTTATCCCTTTTAGCTCATATTTCCAAATTTGTTTTTCTATATATGTTGTCAAAAGATAGCTATGGTTGTTGAGTGGAGATGGGATGATTGACTTAGAGGTGACTTAATCGCTCGGTGTCACGGCGAGCGATAGTAGTAGGTCAAGTGACCAGTGATTTTAGGAGGGATAGTGAGTAGGAGATAGGGGTCGAAGTTTAGCCTTCTGGACCTATGGTCGATGAGGCGAGGGCATATGGTTCCTCGACCACCAGTTTTAAGGGGTAGGTTATTTACTGTGGCATATTACAGTGAATAGTATCAAAGATTAGTTTGAATGACCTAAGGTCGATTAGGCAAAAATATCATATCCTGGATGAATTCTAGTTGATTTGACCAAGGATGAGGGATAGGATGAATAATTATCTTGAAGGGTGTATTGCTGTGTTTGAGGATTTGTTGAAGTGCGGGTTTAGGTTCTTGATCACACAATTTATAGTCGACCTATTCTCAGGTCTCCGAGTCTGTATAACCCAGCTTCTTCCTAACTATTTTCCAATATTTATATAGCTTCATTGTGTTGATGATGATCCATACCCAGCCTTATTCCTACATAAATCTTAGCAATTTATTTCATCTCCTATGTCTTGGACGTCGAAAAGTACTAAGGAATTGGGATTTTATTATTTGATTGCCCCACATCGTCGGAAGATTTTTGTGACCCCTCTTTTTTCTCATTGTCATGCCTGGAAAAAGAGATATTTCTTTATGCGCACTCCTAGTGGGGCAGATTTAATATCCTAACGGATTGGTTGAGGAGGCGGGTCGAAATGCTTGGAAATGATAATCTGACTTGGCATAATATATTCATTCAAGATCTAATTGAGTTTAGAGAGATAGAGAAGGTCAGGTTCATTAGTGAGAGAAACTTGGTGTGGCGAGCTTGTCGACCACCCCTCTGAGGTTGGTGCTAAATGCACGACTAGTTAAGGTCGATTTCATTATGTTATTTATTGTTTCTTTAGCATAGTTTTTGATTGATACTATATCTATTTATTTTTTATTTTTAACCAGGTTTATCAATCATGGACAAAGCTTGCCAATTGGTGATGATACAGTAGTAGAAGGCTTTGGAGAGTTCGGAGGTAATGGTGACATGCTAAGAGGTGCAATCCGGATAAGCCCCTCCAACAACTCCATCGACTGTCGTGCAGATTGTAGTTGAACCAGTAAGTCCAATAGTCTGGCTGAAGAGAAAGGTTGCTATTGAGGAAGGGTAGAGTTGAGTTGCCACTGCAAAGAAGTCCATGGCAGAGAAAGGGAAGGGTAAGGCGATCGACCCTAATGAAGAGGTATACAAGTTGCTGCCAAATGATGAGCTATTTGAGTTGTCGGAGTTCCTCGAATCGCAATTTGTGCTTGGGGTTGAGGTCTCAAACACTGCAATTATGATGGGTGCAGCCTACTAGTGTGACCCCACTGAAGGTGTTAACACCTGGCCTTTTCGTTGAAGGCCAAAAGGAAATGCTCGAGCTGCAACAGGTAGACGCGTTGAAGGCATTTTCTTATCACACTGATATGGTAATTCTCTAAATTTTTTGGTCGGACAAAACTTTTGTCTATGTACATATAACATAATTATGGATACTTGCAGGTTAGGCAATGGGGCAAAAACTTGCATCAATGGTATGAGCATTCCCTAGCATATGGTGTAAGATTGGAGAAAAAGTATGGCAACTAGAGAAAGAGCAGTCTGAACTATCAAAGACTAGACTTGAGTCTCTTAGGTTGAGGGTCTGGGAACTGGTGAAGCAGGCCAAGGAAAAAGACCAAAAGCTTCTGAGTACTGTGCAGGAGAGAAGCCGCATGGAAGAACTACTAAAGAAGTTAAGGTTTGAAGTGCAAGAATCGTCCCTTTCTAGTCGATCATAAGGGTATAAAAGCTACTTTCAGTATGCTAGGGTGGAATTCTTCAAGTTGCTACCTGACATCCAAAGGAAAGTCGCGCAACATTTTATGTTGAGCCTTGCTTTTACTGATGCTAATGTGGCTTCTAGCATAGATGACGCCAAGAAAGTGTTTGAGAAGGTGGTGAAATAGCTACAATTCCTCAACTATGAGATTTAGGATAAAGACAAGGCTCGGCTGAACGTTTTCAAGAATGAGTAGCTAGGGGATTATGATGAAAATGCGCTTACTGAGGAGGCGAATGTCCCTCCTGATCCCAAAACTTTAGTGGTGGGGAAAGAGTTTCTTGTAGGTGAGCACCCGTTCTTATGTGATGATGTCAGTCCTTCCTATCCAACAGGAACAATCCCATCTGGGCCTGAGCAAGAGGTCGAAGGTCCTCCTCTGGTCGTCGTTGTTAACACTACGGGCAAGGATAAGATTGACAAAGTTGTGGATAAGGTTGCAACTAAAGCTGTTGCTTGAAGTGGTAAGGGTAAGGGGGCTGGGTCGAGCTAAATTTTTTTTCCTATTTTCTTATGGATGTAACTTTATTGTTTTGTTGACAATGTGATGCCATAATGGGCATTTGAACAATTTCAAATTTATTTGTTTCGACATTTAATATTTTTGTGGTTTTAATTTCAATTACAATTGCATTTCTTGTCGATTTCACATCTTTATATTAGCTGTTTGATCATTTATATATGATGTCGCAGTAATGTGCTTGTGTTGACTGCTTGACCTTTTGAGGTCAAAATATTTCTGGTTAAGTGGTTTGAAACCAACTTAAATTATTTGCATTGAGGAGACTGGTTTTTGTACTAATTGAGGTCAGTTTATTGTTATTGGACAATTTGATGAGAAATTGAGTTATGTTCACAAAAGAAAGTTATAATTATGCATTTTTTGAGAAAACTAGATCTCATGCGTCTTTGATATGGTTGAAAGAGATTATAAAATCTTATTTTACACATAGAATTTCTTCAAATTTATTGCATTCCACGGTTAGGGTAACTCATGCCCATCCATATCCGCTATCCTGTAAGAGTTATTTTTGGCCACCTTGACCATTGAGTATGGACACTCCTACCTGGCGTTGAGCTTTCTGATAGGTTTTAATACTTCAACTTATTTAAGTACAAGGTCACCAACCTAGAAGTTTCTTGATTTGACTCCCTTTATTATAATGTATAGCTATTATTGATATGTATCTTTACATTTTCATGTACGCCTACTATCACAGCTCGTCAATGGTTTTGAGCTTGAGCGGTCCCTCATTCCTAATCGAAATGTAGTAGATCACTCGAGTTATGCATTGTATCAGTTCTACTGGAATTACTGCTTCTAAGCCATAGACTAGACTGTAGAGGCTGTGACATATGGCTATTCTTAGAGTTGTCCTGTAAGCTCATAACACTGTTGCAAGCCATCCACCCAATTGCCTTTAGATCATTCTAACCTAGTTTTGATATAGTCTAAGATGGTTCAATTGGTGACTTATGTCTGTCCATTTATTTGTAGGTTGCCTTGGACGTAAAGTATTGTTGTATTCCTATACTTTCACACTAATTTCTTGTGCTTTTGCTCTGGAATTGGGGTCCATTATCTAATATCAACACCTTTTGTAAATTTAAACGACAGATGATACTTTTCTATAAGAAGCTTCTTATTATTGCATCTGGTATCTTCAAAACAACTTATGCTTTAACCTACTTGGTAAAGTATTTACTACTACTATCATGTACTTTCTTTGACCTATGGCTTTTGGGAAAGAGTCAATAATGTCTGTTCCCAATTGGTAGAATGGCCATGTAATTTTAATTGTGATTAGAGTTGAAGCTAGTTAATGATAGATATTGGCATATAGCTGGCAGGATGGGCACTTTTTTGGCGAAGTTGACCACATCTTAGAGTAAGGTTAGCCAAAAGTATGCCTGATGGCCCTTGTGGGCTAATGTTCGTCTACTAGAGTGGTTGCCACAAATGCCTCCATGGATTGCTTTGAAAACCTCTTGGGCATGTTTTGATGCCAAGCATCTTAATGGGGAGCCCAAGAGAGATCTTTTATGTAGTTGACCAAACTCGTCGAGGGTGAATTTGGCCACCTGTACTCTTAACCTCTGAGCTCCTACTCTATCTTCTGGTACCCTTCATTCCCTTAGGTATGCCTGATTCCATCTTTCTAACTAAGAGACGGTTTCTCAATTTCCCATATTTGGTTCTACTCGAGACTTTTTATGGTGGGCTTATTCACAACCAAAAATATGATGGCTCTTTCTCTAGTACCTCTAGTTAAGCTAATGAATATATATAGTGCATATGTTCTCTCGTTTTCCAACTTGGGAACCTAGCTGAGTGTGAATTTCTTGAATTGTTTCTCCAACCTCTTAACCTTTGTAAGGTATCTGTTCATGGATATTTATTTTGCTTCAAAATTTCCTTCTAATTGTTCTGCGACCAATTGTGCATCTATGATAGCTACTGATACTCGACTCCTCTGCATATGGCCATGCTCACACCTACAATGAGGGCTTCATATTCTGCCTCGTTGTTAGTGAATGGGTAGTCAAGCTTGATAGTGAAGTCATATTCTTCTGCTTGAGGAGAACGCAAAGAAATTCTTGCGCTACCCTCTATGGATGTTGTTGATCCATTAACATGTAAAGACTAGATAGGTGGCCATTGTTCGACCCCTGCAGTGAGGTTGATGCGCTCTACTATGAAATTAGTCAATACTTGTGGTTTAATAGCTACTTGGGATTGGAATTTGATGTCAAATTCTCCCAACTCGATGTTAGCCTACCAAATGTGTCCGGTTTCGATAGTAGCTGATTCAGAGGCTGATTCATCAACTAACAAAGGAGTGAGATTGGAAGTACAATCTCAATTTCCTTGCCTGCCATGATCAAAGCAAGGGTGAATTTTTCGATCTTCAGATAGTTATGTTCAGGACCTTGCAAAGCTTTGCTGGTGTAGTATATTAGTTAGTGTGTGCCTTGCTTTGTGGACACAAGAACTGAGCTTACTGCTGCTATTGAGACCACAAGATAAAGGTACATGACCTCTCTGATAGTAGGCTTAGTAAGCATTAGGGATATAGACAAGTATTACTTTAATTCAACCGGAGCTCGGTCGCATTCCTCTGTCTATTGGAACTATCTTGTATTTATGAGAATTCTAAAGAATGGCAAGCTTTTGTCTACTAATTGAGTAATAAATCGACCTAGTGCTATATGATACTTCCAGCTAGCCTTAGGACGTCCCTGATTGTCTTGGGTGGCAAGATCTCTTGGATGGCTTGAATTTTTAGTGAGTTCACCTCGATGCCTCTTTGGCTGACTATGTGGCCTAAAAATTTTTCTCCTTTGACTTCGATCATACACTTGCTGGTGTGAAGTTTCATTCTAAAGGCCCTCAATGTGGAGAATTTGTAGGTGAGGTCGGCTAAGTGGTCAACTTTCTTCTCTATTTTGATAATCATATTGTCGACATAGACCTCCATCAACTTGCTAATCTCATTTTTGAACATAAAGTTCACCAATCTTTGATAAGTTGCTCCTACATTTTTGAGATCGAATGACATTACTAGAAAGCAATATAGGCTATATAGGACCACAAAAGAGGTTTTATCTCTATCCTCAGGGGCCATAAAATTTTGGTAATACCCTTGGAAGGCATCCATCACACATAGGAGGTCTCAACCTGATGCTGAATTAACTATTAAATCTATTCGATGAAGTGGGTAAGGGTCCTTAGGGTATGTTTTATTTAAATCGATAAAGTCATTAAACATTATCCATTTGCTCACATTGTTAAAGACAAGGACTACATTACAAAACCAACTAGGATATTGAATTTTTATAATGTAGCCTATCTCTAAAAGTTTGTTGGCCTTCTCATTAATGATCTAGCATCTTTACACATTGAAGATTTTGGTCTTTTTCTTAACTGGCTTGTATGAAGTGCCCATATTAAGGTGATGGAAAATGACCTTAGGGTCGATTCCTTGGAGGTCAATGGCTTTCCAAGCAAAAACATTAATATTTTTTCTGAGAAAATCGATCAACATACATTCCATGTTGTTATCTAAATTAGTGCCTATCCTTGTAGTCTTGTCACGATTTTCAGGCTCCAACTCTTTGGTTTGGAATTCTTCAATAGGTTCCACCTTTATCTCTTCTCTTTTTTATCTCTTCTCTTTTTTTCTTCTTGTTTGTATGTCCCCTGTGGGTTTCAATTTTGATTGAGTTTTGTGTTAGCTCACCTCCACTGAGATAGTGTGGCATCGCTAGGCTTCTTTCATGTTGAAAAGTAGTTCACCAGTTTCTGCTGTTATTGAAAACTTGACTTTCATGTGATAGGTAGAGACATTTGCCCTAAAATCATTTAGTGCAGGCCTCCCGATTTTGGTGTCATAAGAAAATGGGACATCTACCACCAAGTAGTTGATCATTACGGTTTGTCTCTTAGGTGCTTCGCCGAATGAAGTGGATAAACTTATATATATCCTACAGGAATGATCTTAGTCCCCCTAAATCAAACAAGTGGGGTACGGACTGGCTCGAACTTAAGCTTGTCCAACTTCACTCTTTCCAGTGTTAACTAGAAAATTATGTTGGCGAAGCTACCATCGTCGATCAAGATCTTTCTAACCTCAAAATTGGCAATTTCTACTATTACAAACAGGCAATATAGTTTGCTATTAGTACCCTGGACCCTAAGTACGAGAGGTCGAAATCTAAAAAAGAGATAAGCTCTGCACTGGTGGATAGCTGAAAGATTATTTTGGCTCCCACGGACTTGGTAGATTCAAGTTGCCTCTATTTCTGTCTCTCTGATATTTTAGTGTCCCCCTCATCGGTCCTCCTGTAATGGTGTCAATCATAACTCGCAAAGAGGGGGCGTTCATCCTCGACCTTTTTTTTTCCTTTTATTGGGTTGACCAATATTTCTCTACGGGAGTCTAGTTGGCCTAACCTACATCATGTCTGGTTTTCTCATCGATATATTTTTCAAGTGGCCTTGTCAAATGAGTCGCTTAATTTCATCATAGAGGCTGAAATAGTCCTTCGTATCATGGCCTTTCTATTTGTGGAAGTGACAATACTTTTGGAGTTCTTCATAGCTGTTGTCTCATTAAGTTTCCTAGGTTTCTTGAGGAAGGGCGTTCATCTTCGACGTCTTTTTTCCTTTTATTGGGTTGACCAATATTTCTCTATGGGGAGTCTAGTCGGCCTAACCTATATCCTATCTGGTTTTCTCATCAATTTATTTTTTAAGTGGCCCTGTCAAATGAGTCGCTTGATTTCATCATAAAGGCTGAAGCAGTCCTCCATATCATGGCCTTTCTATTTGTGGAAGTGGCAATACTTTTGGAGTTCTTCATAGCTGATGTCTCATTAAGTTTCCTGGGTTTCTTAAGGAGATTGTCATGCTGGATAGCAAATAGGACCTTCTTTCTGGATATGTTCAGTGGTGTGTAGTTGTGGAACCTTTGGATGTGCGATTAGTGACCATTCTTTTATTGTCTGTCCTTTTCTCCTTTCCTTTCTTTTTTCATTCTCCAAATTCCCATGTTTTATTTTTTCATATCCTTCTAGGTCATATATCTCTCAGCAAGGTCGAATAGCTTCTCCATTGTGCACGATCTCTACCTAACTAAAGTATTAGCTCGCTCCTTATACCTGAGTCTGAGGAATAATACGTCGATCAAGAACTTAATTCTTAAGTTGATGATTTTCTAGACCTGATTATTGAATCTAGCAAAGAAATCCTGAAGAGATTCTCCTTCATTTTACTTTATTGTATGGAAGTGAGTGTGGAAGAGCTTGGTCTTCCTCTTGCTGGCAAATTGGTGGAGGAACTTATCGCAGAGCTAATCATATGAATTGATGCCTGCGGGTTCTCACTTGACAAAACACTTGACAACAATTCCTTAGAAAGTGGTTACTAGCATCTTTGCATGAATGTGCTCGTTATGTTTGTGGAGTTGTATCATGTGTTCAAGTTGTAATGATGTTCATTGGGGTAAGTGGATCCGTTATATCTGGGTAGGCCGATTGGGATTTGGCATCAATTGCTATGCATTCTTCTATTATCTCCTAGATAAATGGTGATTCTCTTTCCTTGTGTAGTCTAAGGGCATTTTCAAGTTGCAAATTTATTCGATATTGCCCCTTGAGATTTCTTCTAAGCATACGTTGAGCCATTAGACTTGATGTGACATGTCTTCCCATTCTTCCCAGTATCTACTTAGTTGAGGTCTTTATTTCTCGATCCTGTTGCACGACTGGGCTCGATTGTGTCAAGTAAAATGTTTGATAGAATTTGCGACCTCCTTGCAGGGATGTTGGCAGCCTTAGTCTCAAGGAAAATGCCGAAGGCTGACATCACGCCTGCTAAGGTGATAAGGAGTTTCATCTCTTACCCTCTTATCCTGTGGGGGTCTCTTTTCCTAATGAGACGAATGTGGGGTGGTGCTAACAGTAGTACTGGCTAATTATTGCATCGTTGGAGCAATATTGATAGTTGTGCTAAAAGTTAGGCTGATATTTGGTCATTTATTATCTGCATAAGTTGTAGTATTGTTAAAGTTACCACCTACTTTGGCTGAGAACTTGGTCCCACTGCATCTTGGGGTAGCTATGGTTGAAGAGATGGTGGGGGAGGCAGTGGGGAAATGAGGTCACTTTGCGTTTCATTGCGGTGCGCCTAGTGTTTACCATTTTTAAAGTTACAGATTCAACATTACACAGACAACACCAAATGATAATGTCAGATTTGGTGAAAGGTTTTGTGTATGTAGTCTTTCCTATCAATTAGGGGCTTCAATCGACCCTAAAATTTATGTCAGGGAGTAGCTAAAGGTGCAAGTCGGATCCTGCAACCAAGGAACACGCGTTAAGTTAGCTGAGAGGATTCTCGACTAAGACCCTCTAATGCTTAAGTCAGTAAAAGTTCGACTAGAAAGTAATTGGGTAGAGTAATAGCTTAATAGAGGCAAAAAAAACATACCTTTGTTACTAAGATGAGGGTATTTATAGTATCTATATAGAGGCTCAAAAGATAGTCTTCACCCTATTGGGAGCTAACACTTTTCCCTTACATATAGAGGTATCATAGGTCCTTTCGACTTGGTTGGCCATCATACTCTTAATCGGCTAGAAACAAGGGGTACCGTTACCGTCATTAATACAGAGGTGATGGGCTGACAATTTCATTAATGCAGATATGATGGTGGTTTAGCCACATTAAATATGGACGTGATAGGTGGTAGACGCTACAATTAATGCGGCAGCCACTAAGGACACTACAACTGTGCATCTGCCAGACCATACCTAGTCAAGAGCGCTAAAGTCACGAGATCGCAAGTGTTTTTGTGTGTTTGCTCAACCATAACTCGTGAGGTTGACATTTTCAATACTGGATGCTAGCATATAGGCTCGTCTAGTTGATTTGGGTCCAACAACAATATTGGATACTGGGCCACCTTCATTGGGCCGATAATAATGGGCTCGTCCATCATGCCCACATCAATATTATTTTAGATAACATAATTTAAAATTTTTTAATACAAAAATTAATTAATACAAAAAGTTAAAAAAAAAAAGAGAGAACTAATCTCAATAATATTAACAAACATATTTAAAATAATTTAATTAAAATTATCAATAATTAAAAAAGTAAAATAAGGAGAAAATAAAAATATCTATCATCTGGAACACTGTAATCATAATAATTTTAAATTACATTCTCAACAATAATAAATATATTTAAATAATTAATTAATTACAAAAATAATAAGAATCTAAAATTTAGAAAAATGTTACATTTATTAACTTAATTACAATAAAATAAGTAAAAATAAAATACTAGATTAGCTAAAATAAATAAGAATAATTGTTTCAATATATATATATATATATATTAATTAATATATTAATTATATTATTTATTAATTAAAAATAAATAAAAATACACATTCTCCTAGCTTTCTCACTCCCCAACCTTTTCCCCTTTCCTCCTTGCTGTTGCTGCTGCCATCAGCAGCTGAATGGTAGCCGCAGCGGCCGCCAAGGCAGCGGAGAACCCGTGGCAGCCGCTGTGGCCAGGTCTTCCCCCGCCAGATCTAGCTAGGGGGCGTGGTTGAGGGTGGTGTGTATATGTATATAATACTATATATTTTCTATATTTATACATGTATGTTATATATATATTAGACTGAAAATGTATACATATAAATATTTAAATAATTTTTTTATATATTTTTTATGGCTTTAAAGTATTTTTTTTATTTCATTAAGGTTAATTTTGTCATCTTGACTTTTTTATTTTTTCGCTGAATTTTTTTTATTTTTTAGTGAAGGGTAAAGGGGACATTTTATGAATTCAGTCAATTTTAACGATTGAAAGTTAATGTTAAGAGGGTGATTGTAATTATCACATATTTGTGGACTTTTGGGTAATGATACTGAACCTCATGGGGGGTTTGGGTAATTAACCCTTTTGCATTTGTTAAAACTTGTTTAAAATCATTTTGCTACATTGTTGGTAATAACACACTCTTACACCAATATCATCTAGTCATTACATATCTTGATATCCACATCCAAAGTAAGCTATATAATTAACAAATTAATTGTTGACATTAATAGGATTGCATTACCTCAAATATTTAAACATAGCAAGCCTTTCACAGTAGCTATCACATTAAAAATAAAAATGCATTTTGATATGCTTCCGACATCACTACGCTTTCACAGTAGCTATTGATTAGACATTTTCTTAAACTCAGAGCAATCAGGTCGTGAAATCCTCTCCAGATATAATTATTTAAGCAAATTTAGAAAAGTGAAAGCCAAGAAAAAGATTTTCAATCCATTTTTTCACCAAGCCATTAGAAAAACCACAGGGAGTCCCAGATTGAAAACTGTCAAAAGTTGCTGAAGTTTACCCAAAATTTCCCTTTCAACCTACCAAGAGTTCGGCATTTTGTAGAGCAAATCTCTTCAAAATTCAGATATGTATTGATTTTCTTTCCAGATTACTTTTTAGTAAACTTACATCATGTGACGACTAACATGCACATAGAAAGTCCTTTAAACGCCATCCCATCCTACCGAAAGTTTGACATTTTGTGCAACTAATGCATTATTATGTTGTACTTATAATAATTCAAATATTAGCTATCCACTAAGCTTTCTTGTGGTTGTATATAATTATTCCAATTGACGAATCACAACAAGTAGATTTGAATTTATTTGGATCCATGTGCTTGGAATAGTGATGTATCTCACCAGCCCAACAAGTCACATGGGCCTAATTATACCGATAACATATTGCGTCTATCATAACTTGAGAACATCCTAAAGAATACACTTGATGCTGTAAATGAATATTCAAAAATTCATTTAACATTTGCATTCATATTCATTCAAAATTTATTCGTATCCGTTTAAAGCAAATATTATCCATATTCAATTAGTAGATATTCAATTATAAATGGATACGAACATGGTAAATGCGTATTCGATCCGTTTAATATCCGCTTCAAATATTTATTTATTAAATAATATATTATTTATATTTTTCAATAAAAATCTCATAATCCATATATATATAACTTATAATTGAAGAATTGGGAAGAAAAAGGAATAAATTTAAAAAATTATTATAGTATAGAGAAAAAATTAAAAAATGAAGTTAATCGACAAAATTATTTTTGGTTGGCTTTATAACTAGTATACTTGGATGTTATTATCAATATTAATTAGTACTAAATCAATTATAAAGTCAATTATTATTAGAAATTATGTTATTTGTTTGATTGCTTTCTTTTTAATGAAATTGTATAGTTCATTTTATTAACTAAAAATATATATTTGTTATAGGTTTATAGATTCACATATTTAGATATTCATAAATGGATATCTTTATGAATATCTAAATAATTATCATCGAATATGAATATCAAAAAAATAATTTGGATACAAGTAAGTTTAATTAAATTTGAATGCATCTAAATAATTATAATTGAATACAAATATATCTAAATTCGACCGATATCTGATGGATACGAATTCAGATATCATACTTAAATATTCGTCAAATTCGTATCCATATTCAAATATTTCAGAAGTTAATCGGATACGAATATAGAAATAATGTATTCTATAGTGTATCCGATCAGCTTAATATCCATTTACATCTCCAAATGCACCATACCTAAATGGAAAAAAATTAATTTAACCTCCCCCGACCCTCCATCAAGTATGATTATGGTGGTTTATCCCTCTATGAAAACAATGGGTTAAAAAAGCCACCATCATTTTTAAAATCATGCGACGAACCACCTTATGGGCATTAGTGAAACTCACGCGCGTACATATGTGAGCTTTTAATGGTTTTTTAAATATAAAATGACTATTATTCCCCTAATATAAGCCTAATATCAATCATTGGATATTTTTGAAAAAATCAATGACTCAAATTAAATTATATTTGTAAAAAAATATATTTATTTATAATTATATTATATAATATGCATATATATATTTACATATATACATACTTATAAATGAATATATATTTAATTTATTACTAAAACCTAACCACCACCCCTCTGGGCCACCATAGCCTTGTCGTGGGCTGCCACGACTATAGCAAAATGGCTGGCCATGCCCAGCCTTAAAAACCAACGACCATGGCTGCCACAAAAATAGGCTGGCCAAAAATCAGTGGCCCTGGCCACTACGAAAAAAAGATGGTCATGGCTAGCTTTAAATAGCGGTAGCCAAAAACAAATAACAATGGCCACATCCGCCCTGATAATGGCCAATCATAAAAATCGGCGGCCATGGCAGCTGCAAAATAAAGGCTAGCTATGGCCAGCTTTAAAAAACTACAGCAATGATCGCCGTGAAAAAACGGCAAGCCTTGGCCACCGTTTTCTTAAAAATTGACAGCCATGGCTACCATGAAATATAGGTTGGTTTTATATATATAGGATATATATTTGTGTAGAAAGTGTGTGTATATATAAATATGATTTTTTTTGAAAAAAAAAAAAATATTATCGATTACCATGGTCAGATGCGGCTGGCCATGGTGGCTAATGGTTGGACCTGACCATATCATTGGCCACCTGGCCAGATAACTAATTGCGGGCTGCCATAGCAGCCATGAATAATTTTAGGGATGGGGGAGGGGTAGGGGCTAGGGGATGAGGATGAGGATGACACTATCATTTTTATATATATATAAATATATTATTTATATTTTTTATAAGAAAAATAAATGTATATTATTTATATATGTATATAAATATGTTATAAATTTTATACACATAAATGCATGTATATATAATTTTATATGTATGTGTACATAATTTTATGAATATTAAATGTTCTTTAATTTATATAAATATGTTATATATTTTATAAATATAAAATTATTTAATTTACATTAAATAAAAAAGAAAAATATACGGACATGAAATAATTATATATATATATATATATGAAGGTATTTTTGTTTATACAATATAAAATTCTACTCAAGTACACAGAAGGAAGCAGTGAGCCCTAATTTAAAAACATAAGGAGGTGTTTCAACCTTTTTTTTTATTACAATGAGGTAAACCCCCATTTCACATTTCATAGGGGGTAAAAATGTTTTAGCCCTACTTAAATGATTATAATTTTCATGGCTCGAGTCAAGGACAGATTCAAAAATAATTGGGGAGGGGGGCGCAAAAATTATAAAACATAAAAATTCAAATATAAATTTCATGAGTTATAAATTTCAAATACATATCTTCATCGAAGTTAAGCCTTGACATTCTTGCATATCAAAATTTATCAATGATTGAATCAATATCAAAAATTTTAGTAAGACTTGTTTCAATGTCAAAACTTTTAATAATATCTATGAGAATAACAATCAAACATGTAACATCCCTAGAATTTCTTTATTTCAATATTTTGAATTTAAAATATATATATATATATCCATAATTCATGGGTTTAAAGGTAAATTTAATTTTCCCATTATTTTATTTAAGAGGGGTTAATGTTAAATTTTTATTAAATGTGGACTCAATGTGAAGCAACAACTAATTCAAGGACCAAATTGAAATAGGCATAGTTGGGGGACTTGATCTCAGATTAGGAAAAATTTTGGAGTTAAATTGTAAATATGGAAAGGCTACCTAAATATATATACAATTTTCAATTTCTCCGATTCACTTCACCATCTTCACCACCGAACACCATCTCCTTCCACTCATTGGCGAAAAATCCGACCACCGTGAATCAACCTGAGACAAACACATGTTCCCCATCATCCTTTCATCTTGAACCCAAAACCACCTCTCCAACCTCCATTTTCGGCGAAGATACTTGGGAAAAGCTAAGAACCGATGGAAACGGGAAGCTTGAAGTGGGTCTTCATTTTGACAACTTTTGACGGTGAAATTTGCTACCATATATTTTGATGGTGAAATGGTCACCCCAACATGAATGAGATTCGAGAAATGGTAGCTCATTACGGTAGAGCTATCGATCAGGTCATTGGTGTGGGTTTAGGTATCGATGCTAGCGCGGGACCTTCGGGGATACATCCTACACCGGAGCAGAGACAGGGATCAAGTATACTTATCGAGGAGGTAGTTGAGAGAGTCCTGGAAGCAGCACCTGCAGCAGAGCCAGTAGAGTACAGAGCTGATGAGGATTTCGAGGGAGAGCCTGAGATAGATCCGGTATTGGAGTTCTTGTTAGACGAGCCGCCTGAGGATGTTGATATAGAGATTCCAATAGCTGATGAGGATATAGAGATTTCGATAGCTGAGGTGAATGTGGATGTACTGATACCAGATGAGGATGTGGAGATATTGATGCCAAATGAGGTAAATGTGGAGATGATGTTACCTGTTGATGATGATGAGATAGAGATACCGATGGATGAGGAGGAGGTTGAGGAAGAGGACACCGAGTCAGTTATTACCGATGTTGAGGACTTGGACTGAATATTTCTGACTAAGACATGGCACTTTTGTGTATGTAGAATAGCAATATAGTCTAGATATGGCACTTTTCTGTATATAGACTAGCAGTATGAACCTAGGTAAGATAATACGAGCTAGTTTCTCGCAGGCAATGAGTGATCTCTCGCATTGGTCCGATCATTTTTCTACAACCTGGCATATAGTTAGCTTAGCAACTTTTTGAAATTTTGAATTTTGACTTGTACATACTATCGTAACTGCTAAAGCTAACTTGTTTTATAAATGAAAATTTTCCAGTCATTACTATAATTTATGTGGGTGTATTACTCTTTTGGCTTTTCTATTCTTTTAAATTTTGAATTTGCCAGAATTGATTTGTGATTTAAAATTGTTCATGAATCGATGATTTCAGGCCTGAGTATTAAAAAGTAAAGACGATGGCGTCTCATGAAAGCAACGATGTTCCTACCCCAGTGCGAGGGGTCCGTAGAGGAAGGCCAGTTGGAAGAACACCTAATATGGCTCGAAACCCTAGACGGAAGGTACCCGTATATCAGCAACCTTGGAATGAAGAGAAATTTTCACAGAACAATTTGGATGGTCAACCACCTATAGGTCAACCTGTTGAGCCTAGAAATCCAGAGGGACTAAGGCACCAGCCGCGTGGGTATGCAAGAGGTGGAAGGGCAAGAGTAGTTCATGAGGTGGTTGATGATCAAGCTTTGGAGAGATTTTTATGATTTCAACCTCCTAAGTTTTTAGGAGAATCTGATGACAGAAAAGCAAAAGAGTGGTTAGGTAACGTGGAAAACATATTTGAAACTCTTCACAACTCTGATGAGCAAATGGTTCATTTTGTTGCCTTCCTGTTAGCTGGTTCTGGATACAGTTGGTGGAAGATGGTTGACTGGAGATGGACTGCAATAGGAACCTAACGGACGTGGGCAAATTTTACCAGGAAATTTACAGATAAATATGTTCTGCTGGTAGTCTAGCAATCGTGAGAAAAGGAGTTTATGAACCTGATCCAAGGAGGTCAAACCATTAGCCAATATGGGCCGCTTACAGCCAATTGATTCAGTATACTCCTTCTATATTAGAAGATGAAAGCTGCTAGACACGGCAATTTATACAAAGATTGAGGCCAAAATTTAGATGTGGATTGCTACTTTGTGATATACCAAATTATAATGTGGCTATGAGCAAAGCCTTACAATTGAGTTAGAACTCCAAGACATTCGAAGGATCGAGGACTAAACTCAAAAGAATAGGCCTTACCCTGGAGGACAAAGCAGTATGCGAAAAAAACAGCCTCATTTATGGAATGGGAATCCAATGTCTCAAGTACCCTAGTTTAGTAGAACCACCAATCAGTTTCAGGAAGAAACACAGCGACAGTGTGGATATTATTGTAGATGGGGACATGAAGAGGCTACTTGTTGGATGAAACAATGGAGGTTCCTGGGATATGGCAGTGACCAATACTTTTTAAAAGACTGTCCTAGAAGGGAACCCCGACCACAACAGCGAAACGGAAACAAGTGGTAGGAGCTAAAGGCGAACAAAAGGTACAAGCCCGTGCCTATGCTTTAACGGGAGAAGATGCACCTAATCCAAATGAAGTAGTTGAAGGTATGGTTTCTATAACTGGTATTTTTGGTAATGCCTTGTATGACCCCGGAGCATCTCATTCCTTTATATCTTATACTTTTTCTCAAAAATTGAGCAAACAGCCATAAACCATGACCTATCAAATAGAGGTTCTGACACCACTAGGGGGAAGTTTAACAACATATATAATATATCGGGACTGTCCAGTGCTGATAGGTTATGAGATATATCCAGCTAACCTTATACAGATGCCCCTTTAGGGATATGATCTGATTTTGGGAATGGATTGGTTATATAGACATTAGGCGCAAATGAATTGTTTCACGAAAAGTGTTACGCTTGGAGGCAAAATGTCGATATTTGCTCATTCCATGCGGAGTATCTAGAAGTATTTACAGAAGAGTTGAATTCAATACCTCTTGATAAAGAAATAAAATTTATTATTCACACTCTACCAAGAACAGAGCCTATATAAAAAACTCCTTATAGAATGGCCCCAGTAGAGTTGAAAGAGTTGAATGATCAACTTCAAGAATTGTTGGAGAAGAAGTTTATCAGACCAAGCACTTCTCCTCGGGGAGCCTTAGTGTTGTTTGTTAAGAAGAAGGATGGATCCCTAAGAATGTATATTGATTACATGGAGCTGAGTAAAGTTGCTATAAAAAATAAGTATCCCCTACCACACATGGAAGAGCTGTTTGATTTACTACAAGGGGCTAGGATATTTTCAAAGTTGGATTTAAGGCAAGGATATTACCAGTTAAAGATCAGAGATGTGGATATACCAAAGACTGCTTTCAATTCTTGGTATGGTCATTTTGAATTTGTAGTGATGCCATTTTGTTTGACCAATGCTCCGACAGCATTTATGGATATGATGCATCGAGTATTCCGACCATATCTAGATCAATTTGTAGATGATATCTTAGTATATTCAAAAACTCGAGAAGAGCATGCCAAGCATTTACACTCAGTACTCAGAACTTTGAAGGAGCATTAGTTATATGCTAAGTTTAGTAAATCCGAGTTCTATATAGAATAGGTGACTTTTCTTGGAAATATCATTTCCCAGAATATAGTGGAAGTTGATCCCTCCAAAGCAAAGGCAATAGTCAATTGGAAAAGACCCAAGAATATATTGGAGGTTCGTAGTTTTCTAGGTCTAGTTGGTTATTATCAAAGGTTTGTTTAAGATTTTTCTAAGATAGCCAGTCCATTGACTAAGTTAACCCAAAATAATCAACCATTCTACTGGAGCGATGAATGTGAAAGGAACTTCCAAGAACTAAAGACTCAACTAGTAGCAGCTCTGGTTTTGGCTTTGCCAGATGAGTTAAAAGACTTTGTGGTTTATACAGACGCTTCCAAGGAAGAACTGGGATGTGTGCTGATGTAGAGAGGGCGCGTCATTGCCTATGCATCTAGGAAACTTAAACCACATGAAGAAAACTACCTGACTCATGATTTGGAGTTAGCAACGGTGATATTCGCACTATCTAAGTGGAGACATTACCTTTATGGGGCTACATTTAAGGTATATACCAACCACAAGAGTCTCAAGTATCTGCGCTCTAAAAAAGATTTAAATATGAGATAACGACGATGGGTAGAATTCCTTGAGGATTATGATTTTTCAATTTCGTACCACCCAAGGAAAGCTAATGTGGTAGTAGATGAGCTGAGTCGTAGAGTTGGATTAGCTTATTTGACAAGAACAAAGATGAAGGTTCAAAAGTCAGATGCGGTGATGAGAATGAAACAAAAAATCTGGCTTGTGGGAGTAAACGTGCAACCAGAATTGCATGCAGCAATATGATAGGCACAAGCCAATAATAAATGGTTATCTGAAAAGAAAAAAGCATTAAAGAGGTTTGGGGAATCGGAATTCAGTACTGATAGCCAAAGTACTCTTATATTTCGTAAGAAAATCTGTGCTCGAGGAATTAAGAGGAAGATTATTAGGTGAAGCACACAAGTTAAGGTTTGCAATACATCCTGGAGGTAGCAAGATGTATCGAGACTTGAGAAAGCAATTTTGGTGGAACGGGATGAAGAAAGATGTCGTTGAGTATGTACAAAAATGTCTAACCTGTCAGTTTGTAAAGGTAGAACATCAATGACCATCAGGATTACTCCAACTGCTCTTAATACCTGATTAGAAATGGGAACAAATAACCATGGACTTTGTAATAGGTTTACCAGTGGTCCAAGGTGGGTACAACAGTATATAGGTAATAGTGAACAAATTGACTAAATCTGCGCACTTTCTACCTATCAAGACCCAGTAAAAAATCGAGAAATTAGTTGAAGTGTGTATTAAGGAGATAGCCAGGTTGCATGGAATTCCAGTTAGTATTGTATCTAATCGGCATCCAAAGTTCACATCGAGACTTTGGAAGGCCCTGCAAGAGCATCTAGGCATAAAGTTTTATTTTAGTTCTGTTGTTCACCCTTAAACAGATGGGCAATCGGAAAGAACTATACGGGTTTTGGAGGATATGTTATGTGCATGTGTTTTGGATTTCAGTAGAAGTTGGGATCGACATCTACCGCTAGTTGAAATTTACATACAACAACGTTTATCAAACAATAATTCAAATGGCCCCGTATGAAGCACTATATGGCAGAAAGTGGCAATCTCCAATATGTTGGGATATTGAGGAATATAAGAGCAACAGCCACAAGTCCTTCGAAACTATAAGAACTGAACTGATCCAGGAGATTATTGAAAAAACACAGATCATTAAGCAGAGAATGAGAACTGCACAAGACAGACAAAAAAGTTATACAGCTAAGAGAAGAAGGGATTTGGAATTTGAAGTCGGCAATTAGGTATTGCTTAAAAAATTTCCAAGGAAAGGTACTCGAATGATCAGTAGAGGCGAAAAACTTAATCCCAAATATATTGGTCCCTACAGAATATATGAAAGAATTGAACCAGTTGCATACCGCTTGGAGTTGTCTCTTGACGTGACGGGCATTCATGATGTTTTCCATGTATCACAACTTCAAAAGTACCATCCTGATCCTTCTCAAGTTATTTCCTATACCAGTGTGTCTCTGCAGAGTGATCCCACATATGAAGAACAGCTGGTTAGAATTTTGGATCGAAAGTTTTGGGAATTTAGAAATAGAAAAATTCCTCAAGTAAAAGTCCTTCGGCATAACCATAATGTTGAAGAAGTGATTTGGGAGCTCGAAGAGGTTATGCGTCGACAATATCTCGGTCTTTTTCAGTACTCAGGTGAGAATTTGGGGGACCAGATTCCTTTAAGAGGTGGGGGTTGTAACATCCCCAAAATTTCTTTATTTCAATATTTTGAATTTAAAAATATATATATATATCCATAATTCATGGGTTTAAAGGTAAGTTTAGAAGATTTAATTTTCCCATTATTTTATCTAAGAGGGGTTAATGTTAAATTTTTATTAGATGTGGACTCAATGTAAAGCAACAACTCATTCAAGGACCAAATTGAAATAGGCATAGTTGGGGGACTTCATCTTAGATTAGTAGAAATTTTGGGGTTAAATTGTAAATATGGAAAGGCTACCTGAATATATATACATTTTTCATTCTCCCATTCACTTCACCATCTTCACCACCGTACTCCATCGCCTTCCTCTCACCGGCGAAAAATTCGACCACTGTGAATCAGCCTGAAACAAACACATGTTCACCATCATCCTTTCATCCTGAACCCAAAACCACCCCTTCAACCTCCATTTCCGGTGAAGATATTGGGGAAAACCTAAGAACCGATGGAAATGGAAAGCTTGAAGTGGTCATCATTCTGACAACTTTTGATGGCAAAATTTGGTACCATTCTGACAAGCTCAGCTCAAGGGTTACTCTGGTGTTTCCAGATTGTTGAACGGACCACCATAGGAGGCGAAATTTCACAAAAACCGCACGACAGTGTTAGTGGTGGGGCTGTGATTTTTTGGCAAATTGAGGACTCTCCTAGTGTCAAAATGAAAAACTAATTGGAGCATTGGATTGTTGGGGCTTAGAGTAGTTGTTGATGGTGGTTTCAGAATTTTTTGGCAGCGGCGGCGCAGTAGCAGTGACCGAGCAATTTGTTCGTCTCGTCAAGAGGGTGATATGCATGCGGGCTGATCGTCATTTCTCCTTACCAATAATTCAATATTTGGCTAAATGTCTGGAACCAGGATTAAGCTTGTTACATGTATTTGTATACATGTATTTTTCTTTTAAACCTTATATTTCGAAAGATAATAAAGGAAATGATCGATCAGAATAGCCATGCATAAGAATGGAATGTTCATGCAAGATATATAAGTTTATTAAACTCGGAATGGTATTATTTCATATGAACTATAGGTTAGATAGCTTATTAAGTATAGAAAACCCTAATTTCACGTTTTTGTGACTTAAGTGACAAATTTTGGGATTTTACAAAAATTGGATTGTTATTATCGACCTAGTATTTGTTATAAGGTTAAATTGGTAAGCTAAGGACTCAAATGTATTATTTTGATAGTATAGGTTGAAATTCGTACATATTTCATACAGCCAGTACATATAATATATCATGCGGCAATGATGCTAAAGCAAAACCCTAACCATTATGTTAGTCAAGGATTATTGAATTGGACTATTATTAATATGGATATGATTGATAGAGATATTCAGGATTGAACAAGGGTTTTAATAGGTAAATTATTCTTTTGAATAGGTGACGATGATTTGGGCCCTGGAGACCAGTAAGTTCTGACTACTTGTCGAGGTTGATAAGGGAAGGATCCACCAATTTGGCAATACTTGTACCTATTGCTTTTCTTGATAAAGCCCTGTGAGGGTTGGTATTGATTTGATTATCGTATTCTGTTAATTATTGTTACCTCTGTGAGGATCCGCCAATCTGGCAACTCTTGTACCTATCGATTCTTTGATAAACCCCTATGAGGGATCTACTGGTTGGTTTTTGAATTGTTGAGCTTAATTTATAGTTATCATTGAACCCGTTAGGTTCTGCTGATTTGATATCTGTTATGATTTTTGTTATTGATTTTCGAACCCTGTAAGATTCTCTTAAATTGAAATTAATTGATATTTGATCAGTTTTATCGAAAATGACTGTCTAGATAAGCTTCTATGAAGCTTTGTGAAAATTGATTCTTTTCTGAAAACTTAACTATACGGCTGAGTGGCTTGTGTTTTCTTGAAACCATTCTGAATGCACTAATTTACCGTTCTGGTGCCATGAACTTTCACAGTGTTACTGTATCGTTCTTATTGAATTAGTGCACTTAATTGCCAAATATCGTATTGATTCCTTGATTGATTAGTGTATCGTGGATTTGCTGTGTCGGCATAATTGTTCAGCTATTCTACCATGTTGGCAAATTGATCATTGGAAAGTTAGTTTTAAAAGTGATATAAGAGAATTGTTGGGCCGAGAGCCTTGCCAAGCTGTCATGCTTGTGCTATTATTATCGCCAAGCCATCGTGATTGTGCCATTGTCGTTGCCATGTTGTTATGCTTGTGCTATTGTTATTGCAAAGCTAATGCTCGTGCCATTGTGATTATTGGATTGTTATTGTTAAACGATTGTATTGTTATGGAGGCATAAGGATAATTTGATATGCATAGTCTATTGGGCTTGCATTTTTAAATTTTTTTAGCTCGTGGAGTAATAAAGCTAGAATTAGTTACCAATCTGGATCGGGCTGAAGCGAAGCCAACTGAGCCGTCTGTATTTCCTCCCGACTGTGATCGGTTGAGATGCTCTATACCTTTCCAACAGCATCAGTCAAGATGATCCTGGGCCTTTTGAGCTGACTGTTACAGCATCCCGACCTAGTGGATATTATTGTTTGAAAATGTGTTTTCTTTATTTCGACTTGTTGAATTGTTGTAGTTACGTGTTAACGAGCCTTATTGTTCTTATTGATTCTGATAGCCATCTTGTACTTGTTTTATTCCTCACTGAGTCTTGATGACTCACTCTCACATCATTATTTCTTACCGATAGGTTGATATAGAAAGCTTGAGCTGAGGACAGAGGTTATTTAGATATATATGTAGTAGAGTTGGGTGAATGTGTATTCACATATATAATTACCTTGTATATATATATGTATTAGAAATGTTGTGATATGTCATGATGGGTATGAAACTTTTGGCATTTATAAATGATCTTTCGTATGTCGATACATATTTTGAATGATGATGGGTTATTAGTCTGACTTTCGCACTCTGATATTATTATCTTAGGTTTAAAGCATGTTGTGAGTTGTGATCATTGTGGTTTATTGGAGAATTTTGGAAAAGAAATTTATGGGTCTATCTAATATGATATTGTGTGCTTTAGGATTGGATTGAGTGGCATTCCAACTTTTGGGTTATATAACATATTTTTGATTATATAGTATTTGACCATAAATTTTATTCTTTTCATAAGACTTAAAAATATGTCTAAATCCGACATCATAAAACTGATTGCATTCGTTAAACAAGTTGTCTTTTATATATTGCCTAATTAATTATACAATGGCATAAGTAATTTCATTATATACATTTTAATAATGGAATGCTTATAGTGGTGGGCACGGGGCTAGGATAATCGGGCTCGGGACAACCGGGTCGAGAACTCAATCGTCCAAGATCAAATTTTTAATACCTGATCTCGACTTGATTGAGGATCGGGTACCCAATAACTGGGTATTCGATCCTGAAATTGGGTTCTAGGTTTGGATACCAAGAGTTTTATTTTATAAAAAATTGGCCGAATTATAGTTAATATTCTAACTTATTACTTTGGCGGGCGGACGACAGTGGCTGGTGGACAGTGCGACAAGGTCGAATGGGGGGAAAATTGCAACTGAGAGGTGGGGATAGGGAGATAGCAAAAGCTGAAAAATAAAGGCACTAGTTTTAGAGCTGGGGATGCGCGGACCGGGGGTAACTTAAGTTAAAACAGAGGCAAAAGTTTGTGCGTCTATTTTAACTTTTAAGTTTCATTTTTTTTTCATTTTAGTTTTGGGTTGGGGGGATGTGTGGGGAGGGGGGCTAACTTAAGTTAAAATAGAGTCTGTTTTAACTTTTAAATTTCAATTTTTTAATATATTTTTTTAAATTAGTGAATCAGCTACCCGATACCCGACTAGCTCGAAATTCGTTACCTAAATCTCAACCCAGATGAAGACTATTGGGTACTTGATAAAACTTGATTGATTGAGTTTTGGAGGTTCAATACCTAGTCGTGTCAGGTTGGTTACCCAAATCCGGACCTAGATGCCTACCCTTGGGTTCTTAGTTAGGTAAGCTAGACAACAGGGGAAAATGGTAGAGTGAAGGCCAAAATATATGAAAGTGTACCTCAAATTCTGTTGAATGAGGGTATTTATAGATTCACTTGTTCGATAAAAAGGGGAGGTCGAAAAGATAACTCATTCCCTATAGCCTAATGAAGCTTTTACTTGCTTATAGGGGACTTTGAGGTCTTTTCGAGAGTTGGTTAATCACCATGCTTGCCACCAGCCAGAAATATGGAGCATATCTTTCATAATTAATGTAAAGGTGATTGGCTAATAGAATATTTAATGTGGATAGGATGTTAGTTCGACTAAATTTAATGCGGAGGTGACCGGTTGCATATGAATAGAAAGCGTATTTAGCATGGCCATGCCTGAAGGCGAGCACCAGTCGACCTCCACACAGTTGAGCGAGTTGAACACGTCTTTCCTCTAGGGTCTCTCTCGCTTCAGTAGCGATTGCCTTTTAGCAAATTGATTTCACTCTTCTCTACCTACAGTTGAAGTTCTACTTTAAATGGGACAGGCGCACTATTGGATATAAAGTCAAAGGCGGTTCATAAAGTGGTTGACCCAGGTCGAGCTTACTCATATCATGAGTCTCCCCTGCTTCTTAGTGCAATCAAGCTTGCGAAGGTTGGATTGAGAAGTAGTTTAACCGTGGAGGTCTATCAACGATAGCAAAATTGAATTTCTACTAGGAACTGGGTTGGCTAGAGTTACTGGATGGTTTATGGCGATTTCATTAAGGAATTAAATGGTCGACCGGTGATTACGCCATTATTAGCTAGTAGTCGATCATTTTAACAGATTGCACTTCTCAATAGCCCACCTATAAATAGTCTATTTGATTGCCCCTATTTTTACTTTTATTGCTTCTATTGAGGTCAAGCTCTGCACCCTTTTGGTCGATTTCATCATCGTCTGCTTTTGTATGTTTCCCTCCAGCCAACTTCTATTCAAGTTGTCTCTCCGTTCTTATCTTGTAAGTGTTCCTTTCTTCCTCTTGTTCCCTCTTTCTATTATTTTGCAATTTTTTTTGCTTTTCTTTCTGCCATTCTTAGGGTTTTATCAGTTATTTTTGTTGATAATATGGCAAGGTTTCTTGAGGAGGAGAGAAGTGAGGCAAGCAATTTAGAGGCAACTAGGTCATTTGGAGGTTTATTTGGAGGTGAAAGTGATTCTGGTGAGGGGTTTTTTATAGTGATTTTGGAAACTGAGATGATTCTAGTGAGGAAAGTGAACGAAGTAGTAGCTTGAGTAGCTCTTCTAGTGGAAATTGCTTCTCTTTCCGCACATGAGACGAGGCTTTCCAGGCATGTTGCTAAAGAGGTGAGGCTTCTAGGCAAATTGATTGACCTCCAACATTAAAAGGGAGGTTGTTTACGGTTGAGCAATATAACGAGATTGTTTTAAAGATCACTCATAATGACTTATAATCCCTTAGGCATAAATTTCACACTCCTCCTAAATTTGTGTTCATAAACCCTAGGCTGAGGGATCAAATGGACCGACCCCCTAAAGCGTGTATAATTGTGTTTGAGGCTGTTCTAGAGTGCAGCCTGATATTCCCAATTGCGCAGCCAATACTCGATCTTCTAGGTGATCTTGAGTGCGTATCACTTAGGTTTTGCTGAATTCTTTTGCAATTCTTTATAGTTTGTCGTTCTTATGATTGTAAACAACCAGCATCCTTCATTCTCCAATTTTTGCAACATTTTCACTGTCCAATATCCTGAAATTAGGCAGTTTTGAAGAGTTGGGCTTTTATTATATCATCGTTTGTCCTCGTCAAAAAGTCTTAGTACTCTCTCTTTTTCCTACAGCTAAGGATGGAAAAAGGTTCTTTTTTGTTCGAGCTCCTAGTGATGGGGATTTAATATCCCTATGGGCTACAGAGGAAAGCTCAATCTTCCTAGTAATGAAAATCCTTCCTGGCATAATACATTTATTTAAAACTTGATGGTGTTTGGGGAGATAGAGGTTACCGGGTTTATTAAGGAGAGAAATTTGGTGATGGCGGGCTATCGACTACTCCCCTAAGTATGTCGCCCAATGTCTACGTAGGTAGCTCTTAATTCTTATTGCTTAGAGTTTGCTCTCCCTTTCAACGGACTATTCATGAAAGACCAAAATAAGATGCTTGAAGTCAAGTCGACTGAGGCTTCAAAGCATGGTAAAGTTTCTTGTTGAGTCACTTTTGACACATTATTTGTTTTACTTTAAGTAATAATAATATTTTAATTTTTAATTTCATTAATTTTTTATTTATTTTTCTTTTTTGGGTAATGTATCAGTTCGAGCAGTGAGGCTACAGTTTGTTTCATAGACTCCACCTTTCTTTATCCAATCGAGCTAATTGGCAGCAAAAATATAAGGCCCTATAGAAGGAGCAGTTTGAAGTTTTGAAGATTGCTTTGCCGTTGATATAAGACCAAATCGACCAGCTGGTCAAGCAGGTCAAAGAAAAAGATGTTGACTTGCTAGCAGTAGTCATTGAGAAGAGTCGGCTCAAGGAGCACGTGAAGCAACTACACATCAAAGCCAAGGAGGCCGTGTTGCTTGGCATTTGAGGGCCAACAAAATTGTTATCGATAGGCCCAAAACAAATTCTATAAGCTGCAGCCAAGGATCCTAAAGGAAGCTGTACAACAGTTTATGTTGAGCCAAGCCTTCAACGACGCTAGTGTTATCCTTGAAAAGGATGATACTGAGAAAGGGTTTGACAATGCCGTAATGCAGCTAGAGAATCTATGCTATCAAATTAGTGATGAGGACAAGGAAAAGCTTGATGTTTTAGGGACGAACAGCTGCAAGATTATCCTAAGTGCCTCAACTTTGCTCCATACACATTGCCCATCTGAGCATCCCCTTGATGGAGAAGGAATTCAACTTCGCCATTATTTTGGCTTATATGCTGCTTTATTCTTTTCTTCACCCCCTCGATTCTTCTTAAACGAGGTTGGGCCGTCTTGACCAGTAGGTGCGCCCAATTCAAAAAATAAGCAAGAGGTTGAGGGACTATTGGAGGTTGTCAAGGTTGATGCGATAAGGGATGATTTTGATGGGGCGGGGCTGATGCTGAGAGAGTTGTTGCCACTAGCCTGATAAGGCGGCTAGGTCTAGCTAAATTTTCTATTTTTTTCTTTTGATTGGATGTAAAAGAGATATTTTTATTTTTATTTTTGGCAAACGCAAATGTTGAACACTTTTATGTGAAGTTGTATTTTATAATATTTGTTTGCTATTCTTTTTCATTGATGTGTTCTTTGTTTATTGCATTACTTGATGCATACCAAAGTAAGAAGTTTAATTTCGTGCATCTTAAAATTGAATACGTAATTTGTGAAGGATGGTAAATTAAAGTGAGAAGTTGGGATCTCATATGAGAAATTATCTTCATGTAAGTGTGAAGTAGATTATCGAGAAGACTGGATCTCGTTACACATAAAATGGTTGCAAATTTATTGCGTTCTAAGGTTGAGGCATTTCGTTGCCTTTCATATCCACGATCCAGTGCGAATTATTTTTAGAAAATTTTACCACTATAAAGGTTGCTTCCCACTCAAGGTTGAGTTTTCTAACATTATCTGAGACCTCCACTTTTCTGAGCACTAGATTGCCTATTTGAAATGTCCTTGGGCAAACTAACTTATTGTAATTCTTGGCCATTAGTGCCCAGTAATATTACATCTTTATGTATACTTGTTGGCACTTCTCATCAAGTGTTTCAAGGTCAAAAAGCCTTTCCACTTAATTCTTGATTAGATGATAATGGATGATTCGAGCTGTATGATGTATTGTTTCCATGGGAGTCATGACTTCCAACCCATAAACCAGACTATATAGATTGTGGCCAGTGTACATTCTTGGGGTTGTTTTAATGTCCACACGACCCTTTGGAGATTGTCTGCGAATTTTCTTTTGCACTTTCCAGTCGAGTTTTAATATGATCAATGATAGTTCTGTTGGTGACCAGTACTATTTCGCTGTTTGATTGGGGATTACCTACGGATATGAAATGTTACTTTATGCCCAACTCCCCACAACAATCCATCATCCATTTACTCTGAATTTGTGTTTGGTTATCTAATTAAAAGATTATTGCGGTCAAGATGGGTGCTAAGGAACTGTGGTGATCGACCTTCTGGTGGTACGACTCAGGGTATCGCAAGGGCGCAAGTCTAGTCTTGTAGCAAAAGGAAGCACGTGAGGTTTGTTGAGGTAGCCTTTAGCTAAAACCCTCCGATACTTAAGTTAGTGTAAGCTCGACAAGAGGGAAAAGTGGCAGAGTGAGGGCCAAAGTATATGAAAGCGTGCCTTTAATTCTGCTAAATGGGGGTATTTATAGTCTTGATTGGTTGGATAATGGGGGAAGTCGAAAAGATAACTCACTCTTATAGCTTAATAAAGTTTTCACTTGCTTGTAAGGGCCTTTGTCGTCTTTTTGAGAGTTGGCTAATCACCATGCTTGTCACTAGCCAGAAATCTGGGATGGATCTTTCACAATTAATGTGGAGATGACCGATTGATGGAATATTTAATGCAGACAGAATATTGGTTCTATCAATGTAGACAAAATATTAGTTCGGCTGCATTTAATATGGAGGTGACCAATTGCATGTTAACAGGAATTGTATTTAATACCCCGGAGGCTTGCGCTAGTAGACCTCCACACAATCGAGCGGGTCAAACACGTCTTTTCCAAAAAGTCTCTCTTGCGTCGGCGACATTTGCCTTTTGACAGATCGACTTCACTCTTGTCGACCTGCACGCTCGAGGTTCCACTCCCAATAGGCCAGGTGGTACTGGATATGAACTCAAAGGCGGTTCACAAGGTGGTTGACCTAGGTTGAGCTTACCCATATCAACAAGTTTTCATGAAACTTGAAAATTGTGCATATTTTAGTAAAAATAATAATAACTTTTAGTAGTCACAATCACTAATTGTGTTATATTTGAAGAAAAAAAAAATTAAATTCAAATATGTTAGTACTTGCTAGTTTTAGTTAATAACTTCTCGAAAAGCTCTTCAAATAAAGAAAGTTATTTTTCTCAGTATAGATTACATTTCACCATCTATTAATAGGTCAATGGAAAAGATATGATGAACAAATATTCTAAATGCATCTATAGTAATAATTTATCAATTTTTTTCTTATACTAATCAATAATTAGTATTGTCTGACCTTATGTTAGTTTTCTATTAAATGCTTAAGATTAGAAAAGTTTTAGTGAATCATTTAAAATAATTATTTTTCATTTTAAAGAAAAATAATTCATTATTGCGATTGTTTAATTGTTTAATGTTTGTATATCATTTCTGTTTTAACGGATACTCCTTGACATTACCACTTAACTAATTTAAATAATATTTTTCAAAAATAATTCAATTTACTGATTAAACAAAAATATAATATTTTATTTGTAAAACACATTACATACATTATTTTTTAATTATAATTAAATTAAATGAATACATCATGTATAGCACAGGTGTTATGTTATCATTTTGTACGCAACAACTTATGAGAGACTTTTGGGCCATTAATAATTTGATTAGAATGTACTACATAGTTATAATATTCGGCGTACAGAGGACGTAACAAAATGTATACTTACTGTGATGGTTAATCATAATTATTATTCCTCTAAATTAATTTCATCATTAAGTGTGGTGTATTTATCAAATTATTTCTGTCATTAGGCTATTAAAAAAATTATGATGTCAATAAAAAATTTTAAACAACTTATTTTGCCCAAAAGTTATATTCTTTGTAAAGAAAATTATATGCTTTGAACCACACATTGGAGAAAGAAAAATTATGGCTTTGTTTGGTTATGTTTCTCTAGAACAACATATATTGTTTTGGGGAAATATAACTAAATATATCCACATTTTCCCACCAAAACGCACATTTTTCAATATTATTCTAACATTATTATTCTAACATTAAAATAATCACTCAATTATTTTCACCCCAAAAACCCAACAAGAAAACACATATTTGACTGCTACAGTAAAAATTGTCTCCCCAAAACATAAACAAACATACCAAAAAATAACTTTCATATTCTCCAATAATTCATTTTTCCAAAATACATAATAAATATATAATAAAATCAAACAAAAAACATAACCAAATATAACCTATTTACCCGCTCATATATTATAAATAATTAATGCACTATATATCTTGACTTATTAGTAATGGGCTACAATGTCCACGAGTGTTGGAAAATCATTGTTTTGTCTTTTCTTCATATGATAGACATATCTTTTTAGTACATTAATCCAATTGTTTTTAGGTTTAAATATTACTATCTAATAATTAATCACAAATACACAATTCAGGTGGGTTGGGTAGGTTGTTGAGTTAGGTCAAGGTATGTGTATTTTATAAGTTTACTCAATTCAAACCCAACTCATTTAATTTTCAACCTAATAAGTTTAAATCCAAACCCAACTCATTTAATTTTCAATCTAATAAGTTTAAATCCAAACCCAATTTTCAACCTAATAAGTTTAAATCCAAACCCAACTCATTTAATTTTCAACCTAATAAGTTTAAATCCAAACCCAACCCACACCGTATCTAGTTGACCCCGATCAACTCAATTATACAATGAATTGACCCAATAACCTGCTCACAACCCACCTAACCAATTATGAAAATGATAATGTAAACCACATTTTACATTGCTTGTTGATTTGACTTCCATAGTCCATTTTCATTGTGCATTTTAGAAATAAAATACATCACATAAATTTTTATACAATATGAATAATATTTTCATGGGTATTAACTTGTTGGATTTGAAGGCCTACATTTTTTGCATCAAAATCACATGTAAACTGTCTAATTTTTGCAGCAGCACACTAACATTTGCATATGATGAAAAATAAAAATGTCATGATTCTCCAACCAAAAGCAAGGTAGAGACGAAAAAGTGTATTGCAGCGGGGCATAAATAAGAAATAATGCTAGGGCTTCCTTCCTTTTACCTTTTTCGGAGCATTTTAGGCTTTTATTTGTTTTAAATATCTAACTTATATTTGTTCTTTTTATATTATGTGGGTGGGGTTAGGTTGGATTGGGTTAATGGGTCAATCAGAAAGTAATTTCGAGCTGGTTGGATCAAACTGTGACTCAACCATAACCCACCAAAAAAAATTGGGTTATATTTTGAGTCAACCCAATAAGCCCCAACCCAGACCCACTAATTTTGTATCGGTTTCGTGTCGGGTTAGAAATTGCAGCTCTACAAATACTTAGATATGCCGATGGTCAATTAATTTAGTGGAATTGCCTTCTCACATATAAGTGTAAAATTTAAGGTTCGAACTCCAATGAAATCTTGATGTTCGTGTGTGTGTAGTTTTTTTTTATTTTAAAAAAACACTTAAATATGTCATATGATCAAAATATACTTAAATACTATCCTATTGTCACTATTTAATACATTGTCTTTTATATTGATTAGAAAATCTCAATTTTCTTGTATAAAAATCAAATCATCATATCTTTTGTTCCTAAATATGAGCCAAATTTAATTTAAGATGAAAAGCAAAGAGCGAGAACCTATAGGTTCAAATGCATATTCCCACAACTTTTCGAAAATTGCAAATAATAGCATAATTTTTATAATACTAGCAGCGGTTTGCATGCAATTTTTGTACGTATAAAATATTTGTGAGTAATCATATTATTTATATATATTCGTATGCTCATTCTACTAAAAAATAACATGCTTCGAAAATATATATATCTATAATTTGTATAATTATGAAGTTAGATGTCACATAAAGTAAAAACTTCATAGTCTATTACAAGATTAAAATAAATTCAAAAGTTATTAAAATATTGAACTTACCTTATGATTAGAAAAGTTTTTGAATAAATGGTAATTATTTAAACATATAAATTTTATTGAATATATATATAGAATAAATAAAAGTATAAATTTGGTATATTTTAAATTTAGTATCATAACGTCCATTTCAAAGATAAAAAGAGGCTTTCTTTTTATGATAAGTTATGTGTCGATAATAGCATAAGTTTTGAAATTAGATGGCTGCTCTAATTAAACTTAGTAGCTCCTTATGGTGAACTTTGTGACCAATTCAAGTATGTTACAACTACCATCTGTGGACTCCAAGAATTGGAATAACCATTATAATGAACATTGAGATCAAATTCAAGTATGCCACAATTACAACTATAAGCTGAAATATTAAAAAATATAAACTTAAAAAGAAAAAAGAGCTAATGGCATATGAATATCTTTGCTTTCTTTTCTTTTTTTTTTTTATATAACATTCTAATTAAATGGAAAATAAATATTTTCATTCCGTATTTTGAACTTTTTTCTACAATTTTTTATTGTTTCAAAAGTAAATGCTCTTTTGAACACCTTCAGTGTCGTATTGTCGTGTCCCTTCACCGATTAATTGTTATCCGGATATTACAAATATTTTCAGATTGTTATGATGATTGTTGCATTTTTAATATTTATTTTGTGTTTTTCTCTCAGATGGTCCTTATCTTGATGCATTGCACGTGAAATTAACATAAATTTTTATCTTTAGTTATTTAAGAAAAATTTAGAGGATTTCTTGAACAGGACAATCGATTCTCATTTGTATCTACTTGGGACCAACTCAAAATTTTCATCGTTTTCTTAAAATTGTCCACAAAATTATCATTACTTTTTTGCAATTATCTAAACAAATGTCACATAGTAAAGATTTAACATTAGATATCCCTCACTATAATTGCCACGTATATTTATTTAATTATCTAAATATTTTTAATAAATTTATAAACCAATAATGTATTGGCAACCCATCAATTAGTTTTTTAATTGAATTTTATTTTTTTATTATTATGTGTTCGTAAGAATAATTAATATATCCTTTTTTTTCCATTTCCACCGGTATTGCTCCACATTTCTTGTAACAACCCTAAAATTCGGGATTTTGGAAAATAAGAATTGGAAAATTCAAGAATTTTGATTGGTCGGATTTAGGGCTCAAATAAGTGAAAAGGACTTAATTGCAAAAATTTTGAAAGTTTTGGGGTCAATCCAAAATTTGAGAAAACCTAATTGGGCTAACTTTGAGAATTTTGTGGGTTTGCATGGAATTAGTTTAGGTCAAATGAGTCAATCTTAAGCACTTAGAAGGTTAGGGACCGAATTGAAGTTTGAGCAAATCTTGAAGGACTTGATTGACGGCTGAATAGAAATTTTGGGGTCAAATATAAAATTCACAAAAATTAGATTTATAAAAGTGGCATTTGCCAGTGAACCCCTTATTTCTCCCTTCTTCTTCCCCGCAACCTCGCCCCCCTTCACCGGCGATTTTCTTTTCCGACCAACCTTTCCCCAAACCCCTCGGACATCTCCTTCCCCACTCCTCCAGCAACCACTTACCACCATGAGCACAGCGTTTCAACCAGAGGAGCACTAGAACTGAAAAGGTTGAAGAAACCTACATGGGCGGACGATGGCGGAGTAGTGGCAGAACAGGCTTCTGGGTAGCATTTTTGGGAGCTTTTAGCTAGGGGACCTCGGTGGTGTTGTTGCATGACCATTTCACACCGCGCCGAAGGCGAAAATCGGCGAAAACTCCACGGCGGAGCAAGGTGATTTTTGAGATTTCAGGGCGGTGTTTGAGGCTTTTCCCGGTGGAGAAGCAAAAAACAAAGCTGAGCGTTGGAAAGCTCACTGCGAGAGGTGTCTCTGGGCAGTGGCATTGAATTTTTCGGCGGTGACGACAGTGAGACAGTTTTATCTCCTTGACGCGATGATCGCACTCATGTGCTTGGTTTGTAATTCCGAACATCCTATATCGCTCTTGTGTTGGAAGTGGAATGCTTTTGGATTATATATGTATATGTATATACGTGTATATTGTATCTTGTTATTATTGTATTGTATCTTGATCATTAATAGTATTGTAATGTATCAATTTTGGAAGGACATGTGAGTTGGCATACATATATATCCCATGCTTGGACTTATTATAGTTAATGGACTCGGATGGATATATTATATGCAATTAGATTAGTTAAGTGTGCTAAGTATGTAAACCATTTGAGGATTATACAAATTGGGACCTAAATATTGACATTGAGGATAATCTTGTTAAATGGATTGTTGTTGTTAATTTGGGACAATATATTGGGAATCATGAATCAAGGGCTAGATTACATTCTATTATTAGGATCGAAATAATTTCATAATTATTTATGTAGTAATCGTCTTAATTAGCATATCTCATACCGATAGATTTGATCAAATCCTTATTACTGTATTAGTTAGTTAATTAGAGGTTTTGGGGACTGTTAATAGTTTAAGTATGCGTATTAAGAATCAAATGAGGATTGTAATGGTAAATACCCATTTGTTTAAGTGACGACGAAGTGGGTCTTGCCGACCAGTGGGATTGCTGATTGTGGTTGTTACATCTGAGAACTACAAAGGTGAGGGTCTGCCAACCTGGCACTCATTTTACTTATCTATTATTTCGAAAAACCCCTATGAGGGTTTCATGTTTCTAATCTGTATTCTATTTTGTTGAAATCTTGGTTGATATTTGTTTTCTGATATGTACACCCCTGTGTCGATTATTATTTTTTATCGATACTGAATTCTATCTATTCTAGCACCCAGAACTCTTATCTGTTATTTGCACTGTTCTGTTATCTATTACTGTCCGTTATCTGTTCCATCCTATTCTGTTATCTTTTGCCTTGCCAGTACATTTATTATCCGTTATAGCTTTATATTATCTATGTTGGCTTATTTGTTCCGTTTTTTTCTGTTATCTATTGCCTTGTTGGCATTTCTGTACTATTCTGAACTATCTGTACTGTTATCTATTCAATTTGCTATCTGATTGTCTGTTATCTGCTCGATCAATTATTTGACTATATGCTATCTATCTATATTATTATTTCGGGACGTTAATCCTAGCTATGTGAGATGAGATAAGCCATAAGCCCTGAATTCTAATTAAGTAATGGGACGTTAATCCCGACTGTGTGCCTGGAATAAGCCATAAGCCCTGGGACATTAATCCCTACTGGGTGCATCGGATAAGCCATAAGCCCAAAACTCGTGAGATAAGAAAATCTGATCGACATGTCCTGTTTCATTTTCTAACTGTATTCTAATTGCTCGTATTTCGTTCATGAAGCAACAAGGTTGCAAAAGTTTCTTGGTTAAGATCGGGCCGTTGTCCAAGCCGGATGAGCCGTTTGTATTTCCTCCTAAACTAATTTGGTTGAGATGGACCATTCCTCCCGAACTGATCCGGTTGAGATGATCTCGGGACATTCAAGCCAATAGCCACAACTCGTGAGCTACTTACTTCTGATAATCTTGGAATTTGAAAATATCTATTTTGCCCAACTGTATTCTGATTGCCTAATCTGATCTGTTTGTTTGTTTGTGTCCGATCCGCCTGTAGTCTGATCTATTTTGTCTGATTGTACTATGCCTGTAATCGCTTGATATGCTCTTATTCTGATTGACTAATGATAATCTATGGAGTTGATTTTTTCTCGACAGATCCTTACAGTTATTATTACGACTATCTCTTACTAAGTCTTTGGACTTACCCTTCCCTTGCATTACTTTGATTTTCTCAGACATGGATAAGTGATGGATGCAGATTTTTAGTTTGAACTGGAGGAAAATGATCTCTTGTAATAGAATAAGTGTTTGAATATATATATATATATATGGAATCATTTGAATATTTAGCTTGAACTTGAGACACTGTGATGATATCATGTTGATGCTGATGACTTAAGGCATGCAAATGTGGCTTGATATAAGAAGGTGAATCATGGCATTTACTTTATGATTTGATGAGTCAATTAAGTTAGAAATTTTTGCTGCTTCTGATAAATTAGATTTGAGATTTGGTGGCATCTGTTTAGTATATGTGTTGTCTGTTACAAGTTTATTTCAACTGCTATTTCTGATAAGTTTGAAATGTTTGATTATGGGTTTATTGATTTGTATTGTGGGTTCAATTTAAGATTGAACTAAGTGGCGCCTCGGCTTCAGTGTTGTCCCGAGTTTGTGGCATGACAGATGTGGTATCAGAGCCTAGGTTTTGATGACCTATGTTCAAGTGGGAATAACTGTTGTGATGGAATCTGATTGGCTTGCTAGAGACTTAATTTGAATTAGGAATTATATTGGATATAAACCTTTGGGATAGGAGAACTTGAACTCCTAGGACTTTCTTCTAGAATGTGATTGTGAAAATGAAGATTTTCGGGTGATATAGAAACTGAGCTTGAATTTGGAAATGTTTTAGATATGGATACTTAAATTCAAGAATACCTAAGTTATGTCAGGATGTGATTTTGGAATATTGAATTTTAAGTACTTTGCGTATTGTGAGTTCTTGTGTGATTCGAAAATTTAAGATGAATTTGAGAATAGCAAGAATGTTCATGGGATCTTATCGTTTATCGTAGAATGATTAAGATTTGCATATTTTTTAGTTCGATTTAGTTTTATAATAATCATTTTTTTTCTTTTATCTTTGGAAGCTTGGCAGAATCGATAAAGTTGATGGCTTCTCAAGGAAGTTTTGGTGCACTCGTTCCACCACGAACCAGACGATGGGGTAGACCCCATAGGCAAAGGGTCGTTAATCGACGAGCTCCTAGGAGGGAAGCACCTGCCCTGCCCACCTTCAGCCAATACTGAACGAGAAAGTTTCTCAAACCTTTGATAGATCAACATACAATAGAACCCCCGATGCGGCCTGAACATCAAGAAAGACAGAGACGCAGGCAACCGGCGGTTAGAGCTGGGGTAGCAGAGGCGATTATAGAAGATCGAGCCCCTGCAATGATTTATTCATTTCAATCCCTTGAAGTTCTTGGGAGGTCCTGATGATAGAAAGGTCATGGAATGGATCGAGAGTGTGGAGAACATTTTTGAGATACTACGTTATTCAAATGAATTGAGGGTTTGATTTACCACATTCCTTCTGGAAGGTTCTGCCCGGAGTTGGTGGAAGATGATTAATTGAAGATGGACGGCTGAAGGAACCAGCCGAACTTAGGAGAATTTCACCCGAGACTTCATGAGTAAATTTGTGCCAGAAGTGGTGAAATCGGCTAGAGAAAGGGAGTTTATGGACTTTGTACAGGGGACACAGTCTGTAATTCAATAGAGGCTACTTTTAGCCGACTGATACAATATGCTCCTTATATATAAGATGACGAAGGTCGACAAGCATGACGATTCGTACAAGAGCTATGGCCAGAGCTTTAGTAAGGCTTGGCTACTTGTGATTTGCTAAATCTCAATTTGGCAGTAAGTAGGGCACTACAATTTGAGTCAAAGTTGTAGGAAATTTGAAAGATAGAGAATAAGGGCCATAAGGAAAAGATACGCTTTGAGGAGCAGAGTGATATCGAAAGAAAGCAACTGAGACTCCAAGTTTGAAGCACTACACAACTAGCCCCTCATTCTGGCAAGAAGGCAAATTTAGTCCAAGAGAAGGCACCTAAACAATGTGAATTCTGTGGGGGATTTGGCTATGAAGAGTCTGGATGTTGGAAAAAATAAGGTAAATGTGTGGGTTGCGATAGCGACCAGCACTTTGTGAGAGATTTCCCCAGACGGAAAGGCCCGACACCCGTAGGAAAGGAAAAACAAATGGTAGGAGCTAGCAGGAGATAGAACGTCCAAGCTCGTGCATTTGCCCTGACAGGAAAAGAAGCACTGGATCCTCTTGAGATGGGGTAGAGATTGATTTCCCTAAGATAGAGACAGTAGTCAACTGGAAGAGATAGAAAAACGTGATTGAAGCCCATAGTTTTCTGAGTCTTGTTGGCTATTCACGAAGAGTGTGTAGAACATTGTTAGAATTGTGGATTACTGAAGATTTTGTGTATATATCTATGGTCAACCTACACAATAAGAATTAATACCGACTGGATATCAATTAATAGAATGCTCTGTTTAATTGATGTAGGTAAGTGCAGATTGCTATTGGAAGTTCCTCTTCTACCGAATGGCATCACCAAATCTTACCATAATGAATTTCCCTGGTCAATAGAATCTGGAAGAAGATACCGCAAAGTAAAGATGCCCAATAAATGTTGAGGAAAGGACATGAGAACCACAAACACATTCAACAGCGAGGGGAGGTGTTATAAGGCAGATGAGTGCAATACCTCAGCAACAAGGTCAGGTAGATAGCTCTGCGAGAAATGAAGAGCCTTCAAAATTTAAGACTTTAGCACATTTCCTGAGGTTCTATCCCCCAAAGTTGATAGGTGAATCGGACCACCAAAAGGTAGAGGCTTAGATTAGGGAGGTCGAAGATATCTTCCAAATGTTAGATTACCCTGAGGACCTCAAACTCATATCTGTTGTTCATTTGTTTGCAGGTTAATGGTGGACCATGGTAAGTCAACGATGGGAATATAGGAAGGTCCCTCATACTTGGGATAATTTTGTGTGGGAATTCATGGATAGATTCATACCACGAGAGGTAAGAGATGGCCGAAAACAAGAATTTGAGAATCTTATGCAAGAAGATATAACCTTGTGGCAGTATGAAGCAAGATTCAGTAGGTTGTTGCGGTATGCCCCGCTGATATCGAGGAAAGGAAAGTTTAAGATTGAGAAATTTGTTAAAAGTTTAAGATTGAAGATACAACAAATCCTCATACCTTGAGAGCAGTTTAACTTCGAAGAGGTCTTGGCAAGAGCCTGGTCCACAGAACAAGAATCTCTTGAGGTATCTGCCAATAAGAAGAATGGCAAGCGAGGAAGAGTTTCTGATCTAGAATTCGCTACGAGTAGTAAAGGTGAGTCAGATAAGAAACGATTGAAAGTCTAATCTGGGACATCAAGAATGAAATGTGGATTTTGTAAAGCTTTCAATCATGAGGAATCTAGCCGCTGGAAGAAACTAGGAATGTGTATAGGATGCGACAACAATCAATATCTATTTCGAGACTGCCCCAGATATAAACGATCAACCTCAAGTGCAAATGGGGAAAGAAAACAGGTGGCCAAAGGTTCTGTCTAAGTTCTTGATTGTCAGAAGAGAATCTGACACTGTATATTTTGGCTTCTTGCCCCAGACGGAGTCTGAAGGCGGTAGACGTATGGGTTATGTTTGTAGCTAGTGTGTTTGAGTTTTTGTGAATTTGTGTTTAGTTGTTTGGGAATGTAAGATAAGTCATGAATCTAGCATGTTAAGTTTGAATTTGATTACTCTTTAATGCATATTATGTAAGTATGAACTTATAATGTTGTTAATTGTTTGTTACTTTAATGGTTTTATGGTATCTTATCTAATAGCATGAACTCTATCAGAACTGAAATGAAGGATATTTTAAGTATTGAAATTATAGGTGATTGAGGTAATGAGAAAATGGAATGTTGTATGTATCAGTGTTAATCGAGGTTCATCTAACTGAAGATGAGAATTTGGGGACTAGATTCTTTTAAGGGGGGGAAGAGTGTAACAACACTAAAATTCTATTGGAAATAAGAGTTGGAAAAATCAAGAATTTTGATTAGTCGGATTTAGGGTTCAAATGAGTGAAAATGACTTAATTGCAAAAATTTTAGAAGTTTTAGGGTCAATCCAAAATTTGAGAAAACCTAATTAGGCTAACTTTGAGAATTTTGTGGGTTTGCATGGAATTAGTTTAGGTCAAATGGGTCAATCTTAAAACTTAGAAGGTTGGGGATCGAATTAACGTTTGAGCAAATCTTGAAGGACTTGATTGAAGGCTAAATAGAAATTTTGGGGTCAATTCTGAAATTCACAAAAATCAGATTTATAAAAGTGGCATTTGCTATTGTATCCCCCATTTCTTCATTCTTCTTCCCCGCAACCTCACCCCCCTTCACTAGCGATTTTCTATTCCGGCCAACCTTTCCCCAAACCTCTCGAACATCTTTTTTCCCACACCTCCAGCAACCACTTACCACCGTGAGCGTAGTGTTTTGGGCGAAAGAGCACTAGAATCGAGAAGGTTGAAGAAACCCACCTCGGCGGACGACGGCGGAACAGCGGCGAAACGGGCTTCTGGGCTACGTTTTTGGGAGCTCTCAACTAGGGGACCTCAGTGGCGTTGTTGCATGACCATTTCACATGGCGGTAAAGGCAAAAACCAATGAAAGCTCCACGTGGAGCAAGGTGATTTTTGAGCTTTTGGGGTGATGTTTCAGGCTTTTCCCAGCGAAGAAATAGAAAATAAAGTTGAGTGTTGGAAAGCTCACGACAAGAGGGATCTGTGGGCGTTGACGTTGGATTTTTCAGCGACGACGGCGACAGTGAGATAGTTTTGTTTCCTCAACGCGACGATCACACTCGTGTGCTTAGTTTGTGATTTCGAACATCTTATATCACTTTTGTGTTAGAAGTGGAATGCTTTTGGATTATATATGTATATGAATATATATATGTGTATGTATATGAATGTATATTATATCTTGTTATTATTGTATTGTATCTTAATCATTAATAGTATTGTAATGTATCAATTTTTGAAGGACATGTGAGTTGGCATACATATATATATATCCCATGCTTGGACTTATTATAGTTAATGGACCCAGATGGACATATTATATGCAATTGGATTAGTTAACTGCATTACGTATGTAAACCGCTTGAGAAATATGCAAATTGAGACCTAAATATTGACAATGAGGATAATCTTGTTAAATGGACTGTTGCTATTAATTTGGGATGATGTATTAGGAATCACGAATCAAGGGCTAAATTACATTCTATTATTGGGATCCAAACAATTTCGTAATTATTTCTGTAGTAATGGTCTTAATTAGCATATCTCGTGCCGATAGATTTGATCAAATCCTAATTATTGTATTAGTTAGTTAATTAGAGGTTTTGGGGATTGTTAATAGTTTAATTATGCATATTAAGAATCAAAGAAGGATTGTAATGGTAAATAACCTTTTGTTTAGGTGACGACGAAATGGGTCTTGCCAACCAGTAGGATTGTTGACTGTGGTTGCTATATACGAGAACTACAAAGGTGATGGTCTGCCAACCGGCACTCCTTTTTCTTATTTGTTATTGCGATGAACCCCTATGAGGGTTTCCTCTTTCTAATCTGTATTCTATTTTGTTGAAATCTTGATTGATATATGTTATCCGATAAGTACACCCCTGTGTGAGTTATTATTTGTTATTGATTCTGAATTCTATCTATTCTGGTACCCAGAACTTTTATTTGTTATCTACACCATTCTGTTATCTGTTATTGTCTGTTATCTATTTCGTCTTGTTCTGTTTTTTTTGCCTTGCCGGTACATTTGTTATCCGTTACAGCTTTTAATTAGTCATATTGGCTTATCTATTCCATTTTGTTCTGTTATCTATTGTATTGTTGGCATTTCTGTAATCCCATTGTTTGTTATCTGTTCATTCAATTATTTAACTGTATGTTATCTATCTATAATGTTATTTCGAGACGTTAATCCTTCCTACTGTGTGAGCATGGGATAAGCCATAAGCCCTGGGATGTTAATCTATGTTATGTAAGAATGGGATAAACCATAAGCTCTGAATTCTGATTAAGTAATGGGACGTTAATCCCGACTGTGTGCCCAGGATAAGCCGTAAGCCCTAGGACGTTAATCCCTACTAGGTGCATGGGATAAGCCATAAGCCCAAAACTCGTGAGATAAGAAAATTTGATTGATATGTTTTGTCTCATTTTCTGACTGTATTCTAATTGCTCATATTTCGTTCATGAAGCAACAGGGTGCCAAAAGTTTCTTGGTCAAGATCGGGGCCGTTGTCCAGGCCAGGTGAGTTGTCTGTATTTCCTCCCGATTTGATTTGGGTGAGATGGACCATTCTTCCCAAACTGATCTGGTTGAGACGATCCTGAGCCACTCAAGTAGATAGCCACAACTGCTGAGCTAGTTACTTCTGATAATCTTGGAATTAAAAAATGTCTGTTTTGCCCGACTGTATTTTGAGTGCCTAATCTGATCTGTTTGTTTGTTTGTATCCGGTCCACTTGTAGTCTGATCTATTTTGTTTGATTGTATTCTGCCTGTAATCGCTTGATATGCTCTTGTTCTTATTAACTAATGATAATCTATTGAGTTGATTCTTCCTCGACAGATCCTTACAATTACTATTATGATTATCCCTCATCAAGTCTTTGGACTTACCCCTCTTGCATTACTTTGAATTTCTCAGACAGGGATAAGTGATGGATGCGGATTTCTGGTTTGAACTGGAGGAAAATTATCTCTTGTAATAGAATAAGTGTTTGAATATATATATATATATGGAATCATTTGAATATTTAGCTTGAACTTAAGACACTGTGATGATATCATGTTGATGTTGATGACTTAAGGTATATAAATGTGACTAGACATAAGAAGAAGAATCATTGCATTTACTTAATGATTTGATGAGTCAATTAAGTTTGAAATTTTTGCTGCTTCTGATAAAATGGATTTGAGATTTGGTGGCATGTGTTTAGTATATGTGTTGTCTGTTACCGGTTTATTTGAGGTTTGTTTAAGTAGGAATCTACTGCTATTTTTGATAAGTTTGAAATGTTTGATTATGGATCTATTGATTTGTATTGTGGGTTCAATTTAAGAATGAATTGAGTGGCGCCTTGGCTTAAGTGTTGTCCTGAGTTGGGGGCGCAACATTCTCCCCCATTTACTCCACTACTTTCTCCCATTTCCGAAAATTGACCATAAGTTGTGGCGGCTATCGATCTATTTGGGAGCTTGTGGAACAAGCCTTATGGAATTTTTTTTATTTATTTATTTTTTGGAAATTTATGAAGGATAAGTAAATGAAATTATGGAATATGGACTGAACTAATTCACAAGATAACTAAAATGTTATGTAGTTAAAATATATTGTTCAATATATTTTTTATTATATTGATATTATGAAAATTGATTTAAATGCAGTTAAAATATTGATATATTTTACTCCTTGAACAAATCCTTCTTATTTTACTTAAAATTAATAATATTTTCAACCTTTTATTTATTATTGTTTCAAATATTATTGTTAAATATTGTATTAATATTTTTCCATCAACAATTTCATTTTCATCATAGCAACAAGTGGAATTCATGTTTAATTACAAACATGTTACATTCATCATTTCTTCTTTTAAGTAAAAAAATAAAAATAGCACAAAATTCTTTAACTAATATTTAAAGAGATTCATTATATGTCTTCTTAAATTATAAAATAGCATCCTAATTTCATGGTTTTCTTTGTTTTTCATTTACGAGCATTGATTTACTTTCATATATATATATATATATATATGTTTTAAATGATATGATAACAAATAATAAAGTCAAAAAATTTACATTTTGACAAATAATTAAAACCAAGATGAACCTGTAATCTAAGTCACAAGTTAAGTATAACTTGATGAATAGATAGCAAGTCATTGTAACCAAATTAATAGATTGTAGGTAGTGAGTTAAAAAATGTACCAAACATTAAACTATTACTATGGGATTCTTAATTGTAGACAACTCCCACTTTCTTTTCTTTTTTTCTTTTTTTTTTTTTTCGTTTCTCTATTTCTTTTTAGTTTGTATTTAAGTACAAAACATGCGATTTTCTTAAGGTATTGGCATTTAACCCATGGCTTGCACAAATAAAGGTGCTTCCTTAGGTTTATTTAATTTCCCTTCTCAACTTAAACGTGCATACCTAGATTGGCGAAAATTGTCAATAAAGTTAAAAAGAAAAATAAAAGTTTTGAAATACTTTTTCATTTTCAACCTCAAATGTAGTGAATAAAGATTATTATTTTTTGTGAGTGTGCGTTCACGAAGGAAAATAAGCTCTTAAAAATTGTTGATGGAGAGTACAAAAGGAGAATGGCTCGCTTCATATTTTAGTTCCCAATTCTACAACCGATCCACGGAAGTACATACAAGCGGTCAATTTGTCCCAAATATTATATACTTCATAAGAGAACTAAATGCTTTGTGCTAAAAATAATATTTGCACCCCGCAAAATGATAAGTACATTCTATTTTAACATTTAATATCATTTGGCCAAACGAATTTAAATTCTATCACATTGTCATCTTTAATATATTTTATTCTAGATTAAATAAAAAATCTATTGGCTTATATAACAAGCAAAATAATATGCTAATAACTTAACACTACAAGAAAATATTATATTAGTGATAAAATAATTAATGGCAATGTAAAAATTATTAAGGATATATATATTAAGTGAATAACTTTTATTTTGTCATAGATTATATTTGTTACGTGACAATAATTTTTATTTTGTCACAATATAGCTCAATAATGACAAAAACTAATATTTTCAATTATCACCATTAACAATTAGTGGCACTTATATGATGACAATCTAGTGACAATGAAATTTATCACTATCATTTGTGACAAGATTCTTATTGTCACTAAGTTGCCACCATATATGTATCATTCATTGTCAATACTGACAACTTAAGCAATATACTTATCACTATTTAGTTTGTAAAAATTATTAAAATGACAAAATAAAATCTTTTGTCACATAATATATAATTAGTTACAACTTTTATATTGTCGGTTAAATTGCTATGGACCCCTTTGTGTGTGCATGTAGTCCGCATCTTCACAGACATGTCTATTTCACCGAGCCTCTCTCCGAGATACTGCCCAGATCATTACGCCTTTCGTGTAGGTCAGAACTTACTCGACAAGGAATTTTGCTACCTTAGGACCATTATAGTTACGGCCGCCGTTCATCGAGGCTTCGGTCGCCGGCTCCCCTGTCATCAAGTCACCAACTTCCTTGACCTTCCGGCTCTGGGCAAGACCATAATGTTGTAGATCAATAACAGGGCCTGTCATGAAGTCCCCATAATATTAGTAATCTCCTCTGAATCAGCAATGCTATAATCTGCATCTCCTTTAGTCTTTTCACTTCCACCTAGGATAGTAAGAGGTTTAGGATCAAGCCCAACCTCAGCTATGGTCTCCCTGCACACTATATTCTCGATGAGCCTCAACCTCAGCATCAAAGAGGTTCTCACTCCCTTCCAACAAAGTTCAGCTTGTCATATATAGGGTAAAAACCTCCGGAGAGGGGTGAACGCTCAAGCAGACTCGCTCACAAGCTTGGCAGCTTCTTTGATTCTATCGTCTAAAAAAGGACTTTGACTATCACGGTCAGGGTCGGCAAAATTGGCACACCTCTGTGAAAATATATATATATATATACACACACACACACAAACAACTTCCTCATATTTTTGAAAATCATGCAACAAACATCCCCAAAAGTGTTGGTGTAACTCACGCATGGGTGTGTGCGACTGGATGTGGATTTTTTGGTATAAAAATATGTTTATACACTCACGTATAAGCCATTGGAATTTATTTTTTTAAGATATCGACAGGCTAAATTAAATCCTACTATAATTTTTTTTGAAAAAATATTAAAAAATATGGATAATATATTACTATACATAATACAATACATATGTATAATATATATTATATTTCCCCACCCCACCCCACCCCACCCCACCCCACCCCACACCATTGGCTACCATGGCCACCTCTATGGCAGCCGACCCCCAACAACAGTTTTGCTATCGGCAAAAACCAAAAAAAGAAGAAAAAAAAGCCGACGGCCATGGCGGCAGATTTGGCTAGTATGCCATGGTAGCCTATTAGGGTTTGGGGATGGGGGCGGGGGATTGAGGGAGGGGGAGCTTGGGAGAGGTTTATATTATATATATGTTATATATAATTTATATATATATGTATATATATGTTTTAGATAAATTTATATATGTATATGTATATTATATGTATATAAGTATAAATAAAAAATATTATTAATAATATATAAATTTGAAATGAATAAAAGAAAATTTGTGTATATACTATATGTATAAATAAAAAAATATATATGTATGTATTTATAGATAAATTTATATATGTGTATATATTTTATATATAATTGTAAATAAAAAATTATTGCATATTTTTATAAATATTAAAGATTATTTTGTAATGAACTAAAGGAAATTTATATATATGTATACATATATTATATGTATAAATAAAAATATATATGTATATATTTATACATGAATTTATAAATAAAAAATATAATATATGCTCTTATAAATATAATATTATTCAATTTAGATCAAATAAAAAAATATATACATAAATTTATGTATATGTATATAGATATTATATGTATAAATAAATCTATATACTTATACATAAATAAATATATATATATATTGTATAACTATAAATAAAAATATGTTATATATATTTTTATAAATATTAAATATTATTTAATTTGGAATTGATCAAAAAATAATTAAAAATTGTTAAAATTAATAAGTAAAATAAAAATAAAAGTGATGTAAATTTTAATATTTCTTAAGGACAATTATGTCTTTTTAATATTCAATGGGCATCAAACAAGAAGGGAGGTGAACATCATTTTCAAAAACATATGGAGCTTTTCTGTACATTTTCTTTTGATAAGGTGGTATTATGCCCATTTTGCATATCACATGTGGGGTAATTAAATTGCAATTAACCCTATATTGTCACTCACTATTTAGTCATTTCTTGTAACCCAAATTAAATTTTATATCTTAAACTATATCTTTTCACGTAATATAATAATGTGACACCATGCATTACCAACCACAATTTTTAAGAATAATAATATTGTGGCACCCTACCTCGGGTGATCCCAAAGCTAAGGTACTACCAGTTCAAACTTAAGTCGTAAATCAAGAAATAACCGCAAAGGCAAAATTTAACAAGTCTCAAAAGATAGCAGCTTAACTCTAAAACCAGAATATTATTTCATAGAGTGCAATATTTACATACTAAGCATCTCGAGGTCGAGTCTCATAGTCAAACTTCAAACATTTCATAACATTCTTTAAGTCTTAATGTCATGATTATGTGTAGCCTATATGTACATACATAGCACCTAATCTATTAAAAAATATTTTCTTCCACAGCAAACCTCAAGACCTCAGTCCTTATTCAGTCCTGTCTGGGAAAAGAATAAAGAATAACAAAAGGGATAAGTCCTAAAGACTTAGTGAGGAGAAATAGGACAAATAGTCACAGAAAAACTATCGAAGAACAATAATTCAAAACAGATTCAATAATGAACAAGACCTTATAATTAGAAGCAACTATAACATAACACATATGATACCAAATTTAACAGATTGTTGGCAATTCCATCCTTATTGACCCCAGAATACAAATAGTAGCAGAAGCACTTAGCTTGGTACCCAAGCACTTGGCTTGGTAAGTGGCATGGCCGGTCCACATGTCAAATCCTGCAACTTACTAGACAACTACCTCCAGCTATCCGCAAGTTAATTTCTTAGGTAGGTACTAGCCGGGAGACCAGCCACTGTCAGCCCATGTCGTCTAGCCGTCTTTCCAGACCTAGCCTCGAGCCCATCCCATATCGCGGTATCCCTGTCACATCTCAAGAGCATCCTTAAGAGACTCAAACATAGTGCCAACAGATAAAATGTATTCAAATAGCCGTTCATTAACATATTCGTGAAACAATTCAAACGGTGTTGTCAGTAAAATATTGGCCGGCAAGACCATATAAATAGTACATAGAACGATTTAAATAGGAGTGCAAAATAAGATTTGGTCGGAAAGACCTAAAATCAACATGATAAAGGGAAGTCAGCAAAGGTATAAAGTATACCGGACAATAATAGGTAACAAAATAAGAGTTCTGGGCACCATAATGAGTATAATCAATTTGAACAGATAAATACAGGGAACCCAAACAATCGAGGAACATTCACTTTCCAAAAGAAAAGTAAGCTTAACCCTCACCTTAATTTTCAAAGAGAAGGCTATCCCTGTCCTACTGTCCATCGAATCCTGGCTTCTCGCCACCAATTCAAATGAACGTACTTAACATCAAAACGCTTGTTTTGTCCTTTTAAACAATAATTAAGTCATTTATATTCTAATATCAACTGTTTTACAGTTGATATAATATTTTAAGGCTCCGTTTTGAAAATATCATGAAGTAACATGTTAATTACGCCATTAACATTATAATACGTACGACGGTCACATTTGTTCCAATTAATGAATCAATTTCAGATTCCTATTATGTCATTTGTCCTTGCAACGTTACACAAAGTCGCTTATAAAATTACGACGATCAAATCTACTATTGATAATCCAATTTTTAGCAATTAGGCCTCATATACATGAAATTAGAGAGTTAATTACCTAGTTTAGCTTAATAAATCAAGATTTACATATTATATTACAAATTCGAATCCACTAAGCATTATATACCTAATGTTCGATCCTATTTCATGTTCTTTCACCATTAACAATACAAAATTTGGTAAATAAATTGAGAATAATTACAATTTAATCAATAATAATCCTAACTCCAACAATTTATCAAAAATCCTAATTTCAGAACTCAATTACCAAAAACCAATACCACACATGTGACCACCGTGACGAGGCAAGATATCTATCTCAGGGTCACCGCGCACTGAAGTCACAACCACTACCACTACCACCAATCGGTGTGGTGCGTCTTCGGCATGTATAGCGAAATGCCCAGGTTAATTTTTAAATTTACCAATGAATTTACTGTCAACTTTGACCTCAACCACACAGCTTTGCCACCTTCGCTGCCACTCGTTTTGCTTAATTCCACCATCACCGGTGGATGAAATTGGAAATTAAGGATACCCAGCCACTCCTTGAGCTGAAAGCTAGAAAACCCATAACTTAACTTGAGCTCCTGCCACCAATGATGCCATGCCCACCACTCGCTGCCGTGGTCCATTTTTCAAGTTCAATTTTTAGTCATTCCGCCGGTTGGTTCCGTGAAATTTTGATATAAATGGGCTCCTTTTGCTGAGATGAAGAGTTTAGTATATATATTGTTAGGCTTTGCCGATGTCGGGGAGGAGTTTTCCGGAGAAGAAGGAGGTAGGTTGCATGCGAAAATAGTAGAAAATGGGGAAGGAATGGGGGGGGGGGGGAATTTGATAGTTAATTGGTATTTTTCAGTAATTACAAATTGACTCCCAATATTTTATTTCAATTTTCAATTAAGTCCCCCATTTAGTGAGTGCATTAGATTGACCCATTTGTCCAAGATTAATCTCATTTTTTTAACCCCAAAGCTTTCAGATGTTTTTCAATTAAGTCTTTCACTATTTATGTTTTGACCCCCAATTTTTTTTTAAATAATAATAATAATAATAATAATAATAATAATAATAATAATAATAAAATTTCATCAATTATATTTTTAGGGGTGTTACAGACCTCCCCCTCTTAAAAGAATCTAGTCCCCAAATTCTCACCTAATCACTAGAAAAGTTCGGGATACTATTGGCACATGGGATCTTCTCGTTCCCAAGTCGCCTTTTCTATGTTGTGATTGTGCCATAATACTTTTACTTTAGGAATCCTTTGATTCCCAAGCTCTCAAAATTTTTAATCTAAAAGATGAATTGGTTGCTCTTTGTAAGTCAAGTCTCTTTCCAATGGTATGTCTTTATGTGAAATGACGTGGAAGGGATCATGATAATACTTTTGAAGTTGTGATACATGAAAAATGTCATGTATTCCTATTGAGCCTTGGGGTAGTGCTAACCAGTAGGCTACTCACATATTTCATAAAGGCCAACATACCTTAGGCTAAACTTTTTGCCCTTTCCAATCCTTCGGATCCCCTTTCTCGAAGATACTTTATGGAGCAATTGGTTACCAATTTCAAACTCTAAATCTCTCTTCCTCTTATCTGCATAGCTCTTTTGCTGATCCTGGGCTACTTTCATTTTCTGTTTAATCATTTGTACCTTCTCAATAGTTTCTTGTATTAGTTTTGGTCTTAGGGTTCCCAATGATTTATCAGTATTGCTCTATTGCTCTTCGAGATCCTAATGTAATGGGGATCGATATTTTCTGCCATGCAGGGCTTCGTATAGGTCCATCTGAATAGTAGACTAAAAGCTATTATTGTAAGCAAATTCTATCAGTGGAAGGTGTCTATCCCAGATTCCACCGAACTCCAAAGTACAAGCCCATAACATATCTTCCAGTATCTGAATTACCCTTTCTGACTGACCGTCATACTGAAGGTGAGCAGCAATGCTAAATCATAACCTCATTCCCATATATTCTTACAAACCTTTCTAAAGTCTTGAGGTGAACTTCGGGTCTCAGTCTAACACAATATTAGCTGAAATTTCATGTGATCTGACTATTTCCCTGATGTATAATTCTCCCAGTTTCTCAACCATGTAATGTGTTCCTACTGGTAAAAAATAGCAAACTTAGTTAATCGGTCTACTATCACCCAAATACTGCCATATCTACCTCAAGTTGTTAGTAGACTTGTAATAAAGTCCACAGTGACCTGCTCCTATTTTCAATTAGGGATCGAAAGTGGTTGTAGCAACCCTGATAGTTGTTGATGCTCTATTTTCACTAGCTAGCAAGTTAAACACTTCTACACATAGCCTACAACATCTCTGTTCATTCTATTCCACCAAACTGCTTCATCAAATCCTGATACATCATCGTGCCACCTGAATGTATCGTATATCTTACCCTGTGCACCTCTTCCAACAGTCTTTCTTTCATTTCTTTAGGCACACATATTCTTTTACAAAATAAAAAAGTACCTTTATTGTCTATACTGAATTCGGACTCTTCAAAACTTCTGACTATTTCTTTTTGTTTCAGCATTCATTTATCATTAGCCTGAGCTCGTTGGATTTCATCATACAATTCTAGATGCACGTTTACTCCTGCAATCCAGGCACATTGTTTAATTCTTAATACAATATCTGCCCTTAGACTTTCTGAGGCTCTTTTTCTTGATATGGGGGCTATCTCGGCCTTTTGGCTCAGAGCATCTGCCACTACATTCACCTTTCTTGGATGATAAACGATAGAAAAGTCATAATCTTCTAAAAATCTTATCCACCTTCATTGCCTCATGTTCAAATTTTTCTGTGAGCATAGATACTTGAGACTTTTATGATAGTGTGTACTTCAAATATGGCTCCATAGAGATAGTGTCTCCACTTTGTCAATGTAAAAATCATTGCAGCTAGCTCCAAGTCATGAGTTGGATAATTTTTCTCATGTGCTTTCAGTTTTCTTGTTGCATTGGTGACAACTCGCCCCCTCTGCATTAGCACACATCCAAGCCCTTCTTTAGAAGCATCTATATACACAATGAACCCTTCTAATGCATCTGGAAGGGCCAAAATTGGAGCTAAAGTCAATCAGTTCTTCAACTCTTGAAAACTTCTCTTACTATCCTCATTCCAATCAAATGGTTGATCTTTTTGAGTTAACTTAGTCAATGGGCCAACTATTTTAGAGAAATCTTGTAGAAATCTTTGGTAATAGCTAGCAAAACCTAAAAAGCTACGAACTTCCATCATATTTTCGGGCCTCTTCCAGTTGACTATTGCCTCTATGTTAGGGGGATCAACCTCTACCCCATCCTAAGATATGATGTGTCCAAGGAAAGCCACTTTTCCTATCCAAAATTCGCACTTACTGAACTTTACATACAACTTATGCTCCGTAAGAGTTCTTAGAATCATGTGTAAGTGCTTAGCATGTTCCTCTTGGTTTTTCGAGTATACCAAGATATCATCACTGAATCTGACTACAAAATTGATCCAGATATGGTTAGAAAATTCGATGCATCAGATCCATAAATGTTGCTGGAGCATTTGTCAGACCAAATAGCATTACTACAAACTCAAAATGACCATACTGGGAATTGAATGCAGTTTTCGGGATATCTTCTTCCTTAATCTTCGGCTGATAATACCTTTATCTCAAATCCATCTTCGAGAAGCTCGTGGATCCCTATAGAAGATCAAACAATTCCTCCACACATGGCAAGGGGTATTTGTTCTTGATAATAACTTTATTCAACTCCCTATAGTCAACGCACATCCTCAGGTATCCATATTTCTTTTTGACAAACAACACCAGAGCTCCCCAAGGAGAAGTGCTGGGCCTAATGAGTTTCTTTTCCAATAACTCTTGGAGTTGATTTTTCAGCTCTTTGAGTTCTGCGAGTGCCATTCGATAAGAGGTTTTAGAATAAGGTATAGCAATGGAAAGAGTGTGAATGACGAACTCAATTTCTCGATCAGGTGGTAATGAGTCCAGTTCTTCAGAAAATACGTCAGGATAACCAACCACTATTTCCAGTTCTTCTATTATGGCTGTGCTTTAAGGTTTATTGATAAGGTACACTAAAAATTCCTATCCTCCATCTCTCAGAATTTTCCTGGCCTCTACTACAGATATAATAGCTATTAGGGAAGTTGTATCTGTAGAACGACATGTCAGTATTGGTGCCTTGTCCCTGAGAGTGATGCACTTAGCGTAACAGTTTACTTGTGCTTATGATGGTACAACCAATCCATCCCCAGTATTAGATCATATTCCTGAATGTGCATTTCTATAAGATCGATTGGATATTCTTTATCTCCTATCTTGACTAGACATGCCCGATAAATTGTATCTGTTATTAACCATATCCCTAAGTGTGTCTGTACATCTATTTGATATGACATGGTTTCAGATTGCATGTTCAACTTTTGAGAGAAAGTTACAAATATAAAGGAATGTGTAGCTCCAGGATCATACAAAGTATTACCATTAATTCCAGAAATATAAATCATACCTTCAGCTACTTCATTAGGATCCAACGCTTCCTCTCCAGTTAAAGCATAAGCACGAGCTTGAACCTTTGAATTCTCACTGGTTCTTGCCACTTGTTTCCCTTTTCCTATAGGTGCTGGAATCCTTTTGTGGGGGTAATCTCTAACAAAGTACTGATCACTATCACAACCTATACATTTGCCCTGCTTTCTTAAATACTTAGGCTCCTCATGGCCTAATCCTCCATAAAACCCATATTTTTTCGGTGCCAGCCCTTGAGCTAAACCGGCAGCCCCACTAGCCTGGTAGGTGCATTGATTGGCACTCCCAATCTGTAATTTCAACTTTTTTTGGGATTATTCTGTCCACCAGGGTGCATTCTTCCTTTTCGGCCCTTATCTTCAATTTTCATATTTCTCGTAATTCTGACTCCAACTGTGGTACTTTACTCGCTACTCGATTAAAACTCAGCAAATCACATATGGTAAGGGCCCATCTGAGTTTCTACCATAATCCTTCCACAAATTTGTGAGTCTATCGATCTTCATCTGCAAGTATGTAAGGCGCATACTAGATTAGTTGGCTAAAAGTGGCCTTATACTAATTGACTGATAATGTTCCCTGTATCCAATCTATGAATTCTCTGTCCTTTGCATGCTTGGCCACTAGCAGTACATACTTCTCCATGAACTCTCTGGTAAAGTTCCCCCAAGTTCAATGAATTCCTTCTGCAACCCATCTACGATTTATCATTTTCCACTAGTTGCGTGCAAGACCTCCCAATAGAAATGTGGCTTATCGGACTTTTTGCTTGTTCAGGTAATGCAGAGTTTCAAATATGTTCTCCAAGTCCTCAATGCACTCTTTGACTTTTCTGTCATTCGATTCCTCTAGGAATTTCTGGGGTTGGAAGGGAAGAATTTGCTCTAGTGCCTGATTTTTAGTAAACTCTTCAGCATTTCCTGCTCCAACACCCTGACTCTGCTGTTGACCAAATTGCATAAATCTTTTCCCCCTTCGATTCATAAGATCTTCTGGTTGACCTGTAGATGGGTGATCAACCGAAGGGGTTTTTGTGACTTATTCCTCTGGCAATTGTTGTTGAAAGATAGGTGCTCCCTACCTAGGACCATTCTATACATTGGCTCGTCTGTCGGATGGTCTTCCTCATCATCCTACTCAAGTTGGAGCTGGTATATAAGAACCCTCGTGTGATGCCATTCTTATAAATCGGATTAGATCTAAGATATTCTTTAATATGCAATTATCAAGTTGTACAACAATGTCTATAGTGATCATCAATACTTTAAGATCCCTTAAACTTGTGTAAAAGTGTTTAACAAAGTTAAGTAAAATTCATTGTGTAGAATTCTAGTCATTCAATGATCAATGATCAATGATAAAACTTCATTATCATTTTGAGTTAGCATTAGCAGTTGTTACAACAGTTTATATACAAGGTCAAAATTCCAAAATTTGCTAAGCTAACTATATGCATAATCGTGGACAAAATGATGAAGCTTTTAGTAGGGCATTACACCATTAATTTAGCTAACCTTAGCCCTTCTTATCTAATCTGACGATCAAAAGTTAATACTGTAACATACATACATACATATTTATAGATACAATTGCACCTACAAGGACCTCTAACTCTAATCTTCCACATTAGTAATGTCGAATTTGATATTTTCTTCTTCATCCTCCTGATCTTCCCCATTCAATTCTATATCCATATCATCTTCTTCCTCTTTAAATTCCTAAAATTCATCTTCCATATTGATCTCTGGTGGTACCTCAATTGGGGGCTCTTATACAGGATCCTCTTTATGGTCCCCCTTAGAATCCTCCTCAAGTTCTTCACTAGTAACTCCTCAAGGTTCTTTTCAGGTACCTCCTCGATACGGATACCCTATCTGTGTCCCAACTCTAGAGAAGGACGAACTTCGAAGGGTTCGGCCTTTGATGCTATCCCCAACTCCTATGATCTGGTCTATGGAAATCCCATAATGTGCCATCATCATTATGGCCTCATCTATAATCATATGTGTCGTATTAACAATCTTTTGATGGTTTCACTCCAATGTCCTAAAGGTTTCCTTCTTCTGAGCCCACACCATGCGAAGTTTCTCGATCTGTCCTTAAGCTATTTTTCTTTTTCACTTTCCCGCTCCAGTTTGCCCATAAGTCTTTCCATAGTGTAGCTCCTAACCTGAACCATCATTTTCAAATGATATGTCTCCACTCTCTTAACTAGCTTTTACTTGTTTTAAAATCCTAATTCTCTCATCAAAAGATTCTTTGTCTTCATCTTTCATAGGTTCTTTTCCTTCCCTATGTTCTCCCATCATCCTGCAATATATAAAGTTATTTCTTTAATACTATACTAGTCAAGTTCATTACCAACTCTCTTAATCACATGAAAGCTTTTCAACATATATAGAGTACCCAAGGTTCACTTTTCTAACTAGAGTCCAATGCTCGATTTTTGGAAGTGAAGATTAAAAACTAGTCGGCCATCCCAAGTATAATCTCCTACCTTCTAGTATAATCTCCTACCTTATAATATCAAAGACTATACCCAAAAGTTTATATCTCAACTAAACTTACATCCCAAAGGCTAGTTTTGACTCCCAATGATACACATTTCCTAGGTCATTGACAAACCTAGCTCTGATACAACCTCTATGGCGCCCTACCTAGGGTGATCCCAAAGCTACGGTGCCACCAATTCAAACTTAAGTCGTAAATCAAGAAACAACCACAAAGCCAAAATTTAACAAGTCTCAGAAGATAACAACTTACTTTAAAACCAAAAGATTATTTCATAGAGTGCAATATTTACATACTAAACATCTCAAGGTCGAGTCTCACAATCAAACTTCAGACATTACATGACATTCTTTAAGTCTTAATGTCACGATTGTGTATAGTGTATAAGTACATGCATAACACCTAATCTATTACAAAATATTTCCTTCCATGACAAACCTTAAGCTCTCAGTCCTCATTCAGTCCTGTCTTGGAAAAGAATAAAGAATAACCAAAGGAGTAAGTCCTAAAAACTTAATAAGGGGAAATAGGACAAACAATCAAAGAAAAACTATCGAAGAAGCAGTTATTCAAAATAGATTCAATAATGAGTAAGACCGTACAATTAGAAGCAACTATAACATAGCACATACGATACCAAATTTAATAGACTATTGGCAATTTCATCCTTATTGCTCTTAGAATACAAGCAGTAACAAATAGTAACAAACAGTAAAAAATGGTAACACGGAGTACAAATAATCAGAACAGATTTTCCTCATTACTCTACTACCCAAGAACTTGGCTTGGTAAGTGGCTTGGCCGGTCCACATGCCAGATCCCGCCACTTACTAGACAGCTATCTCCAGCTATCCGCAAGTCAGGATCTTAGGAGAGTACTAGTCGGGAGACCAGCCACCGCCAACCCATGTTACCTTGTTGTCTTTCCAGACCTAGCCCTAGGCCCATCCCTTCTCGTGGCGTCCCTAGTCACATCTTAAGAGCATCCTCAAGAGACTTAAACATAGTGCCAACAGATAAAATGTATTCAAATAGCCGTTCATTAACATATTCGTGAAATATTTCAAACAGTGTTGTCGATAAAACATTAGCCAGCAAAACCATATAAATAGTACACATAATAATTTAAATAGGAGTGCAAAACAAGATTTGGTCGGTAAGACCCAAAATCAACATGATAAAAGGAAGCCAGCAGGGGTATAAGGTATATAGGACAATTAAGGTTGTAAATGGATATTCAAAAATTCATTTACCGTTCGCATTCATATCCGTTTATATAAAATTTATCCGCATCCGTTTAAAGTGGATATTATCCGTCTTCGATTAGTAGATATTCGATTATAAATGGATACGAATATGGTAAATTGAGCTCCCACCGCCCGTGATGCAGCGCCTGCCACTCGCTGTCACGGCCCATTTTTCAAGTTTAATTTTCAGTCGTCCTGCAGGTTGGCTCCATGAGATTTTGGTATCAACTAGCTCCTTGTGTTGAGAGAAAGAGTTTGGTATATATATTGTTAAGCTTCTCCGACATTGGGGAGGAGTTTGCCGAAGAAGGAGGTGGGTTGCACACGGAAATAGAAGAAAATGGGGTTAAAGGGCATTTTTCAATAATTACAAATTGACCCCCATTATTTTATTTCAGCTTTCAATTAAGTCTCTCATTTAGTGAGTGGATTAGATTGACCCATTTGACCATGATTAATCCCATTTTTGATCCCCAAAACTTTCAAATGTTCTTCAATTAAGTCTTTCCTTATTTATGTTTTGACCCCTAATTTTTTAAAATAATAATAATAATAATAATAATAATAATAATAATAATAATAATAATAATAATAATAATAATAATAATAATTTCATCAATTATATTTTTAGGGGTGTTGCAAATGTAAATCTACACGAAGTTCTTATTTTTTATTTCGCCGCTCATGTAGGACTTTTACGTAGAGTCGAAATTAGCTTTAGCACCTCTTACTTAAATTATGAAGACTTCTTCCTACTACGCTTAAGTTTGGTTTGTTAATAAATTGTGCCTAATTGGAAGGTACTTTCAAGAGCAACACTAACTTCAGTTAGTTAACCTAACGGTCTTAACTTCACTTCACTTCAAAAACACACAAGCATGCATGTCAGACAAATGGGCTTCACAATTAGCTCAATAGTTATGAGAATTAATGTTTTAGAATATCTCTATCAATAATTAGTGAGAAACTTATATTGATAATTTAATGATAAAAAAAATTATCACTATAATTTGTAATAAATTTTCATTGGCACTAAGTTGTCGATATACATTTATTACTAATTTGTTAATAACGATAATTTAAATACTATTTTTATCACTATTAAATTTATAAAAATTATTAGGATGATGATATAAAATTTTTTGTCACTTGATATATATAACTAACAATAATTTTTGTATTATTATTTATTATTTTATCATTATTTGTTCTTTTTCTTGTTAAACACGTGATTGAGCACAAAAATTAATATAAATTTAGTCATATTCGGAATTATACCGAATTCATTCAATGCGCCATGCAATTTTGTCATTTTGGTACGCCACGTGTTTGTCTATGGCACATAAAGAATCTTTCAAAATATGGTCCATTCTTGTTTGCTATTAGCCAGCTAGATAATTAATTAATATTTATGGTATGTACTATCTTTATATCAATGCCGAACTATTTTTTCCTTCATCCATTGTTTTTAATTGAATTTTGGTAAGTTTAGTGTCATAGAATTTTCAAATTTTAATATCTTGTATGTTATTCAAGAATATATAAATATTACTTTAAACATAAAGAAAATTATGTGGTTGCATTTAAAACAATTACCAGAAAAAATTAGAACATGAGTTATGATCAATTGATAGTTGATGTTAACGGTCAGTAGTTTTGGTTACAAAAATTAATCTAGTCAAATTGGAGGAAAATGTTCTCATAGATAAATCTTACTATGACCAATTCGTAGCTAATTACTATATATATATATATATAATTTTTGAACAAATATACATATATAATCTATTGTACTTACAAAGAATATCGCAACAGATTGATAGCTAATAAATTTTGTTACATGTTATTTTGAAAATATTACATTTACTATAATAAAATTTGTAGATAGAATTTGCAGATATGCCTATAAAATTAATTTTGTTGCAATTTTTCTACAACAGATACATAATTTTTTAGTAGTGAATTAACTAAATTAAATAACGGGCATCACAAAGGAAGCCATCATAATAAGACTGGGTAGTATTATTAAATTACAAAAATGAGAAACTCAAATTATATGAAAAAAATGAAAATGAAAATTCATCACATATTCTTTTTGTCAAGACATGAAATCTTTAGAAACTTTTCATATGACTACATGAATATCATTAAAAGTTTAATGAACAAATTTCATTCATAATTAAATATACTATACAAAGAAGTTCCTTCATATTTACCTTTAACAATAAAGGGAAAATATGACACTAAAAAATTCCCCTGTTTTTGGAGACAACAATATGGGATTCAGAGAGATGGTAGTGAAAAATCCATCTCTAGCGTAACAATTTTCGATTCCAAGATATTGTTTCTATCATTTTTATCCTTCAATGGTACTGATGTTGAATTATGTTGTTCATGCCAAGCAACTATTGTCTTAATATGAAAAATAAATATTATTTCTTCTCTATATCCAATTTAAAATACATTGAAATTAGCTCAACGTCAAGTATTGAACAATACTAGACAAGAATATTATCCATAAAATATGGTCAAAATATTTTATGAAAGAACCATTTAAAATTGGTTCAAATAATTCGTCGGATTTATTATAAAACTAAAAAGTAAAATGTCACATGAATCATTCTCTCTCTCTTTCTCTCTCTCTTTTTTTTTTCCAAATTTTGTCAAAGATCTAAAATGAAATTATTGTACGTCATGTTTTTGTAGTTAGCCTTTGAGCCACATAAAACAATCTTTGCGGAAATGTGGACATCATAATTAGTTTTCCAGTATTTACTAATTAGTAAAATTTATACGTCTCAAAAACAATAATAGAATTTTCTATATCTGTACTCCTAAATAGTCCCATATCTTTTACGTTAATCAAATTAAACGAGTTTTAATTTGAAATTTGATCAATAACCTATTTATATTTTATCTTCTTCATACAAGTCCGATTATATTATTTATTCTTTTGACTAATTCTTTTCTTAAAATTGTGATAATTTGGACAAAATGGCCAGATTGAGATATGTTTGTAAAATTATTTTATTTCAGTGCAATATTGTAAAGATATTAAAAGTTTCAATTTTTCAAAATTTATATAAAATTTTGTGACAAGTTAAACTAATGACCAATAAGATTAAAATGGACAAAGATACCATAACACAAAGCATCAATTATATATCTAATCTGATTTGGGTTATATAGTAATTTCCAAATTCTTTCATAACTTTTCATTTTGAATTTTTTATTTTATTTCGTATTTTATCTCATATATAATTTATATTTAATTTTCAATCAAATATTTTTATAAGAATATTTTGAATACATTTGACATATCTCAATAAAATGAAATATAAGACGAAACATAAAATAAAATAAAATAAAATATCCATAATGATAACTTTCTTGCTACATTCCAAAAACATAACAACTGAAAGTAAAAGTTTCCAAAAGTACTGAAAATTATCAAAGTTTCCTTTTTTAGCCAATATATGTAAGACAAAATTTAAATTCATTTGGTCACTTCTACTACTTGTAATAGATCAATAGTGTTTTTTAACAAAAATAAATAAATGATTACAGAATTAACAATATATTTGTCATAAAGAAAAAATTTAAAATAAAACAATGTCCTTCTAATTAGACTGACCTGCATTTTTAGACCATTAATTACTAACAAAAATGATCAAGTAACATCAGTTTATCCTATCATGTGGGAGGTTTCGTGTTCGAACCAAAATGGGTTCTTTTGTGCATCTTATATGTGTATCTAGGAGTTTGTACTTTCATTTAATTGATTTGATAATTAGATTTTATTGACTTGTTGTACGGATAATCTTCTTGATGTGATAATTGAATTTTATTGACTGTTTGTAATGTTCTCTAAAAAAAAAAAAAAAATTACTAACAAAAATGTCAAAATAGAATGCATTTATCATTGATCCTCTCAAGTGAGAATATCAATTTCTCGGCTTTTTTAAAAAACAAATTTGTGAAAAAAAAATTCCTAAAAATACTGTGAATTGGGGAGTATAGATATCATAATTCAATAGTTACTATTCAAAAGTTTACAAAATTATGGTAAGTTGAAAGTTGCATTCACTGAGTGCAACTTACCATAATTTTATAAACCTTCCCAACTCACGATATTTTTGGGAATTTTTTTTTCACAATTTTTTTTTTTAAAAAGCCAATGTTATTTTATGCACTTATAGGTGGAAAAGGTTGTGATAGATCACGTGTCAAAGTGGTGTAGTTATTGTGGACTTTGAACTATTGATCATTAGCTGGCATAATATAATTATTTTCTGACACTTCACGTGCCTGATTTTGTGCAAGATTAATGATGGTGGATGCATGCATTTCGTGCAGAGTATAGTCTTTGTCGTCCTCGCCTCAGTAGTAATATGAAGTTTCAATGAGTGCAGAATATAGTCATTGTGGACTTTGAATTATTGATCATTAGCTAGCATTATATAATTATTTTCTGACACTTCACTAACACTTCATGTGCTTGATTTTGTGCGAGATCAATGATGGTGGATGCATGCCTTTAGTGCAGAGTATAGTCTTTGTCGTCCTTGCGTGCCTCAATAGTAATATCTATTGAAATAAATGCAGAGTGTACCACATTTTTAATTTTAAATTGTCTATAAATATGTAGGATGATAAAATTTTAATCACTTGTCAAAATGGAACCATTCAAAGCACCAAAATTACATTATACTCTAGGTGATATTTTTTGCGCCATGGGTCGTAGTTGGCTCTTGGACAATAATTATTGTTCTATTAGACTAATGCTATATACAGGACGATCATAATCCACTGAGCTAGAATCTCTAGTAATTTTTCCGCCAAAGTAAAATAGAAAAACAATGATACTCGAAGTAGACATACCTTCCACAAATACACACATAATTTATATTAATTAATCAGTCTAATTAATAACTATCATAAAATTTAATAAAATATTAAGATTTAAATTGTTCAATATTTCGACAGTAACAAAAATAATTAACACTATATATAATACTGAACAAAAATATTATTACGAAAGATAAAAAAATCAACACATAGAAATTGTACACTAACATGAATATTTGTAGAAAAGAAAATTGAATCGAATTGTTCAATTCCTTCCGAATTTGCGTTCTACACAAAATGCAAAACAATAAATAAATAAATAATACATTCACTAAACTATAAAATTTTAATTAATACTGAAAATTTAAATTTTTACTTTAATAAAATTTCTCCAGTGAACAAAAAGAAACAATAACTAGAAGTGGATTGTTTTCTTCTCTCTTCTTTCTTCCTATTTTCTTTATTTCCTCCATTTTCTCCATTTCTCTCTATTTATACTTATAAGGAGTATTGGTCAATATTCCGCCAATACTCTTTAGAAGGCTAATAATTTTTTATTATTTTTTTATATTCACGTGAAGGTTGCATGCAAATTGCAACCTTCACGTGAATAAATTGCAGCCTTCATAAGTAAAACTGCAATTAGCCAACAAAATAGTTACTATTGAAATTTGCACTCTACAACTGCAACTTTCAATAGTACTATTTCTTCCCTCCATTGGCTGCAAAAATTGTAGGCGGACAAAAAATTTAGTAATTGTTGTGAGTGCAACTTTACCATAATTTTGTAAACCTCCCTAATTCATGGTATTTTTGGGACTTTTTTTTTCACAATTTTTTTTTTTTCGAAAAGCCCATTTCCTTCTATAAATAGGGTCATCGGCTTTTCATTTTGATCAAGTTCAAGCCAAAGTCACTCTTGCAACAAGAAATTAAGTACTATCTGCCCTTTTCTTTTCTTTTTTCTAACTCATTCCTGTCAGAAATGGAGACTGAAAACAGTGTGGCCATTATCATTAATCCACCACAACAGTCAGAAATAATTGAGGATGTTAACCCACCACACCCTCAAATTCCAATTGATGAGGACAACACAACTTATCCCGAAATGATTTCCCAAAGGGTTTTCTCTTTGGAGTTGGCACATCTGCTTATCAGGTAATTATTAATTCACCAAACAAGAATACACACACACACACAAAACATTAATTAATTTGTTGTTTCGAAAAATCAATAATTAATAATGTTCTTTTGATTTAATTAATAATTTGCTGTCTCTAAGGTTGAAGGAGGTGCTGCGACAGACTGTAAAGGCCCGAGTGTGTGGGATGATTTCACCTTGAGGACTCCGTGTAACTATATCCTTATTACTCTGATTCATATTAACAAAATCTCCAATATATACTTGATTATAATTCAATAAGCTAGAAATAATTAAGTGGTTTTGATTCATATGAGTTGCAGATAGAATACCTTATGGAGCCAATGGAAATGTGGCTGCTGATATGTATCATAGATTTAAGGTAATTAGTTAATTTTTTAATAAATTATTTTTGTAAGGAAATATTTAATACACTTGGCGTATATTTATGAAATATAATTACAAATAAAATATGAAATAAAATAGGAGAATTCAAACTTATTTTTTACGTATATAGGCTACCTACTAATATTTTTGTATGAATGCATATTGCAGGAAGATATTAAGACCATGAAGAAATTAGGTTTTGACATTTATAGATTTTCCATTTCATGGTCAAGGATATTGCCAGGTAAGATTAATTATAAGTGGTATTTAGTCTATACTAAAATTAAAGAGAAAAAATTAATCTACCAACTCGATTATATTAATGCTGACTATTTCAAAGCATTATTTTGGTTCTGAGTATACATATATGCATTATTTAAAGGTGGAAGATGCTCTGCTGGAATCAATAGGAAAGGAATCGATTATTACAATGATCTTATTGATACTATCTTCGCTCATGGTAAGTGGATTCAATCGAACCTTTTCATTAATTCTAGTTATTTTATTAAATTATATAAAATTAAGCATTAATTTGTATGTAATCTTAAAATGCAGGTATGACGCCATGTGTGACTTTGTTTCACTGGGATCTTCCTTATTGTTTAGAAAAGGAGTATGATGGCTTTTTAAGCAAAAAGATATTGTGAGTGCAACTTTTTTATTCTACTCAAAACTTCTATATTTACTTAACATAGTTTATATTAATTTCTATTGGAGATTTTAGAATTAATTGACGAATTTTGCATGATATGCATGCAGGCCTGATTTTCGTGAGTATGTAGAATTATGCTTTTGGGAATTTGGTGATAGGGTGAGATGGTGGACCACCATAAACGAGCCGTGGACCTATGCAGTTAATGGATATGTTAGAGGCTCTTCTCCACCTGGGAAAACTTCAAGTGACAAGTCGGATCCAGCCAAAGATGTATACACTGTGGGAAGAAATTTACTGCTTGCCCACGCAGAAGCAGTTCAAATATATAGAACAAAATTCAAGGCTTGGCAAGCGGGCAAAATAGGAATAGTACTAAATTCCCCTTGGTTAGTGCCTCTAGATAAGAATTCAGATCTTGACAAAGCTGCTGCTAGAAGAGGAGTTGATTTTATGCTAGGGTGGTACGTTTATTTAAAACGTGTTCATATTATATATATACCTCAATATGGATTCTTTATTTCATTTTATATTTTATTTTTTGTTTCATTTTATGGATATATGTCAAGTATATTTAATATTTTCTTATGAAAATCAAATACACTTGGAATATATTTATCAAATTGAAATTGAAATGAAAGAGAAATACAGAATGGAATAAAAGATCCAAAGTTCCCCTCTCTCAAATAAAAATTTAATAGAGAAAAATTAATGGTTTTAACTTCAAAATTAATTTTTTTGCAGGTTTTTAGATCCTGTATTGCACGGTCGTTATCCGCAAAATATGATAGATTTTGTTCCAGCGGAAAATCTTGCACCTTTTACTCACGATGAATCCGCCAGGCTCAAAGGTTCCACTGATTATTTGGGTTTAAATTATTACACAACACAATATGCTTCCAATGATCTGCGAGATGGAGGCGTAGGGTACGTTGCCGATCAAAAAGTTGCATATCGTCAAGGTAAGTTTCTGCAAACATTACCAACCCCAAATACGAATCTACTGTGTAATTTGGTTAACATAAATTAATCTATATACTTTTTCAATAAATGTCTCTCTGTGTTTTTTATGCAGATAAATACGGCATACCAATTGGAACACCAGTGAGATTAATTCCTAATTCATTTATTGGACTAATACAATTGACCCGAAGTAATAATCAAAATAGGCATAATACTTTCCTGTGATAAAAAAACATCGGGACACCACAATGTGTTTTTTAAGAAATAGGTAAAATATTCTCCTGTCACAGAGGAAGCAGTGTGCATGTTTTTAAAAACACATAGTGGTGTTTTGATATTTTTTCATTTCATGAAGTAATTTGCCTATTTCAATTATTACAAAAAGGTCAATTTGTATTAGCCCTTTATTTATCAATATTGTCCTCTACTGCATTTTTAAAAGCCAATCAATTTATTCTAATCTCACATTTCTTTCTCATCTAATATTTAGTCTGCATTACCATGGTTGTACTCGGCTCCATGGGGTTTATATGAGCACTTGGTATATCTAAAGGATACATACAAGGACTTGCCTCCTATATATATTTGCGAGAATGGTACTATTTAATTACGAGTATACTATATAATCATTTTCTATATATATTTCAAGTGTAGAATATGAGATTTTGCGACGTTTACAAACGTATATATACTTGATATGTATAGGGACTGCTGATAAGACTGACCCCGAGCTCACTGCTAAAGAAGCTTGTGTTGACACGATGAGGGTTAAGTATCACCAAGACCATCTTGCCTACCTTCTAAAAGCAATTAAGTGAGTTTGACACAACTTCTGTCAAATTATTCATATTTTTCAAATGTCTATATCTATACCTAATACTTTATTAGAGTGCTCATTTTTAATTTCGAGACATTATCCATGAGTAATCATTCTGATTATTTAGCTAAAAATTTTTGTGATTGGTGAAAATTGCAGGAAAATGAAAGTGGAAGTAAAAGGTTATTTTCTTTGGTCATGGTGTGATACTTTTGAATGGGATGTAGGATATACAGTTAGGTTTGGTATAATGTATATAGACTTCATCAATAATCAGATAAGATATCCAAAAGATTCAGCTTTGTGGTTTGCTAAGTTTTTGAGGGGCTCTAAGGGACCAATTGAGGAGCATTCCGAGAATGAGCCTGAGAAAAGGTTGAGATCGGTTGAAGAGTAAAATTATGCTCTTTTGGCGAATCTTGAACCTTTATGTGGAAAAAGACTATCGAATTTATGTTGTTTCTCCAAATAAAGAATCCATCGTGGTAGTAAAAAATAATTACTTGTTATGTTATTGGAGGGTTATGTGTTATATATGCACACCTTTGTACTATCTTTCTGTGCTTTTTATTAATAAATGAGTAGGCGTTATCCCTACCTTTAGTTTTACACTCTTTTATTGCTTTTTAATTCTTTTATTGGTATTTAATTTGAATATCATTTTCAAGTACATATAGATTATAAGCAAACCTCCCATAGTTGGATGTATGTAGGGCTGTAAATGGATATTCGAAAATTCATTTACCATTCGTATTCGAATTCGTTTATACAAAATTTATCCACATCCATTTAGAGCGGATATTATCCATATACGATTAGTAGATATTTGATTATAAATTGATATGAATATGGTAAATGCATATCTGATCCGTTTAATATTCGATGCGAATATATATTTATTAAACAATATATTATTCATATTTTTCAAAAAAAAATCTCATATTCCATATATGTGTGTGTATATATATATATATATATATAAATTATAATTGAAGAATTGGGAAGAAAAAAAGAATAAATCTAAAAAATTATTGTAATATAGAGAAATTTTGAAGAATAAAGTTAATCAACATAATTATTGTTGGTTGATTTTATAATTAATATACTTAAATGCCATTATTATTATTATTATTATTATTATTATTATTATTATTATTATTATTAATCAATTATAAAGTCAATTATTAATTAGAAATTACGCTATTTGTTTGATTGCTTTTGTTTTAATGAAATTACTAGTTCCTTTTATTACTTAAAATATGTATTTGTTATAAGTTCATAGATTCACGTATTTAGATATTCGTAAATAGATATCTAAATAATTATTATCCTATATGAATATAAAATAATAAATCAAATATGGATAAGTTTAATAAAATATGAATGCATCTAAATAATTATAATTGAATACGAATATATCCAAATCCGACCGATATCCGACGAATACAAATTTGGATATCATTTTTAAATATCCTTTAAATTCGTATCCGAATATTCGAAAAGTTAAATGGATATGAATATAAAATAGTGTATCCGATCTGTTTAATATCCGTTTATACCCCTAAATGTATGTAAGAATCAGTGATGTTGCCATTAAGAAAAATGCATAGTCTTATTGAAAATAAGCTTTAAAAAAATTTTAATTTATTTTATTTCCATCAAATATTTATTATGTGCTTTAATATCGTAATTAATGTGCCTATTTATTTGATTTATTTTATATTTATGACCTCAATATCACTTTACTTAATAAAATTTTGACCATTTTATTTATTAGTTATTGTGCCTAATTATAATTGGATTATGGTGTCTTTATGATAGTTTTAGTGGTCCATTAATTCTTTCTAATAGTCAAACTTTATATTTATATAAAGGGGGCCATAATTTTTCTTGGCATATTGAGTTGAAGACTTTTTTTGGGAGACTTTCACTTTATTCTCTATAAGACTTTTATGTTTTCTGGAAACGTGGTTATGGATTGGTTTGTAGTTTCCTCATGTCGTGCATATGTGATGAGACACTCTTGAAAGCTTATGGGGTTTTATTTGGGAATCATGATTAGTTGTTAGTATCCGCACGTATAGAGGCAATTCATATTGATAAGTTAGCATCTTTTTTTATTTTACCTTAGATGCTCCTTCGTGAGTAACTTGAAGAATGGTCCATATTTATTTTGCTAAAGAACAAGTTTTAACACGAGTGTACTCTTTGACCAAGGCACATAAGAGAATATTCTTTACATTGGTGTTCATGGATGGAATTTTTTTTATCCTTCATGATAAGTTCTTTTCATCCTTTTGGAGTTATATTCTTATTTGATGGAATAAGTGGCCCATCAATCACAATGGTCCATAGATTGTAGTCAAATGAAGAACTCTTCAATTTAGTTTTTTTAAGTTGCGTAGTTGGTTTCATTGAATAATGATGGACTAGTGTGATATTGTCCTTCTATATAAACTTCAAAAACACAAAGAAGCCATTAGGATCTTCTAGCCTAGGTTGGTCACAACTCGTAAATGAGCACCAGGTTCTAGTTACACTTGTCAGACTAATAGGCCTAATAGGGTTGAATTAGGGTTAACACTTTTTAGTTTATTTTTTAAGTAAACAATGACAGATTTTAACTGGAAGTTCCAAAGGAAGTAAAACATAGTAAGAGAAATAGAAAAGTGAATGACATAGGATTTATAGTAATTCAACAAGCCTACATCAACTACCTAAGTTCATCACTTAAGATTTTATTATGCAAATTTCACTAATAATTCCGATGTGATTTAGTATAAATAAGTTCAATAAAATGAACTAGCAAGCTAAACCAACTATAACTACACTATGCAAACTGATAAAATTGAGGGAGAGGAATATTCCAGAGTCCATAACCTATAGGACTGCATACCTGATGATTGTTCCAACTAGAGCGAAACAGTGCAGTGCTTTCTTTTCTCCTAACAATGGTACCTGAAGAAAGCTAAAAGTAAAAGTCGAATATTTTTTGTAAGCAAAAGCTTGTCCTTCTGAATGCATCTCCTTGGGATTAAATAGTGATTCTTGATTGCAAGAACTCCCAATAGCTACTTGTTATAGATAGATTGCAATGATAACTTACCATAATAAGATGAGTGCTTATCGTGGTAAGGTCATATTCTTCTAGAGGCTCTAGTATATTTTCCATGTTGGGATTTCAAACAGTTTCTTACCAAGGTGACTTGGGGTAATAATATGAAATAAATCATGATTATGGTGTGTGGGAGCTTACTTAGTTGGGGTTGACTACGGTCCGATAGTTATAACTTTTAACTAACATCCTACAACACTTAAAAAATTGGCACGCATACAAATACCTTTTTTAAATTAATAGTAATTAAGTTAGTTTACTATACTAACCTTTTCTAATTAAATTAAAAGTAAAATAGTTTTTAATATGAAATACCTTAACTATCCTTGTCAAAAATTCATATATAACTAAAAAAAAAATCAAAATATAATTACCTAAAGATAGAACAAGAAAAAAAATGAATTTTAAATGAAACTAATTCCAATTCCCAAATTCAATCAACGATAGAAATCAGCTCCCCCCCCTCTTCCAATTTTTGCTCTTCTCCCGGTGCATCCGCCAAATTGGAATCTGCAATGTGTTACTCAAGTTAGAAAAGCATCCAACACAAATCCAAGGCAACTTACATTAGAGATTTGAGAGAAAAGAGTAGAGAAGAATATATTTGAGTTATATATAAAATTATATCATTCAAGCAAAAGGGAAAGGACTATTAAAAAAGTCAGGTTACTCTTAATCGTTTCTTGCCTGCAATGCCTTTTACCAACTCAAGAGGAAGGCCGACAGCCTCAAGCACAGGCCCCTGTTCAATGTGAACATGTGATGCAAAAAATAAATTAGAAGAGCTCCACCATAGCATATGCTCTTTAGTCTTTCATTAAGTATCAGTCTTATATCATGTAATGCTTGCGAATTCGGGAATTGGGATGCACCGAGGAGAAGAGCAGAAATTGGAAGAGTCGTGGTGGTGTGGCGCTAACTTTTGTTGTTGAGTTGAATTTGGAAATTGGAATTGGTTTATTTTAATTTTTTTTTCTATCTTTAGGTAATATATTTTGATATTTTTTTAGTTATATATTAATTTTTCATAAGGATATTTAAGGTATTTCATATTAAAAGCTAATTTACTTTTAATTTAATTAGAAAAAGGTTAGTATAGTAAATTAACTTAATTACTATTGATTTAAAAAGGTATTTGTATACGTGTCAATTTTTTAAGGGGTATAGGATGTTAGATAAAAATCATAGCTATTGGACCGTAGCCAACCCTTAGTTAGGTATCATATTGTTCACAATGGGTATGAAATAGGTCCTATCATCCCACAGTAAGGCTTAAGGAAAGGTAATCTTTTGTCGCTTTACCTTTTTATTTTGTGCGCCGACGGTTTGTCCTCTCTTATTGTGAACGCTGAGAATGACTTCAGGGGTGTAAAATTGTGAGAAGAGCACACTATTACTCACTGATTCTTTGCAGATGACAACTTATTATTCTTTCGAGCAAATCTTGATGTTGATTTTACCTTGAAATTTGAGGTAAATTTACAAGGAACGGAAGAAATGGAGCAAAACGGAGCGAAGTGGTCGAAATCGGCTTAAGAACACACCCCGGCGCATTTTGGAAGGACAATGCGCGCCAGGACACGAGATAAGGTGCGCCAAGGCATGTACATAGGCGAAAAGGGCACAAAAAGACGCGTCGTGCGCCCCGGTGCAAGATTTTTGCGCTGCGGGAGTGTAGTGAATAGTAACTTGCGTTGGGGCACAACTTTTGTGCGCCCCAGCTCACGACGTAGGCCCACGAGCCTTGGGCTTCATTTTCGGGTATAAATTTAGCATTTTTTTTCTTCCAGGAAAGGATTACGAACATAACAAAAGAGCTTCTTTACTGCTTTTAAGTAATTCTCTCAAGACGGATTTTAGAACGAGGGTGTTAGGTATTTTCGTGAATTTGTGGGATTCAAGTTTGTACTTGCACATTGATTTGAGATCAATAAAATTACTTTTCTTTGTCGGTTGAATTAGGTACATCGCCGAACCACGTTAAATCTTGTTGTCACTTTATATCGAATTACTTTACTATTATTTTATTATTTCCGCAATAGATCCTCCTGGGTTTTAACAAATTAGTATCAGAGCAGGTTGGATCAGATGTCAGGAATGAAGTATGAGGTAGAGAAATTTGATGGGAATAATGACTTTGGGCTGTGAATGATAAAGGTTCACACCCGCCTGTGCCAACAAGGATTACTGAGATCGTTAAAGGGCAGAGATTCCCTGCTAGAAACGAAGAACGACGAAGAGAATGATGAGTTCATGGCGAAGGCTTATGGTACTCTGGTATTATCATTGGCGGATAACGTACTGAGAAAGGTCACCATGGAAAGTATGCCAGCGGATTTATGGAAGAAGCTGGAGAGTCTATATATGACGAAGTCCCTGACAAATCGGCTGTATTTGAAACAACGATTATACACATTGAAGATGAAGGAAGGTACATCTATTACTCAACATATTAATTTTTTCAATAAGGTGATTCTGGATCTTGCTAATATAGATGTCAAAATTGATGATGAGAATCAAGCCTTAATTCTCTTATGTTCTCTGCCAAAATCTTTTGAGTACTTGGTTACTACTTTACTGTGTGAGAGAGATACGATTTCAATGGAGGATGTGAAGGTCTCATTGAATTCCAACGAGTTGAGAAAATATGTCCTAGGCAGCAACGATGGTGAAAGTGGGGAAGGATTGGTGGCTAAAGGGAAACCGAGAGAAAGGGGAAGGAGTAAAGGTCGATCAAAGTCCCGAACCAAGCCTAGAAATGGTGACAAGTATTTTAGGTGCGGTGGAAAAGGGCATTGGAAACGGAATTGTTCGAAATGAGGAAAGGCGAAGGATGCAGGTGAAACTTCTGATCAGAAACAGGATGATGTCGCAAGAATTGTTGAGGATGAGTCTGATGGCGGGCTTGTTCTCAACGTTGCTGAAACTTTACTAAGCTCTGAATGGATTTTGGATAGTGGTTGCTCCTACCACATGTGCCCACGAGAAGATTGGTTCACCACATACCATAAATATGATAGTGATAAAGTGCTTATGGGAAATGATGCTTCTTGCAGGGTTGTAGGAATTGGCTCAATTTGTATCAGGATGCATGATGGGATAGTAAGGACCCTAACAAATGTGCATCATGTTCTAGATCTAAAGAAAAATTTGATATCACTAGGTACTCTAGACAAGAATGGTTGTGAGTACAGAGCTTGAGATGGAGTTCTGCGGTTTCCAAAGGTGCACTGCTTATCATGAAGAGAGAAAAGCAGAACAACCTTTACATATGGCAAGGAAACACGGTTTCTGGTACTGCAGCGGTTTCTTCATTAGTCAATGATACTACAAGACTCTGGCATATGCGGCTTGGTCATATGAGTGAGAAGGGGATGTTAGAACTAAGCAAACGAGGTTTGCTTTACGGAGAGAAGATTAGAGAGCTGGATTTCTATGAGCAGTGTGTGCTGGGCAAGCAACATAGGGTGAAATTCGGTACTGCAGTTCACAGGACCAAAGGCACCTTGGATTACATTCACTTAGATCTTTGGGGGCCTTCCCAGGTTACTTCAAAGGGAGGTGGAAGGTACATGCTAACATTTATAGATGATTTCTCACAAAGAGTATGGGTGTACATGCTGAAGCATAAGGATGAGGTGTTTGTCAACTTCAAGCAATGTAAGACCTTAATTGAGAAGCAAACAGGAAAGGAGATCAAGTGCTTGAGGACTGATAACGGATTAGAGTTATGCAACAAGGAATTTCAAAAATTCTGCGAGAAGGAAGAAATTGTGAGGTATCGCACAGTTGTACATACACCATAGCAGAATGGAATTGCAGAATGGATGAACAGGCCTATCTTGGAAAGAGCTAGATGCATGCTCTTTAACACCAGATTGCCTAAGGATTTTTGGGCAGAAGCAATTAACACTGCTTGTTATTTGGTGAATAGGTCACCATCAACTGCTTTGGACTACAAGACACCAATGGAAGTTTAGTTTGGGTCTCCTGCTGATTACTCAAATCTGAGAGTATTTGGGTGTCCAACCTATGCTTATATCCGAGATGGGAAGCTTGAGCGAAGGGCTAGGAAGTGCATATTTCTAGGCTATGCAGATGGAGTCAAAAGTTATCGTTTGTGGTGTAATGATAACAAGGGCTCCAAGATGATTATCAGCAGGGACGTGACATTCGACGAGTCTGCAATGATGAAGAAGGTGGAGCAGCAGGAAAGCGGTCAATAGGGCGTTAAGGAGAAGGTGGAAACAGAAGGTGGTAGATGAAACTGGTGAGAGCACATTACCACCTAACCAACAGCAGAAAAATGAACCACTATAAAATTATCGCTTGGCTCGCGATAGAGAGAGGAAGCAGATCAAACCACCACAGCAGTATGCTTACTCAAATCTAGTAGCTTATGCTTTGAGTTCAGCTAAGGAGTTTGTAGGAGATGATCCAGTCTCATACAAAGAGGCAATTTCCAAGCCAGATTCTGATAAATGTGTTGTAGCTATGAGTGAAGAAATGGAGTCTCTACACAAGAATAGCACATGGGAGCTTGTTGATATACCCAAGGGGCAGAAGATTGTAGGTTGCAAATGGATCTACAAGAAGAAGGAAGCGATTCCCAATGTTGAAGATGTTAGATACAAGGCGCGATTGGTTGCTAAGGGTTTTACTCAGAGAGAGGGAGTTGACTTTCATGAAGTATTCTCCCCAGTTGTAAAACATACTTCCATAAGTGTTTTACTTGCCATGGTTGCTCTATTTGATATGGAACTGGAGCAGATGGATGTCAAAACAACATTTTTGCATGGTGAGTTGGAGGAACAAATCTACATGAGTCAACCAAAATGATTCATTATTCCCGGGAAACAAAATCAAGCACGTCTTTTGAAGAGGTCATTATATGGCCTGAAGCAGTCTCCCAGGCAGTGGTATAAAAGGTTTGATGCTTTTATCACCAAGATAGGATATACTAGAAGCAAATTTGATTGTTGTGTATATTACAAAATTTGTAGCGATAGCCTTCTCGTATATTTCCTGTTGCACGTTGGTGATATGTTGATTGCCTCTAGAGACATATCTGAGATCAACCAATTAAAAGCTCAGTTAAGTGAAAATTTTGAGATGAAAAATTTGGGCAGTGCAAAGAAGATTTTGGGCATAGAGATCATTCGGGACAGACACACAGGATTGTTGTACTTGTCTCAACAACATTACATTGAGAAAATACTTGAGCGATTGGGATGGATAAGTCCAAGCCAGTTAGTACGCCACTTGTAGCTCATTTTAGGCTCTTATCAGATCTATCACCGAGTACTGAGGAGGAGGTAGAATACATGTCAAATGTGCCATATGTTAGTGCAGTTGGTAGCTTGATGTATGCTATGGTGTGCACTAGGCCAGACATTTCACATGCAGTCAGTGTTGTGAACAGGTATATGCACAAACCAAGAAAGACTCATTGGCAGGCTGTGAAATGGATCATGAGGTATCTGAGAGTCTCTGCAGATAGATGTTTGAGGTATAGTTAATCAAATTCTACTACAAGAATTATTGGCTATGTGGATGCAGATTATGTAGGAGATTTGGACAACAAAAGATCCACGACGGGCTATGTGTTTTGTGTATCAAGTTGTATGATTAGCTGGAAGGCGACTTTACAATTATCAATTGCATTGTCCACAACAGAAGCTAAGTACATAGCTTTGGCTGAAGGCGTTAAGGAAGGTATTTGGCTAAAGGGGCTGATAGATGATATGGGTATGACTTCTGAGATCACTAAGGTATTTTGTGACAGTCAAAGTGCCATACACTTGTCAAAGAATCAAGCATTTCATGAGAGAACAAATCACATAAATGTGAGGTATCACTTTGTTTGGGATATGGTGTCTCAAGGTGTCATTTTAGTAGACAAGGTTGGGACTAAGGATAATCCGGCAGACATGTTGACTAAGGTTATTTCAGGAATCAAATTCGAGCATTGCTTGGATTCGGTTAATGTTTGCAGACTCAGATAATAGGCCTTATTGGGGGCAGGGACAAAGAAGATGAATGAAAATTTCAAGTCAAGGGAGAGAATTGTTAATTTTGCCTTGAAATTTGAGGTAAAATTGACAAGGAACAGAAGAAATGGAGAGAAACGGAGCACAGTAGTCGAAATGGGCTCGAGAACACACTCTGGTGCGTTTTCGAAGGACAACGCATGCCGAGGCACGAGGTAAGGTGCGCCAAGGCATGTACATGGGTGAAAAGGGCACAAAAACACGCATCGTGCGCTCCGGCGTGCAGTGAACAGTAATTTTGATCCAAGGTGCAAATCTTTTGCGCCCCAGCACAAAGTTTCTGCCCTAGTGCAAGAAAGGTGCGCTGGGGCACAAGTTTTGTGCACCCCAGCTCGCGGCGCAGGCCCACAGGCCTTGAGCTTCGTTTTCGGGTATAAATTTAGCGTTTTTTTCTTCCAGGAAAGGATCACGAACATAACACAAGGGCTTCTTTACTGATTTTGAGTAATTCTCTCAAGATAGTGTTTAGAACGAAAGTGTTAGGTGTTTTCGTAAGATTTGTGGGATTCAAGTTTGTACTTGCACATTGATTTAAGATCAATAAAATTCCTTTTCTTTGTTGGGTGGATTAGGCACATTGCCGAACCACATTAAATCTTGTTGTCACTTTATATCGAATTACTTTACTATTATTTCATTGTTTCCACAGTAGATCCTCCTGAGTTTCAAAACTTGAGGAGCGTAATACAGTTAAAGAGCATATCAAAGCATATGAACTAGCTTTTGGCCAAGTGATCAATTTCAGTGAATTATCAATCTTTTTTAGTTCAAACACGAAGTGGTAACAAGAAACTCTATCTGTAACGTTGTAACGTTCTGATATGGAAGCTTTGTGTGCCTCCTAGAGTCAAAAATATGGTTTGGAGTGTTGCAAATAATTGCTTGCCAACAGAAGACAAACAGACTCAGAGAGAGAAAAGTTGAAGTTAGCGCCTGCTGCCGATTTGCCAGATAGAAAATGAGTCAGCTTTGAATATTCTTGTCCGGCGCCCTGTTGCTGTTGCCTGCTGGAACGATAGTGGAATTGGATGTTTGGAGGCTTTACCAAAAAATTAGCCTAGAGACTCATGGTCAAGCAGCCGTGTTGATTTGGAGTGTTTGGAGGAACAAAAATCAGATTCTGTGGAATAACATAAGAGGTTCGGTGTACTCAATCATTCATAGTTCAAACTCCCGATTACAGCAAGGGAATGTAATGCACAAAAGGCCGCTAAGACTGACTTGTCTGCAAAACAATCCTAATACTGGAAGATGGTCTTCGCCAAAGCAGGGGTGGCTTAAATGAAATATTGATGCTACTACTTCGACTTCTGATCACAAGTTTGGTTCACGATGTGTTCTCCGCAATGAAAAGGGCCAATTTTGGGCTGCATTAGCTGTCCCTTTATATGGAGATATATCCACTCTATTAGCTGAGTCTTTAAGCTTCTGACGAGCATTGAGTTGGGTTAAAAAATCTGGTCTGAATCAAGTTGTGTTTGAGTTGGATGCATTGGTGGTAGTCGATGCTATGTCAAATAATTTGAACAAGTCATCTTTTTTTGGTAAAATTATTGATGATTGTAAAACCCTTCTATCTGAGTTGGGTTCTCAGGCGTTCAGCGAACTAAATTGCTTATTGTTCTGCAAGGGCATCTGTTTTGATGACTAAACTGATTGTGTGGGAGGATCTTTCCTCTACCTTCCTTTATGATATTTTTGCTTTTGATTGGAAATAAATATTTTATTTTAGAGTCAAAAATAAAAAATTACTTCGATTCAACCATATAAGAAATTAAGTATATAATCATTAATTGTCATCCATCAAAATAAGAAATGGAAGATTCCCAACAGAGTTGTTGCCTTAGTTTTGTATTAGTAGAATTCTAAAACTATTTATTGTGAAACTTGACTAAGAGGGTGTGTAACTATTTTTTTTTTTCAAACATCTTATAAATAATTCTAAAAAGAAGTAGTTGAGTATTTTGATAAAATAAAGTCTGATAACTTATAAAGTGTTTAAGAAAATTAGTATTTTGTGCCACTAACTTAGTGATATTTTCTAATGTAAAGTACAAAAAAATAATTAGACAATCTTAAAAATTATCACGAAGTATAACATAATATTTAGTGTCACTATTATTAAATGATAACTAATTAAATAGTGCTATTTGATTGAAAATATTGATATAGTTGCATTTCAAAGATATTTACCTAATGCCACTATTTATATCTAAAATTATATTTAACTATAGTGTTATTTGAAAAAATGCCATACTTAAACTATAGTTAGTGGCGCTAACTTAGTGCTATTTTGTATTGTAAGGAAAGAAAAAAATAGTTTGGTGTAGTCAAAAAATGCCAAAATAATATAATATTTAATAATATTTAATTATTAAATGACAAATAAAATAGTTGTATTTGATTCAAAAAAACAATGGCGTTTTATTTAAAATATAACTTATCAAATCCATTTAACTAACATTACTAATTTTTTTCCCTGAACACCCCTAATAATTTAGTTATGGTGCAATATTAGAAAAATATCACAAATAACTAAAGTATCAGGTACATGAATAAGTATGAATTTACAAATTTAATCCATTGATTAAATGAACTATTAGGGCTAGTTTGGTTGGATTTTTAAGTTATCTTATGATTATTTATTATGTGATAATTTGTGTAATTTTTTATCATTACGAGATAGTTTGACAGACATGATAAATAAATTCATGGGGGTGGCACGTTAATTTATCATAGGAATTGCATATATAAATACGGGTTTTTGGTATTCATGTGTGCTTGAGTATTTATTATCATTCCAACCAAATGAATGTGGTATTTTGACATGTTATTTTATTCAATTTTTTGACATGTTAACACATCATTAATTTAATATACTCCTTGTTGCATTAATATTAAATGATATGTTAATATTATGTTTGGTTCTGAAATTTATCTGAAAAACAGAAAAAAGGAGTACCTTTGTGGCAAACATAATATTCAATTTTCTGTTTTTCTTACTGAAGTCCTTGAACCAAACATAATATTAATGAATTTCGTGTGGAGCACAAGTTTAGTAACATAAAGTTGGAAGGCTGCTATGAGAACAAAAATTTCATATAAATTTTGGTTATCTATTATTTCTTATAAAGCAGATTCCACAAAGCAGCCTAGAGTCAAATAATATAAGATTAGAAGCTTCTTAGGCATTTTCTAGTTTTTCATTTATGCATATACATGCTAAAAATTCATTAGGCGTTTGAAACTTCGACCTCACACTTTATGAGTGAGACTAATATCATTGGCCGAAATGGCAACTCAGTAGGTAGTTCTATCATTTGGTTAACTAAGTTCAGGATTTTAGTACTTGAGCGAAAAAGCTCCAAAATTAATATCCATTAGAGTGGCAGAATTTTGTTTTGATTTTTTTTAGTTATGAATAAAACATCTAGCAGTTTAAGCCTTAAACCTCCCATAAGAAGCACATGTCAGATAACTTTAATCAAGCGTAAAAATGCCCTTCGTACAGAGTGGCAGAATTTTGTTCTGATTCTCTTTAATTATGAATAAAACATCTAGCAATTTAAGCCTTAAAACCCCCGTAAGAAGCGCGTGGCAGAAAACTTTAATTAAGCCTAAAAATCCCCTTCGTATAAGTTTCTTGAAAATAACTTGAAATGAATACAGAAAGTATATGTATATATTTCATCATCGCTACATACTAAGTCATGAGAAAAGTTTGTCAATGATTAGAATTATCGTTTTCTCACGACTGTTTTTACTTTCCTGATGCACAACGACTAATGCAAAATTAAATTACTTGTGATAAGTTCCAAATGCATATCAGTGAACATACGACATCAACTATGAAACAAATGACTCCATGTAGTGATTGGCGAGTGTGCTCCATCAACACCATTGTAAGACCGCTAAAAGAGTCGTGGTTGATATTAGCAACATTATAAGACCCCCTAAGGCGGCATGTCGCAACAACATCAACACCACTACAAGACCGTTAGAGAGCCTATGGGAAATCCCAACTATATATCCCCAAGGGTAGGAGTATCACTGGGGCAGGGTTGTCCCCTAGCCCCCACCTCCACCCTCCGCGAGACCAAATGCTCTTACCCTACCTTTGCCTCTACGACAGGTACCCACACTACTCTTCTGTGGGGAGACACGTATCCACGGTTATCCATGAATTTGATAGAATTTATAAAATTTATAGAAAATTCATAAATAAAAAATTAATTTTAAAAACTACAAAGTTTCTCAACAATTTAAATTACATTCAAAATAAAAAAAATTATAACACATCAAATTTAATTATGCATTATAATAAAAATATTAAAAGATACAAAATACATAAATATAAATATCAATAATATTTTACAATTCTTGCCAATAGCTCTTCATTTGGTGTGGTTCCTACAAAAATATATATAGTTTATTAGAAGAAAAAAATATTTTAACAATAAAATATATTTTGAAATTATTTTAAAAATATATAAGATTAAATTAATTATTTAATTAATTTTTAAATTGGTAGTGGTATCCTCGAGAATGGGGACTATGATCCTTATCCCCACCCCATTTAGTAGTTGGGTGTCACACCCCTAGAATTTTCTTGAATTACGATAGCTTAATTGTCAAATTATTTTTCATTTTTATTTATTTTATGAATTTTCATAATTTTTTTAATTTTAGAATTTTTTTGGTCAATATATTTCATTAATAAACTTGATTTCATGTTAATTAAAAAATTTTGGGGCCAATTTGTAATTATAGAGGATGTAATTGCACAACTTAGGAGAATGGTGGGGTTTGCATGGAAGGGCCTTGGTCAACGTGGTCAGAAGTGTATATTTTATAAACTTAAGGACTTAATTGAGACTGATTGGAAATTCTTGGGGGTTAAATTGCAAAAATGAGAAAGTTAATTTTAACACCTGGCAGAACCATTTGAATCTTCATTTCTCCTTTCTTCTTCTTCCTTTTTCTTTTCCTCCATCGCGTACACCACTTCCTCGGCAAACTCCTCACTGGCGACCACCATTTACCAAACTAAACCAACCAACTCACTCCTCTTGACCTGGCTACACTCGCATACCACCATGCACGGCTGAAATCGCTCCGGCGAGCCACCGCGAGAGAGGAACCGAGAGCAAGTTTCACGGCGGCAAGTAGGTTTCTCATTTTTCGGTGACAAACTTCGACTCCAAGGAGTGGTCTGGGTAGTACTCGGTAAGGAGAACACCGTGGAGGCATTGCATGGCGGTGAAAAGCAGCAGCAGTGGCGAAAAATTATGATCAGAGCACGGCAGAGAAGAGCCATTTTTGAAACTGTTGAGCTCGATTGAGGGTGCTATGGGCCGTGAAATCTAGAACTGAGGACAGCATTGGAATCACAAGTCGATGAGAGCATTTTGTGAGGTCGTTGGATAACTCTAGCGACGGCGGAGCTGAGGTAGAATCTTTTCCTCGGCACGGTGATTGTAACAATAGCCTTGGTTGCTGAATCCGAGATCTCGACTTGGTATTTCGTGGGTAAATAGTTTGAATAAATTGGATATATACATATATATATATATGATATGTTGTATTTTTTTTAGTTGTGTAGTATTGCAAGAATAAGAACATGAATTCTATGTCTTGGATCATGCATAGATGGAATATGTTATGTTGTCGACTTGGATATGTTGTACCATATATGCCAAATTTGGAATTTATGAGTTTGACAAGAAATTTAACTTGGAATTGTGAATTCAGGACCTAAAATGGAAATTATTGGGACTATGCATGAGACATTAAGCAATTTGGTGATTTAAAGTGACATTATGAAGATCATGTGATTAAGGACTTGACTATATCGATAAGTGAAAACAATATAAGAGTTGAGGTTATTGTGGCAAGACTAGTTTTATAGCCATTTTTGGAACTATAACAATATTGTTATTTTTAAGCTATCATGTTAATAGGTTGATTAGTAAATTTTGGAGTTAAGAACAAGTATGATAAATATGTATTGGGAATTTAAAATGGGTTCTAACTTTAAATATATCATTATGGTTAGGTGACGACGAAGTGGGTCACGAGGACTAATAGACAATTTGCAGGACTTGCATCATCTGGGATTACGAAGCTGAGGGTCTCCCACTTTGGGTTATTGCTTTGTATAAGCTTCTTATTACTTGTTGAAAACCCCTATGCGGGCTTGCCAATGTGGCCTCGATTTATCTATTCGTTCTTGTGGCATAACCCCTGTGAGGGTTAATTTGCTTGATTGTACCTGCTCATAAATTGCTTGATTCGTACTTGTTGTACTTGACTCGTACTTACTCGTTTATTGAAATCCGAATTGATAGGTACTTACTTATTATATGTTATTGGATTGTATACCCCTGTGAAGGCTAATACTTGTTGCACTCGTTCTTGTTCGTTCTGGTGCCCAGAACTCCTGTCTGTCATGCCTGGCACTTATCTTAATTGTACTTGTCTGTTCCTATCTTGAATCGTTATCAGATGCTTTGCCAGCATACTCGTTTGTCTGCATCCTGATATCTAGCTCGTTGCCTTGTATGTACTTGCTTGTTGTTCATATATGGTCTCGTCGGCAACTCTAATTGCTTGATTGGTACTTAGGTCAAATGCCAATCCTATGCAGAATGTTGGGATACTTGGGACATACCATGCAGTCTGCCTGGGTGTCCAGGATGCGCTATGCGGTCTGCATAAGTATCCACGATACGTTAAGCAGTCCGCTTAGGTATCTGCAATACAACATACAATCTGTATGAGCAGTGCACCATATAGTCCGTATGGCCACACCAATTGTATGTCAAGTTGTCACGTTATGGAAGTACTTGTTTGATTGGTATAAGGTGATATGATATACATATCTTAACACGTTTTGTTGGAATGTATATGCTATAAGGGTTTGCTTGCTCGTATTTGTTTCTTGATTGATTGTAATATGTTCTTGGAGTAATAAGGCATGAGAGTTTCCTATTTGTTATTCTCCTTCTTGATTGAATCATAACTGCACTTGTATTGCTTAATGATATTAAATCGGTTGAGATGCTCTTTCCTTAACATATTATATTATCGTTTGATATATTATCCCTCACGAAGTCCATTGGACTTACCCTCCATTTTTCTTTACTTTTGCAAACAGAGGGGCCTAAGAATGGAAAGTTCTGACTTGAAGCATAGAAACGTTTCTTTTGTAATAGCTTTGATGTCCTTTGGTATATGGATTATTAGAATGCTATGTGGTAACATGGAGATGTTGAGATAAGTCATAGTTGACAGGGCCACCTTGAGCTTGTGCACATAATTTTGCTGAACGTCTAAGATATAAACCTTGGCATGAATGTTAATGGTTGGTAGTATTATTTAAGTTGATATTTCATTTCCGCTGCTTTTGAAATTGTTTTTTATTTATATGACTTGGAATTGGAAAGAAAATTTTGGGCCTTTTGTTTGTATTATAGGTTCAGAATTTAAGTTTGAAATATGTTATTATCTCAGCTTTGGATTACATGGAATGGGGTGTGACAGTGGTGGTATCAGAGCCCAGGTTGCAGTTGACCTAGGCAATTATCATTGTTGGGTATTTATAGATTGTTTTCACCCAGTTGAGAGGTGTATGAATTTTAGGTCATAGATCTTTTAGGAATATTGAGCCCTTTAGAAGACTAGGACCAACTTGTGTTATCTTATATTATTAATCGAATTTTGTGACTTTGTATTATAGGATGGCTGGATCTTCTAGTAAGGGTAAGGAACTGGTAGATGAAAACAACCTAGAACACTTGAGGCAAGAAATCGAAGATCTTAGGAAAGACAAGGAACGTCTTTCTCTGACATGCCAAAAACTTAAAGAAAAGCTTTAGATATGCAGAACCTTGCAAGATGAGAGGATGAAATTATGTCATCTGAAGTCATCCATTGGAGCGAGAGACTATATGCTGGATCGATTGATGGAAATCATCGAACGGGAAGCAGTTCGTGCTGGAATAGCTGCCACTCAAATTGAGGAACTTTGGGACATGCGTCGTCATATGGAGGAAATGTTCAAAGCCTTAGATGCTGATTATAGAAGAACGATGGACGTGTCTCACCCGATTATAGAAGAGTTTCATTGAATAATGGCTCGTTATCACATAGCCATAGACCAAGTAATTAGAGTCGGTATCGGTATCGACACCAGTGCAGGACCTTCTCAAGTTTGTCCTTATTTTGGCCAGGGCCATCAGTTGGGCATGCATATATGTGAGAGACCAGTGGAGAACCAAGAAAGAGCACCTGTAAAGAATCCTGTGGAAGAACTTGAGGCGGATCCTGAAAAAGAAGTTCATGAAGCTCCTGCAGCAGCTTCGATGGCAATGGAAGATGAAGAAGATGATGAGGACGAGGTTGGAGGTATTAACCTAGCTTTCTTGAGAGATGAACTGGATCAAGAGGAGCCTCATGAGGAAGACATGGAGGATGCTGAATCCGATGTCACTGATACTGAGAGCTCGGATTAGACAGTAGACTAGCTAGGACTATGTTTATATCTGCGTACATATAGTTGTAGTGTTTGACTATCGACATATAGCGTTGACCAATTTTCCCTCGGACATATATGTATTTTGCGATGCTGCCCTATCATTTTGTCTTAGATTGGACATTCAGCTGGTTGGTATTTTAGATCTACTTGTATGAATTTTTAATAACCATTTGTTTTTTAATGAATTTCTCTTTAAATGATCATTTATCTACTTCTTTTGCTGTTTAAAGACATTAAATTTCATAATTTAACATTTTTCAATTTATATTAGTCAAGGGTGTTGAGATTATGTTTACAATTTATGCTGATATAGTGGAATATCTGTTAGATTTTAAGGATAAATGGCATCTAGAAGAAGTGTTAATACTCACATACCTGTAAGAACGGGTATTAGGGGCAGACCGCTAGGTCGGCAGCCTAATGTGCCTCGAGCCCTTAGAAGAGAAACACCTGCCCATCCACGACATCTGCCAGAGGATGAAGTGTTTCAAACCCCTCCAATTGATCAACCAACAATGGATCCCTTGGTAGAACCTAATTATCAGGAAAGATAAAGGCCCAGGCAACTGGATCGCCAACCAGAAGGCAGAGCGAGAATGGCAGAAGTACTCATAGAAGACAGAGCCTTAGAAAGGTTTTTGAGATTTCAGCCCCCGAAATTCTTTGGTGAACCAGATGACCACAAAGCTGAAAAATGGTTGGAAGATTTGGAGAATATATTCTAGACTTTACATTACCTAGATGAGCAGAGAGTGTGGTTTGCAACTTTTATTTTAGCAAAATCTACACGAAGCTGGTGGTGATGATAAATCGCAGGTGGACGGCTGCGGAGACCCCCAGAACCTGGAAAAATTTTGTCCGAGAATTCAAGTACAAGTATATGCCACTAGTAGCCAAAAAAGCTAGGGAACGAGAATTTTTAGATCTGATACAGGGGAATCAGTCGGTTAGCCAATACGAGGCCACTTTCAGTCGATTGGTACAATATGCCTCTCATGTCCAAGGAGATGAGAATTTGCAAACCAGACGATTTTTACAAAGACTAAGGCCAGAACTAAGAAGAGGCTTGGCGACTTGGGATTTGCAAAATTTTAACTTGGCCATGAGTAAGGCTTTGCAACTAGAATTGAAGTTACAAGAAATCTGAAAGATTGAGGGCAGAAACCAAAAAGGAAGGCTAATCTCGGCAGGAAACAGTGGCCCTGGCAAAAAGCAGCCAAGACTTTAGGCCGTAGTATTTCTTAAAGAGTTCCTCAAACTAGCTAGATGACAGATCTGAGTCTGGGCAAAGCACCGATGCGGTGTGGGTTCTGTGGAGCTCTAGGCTTTGAAGAAACAGAATGCTTGAAGAAGTAGGGCAAATGCTTAAGATGTAGAAGTGATCAATACTTCATGAGGGATTATCCTAAAATAAAAGGTCCACTGCCACCAGGAAAAGGAAAACAAGTAGCAAAAACTGGTGGGAGGCAGAGACTTCGGGCCTATACATATGCTATCACTAGTGAGGATGCACCAGATCCTAATGAAGTGGTGGAATGTACTATTTCTATTTTTGAAATTTCTGGTAAAGCATTATATGACCCTGGGGCATCGCATTCTTTTATATCTATTGCATTATCAAAAAAATTGAATATACAACCTGAGACCATGAATTATCAAATAGAGGTCCAAACACCTTTGGGGATAGGGTTAATCACCGACACCATATATCGGGATTACCCGATAGTAATTGGGGATCAAAAATTATTCGGCTAATCTCATTCAATTGCCAATTCAAGGATATGATTTAATACTAGGAATGGATTGGCTATATTACCATCAAGCTCAAGTAAACTATTATACCAAGAGTGTGATGCTTGGGGAAGGGACACTAGTATCAACATGCCATTCAGCAGGCAACTCGTCTCCAATAACAGTCATCTCGGCAGTAAAGGGTCAACAGCCCTTAAGAGAAGGCGAGCAAGGATTCTTGGCTTATGTCATAAATAAGTCCCAGGACACTGTTCAGCTCGAGAGCATAGAAGTGGTAGCTAAATATCCGAAAGTGTTCCCTTAAGAATTAAACTCATTACTTCCTGAGAAAGAGATAGAATTTGTTATTCATACTTTACCAGAGTTTTCAGGAATTGAAAAGTCGGCTGATGATAGCTCCTATTCTAGCTCTTCCAAACAGCCTAGAAGAATTTGTGGTCTATACAGATGCTTCCAAAAAAAGGTTAGGATGTGTATTGATGCAAAGATGGCGTGTTATCACTTATACATTTAGAAAATTAAAGCCTCGTGAAGAAAACTACCCAACTCATGACGTAGAATTATCAGTGGTCATTTTTGCGTTATCTAAGTGGAGGCATTATCTCTATGGGGATACTTTTGAGACATATACTGGCCACAAAAGCCTTAAATATTTACAGTCACAAAAAGATTTAAATATGAGGCAACGAAGATAGATAGAGTTCTTGGGGGATTATGATTTCCCCATCTCTTATCACCCTGGAAAAGCTAATGTAATGGTCGATGCTTTAAGCCGAACAGCAGGATTGGCTCACTTACAAGGAACATGAATGCCCAGAAACTTAGAAACGAGGACTGTGATGAAACTAAAATAGCGCATTTGGGTTGGAGGAATAAGTATAACCTAAACTGCATGATGAGATTAGACAAGCTCAAGCTGAAGATGAATGGATATTAAAACAAAAAGAAATGATCAGGGGTGCAAAAGAGACAGAATTCGAAATTGATAGCCGAGACACCATTTTGTTTCGAAACAGAATATTTGAGCTAAGAGAAATCTAGAAAAGACTTCTAGATGAGGCACATAAGACCAGGTTTGTAGTACATCCCGAAAGTGCTAAGATGTATCAAGATCTAAAACGATAATTCTGGTGAAATTGAATGAAGAGAGATATTTCAGATTATGTGCAAAAGTGTCAAACTTGCCAGCTTGTAAAAGCGGAGCACCAACGACCATCAGGATTGCTGCTGCCGCTTTTAATCCCAGATTGGAAATGGGAACAGGTGACCATAGATTTTTTAACAAGTCTGCCCATAGCTCGGAGAGGGTATGATAACATATGGGTGATTGTGGACCGATTGACTAAATCCGCATATTTTCTGCCAGTTGGGACACAATATAAAGTTGAAAAGTTAGCAAAATTATATGTTAAGGAAATCATCCGACTGTATGGCATTCCAATCAGTATAGTGTCATATCATGATCTAAAGTTTACATCGAGACTCTAGAAAAGGCTGCAAGAACATCTAGGAATGAAACTGAAATTCAGCTCTACTGCTCGTCCACAAACAGATGGGCAATCAAAAAGGGTAGTACAAATCTTAGAAGATATGTTACAAGCTTGTGTTATGGAGTTTAGTGGAAGTTGGGATCGATATCTCCCTCTGATAGAATTTCCCCACAACAACAGTTACTAGGCTACTATCAAAATGGCACCGTATGAAGCCTTATATGGTAGAAAGTGTCGATCGCCAGTACACTGGAATTTAGAAGAGCACAGAGGCAAAATGGGAGAATCATCAAGTACTATAAGACCTGAGTTAATTCAAGAAACTATCGAAAAAGTGCAAGTGATTAAGCAAAGAGTGAAAGCAGTACAGGATCGACAAAAGAGCTATGCCGATAAAAGGAGAAAGGAATTAGAGTTCAAAGTTGGTGATCAAGTTTTTCTTAAAGTACTCCCAAGAAAAGGGGTTAAACGAATAGGAAAAGGAGGAAAGCTGGGTCCAAGGTATGTACGACCATATGCAATATGCGAGAAAGTCGGACTTGTAGCTTATCGTTTGGTGCTACCCTAGAACTTGACGGGAATACATGATGTTTTTCATGTCTCACAACTTCAAAAATACTACCCTAATCCCTCTCATATCATATCACTGGAGGATGTGAAAGTTAAGGGTGATTTGACATATGAAGAAACACCGATATGCATTTTGGATCAAAGATCCCAAAAACTCATAAATCGGAAAATTTCTCAAGTAAAGGTATTATGGAGCAATCATAATGTGGAAGAAGCCATGTGGGAGCCAGAAGATTTTATGAGCTGTCAATATCTCGAACTCTTTCGATTTTCAAGTGAGAATTTAGGGGCCAAATTCTTTTAAGGGGCAAGTCTGTAACACCCCTAGAATTTTCTTGAATTATGATAGCTTAATTGTCAAATTATTTTACATTTTTATTTATTTTATGAATTTTCATAATTTTTTTAGTTTTAGAAATTTTGTGGTCAATATATATTATTAATAAACTTAATTTCATGTTAATTAAAAATTTATGGGGCCAATTTGTAATTATAGAGAATGTAATTGCACAACTTAGGAGAATGATGTGGTTTGCATGGAAGGGCCTTGGTCAACGGGGTCAAAACTATATATTTTATAAACTTAAGGACTTAATTAAGACTGATTGGAAATCCTTGGGGGTTGAATTGCAAAATTGAGAAAGTTAATTTTAACACCTAGCAGAAGCATTTGAATCTTCATTTCTCCTTTCTTTTTCTTCCTTTTTCTTCTCCTCCATCGCATACACCACTTCCCCAGTGAACTCCCCACCTGCGACCACCATTCACCAAACTAAACCAACCAACTCACTCCTCTTGACCCCGGCTACACTCGCACACCACTATGCATGGCTGAAATTGCTCTGACAACCCACCGTAAGAGAGGAACCGAGAGCAAGTTTCATGGTGGCTAGTAGGTTTCCCATTTTTTGGCAACAAACTTCAACTCTAATGCAGTCTGGTAGTACTCGGTAAGGAGAATACTGTGGAGGCATTAATAGCAGTGAAAAGCAGCGGTAGTGGCGAAAAATGATGATTAGAATGCGGCGGAGAAAAGCCATTTTTGAAACTGTTGAGCTCGATTGACGGTGATGTGGGCAGTGAAAACTGGAACTGAGGGCAGCATTGGAATTATGAGCTCGAGGAGAGCATTTTGGTAAGGTCGTTGGATAACTCTAGCGGCGGCGGAGCTGAGGCAGAATCTTCCCCTCGGCACGGTGATCGTAACGGTAGCCTTGGTTACTGAATCTGAGGTCTCGACTTGGTATTTTGTGGGTAAATGGTTTGAATAAATTGGATACACACATACACACACATATACATATATGACATGTTGAATTTTTTTTAGTTGTGTAGTATTGCAAGAATAAGAGCATGAATTCTATATCTTAGATCATGCATCATGGATAGATAGAATATGTTATGTTGTGGACTTGGATATGTTGTACCGTATATGCCAAATTTGGAATTTATGAGTTTGACAAGAAATTTAACTTGGAATTGTGAATTCAGGACCTAAAATGGAAATTATTGGGACTATTCATGAGACATTAAGTAATTTGGTGATTTAAAGTGACATTATGAAGATCATGTGATTAAGGACTTAACTATATTGATAAGTGAAAACAATATAAGAATTGAGGTTATTGTGGCAAGACTAGTTTTATAGCCATTTTTGGAACTACAACAATATTGTCATTTTTAAGCTTCCATGTTAATAGGTTGATTGGTAAATTTTGGAGTTAAGAACAAGTATGATAAAGATGCATTGGGAATTTAAAATGGGTTCTAACTATAAATATATCATTATGGTTAGGTAATGACGAAGTGGGTCATGAGGACCAATAGACAATCTGCAGGACTTACATCATCTGGGATTACGGAGGTGAGGGTCTCCAACTTTGGGTTATTGCTTTGTATAAGCTTTTCATCACTTGTTGAAAAGTCCTGTGCAGTTCTGCCAATGTGGTCTTGATATATGTATCCATTCTTGTGGCATAACCTTTGTGAGGGTTAATTTGCTTGATTGTACCTGCTCATAAATTACTTGATTCGCACTTATTGTACTTGACTCATGCTTGCTTGTTTATTGGAAGCAGAATTGATCAGTGCTTGCTCGTTATCTGTTATAGCTTGTATACCCCTACGAGGGTTAGTACTTGTTTCACTCGTTTTTGTTCGTTCTGGCGCCCAGAACTCCTTTCTGTTATGCCTGGTACTTGTCTTTATCGTACTTGTATGTTCCTATCTTGAATCCTTATCAAATGCTTTGCCAGCATACTCATTTGTCTGTATCTTGACATCGAGCCCGTTGGCTTGTACGTACTTGCTTATTCTTCATATATTATCTCATCGGCAACTCTAATTACTTGATTTGTACTTGTTGTACTTGATTGACACTTATTGTACTTGTTGTACATACTTGGAGATAGTACTTGGGCTGAGTGCCAATCTTATGTGGAATGCTGGGATACTTGGGACACGCTTTAAGTCATTCTGGGTGTCCAGGATATGCTATGCGGTCCACATAGGTATCCGTAATACGCTAAGCAGTCCACTTAGGTGTCCACAATATGTCATACAGTCTATATGGGCACACCAATTATATACCAAGTTGTCGCGCTATGGAAGTATTTGTTTGATTGGTATAAGGTGATCTAATATGCATATCTTAACTCGTTTTGTTGGAATGCATATGCTATAAGGGTTTGCTTGCTCGTACTTGTTTCTTGATTGATTGTAATCTGTTCTTGGAGTAATAAGGCAGGAGAGTTTCCTATTTGCTATTCTTGTTCTTGATTGAATCGTAACTGCACTTGTATTGCTTCATGACATTAAATCTGCTGAGATGTTCTTTCCTTAGCAGGTTCTATTATTGTTTGATATATTATCCCTTACTAAGTCTATTGGACTTACCCCCCATTTTTCATTACTTTTGCGGACAGAATGGCCTAAGAATGGAAAGTTCTGACTTGAAGCATTGAAACGTTTCTTTTGTAATAGCTTTGATGTCCTTTGGTATGTGGATTATTAGAATGCTATGTGTTAACATGGAGATGTTGAGATATGTCAGAGTTGACAGGGCCACCTTGAGCTTATGTACATAATTTTGCTAAACATCTAAGATATAACCCTTGGCATGAATGTTAATGGTTGGTAGTATTATTTAAGTTGATATTTTATTTTCGCTGCTTTTGAAATTGTCGTTTCTTTATATGACTTGGAATTGAAAAGAAAATTTTGGGCCTATTGTTTGTATTATAGGTTTAGAATTTAAGTTTGAAATGTATTGATATCTCAGCTTTGGGTTACCTGGAGTGGGGTGTCACATTGGGGGTCAATATTAACCCAATCTCCATCATCACAAAAAGAGATTTCTCCTCATAATCACCTTATCATGGGAAATTTCCTACGAGTACACAGGTAATTTTGACATCTCTACCAAGACGATGTATTGCAAAAGATCAATGTAACACCAGAAGGGGGCGCATGGTAAACACACAAAACATTAGTATAAGACCCCCAAAGGGGTGTACAGTAACCAAAAAATTGTTGTAAGACCTCTAAGGGGCACAAGTAGAAAAACCATGTCTACAACAGAGCACACCAGATACTGACAATAGCTTCAACAAAATCCCTAAAGAGGACATGCACTAACAACAAATAATTATGCTAAGATCTCTCAAAGGGGGCTCATAAGAACTAAGTACGTGGTAAGATCCCCAAGAGGGTTCATGATCATGCTCGAACTCTACTACTTCTCATTGCGACAAAGTCCCAAGAAGATGTCAAAAAAGTGAAGAAGGCACAAACATGCAACAACATGTAAGCAATACATGAGATTGAAGAATAGAATGAAAAATAAAAGTCATTAGAATGACAAAGTATAGAAAAGAACCAAACTGCTCAAACCTCCATAAAACCCAAAAAAAAAAAATGGCAAGCATAATTCAACACTATCAAAATATGCAAATATTTGTACTAACATCTGGCCTACACTTGGCCATAAGAAATAACACTATATAACATACTACTTATAAAAGTAGAACAACATAGTCTACAACAAAAGAAAAGGGAAAAGTATTCAACTCCTAATCTAAGTCCTAATCTACTCATGTGGAACTGCTAGTTGTCTAATCCTCTGTTATAGCATCAACACCAACATTTGAAGCTCCAATAGAAAAGTTGAGTAAGATATTAAGGTCAAGTAGTAGCAAGTCCTCCGGAGGCACTACAACAAATTACACGTTTAGTAACGAATAATTTCGTTACCATTGCACTGAAATTCGTTGCCCAAAATATTGGTAACAAATTTTTCGTTATTGAAGTTTAGTACCCTAAAGCCCGTCGCAAAAAGTCTTAGTAACAAAATTTATGGTTTGTTACGAATGATGACCTTATGGCGACGAAATGTATCGTCACAAAAAGTTTCGTATTAGTGACAAAATAGTGTTAGTTACAATAGATTTCTATAGCATAAAGAAATACCTAATTACCAAAACGTTGGCAGTTTTGTTGTCTTTTATTTTTCATTACCAATGCATATTATAATAATATTTATTTATTTATTTTAGTTTCGTTAAAAATTATTTGTGTAATAAAAAATTTGGTTACAATTAGTAAAATAATATTTTTATTTTAATAAGCTTGTCATTACTAATAGAATACATAACTAACAAATTTGTTACAAAAGATATTAAGAGTTTTGTTGCAATTAGTATATACAACTAAATGTTTCGTTACCTATTACTTGTAAGATTAAAATATTTTGTTACAAATAAGCAATGAATTGGTTACAAAAAATTAATTTCTTAATTAAGATTGAGGAATTATTTGTTATGAATTGGTAAATAATTCATTACGAATAAGTGAATAATGCGTTACAAATACATAAAATTAGGTCGTTACGATTAAGAAAAGTGACCAACAAATTTTGTAACCAATAAATTGTTTTTGTAACAATATAATTTCATTACAGAAAGTGTTTTTTTTCTCTGTATTCAATAGCTAAATTTGGATATTAATTTGTATAAGAAACTAAAATGTGAAGTATACCAACTTCCTAAATATAAATAATTCAAAGTCATTCCTTCAGTAAACGAAAAAGCAAGCACATCCATCATCCATAGACATAATACTAACCACGTCCACCCATCCATAGGCATAAATATAATTTCAAAACATTAATCCCAAATTCAAGCTAGCTACCAAAGCCATGATAACCAAATAGGTGTATGAGTCAAACAAAAGTGATAAGTTTTGAAGAAGTATTATCATTCAAGTGGCAAAAGAGATCTACAAAACATCTTCCTTAATCCTCGTCAACTTCATCAAAAAGTGAGCTACTTCTAACAACCTACAAAAAATAATTGCACGACATACTGTGAATATGAAGAACATCAAATTAGATATTACATATGTTTAACTAATTAGTATACATCTATTTTTTCTTAGATTGGATAAGTAAGGTACATAGGAAAAACAAATGGTTAATATAACATCAAAAAAACATGAAAAAAATAATAGCACAATTCATAGGAAGAAATTGCAATGCGCAATAAAAGATTTGTATGATACCATCTCTTATCCAACATAAACTACACAAAATATCATAGAAGATAATATTGAACATTAAAAGACATTTCATTTAATTCGTTAGCTATATTACCAAATGAGTCATATTTTTTTTCTAATAACATGACTTTAAATGGGAAAGCCCATAATAAACTCCAAACTAAAAGTTCTCCCAATTATTTACATATATGAGAATTCACATGTTGAAATAAAGCACGGTAAAAATCTAAAAATTATAATTCTTGTAATTTAAGTAAACTCAGCTAATCATTCTAAATGTGACAAGTGACAAACAATCAAATAAAACAACAATATAAGGCCTCAATGTTCATAACCCTAAATTTGTTATTCTTAATTTTGACTACTATGTATCACAAAATTCCACATATGCCAAATTCAAGGAAAATCATATTACATCATAAGGACATACTTATCTTCAAGTGAGTTTGTTTTGCAATGCCACCAAGAGTTGCTTCAGCTCGGTTTGACCGTCTTTGAGGCTTGTTGTTGGCATTGCTCTTGTTGAGTTTTGATGAGATCCAATGCACTTTCTAAGTCATTTTCAGCTTTGCTCAATTTCTCCTTCATTGCTTCAAGTTGTATAGCTTGAAGTTCCATCTTCTTGCTTTCTTTAGACGGTACAACTCCGTGACTCATGCCTTTCTCATACCCCATCCATATGCCCAACAACTCCTTAATAATGCCCCTTTCAGAAACGTTTTCGTGTACTTCTTCTAGTGCTTTATCCTTTTTCCTTCTCATTTCATACGGTCACAAGCATAAATATATATATATATATAAGTACATACTTAAATATAGGGGATATTTTATTATAGAACATGAACTCATATGCTTGTTCGCAGCTGTAGCATTCACATACTCTTCACTTCCTTTCTTCATACGAGTGGCTCCAAAATTGTCCACTGCGCTTTGATTTTCCTTTGCAATTGTAAGTAGAAGTTTTAGTATAGAAATGTATATAATGACAAGAGAAAATATAAACAAAAGAAAGTTAAAATGATATGTTACCATTTCCATTAATCGTACAGTGAATGATTTAGAACTGGATATATGAGAATATGGCATAAGTGCTCTATTTCTTGCATTGATCCTCGACCTTTCCTGCATTTACATATAATTAGTTATGTGAAGATGTACAAAAACAAACTTATATCAATTTCAACTTGATATATTTTAAAGTGCACTGACTTAAAGCCTAATCAGGGTAAATTTCAACTTCAAATTGAAAGTTGAATCTCAATTTGAAGCTCAAACTGACCACACTTAGGTCAGTTTCAGCTCAAAATTGCCCTCAAAACTACCCTCATTTTCAGCTCAAAGTTGAGCTGAAAATCTATCTAGTTTAAGGTCAATTTTACCTTGAACCTACACTTTAATGCCATCCTGAAGCTAAGGTGAAACTGATAGAGTTTGAACTAACTTTCAAGCTAAGACTAGGATTACTTTCATGCTAAAATAGGGCTTAAATTGGTCTTGATTACATGCAACAAATATTTATATGAAATAACCAACAAAATAAATCCAACATTTAGAATCCCAACATTTGTCCTATCTACTTACAAAAATAAAATTCATTAGCATCCAATTAATAAAAAATAATAAAAATTTTGCAACAGATAATTACATAAAATAACCAATAAGAGGAAACTAACATTTATCCCATCTACCTACAAAAAAATCAAATACACTAGCATCTAAGAAAAGAAAACTAACAAAAGTGTTCAACAAAAAAAGACATCAAATAACAATCAAACCAAACCAACATTTAGAATTTAAGAATTTATCCCATCTACTTATATAAATGATATACATCAACATCCAAAAAAGTTTTAAAAAAAAATAAAGTTTTTAGCAGCTAAAAAGAAAAGGTAATTATCCATCATCGACATGCAATAAATAAAAACCCCTATATTGCCAGCAATCATTATTATGTAACCAAATACGTGAAACTTAGCATCTCTAAAGACATCACATAATCCCAACTATTTGTCTTGTGGGATCCAATCAAAAGGCACCCCATTCCTTGGATCCACACCATTTTGAACCATTTTCCTATATATGTTACTCAATCTTCCCTTATAATGGTTGTAGCTATTCGCAAACATGTCCTCTACATATATTGTGACCACATGATCAGTCCGCCATCCTCTGATTGAAAACCATTACTAGGAAGTATATTAAATTAGACACAAAGTCAATCATTAAGATAATGAATATCTATGTGCATATAATAAATGGACAACTTAAAAATTTGTCAAATAGGTAATGAACTTACATCTAGTCTAGCATACACAGGTAATTTATCATGTTCTGGAACTTTTTTCCATGTTGTTTTCCAATCAAATTTAGAACTATGGCGAACAATAATACCAATCCTATTAGCCTAATGCGAAGCATACTTGATCGGCCTCTTTAAGCCCTTAGGAAATTCAATTTCCAATGCTTTGCCCCCCTCCCCCCCGCAGATAAACTCATCAATAAGAAAACTTAAGTGAACACATTGAAATATAACACATAGAATATTAAAGTACGTACTAACACTAACTTTTTTTGCAATTTCTCTCGCTATTACCTTGTCTGTGCTTGCACTGTGACCTCTTTATTTGGTGGGACCTATTTTTTATTTGTCAATATACAAATATAAAAATAGTAGACATGATCATAAATTATATGAATTAAAAAAAGTTAATTTGATGTAAATTATTAACCTATGGTCGGAGGAAGATCTATAGTTTGAATGTCTCCAATACCTTGTTTAGAGAGTTGAGTTTCTAAAGACTAAGTCCCTTCTTGTGCCTGAGTACCTGATGATGGAGGAATCAATGGTTCATCTATTGATGGTGATGGCATGGCATGAAGATTTGAAATAGCTGGAGATGCCTGCTGATTAGTTACAACATTCCTAGTAACACGTGTAGTTACTTGGTGGTGTGTAGCTATAGGGTCAGTCTGAACAATAACTGGAGAAGATTCATGTTAGTTTATAGATAAAGAAGCTTGACTCATAGTCATAGGTAGAGATGTAGAAGGATTTACAACTGTCATAAGCTTTGGAGGTAGAGGAAACAACTTTCTACTTGTACTAGTGGTACTCTTGGTCGTGGGCACATCAAAAGTTGAAAGTTGATTTCTAGTGAAACATGGAGATTTGTGCAGAGGTGTGGGATTAGCAATTTTTGTGGTTGAATGATTTGAGTGCCTTCATCTTTGATGAAGCATTCCTAATTATTGGATGATAAAACATAACTCCCTTAGCGGCATTTTCACTGCAAGGAAAAGGGGAAAAAACAAAATAAATTAATCATTTCAATAATAACATCAAAGAAAATAAGTAGAACAAGATAAAAATTCCAGCAAAAGTATTCAAACAAAATTGAAAATTTAGGAATGTAAGAATAATATTCTATTGAATTTGAAATTCAACAAAATAAAAATTTTATAGTTTGAGAATTTAAACAATAAAATGTAAGACATGACATTTAATAGCATTTGACAACATGTATATAACATGACTAAGACTCAAGTTAGAATGAAAATGAACAAAAGAAGTATATTTTATATTACATGAGAGTCAAACAATAGAAATGAATGCAACTATATTGATAAATACTTACGTAAATTATTCTATTGAATGCATAACATTTGAACCTATGTTATGTTAAATTAAATGGTTGTTTTTGTAGCTTACTTTTCATGAAAAAGTATGAATATCATCTTCATTTTCATCAAAATATTGATTTAATGTTTCATTTTCCTCATCACATGAATCATATTCGACATCATATCCATGCTTTCTAATGCCATTCATAACATCTTCATCTATATTGTAATACCCCAGAATTTTACTCCATATTTAATCGATTACTTTACCTTATTTTATCTTATTTATTATTTAAATTAAAAAATGTAATGCCTTAAAATTCCTTCCCTATTTAATTAATTATTTCACCCTATGTTTATTTTTATTTTTATTTACTTGCTATATTAGTTAGAAGATGTAATATATATGTTTATAGATTTACTTAGCACTAGATTGATCCCTTGGTTAAATAGTGAGAATTATTATTTAAGGTCATAAATAATTATATAAATATAAATAATAGATAAGTTAATTTTTGAAAAAATAAGTTATAATTTTCTTAAATTAATATTATATTATTATTAGGAATTAGTAATTGAGACCCTAGAAATTAATGATAAAGAAGTCAGATTTATTATAGGATTATCCTATTCTTAAGAGATTTATAACTAGAGTTCCAGTTGAAGTTGACCACTTATCTCATACATATAGTCCCCACCATATAAAACCCTAATCATATTTAGGGGAGGGGGGCGATCGAAAAAAGAGAAGAAAGACACTAGAGCGAAGAAAATAGAAAACTGCGGTAGTCCACCAAATCATGTATATAATAGCGATAACAGTAATGATAGCAGCAATTTGTTTGCAATTGGGATTGGAAAGAAGTTGGTATTAGTAGAGTTGATTTTGAGTGGGTCATTGGTAATTATGAAGGAGATTCAAGGGGTTCTTGATGGCCTTATTATGACTTTCTTGATGATTCTATATTTGTTGGTACCAAGATTGGTTATTATTTGTATAATTGCATAAATGGGAGATGTGGGTTTATCTTTTTGCTACTAGATTCTTCTAACATGCCTCGATTGAAGTTTCTAGTTAAGGAGTCAATGGTATTGTCAATGGTTAATAATATAAGTATTATCGTGGATATAGGGGGCAAGGAGTGGGGGGGCTGCTAGATTGTGAAATGTAGAAAAGAAATAAAAGAAGAAGGAAGAAAGGAAGAAGAAGAGAATATGGCTTAAGCTCTTGGTATCTATCTCTAGCTCCTTGAGAATAATAGGTCATCTGACAGTGAGAGGAATACAGCTGCAGCAACGTTCAGGCAAGCGGGTTGCACCTAAGGGTACAAGTGAGTGATGTGGTTGCTATTAATTGTATGCCTATTATTTTGGCATACCAAGGAAATAATTTAAATAATATTTTGTGGCTTCACCAATGTTGGCTTTCAATTAACAAATTACATGGAATTATTTTGTTTGAATTGATTAATGGTTAATGGGATGTTAGTTATATGGGATGACAACCAAGAGGCTTTGTCAATTTGCCACAAGTAGGATTTGGAATTGGATATTTCTTTAATTTGTAAATCGCTTTTGATACTTAAATTTACCAAGAAGTATAAGTGATGCAACACTTTATATTATATATGTTGGTTAATTGCTAAATTATTAAAAGTAAAACTAGTTAGGTATTTTGTATTATTAAGATGTTGAGTGCTTAATGCGAGGTTATTTGATTATTTATATATGCTTTTATTTACCATCCAATTATAGATGTGCTAAGTTTGTAGAGAAAAAAAAAACGATAAGCAATTATGTAGTGTGGATCTATATTCTAGTTGGGATAGATATACTAGATTTCAATTTAGAAAATTTCCAAAATAATTATCTTATTGTCTATGATGAATTTTTTTTATTCTATATGAATAAATTAAGTGGTGTTAATATGAAACTTAGGAAGATATAATTAAGTAAAATGCACAACCTTTTGACCAATTTTGTTGTTCCTGATTTAAGTTAAATATTGTTCTTTTGGGTGCTATGGGTTGGACCTTTAGTATGTGATCTATTGAGGAGTTCAAATTTCATTATCTTGGAGTTGATACTTATTAGTTAAAGAATATATATAGAGGAAGAAAGGAAAAAGATATTTTATGGAATAGATACTTTTGCTTTAATAGGTGATCGAAGACTTGACACAATAGATTTGCCGCTTGACCTGATGGACGAGTACCGTGAGTGCCTGAATCTATAACTATTATATGATATTACTTTTCAAAACTAAAAGAATATATGTATAGTAATGCATGCTATGAAATTTCTTTTTGATATACACAACACTATAACCGTATTCCACTGCACACAAAAATGATTTATTTTGTTTCACGATCAAGGAAATATGTACTTCATGATTTTAATGCTTCTAGACTACCAATTAAATTCGATGATCAACTTATTACTATTACTGTTATTGCTACTGTTATGTTAAATAGATTTAACTTGGTCTGAGTGTATGAGGGACTTCACCGCGTGGCAGTAGGTTTGTCGGTTGAACCTTAAGCCCCTATGGCCTAATCCCCCTAGATCACAACAAAAGCCGTTTGTGGATGAGATGGATCGTAGAAATTCCCGAGGACGCTCGGGCACTGTTTTGCTAAGGTCGCACCTTGCTCGAAGCATTAGGAAACTTTTATGGTGGGAGTCATAAAGTTGACTGGCTACAACAAACACTGCCCGTTCTTCGCGTTTAAGTTGTTAGTCTAGGAAACAGTTTATTAAATTCTTAATTTGATACTGCTTGACTGTTTAACAATTTTCACTTTTAGGAAACTGTTTGTTAACTTCTGGAATGTTACTGCTTGATTGTTTTATGAATTCCACTTATGGTTTCTCGAATTATTTTCACTATATAAATAATGTTAATTCATGAACTCAGAGTGCACACACTTAGCAATCACTGAGTCTTTTGCTCACACTCATTTTCTTCTTTAACTTCCTTCTGACAGACCTAGATCCTAGCCCTAGTGAGGATGTTGAACCTACTTATAACGAGAACCAAAATTGAAGGTTTTCATTTGGAATGAGGACTTTGCAGTAGCTTTAGCTTTATTGCTGTTTTGGGAAATTAATTCTTCTCCTTTAATGATTTTTCTAGTTGAGGGAAGAATAATGGGCATTTTGAGTATCTATGTTGCTAGAATTATTTGAATTATTATGAAAGTTGGAGTATTTTTCTTTATTTAAGATTATGATTTTGGATAGGTGATACTATTTATTTGGGATCGATTTTTACGCCTTGAACTAGACTATATGGTTAGATTTTGGGGTGTGACAAAGTTGTATCGGAGCCTCGGTTTTGAACTTTAGCTATGTTGGGATAAGATCCTCGGACTATGAAATTTGGGCATAAAACTTTTCGAAATTGATTTGAGTATTTAGGTTCAACCACTAAAATGATTGATCGAATTTTATTTAGTATCGAGGATGTGGAGGATCTTTTATTAGATATACCAATTGATACAATTTAAAACTTTTAGTACTTGACGATGGGATTCATAACATATTATGAGACTTAGCTTGAAAGTGCTTTAGGATTTGATAGATTTCTCCCCTTTGAGAATAGTGAATGCTTGCTATATTCTTTTTGAATGACTACTTAGCGTACTTTGATATTCTCTTTTATTGATCTAGGCTTTTTTTGATAAGATGGTGAGTCAAAGCTTCCATAAGTCGATTCATGAGTTAGATGTTTCACCCTGACAATCAAGGTTAGTTTTCAAGAGCTTAGGTTACGATTTTAGATATGAAATAGGCATATGATATTGGGATAAGAACCTTAGGTCAATAATTGAAATTTGTTTGGATTTATGGGGAAATTATTTTTATTAGAATGAGGAAGATTTGAAAACTAAAGGGAAGAAGTGAGAATCTTTATTGCAAAGAGTGGCATTTGTTTAGGAAGCAGGAACGAAGACCACCATGGAATGTGAATTGTAAAACTTGGTGTACAAATCCATACATATTGATATGTATTTTAGATATACTACCACTATGGGTTGAGTGTTTTAGTAGGAATTGATAGGGTGAGGATGTCTATGTACATACGACTTTTTGAAAGTTAAGAAGGTATAGTAAACATAGTGCACAGGATTGGACCTTATGTTACTTATGGCTACCCCTATCATGAAAGCGTGAGAGAGTCAATTTACAAGCAGAAAAGGCTTACATCAATAAACTCATAGGAAGATGAACCTTGCAAATCCATTTTAGTTGGACTTGATTTATTAAACTTTTGAGACTTCTCGGATATTTAAGTCACTGAAATATATATATATATATATATATGTAATCATTGCACTTGAATATTTTTGCAGTCCCTTTTTTGAGATATGAATCAACTGGGACTTTGGGTGAACCTAAGATGTCAATTAGAAGTTTTTGGATATATTTTGGCATAGAGAACAATATTTTAAGTTGAGAATTAGAAGTTTTGGGATATATTTTGGTATTAAGGACAACTATTTGACTTTGAGAAAGGAATGCTACTTGAAAGAATGCTTCTTTAGGATCCTAGTTTTACATGACCAGATTTTTTTAATGAATTTTTCTCATTGTTATTGATTGAATCTGGATTTTGGGTCTATCTTTTAGGTGTTTATAGCTACTTGGATCACCTCAATCTGAAATACATGGAGTAAGTTATCACCAAAATACTAAGATGTGTCCAGTACAAGACTTTGATTTCTCAAAAATGGATATTAGTGACGTATTTACTACTTCTTCCAGATAGAATTAAGCAAAATGATTAACATACAAATTTATTTCTGTGTCTTAGGTTTCTAAATCCTCCTAAATCACCTCAATCTAATTTATATAGAAAAATGATCAAAATACTAAGATATATCAAGTCTAGAAATACATAATTTTGATTTTCCAAAAATAAATAGTTTTGACTGCTTTACTACTTGATCTTGATAGAATTAAGTAACACGATCAACATAAGATTTGTAAATTTATCACTTATATATTTATATCCATCTGAATCACTTCAATTTGATATATAAGAAGAAAGTTATGAGTAAAATAGAAAAGCATGGCATGATAGAAAATACAGGGTCTCGATTTTCCTGGAATAGAATATTGTGATGCCTTTTACTACTTTATTTCGATTAAATTTGGTGAGGTGGTCAACATATTAACTGAATATATATCTCTTAGGTTTTTACATACATTTAAATAACTTCAATCTGATACACAGGGAGAAAGCTATGACCAATATACTAAGGTGTGACAATACATAAAATACAGGAGTTTGATTTTCTTAAGACCGAATATTGTGATGACTTTTACTACTTGATTCTGATTTAATTAGGCAATATGGTCAGCATATGAATTTTAGATCTATACCTTAGGTTTCTATATCTATTTAAACCACCTTCATTTGATATATATGGAGAACGTTATGACTAAAATACTATGATGTGTCAAGGTAGAAAATACAGACTTTAATTTTTTTCGATAACAAATATTTGTGATGTTTTTTATAGCTTGATCCTGATGAAATTAGGAAAAGTGGTCAACATATGATTTATAGCTCTATCTATTGGATTTCTATACGTACTTGAATTACCCTATTCAGATATACATGGGAAAGGTTATGGTGAGAATACTAAGATATGTCAAATTAGAGGCCTCCTAGATTTTAATATATCACCATATGAATTTTCTTCACATTTATGAACCCAAGGCTCAATTTTAACATCGATGTCGACTTACTTGGATTGCGATATCAACATAAAATTTTTAGGTCTTTTCTTAGTTTTCCAGTACCTCAAGAAAATAAAAACTATATGTGTAAAACTATCCAACTCATGACTTAGAGCTAAGCAAATGATAGAAGAAGATTTTCGGAAATTAGTGTTGGAGATATGGAGTTTCTAAATTGTCACTCAGAAAAGGATCTGTGATGATTGCAGTAGTAGTTTATCGAATTATTTTACTAACAAACTTTATGGAAATACATAATATCTTCTATGTGTCACAACTATGAGGTATCAAAAGAATCCTTAGCATATCACAAAATATAAGAATTTGTCACTTCGGGAAGCGTTGACGTACGAAGAGCAACTAATCTAAATGTTAGATTAAGAATACAAATATTATGCACAAAAAAGTATCCTACTGCTATAGAGACGCCATAAAATAGAGAATGTGACTTGGCAAAATAAGGAGGAAATGCAAAAATAACACCACGACTCTTCACCAACACAGGTTAGAATTTGGGGACCAAATTCTTTTAGGAGGGGGATGTAATGCCCTAGAATTTTACTTTGTATTTAATCGATTACTTTATCTTATTTATTATTCAAATTAAAAAAATGTAATGCCTTAGAATTCCTTTCCTATTTAATTAATTATTTTATCCTATTTTTATTTCTATTTTTTTTATTTACTTGTTATATCAGTTAGAAGATGTAATATATATATATATATATATGTGTGTGTGTGTGTGTGTATTTACTTAGCACAAGATTTATCTCTTGTTTAAATAGTGAGAATTATTATTTAAGTTCATAATAATTATATAAATATAAATAATAGATAAGTTAATTTTTGAGAAAATAAGTTATAATTTTCTTAAATTAAGATTATATTATTACTAGGAATTAGTAATTGAGACCTTAGAAATTGATGATAAAGATGTTAGATTTATTATTGGGTTATCCTATTCCTAGGAGATTTATAATTAGAGTTCCAGTTGAAATTAACCACTTATCCCATACATATAGTCCCCATGATCTAAAATCCTAATAATATTGGGGGGGGGGGGGGAACAGATAAAGAGAAGAAAGACGCTGGAGCAAAGAAAATAGAAAACAGCGGTAGTCCACCAAATCATGTATATAATAGCGACAGTAGTAATGATAGCAGCAATTTGTCTGCAATTAGGATTGGAAAGAAGTTGGTATTAGCAGAGTTGATTTTGAGTGCGTCTTTGGTAATTATGAAGGAGATTTAAAAGGTTCTTGATGGCCTTATAATGACTTTATTGTGGGTGGATAATTCTACATTTGTTGGTACCAAGATTAGCTATTATCCGTATAACTACATAAATAGGAGATGTGGGTTTATCTTTTTGCTACCAGATTCTTCTAACATGCCTTGATTGAAGTTTCTGGTTAAGGAGTCAATGGTATTGTTAATGGTTGACAATATAAGTATTATCGTAGATATAGAGGGGCAGCCAATGAGAGGTTGTCAGATTGTGAAATGCCGAAAAGAAAGAAAAGAAGAAGGAAGAAAGGAAGAATAAGAGAATATAGCTCATGCTCTTGGTATCTGTCTCCAGCTCCTTGAGAACAATAGGTCATTTGACAGTGAGAGGAATACGGTTGCAGCAACATTCAGGCAAGCGAGTTGTACATAAGGGTACAAGTGAGTGAGTGGTTGCCTATTATTGATTTAACATACCAAGGAAATAATTTAAACAATATTTTGTGTATTTGTCTTCACCAATGACGACTTTCGATTGACAAATTAGATGGAATTATATTGTTTGAATTGATTAATGGTTATTGGGAGATGAGTTATATGGGATGATAGCCAAGAGGCTTTGTCAATCAGCCACAAGTAGGATTTGGAATTGGATATTTCTTTAATTTGTAAATTGCTTTTGATTCTTAAATTTACCAAGAAGTATAAGTGGCGCGACACTTTATATTATATATGTTAGGTAATTGCCAAATTATTAAAAGTAAAACTAGTTAGGTATTTTGTATTGTTAAGATGTTGAGTGCTTAATGTGAGGTTATTTGATTATTTATATATGCTTTTATTTACCATCCACTTATAGATGTGCTAAGTTTGTAGAGAGAAAAAAAACGATAGGAAATTATGTAGTATGGATTTATATTTTAGTTGGGATATATAAATATATATACTAGATTTCAATTTTGAAGATTTCCAAAATAATTATCTTGTCTATCATGAATTTTTTCCATTCTATATGAATAAATTAAGTGGGGTTAATATGAGTTTTAGGAAGATACAATTAAATAAAATGCACAACCTTTTGACCAATTTGATTGTTCCTGATTTAAGTTAAATATTGTTTGTTTAGGTGCTATGGGTTGGACTTTAAGTATAGGAAGTTCTGTAAAAGCAACAGGAAGAATTGCTCAGATACCTGTGAGTGAGGCTTATTTGGGCCGTGTTATAAACGCCCTGGCTAAACCTATTGATGGTAGAGGTGAAATTTCAGCTTCTGAATCTCGATTAATTGTTTGAATTGAAAACAAAAAAAATTGGATTGTATGGGAGAGCAATACAAGCGTCATGCTGCTAGGCGAATCGTTGCAATTGATGTTAAGGAGTTCAAATTTCATTACCATGGAGTTAATACTTATTGGTTAAAAGAATATATATAGAGGAAGAAAGGAAATAGATATTTTATGGAATAGATACTAATTAAGTTAAACGCTATAGTTGCTTTAACAGGTGATCAAAGACTTGACATAATACATTTGCCGCTTGACTCGATGGATGAGTATTGTGAGTGCCTGAATTTATAACTATTATATGATGTTACTTTTCAAAATTGGAAGGATATATATATAGTAATGTATGCTATGAAATTTCTTTTCGATATACACTGCACTATAATTGTATTCCACTGCGCATAAAAATAATTTATTTTGTTTTACGATACAAGAAAATATGTACTTTATGATTTTAATGATTCTAGACTACCAATTAAATTTGATGATCAACTGATTACTGTTACTATTACCGCTACTATTACGTTAGTTGGATCCAACTTGGTCTGGAAGTGCAAGGACTTCACCGGGCAGCAGCGGGTTTACCAGTTGAACCCTAAGCCCCCATGGCCTAACCCCCCTCCAACGTACAACAAAAGTCGTTTGTGGCTAACGTGGGTCGTAGAAATTCCCAAGGACGCTCAGGCACTATTTTTGTAAGGTCGCACCTTATTTAATGCAATAGGGAACTATTACAGTGGCAGCCATAAGGTTGACATGCTACAGCAAACACTGTCCGTTCATCGCATTTAAGTTGTTAGTTTAGGAAACAGTTTATTAAATTCTTGATTTGATACTACTTGACTATTTAACGATTTTCACTTCTAGGAAACTGTTTGTTAACCTCTAGATTGTTAATGGTTTGTTGTTTTATAAATTTCACTTATGGTTTCTCAAATTATTTTGACTATACAAATAATTTTAATTCATGAACTCAGAGTGCAGACACTTAAGACCCACTAAGTCTTTTGATCACACTCGTTTTCTTCTTTAACTTCCTTTTGGCAGACCTAGATCATTGCCCTAGTGAGGATGTTGAACCTGCTTTTGACAAGAACCGAAATTGAAGGTTTTCTTTTGGAATGAGGACTTTGTAGTAGCTTTAGCTTTATTGCTAGTTTGGCAAATTAATTCTTCTCCTTTAATGATTTTTCCAGTTGAGGCAAGAATAATGGGCATTTTGAGTTTCTATGCTGCTAGAATTGTTTAAATTATTATGAAAGCTGGAGTTTTTTTCTTTATTTAAGATTATGATTTTGGATAGGTGATATTGCTTATTTGGGATCGATTTTCATGCCTCGAGACTAGATTATATGGTTAGATTTTGGGGCGTGACATATAACATCAGGCTCAATATCTTCTCTAGCTAAGTAGTTCAAATTAATGTCATCATTTGCCAATACTGTTGCATCTCCACTTGAATCGTGACGCTAAAATGCATCAATCTAACCCTTCAATTCAACATTACTCTTATCTACTACATCTGGTTGTTCGTGTTCAGAAAGATTCCAAAGATACCTATGGTGTGGACGTTGCACAATTTGCTAGTTATCACCAAACTTAGTGTCATGGATGTAGAAAGCTTGTTGCACTTAGTTTGGTAATACAAATAGATCATCTTTGTACCATCAAGATCTTATATCAATACTGACAAAATGCTTATCCTGTCTTATTATGGTTTTACTATAAGTACTGAACCATTCACACTGAAATAATACCACTTTGTATCCACAAAGATATGTGAGCTCTACTACTTCAATTAAGAAGCCATAGAACTCTACCATCTCATTATTGTGCTCCGCCTCTACAATCAATCCACTATTTTGTGTGGTTCGGTGATCATTTCAATCTTTTGCATGAAATCAAAATTCATTAACACAACAACCAGAATAAGACTTTGTTAACTACGATTGAGGACTATTTTCCAATAACCATAATTCTTTAGAAACATGCTTAGGGTGTTTGTGATAGACTTTGTTGATCTACAAATAAATATAAATTTAGAATGGTGAGCGCTAGTACAATTCAGATTTAAACTAGTTTTGGTATAATTTACAATTCACATGCTCCTTAAACCAACAACTGAATTGTTCTTGATGTATTTTTTTAATGTCTCTCACATTGAGCCTCTTCAAATTCTCTAGTTGCTTTCTAAACCATATAGTTATCCTAGGTTATGAGAAGTATTAAGTAAAAAATATTATATGACAAGCTTAAGATGAATTTTGTCTTCCCCTTTGTAAGGATCCACTTCATTGCAGTTATTTAATATAAAATTGTGGGCTGCCTGAAGCTGCTTTTGGGATAGTGGAACAACATGTTTAAGGGTTCCAAATGGATGGACTTTTAATGCAAAGATAGAAAGCTCGTATTCATTTTGTAACACCCCTAAAATTTGGTATTTTTGAAAAATAAGGATTTAGAAAATTAAGGTATTAGTTGGTCGGATTTTAGGGCTCAAAAAATAATAAAAAGGGACTTGATTGTAAGAATTTTAAAAGTTTTGGGGTCGAATCACAATTTGAGAAAACTTGATTAGATCGCATATTAGGAGTTTTGGGGTTGGCATGGAATTATTTTGAGTCAAGTAGGTGGAATTTAGGCACTAACAAGTCTAGGGGCTAAATTGAAGATGCTTCATATTTGGGAGGACTTAATTAGAAGTTGGGCAAAAGTTTTGGGGGTCAATTTATAATTTCAAAAAATATATTTTTACAGAGCATTTTCACCCCTATTTTTCTTCATTCTTCCACCGAGCAACCACTCTATCCTTTCTGGTGAACTCCCTCCGACGATGACCAAAACAGCAAACTAAATCCACCACCCTCTTCCTCTCCCCACGGTGAGCACTTTGGTACCACACACATACACAAACACCGACGAACAGCAGAAAAGTGGAGGACCGAAAATGAGGAACAGGGGAGCTCGACGGGTTCCACTTTTTGGTGACTGCTAGATGCAACCCAGGTGTAGGTTTATAGGTCTCAACTCAAGGATGAAGATAGAGGGCTATGATTGAGGTTTTAGGCGACGGCGATGGCGAAATTAACAAAAAAATCACGGTGGCGTTGGGTGGGTCTATGGGTTTTCCACCAAATTGAGCTTCGATTTGACGTAGAATAAAAAAATTGATTGAGGAGTTTAATTCGTGGAGTTGAGATGCGTCTTTTGGTGGTGTTGTTGGCCATTTCCGGCGGCAGCGGCAACGGCGATGGTAAAGAGATAGAATCTCTGTCTCGTTGTAAGGAATACATGCATGAAGGCTGATCATGATTTTGAGACTCTGATAAGAAGAGATTAGGTAAATGGCCAAATTTTGGTTGTAATTGTATGATTTGTATATATATACTTTCAAATTCATGCGATATATTGTAACAAAAGCATATCTTATCGAAAAAATTGAGACATACATATAATCGTATGAGTTAGTGGACCCAAATATATATTATTATATGATAATCTTAGGTCAACTAAGTTTATTGTAGTGAGAAAACCTTAATTTTATGGATTTGAGACCTAATGACAATAATTGGATTATTAAGATGATTGGATTATTATTACTGATTTGGGATAATGCTATGACGTTAATTATGTAATTCAGGACAAAGTTACATTCCATTGCTGGAACTGATAAAACCCTAAAACTAGCGTATTAAGGATTTTAGATTGCTAATGGTGTAAATGTAATGATTAAGGATTATTATAGTTGAATAGGGATTTTAACTATGAAAATACTATTTTCATTAAGTGATGCAAAAGTGGCTCCTGCTGACCTGTAGGTTGCTGACTATGGATGCCTTCTTTTGAGATTACAGAGGTGAGGGTCCGCCAATCTAGCACCTCTTGTACCTATCGATTTTCTTGATAAACCCCTGTGAGGGTTGGTATTAACTTGATTACCATACTCTATTAATTATTGTCACCCATGTGAGGGATCTGCCAATTGGTCCTTGATTTGTATGAGCTTATTCCATACCTATTGTTGAACCCGTTAGGTTCTACTGACTTGATACTCGTCTTGATTTCCTTTATCATTGTTGTTGATTATCGACCCCTATAAGGTTCCCAAAACTCTTATCCGTATTTTGTATCACTCGATTGCCTATTACTGCTTGTTATTTGTTAATTGACCTGTATACCCCTGTGAGGATTATTTCTTGATCGTATATTGATATAACTTTGTTCTTGTTTGTTCTGGCACCCAGAACTCCTTTTTGTGAATTGTTATTGTTTCGTTAACTGATTATCCTGTTATTTGTTATCGTTCTGTTATGTAGATCCCAATTGTTAAGCTCGGGACGAGCTATTATATGGATCTTAGCTATAAAGCTCAGGAAGAGCCATTATGTGGATCCCAGCTGTGAAGCTCAGGATGAGCCGTTATGTGGATCCCAGCTGTTAAGCTCGGGACTTGCTGATATATTTGAGTAACTAACTGATTGGTTGATTTTCTGACTGATCAACCGACTGATTGAGTGACTAACTGACTGATCAACTGACTGTCTGACTGACCGATTGACCAACTAATTGATTGACTGACAAATCAACTGATTGATCGACTAACTGATCGACTGACTAACTGACTAACCTATATAAGGAAAATCTGATATGCCTATCTTGTTCTGGTTCATGGGATGGCATGTGATATTCGAATTATTTATTATGACTGTATCTAATTCTTTGTCAGTTATTCATAGAGAAATAAGGAAGAAGAGATTCCTATTTACTTATCTTATTATATCTTGAAATATTCTTGTTTAGTTGTTAACCTATGATCTGTTGGGTTTATTCTTCCTCGACGGGTCCCTACTGCCTACTATTTCAATTATCCCTCACTAAGTCATTTGGACTTACCCTCGTATTTCTTTGACTTTCTTAGACATGGTTAAGTGATGAGCTTAAACTCAAAGCTTGGATTAGCGAACACATTTTGTAATAGAAAATGGTTGTATATACGTATGGGTACTCTTGGACATTTTTGTATAACCGAGAGATGTTGTGATATGTTAAGTCTGGATATAACATCTGCGGGGTGTGTTTATATTATGGAATATTATGGGATCAATATACTTTGTATATATATTTTGTTAAGGTTTGCTTAAGACAAAAGCTGTTGTTGTATCTGATAGTAGAATAGGTGTTTGTAACTGTTATGGGATCAATCATATGTTAAGTTATAACTTTGTGATATTGTGATATGACATGATGAGATTAAGGTGTATGGCATGTATGAATTGTGTTGCTTATGTTGATATTTTGGTTCTGAATATTGTGGGATTATTGGCATAAATTATAGCACTCTGATATTATGGTTTTAAGTTTGAAGCATATTGTGAGTTGATCATCATTGTGGTTCATTGGAGATTTGTAAAATTATTATGGGCCTATCGAATATGACATTTGCATGCTATGAAGATTTTTGAAGGGCTTATTGACTATATTTTGTGGATTCGATTTAAGATTGAATTGAGTGGCATCCTGACTTGTCGGCTATCCCGAGTGGGGTACCACACATTTGGTTGGTTGGCACCATCATTATTTCTTGCAATCCTATTGGACCTTCTCTCGGTATCATTTAGATACATTGACATGAATGTTAAACACTCTTTGACTATGTATCTTTTAGCAATAGAGCCTTCAGGTTAAGCTTTGTTATGCACACAACCCTTAAGAGATTTAAAGAACCTAAAATAAGATGTTACAGAAAAAGGCTTTGTTAATACCCTCCTTTTGGATTTATTTGAATAGGAATTTTTGTATGTGATAAAAACATAGGATTCCTTTTACCTTTCAATTAGATACATCCAACAAGAATGAATTAGACTAGCAATTTTTACCTCTTGAGGTAGGTGAATTGCTAGGTGGACCATTATATTGAAGAATGCAGGAGGAAATATTTTCTCTAACTTGCATAAAATAAGAGGAATATTTCTTTCCATTTTCTCAATATCAACAACTCTTAATGTCTTTGAACATTAGATGCTAAAGAATTCACCCAATTCAAATAACACTTCATTGATATCCTTATGAAGAAAACTGCAAATATCGGCAGGTATCAAACCTTGTAAGAGTATGTGGCAATCATGTGTTTTTAACCCTGATATCCTTCCATCTTTTACACGTCTAGAAATATTTGCAGCATATCCATCAGGGAACTTGACAGATCTAAGGAAATCACAGAAGACCTTTCCTCTATGGATGAAAGGTTGTAACATGCCTTAGGCTTTATTTTTACATTTCCATGTCTTTGTAAGTGTAACTCTTTTCTTATATTAAGATCACGCAAATCTTCTCGTGCCTTTTCTATGTCTTTTGTTTTTCCATTAATGTTTAGTAATGTCCCAAACATACTATCACAAATATTTTTCTCCGCATGCATGATATCAATATTATGTTGAATTTTGAGTTTATGCCAATAAGGCAACTCAAAAAAGATACTTTTCTTTACCTAATTCCCTTCCATAATGCTTCGTTTTCTCTTTTGATTACTTAGGTGTTTGTAAAGTATGTCGAACATATGTTCAATGTTGTTCAAGAGTAGAAGCACTTCATTCCTAGTCCATTCTGTAGGTGTAGAATGACTTTCTAACTTACCATCAAACAATTTGCTCTTACGAAAGGAATAGGCATGATCCAAGTATCGACGATGACCTATGTAGCATATCTTACTTCAAATCTTTCTTAAATCCATGTCATAGAGACAACAAGGAATGTTGTGTATCCTTCCGTGATCCATCACGCCAAATTACTGAGTATAGGAGTGTAACTTCCCAACTCGGGATAGCCCACAGCTGAGGCGCCACTTAGTTCAATCTCAAATTAAACCCACAATACAATCAATAGGCCCATAGCAAAACCTTTCAAAATTATCAGAAATAGCAGTGGATTTTAACTTAAGCAAATCTTCACAAAACATTAACTAAAAGCCTTAGATGATCCTATAATATACAATACTGCTATTAACTACCAATCATCAGTAGTCCCATAATATTCAACATATCATATACATACCGTAGATATTTAATTCAACCTAACATATCACATCATTTCTAAGGTATACAAAATGTCCTGAAAGAACCCAGAAACATATATAATCGTTTCTTATTACAAAATGTGTTCACCAATCCAAGCCTGGAGTTCCAATTCATCACTTAATTTTTTTTAAGGAAAAAAAAATACGCGCGGGGGGGGTGGAGGGGGTAAGTCCAAATGACTTAGTGAGGGATATTCATAATAATAACCAGTAGGGATCTGTGGAGGAAGAATCAACTGAACTTATCGTTAAATAACATACAGTATAGGAACACATCAAGAAAACATGCAATAACAAGTCCAGTAAACAAGTATTATCATATTCAAAACTTCAAGTAAGTACTAGCTCGAGGTTTTGACAGTCGACTAGAAAAGCTCGGTGTCATCTCAACCGATTCTTCTTGGGAAGAATGGTTTATCTCAACAGATCATAGTTTAGGAGGAATTGCAGATAGCTTGTTCGGCCTGGATAACAGTCCAACCTAAATTAAGATGTTATATCGTCCTTATTGCTCCACGAGCAAGATACAAATAATCGAGGTATGGTACAGTCAAAATAAAATAAGCCCGAATATCATATGTCGTCCAACGAGTCAAAACATGATAGGCATATCAGATTCTTTTTGGACCAGCTAGTCAATTGGTCAATCAGTCAGATAATCAGTCAGACAATCAATCAATCAGTCAGTCAATAAGTCAAACATATCGGCACGTCCTCGAGCTCAACAGCAGCGATCCACATAATGGCTTGTCCCAAGCTCAATAGCTCAAATCCACATAACAGCATGTCCCGAGCTTAACAGTTGGGATCTACACAATAGTGGTAACAGATAACGAAATAATTAGATAACAAGGTAGTAACAATTAACAAATAGAAATTCTAGGCTCCAGAACGAACAAGTACAAACTCATAGAAAAGTATAACAAAAATTAACCATCACAGAGGTACACGTGTCGATTAATGAATAACAAGCGAATTCATAAACAAGTACAATTTCAATAACAAGAACAAGTACGTTATGCGATCACATTGAACCCTTACGGGGGTATTCCACAAGAACAGATAGATATAAGCAATGCCAAATTAGCAAACCCTCATAAGGTTACAAAAGAATATCAAATAAGGTATACAAAACAAGAACCAAAGCGGTAGACCCTCACAGGGCATACAAAAATAAATACCCAGAAGGTTAGACCCTCACCTCTGTAGTCTCAGAAATGTAATCCACAATCAGCACTCTATTAGCCCACAGGACCCACTTCTTCGTCACCTAACCAAAGGAAAAAATCCACAATCAAAATCCTTAATTAACCTTAATAATCTCCAATAATTTACAATCTTATTAATAACAACCCACAATCAATAGCTATTCGCTTATATGGCCATTTAAGGTTCAATTTTTACTATCATTACGGTACGGCTAATTAAACCGTTAATCCAGGAATATTTATGGGGTTTATATCGGTACTAACAAAAAGGCATAATCAGATCCTTATTTATATAATTAACCTCATATCATCATTCCAAATCAAAATAATGGCCTAACTATCTTATTTAACCCAATTATTGTTACTCAGGTCTCAAATCCACAAAATCCACAAGTTAGGGTTTCAAATTCTTTAATTACTCAATTACCTAAAAATCATCATATTTTAATTCGAATTCAGGTCCACTACTATGTAATAATCCATTCATGCATGTCACATTTATATCCAAATCCTACATCAAATCTTCATTTCTTAACATAATACAAAATTCGGTAAGGAATAACGATACAATATAGTTAATTCCAACTTCAGTCATTACCCAAGATTTGCTCAACCGGACCTCAAAATCACACACCAAGGCCACTACTGGAACCACCATGATGAGACAAAAAACTATCTCGAAATCACTGCCGTCGCACCTCCACCATCGTTGGAATAGGCCAACTCTACCACCAATCAAAACCTTTCAGCTTAATTAAGCAAATGCCCCAAACAATTCACTATTTGCCGCCGAATCGAAGTCCAATTGAATCCCCAAATTTGCTGGCTCTCAACTTGCTGCTGTGCTCCGCCGCATTAAATTCTCCTTCGTCGTTGACCCAACTCCAAAATTGAAGGTACCAATGCGCTCCTCCAGCTGAGCCTGTCAGATTACACCCCTTGGTCATGCCCAGTCCTCACCAGGATAAGCTTCCTATTACCATCACTGGTTGCTCATTTTCGATCCTTCATTTCTCCGCCATCCACCGATGTTTGTGTGTGCATGTGGTACCAACATGCTCGCCGTGAAGAGAGGAAAAGGTTCATATGGTTGGTTTGGGATTTCATCGATGGCCATAAGGAATCACTGGTGAGAGAATGGGAGAAACTGGGACGAAGATAGTGATGAAAATGGGGGAGAAAATAAAAATAGTATATTTATATAATTAACTTTTCCTAAATCACATATTAGCCGCAAAAGTTTCCTTCAATCAACAATTAAGTCCTTCAAGGTTTGTCAGTTTTTCAATTCAGCCGCCAGATTAAAGAGTACTCTAATTTAGCCCCTTTTGACCCAAAAGTTTCCATGCAAACCCCCATAATTAAATAATTTGGTCCAATCAAATCTTGCTTAATTACACTTTGACCCCAAAATTTTCAAAATTTTTATAATCAAGTCCTTTTATTTATTTTTCGAGCCCCAAAATTTGTCAAACTTAATATTTTAATTTTCAAAATTTATTTTCTAAAATAAAAATTTTAGGGGTGTTACAATCCTCCCCCTTAAAAGAATCAAGTCTCCAGATTCTCATCTTCGATAAGATGAACTCCGATGAACACCGGTACACATAACATTCTTGTTCTCAACCACATCTCATTTCAATATTTAATATATCCTTCATCTTAGTTCTAACAATGTGCATGCCTTTATATAAAAGATAGTAAAACCATTATAGTGATACACAACTAACAACATCACAAGTTCACACTTACATGGTATTCACATAAATGAGTAGTCAAATTCAAACTTAACATGATATATTTCATAACTTATCATACATTTCCAAGCAACTAGATATAGATTCACAAAACTTAAATATACTGAGTACACACGTAACTTATACACCTACTACTCATTAAACTCTATTTGGGTTATGAAGCCAACATATACAGTGTTGGATTCTCTTCTAAAAATTAAGAAATTAGACAGAACCTTCGGCCACTTGTTTTTGTGCACCTGAGGTTGATCGTTTGCTTCTAGGACAGTCCCATAAGAGATGTTGTTTGCTACTGCACCATATACACCTTCCTAGTTTTTTCTAGCAGTTAGATTCCTCATGATTGAATTCTTTACAAAATCCACATTTTATTCTTGGCATCCCAGAATGGACCTTCAATCGTTTCCCATCTGACTTACTCCCCTTACTCGCAGCAGTTTCTAGTTCATAAACTTTTCCTTGCTTGCCTTTCTTTTTATGAATAGATAATTCATGAAGTTCTTGCTCTACGCGCAACGCTCTTACTAAGACTTTATCGGAGTTAGATAGCTCGCAAGGCATGAGGCTTTGTCGTATCTCCAATCTCAATCCCTTAACAAATTTCTCAGTCTTATACTCTTCTTTCTTCTATATCTTCAGCGCATTCTGCCAAAGCCTACTGAATCTTGCTTCATACTGCTACACACTCCTAACTTCTTGGGTAAGATTCTCAAATTCTTGTTTCTAGGCATCTCTTACCTTTCGTGGTATGAATCTATCCATAAATTCCCACACAAAATTATCCCAAGTATGAGCGACTTTCCTATATTCCCATCATTAACTTACCGAAGTCCACAATTGACCTACAGCTCCTTCTAATAGATGAACAGCAAACACAAGTTTGAGGTCTTCCAGGTAATCTATCATTTCGAAGATATCTTCGATCTCCTTGATCTACGCTTTGGCTTTGTGGTGGTTCGATTCACTAATAAAGGTTTGGGGGTGGAACTTAAGGAGATGTGCCCAATTCCCAAATTCCGAAGGCTCTTCATTTCTCTTGGGGTTATCTACCTGATCTTATTGTTGTTGTGATTGTAGAAGTTGCTACTGCATTACACTCATATGCTTTACAACTTTCCCCTTTGCTGTTGAATGTATCAATGGTTCTCGTGTCCCTTCCTCAACATTTATTGGGCGTCTCCGTTCTAAGGTATCCTTTTCCAAATTTTCTTGACTAGAAAAATACGTTGTGGTAGGTCTTGGTGATGCCATCAACTCTTATCGATTCTTCCAAGGTTCCAAAGATAAAAGAAGGAAAAGAGTTCATACAAAAATAGATTGAACTCAAAACTACACAAATCTTAATCATTCTATAATAAATGATAAGATCCCATGAAATTTCTTATAGTACTCAAACTCATCTTACTAATATCAACTAATCAAATTCAACTTAAATTGTTAAATCACACAGGAATTTCCCAATACGCAAAGTACCTAAACTTCATACTCAAACTAACCTAAACAAAAGGTCAGTCACAAATCCCAATGATACCTAAATGTCTAAGTCATCAACAATATAGGTTCTGATACCACCTGTAATGCCCTTATTTGGGATAGCCCTTAGATGAGGTGCCACTCAGTTCAATCTCAAATTGAACCCACAATATAATCAATAGGCCTATAGCAAAACCTTTCAAACTTATCAGAAATAGCAGCGGATTTCAACTTAAGCAAATCTTCACAAAATATTAACTAAAAGCCTTAGATGATCCCGTAACATCCAATACCGGTATTAACTACTAACCATCAGTAGTCCCATAATATTCAACATACCATATGCATATTGTAGATGTTTAATTCAACCTAATATATCACATCATTTCTAGGGTATACAAAATGTCCCGAAAGAACCTAGAAGCATATATAATCGCTTCTTGTTACAAAATGTATTCACCAATCCAAGCCTGGAGTTCCAATTCATCACTTAATTCTGTTTGAGAAAATAAAAAAAAATATGAGGGGATAAATCCAAAGGACTTAGTGAGGTATATTCATAATAATAAGCAATAGAGATCTGTCAAGGAAGAATCAACTCGACAGATCATTAAATAACATACAGTACAGGAACATATCAAGAAAATAGGCAATAACAAGTTCGGTAAACAAGTATTATCAAATTCAGAACTTCAAGTAGGTACTAGCTCGGGGTTGTAACTATCGGCTCGAAAGGCCCAATATCGTCTCAACCGATTCTGCTTGCTTGGAAGGAATGGTTCGTCTCAACCAATCATAGTTCGGGTGGAATTTTGCTCGTACAGCCCAGATAACAGCCCGACCTAAACCAAGAAATTGCACCGTCCTTATTACTCCACGAGTAGGATACAAACAATTGGGGTACGATCAAAATAAAATAAGCCCGAATATCATATGCCGTCCAATGAATCAAAACATGACAGGCATATCAAATTCTCCTTGTACCAGCTAGTTGGTTGGTCAGTCAGTTAATCAGTCAGGCAATCAATAAGTCAGTCAGTCAATCCGTCACTTAGTTAGTCAAACATATCAGCACGTCTTGAGTTCAACAGCTAAGATCCACATAACGACTCGTCCCAAGCTCAACAGTTGGGATCCACATAATGGCTCATCCCAAGCGCAACAGTTGGGCTCCACATAATGGAATGATAATAGATAATGAGACAGTAATAATTAACAAATGAAAGTTCTGGGCATAAGAATGAATAAGTACGAACTCATAGCAGAGTATAACAAGAATTAACCCTCATAGGGGTACACATGTCAATTAACAGATAACAAGTGAATTCATAAACAAGTACAATTTCAGTAACAAGCATAAGTACGGTACACAATCATATTGAACCCTCATAGGGGTCATTCCACAAGAACAGATAGATATAAGCAATGCCATATTGACAGGTACTCACAGGGTTATGGAATCTCAAATAAGGTAAACAAAACAAGAACCAAAGCGGTAAACCCTTATAGGGCATACAAAAATAAATACCCAAAAGGTTAGACCCTCATCTCCATAGTCTTAGAGATGCAATCCACAATCAGCACTCTACTCGTCCACAAGACCCACTTTTTCATCACCTAACTAGAGGAATAAATCCACAATCAAAATCCTTAATTATCCTTAATAGTCTCCAATAATTTACAATCTTATTAATAACAACCTAAAATCGATAGCTATTTGCTTATATGGCCATTTAAGGTTCAATTATTTCTATTATTATGGTACAACTAATTAAGCTGTTAATACAGGAATATTTACAGGGTTTATATCGATACTAACAAAAAGGCATAATTAGGTCCTCATTTATATAATTAACCTCATATCATCATCGCAAATCAAAATAATGACCCAATTATCTTGTTTAACCCAATTATTGTTACTTAGGTCTCAAATCCATAAAATCCATAAGTTAAGGTTCCAAATTCTTCAATTATTCAATTATCCAAAAATCATCATATTTTAATTCGAATCCGGGTCCACTACTATGTAATAATCCATTCATGCATGTCACATATATATATCCATAGCCTACATCAAATCTTCATTTCTTAACATAATACAAAATTTGGTAAGGAATAATGGTACAATATATTTAATTCCAACTTTAGTTATTACCCAAGATTTGCTCAACGGGGCCTCAGAATCACAAACCAAGGCCACCACTAAAACCATCGCGATGAGATGAAAAAACTATCTCGAAATTGCCGTCACAGGAATAGGCCAACTCCACCACCAATTGAAGCCTTTAAGCTCAACTAAGCAAATGCCCCAACAATTTCACCATTTACCACCGAATCGAAGTCTAATTGAAGCCCCAAATTTGTTAGGTCTCAACTTACCGTCGTGCTCCGCCACGTCAAATTCTCCTCTGCCATTGACTCAACTCTGAAATTGAACGCACCAACGCATTCCTCCAGCTGAGCCCATCAGATTACACCCCTTAGTCATGCCTACTCCTTGCTAAGATAAGCTTTCCATCACAATCGCCGGTTGCTCATTTTTTATCCTTCGTTTCTTCGTCGTCCATTGGTGTTTGTGTGTGCATGTGGTACCTGTATGCTTGCCATGAGGAGAGGAAGAAGTTGATATGGTTGGTTTGGGGTTTCGTCGATGGCCATGAGGAATTGCCGGTAAGGGAGGATAAGAGGTTGCGGCAAAAAAAGTGATGGAAATGGGGGAGAAAATGAAAATAGTATATTTATATAATTAACTTTTCCTAAATCAGATATTGGACCCAAAAGTTTCCTTCAGTCAGCAATTAAGTCCTCCAAGATCTATCAGTTTTTCAATTCAACCCCCTAATTAATGAATGCTCTAATTTAGCCCCTTTTGACCCAAAGTTTTCATGCAAACCCCCATAATTAAATAATTTTCTCCAATCAAGTCTTGCTTAATTGCACTTTGACCCCAAAACTTTCAAATTTTTTGCAATCAAGTTTTTTTTTTTTTCCAGCCCCAAAATTTTTCAAACTTAATATTTTAATTTTCAAAACTTATTTTTTGAAATACCAAATTTAAGGGGTGTTACAAGGAAGATCATTAATTGTTGACAAAATTGCTGCACACATTTGGAAATATTGCTTACTATAGATATCATATACCTTGACCCCTTTCGACAATTCTTTTAACTCTTCTATCAGTGGTCTAAGATAAATATCAATATCCTTTCCACGAGCCTGAGGACCAGAGATAAGCATAGGCATCATAAAAAAAGTTATCTTTCATGCCTTTGTATAGTGGCATATTATATGGAAAGACTACAACAGGCCACATATTGTACGATTGCTCATGTTTTCAAAAGGATTGAACCCAATTGTAGCAAGACTAAGTCTGACATTGCGTGGACCTAAGGCAAAATCTAGATATTGAAGATCAAATTTCTTCCAAACAGGTGACTCTACAGGATGGCTCATATTTCTTTCTATATCCAAATGTTTCTCAGCATGCCACCGTATACCAAAAGCGATTTTAGAACACATATAAAGTCTTTGGAGCCTCAGAGTCAGAGGAAAGTACCACAACATCTTCTGGGGAATTTGTTTTCCTTTCCTTCAATGAAGTTCCCAACGAAGCTCTTTACAAATAGGAGAACATATTTTATTTTCATTCTCTTTCCAAAATAAAGCACAATCATATTTGCATGCATCTATTTTTGTGTACCCTAATCCTATTCCTAAAAGTAGTTTTCTAGCCATGTAAAGATTTTTTAGAACCACATTACCTTCTAGTAAGACCTCTTTGAACCATTCAAGTATCATGTTTATTGCTTTATATTCTATTCATTACTTTGATATGCATCAATTTCACAATAAAGTTCAACAAAGAATGGTTCTTGCAACTAGAATGGTTCTTGCAACTAGGGTATAGTTCACGAGTGGCATCATACAATTGCCTTTCAAAATTTTGTTAGTTTGATTCGGAATAGGCTTCAGAAAGTTCTGCATCTCTAATTTCCCCTATCATTTCAAGTAGTTTATCATTCCCATCACCATCACATTCTTGATATGATTACATACTGTCATTTTCAAGAGGACCACTACTATGAGTACTTTGACTATAAGAAATACGCCGATTTGATTCATGTTCCCTATGATGTATCTAGTGTCGATAGTATGCATAAAAATCCCTTATATGCAAATCTCTTTTAACCTCAACCAGACCTTTTTTTTTTAATATTCCGACATGTATTGCATGGACATAGAATTTTATTGTCTAAGGCAATTGCATTCTCCCTTGCAAACTCAATAAATGATACACCGACAATGAACTTGAGACTGAATCTATCTTTCTCATCTATCCAACTTTTATCCACATCTGTAATACATAAATAAGTTTGGGATTATGTGAATCATATTCTTATTTTAAGGAGCTTATTTTTTGCATTTTTATATTTCAATACTTGATTTTATTTGGTTATTAATTTTGACATGGAAATAACATGTGTTTAGATCAATGATTATAGGATTAAAAATGATATTTTAATATAAGAGTGATATTAATCTGAATATGTTCTTTACATCAAATCAATCAAATAATATTGTGATATTATTGTGGATCTTTTTATTTTCTTTACATCCCTCCGTTGAAATTATGTTGGGATAAATTTTATTACAACTTTAATAAGAATATAAAAGTAATTACAATACAACTACTTAATAAATCTTAATTTTTTTGAGTTAGTTAAATATGAATTACTTGACAAGTAGGTGCATTAGATTTGAAATTTTATTTTGATTTTATAAGATTAAATTAATTAAATTAATGTTTATCATTAATTAAAAATCAATTAATTTAATCCAACAAATGTAACACAATTAATTTTTTTTTATCTTGTGGTCCAACAAGAAAAGTTGAATCTTTTAAAATTAATAGACATTAATTACAAAATTAATATTTTAATTAATATTAAATAATTACATTCTTTTAAAATTGGAAATCAAAATTACAATTATTAAATACTTTTAAATGAAGACACAATAAAGACTTAAGTCTTTGTGGTCATGCATGATATTCAAAATTTTTAAATAAGATAAATCCAATTAGTTAAAATTAACTAGTTAACTATCAATTTTGTAGATATAAAAATTAACTAAGAGTCAAAAGAGTTCAGAAACCAATACCTCAAAAAATATGAAAAATCAATCCTGATGATCCTCAAAAAACACAACAATAATTAAAGCCTTTGTAGCTTATCCTCGAACGAAGCCCACAAACCAACATGATAATCCTATATGTGTTTGAATTATTCCAATATATCTGAACTTTTATATCATATAGGGGTTTACATATTGGTGAAGAATAAAGCATATAATCATATATTTGTATATTATTGTTTGGTTTTCATGCATAACCCAATAATTGCACCTTAATATTATTCCACATAGCTACAGATATAGAAATTAAGGCATAAAAAGAGAAGTAATTCATATATTAAAAGAATAAAGAAATGGAACATAGAAATTGTGTGAATTCAACCTTTAGCAAAGAGGCTTGAACTATGTTTTTAATCTCTTTAGCTAAAACAGGCCTAAGTAGTTAGCTGATGTCAGGAATAGGCAAAAACTCCCCTGTTGCTAAAAGCCTATGCAAATTTACAAAATTGATACTGAAATTAGGAGTAGAGAAAAAGAAGAAAGTGGAAGACTACAAAAGCATATACAAATAACTAAAAGGAAAAATGCCATTTGTCCAAATGCTAAATGAAGCAATCATATATATATATATATATTTATAGAAAATGACTCAATTCAAGAATCCTGAAATTTAAGAAATTACAAGTGAAGTATGCCCAATCGAACACTAGCAAATGAATGCCGTAACAAATTAAAGCACAAGAATTTGTGAATTCTAATCCTCAATAATGTGGAGGTTACAGTAGTGAAGACCATTTTTCCTTTTTCTACTTGGAATAGGTTTAGAATATATTATAACCGAAAGGAGAATTACAAGTTGGGATTGTTTGAGCAAAAAATAAATGAGGAAGTACATACTTTCTTTACAATTTAAAAAATATAAAATAAATTAAAATGAACAAAATAAATTAAGAACAAGTGCTAAGATCATTTGCCAAGCAAATCGAAATTGAGCCCAATATAATTGGGCCACAATCCAACACGGAATGAGATAGTTGATTACTGAATTGCATGCTGCCTGATGGAATCCAAAAAGTTATGTGGCCCATCAATTAAATATAGGCGCCTCAAGGTAGCAGGATCGAGCCCCAAATTAAGCAAAAAGGCACCAATTTCAGGCGCCCAAGGACGCAGAAAATCAGACCAAGGATCGATTCTCATTTCCCCCAAATTTCAGCATAAAACTAAGGCTCCCAATATGGTTCAAGGTTCAATACCCAGCTCAAGCAAACTCCAATAAAATAAATTCGACCCAATCAAAAGAAAAAAATTGGATCCAATTTTGCACCAACACAGTGAAAATTAGGTCCAATTTAACCATTCCAGCGGAAAGAACGCCCCCCAAAAGAGCAGTGATCGAGCTCCCATTCCCTCAAACCAGCAACCACCAAAAAGTGAGAAAGAAATGAATTCCCTCAGAAGCGAAATTCCCGTTTAAAGACATGCAACCTCCAAACTAATTTGGACCCAATTTAACATGCAACCTCCAAAATAGTGAATACTTTGACAGCAGGAAATTTTTTAGGGGAGGACAAGGAAGAAGGGAGAAAAACTAATTTCAGCAGCCATTAACACAAAGCTTACTTGGGGAAAACAAGAAAGGAAGAGATAAAAAAGAAACCTAAGCTGTGTCCGCCAAGAAAAAATACTCAACTTCAGAAATAAACAGTGAGCATCAGCAGACGGGATTGAACAGTGAGCAGCTGCAGGGAGATTGAATAATGAGCAGCAGCAGCGAGAATGAACACTAAGCAGTAGCAGCGAGAATGAACAGTGAGCAGGCAGCAGATGTGAGAGGTGAATGATGAGCAAGCAGGTAGCGCCAGTGAACAAAACCAATGTGAACAGTGACGACGAGCAGCGAACTGTGAGGAGGTAGCAAATTTTGTTTAGGCGGTAAATATGGTTCGAGAAGGGGAAGAAAATTGGGAGAAATGTGTGAAATGCATTCTTCTTGAGCAACCTGTTCCTAAGTCCACAGCACCGGATTCCAAACTCAGTTTAAATGTGATTTTGTCTTTCAACATAACTGTAGCTGGCTGCTCATTGCAGGAAGCAAAGTACTTGGCATCTTTTTCTCACTTTTTTATTTTTTAAATGCTTTATTATTAAATTGTTTTCTTCACCCTTTTGCACAATATGGTTGCTGAAAAACTTGGGATGCACACGCGTTTATTTTAGTTTTATGTTAGTGCAAGTGCCTCAAAATCTCTTTAGACTTTTATTTTAATAAATTAAAAAGATTTATTGGATTTATGTTTGAAGATATATTTTATATTTTATTAAAATTTAATATTAAAATAATTTAATATTTAAAAAGAAACTAGATACTAAAAAATTTTTATGTGATTTTTTGCAAGAGTTTTGAATTTGGTTTTGTTTAATTTGTCAACCAAACTATGAAAAGTGCTACTTTTACTTAAAACTTATTATTATTATTATTATTATTATTATTATTATTATTATTATTATTAAAAATATATTTCAAAAATAATCAACTACATAATTTTATTTTTTATGTTTAATAATATAATGTATATTTATTAGTAAAATAAAAAATAATATTTAATTATATATTGGTTTGAGAGCCTTAAGTTTAGATACAAACGGTTCGAGATCGGCCACATTAAGCTCAAACTCTGTTAAAGTTAGCTTGAGATTGGCTTGTGAGACTTGCAAACCGGCATGACTCGTATGCACCCCTAGACTGGGCAGCCATCGCCCAATAGCTGAAGAAACAAGGGCTCAAGCTTGTGATGAGAAAATAAATGTGCGAAGAAAGGGAGGAAAAAAGGGGGAAAAAGAAAGGAAGATAAAAAATGTGTAGTTTGTCGTTGAGATTTTAGTTGCTAAGGGTAGTTTTTCTTGTAGTTTATATTACCTTATATGACGTATCACTAAATTAAATGACACATGTTTTTCTACAATACTACCCTCATTAATTTTACAACAAGTTGTTGATTCACATTTTACAATTTTAGTACATTAAGGGCATGTTTGGTTGGCTTGATAAGACAAGATAGAGTTATTAAATCATGCCTTATCATTTGTTTGGATCGGATAACAACAATCTAAGAAGCCCATTTTATAACCATCAGCCCGCACCCATATGTGTAAAGTGTGATTATTAATCCAACCGCTCACCCTGGTATTACTTATCCCACACTTATGTGTCAGTATTCTTTGTACTTTTTTGCCCCAAATATATACAAGAAGTTTAGTATTGTAAGTTGATTTCAATTAACCAAATTAACCAACTGTGAAAAATGCAAACCTTTTTTTTTTCTTCATAGTTTTAGTCATGGTTAATATGCTTTATTCATTCTTTTTCTTTTATTTTTCCCAAATTGCAAAAAATGATTAAATTAATAAAAAATTATTTTTAGATTATATAGTGCATTTGGATGTTGGGGAGCTACATTCTCTTTGTCTCTAGTTTTTTGAGAAATTAATTTATTATAAATAATTTCATATTCTGTAATTATAAAATTATGAAACTATTTTTGAATAGTTATGTGAAGAAAAATTATTATAAAATTAATTATTTTTTATTACTATCTTGGATAATTATAATATTATTTGAAAATTATAAAAATAATTATGGATTATGAGAGTAAATTATAGATTAATAATCAATAATGGTAGAAATTTATAAAAATAAATTATAAATTGATAATTTTGGAAATTATAAGTAATAACTTGTTTATTCTAAATTAGTAATTCAAGAAAATTAACAAAATGAATTATATAATATAATTTTATGATATGAAATTAATGATTTTGAACTTACATTATAAATTAAAATTTAATAATTTTGAATAATATTAAAATAATTTAATTTATTTTTAATTAGTAATTTAAAAAAATTGGAAAAAAAATATGTTAGGCTATTAATGTTTTGAAAATTTAAACTGATCCAAATCTTATATTTACACATATCATAACTATAAAAAACTTAATTTATTTTTATTCTAATTTATTAATTTTATAAAATAATATTTTTGAAAAATTATAAAAGTAAATTAGAAATTATGGATTAGATTCCTTCTGTTGAGACTTTGGGAAGTGATTAAATCAATAAAAATAGGGAAGAAAAATAATTTGAAAAAAGTGAACATGCCTCCACAACTATTAATTGCAAAAATAATTTGTGGGGAAAAAAAAAAGAGTAGAAAGAATTGCTTGTCTTTTTAAAACTAAAGAATAGTATGGTCATTTTATAAAACAATCCAATGATAAGGATTACTATACTTCCAACCAAATAACAATCATGTAGGTATATTTACAAACAATCATGCAAATCAAACAATACTACAACAGTTAATAATCAAATAACTTATCATAAGATAAGTTATCAAGGGATAAACTTAAAATCCATCCAAACTTGCCCTAAGTGCTTCGTAAATATTTTTAAAAAATAATAAAAAGATATTTTAAAAAATCTATTATATTAGATAACATAATTTTATACCTTGGAGTTATATATATTATAATATTAAAATAATAAATATATCTAAAATAAGATAGTTAAATATAATTAGCTTTATTTATTAATTGAAATAAAAAAGTTAAGAATAAATATTAAATCTAAAACTATCATCCTAACAATATAATTTAATTACAAACAAGCACTTAATTAATGTTAATCATTTCAAGTAATTCTAATATAGTTTAAATCGGTTTGAACAATATAAATTAATAAATTTCAAATAATTAAAATAAATGAAAATAATAATTTTCAATTAATACTTAATAACATAAAAAAATATTTTACTAATAAATACTATCATTTTAATAATTTTTACAAAAGGGCAATTTGGTTAGTTAAAAAACAAATATAAGATAAAACAAATAATTTTTGTATATACTATTTATACACAAAATGGAGGGAGGAGCTAAATTTGGAGAGGATAAAAAATTAATAGGAAAATTCATTTTTGGAGGAAAACTTATTTTTTTGAAGAAAATATAATATATAAAATGTTGACCAACTAATTCACACTAGGGCCAGGAGACATGGGCTAGCTCCACCCTCTTACTCGAATGGGCCATCCACTCATTAGCCCACTAGTTGAGCTTGTTGAAGACTAGAAAGACATATTGCTGGCAATAGGACTTGAAACTTGCACTAGCGCCAACATGCAATAAGCAACAAACCATCTTGGCTATATCCAACATAAGTTGTTATGAACTCCTGCAAAAATACTTGTACATCTCAAGCACTATCTCTTGTATTCTTCACTTGCAAGTCTTCTTGTATTGGCCTTCGCCTACGACATTATACTTTTTCTGATTTGATATTAATAAAATTGAATAGGGGTAGCCTAAGCCTCTATTCTTTTCTTTTCTTTTTTTTTTTAAAAGGTCTATGAAAGTTAATAATCATTATATTTAATAGGGTAAAATTCACTTTACCCCCTTGTACTCAAATTTCGTCCACTTTATCCCCTTCATACTTTTAATTGCATTACTTTGCAACCTTATACTTTCAATTTTACTTCACTTACTTTAACACCATTAAAACATCTTCAATTTCTGTTAGCAAATCAAACAAAAATGGTTAGATCACTATATTTTATATTAATATACCCAAAATGCCTAAACCTTAATATTTTTTTGCCAATCTATCTTAGCTACTCTTCTCTTATATGAATGCATAGATTTTATACAAAATAATATTCAAATTAAATTAGAAGATCCAAGTTAAATGCTAAAAAATGAAACTTGGATATATATTAATATTGACTGCACAACAAATATATCAAACACTTGTATCATATATTAATAGTGCATCTCTAGAAGAAACAATTATTTCTTCTCTTTTGCTATTCAGGTATGTAACCTTTGACTATTTATTTTGAGGAGTTTTTAGAATTTTTTTAAAAGAATATTATAATAAATTATAATAAAAAATTATATTCTTAAGCACCAAAATTTATAAGTCCAAAATTTAATACTACTTTAACTATAATAGAAAGTCATTTAATCATTTTAAAAGTCATATTTTTATTCATCATATAATCTAAGATAAAGGAAATTAAGTTTGCTATAAGTTATTTATACAAAAAAAAATAGAGGTGGGAGCTATACAATGTAGAGGAATCAAAAAATTGAAGAGAATTCATTAGTAGAGGGAATCAAAGTTTTGGAAGAAATCAAGTTAATTTATTATGCCAAACTAATAATAAAAACAATTGTTAACATACCAATCATAATATAAAAAATATCAACATCATTCTATTTCTAAAATCATTTCATTCCCACCTAATTTCATTTCTGGATACCTATCGTACCAATAAATGGAGATGAAATGAAAAGAATTTCATAACTTAATTAAATATATGGTGGTAAGAAATAATTTTGTTAAACTTATAATATAAGTATATTACTAAGTTTATATTACAATTTCATGAGTATTTCAAAATAATTTGAAAATTTTCAACTATATTAACGTTATACAAGTTGATCAATTTCGCAATAATTTGCATTAATTAAAAGTAGAAAATTTTCAATAAATGCATGCTCAAATTATCCACATTAATATATTATAAGTACATAATATTTTATTTCAAGAAAAATATTACAATAAATTATAATAGGGAAACAATCAAATTCTTAACCCCTAAAATTTATCCATCTTAATTCAACGTATAATATAGGATAAAGGAAATAAATTTTGGATAAAATATTTATAAATAGGAGAAGTTAAAATTTGGAGGGAATAAAAATTGGGGAATTCATTTTTGGAGGGAATTATATTACTTCATTATCTAGAACAAGTATCAATAAAGATATAAATATATTTTATTAATAATAAAATTTCTTAAATATTGAATAATCTTGAAATTCAAGTTGAATTAAAAAATACGTATTCATTAATTAAATAATAAAATAAGTAAAAAAAATTAGAAAAACTAAAACTAAAATTAAATCTATCTCTTAAATAGTTTAATTTTTAAAATTACTTACTTAATAATATCAAAATAACAAATGTATGTAAAATAATTCAGTTAGATTAAATTAAAATTATTTAATAATTAAGAAACAAAATAATTAAAATTAAGTTTATTTATTAACTAAAATAATATTGATAAATATAATTAATTAATTTATTAATTAAAACAAACAATTAAAAGATAAAAATAAAATTTTAAACTATCATACTAACCATATAATATAATTTCAAATAAATTTTTATAATTATAATCATTCTCATATAAATTTAAATCATTTTGGACAATGTAAATTAATAATTTAAATTAAATGAAATAAATACAAAATTAGCTATTTATATACATATACATATTTATATACATAATATACATGTGTATATATATGCATGTATGTAAATATATTATATTTTGAACATATTTTTTTACATAGATTTTGTGTAATTTATTTTTTTATTTTTTATCTTTTTAATTTTTTTTATGTCTGTTATTGAATATTTTATATATTTAAGTATTCGTGGGTTTTTTTTTGTAAGTGGATCAAACTATAAGGGCCTGTGAGTAACTACGTTTTTCTATTTTAATAGTCTCGGTCAACATTTAATGGAAATTGAGGGCGGAGGATTAAAAGTTTTAAAAAATTAATAAATTTGGACTAAATGTGTTGAGTGGCATAAGTTTGGGACCAACAGTATACACACAATTAAACCGTGGTATCAAAAAAGTAATTTTTCCAATAAAATTATTACCATTTCAATGGAATCCTTTCTTTTCTTTCTTTTTGCTATCGTAGTGTTTGGTTATGTTTTATATGTTTTGTATTATGTGTTTGGGAGAATGAGTTTTGGAAGTAGCATTGGGGAATGCAACAGTTGTATTGGAAAATGTGATGAATATTTGTTTATATTTTGGAGAATAACTAAAAATTTGTTTTGGAGAGTTTAGGTATGTTTGAAGTTAAAAATTTCTAGACAATTAGATATTTACACATAAAAAAAAATTAAATTAAGTAAAAATGTAAAAAAATAAATGATATGAAATATAAGTATAAAAATAAAAAATATATACATAAGGAAAACATATAAAAATAAAGCTATATATGCACATATACGTATTAATATATACATATATACACACATTACATATATATATAAAATGAACCCAATACCCTGCCAATGTGGCAATTGATCTTTCCCTTAGGCTAGGTGAGGATGGTTTGGGAGGGCCGGGGGGGGGGGGGGAGCGATTTGGGTTTTCTTAATATTTGTACTTTATTTAGTTGTAAAATTTGTTAAACCGATTAATAGTTTGGTATGTAGTTCTAAGTAGATCCAAATAAAGAATAATTTTGTCTTTTACCTTTTAGATATTTAATTTTGTATTTAATTTTTTTAACTATAGTGAAGGGTGACATGGGCATATAGGGAGATGCCAATTTTTTGGAGGAAATTTTTAATTGAGCTGTGATATTAATAACTAAAATATTTTTTACACTTTAAATTAAATTAATTTATGGAAGGAACAAAATTTTGAAGGAAAAAACTTTGGAGCAAATTTGGAGGGAAACAACTTTTAGATGGGACTTTATTTAATTGTGATTTAAAATTAGTAACAAAAGTATTTGTTATCATTTTCATATGACAAAAATTTGGAGGGAAAAAATCTTTAGAGGGTAAAATATTAACTGTAGTAATAGATATATTTCTTACTATAAAACTTAATTATAACAAATTTGTCCATGTAAACAAAAGTAGAGACTTTTGTTACAAATATATCTTCCAAAAAGGTGGGAAAAGTTATTTGTAACAATACTTCAGTTTTCATAACAAATTTTGCTTTAGTTACAAAAGAATAACAATTTTGGGTAACAAATATTCATTAAAGTTAACAAATATTTTTCTTGGTTACCCAAAATGAGTGCTTTAGTAACAAAATTCCAGTTTCGTTATGAAAAATCATGATTTTTTAATGAATTTTTTCTTTGTTACCAAAATTTTTGTTACAAAAAGTGCAATTTGTTGTAGTGAGGGTATTGCCCAGTCTCACTAAATACAAGGTGACAATATATTCGGAATAGTCTACTCATTAATCACAGTAAACATCAATTCGGTAAGGAGACCTATGAACCTTCCATTGAATCAATTGTCGAATTATTCATATTTCTTGCAGTCAAAACAAAAAAAAATGAATAAATTACCTAGATCTTATTGAATTAAATTAATTAATTAGGCCCATCTAAGATTAAAATTAAAATTAAACTTATAATATACTTTTAGAGCAAAAATTCTCTCAAATTAGTTGACTTCCGAAAAAGACCTGGACTTCTCTTTCGAGCACCATCACTATTATTTTCCACAAGACAACATAGCATCAAATAATATAAATTAATAAGGTTTTTAAGTATTTTCTATCATTTCTTTATTTACAAATGCATGCCAGAAGTATGTGAGGTTCAAAATTCCAACCCCATACTTTATGTGTGAAATTAATGCTATTAGGCTAATGGTGCCGATTTCTACCCATTAGTTAATTAAGTTCAAGATTTCTTCACAAATCTAATCTATATATATATATATATAAAGTAAAATGTTGTTCAATACCAATAATGTTTATTATGTGGCGATGGTGTGGATAAGTTATTTTTATCCCATTTTGCCATGTCAACATTTTTCATATATAATTTGCTATAAAAATGAGTTATAGTATGATTAATACAAAATACTATCTTAAATGATTTTCTAGTAACTCTATATCTAATATTGGTAAGTATTTAATATATCTATATGGAAAATAATATATATATATATTAGTTTTATGTATGCAAAGTACCAATTATTGTATGGAATTTAATTTTATGGCACTCACTCTCACTCTCTCTCTCTCTCTCTAATAATAATAATAATAATAATAATAATAATAATAATCTGTAAAACGAAAGGTGAAACTACCTTAATAAGATGTTATTTTTATTACATGTATAATAAAAAACTTTTCATATATATATATATATGTATATATAAATCTTATCTTAATTTAGCATTTCCTAAAATTATGTTTTATTCCGTAATTTAATATTTTAATCAAGTTAAATTTCTTAATCTAAGCACATAATTTCCTACAGTTAAATTCCTTAATCTAAGCACATAATTCCTACATGTAATTTATACTAAAAATAACCAAAATATGCAGTTGACTAATATTTAAAGATACAAAATCATTGTCTTTCTTTTTTCTTCACATTTATTTTAGTGCCCCCACTCGGGATAGCACCTAAGCTGAGGCGCCTACGCAGTTCAATCTTAATTCAAGCCAAGAAGTAAACTATACAGTTAATAATCCCATTAGATTTTTTTTTCCAAAACTTATCAAGGACATATAGCACCAGATTCCAACTTAAATAACCTGTAACATATAACACATAATACTATGGTACCTACCACAAAATCTTAAAGTCAACTTATAGGAAGCAGCGGAATTCAAACTTAACTAACTCGATAAACTATTAAGTAAATGCCATGATTCATGGTCTAATATAACAAAATATTTACATCCCACAAGTCATCCATATCAACATGACATATCACGATATCTCGCGTCCACACTTAGCTATCAGATGATGCCATATATACATTCAACACCTAATCTATTACAAAATATACTTTTAACCATCCTGAAGTCCAAATCCTTCCCTTAGTCCCCGTCTAAGAGGATCAAAATAAATGGGGGGTAAGTCCAAATGACTTAGTGAGGGATAATTGTAAGCATATTAGAAAGAATCTATTAAGGAAGAATCAACTCAACAGATTGTAAATCAACAGTCAATCAGAACAGATCAAAATACTATCAGACAGTCAGGCAGGTAGTCAGTCTGTTAGTCAGGCAATCAATCAATCAGTTAGTCAGTCGAGCAGTCAATCAGTCAGGAAACAATCAAAATTAATCAATAAACAGATTAAATCAATCGAATCAATCTAATCGATCAATCAAAACAATCCTATTAGTCGTTTAACGGCTTGTCCTACTTTACAGTTGGGAACAACATATCAGCTTGTCCTGCTTTACAGTTGGGAACAACATATTGGCTCCTACCGAGCCTAACAGTTGGGAATGACGTATCGGCTCGTCCTAAGCTTAACACCTAGGAACAACGTATCGGCTCGTCCCTAGCTTAACACCTGGGAACAACATATCGGCTCATCCCTAGCTTAACACCTGGGAACAACATATCAGATCGGTAATAGATAATGGACAGTCGAATATCAAATAGACAGTTCAAAATAGTATAGAAATGCCGACAAGGACACAGATAATAGAACAAACGATACAGATACTGAATAGGAGTTCTGGGTGCCAAAATAGACAGAAACAAATCGATATCAAAGATAACCTTCACAGGGGTGTTCAAATCAGATAACAAATAACAATCGAAATTCAAACACATTTTAGTTCCAATAACATATCGGTGTGCCGTACAAAAATAGAAAACCTACACAGGGTCTTATCACAATAACAAATAATTAGAAAAGGTTCAAGATTGGCAGACCCTCACCTCCGTAATCTCAAAAGTGCTACCACAGTCAGCAGCTTATTGGTCCGTGGGACCTACTTCGTCGTTACCTATCCAAAAAGTAATATTTATAATCAAAATCCATATTTAATTCTATTAATCACAATTATACCATTAACATTCAGAATCACTAATTTATCGATTAATACGGTATCTCATTCCTATTTAAAGGTCATGGACATAATCCTAAATCACACCATATGATTAATCCTTACATAATCAATTCCTAATCAAATGTCATCTAATCTTACAATATAATCCTTAATACTATTTAAATCCAAGTTTTGGCATTTAGCATAAGTCCGGCTTCACTTATTCCATACTCCTTGCATAGGGATCAACATACATATATATAAACATATCATCTCTTCCCAAATTCCTATTCTTGGCAAGGTACAACACATGCAACATATATATATATATATATATTAAAGGTACAACTAAATCCAAATGCCAAAGCTTGCTACCGGAGTATCAAAACCACAAACCAATTACACTGCTACGACGATCACGTCGAGGAGGTGAAATTGGTCTGAGGTCACCGGAGCACCGCTGGAGCGCTGCCATCTGCCGTCGTCGAAAAATTATGAAATCACCACCATTCTTCTCCTTTCGATGAAGGCTTTCCAAAGGTACCCTTGGTTTTTGAAATAGCTGTCGAAAAACTCCTCAAAACCTGCCCCAAAGCCTTTATGGTTCAAAGCTTCACCTTCAATTTTTCGCCGTCTTCATCGCGTATCTCGGCCATGCAGTGCTACCACCTTGTTCCTCTCATCGAGTACTAGCTAAACCACCCCTTAGATGCTCCGTTTGATTCCAGAAAGTAAGTGACCTAGTTGATCGCCGTGAGGTGGAGTTTCGGTTGTTCTCTATTGCTCGATTCCGGCGGTCTTCTGCCGCATGTGGGGGTACATGTGGAGTGCTGGAGGTGAGGGGAGTTAGTTTGGGTAGTAGGTTTGGAGAAAGAAGGGTCACAGGTGGTGGTGGTGGTCTGCGGGAGAAGGAAAGAGAGAAAAAGAAAGAAGAAGAAAGGAAAAGTGGAGAAAAAATCTTGCTGCCCGTTCTTAAAAAAAATAAAATTTTCCTATATTTTGATTTAGTCCGTGAAGATTTCCAAAAGACTCAATCAAGCCCGTTGAATTCCTTGAAAACTATATTTAACCCCATTAACCAAAGTACTAACAAGCAAGCCTTAAAAACTTCCTAAAATGTTAAATCATGTTCTTCAAAATCATAAATTTGACCCCAAAACTTTTCAATTTCTCACAATTGAGTCCTTTTATATTTCTTTTTCGGGCCATAAAATCTGACCAATAATTCTCTTAATTTCTAAATTCTTATTTCCAAAAATACTGAATTTCAAGGGTGTTACAGACTTCCCCCTTTAAAGAATATGGCCCCCAGCTTCTTTTCGATTACTGTTCTGACAAGTAGGATTGCTTCTCCAAGTCCCAATGCATTTTCATGCTTATCAGATGGACTGTATCTCTTGACTTGTGCACCTGACCAGCGAACTTCGTTCCATTTCTTCTGGCAGACATATTTTCTTAAGGAACAGAAGGACATCTTGATCTTTGGTATTGAACTCAGATCTCCAAAAACTTCCAACCTTTCGTTCTTGTTCCAACATTCATATATGTTTGGCATAGGCTTATCGCATTTTATCCTATGATTCAGACTGCACTTATCTCTACAATCCTACTTCCATTTTACTTTAGTCAACGTGTCAGCTAATTATAAAGTTCTTTATAGTTTTTGTTAACAGCGGACAAGACACAGAAGACTATGAATTTCTATCATGTTTTCTGGTCTCTTCCGGTTGACTACCCTCTCTATCTTAGAGGGATCAATCTTCTATTCCCAATCGCCATTTGGCAATCCCAAAACAATGTGTTTATTATTAACCCTATTTCTAAGGGTGATCAAACTTTTCTACTAAACCATAATCTCGAATTGTACATTTAATTCGGGAAATACAACAAGTAATAGAATGCAAAACACCAAGATCAAATATATATAGCATTATCAGAGATTTCAGAGATAGAAATTGTACCTCCTGCCATCTCAGTAGGATCTGGTACTTCATCTCCCATCAGGGCATATGCACGGGCTCGCATTTTCGGCCTCCCACTAGTTGCCGCTACTTGCTTCCCTTTTTTTGTAGGTGTTAACCCTTTTCTTTTGGGGCAATCTCTTAGGAAGTGCTGGTCGCTATCGCTACCCATATATCTACCCTGCTTCTTCCAACATCCATACTCGTCATGGTTATATCCTCCATAAAATCCACAGAGTTTTCAAGCTATTACTTGAGCCACATTTGCAGTCTCACTAGATTGATGGGCTCAATGGACAGTGCCTTCAACCTGGAGTCTCGGTTGCTTTCTTCCAACATCACTCTGTTCCTCAAAGCGTATCTTATCCTTACGGCCCTTACTCTCAATCTTTTGGATTTCTTGCAGCTCTAAGTCCAGTTGTAGTGCTCGGCTTACTGCCATATTGAGATTTGCCAAGTTACAAATGGCCAATCCTTGCCTAAGCTATGGCCGCTGCCCTAGTAATAATCGTTAAACTTGTTGACCTTCACCATCTTGTATGTAAGGAGCGTATTGCATCAATTGGCTAAACGTAGCCTCATACTGACTTGCAAACTGTGTCATTTGTAGCAGGTCCATAAATTCCCTTTCCCTGGTCTATTTCACTATTTCTGGCATAAATTTGCTCATAAAGTCTTGGGTGAAATTCTCCCAAGTTCAGCGGGTTCCTTCAGCCATCCATCTTCGATCAATCATCTTCCACCAACTCCGGGTGGAACCCTCCAAAAGGAATGCGTCAAATTGAACCCTCCATTCATCTGAGTAGCACAGTATCTCAAAAATAACTTCTAAACTCTCGATCCATTCCTCAACATTTCTATCATCAGGACCTCCCAAGAACTTTAGGGGATTGAAACGAAGAAATCATTCCAAGGCTCTGTCTTCTGAAACCACATCTGGTACCTCCGCTCTAGCCACTGGTTGCCTGTGTCTCTATCTCTCTCGTGGACCAGGCCCTGCCGGGGGATCTATTGCCAGTTGATCCATTGGAGGAGTTTGAGAAACTTCCTTTTCGGGTATTGGTTGAGGATGGGCAGGTACTTCTTACCTAGGAACTTGTCAGTTAATGACCCTTTGCCTAGGAGGTCTACCCCGTTGTCCTGTTCTAGAAGGAATATGTGTCTCTAAACTTCCTTGCGACGCCATCACAACTACTAACTCTACCAAGCTTCTACAAAAGAGAAGAGAAGAATCAGATAAGATCAAGTGAGACTCTTAGACATATAAGTCTAATCATTCTACAATACCACAAGATCCCATAAACGTCGTGCAGTATGCAAATCATCTCACTAATAGCAACTGATAAATCTCATCTTAAATCCTCGAATCACTTTCGATAAATAAAAACACCTACAATTGGTATTCAAGCTAACCAAAATAAGAAATCATTCACAAATTCTAATATTGTCAAATGATACACAATGCCTAGATTATCAATAACCTAGGCTCCAATATCCATTAACTCATTCATATCTTAAACATTCCACAGTCATGCTTAACTCTACTATCCAAGATTTCCATATTCGAGGTTCATATCATAGCATTGCTTGGGCCTTCCAAACCCAAGCTGTGATACCACCTCTGTGGTGCACCTACTTGGGATAGCACCTAAGCTGAGGTGCCTACTCAGTTCAATCTTAATTCAAGCTAAGAAGTAAACTATACAATCAATAATCCCATCATAATTTTTTTTTTTTTCAAAACTTATCAAAGACATATAGCAGCGGATTCCAACTTAAATAATCTGTAACATATAACACACAATACTATGCTACCTACCACAAAATCTTAAAGTCAACTTATCAAAAGCAGCGGAATTCAAACTTATCTAACTCAATAAACCATTAAGTAAATGCCATGATTCATGTTCTAATACAACAATATATTTACATCCCACAATTCATCCATATCAACATGACATATCACGACATCTCGAGTCCATACTTAGCTATCAGATGATGCCATATATATATTCAACATCTGATCTATTACAAAATATACTTTTAACCATCCTAGAGTTCAAATCCTTCCCTTAGTCCCTGTCTAAGAGGATCAAAATAAACAAGGGGTAAGTCCAAAGGACTTAGTGAAGGGTAACTGTAAGCATATTAGAAAGAATATGTTGAGGAAGAATCAACTCAACAGACTGTAAATCAACAGTCAATAAGAACATATCAGAATACGGTCAGATAGTCAGACAGGTAGTCAGTCAGTCAGTCAGTCAGGCAATCAATCAATCAATCAGTCAGTCGAGTAGTCAATTAGTCAGGAAACAATCAAAATCAATCAATAAACAAATTAGATCAATCGAATAAATCTAATCATATCAAAACAATCCCATCAGTCACTTAACGGCTCATCCTGCTTTACAGTTGGGAACAACATATCGGCTTGTCCCACTTTACAGCTGGGAACAACATATCGGCTCATCCTGAGATTAATAGTTGGGAACGACGTATCGACTCGTCCCTAGCTTAACAGCTGAGAACAACATATCGGCTCATCCCTAGTTTAACAGCTGGGAATAACGTATCAAATCAGCAACAGATAATGGATAGTCGGATATCAAATCAATAGATAATAGTACGGATGGATAACAGATGTCAATCGAAGGATAACCCTGACAGGGGTATACACGTACAGACAGTTTAGAACAATACAGAAATGCCGACAATGACATAAATAATAGAACAAACGGAACATATAACATAATGGTATAGATACTGGATAGGAGTTCTGGATGCCAGAACAGACAGAAATAAATCGATATCAAAGGTAACCCTCACAGGGGTGTTCAAATAAGAAAACAAATAACAATCGAAATTCAAACACATTTCATATTCCAATAACATATCGGAGTACCATACAGAAATAGAAAACCCACACAGGTGCTTATCACAATAACAAATAATTAGGAAAGGTGCTAGATTGGCAGATCCTCACCTCTGTAATCTCAGAAGTGCTACCACAGTCAGCAGCCTATTAGTCTATGGGACCCATTTCGTCGTTACCTATCCAAAAAGTAATATTTATAATCAAAATCCATACTTAATTCTATCAATCACAATTGTACCATTAACAATCCAGAATCACTAATTTATCGATTAATACGGTATCTCATTCCTATTTCAAGGTCATGGACATAATCCTAAATCACACCATATGATTAATCCTTACATAATCAATTCCTAATCAAATGCCTTTTAATCTTATAATATAATCCTTCATACTATTTAAATCCAAGTTTTGGCATTTTGCATAAGTTCAGCTTTACTCATTCCATACTCCTTGTATAGGGATCAACATATATATATATAAACATATCATTTCTTCCTAAATTCCTATTCTTGGCAAGGTACAATGCTAAATTAGGAAAGGTACAACACATGCAACATATATATATTAAAGATACAACTAAATCCAAATGCCAAAGCTTGCTATCGGAGTATCAGAACCACAAACCAATTCCACGGTTGCGACCATCACGTCGAGGAGGTGAAACCGGTCTGAGGTCGCCGGAGCACCATCAGAGCGCCGCCGTTTGCCATTGCCAGAAAATTATGAAATTACCATTATTCTTCTCCTTTCGACGAGAGTTTCCAAAGGTACCCTTGGTTTCCAAAATAGCCGTCGAAAAACTCTTCAAAACCCCCTCGAAGCCTTCACGGTTCAAAGCTTCACCACCGATTTTCGCCATCTCCGCCACATATCTCTGCCATGCAGTGCTACCACTTTATTCCCCTCATCGAGTACTAGCTAAACCACCCCTTAGATGCTCCATTTGACGCCAGAAATTAGGTGACCCAGTTGCTCGCCGTGAGGTATTATTTTGGCCATTCTCTGTTGCTCGATTCCGTCCGTCTTCCGCCACATGTGGGGGTGCAAGTGGGGCGCTGGAGGTGAGGGGAGTTAGGTTGGGTGGTTGGTTTGGAGGAAGAGGGGTTGCCGGTGGTGGTGGTGGTCCGCGGGAGAAGGAAAAAGAGAAAAAGAAAGAAGAAGAAGAAGAAAGAAGAAAGAAGAAAGAAGAAAGGAAAAGTGGAGAAAAAATCTTGTTGCCCGTTCTTAAAAAAAAAATCAAAATTTCCTATATTTTGATTTTGTCTCTGAAGATTTCCAAAAGACTAAATCAACCACCTTGAATTCCTGGAAAACTGCAGTTAACCCCATTGACCAAAGTACTTACATGCAAGCCCCAAAAGCTTCCTAAAATGTTAAATCATGTTCTTCAAAATCATAAATCTGACCCCAAAACTTTCCAATTTCTCGCAATTGAGTCCTTTTGTATTTCTTTTTCGGGCCTTAAAATCTAACCAATAGTTTTTTTAATTTCTAAATTCTTATTTCCGAAAATACTGAATTTTAGGGGTGTTACATTTATATTAATATTTATACTAAAAGTAAAATGCTGGTCAATTCTATTTTAAGAATATTTATTATGTGGCAATGATATGGATAATCAACATTTTCCATCTATAATTTGCTACAAAAATGAGTTGTTGTGTAATTAATATAAAATACTATCTTAAATGATTTTTTAGTAACTCTATATCTAATATTGGTAAGTACTCTATATATCTATATGAAAAATAATATATATGTGTATATATATTAGTTTATGTATGCAAAGTACTAATTACTGTATGAAATTTAATTTTATAGTTCTGTGTGTGTGTGTGTGTATATTATAATAATAATAATAATAATAATAATAATAATAATAATAATAATAATAATAATAATAATAATAATAATAATCCAAAAAAGAGGTGAAGCTACCTTAATAAGATGTTATTTTTATTATATGTACAATAAAAAGCTTTTCATATTACTATGGTATATATATCTCGATGCACGTGGCTATAGTGACCACGCATGTGAGGAGAAATTTTGTGTTTTTTTTCCCTCTCCCCCTCAAAACGACATCGTTTCTTGATTTTCTATACTTAAACATGTGTACTCTATGCTGATTTTGTAGAACGTGGGTTTGGTTTTTCCGAACGAGGTTAGAAGAAAATGCTAATTTTGGGATTTCTTTTTTTCACATAATCAGAAGAAAATATCTTCTCTAAGTTTCTCTTTACTTCCTCTGGTTTTGTACGGTTGCTACAATATCAATTTACAACGATTGGCGATTCACCTTTCCTGATATCCGATTGTGACTTTTTCGCAGTGATTCTCTTCAATACTTTCCACTCTCAGAAGAGATGAAGAAACGGATGGCGTTGGCCTGGGGTGTTGCAGTCGTATGTTTTATAGTACTAATGTTAGTCACCCTGGCAATTCTTTAATCCCAAGAATACCACGATTTCACCGATAAATGTAAATTCTTCGGTAGTTTGTTGATTTCCTTTCACAGCAGTCAACTTCTTTTTTTGTTAGTTTTATTTATTTATTTTCATTTCCTCTTTGATTTTTAGTAGTTTCAAAGTTGCTTTATCTAAATTTGGAATTTCTAGAATTCTAATAGAATCCTAGATGTATCACTTTTCCGTGTATCTAGTTTTTAGCTCACTTACTATTTCTTCCTTTAAAGTTTTTATTGGGTTCTTGTGTGCATGAATGACATATGTAGATAATTGTTGCAAAGTTATGTTTGACTTGTATTTATACGACCACAATTTTATAAACAGTTTTCGTAACACCCACATGTGCGATAGTACCTAAGCTGAGGTGCCACTTCGTTCAATCTTAAATTGAACCCACAAACAAACAATAAACCCAAAAGATTCCAAACTTAATTTATCAAAGCAATAGAAATTTCAAACTTAACTGACACGACAAACCATCAAGTACATACTATGATTCATTTTGTTATATCTAACAAAACATTTACATGCTTTAAGTCATTAACATCAACATGACATATCACAACATATCTAGGGTATACAAAATGTCCCAAAAGAACCCGTAAGAATATACAATTGTTTTCTATTACAAAATGTCTTTGCCCATCCAAGCCTGGAGTTCTAGTTCATCACTTAATCTTGTTTGAGAAAATCAAAGAAATATAGGAGGTAAGTCTAAAGGACTTAGTGGGGTATAATCTTAATCATAAGCAATTGGGATCTGTTGAGGACGAATCAACTTAGCATATCATAATTTAACATTTAGAAAAAGAACAATATCATATACAAATAATAGTTTGAGCAGATATGAATCTCTCATTCCTTATCGCTCCATGAGCAGTGTACAAACGATTTGATACGGTTAGAATAAACAAGCCAGAGTCATATGCAGTTCAACAGAACCAACTTGACATGTGTAACATAACAATTGTTATTCCAATCATTCAGCCATATCCAAGCGTGACAGCTTGACACACGGAAGATGCCTAGGATTATCACTTGCACATCACAGACAGATGGTAGATACCTAAGAGTATCCCTAGCATATTACTGATAGATGGTTGATATCTAGAAGTATCCCTAGCATATCACTAACAGATGCCGGCAAGGTAAACGATAATAGTACTGAACAATATAGAGCAATATAGATAACAGAACGAACATACAACAGAATAGATCGACAATCAAATAGTCGGATAACAAAACTGTCGGATAACATTTAATAGACAAAAGTTCTAGGCACCAGAACAAATAGAAAATAGAATCATAATTAGGAAGTAACCTTCACAGGGGTATCTGGATCAATTAACAGATAATCAAGTGAGATCTCAATAGTTCATAGATTTCAATAATATAATATAGTTAGTATAGAAATAGGAACCCTCGCAGGGGTTTATCACAATAACAAAAGAGTAATTAATGCCACATTGGCAGAACCTCACCTTCGTAGTCTTAGAAAACTGCAACCACAATCAGTAGTCTATTGGTCTGCGGGATCTGCTTCTTTGTCACCTAACTAAAGGAATAAATTCACAATCAAATCTTTATTCGACCTCAATAGCCTCCAATAATTATAGGGTTCTTAGTGATACAAACAATAGATATAATCGATTTCTTAATTACTTAATTAACCTCATACCAGTGTCCCAAATCATTAATAACAGGCCAATTAGCTTAATAACCCAATTATTACCATTTAGGTTCCAAATTCATAAAATTAGGGTTTTCTCTTACAATTAACTCAATAATTCCCAATATTTTCATAAAAGAATATAATCCAAGTTGACTAAACCCATACTAGGACATGCATATATCGAGTCTTAGTCCCATAACATCTCAAATCACCTAATTATTATTTCTCAAGTTCTAATTTCATAAAATCATAGATTAATCACTTAATTAACTTAATTAATCCTTACTTATCATCTACTAATACATAATATAGGCCCACTATGTGATTTCCTAATCCATGCATAGGAATAGATATAAATCAACCATATATTAATCCTTATAATAAAAGATTAAAGGAGTTATAATACAACATATGCATATATATATATATAAACATTCCATCCAATTTCTAATACCCACGATGTGATTATCAGAGCCTTGAAACCACGAACCAAGACCACCGTTACGACCATGCAACAAGCTGCAATTTTTCCCAACTTCGCTGCCACACCGCCATCGCCATCTACTGTTGCCGAAAAAAACAAATCTCACCACCTAAACATACCTTTCTTCCTCCTAAATCTAATGCCACCACCAATCTTAGCTTTTGTTGACAAAATCACCCTCAAATCACACCTCAAAGTCTCAATGCCACCTTTCACCGCTGCATCGATTTCTCCAATTTTCGTCGCTGTCATCGCGCCAATTGCCAGGCAAGGGTACCAGAGTGATCTTTGAGCTGAGGGTTGTCTAGAACTTTACCCAAAATCTGCCTTCGTTGTTGTTCCACCATCGCTCATCATCTCCACTATAGGCAATTTTCAGATCGTGTTTTTCGGTGGTCCGTCGCCTGAAACTCCATGCATGTGATGTGGATGGACTCTGGGAAGAGTGGGAAACGAAGTTATATAAGTAGCTTTGGTCATCAGGGTGTCGCCAGTGTGGTTTGTTGGATTGAGAAATGAAGGGTTTTGGGTGAGGAAAAGGGGAAGAAATGGGGTTAAATGTAATTATCCCATATACATAATCAACTATTCCTAAATTACTAATTGACCCCAAGAATTTCTTCAGCCAGCAATTGAGTCCCTCCAATTTTGAAGAAGTAGGACTTGACCCTAGTTAACTTGAAACTACCATGCAACCCCAAAACCTTTAGAAATTTGCTAAATTAGTTTTTCTCAACCTATCAAATTGACCCCAAAACGTTTAAAATTTTTGCAATCAAGTCCTTTTTATTTCTTTTTCGAGCACTAAAATTCGACCAATCAATATCTTGATTCATAAATTCTTATTTTTTGAAATATCAAAATTTAGAGGTGTTATAGTTTTTTGTTGTGTGAATGCTAATATGAATTCGACTATGGATTAAAAATAAAATATATGCAAATTTTGTTTGTTTTCCCTTTCTTTTTCTTTGTGAAGGTTTCTGATGTTAAATGTATTACTAAAATAGATAATTAGTTGTTTCTAACGTGACAGATATAATTTGATTCTAGAGCCAGGGTCATGAATATGCAAATGCATATGAGAAATGTTGTTGTTATATTTGGTTTGTGTAATTAGTTATTATTATTATTGTTTCAAGAAAGTCAGAGTTACCTAACAGAGCTGCTTTTGTTTGCTTGTCATTTGATTTTTTCAGGAATACCGAACACATTGAATGTGATTTCCAACTTTCGCTTCTTTGTTGTTGGTCTAATTGGACTTGTACTTTGCTATTACAAGAACTACTTTAAGCTACGGTATCATGATTTTGTTTTCTTACACAAAGCATGAGAAACTTAGGTAGTTGGGGTGCGTATGGCTTGATAGGGGAAGTTTACTTAATAACAGAATTATACGGCACTTATATATTTTTCGATATGGAGCATTTCTAGTACACATATATTTTATCTCTTTCTTGTGTTGTAGTTTGAAGTCAATAGTGCTATGTGAGTAGTTGCTGGGGAAGATAGCACAGAAATATAAGTCTTGAATTAACAGGAATTAAGAGTATCTATCCATGCCCATCGACTATTCCTTTAAAGTGACACATAGCTCTCTTTAGATGTTCTCTTTTTTCTTTCATACTATCTTCATTGTGATTAGGCTGTGTCCTAATCCGCATGTTTTCTTTTTCATTCTTGTCTACCTTGAACATTTTGTCTATCTTTGCACAACCCTTCTACATTAGTTGCTACTTATATTTTTTCCTCTTGCTTGCTGTCGAGATTGCACTTCTAACCTATCCAGTGCTGATGGCTTTTGAATATCCTCTTGTATCAAGTAATTCTTTTTCTTCTTTGCTTAATTCTTTCTTCTTTCTTTTTTGTTTCTGTTTTTCCTTGTTCTTTTTTTGATAGAATAATACATAACATGTTCTTTCTATAAGCACTTAATGTAGGTCCCTATTGAATTTTGTGCACTATATATTGTAAAGTCCATGTTGATGAGCATCTTTCACTTGTTTGTTTCTTTATCTTTTCATGACAAAATTTAAGAAGAAATACTTGATCTATAATATCAATACGACTTTAGTGCTTCAATATTTATTGTTCTAAAAAAGTATAGTATTATTGTGCAGTTTGATTTTGTCCCTATTGGCGAAGATCAGAAGCAACACCTCGAGCTGACTCGAGTATTAGTTGAACGTGTTAACTATCTCTATGCAGAAAGGAGACGAGAGAAATGGGAACGGTAAGGCGCATTATAGTTCAAAGTTTATGATTGGATTTTTTTTCCTTGTCTATAATGTTAGCCTTTCGTCCCAAATTTTTTCCTGTTATTCTCTGTGTCTTCTCCTTGGACATTAGGAAAACTACATGATTTGATTAATCAACTTTTTTTGGCCAAAGGCAAGATGGTGCTATTTTTAAGGTGCGTTTTGTTCATTTATTAATTATGCAATACAATTCTAAGATACATGCCAAGTTGGAGATTGATTAACTTATGCTTTAGTGATGTGATAGATGTAGGTTCCAGAACCCCTTATACCACCTACTGGAGCTTGTGTTATGTCCCTCACTGATGGTCTTCCCAAGGTTATGATTAGTAATAACTTCTTATTATCTTTGCAATAAGGGAATTGACAACTTATTGATGCACAAGAGAAATTTGGCTCACCTAAAATTGTTGTTACACATTTACGACATGATTGAATGGCCCTATCTTTATAGATGTTTTCCAAATAGCGATGTCTTTCAGAAAAATAAAGACAATTGTCTTTTCAAGAATGTTGAATTAAAATGATTATTGGCTCTTTTTGTAGCTACGAATCTCATGTGTGGTAATGTGACAGACCATAATGTTAAATCTCTAAAAAATTGACTTAATGGTTGCAATGCTTAAGGGACTTCATTTGAAGATAAAAGAAGCCGCTTCTTGAAAAGACCATGCATGCCTCATGATCTTGAGTTAGGACTCTTTCTAGACACTACAAAGTTTTTAATTCTTATCTAAAACCATTGAGATCAATGCATTTAGTTATAAATAGATGCTCTTTCTGTTGTAGCTTTATATAGAGTGTCTCCATTTCTATTTCTATTTATCTAATTAGGACCTTATAACACAAAAAATGATGAGTGCATCTTACATAATCTTGATTCAAATTAGACTGAGATTTGGGATTTCCCCCTTAGATAACAAGGTAGAAAAAGAGATTTTTCTTTTGAGTATTTATTCGATATCTCTCATTGTTTTGGTCCTAAAATATTCACTTCATGAATTGAAATCTTCGATGAACTGTAAATTTCTTACATGCCATGGTTAAAGTGGGTTAACATATTTCACTAGCATTTTATTATAATCTTCAATGAGATTAAAAAGTTAATGTTGCCAAGGTTTTAGGTATTCTTGTTGCGTTTTCGAACTAAGTGTATGTGTTCTCCTGTGAAGTAAAAATCCATTACTTGCACTTGTTTGTCCAATTCTCGTCCTTCACAAAATATGTTGTTTTAGCACACACCAATCATCTGCATAGTGCATGAGTTGGAATATGTTTCACTTTATGTCAAAGCTTCTCATGGGTTTTCTAGCTTTTGTCGATGCACGTGGCTATAGTGGCCATGTGTGTGAGGAGAAATTCTGCATTTATTTTTTGCCTCTCCCCGATCAAAATGATGTCGTTTCTTGATTTTCTATGCTTAAATATGTGTACTCTATGCAGATTTTGTAGAACATGGGTTTGATTTTTCAGAACGTGGTTAGAAGAAAATGCCCTTTTTGGGATTTCTTTTTTTCACATAATCAAAAGAAAATATTTTCTCTAAGTTTCTCTTTGATTCCCTTGGTTTTGTATGGTTGCTACAATATCAATTTACAACGATCGGCGATTCACCTTTCCCGATATCTGATTGCGACTTTTCTGTAGCGGTTCTCTTTAATACTTTCCACACTTAGAAGAGATGAAGAAATAGATGGCGTTGGCATGGGGCGTTGTAGTCGTATGTTTTGTAGTAATAATGTTAGTCACTTCGGCAATTCTTCAGTCCCAAGAATACCACGATTTCATTGATAAACGTGAATTCTTCAGTAGTTTGTTGCTTTCCTTTCGCAGCAATCAAGTTCTTTTATTGTTAGTCCTATTTATTTATTTTCATTTCCTCTTAGATTTTTAGTAGTTTCAATGTTGCTTTATTTGAATTTGGAATTTCTAGGATTCTAATAGAATCCTAGATATATCACTTTTCTGTGTATCCAGTTTTTAGCTCACTTACTAATTCTTCCTTTAAAGTTTTTACTGGGTTCTTGTGTGCATAAATGGCATATGCAGATAATTGTTGCAAATTTGTGTTTGACATGTATTTATACGACCACAGTTTTATAGACAGTTTAAGCGTTCTATTGATTTTTTTTCCACTTTTTTCGTGTTATGGAATTCATTTAACTTGTGTGTTTTTTTGTTTTTATTATTTTTTTTGGTTCGATGTTTTGGTGGTCACTTATGATTTATTTTTTATGATTAAATTAAACATTTTCAATATTTAAATTAAAATTAAAATTAAAATTAAATAAAATAATTTTAAAATTTAAATTTATTGTCTATAAAATGTATGGATTCAAAGCTATTTTTTTTTTTATAAAAACAAACTATATTAATAAATATTTTTCTTTTCAAATTCACTAATTTAGTAATCTTGATTAAATGATCAATTGAGACATGCATCAAAATCTTTTTTCTTTTATTTGTATGTGAATTTTATTTTAAAAAGGTTTAGATTGTGCCTAACCAATGTAATATAAATTATTTTAATTTTTATTGTGTAATATATTTGTTCAAGTTCTGTCCCTCCCTATTTATATACATAAGTTTATATGTGAAATTAATATATATATATAAATTAGTTTATACATGTATTATCGGCTTGATGCATAGAGTATTAATTTTTTAGCAATCTCTCTCTCTCTCTCTCTCTATTTATATATATATATATATATGTATCTTTGTAAAACACCTAAAATTTGGTATTTTGGAAAATAAGAGTTGAGGAATCAAGAAATGGGTTGGACGAATCTTGGGGCTTGAAAAAATAAATGAGAAGGACATAATTGCAAGAAAATTAGAAATTTTGGGGGTCAATCCCTAATTTAATAAAACCTAGTTGGACTAAACTTGAAAGGTTTGGGGTTTGCATGGTATATATTCTTGGTCAAAGGGGCTAATGTCATGCACTCATATTATCTTAGGGCTGGATTGAAAGATTTACAACTTTGAAGGATTTAATTGAGGGCTGAGGAAAATTCTGGGGTCAATTTGAAAGAGAGGAAAAGTTCAATTATATATATATATATCATATTTCATTTCTTTCCCCATTTTAATCATCTTTTCCATTGAGACCCTCCATGCTCTCTTACTAGCAATCACTTCCGACCACACCTCGAAACAAAAATCTAAACCAGCCAAAACATTCCTCACCTTATTAGGAATAGAATGGTACCACATGCAACGTGAATCACTGGTAAATGGTGAGGTAGCGGTGGTTTGAGAAAACAACTATGGCAAAGATAGCGGGTTCACCATTTCAATGACTATTCACGGAGGACCAAGGTGGAGTCTTGACAGGTTTAGCTTGTAGAACACTTGGGTACATTCAATTTTGGAGTTGGACCACCAGCGAAGGAGAATCGATAGTGGTGGCGCGGTGGAGAAAGAGACCCAATTGAGGTTTTTTGGTCAATTGACCCTTGATTCGGCGGTTAAAGGGGAAATTGAAGTGTGCATTATGTTTGTTGAGCTGAGACACATCTTTTGGTGGTGGTAGTGACCATCGCCAACAGCGGTGGTGAAGAGATAGTGTCATCTCGTCATCGCAATGGTTGTGACGATGTTGTTGGTTCGAGAATCTGGGGTTTCGTTGATCGAATCGTGGGTAAAAAGGGTTGAAATGGGGTTATGCTTATATATACGCATATGTTGTACTGCTAATTCCACCACCTTGTATTATGCCAAGAATAAAAGAATAAAATATGATTGACGCATATATTTTCCATGCATGGAGTATTATATAGTTAGTGTACTTGGATATGTCATATTATATGCCAAATTTGAAGTAATAAATTTATTAAGTGATTAAACGTTGATTCATGAATTTAAGATCTAAAAGGCATTGGTCGGAATTAACTGTGAAGAATTAAGCTATTATTGTGATTTTAGGATGGTATTATGAGAAAGATTATGTAATTTAGGACTAGTTTATGTTATGTTATTAGACTTGGTATGAAAATTGGGATTATTTTGGCAATAACGGCCTTAATGGCCATTTTGGGCTAGTAGTACCATTTAAGCCCTGAAACTATCATGTCAATCAAAAAATTAATGATTTTGGGTTAATGGTAAGTATAATAGTGACTATTGAAGTCAAATGTAGATTTTGACTATAAATATACTCTTTCGGTTAGGTGACGAGGAAATGAGTCCAGCGGACCAGTAAGCTATTGATTGTGACGACCTTTTGAGACTTTAAAGGTGAGGGTATGCCATTCTGGCCTTGTTTGTATATATATGTTCTTGTAGAATGATCCTTATATAAGTCCAATTTGATTGTACGGAACTACTTTTGATTGTTGAAACCGTACTCGCTTGAGTATTGGTTCTTGATATTGTAATTGTTCTTACTTACGTGTTCAATTGTTATTTATTACTTGATACTTGTACCCCTGTAAGGGCTTACTGCTTTGGTATTTGTTTTGATGAACCTGTCTGTTATCCATTTCAAAAACCATGTGAAGGTTTAACCTCTTGGATATTTGTTTTGTATGCCTTGTGAGGATCTACCAATCTAGTTTTTGCTTTATAATCCCCTGTAAGGTTTCAATATACTTTCTTATGGGAAATATGTGAACTTCAATCGTTGAATTCCTCATAGTATTGGTTACTTATTTCGCATACCACTGTGAGGGTTTGTTTCATTAATTCTGGCTTTTGTTATTGTTTAGTACAATCCGTGACCTTGTTAGAATACTTGAATTCATTATGTATTTCAGCTGATTGACCTTGTGGCATTCTTGAATCTATCATGTATATAGGGTATTTAGCATTGACGGCATAATTGATTATTAATTGTATTAGCGGAACGCCAATCCCAGCGGAATGCTTGGATTATTATTACAGAATGGCCTTGCTGGCTAGTGTATTATATATATTGTTGTTCCACACACGTAGCTTGTTATATTCATGTTGATTGATTAAAAGTTAAATTCATATCTGTTGGCATTATATTAATTCAACCCATGCGGACACCTTTGGGAATTTCAACCCAGAGGGATGCCATGGGAAGTTGGGCCCGGGGCTAGGTCTGAAAAGACGGCTAGGCGGAATGGACTGGCGTTACAAATCTTCTGGCTAGTACCCATCTACGATCCTTACTCAACAGGGAGCTGGAGGTAGCCAATTGTAAGTAGCGGGATCCTACATACAGTCGACCATGCCATAAAAGTAAGTGTTACATGCCGAGCTAAGTGCTCGAGCAATGGAGAGACAAGAAAATCTTGTTTGTACTATACCGTGTCGGTATTAGCGGTTACATATTGATCTAGGAGTAATAAGGTTGGAATGACCAACAACATGTTAAATTTGATATCATGTGTGTCATGTACACTATTGATTCATATCAAAAGCTCTGCTTTTTACTGAATTGTTCATTTATTGTTGTATCTCAATGGTTTTTCTTTCAATCCTATCATTTTCTTTCCTTCACCAAGTCATTAGGACTTACCCTTCTTGTTATTCCTTATTTTCTCAGACGGGTCTATGTGAGAAGCAGAGACTCATGCTTTGGTTGAAGGATTATTTTGTAATAGATTAGGTGTTATGATTATATATGTAGTCTACACCTGATCGAGATAGCTATCTAAGAGATGCTATGAAGATGTTAGTATGCTATGGAGTGATATTTTGGGTTAGTGCAAGTTGTTTTTTTTTTCCCTTTAGTCGGTTAAATTCTTGATTCCTCTGCTATTATTTGATTTAGATTTCAAGCTTGAATTGGTGGTACCTCCGCTTGGGGGTCATCCTAAATGGGGGTGCTATAGAGCTGGTATCAGAGCCTAGGTTATCGATGTCCTAGGTGTTAAACACTATTAGAATTAATGGCTAACTTTTGTTTAGGTTAGTTAGGATACGAATCTTGGGAAATATGGACATATTAGAAGGTTTCATGGGATGTAAGGGAATTGGGAATATATTTAAATAATCTGGTGTTAATGAAATGGATTTGATAATTTCTGTATTGGGGGATGGCTAACAATCATAAGAAAGAAGCATGGAGTCCCTAGACGAGAGGATTGAGGTTTAGAATGAGAGAAAGCGAGCTTGCCAAGGATATGGCAGACGCTCAAGGATAGGTTATGCAATCAGCTTGAGTCACTCATGCAAAGTCGAGCAGAGTCAGCCCATTTAAAAGTGATATTATGTTCTAGGTGCTACCTCATGGAGAAGTTTGTGGAAGACATTGAACGAGAAGGAGAACATGTTAGGATAATAGAGGTATCAGTGCAAGGACTCCGTGCCATATGAGCCCAAATGATGGAGGATCTAGAGGAAACTCAGATGATGAGTAAGGTTCATTCTAAGAAGTTACATAGTGCTAAAAGGTGATTACCTTAGGATGAATGAATTCCAGCTAATTGCTTACGGATGAAAATTTGGTCATGTGGATATGCAAGAAAAGGATTAGTGAGCGTAGCAAACACATTATTATTATTATAACTGAGTGAAGTTTTGGCTTATGTGAAAATCAAAATGTAACAGTGTGTCTAAAGGTAAGGGGTGACATGACGGAAAGATAAATGTCATAGATAGAATGTTGTTAAGAAAAAGAGTATATGACGCGCATATACAATTATGGCACGGTTGGTAGATTATGTTGACAAGAGATATGAAGATAGGAAATTGAGACTATAGGCTATAGAAATTAAGAAATAATCAATGACGAGAGGATATATTTTTAGGGCAACTAGTGTATGATCCAGTAATCTAAGAATGTCAAGCATAGGGCTCTCTGAATTTCAAAAAGGTGAAATTTAGAGAAATAATTCACGTTTAAACGTATTTTATGAGATTTTAGAATTATAAAACAAAGATTCTCCTAAACAAAGTTGCATTTGATGATTTAAAAGGTTATATGGATAGATTAATAATGGATAAATTTGCATGGTGTGACTTAAACGATATAGGTATTTGGAGTTTAGTTGTTGGTAACAATAGAGTTATAAGAAATCATTGAAAAGATTGAAGAAGTGAAACTGGACGGAGCAATAAAGTGCAATTGAGGATGCTCACATTAGAAATATCCCATGGGAAGAACTGAAGGTGATATTAGGTCTTATTTCTCCCCTGCTCATAGATCAAAAATAGAAAGATTTGTGGTATAAACTTAGTGGAGTGAAAGGACGGATCTTATAACTCTATTGATGAGGAAATAAGGTTAGTGGTCTTAGGAGTACAACAGAAACTACATAAAGGATAGCCACGAGGAATCTCTAGAGTTTTACCCCACCGAAAGGATTAGATAAGTAAAACATAAGGGTTTGGACTAAAGACTAACATTTGGAGTATCAAGTAACTTGATGACTAAAAGAAATAAGTATCTGCTTATTTTTCTTAGGAGGCATCTTGCATCACCGATAAGAATCAGTAGAATAATAGTAAGAGCTCGACAAAACCTATCAAGTTTGAGAAGTTGGGAAACCTTTTCTCTATAAGATATATAACCTAATGCACATGTTTGGGGAGATTAGAATCAAAGTTAAGAAAAGGATACTACTGAATGAGAAACTCAAGGAAAATGTGGGCCAAGAATTTACCTTTTACTTGCAACATAGACATTATGAATTAAGATAAAGTTTTGGGATTGGTTACAAGGATCTTGATTAGGACCTTAAATCTCTTAAAATTTGAGAAACTAGCCATATTATATATATGTGTTTAGGCTATGATCTCACAAACATTACAGAAACCATTCCATCAAGGTTATAGATAATCAAGTGTGACCAAAAAATATATCAAAGTATAAAAGTTCTTGGAGTTCTCCAATTGATATTAATGGTGTATCCAGATCTTTTCTAAATCAATAAGTGCATTGGTGAAATCAATTAAGGAAATGCTCGGTACATATATGCTTTATAAAAAAAACTTGGTATATAAGAATGATCACGCGTGCTTTTGAGAAACTTAAGTCAAAGGATAAACTATTGTGCTTATGTTCAGGATTATTGAAATGGTGATTGCTTAAATGAAATAGAGATATCATTTAATAGTTGAAAAGAGAAATTTTTGTTGATTATGTATGCATTGGCAAAATATGCTTTGGGTCAACCAAAGATGAACAAACACTTTAGGTTTGAAATGAAATTGATATATTTAGTGGTCGGAGAAATAAGTAAAGGATAAGTATAAATATCACAAGGATAAAGGAAAACATATAGCAGAAAGTTCCACTTAAGTTCTTGAATGTCAGTAGGGAGTCTGATCCTGCATAATCATGATTTTATATTTTGAGCAGCATCTAAGGAGCAAACGACATGTTTTATGACTATATCTAGTATGTTTAATTTTTGTCAACTTATAGCTGGCTATTTGGGAATGTATAACTTGTTTCAAGGACTAGTATGTTAAGTCTAAACTTGACTACTTTTTGATGTAAATATTATGTAAGTGTGAACTTGTGATGTTGAGTAATTATTTGTTACTACAATGACTTTATGGTCTTTTAAATAAGAGCATGCACTCTATCAGAATTGAAAGGGAGAATATTTTAAGTACTGAGATAACAGGCAATAGAGACGACATGTGTGCTGGAGGAAGTGGTAGAGAGAATATTAGTTAGGCACTCAAGTTAAGATACACGATGCATTCGAGAAGCATGAAGATGTATTGGGACTTGAAAAAGCAATCCTAGTAGAATATAATGAAGAGATAATGTAGATCGACTGACCGAACCAGCTTATTTTTTGCCAGTCAGAACAGTATCTAGATAAGAATCTAGGGACCAAATTCTTTTAGGGGGGAGGATTGTAACGCACCTAAAATTTGGTATTTTGGAAAATAAGAGTTGAGGAATCAAGAAATGGATTGGCCGAATCTTAGGGCTCGAAAAAATAAATGAAAAAAACTTAATTGCAAGAAAATTAGAAATTTTGGGGTCAATCTGTAATTTAAGTAAACCTAATTAGACTAAACTTGAAAGTTTTGGGGTTTGCATGGTATATATTCTTGGTCAAAGGAGGGGCATGCGCTCATAGTATCTTGGGGCTAGATTGAAAGATTTACAACTTTGAAGGATTCGATTGAGGGCTGGGGAAAATTCTGGGGTCATTTTGAGAGATAGGAAAAGTTTAATTACATATAAATTATATTTTCAATTCTTCCCCCATTTTCATCATCTTCTCCACCCAGACCTTCTATTCCCTCTCACCAGTGATCACCTTTGGCCACACCTCAAAACAAAAATCTAAACTAGCCAAATACTCCTCATCTTCTTAGGAGTAGAATGGTACCACATGCAACGTGAATCACCGGTGGATGGCGAGGTAGCGGTGGTCCGAGAAATAGCTAAGGCAGAGATGGCGAGTTCGCCATTTCGGTGACTTTTCACGGTAGACCAAGGTGGAGTCTTGATAGGTTTAGCTTGGAAAACACTTGGGTACCTTCAATTTTTGGAGTTGGACCATCGATGGAAGAGAATCGGTAGTGGTGCCATGTGGAGGAGAGAGAGACCCAATTGGGTTTTTTTGGTCAATTGATCCTCGATTTGGCGGTTAAAGGAGAAATTGAAGTGTGCATTGTATTTGTTTAGCTGAGGCATATCTTCTGGTAGTGGTGGTGACCATCTCGGGCAGTGGCGATGAAGAGGTAGTGTCATCTCCTCGTCACGATGGTGGTGATGGTGTTCATGGTTTGAGAATTTAGGGTTTTGTTATTGAATCATGGGTAAAAAGGGCTGAAACGGGGTTATGCTTATATATATACATATAATGAACCGTTAATTCCACCAACTTGTGTTATGCTAAGAATGAAAGAATAAAATATGATGCATATGTTTTCCATGCATGGAGTATTATAGAGTTAGTGTACCCGGATATGTCATATTATATGCCAAATTTGAACTAAATAAGTTTATTAAGTGATTAAACCTTGATTCATGAATTTAACCTAAGAGCCATTGGTTGGGATTAATTGTGAGGAATTAAGCTATTATTGTGATTTTAGGATGATATTATGAGAAAGATTATGTAATTGAGGACTAGTTTATATTTTGTTATTAGACTTGATATGAAAATTGGGATTATCTTGGCAATAACAACCTTATTGGCCATTTTGGGCCAGTAGTACCATTTAAGCCCTAAAACTATCATGTTAATTGAAAAATTAGTGATTTTGGGTTAATTGTAAGCATAATAGTGACAATTGAGGTCAAATGTAGATTTTGACTATAAATATACTCTGTTGGTTAGGTGATGAGGAAATGGGTCTAGCGGGCCAATAAGCTATTGACTGTGATGGCCTTTTCAGACTTTAAAGGTGAGGGTCTGCTGTTCTGGCCTTATATATATATATATATGTTCTTGTGGAATGATCTTTATGTGGGTCCAACTTGATTGTACTAAACTGCTTTTGATTGTTGAAATCGCACTCGCTTGGGTGCTTGTTCTTGATATTGGAATTGTTCTTACTCGCATGTTCAATTATTATATGTTACTTGATACTTGTACCCCTGTGAGGGCCTACCGCTTTGGTACTTGTATTGATTGGACCTGTCAGTTACCCATTTCAAAAACCCCATGAGGGTTTAACCTCTAAGGTATTTGTTTTGTATGCTCTGTGAAGATCTAATAATTTGGTTTTTACCTGATAAACCCCTGTGAGGGTTCGGTATGCTTTCTTCTGGGAAATATATGAACTTCGATTGTTGAATTCTTCGTGCTATTGGTTACTTGTTTCACATACCCCTGTGAGGGTTTGTTTCATTAATTCTTGCCTTTATTATTGTTTAGTACAATTTGTGGCCCTGTCGGAATACTTGAATTCATTTTGAATTTCAGCTAATTGGCCTTGTGGCATTCTTGAATCTATCATGTATATCGGTTATTTGGCCTTGACAACATAATTGATTATTGATTTTATCGGTCGGGTGCCAATCCCCATGGAATGCTTGGATTATTATTACAGAATGGCCTTGTTGGCTAGTGTATTGTATATATTTGTTCCAGACACATACCTTGTTATATTCATGTTGATTAATTAAAATTTAAATTCTTATCTATTGACATTATATCAATTCAACCCATGGGGACACCCTTGGGAAGTTCAACCCAGAGGGACACCATTGGGAAGTTAAATTCTTCTTTATTGTTAAATTTTGGATGATAATTTTATCGAAGAAAAATACAAGTTAATTCCCGATGGATTGTGAATAGTTAAACCCATAGGATAAAAAGAGAATGGTTAAACCCATATTTTTGGTGATGGAATTTACATCACTAAGTTATACCAGATATTGGTTTTGGGAATGTACTTGACATGAGAATGTCAATTTCATTCCCACTTCATTCTTGCATATCAATGGTACCATTAAGTGTGACAAAGATTATTATCAATTATCGCTTTTTCTAATGACACCATCAGACAATATATATTAATGGAAAAAAATATAAAATTGGTCCAGTAACTTGACCATATTGGCAAAGTAGGACTTTAACTTTTTAAGCTGCGAAATTGGTATACTACCTTTAAAAATTTGGCAATTTGAGGACAAATTCGGCCTGAATTACATTTGTCACCGGCTTGTGCCTACATGGCGCCGCATGGCGCCTTGTCACTCCACACCTCATCCTCTCTCCTGTGTAGCATGTGGTGTGGCAAACTCTTCTCGCCATGTCAACACATGTATTACACTGTACAAAAAAAAAAAAAGAAGGAAAAATTGCACAAAAAACCAAAAAATACATAAAAATTGAAAAAAAGCAAAAAAAATAAAAAATAAAAAATAAAAAATAGATAAATCTTTAAAAATATTTATATGCTTATATAAATTCATGTATATAAACATACATACACGTATATTCCACTTGCAAAATCATCTAATTAAATGACTTGAGTCCTAAAAAAATTTAAAACTTACACAGAAGAATTTAAAATATGAAATATCCTTCAAATTTATAAGGTTTTATTTCATATGAATTTATCATTTAAAATTTTTAAAAAATCTGATTTACCACTTTAGGCCATATAATTTTAATAATATTAAGTTACATTATTAATAATGTTAAAATAGTAAACATATCTAAAAATTTAATTAAATTTTGTTGAATTTATATATTAATTTAAAAATAAAAAATCCCAAAATATAACTTGTAGTTATATATAATATGTATACATATAAGTTTATGAATAATTATATATATTTTTTATTTATATATAATAAATAAATTCTTTTATTTATTCCATATTAACTAATGTCAAATATTTTATATAATATAGTTTTTATTTACACTTATATAATATATGTACACATATAAATGTATCTATAAATATATTATATATTATTTATTTATACATATCATAGATATGTTCTTTCATTCTTTTAAAATTAAACAATATTTTTAAGATTTATAAAAAAATAATATATTTTTTTATTTATAGTTACATATAAAATATATGTACATCTATCCATATGAACATACATTTCTTTCACCAAAAAAAATAAAAAAATAATACATAATATATATATATAAGTTTTCTTCATTTATAGATACATTTATTTATACATATAATATATATAATTTTTTTTCACTTTCAAATAATATTTTTAAGATTTATAAAAATATAATATTTTTTTAATTTATAGTTCATATAAAATATATGTACATCTATAAATATAAACATATATTTTTTTAACCAAAAAAATAAATAATACATAATATATATATATTTCTTCATCTATACATAAAAACATATATTTTATTTATACATATAATATATATATACACATAAATTTTCTTCATTTTCAAATTAAATAATGTTTATTATTTGTAAAAATGTATAATATATTTTTTACTTATACTTACATACAAGTACATATATATAAATTTATCATAACATATATATAATATAACCCTCCCCCCTCGCAACAACCAACCACCCCGCCACATCACCCACCCCTCTTCCCTATACTCGAGTAGGCTGCCATGGTAACGGTGCATAGTGGTCGGATTTGGATTTGGATTTGGATTTGGCCAGACCCACCCACTAGCCATGGCGGCCGCCGCTTGCCATTTTTCTTTCATTTTTTCTTTTTTCTTTTTCCCTTTTTTTGGCTTCTGATTGCTGAGCTGCCGGGGCTGGCTATTATGGTAGCCATCCAAATAGCTACCAGTCTGCCAGTAGCCATGACAGCTAGTGGGGGGGGGGTATGGGGGATTGTTTGGGGCAGGGGGGTTACATTACATTTATATATATATATTATACATTATATATATGTATTATATTATATTATATATAATATATTATATATATCTTTTAACACATATATATTTGCTTTTTTAGTTTTATTTTTTTGTTGAAGTGGCAAGTTAAATTGCCACATCATAGGCCACATAGGAAAGAGAAGGATGTTTGGAGTGACAGGGCGCCACACGGCACCAAGTTAGCCGCCATGTAGGCATGAGCCGGTTCACAAATGTAATTCGGGCTGAATTTGTCCTAAAATTACCAAATTTTTAAAGGTAATATATTAATTTTGCGATCTGAAAAGTTAAAGTTCTATTTTTCCGGTAGGGTGAAGTTACAGGACCAAATTTGCATTTTTCCCTATACTAATTTAAGCGGCAAAATAATATAGATATTATGGCCTTTTTTGTTGCAACAATAGATAATTTTTTTTTAAATGAATATAAATGGTCTTCTCCATTCAAAAACTAACGGAATTGGGGACCAGAAATTTCATGAAACGTGTGATGAAATTTGCGTACCCATATTCTACGGACAGAAAGAACGTAATTTGCAATGTTATCAGTGAGTTAATATCAATATATATTTTAAGTTGCCTGACATTTGGCTTAGAAAATGATTGTTGTTGAGATCTGCATCATGAAACAAAACCCTGTATCTCAAAGACAAAATTAAATTTACCGACAGCCATTTTACGTATCTATTAATTGTAATTATAGATTGTTTACTATACATTTGGTTCTAATTAGACAGTAAATAAGACACCTGATTATTAAGTACTTGGACTAAAATCGCATTGCAAATATATATTGACAATCTAGAAATAATAATATATATTCGATATACATGTTAATCATAGATTTTTTTCATTCTAATTGAAACTATAATTTTCATTAATTGTTTCGGTATATATTATTGACAACGTAGCAAACGTAATTATCTGTACTATTTGATACCCTTCACTGAAACTATAATTTTCAAGTATGCTACATTATTTTATTTTTGCATTGGCTTAATTACCCTAATCCCTGAGGTGTGATTAAATTACTCAAAAATTCGCTGAATTACTCCAAAATTCATAGGTTTGCAATAATTACAACCAACCCGCTAATATTTCACTCCAATTTACACTTTTTAAACTTTGACGTCGTGAACGCATGCGTGACAACCTTTGGTTGTGAATGAGCTTCGAATTTGGTCTAATTTGGTAAAACTCGGTTTAACAGTTAATTGTTCCCTAATTCCAATTTGATTTAGGTGTCGAGCTAAAATTTTATGTATTTTAATTTAATGATGGATTGTGCTTCTGAGGTAAATTAATTGGATGTAAAAGTTATATGCGGTGCTAAGTGAACTCGAGTTGTTAATTAGAACTTAATTATCTTTAATTAAGCTAATTTGTGTAACTAGAAGTCTAATTTTGTGTAACGTTGTAAAGATTAATTGTGAATAGAAAATATGAGAAAACCCTACGATTAGGTTGAATTATTAGACTTGGGCTTAGACTATCAATTTATGTATTATTGATATAAAAATAAAATAATAACTCGAAACTAGTAAACTCTTCGTCAATGTTAATCATTTACAGTATCATGCTTTAGGGGGATAGATGTACATTACCTTCGAAATTAAATTTATAATTGTTATACATGCCAAAAATATGTTAATTCTAGTAAAATAACTTAGACGATCGAAAGAATCGAAATGTTTTAGTATAATTACCAATACGCGAATCAGATAAAAAATTTAAGGTAATTAAGAGATCCCATTAAATAGAAAAAGTAATAACATTAAAATGCATTACTAGTTTAATTACTATTAGAAGAATTTTGTACTGGTATATTGACGTTTAAATATGTTTTATTAGAATAGGTGACGAGGATCCATGTCTTATGGACAATAGGACACCGATAGCATTGCTGTTGAGCCTGAAGATAAGGTTATAGCCTCTGTTATTTTTAGGAAAAGAATGACATTGTTACTCAAAAATTGAGACTCCTTTGTTCTTGTGTGCCTATTTGCTATCATCGTGATGGTCAGGACTTTCCATTGTGCTTACATATCTTGTGCCTTGTACCCTCAGCCTTGTCGGCTGATCCCATATTTATTATTAACCCCTTATTGAAATTTCCTTGATACAATCTTGTTGATCGATTGCATATCATTATTTTGTATTGTTATGTGAAAGGTCTTGCCGACCAACTATTTTATTCTTTTGGCATTATTGTGCAGCATGGTTATTGAAATGGTCGCATCGATCGATTGAAAAATTGTTAGTTTTCTATAGCTATTATTAAATGTTTATTTTGTTGGTACCCTTGTAGAGTTTTGGGCTCCAGGACTAGGTTTGGAAAGACAATCAGGTGGATTGGACTAAAGGTAGCTGGTCTCCCTATTAGTATCCACTGAGGATCATATCTCATGGTCGTTGGAGTTTAACTGACCATGAGCGAGGGATTACCGTGCGACCAGCTATGCCATATATGTGTGAGCTATTATGACGAGCTGATCACTCGAGCAATAGAGGAATAAGGAAACTCTCTTTGATATGTTCTAAGGAGTCATAAGGTTTGAGACCATCACCAACGCCCTCCTTCTAATTGCTTGGTTTTATTCCTAAACTATTTCTATTTTGTCACTTATGTTAGTTGAATTACATCGTTATTTTCATTCCTTATTTGTTGCTAGTATTACATGGTTTCTTCTGACGCCTTTCATCTAGTTTTGCTGATTTCATTTGAATAGTTTTCTTTCATATTGATAATTCTACGAAATTGCCACTTATTATCCTTCCTTATCTCTAACCCCTCACTAAGTCCTTACGACTTACCCCTTTTGTTGTTTCCTGATTCTTTCCCTAGATAGGATTTGGCAGATAATAGGAGGTTGAGCTTGCTCAAAAGTTAACGTATATGGTTACGTAACTGGTACTAAATGTTTATGTACTTGTGGACTTGAAGTGTTTTGTGTCTATCTTTTAGTTGTACAGGACTCTTAGGACTTGACATGTAATGTCAGCCATGTAAGCTTGTGACTATCTTCTCATATGTAAATATTTTGTGTGTTTATGGATTTTGTAGCTAAAGCTTATTTCAATCTCTATCTTGTGGCGTTAGGAATTGAGGATGAATGAGTAGTATCTTAGGTCAGGTCCATTATCCTAACTTGAGTGCTACAAAGGTGGTATCAGAGCTTAGGTTTAGTGTTGAACTAGGTATATGTATATTTGGGCATGTTTTTAGTATCGATATTGATGGCATTAATACAGAGTAAGCAAGATTTGGGAGTTAGCTAGGAGTGAATTTATAGGAAAAGGTGTTCGATAATATTATAAGGAAGGAGATTATACCTGGGACCACCACTAGCTTATAATCTTCACTTCTGAAGACCGAGCATCAGACTTTACAATAAGAATAGATCCCTTAGGTATCTTGTATGTCAATTGAAAGGCCTTAATGTGATTTAGAGAATTTGGAAAAGAAATCAATTTAGTGTGATATTAATGAGACAAATTTATATATTAAGGATGAAAGGCAAACATAGAAAGGGAAAAGAGCACATGAGAGATGGTATTGAGGATAAAGAATAAGAAAGGCAGAGACTCCAAGAGTTGTGTCAAGTTTATAAGGATCGAATCGAAGTGCATTGAAAACTTTCACCTAAAGGGTTTGTAGGAATGGCAAGATGATACATTGCCAGGGTTTGTGAAGTACAAGGAAAGAGGGAATAAGGATAATAGAGAGTCAAATTGGAAGGCTTCGTGTAATACAGGCTTAAATAAAGGATACTTTGAGGATCCTTGAGTTTGACCATCGAAAGATGGTCTCTGTGACTCATATCACTATGGATGAGGTTAGGAAGATATCGATATATTGTGGGAATGTGATGGATCAGATAACTAATGGTGGGTTAGTGCCAAAGATAGGTCCCTTTAGGATGCACCCATCTTTAGAGCTAGGAGCAGGATGAGGGATCCGCATCGAGGAGGTACTAGGAAGGAACCCTAGGGAGGTCCGAAGGGAAACCATGAAGATGTGTTGAAAGAGGATCCCAAAGAGGATCTAGAGGAAAACCCATCTACTAGTTGAGAAGCCACAGATGGAGAACATAGAGGATGAGATTATGGCGGATGAGGAGATGGATAGGGAGCTTGAGAAGGAGGATAAGGGATGGGTATGGAGCTTGAGGAGGAGGATGAGATGTGAAGGCCCCACATATGTGTAAATATGTTTATGTGTGTATATATTTATATATATGAGATTAAGTGGTAGCTGTAACTATTGAACTTAGAATGTAATAGACTAGCGTTAGCCTAACTGTAGTTGATTGACCCCTGACTCAAGCCTTGTCATTTTATCCTTCGATTAAGCAAATAATAGGGTTAGTCAATTATGAGTTTTGACTTTATAAATACTGATATAAACAAACTGCTAATGCTAACTTAGATATCTAACGAAACTTTATTATGTAATTAAAATTGTGTACCCCAAACCATTTAATATCCATGAATGCAAATAAAGAAATAGAAACTAGAAAAGATTTAATAATAATATTTAAGTGTTATTTTGCGATCTTGTCTGCTTTGTAGGTTAAGAAACACTTTAGAGTTTACGCATGTTTAAGATAAGGACTCAGGCACCCTTCTCGCCTATTTAGGATGCATGGGAAATAACTCGGAAGATGAACTATTACTCAAGAGTATCCCTAGAAAACATGCTCTCGTTCCACAGCAACAAACACATGAAGACGAGATATCATCAACTCTCTAGTAAATTAATCGGGATACCAGGTAGGACCCATATTCCAAGTGTGGCAACAACTCATGTAATTTTGCCAACAACAGGGACAAAAGTGATAGAATCAAAAGTGCTAAGGAATTCATAGAATACCAAGCATTAGAACAGTTCCTCCATCTTCAACCATTAAGGTTCTTGGGTGGAGCTAGATGACAGAAAAGTGGAGGTGTGGGTTGGTGGAAAATGGTAATAGGAGGTAGACCATGGAAGGTACCTAAAGCACATAGGGAAATTTACCTAGGAATTTATGGAAAAATTTGTGCCATTGGCAATCAAGCATGCCTAGGAGCGGGATTTAATGGACTCATTTTAGGAGATCATGTTAGTAAGCTAGTATGAGGCCACATTCAGTCGATTAGTCCAGTATGCGCCTTACACACTAGGGGATAAAGAACAATAGACCTGTAGGCTTGCGGAAGGGCTTCGATTGGAGATCAGACGAGCACTGTTACATGTGACTTGCCGAATTCAATCAAGCTATGACTAAAGCATTATAAGTGGAGTTTGAGCTTTGGGAGATTAAAAAAGTCGATGATAAAGGAAAGAAATAAAGAATGATGCTTGGTGGGAAAGGTGATCTGAGAAAAAAACACCTAAAACTTCAGATTGGATCATCTAGCCAGTATTCACATTCGACGAGTGGGATCGTGAACCCTACACCAGGGATACCTCAAAAGTATTGTGGATTCTGTGGTGGTATAAATTATGATAAATCAAGATGTTGGGAAGGGCAAAGAAGGTGTATACTATATGGTAGTGACTAGCACTACGCCCAAGATTGTCCCAGATCTAGAACTATTGCGTTAAGGATGCCTGAAGCAAAAGGAAAACAAATAGCAGAGACCAGCGCGAAACCAAAAGTTTACACTTGTCCATATGCCCTGTCAGGAGAGGATGCACTGGATCCCAATGATGTGGTTGAATGTATGATTTCTATCTATGGGAGTAAGACTTTTTATGAACCCGAAGCTATTCATTCCTTTATATTTGTGCATTTCTCACAAAAACTAAACATACAACATGAAAGCATGGTCTATCACTTAGAAGTTCAGACACCCTTAGGGAAAGGGTTGATAATAGATACCATATACCAAGCTTGTCTAGTTGAGATTGGGGATAAGGAGTATCCAATTGATCTCATAGTGATGCCTATTTTGAATTATGATATGATACTCGGGACAGATTGGCTATACCAACACTAGGTGTAAATGAATTGTTACACCTGAAAGCAAGTAAGGCACTAAGATCTAATTATAAAAACTTCAAAAGCTTAACAAACTAGTGCTTACATACTAACAGGATCAAATCATGTCTAAAATCCAGATTTAGATAGAGTGTTACCTTGAAATGCTTAAATCTAAGGAGAAAGTGGTGAACCTTTCACCAATCAAGAATCTATTAGAAACCACGCAGTAGGAATGGAGTGATTTTTAACCACAACAAACTACTCCAAAAATCACAAAAAAAATACTGCAACCTTTTAACACCTTGGAGGAAACACAATAAAAAACTTGGACCAAAAATCTCTTTGGATCTCCCTTGAAAAATTTGACAAATTAGACTCTGTGCAGGTGGATCTCCAAACAGTAGCAAACTAACTTGTTTGCCTCTATTGATATGATCCACACACCAAATAGATCTTCCCAAATCTCTAGTCTATAAGGTGGAATAAGACCAAAGATAAGCTATGGTGGAGGCCAATTTTAGGTAGGGAAGAAGAAAAAGAAGAAGAAGAAGAGAGCAAAGCTTTCAACACATGAATACAATGCTTGGAAGATGTTTTGGAGGGAATTGCAAAACGAATCCAATTCTTTCACAATTTCAGCAATATCCAATCCACACACCCACTATATCTATGTACAGGGTGAGGTTGGTGTGATGCCAAGTTGGCATCACACCTTCCTCAAGGTGGGCGGCCACATGCATTGCCAAGGTGGAAAGTGCAAATTCAAATATAATTTGAATTTCATGTGCATCTTAATTATATTTGACATCTAATTTCATGTTAATTAAAATGGTAATTCAAATGAACATTGCATTCAATTGTCCCTCCAAAATGTGTCCTTCCCATTAAGTAAATTAAACACTTTAATTTAATTAATTAACTTTTGACTTAACTCTTAAGTCAAACAAGCTCAACTCTTAAGCTTGAATTTTTGTTAACTTAATTCTTTAAGTTAACATGATCAATTAATGGTCATGTTGGTACCAAATAATTAACTCCTTATTTATTGTCCTAATTGAACTCCTTAAATTAATTGATTAATTTAGCACTTAAATTAATTAAGCCAAAATTAACCTTCAAAGTTGATACCTTAAAATTGGTCAACTAGGAGGTATTTTCTAATACTTAGAAAATTTTCTCCATTAATTAGGAAGCTAATTAGCTTTTGTGTGTGATGCAATAGGTTCTATCATTAATTGGACATGGGCTCACAACTCCTTGTGACTTTTTATTATCATATATATTCATTTTAGTTTAAAGCACTTTTAAGCTAATCGACTCAATTCAATTAATCTTATTAATTGAAGAGTACTAATCTCCATGGTCGATGTCCAACATCAAGCCCATGGAGCCCAACTAATTGGTCGAAATGAATCTTTTCGAGAACCATTATAACTCTATGCTTACTATGCAAATACGGTTATTCTATCTCTTATCTCCCGAAAGAGGTCTAGGGTAAGATATTTGTTGGCTCCTTAATAGCCTTGATACTCTGTCTCTATTCCTAATGCTCGATTCCTTTGTGTGACCTCATCTTTGGAAAACTCATTTTCCAAATTGTCACACCACCTTGCGCAAGGATTTTTTGGAATCAATCATTGTATAATATATAGGAGATGCCCTCGCCCTTCACAAAAGCGAGGAGTTGGATTCCATCATGGATCTTACAAACCTCCATGCCAAGTGCATCATGCCCAATCTCAACCCGAAAGACCCGCTAAGTGGTCAAGGAAGAGACATAACATGGGGACCAGACACAAGGTTGCCATGGATCCTCAGGTTAGAGGACTAATAATATGCACTAGCATAAGTTGGAGAACTTGCCACTTCCAACTTGCCCAAGTGACTATCTAGTGGATTCTCTATTGGGCCTTCAGTGCCTTGTTCTCTAACAAGCACCTATATCTCATACGGATGCTCATGGAATGGAGTAATATCCAACTTTTGGATTTATGCATCGTTAGTGCAAGTCTATCCAGATCATAGATGCCCCGTCTCATAAGATCCTATGATTTGGAAGATTTAAGATTATGACCATGTGAGACTTATTCCATGGTCCCCAAACCAAGTCCTATAGTTAAGAGTGATCTAAGAGCTTCATCCAAATGCAAGTGAAGTAATAATGAGCATGAGATGAAGATGGCCATATAAAGAATATCATTCAATCAAGATTATTTTACAAGAAAATAGCTTTTACAAGGCTAATCTAATTAGCTTGTCGGGCACTATTCCAACAACACCAAATAGATTACTCTTAGCAAGGAGGCATCGATCCTGATGCATTATTCTAAAGACTCGACCTCCCTAATACCTACCATATCTGTATTAGAGGCCAAGAGAATTCTGAGGGAAGGAGGATAGGGATTTCTAGCATATCTTATCAATCAACAACCCGATGATAAAGATAGATTAGAAGAAATAGAAGTAGTAGCTAAGTACCCTAGATTAAGGGATAGAGTTCATCATCTACACTTTTCCTAGCACATCTTTTTCCAAAACCTATTGTCGAATGGAACCTATAAAATTGAAAGAACTGAAGAAACAACTTCAATAACTATTAAAGAAAAAGTTCATAAGACCTAATACCTTTCCATGGGGAGCACCAGTGTTGTTCGTCGAGAAGAAAGATAGGTCCTTGAAAATGTATACAAACTATTAGGTGTTGAACAAGGTCACCATTAAGAACAAATACCCTTTGCCTCACATGAAAGAATTATTTGACCTCCTAATGGGTCTACAATTTTCTCAAAATTAGATTTGAGATAGGGGTACTACCAATTGAAGATCAAGCAAGAGGATATACCGAAGACTGTATTTTATTCTTGATACAACCATGATGAGCTTGTGGTAATGCTGTTTGGTCTGACCAATGCCCCTATAGCTTTTATGGACATGATACATTGGATTTTTCGGCCATATTTGGATTAGTTTGTGGTGATATTTGTTGATGACATTCTAGTATATTGAAGGACCAATGAGGAACATGCATAACACTTACGCTTGGTTTTGAGGACACGAAGAGAACACAAGCTATACATGAAGTTCAATCAGTATAAATTATGGCTGGAGAATGTGACTTTTTTGGGACACATTATTTCTAAGAATGGGGTAAAGGCGATAATCAACTTGAAGGAACTTGAGAATATGATAGAGGTACGGAGCTTTTGGGGGCTTGCGGATATTATCACACGTCCATACAAGATTTTTTTTTAAAATAGCTGACCTATTAACTAAATTAACTCAAAAGGATCAACCATTTGAATGGAACGAGAAGTGTTAAAGAAGTTTCCAAGAATTGAATGATCAATTGACCTCAGCTGCAATTCTAGCCCTCCTTGAAGCATTAGAAGAATTCATTGTTTATACAGACACATCAAAGAAAGGGCTTAGTTGTGTGCTAATGTAGAAAGGACAAGTCATCGCCTACATTTCAAGGAAGCTTAAGCTGCATGAGCAGAACTATCCCACTCATGATCCAGAGTTAGCAACAATAATTTTTGCACTGGCCAAGTGAAGACATTATCTCTACAGAGCTAACTTTGAGATACACATAGATCACAGGAGTTTGAAGTATCTATACTCCCAAAAAAAGCTAAACATACAACAACCAAGGTGGATAGAGTTCTTGGAAGATTATGACTATTTTATTGTCCACCACTTAGGAAAAAGTAAATGTGGTAGTAGATGCCTTGAGCTGAAAGGCCAGAACAACCCATATGATGGGAGAAAAAGCATTATAGGATCAAGAGGCAAACATTGTGGTAAGAATGAAGCAACGAGCACAGAACGCACGGATAAACATGCAGCCAAAACTACATGATGAGATACAACGAGCTCAGATCAATGACAGTTGGATGCAAGATCAAAAGGAAACCATTGCAAGATATGGAGAATCCAAGTTTAGTATTGATAGTCGATACACTCTTTTATTCGACCAGAGAATATGTATGCCTAAAGGGATAGGGGAAACTATCAGAAAAAGCACATAAGACAAGATATACAATACATCTGGGAGGCATGAAGATGTATTAAGATTTGAGAAAGCAATTATGGTGGAATGGAATGAAGAAAAATGCACAAACTATGTAGAGAAGTGTTTGACCTGTTAGTTAGCGAAAGCAAAACATTAATGGCCGTTAGGAATGCTGCAAGTAGCTCTAATTTCAGATTGAAAATGAGAGTAGATAACTATAGACTTTGTATTAGGTCCACAAACTGTTTGAGGAGGATCTGATAGCATTTGTGTCATAGTGACTAGTTAACCAAGTCTATACATTTTGTGCCAATTGGGTCACATTTCAATTTAAGAAGGTAGTAGATTTATACATTAAAGAGGTAGCTCGACTACATTAGATTCTAGTAAGCATTGTGTCAGATCAAGACCCTAAATTCACCTCAAGATTTTGGAAAAGTTTATAAGAACATCTGGAAACAAAGCTACAATTCAGCTCTGTTGTTTACCCCTAAACTAACAATCAATCTAAGAGGGTTATTTGGATATTGGAAGACGTGCTATATATGTGTGTCTTGCATTTTGGCGGGAACTAAAACATGCATCTCTCACTGATAGAGCTTGCCCACAATAACAACTATCAATCCTCCATACAGATGGCCTTTTATAAAGCTTTGTATGGTAGAAAATGCTGATCTCCTTTGCATTGGGACCTAGATGAACAGAGGAGCAATGTTGACAAGACCACGAGGACCTTAAGGCTAGAATTGATACAATAAATTATTGATAAGGTCCAAGTGATAAAATAGAGGATGAAAATAGCTTAAGATCGATAGAAGAGTTATACAGATAAGTGGAGGAGAGACTTGGAGTTTGAGGTGTTTGACAAGGTATTTCTTAAGATATCTCCCCAAAAAGGCATTCAGAGAATTGAGAAAGGCAGAAAGCTCAGCCCAAGATATGTAGGCCCTTATGAAAGTCTGTGAACAAGTTAGACCAATAGTCTATCGATTGATAATGCCTAAGAACATCACTAGAATTCATAATGTCTTCCAGGTATCACAACTTTGGAAGTATCATTATGGCCCTTCTCACATCATTTCGTATAAAGACTGGGAAGTGACTTGACATATGAGGAACAACCAATTCGCATCTTGAATATGAAATTCCAAAAGCTTCAAAATCGAAAGATTTCTTAAGTAAAGGTGCTATGGCGAAACCATAATTTGAAAAAAGCAACATGTGAACAAGAAGATCATATGCGCCAGCACTACCCTAAACTCTTTCGATGACTAGGTAAGAATCTAGGGACCATATTCTTTTAAGGAGGAGGAGGATTGTAACACCCTGATCCCCAGGCATACAAATTTCACTTAGATTTTAAAATTTATGAATTGAACTAGAATATTAAGATTTAGAAATAATAATATTAATAATGATAACAATAATTGCAAAAAAGTCGGTATGGACTTAATAGGTTATGTTTAAAGAAATTAGGGCCATAGTATGGTTATGGAAGTTATAGGGATCAAAGATTAATAAAATAAGGGCATAATTAAAATTATGTAGGGCTAGTGGGGGAAAGGAAGAAAGATCAAGGGGTTGATTGAAGGTTCAGGGGTCAATACAAGGCACTAGTAAGTCAAGGGGCTTCATTGAAAATTGAGAAAGAGTTTTGGAGTCCCTTTTAAAATTATGGAAACTACAACTATATATAGTATTCCCAACCCCCTATTTCCTTCAAATTATCACATGCAACTCTGTCTCCCCTCATTGGTGATTTCCTACCAGTGCTGGCAGAAACCTAAAACCAACTCGACCATTAGCATCTTCTCAGCTTAGGAACACACTTATACCAAAAGCATCCAAAATCAGTCAGCAGAACGACCAGAATTTGAAGCTAAAAGTGCATAGCAGTATGTAGTGGTGGTCGCAAGGGTTCTGCCAATGAAAGCTCGAGTTTGAGAGGCGGCTCTTGATGGGTTTAGCTCAAGGAACATTTTAGTAGCCTTAATTTCACTGTTCGACCATCGATGGAGGAGAATTTAAGGTTGTGGTGCGTGGCTGTGTTGGTGATGCAGTAATAGTTTCAACCATAATAGACTGGCGAGATAATGACGAACCAAGAAATTAATTGAGGGCCTTTGTTTGTTGAGGGGAGACGCTTTGATTGGCGGTGCCACAACTTATTTTTGATAGCGACAAACCGCAGCATAAAGTGGCCGGCGGCAATGGCTTCGATAAACCAAGGATGGAAATCTCCTGCTCGATGTCATGAATGCATGCATGACAACCTGTGGTTGTGAATAAGCTTTGGATATCATATGATATCAAAAATCTTGGTTAAATGGTTAGTTGTTCTCTAATTCTAATTTGACTTGGGTGTCGAGCTAAAATTTTATGTATTTTAATTTGTTCGGACGATGGATTGTGCTTCTGAGCTAAACTAATTAGATGTAAATAGTGTATGCAATGCTAAGTGGACCTAGATTGTTAATAAGAACTTAATTATCTTTAATTAAGCTAATTTGTGTAATTAGAAGTCTAATTTTGTGTAACGTTGTAACGATTAATTGTCAATAGAAAATATGAGAAAACCCTACGATTAGGTTGAATTATTATACATTGGCTTAGGCTATCAATTTAAGCATTATTGATATAAAGGCAAAATAGTGACTCAAAAACGGTAAACTCTTCATCGACGGTAATCATTTACAGTAATATGTTTTAGGGAGATATATATACATTCCCTTTGAAATTAAATTTATAATTGTTTATACAGGTTAGAAATATGTTAATTCTAGTAAAATAGCTTAGACAGACAAAATAATTAGAGTATTTTAGCATAATTATTCGTGCGTGAATTAGATCAAATTTTAAGGTAATTAAGATATCCTACGAAATAGGAAAAGTAATAACATTAAAACGCATCAGTAGTTTAATTGCTGTTATAAGAATTCTGTGTAAGCATATTGACGTTTAAATATGTTTTATTGGAATAGGTGATAAGGATCTAGGTCTTCCAGGACAGCAGGACATCTATAGCATTGCTGTCGAGCCGAAAGATGAGGTTATAGCCCCTATCATTTTTGGGAAAAGAATCACATGGTTACTCATAAATTGTGACTCATATGTTTTTGTATGCCTATTTGTGATCATCCTGATGTTCAGGACTTTCCATTGTGCTTACACATCTTATCCCTTATACCCTTCAGCCTTGCTGGCTGATCCTGTACTTTTTATTAACCTCTATTGAAATTGCCCTTGATACGGTCTTGCCAATCGATTATCAGATCATTGTTTTATATTGTTATGTGAAAGTTCATGCCGACCAACTATCTTATTCTCTTGAACTTATTATACTGCATGCTTATAGAAACGATCGCATCGACCCAATGAAAAATTGTTAGTTTTCTATTAAGCTATTGGTGAATGTTTATTTTGTTGGTACCCTTAGGGAGTTTGGGGCCCGGGACTAGGTTTGGAAAGACAATTGGGTGGAACGAACCAACGGTGCCCCGATCTCCCAGCTTGTTCCTACTAGTGATCCTATTTCATGGCAGTTGGAGTTTAGCTGATCGTGAGTGAGGGATTAACATATGGTCAGTGATGCCATATATGCGTGTTTATTGTTACGTCGAGCGAATCACTCGAGCAATGGAGGAATAAGGAAACTCTCTTTAATGTTCTAGAGAGTCATAAGGTTAGAGACCACCAACTATACCCCCTGTCTAATTGCTTGGTCTTAATCTTGGACTAATTTTATTTTGTCACTTGTGTTAAATGAATTACATGGTTATTTTCATTTTTGTCTATTGCTAGCATTACGTGGTTTCTTCTAACGCCTTTCAATTAGTTTTGCTGATTTCATTTGAATAGTTTTCTTTCCTATTGATAAACCTATAAAATTACCACTTATTGTCTTTTCCTATCTCTAACTCCTCATTAAGTCCGTAGAACTTACCCCTCTTGGTATTTCCTAATTATTTCCTTAGATAGGATCTGAAGGAAGACAGGAAGTCGTGCTTGCTGAAGGGTTAATGTTTATAGTTATGTAACTGACAATAGATATTTATGTACTTGTGGATTTGAAGTGTTTTGCTTTTATCTTTTAGTTGTATAGGACTCTTAAGACTTGACATGTAAAGTTGGCCGTCTAAGCTTGAGACTATCTTCTCGTATGTAAATATTTTGTGTGTTTATAGGTTTTGTAGCTAAAGTTTATTTCGATCTCGTATTTTGTGGCATTAGGAATTGAGAATGAATGAGTAGTGTCTTAGGTCAAGTCTATTACCCTGCTGGGGGTGCTATAGCTATGGTTGCTGCGGAAGACAGTTTGGTTACACATATAAATAGGCTATATATATGTGTGTAGGAAGTGTGTATATGTGTATATATAAGTTTTTCAACAAAAAAAAAAAAAAATGATGCCAGTTACCATGCCAAGATACAGTCAGCCATAGTGGCTGATGGTTATACCTGGCTAGGCCAAGTCCAGCTAGTTCACCTGCTACCATAATAGCCATGAATAATTTTGGAGGGGTAGGGGATGGGTTGGGGGCTGGGGGGTGAGGATGACATATTATTTATATGTATATATATAATATTATTTATACTTTTTATAAAGAAAAATATATATTATTTATATATTTATATATGTTATAAATATTATATATATGTGTATGTATATATATAATTTTGTATGTATGTATGTATATATGATGATATCATTTTCTACGGGGAGGTTCTGGTGAGCTGGCAAAGTAGGGCCAATTGACCAAAAGGATAGTTGAATAGCTTGGAATGCAGTAGAGAAGGGAGCTGGATCCTATAGCTAGTGAACACACACTTGGCTAGTCGAGTATGCCCATGGCTAGGGTTTTTCGGTGCTTAAGTTAGTAATAGTTCAACCAAAAAGCAAATGAGCTGAATGATCGCTTAGAAGTGAGTAAAATCATACTCCTTAGTCTGAAATAGTATTTATAATGTTTGCTATCTGAGGGAGACTAAATGCCCATGTTCTCCCTACTATCTAGTGAGATCCCCTTTCTATTCATAGGGGCTTTGATAAGAGTCATTTTAAGGTTGGATGGCAGCCATGCTTTTGACAGGCCAGAAATAAAGGAGCCTTTGCTGTAATTAATACGGAGGTGACCTACTAGTAGAGTTATTAATGCAGATAGAATGGTAGTTCAGTGGCATTAAATATAGAAGTAATTGGTGGTAGGTGCTGTAATTAGTACAACCACGACTTGGAAATAACTTGGTCTGCTTCATTGGTCAACTTGTATGGTCGATAAGATTTTTCACCAGAGAGACCGCGAGATGAAAGGTTATCTTGTGGTTGACTAACCTTACTTAGGGTGTGACAACTTAAATGGTTAATTAACCCTGCTGGGGGTCAACGAGCTTAGTGGTGTTTTGCTTGGGCCCGTGCAAAGGTTTGGGCCTTAGCTTAGATATTAGGCTTGTGGGCCAAGAGTATTAACCTCATCTGCATCACCTATATCATGAGTCTCTCTACTCCTCAGTCCTAATCGAGCGTACAAAAGGTTGGAGTGAGGAGTAGTTGATATGCTTGGATGTTTTTTGACCAACAAATTTGAATTTCGACAAACGTTTTGATGGCAGCAATTACGGATGATTTTGGGTAGTTACCTTAGTTAGTTAAAGATAATGGCTAGCAATTATGCCATAAATATCTAATGGCCAATCACTTTAGCTTGTTGACATACCGAGGAATGGGCTTATAAGTAGTCCCTTTAAGTGCTCATTTACTATTTTTACCGAGCCACTAAGAGGTTGAGCGCAGAGCATTTTGTTTGAGTGTTAACAGTCCCCAAGGTTACACTAAGTGTTTTTCAGCCACTTTCAGTTAGGGTTTTCTATTATACACTTCTTTGTAAATTCTTTTCACTTTCCTAAGTTTGCTTCTGGGCATTTATTTTTTCGTATTTTGCATCGATAGTATGGCTAAGGTTCTTAATGTGGAGAGAGATGAGACAATTGGTTCTAAGGCAACTCGATCAACTGGGGGTTCGATCGATAGCGGTAGTTCATCTTTTGAGGATTCCTCCAGTAGCTTCTCTAGTAGTTCTGGCAATTCAAGCATGGAGGGTCGGGATGCACAAGTGGTCAAGGCTCAGATAGGAGTTGGTCTATTTAGGCTTAAAGTTGATGAGCCAGGCTCTTCTAGGGGAAAGGTTAGTTGACCACCGGTGTTTGGAGGGGGATTGCTTACCATTACCTACTATGGCGGCATCGTGTTAGAAATTACTTGAAATAATCTAAAGTCGATTAGGCATAAGTTCCATATTCCTGTAGAGTTTGAGTTAATCAAGCCGAGGTCAAGAGATTGGATGAATAAGCCTCCCAAGGGTTGTATTGCTGTTTTCGAGGGTACACTGAAGTGCGTTCTTAGATTTCCAAATTTGCAGCCTATAGCTAACCTATTTACAGGACTTAGAGTTTGCATTACCTATCTCCTACCCAGTTGTTTCACTATCCTGTATAGTTTTGTTATTCTGATGATGTATGATACATGACCAGCCCCCATCTTTTGTTAACTTCAGTAACCTTTTTCATCTTTTAGTGTCCCAAAAGTCAAGTGGTTCCAAGGAGTCGTGTTTGTACTATCTCACCATCCACCTCATTGAAAAATATTTGTGATTCCATCTTTTTCTCACGGTCAAGGTTGAAACAAGACGTTTTTCTTTGTTCAAGCTCCCGAGGCCTTCAATATTCCTAAGGGTTGGTTGAGGGGGTAGGTTGAGATGCCCAATAATGAGAATTTCCCTTAGCACAATACATTCATTTAGGACTTAATTGAATTCAAGGAGATGGAGGTGACTGGATTTACTAAGGAGAGAAACTTATTATTGGCGGTATTGCTGACCACTTCAGCTGTTATTTTTTCCATGCTTTTAATCTACTTTTTGTGTGGATCTTTTGTTGCAAATAAGTCGATAACGAACCAAGATCGTCAACTTGTAATGACTAGGTAATGGAGATTGTATGAGAGGTAGGGGGCCGCCACTACTCGTTGAGAGGGGGTGTCTGTGGTTGATGGGGTTGGGCATGCTTTACCAGCGACTCCTCTTTCTGCTCGACAGGCGACGCCTGATGCCCTAAGCCCAGTGGCAAAATCAAAGAGGAAGGCTGTTGAGGTGTGTGGTTTTAGCCGAGCACCCCTTATTATGAAAATTATTGTTGAAAAAGCAAAAGCTAAAGCTTTTAAGGACATTCGGGCATTTGATAAACTACAGCTGTTGCATGATGATGAGCTGTTCAATTTGTTTGATTATCTTGAACCCTGCTTTAGGCCAAGGGATGGGGTCAACAATACAGCTTCTATGATGGATACAGGGGCTAATGAATTAACCTTGCTGAATGTGCTCAAAGATTATCTTTTTCTCAAAGACTAGAAGAGGATGCTCGATGGCTAATTGATTGAAGTGCCGAAGGCGCTCACCTATCACACAAATATGGTAACATGCTCAACCAACGATCTTTTTGGTTGATTATATTTGGTGTTTAGTTTTGTGCCCTACTAATGCTTTTAAGTGTCCTTACAGGTCGAGCAATGGGGCTACAACTTGCATCATCGATTCTACCTCCTACTAGCTATTCGAGCTAACTGGCAGCGGAAATATTAAGAGCTAGAGAAGAAGCAGTTTGAACTCTCCAAGACCAAGGTCGATTCCCTAGAGTCCAGGATCTAGGAGCTGATGAGGTAACTTGAGGAGAAGGACATGGAGTTAGTAGTGGCTATCAGTGAGATGAGCCACTTTGATGAGTTATTAAAGAAGTCAAAGGCAAAAGTCGAGGGGACTACTATCGCTGGGAGGGTGGGGGGTTATGTTAGCTGCCTTTGGTATGCGAAGTCCGAATTCTTCAAGATGCTGCTCGATATTCACAAGGAGGCTATTCAACAGCCCATGTTAACTTCAACCTTTATCGATGCGAGTGTAGTTTTTGGCATAGGTGATGCCAAGAAAATGTCTGAAAAGATGATAAAGCATCTCGAGTTTTAGGTTATCAATTTTGTGAAGAGGACAAGGCTTGGTTCAATGCCTTCAAGAACAAGTAGCTAGAAGACTATCCTGAAGATAATCCTACTGAGGTGGTAGAACCTTCTACTCATTCAAGCATCCTTTAAGTGGCCCGAGAATTTAACTTTACCAACATGTTCACTTATGAGAACAAAAACAAAGAACTCAATGTAACCACATTCTTTTGTCCCATTGAGCGTGACTTCCTAGGGATGAGGCTAGGCTTTCTTGACTAGAGGATGCATCTAATTTGGGGCAGAACCAAGAGATCGAGGGCCTGCCGCAGGCCATCATGGTCGATACAATAGGCAAGAATGATCTTGATAGCGCAGTAGATGAGGTTGTGGCCGAGGTAAGTGAGGCTGCTACCACTGTAGGTGCTAGGCCACGGAAATGTGTTGAGTTGAGCTGAATGTGGTGTTGCTATTTATGCTGTTTCTAGGATGTGATATGAACTTTATTCTTATATGTAATTTTATGGATGGTGAAAATTTTTATTTTGATCTCTTTTATTGGATATTTTTTAACGATTTTAATATTGAATGGGATGTTTATTGTTGTTTCTCTTTGTTTGTTTTGATTTCATATATGCAATGTATTGTATATTTTACACGTTGTAAGGGATTGGTCATTTCCTTTCTTTATATATGCATTGATACGCATTACGAGGAGATTGGACCTCGCAAATTTTTTTTTCTAATTGACTTGTCATTACTGGACTACCATAAATACTAAGAAGTTGGAATCTCAAAATGGGATTTTAATTTTATGGAGAACACATCTCGAAATATGATATGTCGAAAAGACAAGATTTAAAAGATGATAAGTATATCGAGAAGATTGGATCTTGCTTATACATAAAAATTCTTCAAATTTGTTGCATTCCACGACTGGGAAACTTGTTACCTTGCATGTCAGTTAATCAGTATAAGTTATTTTTTGCAACTTCAATAATAGTGTAAGGGCCCTCTCATTTCCAGTTGAGTTCTTCAACGTTCTTCAAAACCTCCACTTTCTTGAGGATAAATTTGCTAATCTGAAAGGTTCTTGGTCAAACTGATTTATTGTAGCTTTTAGCCATTATAGGTGTAGCACCCTTTCTTGAGATAACTCCTAAGTTGAGGTGCCACCAATTCAATCTTAATCTTAAACCATAAATAAGTAATAGGCCCAGAAGAATTTTTTTGCAATCAAATCCTTTTTATTTATTTTTCGAGCCCTAAAATTCAATTAACTAATATCTTAATTTCTAAATCTTTATTTTTAAAATACCAAATTTTAGGGGTGTTACAATAGGCCTATACCTTTGCATCTTCTTTTATGCCTGCTAGCGTTACTTGTCGATAGTCTCGAGGTCAAGACGTCTTTTTGCTTCATTTCTTATTGGGTTATAGTATATCATTCAGGCCATGTGTTGTATCAATTATGTGGGGATTACTATTTCCGAGCCATAAACCAAGCTATAAGGGCTTCGACCTATGGCTATCCATGGGGAAATTCTGTAAGCCCATAATACCCCAGATAGGTCATCTGTCCAATTCCTTTTAGGTCCTTCTAGTCGAGTTTGATATGATCTAAGATGGTTCTATTGCTGACCTCTGTCTATCCATTTACTTGCGGGTCATCTATTAATGTGAAGTGTGCTTTATGCTAAGGCTTTCACATCAATCTCTAATTGTTTTGCTTTGGAATTGAGTCCCATTATTAGATACCAACACTTTTGGTCGACCAAAGCGGCAGATGATGTTTTTCTAAAAAAAACTCCTTATCACGACATTTGTTGTCTTCCTTAACCTATTTAGTGAACTATTCGACCAAGACTATCATGTACTTTTTTTATCACGTGACTCATGGGAATAACCCCATAATGTCTATTCCCTGCTGGTCAAATGGTCATGTGATCTCGACTGGGACAAAGGTCGAGGCTGGTTAGTGGCTAATGTTAACATGTAACTAGCATGATGGGCATTTTCTCGCGAAGTCTACTACTTTTTTCAATAAAGTCGGCCAAAAGTGTCCTTGCTTGATGACTTTGTAGGCTAATGCTTGGCCACTGAAATGGTTGCCACAAATGTGTGAGTGGAATTCTTTTAGTACCTCATGGGCTTCCTTTGGGTTCAAGCATCTCAATGTGGGGCTAGAAAGAGACCTCATGTATAATGGTGCAAACTTGTAAGAGCGAACTTCATTGCCTGACCCTTCAACATTCTAGCTTCTGACTTATCTTTTGGTAATTTGCTTTCTCTCAAGTATGCTTTGATCATATCTTAGCTAATTAATTCGCGACTCCTCTATCTCCTATATTTGGTTCCAGTCAAGTCCTTTTTATCATAAGTTTCTCTATGACCGTAAATATAATGGTTCTCTCTCTGGTTCCTCGAGTTGAGCTGGTAAATTTAGATAGTGCATCTGCTCTCTGATTCTCCGACCTGAGGACTTAATTGAGTATGGACTTCTTGAATTGCTATTGCAGCCTCTTGACCTCTATCAGGTATTTATTCATGAATGCTTCTTTAGCTTCAAAGTTGCACTTAAACATTTGACCACTACTTAGGAATCAGTGATGGAAGCTATGTATTCGAGTCCATTGTCTATTGCCATTTTCATGCCAGTAACAAGTGCTTCATATTCAGCTTTATTGTTGGCCATTGGGTAGTCGAGTTTGATAGTAAAATCATATTCTTCTGCTTGGGGAGAGTGTAAAGATATTCTCTTTCCTCCTTTCGATAAGATAGATGACCCATCTACATACAAGTCCAGAAGGATGGTTGCTGCTTGACCACTATGAGAAGGTCGAGGTGCTTAGCCACGAAGTCTACCAGTACTTAGGCTTTGATAGCTATTCGGATTGGAACTTGACATCAAATTCTTTGAAGTCGATAGCCCATTTGGTTAATATGCCGGATGTATCTAGCTTTGATAAAATCTATTTGAGGGGTTGGTTTGTCAAAAAAACTATAGAGTGAGATTGAATATAAGGCCTTAATTTACTTGCCCCTATAATTAAAGCAAGGGCAAATTTCTCGATTTTTAGGTAATTATGTTTGGAATCTTGCAAAGCTTTGCTAATATAGTGGATTGAGCGGTGCCCGCTTTAGTCGGTTGATAAAGGGATTGAACTAATCAATGCTATTGAGATTGCAAGATACAAATGCAACACTTCCCCGATGGACAGCTTAGCTAGCAATGGAGGGGTAGACAAGTAATATTTCAACTTAGCTAGGGCTTAGTCGCATTCCTCTATCCATTAGAATTTCCTTGCATTCCTAAGGATCTTGAAAAATGGTAGACTTTTATCTACAAGTCCGGCAATGTACCAACCTAGGCTATAACTCTTTCGACCAACCTTGTACTTCTCTAACCATCTTCGAGGGTGAGATGCCCTAGATTGCCTGAATCTTCTAAAGGTTTGCTTTGATGTCCTTTTAGCTAACCACCAGAGAACTTGCCTCCTATAATGTCGAATGTGCACTTTTTCATATTGAGCTTTATTCTAAATGTTCTCAGTATTAAGAATGTGTGGTCGAGGTTCGCCAAGTGATTGGTCTCTTTTTTAGATTTGACGAATATGTCATCTAAATAAACCTCTATTGTTCGACCTATCTTATTTTTTAACATAAAGTTTATAAATGTTTAATAAGTTGCTCCTGTATTTTAAATGATGAATGGCATTATGAAGAAGTAGTATAAACTATTGAGGGCTACAAAAAAGGTCTTGTCCCTGTCTTCGATGGCAATGAAAATTTGATAGTATCCTTGAAAGGCGTCCATCTTCCTCAACAAATCACAACCTACAATTGACTCTATTAATAAATCTATTCGAGAAAGTGGGTAAGGGTCTTGAGGGCATACTTTATTCAAATCAGTAAAATCATTACACATTCTCCATTTGCTCTCATTCTTAGGGATAAGGATTACATTACATAACTAACTAGGATATTGAATTTCTATAATGTATCCTATCTTTAAGAGTATGTTGATCTCGTCTTTGATGATCTAGCATCTTTATGCATTGAATGTCCTGGTCTTCTATTTGATTAACTTGTAGGAAAGGTTTATGTTGAGGTAGTAGACAATGACCTAGAAGTCAATTCCATAGAGGTCAGCTGCTTTCCAAGCAAAAAAATCGACATTCGTTCTGGGAAATTATCCAGCATGCACTCTATGCTATTGCCCAAATGTGTGCGAATCCTAGTGGTCTTGTTAAGGTTACCAAGATCCAACTCAATAGATTAAAATTTTTCTACTAGCTTGACTCTGGTTTCTTCATATTTTGTTTTTTTGGTCCTATGTTCCTCTTCGGGTTCCATTTTTGGGATGTCCCGCAAAGACCTTGATATCAATCAAATTTTCTGGTCGTTTGTTTCCACTAAAATGGTGTAACAGTACCAAGCTTTCTTCATATTTCATAACAGCTCCCCAACTCCTGCACTTGTAGAAAATTTGACTTTCATGTGATAAGTTGATGCAACAGCCTTGAAATCATTAGGCAGGTCTCCCAATGATTTCATTATATACAAATGGCTCATCGATGACCTAGTAACTAATCATCAAAGTTTGTCATTTTGGCACAGTGTCGAATGACGTGGACAATGTTATAGATCCGATCGGGATGATTTAAGAACTGTTGAAACCCACATGTGGGGTGTTAACTTGCTCAAATTTTAATTGACCTATGTCCATCTTACATAGGGTCGACAAGAAAATTATGTTTGTTGAACTGCCATTGTCGAACATGATTTTCTAACCTCAAAGTTTTCAATTTTAATAGCAACCACCAATGAGCAACTGTCTACTCTTTGCTCTCTTACATGAGTAAGGTTGGAGTCTAAGAAGGAGATGGTTTCAGCGCTTGTGAAGACCTAATAGATTGTGCTTGCTGATATGTTCTTAATGGATTCCAATTTTTGTTGGACTTGCTTTCTTACTATCTTGGAATCCCGTTCGTTGGGCCTCCAACTATTATGTCTATCACATTTTTAAGTGTAGGCTTGTTGACCTCCATCTTATTTTTCTCTTTGTTATCTCTCCTTAGGCTTTTGGACCTTTCTCTATAAGGAGTCTGATTAGCTTGCCCATAAGACTTTTGACCCCTCTGGTTAATATATTTCTTTAAGTGTCTTTGTTGGATGAGATGTTCTATCTCATCATGTAATTGAAAGCAATCTTTACTGTCATGGCCATTTAGTTAGTGGAAATGGTAGTAATTTTTTTCTTCATTACAGTTTCATTGCATTTTCTCAGCTTTTTTAAGAGGTTGTCGATCTATATTGCAAATAGGATCTCTTTCCTTAGTATTTTGAGAGGGGTGTAATGGTGGAACCTCCTGATGGGGGATCAATTGCCATCTTTTTGCTGTTTGTCCTCTTTGTCTTTTCCTTTGCTATTTTTCTTTTCTTAGTCATGGTTTCTATACTTCATCTTATTCATGTCCTCTTGGGTCATATACCTGTTGGGCAGGTCAAGTAACTCTTTTATTGTTATCGATCTCTCCCTAACCAATGCGTTGGTGCACTATTTGTGCTTGAGCCTGAGGAAGAGGACATCGACCAAAAACTAGATTCTAGGGTTTTAAATTTTCAGCACTTCAGCATTGAATTAGGCAAAGAAATCTCGGAGGGACTCCCCATTATTCTACTTAATTGCGTGCAGTTATATGTGTAGGAGCTTAGTTTTTCTTCGACTAGCAAATTAGTGCAAAAACTTGTCACTTAACTAATTATAGAAGAATATTAAGATTGGCTCCAATTTTACAAACCACTCAACGACTATTCTTTGGAATGTGGTGACTAATATTTTGGGTTGAATATGATTATTGTGTATATGAAGCTACATCATATGCTCAAATTGCAAGAGTTCTTGTTTGGGTCAGTGGAACCATCATACATAGACAAGTTGGTGTGGATTTTTGCGTCAATTGCTATAAGCTCCTCGATTATTTCATGAATGAATAGTGACTCTCTTTCCTAATGGAGTCGAGGAGCATTGTCGAGTTGTAAGTTTCTTTTAGTATTAAACCTCAAAATTTCCTCCAACTGCTTCTTCAACTACTAAACTTGATGGGAAACTTCTTTCTCCTCTTTGCAATCTACCTAGGATAGATTCCTATTAGGCTGGTTGCTTGGGTCGCTTGACCTTTTTACACTTTAGGGCTCAATAAAGACGAATAAGATATTCAACTGAATATGCTACTTTATTTTGGGGATGATGGCAAGCTCTTTCGCAAAGGAATTATCTCAGGATGACCTCACGCTGGCTAGTCTTGGAATGTACCTCCTCTTATGTTCTTTCCTCATGCTAGAGCGAGCTTGTTGCTATGCCCAAGTAATGCTATAGAGAGTAGGGCTGACAATTGGGTGGAAATTTGATCATTTATTATTTGTATAAGTATCGCAACCTGATCCGATTGTGAACTTGGACATGATGCTTCTAAAGGTTGTTAGGATTGAGATGGTGGCGGCATAGATCTTTCATTACTCTATCTTTTCGACATGGCACGCTTAGTTTTCACTATTTTCTCAAATGCGGACCCAATATTGCATAGACGATGCCAAATTATGATGGTATTTTCTACAAGGAGATTCTGATGAGCTAGCGAAGGATGGCCAATTGACCAGAAAAATATTTAAATAGCTAGCTTGGAATGCAGCAAAGAAGCGAGCTAAGTCCTACAGCCAGTGAACATAAGTTAGGCTAGCCTAGTGTGCCCTCGGCTAAAGCTCTCTAATAATTAAGTTAGTAATAGTTCGACCTGAAGGCAAATGGGTAGAATGAGGGCTTAGAAGTGAGTAACATCATACATTTTAGTCTAAAATAATGGTATTTATAATATTTGCTATCTGAGGGAGATGATGGGGTCAAAATGACTATGTCGTCCTTATTGTCTAGTGAGATCCTTTTTCTCTTCACAAAAGCTTTGGGAGTCATTTTAGGGTTAGCTGGCAGCCATGCTTTTGATTGGCTAGAAATAAAGGGCATCCATGCTGTAATTAATATGGAGCTGGCTGGTTGACAGAGTCATTAATGTGGACTAAGGATATCAAAATTACCCGTCCCAGTGGGTACCCATGGGGAATTCTTGCAATGGGGCGAGTATGGAGAGAAACTTTTCCCCAATGGGATCAAAATTGACCCCTGATTGCTAAATGGGGCGAGGACGAGAATGATAGTCCCCATTCCAGCTGTACCCACCACTTGTTAAAAATTAATTAATTTATTAATTTAACATTATATTTTTTTAAAGTAATGTCAAAATATATATGATTATTAAAAATAATTTTCTCTTCTAATAAACTACATGTATTTTTGTGGGAACCACATTAAATAGAGAATTCTTTCGAAGAATTGTGAAGTTCTATTAATATTTATATTTATGTATTTTATATCTTTTAATATTTTGATTGTAATACATAATTAAATTTAGTGTGTTATATATGATAATTTTTTAATTTTGTAAGTCATTTAAATTATTGAAAAACTTTAGGATTTTTAATATTAATTTTTTTATTTACAAATTTTTCTATAAATTTTATCAAAATTCATGGATACCCATAGGTACTCGTCTCCCCGTAGGAAAGTGGGGATGGATACCCATCATAGAGGCGAGGACGGGGGCTCCCTCCCATCGCACCCTATTGACACTTCTAATACGGACAAAACTGGTAGTTCTACGGCATTAAATGCGAAAGTAACTAGTGGCAAGTGCTGTAATTAATGCGACCGCAACCTAAAGACTACCTAGTTTGCTTCATTTCTAGACCTCTATATAGAGCTTAAGAGGAATTTAGGTTGGGGAAACTGTGGGATTGAGGGTCAACCTGTGATCTGACCTTGCTTGGGCCTGACGACCTAGATGATTGACCTTGCTTGGATCGATGACGTCAACAGCATTTTGCTTGGGCCCATGCAAAGGTTTTGGGCCTTGTCTTAGGTATTAGGCCTCTGGGCTAAGAGTATTGGGCTCATCTACATCACCCATATCATATATATTTTATGAATATAAAATATTATCTAATTTATATAAATATGTTATATATTTTATAAATAGGAAATCATTTGATTTAGATTAAATGAAAAAAAACATAAGGATATGAAATATTTTTATAAATATATGAAGGTATTTTTATTTATATAGTATAAAATTTTACTCAAGTACATAGAAAGAGATAGTAAGCCACAGTTTAAAAACATAAGGGACATTTCAACCTTTCTTTTTATTACAAGGGGGTAAATTGGGGTAAAAATATTTTAACCCCAATTAAATGATTATAATTTTCATGGCTTGAGCTAAGGGCAGATTCAAAAGTTAGAGTGTAGGGAGACAAAATTATAAAACATAAAAATTCAAATATAAATTTCATGATTTATGAATTGGAAATACATTTATTCATCGAATTTAGGTGTTGACATTCTTGTATATTGAAATTCAAAATTCATCAATCATTAAATCAATATCAAAATTATTAGCAACTCTTTTTCAATGTCAAAACTTTTAGCAACATCTATAAGAATAACAATCAAATATATTTTTGATTATACAGTATTTGACCACAAATTTTATTCTTTTTGCAAGACTTAGAGGCATATCTAAATCCGACTTCATAAAACTAATTGCATTTTGTTAAACAAATTGTCTTTTATCATATTGCCTAATTAATTATATAATGGCATAAATAATTTCATTATATACATTTTAAAAAGTACATATTTCTTATAAATTGCATTGAACATATGAATAATCAAAATATACCAATATTTACTAAGTTTTGTGAATGATAAAACTGTTAACCAATTTATAAATAAATAGTTATTCCACAAAGAAGTAAATAATGACAAATGATTTTAAAAATTTATCAATTTACTATCCCTAACTATCTAAAAATTCTCTATGGTTGCAATAATTGTCAAATAGATGCTAATTTAATTTATTTTTTTTGATGTCTATATACCATAAACAGACAAGTGCATTTTATATTTTGTACACATTTCAATATCACAACTCACACACTCACACAAACATATATATATATATATATATATATATGTGTGTGTGTGTGTGTGTGTGTGTGTGTATCAACCTCCTAGTGGTAAACTCAGGGTATCACAAGGGCATGGGTTGTCTTACAGCCAAAAGAAGCACGTGAAGCTTATTGAGGTGGCTCTCAGCTAAAACCCTCCAATGCTTGGTTAGTGTAAGCACAACAAGAGAGGAAAGTGTAAAATGAGGGCTAAAGTATATGAAAGCATACCTTAAATTATACTAAATTGGGATATTTATAGTATTCACTTGTTCAATAAAGGGGGAGATAAAAAACATAACTCACTCCTTATAGACTAATGAAGCTTTTACTTGCTTGTAGGGTCCTTTGAGGTCTTTTTGAGAGTTGGTTAATTACCATGCTAACCACTTGCCTGAAATATAGGGCGAATGTTTCATAATTAATGCAAAGGTGATCTCGGACATGATGTTGGTTCAATTGTATTTCATGCGAAAGTAATTGGCTGTATGTGAATAGAAAACATATTTAATGCGGCCACACCTAAAGGAAAGCCCTCGTCGACCTCCACACATTTGAGGGGGTCGAGCTTGTCTTCACTCCCAGAGTCTCTCTCGCTTTGGCATCATTTACCTTTAAGTAGATTGATTTCACTCCTCTCTACTTGCAGTTCAGGTTCCACTACAAATGAGCCAGGTGCATTATTGGATATGGAGTCAAAGGTGGTTTACCCTAGTCGAGCTTATCCATATCATGAGTCCCCTCCACTCTTTAGTGCAATCAAGCTTACGAAGGTTGGACTGAGAAGTAGTTTAATCGATAGAGGTCCATCAACGATGCTGAATTTAAGTTTCTACTAGGGTCTGGGTTGGCTAGAGTTACTGGATAGTTTTTGGAAATTTCATTGGAGAATTAAATAATCGACTGGTGGTTATGCAATTATTAGCTAGTAGTTAGTCATTTTAATTGGTTACACTTTCTAATAGTCCATCTATAAATAGTCTATTTGACTTCCCCTATGTTTACTTTTACTGCTTTTGTTGAGGTTGAGCTTTGTACCATTTTGGTCAATTTCATCATCTTCAGCATTTGTATATTTCCCTCCAATGAACTTTCATTTGAGTTTCCTCTCTGTTCTTATCTTGTAAGTGTTCATTCCATCATCTTCTTCCCTTGTCCTATTATTTTACGGTTGTTTTGCTTCTCTTTATGCCATTCTTAGGATTTTATTTGCTATTTTTGTTGATAATATGGCAACGATTGTTAAAGAGGAAAAGAGTGAGGCGAGCAATTTTCAGGCAACTAGGTTATTTGTGGGTTTAGTTATTGGTGAAAGTGATTTTTTGGAGGGGTCTTCTATAGTGATTTTAGAAATAAAAATAATTAGACGTTCTAATTTTTGAAGAGGTGGGGCCTTCTAGACAAATTGATGGACCCCCGACATCAAGGGAGAGGTTTTTTATAGCAGAGCACTACAACGAGATTTTTTTAAAGATTATTCAGAGTGACTTATAATCCCTTAGGCATAAATTTCGTATTTCTCCCAAATTTGTACTGATAAAACCTAGGTCAAGGGATCAAATGGACCGATCCCCTAAGGGTGTATACCTGTGTTCGAGGCTGCTCTAAAGTATAGGTTGAGATTCCTAATTGTACATCCAATACTCAACCTTCCAGGTGGTCTGCAAGTGTGTATTACTCAGGTTTTGCCAAATTCTTTTGTGATTCCTCATAGTTTCGTTGTTCTTATGATTGTAAATGACCAATCTCCATCCTTCACCAATTTTTACAACCTTTTCTACTATCTAATACCCAAAAAGTCAAGCGATTTTGAGGAATCAAGTTTTTATTATATAATCATCCATCCTCATCAAAAAAATCTTGGTTACTTTCTCTTTCTCCTATAGCTAAGGTTGGAGAAAATTCTTTTTTTTTTTAGCTCCCTGATGGTGGGGATTTAATATCTCTAGGGGTGGATAGGAAAATTCAATCCTCTCAATAATGAAAATCCTTCTTGGCACAATGCGTTTGTTTAGGATTTGATAATGTTTGGGGAGGTAAAGGCTACTGTGTTTATTAAGGAGAGAAATTTGGTGATGGTGGGCTATCAATTGCTCCTCTAAGGGTGTCTCCCAACGCTTGCTTAGGTAGCTCTTAATTCTTATTACATAGAGTTTGCTCTACCTATTAAGGTTTTTTATCTGTTTCATATATTTATATAATGTGTAGATCAATAAGTGACGGTTAGTTCACGGTAGCTAAGATGGCCAAGCAGCACAAGGTTGAGTTCTAACACGAGGTTGTGAATGATTGAAGGGAGATGACATTAGTTTTTGCAGGAGTAGGCCATGATTCTCCTCCTACACCTCATCGAGCTACTACTGAGGTGCTTGTCTTGCGAATCCCTTAAAGAAGAGAGCTATTGAAATGAGGGACTCTAGTCGAGCTCCTCTTGTGAAGAAAGTAGCTATCGAGAAAAGGAAAACCATAGCATTTAAGTACATATGGGTGTTTGAAGGTCTACAGAAGATGATCGATGAAGAAAGTTTTTGACCTTCTTATTCTTTTTGGCCTAAGGTTTGGGTTTGAACTACGTGTTGCAAACAAAACCTCTATGATGGATATGGGGCCTACCGAGGTGACCTATATGAATGTGATGAAGGCTAGTCTATTCCTAAAAGACAAGAAGAAGATGCTTGAAGTCGAGTCGACTGAGGCTCTGAAATCTATTGCATTTCAGGCAAACAAGGTAAAGTTTCTTATCGAGTCACTTTTGATACATTATTTGTTTTACTTTGAGTAATAACAATATTTTAATTTTTAATTTAATTAATTTTTGATTTTTTTCTTTTTTTTGATAATATATTAGACCGAATAATGCGGCTATAGTTTATTTCATAAACTCCATGCTTCTTTGTCCGACTGAGCTAATTGGCAATAGAAAATGAGGCCCTATAAAAGGAGTAGTCTAAGGTTTCAATGATTGCTTTAGCGTTGATATAAGATCAAATCGACAAGCTGGCCAAGCTAGTCAATGAAAAAGATGTTGACTTGCTGGCGGTGGTTATTTAGAAGAGTTGGCTCAAGGAGCACGTGAAGCAACTGAGCATCAAAGCCAAGAAGGGGCTGCCAGGCTTGGCATTTGAGGGGCTACTAGGCTTGTTATTGACAGGTCCAAAGTGAGTCTATAAGTTGCTGCCAGAGATCCAAAAAGAGGTTGTCCAACAATTCATGTTGAGCCCAACCTTCAATGATGCTAATGTTGTCCTTGGAATGGATGACATTAAGAAGGGGTTTGACAAAGCTGTGATGTAGATGGAGAATTTAGGCTATCAAATTGGTGATAAAGATAAGGAAAAGCTTGATGTTTTTAAGGACAAACAGCTGCAAGATTATCCTAAGGGCCACAACTTTGCTCTAGAGATCATTGCCCATCCGCGTATTCCCTTGGTGGCGAAGGAATTTGATGTTGCCACTATTTTTGCTTATAGGATCTTAATGCTGCTTTATTCTTTCCTTTGCCACTCGATTCCTCAAGCACAAGGCTAGGTTGTGTTGACCATCGAGTGTGTCCAATTAAAAAAAAAGGAGGTCAAGAGACGAGTTTGATAGGGCCACAGATAAGGCCGAGGTTAATATTAAGAGAGCTATTGCCACTGGTCTGGATAAGGGGATTGCGGCTTGCTAGATTTTTTATTTTCTTCTTTTGATTGGATGTAAAAGAGATATTTTTATTTTTTAGCTTACGCAAACGTTGAATGCTTCTATACAAAGTTGTATTTTATAATATTTGTTTGCTACTCTTTTTCGTTGATGTGTTCTTTTTTTATTGCATTAACTCGATGCATACCAAAGTAAGAAGTTGATTGCTCTTTTTAATAGGTTGATATGATTAACGAATAACCCATCACTATGTCCTTCGAGAAGACTAAATCTCATGCTCTTAAAATTAAATACATAATTTGTAATGGATGGTAAATTAAAGTGAGAAGTTAGGATCTCATATGAGAAATTTTCTTTATATAAATAGGAACTAGATTGTTGAGAAGACTGGATTTTGTTACGTATAAAATTATTACAAATTTATTGCATTCTAAGGTTGAGGCATTTCGTTGCCTTCCATATCCGCAATCCAATATGAATTATTTTTAGAAACTTTTACCATTGTGAAGGGTCCTTCCCACTTAGTGTCAAGTGTTCCAATATTCTTTGAGACCTCCATTTTTAAGCACTAGATCACCCATTTGAAACATCCTTGGGTGAACTAACTTGTTGTAATTCTTGGCCATTAGAGCCCTGTAATGCTGCATCTCTGTGTATGCTTGTTAGTGCTTCTCATCAAGTGTCTCAAGGTCAAAAAGATTTTTGCTTAGTTCCCAATCAGATGATAATGGATGATTCAAGTTATGTGATACATTATTTCCATAGGAGTCACGACTTTCGATTCGTAAACCAGACTATATGGACTGTGGCCAGTCCACATTCTTGAGGTTGTTCTATATGCCCATAAGACCCCTAGGAGATTGTCTGCCAAATTTCCGATTGCACCTTCTAGTCGAGTTTTAATATGATCAACGATGGTTCTGTTGGTGACCACTGTTTGACCATTTAATTGGGGGTTGCCTAAGGATGTGAAATGTTGCGTTATGCCCAACTCCCCTTACCAATCCATCATCCTTTTACTCTAAAATTTTTGTTCTGCTATCATATTAAAAGATTGCAGGGGTTAAGATAGGTGCTAAGGAATTGTGGTGATCGGCCTTTTAGTGGTACATCTCAGGGTATCACAAGGGCGCGGGTCTAGTCTTGCAACCAAAGAAAGCACGTGAAGCTTATTGAGGTGGCCTTTAGCTAAAACCCTTCGATGCTTAAGTTAGTGTAAACTTGACGGGATGGGAAAGTGGTAGAGTAAGGGCCAAAGTATATGAAAACATACCTTAAATTTTGCTAAATGGGAGTATTTATAATGTAGATTGGCTGGATAACAGGGGAGGTCGAAAAGACAACTCACTCCTATAGCCTAATGGAGCTTTTACTTGTTTGTAAGGGTCTTTAAGGTCTTTCTGAGAGTTGGTTAATCACCATGTTTGCCACCAACCAGACATATGGGATGGATCTTCCATAATTAATCCAAAACTGATTGATTGATGGAACATTTAATGTAGATAGGATGTTGGTTCAGCTATATTCAATGTGGAGGTGACCAGTTGCACGTGAACAGGAAACATATTTTAATGTTGTCGCACTTGGAGGCGCAGCAGTGAACCTCCACATGGTCAAGCGGGTCAAATGCGTCTTTCCCAAGAGTCTCTCTTGCATCGACAACATCGACTTCACTCCTCTCGACCTGCATCGTCTAGGTTCTACTCCTAATGGGCCATGCCAATATTGAATATGAACTCAAGAGTGGATGACCCAGGTCGAGCTTACCTATATTAATAAATTTTAATCAAACTTGAAAATTGTGCGTATTTTAGTAAAAATGATAATAGTTTTTAGTAGTCACTTCAACTAATTGTGTTATATTTGAAGAAAAACAAAATTAAATTCAACTATGTTAACACTTGCTAGTTTTAGATAATAACTTTCAAGAACCTCATCAAGCAAAGAAAGTTATTTTCCTCAACATAGATTACATTTCACCATCTAAGGTCAATGGAAAACATATGATGTACAAAAATGTTCTAAATGCAAGTTTAATAATAATTTTATCAATACTTTTTTCGTACTAATCAATAACTAGTGTTGTGTGACCTTATGTTTTGTTTCTATTAACTGCTTAAGATTAGAAAAGTTTTAGTGAATCATTTAAAATAATTGCTTTTCATTTTAAAGAAAAATAATTCATTATTGCAATTTTTTAATGTTTGTATATTTAATGAAGTAAAAATATCGAGCCTCTAGCTCCAAATTATTAATAAATTTAACATGCATAAATATTTTAGTTTACTTCTTTTGAGAACTCAACTAAAAGATCTATCTTTTGAAAATGAGAAAAAAAATATTTAGTAAATATTAGAATATATTATTGTTCAATTCAAAACTAAATTAATCCAATATATTCTACTGAGATTACATTATTTTAAGTATTTATATATATTTTTTTTCAATTATAATAAACACTATCATTATTTGTATTTACAAAACTTTGTATGCATGCAAATATAAGTAGAGCTATATGAAATCTAAAAATAATTTTCACTAAACTTTTTATTCAATGTACTACATCGATCATTTCTATTTCAATAGATACTCCTTGACATTACCACTTAACTAATTTAAAAAATATTTAGAAAATAATTTTATTCATTGATTAAACAAAAATATAATATTTTATTTGTAAAACACATTACATTAATTGTTTATTAAGTTTAATCAAATTAAATGAATACATCACAAATAGCGCAGGTATTATGTTATAATTTTGTTAGCACGACTTATGAGTGACTTTTGGGCCATTAATAATTAGATTAGAATGTACTACATAGTCATAATATTCCGCGCATACTTACTGTTATGGTTAATCATAATTTTATTCCTCTAAGTTAATTTCATCATTAAGTGTGCCGTATTTATTAAACTATTTCTTTCATTAGGTTTTGAGAAAAATTACGATGTCAGTGAAATTTTTTAAAGAACTTATTTTGCCCCGAAGTGGTATTTTTTGTTCAAAAAATTATATGCTTTGAACCACTCACTAGAGAAGGAAAAATTATGTTCCCGCTCGCATATTGTAAATAATTAATGCACTCCTTCTTGACTTATTAGTAATGGGCTAAAATGTCCGTGTGTTGGAAAATCATTGTTTTATCTTTTCTTTTATATGATAAACATATTTTTTTTGTTACATTAATCCAGTTGTTTTTAGGTTGGATGTTCCTATCTAATAACTAATCACAAATACGCAATTTGGGTGGGTTGGAGTTGGGTCAAGGTAGGGATATTATATAAATTTACTCAACCCAAACCTAACTCATTTAATTTTCAACCTGATAATTCTAAACCCAAACCCAATCTACTCCGTATTAGGTCAACCTGGATCAACCCAATTATAAGTTGGATTGACCCAATAACTTGAAAATCCACAACCCACCCAACCCATTATGAAAATATGGTAATATAAACCATATTTTACATTGCTTCTTGTTGTTGATTTGACTTCTATAATCCATTTTCAATGTGCATTTTAGGAATAAAATGCATCACACAAACATTTGTACAATATGAATAATATTTCAATGGATATTAACTTGGTGGATTTTTGAAGGATATTTTTTTTTGCATTAGAAATCATAGACAAACTTTCTAATTTTTGCAGCAACACTCTAACATTTGCATATAATTAAAAAAATGTCATGATTCTCCAACCAAGCAAGGTAAAGGGGAAAAGGTGTATGGAGATTGGTCATAAGAAAGAAATTAATAAAGCCAGGGCCTCATTCCCTTTTACCTTATTTTAAGCATTTTAGGCTTTTATTTATTTTAAGTATCTAATTTATATTTTTTTTCCCTATATTTGGGTTGGGTTGATGGGTCGATTGACAAGCAATTTTGGGTTGATCGAATTAATCCGTGACCTAATCCCAACCTACCCAAAACTTTTGGGTTGTGTTTCGGATCGACCTGATTTCAACCCAACCCAATAAGCCTCAATCCAAATCCACTAATTTTATATCAGTTTCGTATTAGGTTGTTGTGTTGGGTTAGAAATTGCTAGCCTTACAAATGCTTAGATCTATCGAGTGGTCAATTAATTCAGTGGCATTGCCATCTCACATATAAGGGTAAGGTTTGAGGTTCAAACTCCAATAAACTCCTAATGTGCATTTGTGTAAATTTAAAAAAAAAAAAAATTAAATATGCCATATGATCAAGATATACTTAAATACCATCCTATTGTTACTATTTAATACATTGTCTTTATATTGATTAGACACTATAAAAAAAAATTGTTTTCCTGACGAAATGTACTGACGAACAAAATCTATCGGACATTTTCAATGGATTTTTCATAGATTGGACAGACATTGGAAATCCGCCATAAATTAGAAAGAGAACTGCCAAAAAATTAGAGGTTGTTTGGCGTGAAAAGGCGCAAAAGTATCTGACAAAAATTTTGTTAGAGGCCCTTCAGAAAATTTTGCTGAGATTCATTGAAAATTTGTAATTTCTTCATTTAAAACAAAAGTTATTTTTCGACGGAATTTCCTTTGGAAATTTCTGCAAAAAAACTAAAGAAAATATGAATCGTGCCCCTCCTTCTTCCCATTTCCTCTCCTTCTCGACACACCCAAGTACCAACGCTATCACCGCCATAGTCCGCTGCTATCATCCTTTTGTTGCCCGTCGTTGCTGGTCACCGCCCGCCCACCGCCCGCCGCCCACTCGTTTGTCGTTGTTGTAAGTTATTCTTTTCCTATTTTTATTTAGTTTTGTTTATTTTGTCAGCTTGGCAGTTAGGATGTTATTTTAGAATGATTTATATAATTTAGTATGATTAACTATTAGTATATTAGTTGATTTGATATGTTAATTTGATATGCTAGTTTGATATGTTAGTATGATAAATTGTTATGTTAGTTTGATATATAAGTTTGATATGTTAGATTGCTTTCTAAAGTATGATCAATTGTTAGTTTAATTGATATTTTAGTTTGACAGGTTAGTATGTTTAGTTTAAATAACAACTTCTTGATATCTAGTTTAGAATTGATATATAAGTTTGATATGTTAGAATATATACCAATCTAGGGCAATAAATTTGTTTAAAATGTTAGTATGTTTAGTTTAAAATATATAGGGAAATAAATTTCGTACATAATATATATTAATAATAAATGTTAATATGTTTAGCTTAAAATTTTTAGAAGTTGTTGATATCTAGTTTAATATGTTAGATTTGATATATAATTTAATATGTTAGTTTAGTGTGTTAGAATTGATGTTTCATACATAATATATATCAATATAGGGCAATAAATTGTTTGCTTTACTAAAATTGAAATAAGGATGCAAAATCAAGCTAATAGGTCTCTAATTTTAAGATTACAAGTCAAGTTACTAACATGGGATGTAAAATAGGATTAATCATAATAAATACCAAGTCTTGTAATCAATCATGGGCTTCAAGTATACTAACCAAGAGGCCGGACTGCTTGGATTATGTATCTATGATGCACTATTTTTCAAAGCAAACAAGGCCTTTTGGTTTAGAATTGAGTTTAAGATAAATTAGACATTTCGAAATAGCTAAGGTAGGTTATGAAACTATAATTAATGTTGAGATCATAAAGATTACTATATATTGAGGCTGAATATTCAAAAAATCATAAGGGATAAACTATCCAAAAAAACCAAAGTAGTTTACGAAAATAAATTAATGGTTATCTAACAATTTATTTAAAACTTAAATGATTAAAAATCTAACTAAAAATTCAGCCACAACTATCTTAAAGATTTTCAAAAGTTAGAAATATAAAGAATAAAAATTTCATCATCTCATCTTCACAATACCATTCTAACAACCCCAAAAAAGACAAATGTAATAACTCTTAAAGATTAATGCCAGTGTTGTAGAAAATTATTGCATGATTATAAGTTGAAAATCCACTTGAGGCCAACCTCAAGTGAATTTTCAATTTATGATTGTAGAATAATTTTCCACAGTAATGGCATTTCTAGCAGTGAGTCGTTACATAATTACCAAACCAAATAATATTTGATTAGAAAAGGAGCATTATAGTAATCACCAACTCTTATAATTGGTCAATAGTCTTACATGCTCAATCAAAATTTCTTTTCAAAAATTCATTCATTCATCACATAAATTATTTTGTCTTCCTGTCTAACCAAATCTGTTTTGTAAATGACAACAATCAAGCATTGGAATGTCAATAGACCATTAAAACTCCACTCTTATTACAACCACAGAGCCTAAGGTCAAAAGTATTTTATCCGATGAATGAATGATATATTCTATATATCTAAACTTCAATTTTACTAAAAAGTTAACTAAAATGATGTATATCTGTCTAATTATAACCGAATTATCATTACCTGTAATGACAACATAGCCTATTATAGAGTTTAATGTATGTAAATATTAAGTTGTCCTAATAATATTAATTATTGTCCTTATGTGAAGTTTGTTTTTATTTTACATATGGCAGGCTAGTCTGTTTTTCGTCTCCCTACCATCAGATGAGGTCGGGGTTCTAGCTGAGGTAGGGAAATGAATTTCCCGATCCATCAGGCCCACTTGCGTCCTGAGGAACGCTACGGGTGAGCTTAATTATTATATAAAAGTTATTTTATTTTTGTTCTAATGATTATATGTACATATTAACAATTTATGCAGGTACACATCCTTGCAGGATGCTACCAAGTTCTTGACAAGGGTGATCAAGAGTAAGGTCCAAGAATCCTATAGGACCTAATCAAAAATTCCCCAACACCTTCAAGATTTAATGTTCGAGGAGTGGAAGTTATATAAGTGTTATTAATATATTTACTTTTACAAATTAATTATGTTTGTGTATTGTAAGTACACTGATTGATTTCCTTTTATTTAACAAAGATGTCACTTGGGATCCCCAACACGTGGGCCATTTTTAGAGGATTTTCGACACCTAAGATGGGCAAGAAGTTGGAATAGATTGGTGAGGACACTTGGGCTGCCCTATGCCAGCACCGGGAGTCCCAAGGTTTTTAGAAGAAACCAAGTAGGCCAAGAAGAATCAAGCTTCTAAGATTGGTGGATCTCTCCATACTAGAGGGAGTATATTCATTGGGACACATGTTGAGCATATAGTAAATTTCTTAACTTTTAGTCTTTAGTAATTAAATTTAGTATATATTTATTACTTTCTTTTATGTTTATAATTTTAGCCTGACATGGTTGATGGGGAAGGATTGGTGGCTTTCCTATTTGTTATTAGTTATCTTATGTTTTCATTGTTGAGCTTTTGAATTTTTAGTAAAGACCAATTTTAGGGGAGCCTCGGCCAAATTTTTTTTCTCATATTCATTGTAATTTAGTATTTTGTACATATAATACACTTATGTTAATTCTTGTTCTCTATGTAGGCTCGAGAGTTGCAGTCGTAATCGATGGTAGATGATGTTTTTGCCTGTACCCACCAAAGGCGGGCCAATAAAAGTTGGGTGCATGATAGGACGAGGAGTTACTATAAGTTTATTACATATGACATATTACATAAGACTGTTTTAGTTACATTAATATATTGCATTCATATTTTTATTTTTATACCTTGCAGGAGAGCTTCCAGTAGGTGCTTTAGTCCTAGTCTCAACCAAAGGGTGTTGGGAGTAATGCAGAGACCCGACAATCTTAGGCTGAGTTGTAGACTTAAGTTATGGGTGGCCCTAAAAAGAAGAAGCGTGTTTATGGGCAGAGCTGCTGACAGCCGCCCTCATACACCAGCGTGTCTTTGGAGGAGCCTAGTGCATCAGCTGCATCAAGTTCGAGGTATGCTTGGAGGCCCATTTGTAGGCCAATATTGATGATATGCAGATTATATTCTCAGAGCAGTTGGTCAAGATTAGAATTTGTTCTCCTATCTATTCATGTAGAGGGATGCTCTGTCAAGTTTCAATGTTCGACCCCTACCCCCACCCACCTTGACCTACCACCAACAGCTCCTGCCACAGCAAGGTGATGATGACCTACAGTGTAACACCTATAAATTTGGCATTTTAGAAAATAAGATTTTTAAGAAAACAAAATATTAGTTTAACAAAAATTTTGGGGTCTAGATATAAATAAAGAGAACTCAATTGCAATGATTTTGGAAGTTATGGGGGTTAAAATAGAATTAATTTTGGTCAACTAGGTCAATATAAGGCACTAAACAAGTTGAAAGCTGAATTGATAACTGATTGAAATGTCTGAGGGTTCAAAGGCAAGCTGAGAAAAGTTTTAGGGCACAATTGTAATTTCTGAAAACCCATTTTTAAATAGCAATTTTGCCCCCCATTTTCTTAAATTTCTTCCATGTAGCCACGACTCTCCTTTCTAGCGATTTGACCTCAGCATCGGCGAACTCAACAACCAATCCCACCACTACTTTTCTCACACCTCAATAAATACACTGCTGCCAAGAACTACTACCAACAGTTAACAAAGTGGCCAGAATTTCAAGCATGAAGCTCAGCATGGTGGCCAACGGCGATCATGACACTTTTGATGGCTAAAACTCACGGCTGAAGGGTGGATTATGATAGGTTTAGTTAGAGAAATGTATCGATACCTTTAATGGAAGAACTGGACCACTAATAGAGGAGAATCGAGCACGGCGGTGCACGGCAGCATTGAGGTGGTCAACTTCATTTTTCGGCCAATTGAGCTGCGATTCAGTGGTGAAAGTTGAAATTAATTTGGGGATTTGATAGAGCGCAGCAAAGTGCACCTTTTGGTGGTGGTGGAACCCAGTTCCCGTGGTGGCGCATGGCGATAGTTCGGCAACTTCCGAATAGAATCTTTGGCTCAATGATCTGAGTACATGCATGCTATTATCACATTACAATTTGGCCTCAGATTTAGTTAATTGGGTAAAATTCCAATTGATCAATTAAACTAATTCCTAAGTTTAAATTGGTTAAGTTATTAAGTTAAATTCCATGTGAAATATTCATTATTGGACCGAAATATGTAATTGTAAGGTGTACTATTGAACATAAAGATTTGTCTACATTCGAGGTGTTTGCTCGAATTACTAATTAAGAGATAAATATCATTAAATAAACAATTTATTAATGTAAGTTGAGCTAATCGGGCCAAATTGTAATAATGGACTATTAGGACAAGATTTATGATATCAAGCCAAAATATTTGGACATATAAGTCGTGTGCAATGCTAGTGGGCCCAAATTGGTAATTAGGACATAAGCAAGATGCATCTTTTGGCGGTGGTGGAACCCAGTTCCCGTAGTAGCGCATGGCAGCAGTCTAGCAACTTCCTAATAGAATCTTTAGGTCAACAATCTGAGTACATGCATGATATTATCACATTACAATTTGGCCTTGAATTCAGTCAATTGGGTAAAATTCCAATTGATCAATTAAACTAATTCCTTAGTTTAAATTGGTTAAGTTATTAAGTTAAATTCCATGTGAAATATTCATTATTGGACCGAAATATGTAATTGTAAGGTGTACTATTGAACATAAAGATTTGTCTACATTCGAGATGTGAACTCAACTTATTAATTAAGAGATAAATATCATTAAATAAACAATTTATTGATGTAAGTTGAGCTAATTAGGCCAAATTGTAATAATGGACTATTAGGACAAGATTTATGATATCAAGCCAAAATGTTTGGACATATAAGTCATGTGCAATGCTAATGGACCCAAATTTGTAATTAGGACATAACTATTGCTAATTTAATCAGTGGAATTAGGTCTTATTTTATATTATGATATGAAATGATGTGGAAAAATGTGCTATGGGATCAAGAAATGAGATATGCATGGATATATATTAGCTTAGTGGGCCCGAATTTGAAATATTATATGACAATCTTGGTTAATTAAGTTAATTAGAGGATTAAGACCCTAATTTTACATAGTTTAGCCCTAAGTGACAAAAATTGGGTTATTAATGATAGTTATAATCAATTTTGTGTAACGTTGCAAAGAAAATTATAAATAGGATTTTGATTCTTATCAAAGGGAATATGATCTCGTAAATATTATGGTACTAACAGCGCAATTATGTGACCACTCTCGATGATATCGAAAGCGAACCCTAAAATACAGTGCTAATGGTAAAATGACCGATAGTTGAACGCTATCTATTTAATTATTGTTATAGGGTCAAAACATGTGTTTTGATGATAAGTTTGCTCTTTTGGTTTGGTGACGAAGAGCCAGATTCGACGGACAGTAAGGCAATGATAGCCTTTTTCTGTGGAAATTAAGGTGAGGGTATGCTTAACTTTCTTCTGGGAAATAAAAGTTCTATGCTTGTTTGGATTCCCCGATTGTTTTGAATTCCTCGTATTATCTGTCATTTGTTTCATAAAACTCTATGAGAGTCTACTTAACTTTCTTTTGGGAAGTGAAGGTTCTATGATTGTTCGGATTCCTCGATTGTTTTGAATTCCTTGTGTTATCTATTATTTATTTCGTAAACCCCTATGAGGGTCTACTGATTTGGTAATTATCTTGTACACACATATCTATACTTCTAGGAAATAATTGTTTCTTAATTTGTTCGGATTTCTTTGATTAATTGAATTCCCTGATTTTGCTTTTGTTGAAAATTGATTGTATCTATTCTAGCACTAAGAACTTTCATTGCTTATCTGTTATTGTCCAATACAATGCGTGGCCTTATTGGAATACTTAAATTCATTTTGTATATTAGTTATTTGGCCTTGTCGGCATACTTGAATCTGTTTTGTATATTGGTTGCTTGGCCTTGTTGGCATATCTGAATTGTTCTATAGATTTGTATATCGTCTGTTTGGTCTCGTTAGCATTTATTTATCTTTTTCTTTGTCATATAGGGGAATGAATAATGAGACATTAATCCCTACTCTGTGCATGGGATAAGCTGTAAGCTCGAAATTCTTGGTTAAATAATGGGACGTTAATCCCTATTGTGTGCATGGGATAAGCCGTAGGCTTGAAACCTTTGGTCAAATAAATGGATGTTAATCCCTACGGTATGCATTAGGATAAGCCATAAGCTTAGAAACCTTGGTTAAATAATGGGACGTTAATCCTTGCTGTGTGCACGGGATAAGCCGTATGCTTGGAACTCTTGGTTAAATAACAGGACATTAATCTATGCTGTGTGCATGGGATAAGCTTTATGCCCGAAACTCTCTAAATAATTTATGGGATGTTAATCCCTGCAGTGTGCAAGGCTTTGACTGTTATGCCTGCAGGAGGAATAAGAAGAATCTATTATGCATATTATTCTTTGGGCTTGATTGATTCTATTTGTACTCTATTTAGGGAGCGACAAGGATGAAGATGTTTTTGTTTGCTGAATTTTGATATTATTTATGTTCTGGCATATTCATGTTTTAATTGTAAAGTCTTGTTAACGGATAATCTATTGAACTACTATTTCTTTAACAGAACCCTTATGATTGTTCAGTGTACTTCCCCTCACTAAGTCCTTCGGACTTATTCTTTTTGTTGTCTTTTATTTCTTTCCAGATAGGATAAAGTGAAGAATAAGGGATCCACCTATAATAGATTAGGTGTTTTATATGTATATACCAACTACACCCAATCGGAGTTAAGGTTTTGAGACTGTTGATGTGTTTGAAGGTTTTTTGGGAGACGTATGGCATGTATATGCAACACCCTTGTAGTGGTCTTTTAAGTTGAAGCATGTTGTTGCTGTTACATAAGTCTTGTTGAAAAATTTTATGGGCCTGTGGGATATTTTGTATGTTATGATTTAAGTATGAATTGATGGCATTTCAGCTTAGGGGTTATCATTAGTAGGGTGCCACAGTGGTGGTATCAGAGCCTGGGTTTTCAATGACCTTGGTTAATATGAGAATGATTTTTATAACTAGAATCGACGGGTTACTATTGAGTAAACTGGAATTGGGAATCAATTAGGATGTAAATACTTAGGTTAAGGTTTTCGTTATGCTAAGATTTGATCCTAGGATATGATTCTCGGATTATAGGGAATAAATTTGATTTTGGAAATGCTTCAGATGTGTATACTTAAGTTAAGGAATACATGAGTTATGACAGAATATGATTCTTGGAATGTGAAATTTCAGATAGAAAAATATGAAGTTTATTATAGAATTCAATGTGGAATTAAATAGGATATAAACCCTTGAGATAATGCTGAACATTAAGGAAGTGAAATGTTATGATTGGGGTAACCAACCGGTGTATATCCTCTTACTTTTGGTATGTTAGGCATATAAACGTATGGTTATTAGTATGAATGATGTTGTTTGGAACTATGGCGTTATATGAGCAATATCTATTAAGATTGAATCTGATGAGTAGATGACTAATTGGGAAAATTTATATTCAGCATGTAGAGAGTTACTTTGGGGATCAATGTGGTGCGAGTGACATTCGTGGAAGTTATATATGATGAGTAAGGATCACTATAATAAATTACACTTTTGGTAACGACATAATTCATTACCATAGGTCCAAATTTTGTTACCTTAACTAATTGGTAATGAAAGTTTTGCTACTAAAATTTCATGTGTTAAAGGCTGTCGCTAAAAGTATTTGTAACAAAAGTTTTGATTCGTTACAAATATTAACCCTATGGTGACAAATTGTTTCCTTACAAAAAAGTTGGAACTAGTAACAAAATAGTGTTAGTTAAAATAGAATTGCAAAAAGTAACAAAATATTTTGTTGCCATATATTGTCAGTTTTGACATATATTAATTTTTCGTTATCAAAACTTAGTATAATAATAATATTTCTTCCCTGGAATTTTGTTACAAATATTTAGTGTAACAAAATAAATTATTACCAATAGTTGATTAACAATGCAATAAGAAATTAATTCTTTTTCATTTTTTTTAATGAGTTAGGGATATATTAATAATAAAAGAGCCACATATGAAAGTTTATAATGTGCCAAAAGGGAACGTGCTCCCTTAATGACAAATCAAGACAAAGAAAGCACATCACTATAATGAGGCCAAGAACAAACTGCCCATAAGAGACCTATACAACATGTGCCAAAAAACCTCTACAAAAGGTTAATCTATGAAAATTATGTGCAAGAGAATAATTAGAATGAATTGATGCCTCATTAATAGAAATTCCAAACTAGCAAGGAAGTCAATTCTCGGTGGCCATGACGTAAAACTGAAACAATAGGAGCAGCTTACTTGAACATCCAAGAAACTAACTGAATAAATTGGTTCCAGCAGCAAAAATAAGTAACAATATAGTGCCTTCAAAAGGATATTCATCAGAAATAGCACATTTAAGATCAATGCCAAAAATAGCAACAAGCACGATGTAGGCAGGAAAATTTCCAGATTCTAGAAACAACCTTAATCATGACAATTGCCACCTCCCATAGCCATTAGAGAAGACCAAAAAAGGCTTACAAACCCTCAGAGCATCATCACTAGAAAATAAACTGAAGGACTAGACAACATATCTGTTCATCTAAATCTAAAATAAGGGATACCAAGTCTTTCCAAGTGGATGATGGCTTGTACCTTTTTAGGAAGTTGATGGCTATGAAGAATAACGGTTTGGTCAACCTTACAAGCCTCCTTAGCCAAATAATCCGCTGCACTATTACCCTTTGTATAAATGTGACTGAATGAAACATTGAGGAGCTATATGTATCTTTTGATTTTCATAATCAAATGTGCCAGCTTCCAATGATACGGTTTGTTATTGGTAACGAGTTGAATTACAACTTGTGCAACTGTTTCCACAATGATGTTTGAAAGCCATTGTTGGGAGCATAGTCCAAGTCCTTTAAAACTGCAGACAATTCAGCAACCATGTTTGTAGCTTCTCCAAGAGGTTGTATGAAGGCAAACAACACTTGATTGTCTTTATCTCTAATAATACCACCCACTTCAGCCTTGCTAGGATTATTTTGCATAGCACCATCGGTGTTTAACTTCAAAAAAATCAGCATATGGAGGTTTTAGCATTTCACCATTTTTCAAGTGAAGGGGTTAACCAACATCTGCCTTTAATGTATATACAAGTAATATTCCTAAATTGATTCGGAGCAACAAGCTAGAATAAAAACAAAAAGATTAAATCAATAGAAAAGTAGATAAAGAAAGTCTATTGTGCAAAAATTATGAAAACAGAAAAGATATCAGAAGTATATAACTTCTTGATATATCTACTACTTGATATTTCCAACAATTATCATGTAGTCTACCATTATTCTTTACCATATATTAGTTTAATGTTTATACATACCAAGTGGTGTTTTTTTTATATTTTTTGAATTATCAAATCAGCACATTATTCTTACAAAGTAGAAATAACAGCATGAACAAGATAAACCCCCACCATCCACCCCCAAACTCGTCTACATCGTATGCACAATTGTTAATCAAAACACTTAAGGGGCATAATGGTCTAGAAATAAACATGTAGTTAACAAAATTTCAATAAAAATTAACGACAACAAAACATTTAGCACTTTATTATCTTCCATGATACCCTTGCTAAAGCATCAGTCAAATATGCTATGTACATAATCTTTAAGTTATCCATCTTTCTGTCACCATCATACTTCCCACCTAAAACCAAAATACTACATTAGTTGCAATTAACAAATTTAGCTGAGAGAGAGAGAGAGAGAGAGAGAGAGAGAGAGAGAGAGAGAGAGAAACTCTCTTGATCTAGCAACTAAATATTTCAAAGACACAAAAATCACTAAGGAAGATCAAATATGACTAAGAACAATATCCCCAACACCTATACATGACCTGGAAAAGAATATTTTGACATTTAGTTACAATAAATGACACCATGCGATAATCTTTCTATCCATCAGTAAGCGAAAAGCATTCTTCGCAATTTTTCTATTCTTGTATCTTAATATTTCCTCCTCTACCAACTGCTTCACAACCATTACCCACCAAAGTCATATCCCACAAAATTATACACTTCAAACATATGCATTTTTTAATCGTGTAATAGAATAAACATCTATTCTAGAAGAAGTTGAGAAGCCAATGCCGTAACACAAAAGAGGCAATTTAATGGAGCAACTTTCTCTAATGAATTTGGACTTTCTTGACAAGTATTACTGTCTTAGCGATAGCTTACAATTTACTACTATGCTTACTCGAAACGATCGAGCACAAAAGAAAATTTAAAGTAGGAAAAAGGTGATAAACAGATGACCTTTGGGTGCCAGTTTTGGCAGATGCATTGTTCTTACACTATGACTTCTCTCATCAATATTTAGAGCATGCCAATTTCATTTGATTCTATCCAGCAATTTGTTTGAGTCCTCTAGCGAATTGTAATTGAATTTACAATTGTGGCAGAAGATACTATCTTCGTGCATGAAGGGCTGCAGAAAAAAAAACACAAAAAAAAAAAAAACATAATGGTCATATGTTAAAATCTATGAGACAATAATCCATAGTTATAGAAAATGAGTGTATATGTGTAAATAGTGGTCACAAAGTGGAAATTATACCTAAGATATAAGGTTTGGAAGCCTAGATACTCTCTCTATTTCCTTGATTATTATTTCCTTCTCTTCAAATCCATCATCTTCATCACCTATAATAAACACTATGTATTTAGTGGGAACAAACAATTTGGATCGTTCTTTTTTTAATGAAGAAAATCTTGAGTAAAGTTTGTGTGCATATTCAATTTGTAACGATGCAATAAGAGAAGTTTTGAACTACAATATTCTAATCCGTTGCCAGCTGATAAATTGGGGAGCAATGTTAACAGCTTTTCATGGTTCTTGGCCAAGATAGCTTTTAAATCTTGAGGTTTATTTATGTTAGCCACAAAAACCTACAAGTTGAAAAAATAAGTATAAAATAAGGTTGAATATGAAATAAACCAAACTAAATGATCAAATGTAAGGAACAAAAAGAGAAAAAGAAATTATATCTTATAATAAGATGTCATAAAGTGTAGCTCAAAATTTTTAAGAAAGAAGCTTATATGCGAGATATTTGAATGTGTATTACCTTGAAAATATGGAAGGCGGATATTTGGATGTTTTTGCTTGAATCCTGTAAGGAAAGAATTCCACAAGAGAAAATTATGCTCTAAAATAATTCAACAAAAATTTTAAGTTATGTTTAGAGCAATTTTTCTCTTACAGAATTGCATCGATTTTTTTCTTGCTTAAGAAGCATAGTGATGCATAAAAAAGTTCACCCAAAAGGGTGATTTATGATGTTGATCTTCATTAGCTCAGTATGTTAGGCATCTTTATAGAATTTTACATTGGTACTTTTGAGTATTAAATACCTTCAGCAACATCATCATGACATTTAAATGGTGAACATCTACGATATAGCAATTCATTATATGGAAATTTAGAGATTCCAAAAGAAAGTCAAAGAGAAGCTAAAGAAATTAAAAATTAAAATGTTAATTTAGGGAACAATGAGAAAAAGCTAGGGTAGTCCATAATAATAACCAACCTTTAAAAACTGCCTTTTGATCACATAGTTAGTAGATGTTAAGAGTTTTTCATATTGCTCCAAAAACTAAAAAATATTAAGTAAGATAAGTAGGCGTTTCCAAAAGAGAAATCAAGATAAGGAGACACTAGCAAATGTTGCAATAAAAATGCATACTTATTGAGGAATAGAATGACATTAGGTCAAATTAATGTCATTCATATTGAAAAGACTTAATTGTCGAATTCCTTATATACTACATCAACTATAATACTGAGAGAGATTGGGCAAAACCTCATCATAGTGATTAGTCAGGAATTTTGAAACTGCAGGTGGATGTTTAGTGAGCAGATCCTGGAAAATTTAGTCCTACGTGGTAAATATAACAAAAAAAATACTTCAAGAAGATTATGAATACATATGTGAATTGATAAACAAGAGATTTGACCTTAGAGATCTTTAGGAATTTTTTTTATGAAAGATCTGTAATTAACACAAGGCTTTTTTTCTCACTCACGTTTTACCAACTCTAAGCATTGGGGAGGGGATGTAGAGGTCGAGACACAAGACAAGGCACTAGAAAAGTTAGAAATAAAAAAATTGCACAGTGCCCATACCTGTCAAAGATACAGGTCTAACCCCTCGAGCAAAGCAACAAGCATCATGATGGCTTTTAAGTGAGATTAAGTGATTATTAAAAGCCAATATCTTATCTAGCTTCTCAATAACACGTTATTTGTTGGATATATGCATTCAATAAGGCAATGCATATGCTAAATGTATAGATTGTAAGAATTTGTTGAGAAGAAACAGTCAGCTAGTTGAAGGAAAAAAAAATATATACTAGAAAACACTAGTTGAGCAAAAGCTAAAAGAATAACGTGCTATCATAAGCATACAATCACTGCCAAAATCTTGAACATATACAAAATTCCACACTTTGTTTTTCAAAAGTTGAACAATAAGAAAAAATCAACATATAAAAATATTGATCAATACATAATTAAAAAATCAATTTATATAATTTAACTTAGAGTATTGACTAATAAGTTATTAATAAACACAATTTATATAATTATAACTTAGCACGAAAATAATTATCTTTTTTTGAATGCCAAAAATATGCAAAATCCCAGCCTCTAGACCTACACAATTAAATAAAAGTATTATATAACTATAAAAAATTTCAAAAAAAAAAATTAAAAAAAGAATAACACCATAGAAGTGGCTCTCTGCCGGAAGTGGGAGGTCACCGACCAATGGCTATTTTCAGATGGAAGCAAAAAAGAATAACAGACAAGAAATTGCATACACTATATCACTGGTTACCAAGGGTTGCTTAGGTTTACCTTCCTGTATATAAAAAGACAAACATATCATCAGCAAGAGTTGAAAATCCCTGTAGGTCCAAATATACATAAAGAAATGAAAAATAAAATGCTGAGAGATAACTCACTTTGGAAAAGTCTACTAATAGTTTTGGGTCATACTTGTATTCTCTTCGTACCAGATACTAACACAACATAAAAAAATTGACATGAGACCTAATGCTATGATATCTAAGGATCAGAATAATAGTAGAAAATTAAACTCAATGCATGTTTTAGAATAAAAGACAACAGTTTAACCAAATAGATGAACCATGGGGCACACCACCATTGTTGCTTTTTCTTTCTCTAGCCCTCCACCCCACTAAAAACAAATAAATCACATGCCAAAACTAATTCTCAAATTCATCAAAGGTCCATATATCAGAAACAGGACAATAGAGAACTATAAAGCTAGCATCTTTGGCATCAGATTCTCAGCATTTTATCAAATCTTCATAACTCAACATATTTAGAACCAAAACTTTGCATTGTCAAACAATGGATATTACCAAAAACAATATATTCACAACAGTAAATGTAAGAAAAAAAGGTGTTCCCATTATCTAATGAGGCTCATGGCATCAACAGAGAAAACCTTTGCAATAAGGTAGGAAAGTAAATGAATATTGCTTAACCAGAAAACCATTTGCATTATGCTTCAATAGAAAATAAAGCCTTCAACTTACACAAACAGATCATTCATTATGTTCCAAGGTGCAGGTTCTTGCAGGGCTCTTAGACGTTTCTCTGTGATCAATGCAAGCTTAATCACATAATTAAGCTTTTTGCTATTGTGGCCGAGCCTGTGATTTGGAATCCATATGGTATTAATAGATGTAAATATAACTACAAATGCAATAGTTGGCCTCCCCATTGCGCGAGCCAACTACTGTTGGCCTTATTTGCGATTGAAAGCTAATAACAACTGGTTTCCCTGTTGTGAGACCAGTAGATCTACTGGCTCTCACTTGGCAAGCTACTACTACTGGCCTTATGGAACACGCTGTAGTGGAGGCCAGTCGGCCTTCGAGACGAGCCTCTCCCGACGCTCTTGCCTGCAAGAATGAGTAGTTAGAAAAAGAAAAAAGATGACCTAGGGTTGGGAACTAAGATGTAGAGTGTGGCTACTATAAGAAAAGAGAGACAAGGGGGAAATGCAATTTGAATAAGGATGAAAAAATGGGAAGTAGGTTTACTTTTACCCTTTACTTTCTTTCTCTTTTCTTTTAGGCCCCTTTACTTTGTGATATGGGATGTGGGGTGATAGGATGAAATGAGGGATGAAGAGTGGGATTAGGATAGTTTTATATTTTTTAAATTATGTTTATTTTGTGGAATGATATGAATGATAAAAGTGGATTATTGCATTGAATGTTTACTTTGATGAGTTATAATGCTGGGATAATTGTAAAAGACTAAAGTACCCCTAATTAAAATATTTTTCTGCTTAGTATAAAGAAATTAATCTTTCTTCATTTCAATACAACATTCAACTATTTCTTCTTTTTTCCAAATATAAAGAAATTAATTTTCCTTAATTCCAATACGACATCTTTACACATGAAAATAAAATATTATAATCCAAAGAGTTAATTTAGAGTAATTTTTTTCCATTTTATTATTAATATTATTAGATAAATTACAATTATATATATATATTTCTTTTAACTATTTTTATTTTAAATATATTTTTAAAATAATTTAAAATATTTTTAAAATATAAATATATTTTAATAGGAACATATTTTTAATTATTTTTAAACTGTTTGATTAGCGCCACAACCAGAAGTTCTTTGAAGTTGTGGCACTATTTAGTCAGTGGGCGTACTGCTGTAATTAATTGTCAATAGTTGGGATAAATTTGTAATTTTAACTCATTATCCAACTTTAGCCATTCTTGGGATAAATTGTTAGAGCTTCTAAGCCGAATGGGGCATCCTTCATTTAGTCCCTACAATAGCGGGCTTGAGCTTATTTACTAGACCCAAACATGCAAAGTAAACATTGGATGAAGTGGGATGAGGCCCAACATCCCACTTCATCAGCCCAAGTAAACGGTCCATTAATATTTTATTTTTATAATACTGATTTTATATTTAAACTTTAAACTTTTATTTAGTCATAATAATTTATATTTTAAGTGGTAAAATTTTGAAAAAATTTAAATTCAAAATTTATTTATTCACTAGTTTAATGTATGATTTTGAAATTCATATTTATGTACTTAATATTTTTGTATATTATATTTTAATATAATATAAAGAAAATTAGACTATAAGATGATATCGAATATTGACATTTAATTTTAGATAGTTGAACATTAATAATGTTAATTAATGAAAATATTTGCTATTATTATTTTTAAAATTAAAGTTAATAGAGTTGTGGGATTTTAGGATTCAGGTTTGATTAAGTTATACTTTTAAATAAATTTTATTAGTTTTCTGAAATAATAATACTACAAGTCTACAAAGTAAAATTATGAATTGATATATTCTTCTTGTATTCCATGTATAGTTAAATATTTTAAAATGTTTAATGTTCCTTTTACTAGTTTAGTATCTTACCTTACTAGTTGTCAGTCTGTGCATTGCACCGGGCACTAAGTTTAAAATTTTATTTTATTTTAACTACAGTTTAGATATTAAATTTTTTTTATAAATATTAGAAATATATCACCTAAAAAATGAAGAATTTTGTTTTGATATAATACAATTGATGATGTAAATGAGACATAAAAATATTTTATATGAATATGATTTATGTATTATCATATCAAATTTCATACATTATTTCTACACATAAATTTATGGCTAAATGTTAAATCACTTTATAAATTCAATAAACTATTCATAAAATATAGTGGATGATAAAATTAAAAAAAAATAACTTTAACATTGATTTAGTTTGAAGAAAAATTAAAGAATTCAACATTAAAAAATAAACTTAAGTAATAGAAAATAAAATATTAAACTTGCCATAAAATTGGAACTTCAACTTTCCTTTTTTTTTTTTTAATAAATTTTCTTAATTCATTAGCATAAAATTTCAAACATTAGAAAAATATATGAGCATCATACATATATGCGTCTTCAAGAATGAAAAATAAATTTTAACATGCCAAGAAAATGATTCCAAAGAGTTGGAGAAAAAAAGAAGACCAATATTTTTATATGTTTAAATAGTACATTGTTTGTTTAGAATATTCTAGTTCATATATTTTAAAAAAAATTTAGGTTTGATTATGAATTTTCTCAACTATGATTTAGCTTAAATAAAATGTTAAATTATAGAATAAGAGATAACTCATGGAAGAACATAATATAACTTAAAATTAGATTATAAGAGAATGATTTTTCAGAGGTGGAGAAAAAAGATAAATAATATTCTATTTTGAAATAGTAAATTATATGTTTAAATTATATTTAATGCGAACTATTGTTATAATTTTAGCTTAGGCAAGACATATTGTTATAATTTTAGCTTAGGCAAGACATGTTAATTAAATTGCATTAATAAATAGACATATGTATATATCTAGTTATATACACGTATATATATATGTCTGTGCATGCGTGTTTGTTCATAATTATTCAAAAAATCAATTTGAGAATGCAAATCACAAATATTGAAAAAACTATTGGACAATATGTATAGAAAGGAGTGCAAAAATTATATATTAAAATAAGGAGTTAACAAAATTAATATAAAACTTGTATATATTAATATGCATATTAAATACTTATCAAAATTAGATATGAAGTTATAAAATATGAACTAATAAATCTTTTTACATTAATATTAAAATTATATAGATAGAATATTATATATGTATATATATATATACATATGCATATGTTGACATAGGAAAAAGGAATAAAATTAACAATAGAAGAAGGAATTACAAAAATTATATATTAATATAGGGAGTTACAAAATTATGTTATAGGAAGTTACATACACTATATATGGAATATATTTATATGGCAAATATGAATAAAACTAACATATCAACATAATTATCGCAAAAGAAATATACTTAAAATAGGAATGGGCATCATTTTACTTTAATATATTAGATTTTAAAATTAAAAAAGTAATTATTATTGATTAAGTTAATTTTTCTAATTAATGATTGACTCCATAATTAATTAATATTAATAGAATTACAACTGCATATATTAGTTATAAGATCAAACAACAATAACTTTATACTGATTAACTTCATTGTTCATATATTGATTTTTTAGTTCTTTATTGACTTATTAATTATTATTACTAATTTACAAATAATTTTGTTAAGCTCAATTCTAATAATAAGTTGGTCAAACCCAATTAACAAATTATTTATTTTACTGTCAAGTCCATTTCTCAAAAAGCCCAAGTCACAATTTCACTAAAAATTTGTTGAAGCCCAATTATGAGAACAAGTTTATCAAGCTCAATCAATAATTTCTTTGCTTGTTTGGAAGCTAATTTCTTAAAAAAAAAAAAAAGAAGATAAGTTCAATTTACCAATTCATTAAAATTTTTTGTTGAAGCCCAATTCTAAAAACAAGTTGGTGAAGCCTAACTAATTGATTCTGCATTATAATAATGCCAAATGTAAAGGAAGTCCCATTCACCAATTCACAAAAATTGTAGTCAAGTTTAGTTCTTTAAAGAAAACCTAACCCACAAAATTCACTACGAATTTGGTCAAGCTCAATTTTTTAAACAAGTTTGGCAAATGCAATCAAAAAATTCTTTACATTATTGTCATGCTCAATTTTTAATGAAAGAACAATTGACTAATTCACTAAAATTTGATGAAGGCTAATTATGAAAAACAAGTTGGTCAAGCCTAATTAATAATTTCTTTACATTAATTGGAAGCCCATTTATTAAGAAAGGCTCAACTAATTAATTATTAAAATTTTTGGTGAAGTCTATTTCTAAAAACAAGTAAGTGAAACCCAATTTAAAGGGAGTCCATTCAACAAATCACAGAAAAATTAGTTGAGCCCAATTCTTAAAAACAAGTTGATGAAGCCCAATTCAATAATTCTTTTATCAATTCAGCAACTTCACTTTTAGAGGGAACAATAATTTGTAAGGCACAAAATCTCCACCAAATTTAGAAGGCACACAGTTTGGAGTGAAACAAATTATGGGTGGGAAATATATTAATTCTAATTTATAATTAGTAACAAATAAAATTGTTATCATATCTATACAATAAAATTTTGGAGGGAATATATTTTTGGAGGGAATTTTATTTGACTTTAGTAACAAAATTTTTTGTTGCAATACATTTTATTTGTAATGAATTTTACAATGTTACAAAGAGTAAAAATATTTGTTACAAATAAGTCTTCCAAAATGACAAGAAATATTATTTGTAACAAAACTTCATTTCAGTAACGATAGTCAATTTAGTCATGTAAGATCAAAAATTTAAGGTAACAAATTTTCATTAAAGGTAACAAGGTTTTTCCTTTGTTACCCATGATGTATGTATTGGTAACAAAATATTTATTTGGTTACAAATAATCCATCATTTGTAATGAATTTTACATTTGTTACCAAAATTTTGGTAACATGAGGTTTAATTTGTTGTAGTGGATCATTCTGAGAAGATATGTAGTGCTAGAAGGTGATTACCTTGGGGCGAACAAATTCCTGCCACTTGCACATTGATGAGAATTCGATTGTATAAATACACAGGAAAAATGATTATTGGAATAAAAGGTACCCTTGGGAAATGCATGATTATTAAGAATGAGAGATATTTGACCTATGAATACAATCGAAACTAAATGGTATGGTTATATTGACAAGGAATATGATGGGAGAAAAAGGGATACTAATACAATATAAAGGGAATTAGGTGCAAAGAACGAAAGTCAGCATTTTGATAAGGCCCAATTCTTTGATGAAACTTGAGGATATAAAAGAGATTGACGATGACTAAGAACTAATGTTTTGGGAAATAAGAAAACTATGCCCTAATCCTCATGATACGCATTTGAGACCATGGGCTATGGAAACTAAGAAAATAATTAATGACAAAAAAGTATGTTCCCAACATAACCAGCATATGATTCAATATTCTAGTGATGTCAAGTCGGGATAGGACTCTTTGAAGTTCGAAAAAGGTGAGATTTGGAGAAATATTCCACGGTTAGATATGTTTTGTGAGTTTTAGATTTATAAGTTGAGGATTCTCCTAAACAAAGTTGCATTTACTGATTTAAAAGGCCAGATGGATAGGTTAATATTGGTTGAATTTGTATGTTATGAATCAAACGATATAGTTGTCTAGGGAATGGTCATCGGCAACAATGGAGATCCGTGAAATCATGGTAAACATTTGAAGAGAAATGGGGCATTACTGGTTTTGGGATGCATGAAATAATAAATAAGGGCGACGGAATCAACTACACGAGAGTGTGAAGAATAAAAAGGAAGGATGAAGAAGATGTTTTTATTGGGGCAAGTAGGAAGGCGAATAGAGGATAAAGATTGGTGTCATGATGGAATGATGTCCCCAACTTAAAGATATAGAAGATGCGAATGAAATGGGAATGCACACCCTAGCATTGACAAAGGAAATTGAAGAATCATAAAGTGTGTTAATTAGAAAAGAGGTCAAGGCGCACATATATGCGTATGAGTAATTAATTTAGCTCAGTAAGTAGAATATGATGAACGATTTGTTATAACAACGATATATTAAATTTAGTAAGTTTTACCCACCATGAGTCAAATATTTGTTAGGTCAACTGATAGTTTAAATATTCTCAAGAACTACTAAGCACTAATTTATATGTACGATGATAATATTGTGTATGAGTCAGATATAAATAAAATTGTATCTTGTATATCATATATGTTGATTTGAGTTCTAAGAGATCTTGACTAAATGGAACTTGAGCTTATTTCATAAGGCCATGAATCATGATATGACAAGGTACGACACTGCCAGAACATCCTAAAATGTGAAGGTGATCCTATATTGACCAAATTATAGCGGATGGTCATCACTCAATGAAGCTATCACACTTAAAACCACAATAAGGACACTTGCGTTGGAAATACCTCATGGGATGAACTGAAGATGACATTAGACCGTATTCTCCCTTACAAGTAAATTTGAAAATAGAAAAACTTGTGGTATAAAATTTATTGCAGTAGGAGGGCATATTTTATAACCTTATTGATAAGCCAATGGGGTTAGTAATCTTAGGAGTACAACAGAGACCATGTGAAGTATAGCCTCAAGGAATTTCTAGAGTTTGACCTTCAATCACTGAAAAGATCATATAAGTAAAATATAAGGATATGGATTAAGGAATGTTGAGAAAATTGGAATATCGAGTAAATTCGATGAAAAAAGGGTTTGAGTATCTGCTTACTTTTGGAAAGGATTTTGCATCACTAATAAAAATCAGTAGAATAATAGTAAGACCTCGACAAGACTCATCGAGTTGGAGAATTAGAATATCCTTTTTCCTCATAAGCTATTTAACCTAATACGAGCACCAAGGTTTGTTCAAGGTCGAACTAAGGATGTGATACTATACATAGAAATATGAGGAGGAGATGGATTGAGAACTACATTCTACTTGTAATACAGATATTATGAATTGAGATGATGTTATTGAGGTCAATTTGAGTCCTTAAAATATTAAAAAATGCGATACATAGAAAATTGCCCGTATTATTAGGATTGATTTACATTGATCTTGATGGGAACCTTTAAATTACTTAGAATTAAAGAATTAGCCATATTACATCTGTATTTGGGCTATGAACTCACAAACATTAAGGGAATAATCTCATATGCCCTGAAGTCATAAGATTAACTATTTAGCTTATGTTTAGGACTATTGGAATGGTGATTGCTTTAATGAAGCAAAGATATCATTTAAGAGTGGAAAAAGAGAATCTTATAGATTGTGAATGTAGTGGTACATATGATTTGGGTCAATCTAAAATTGACAAATACTTTGGGTTTGAAAATAAAATTACTATATGTAGTGGTTGGCAAAATAAATGAAGGATAGGTATAAGTATCGCAAGGGTGGAAATTTTTGATCTCGAATGTAGAAACTGGTGATTGACCTCAAAAATAAGTTGAAATGCAAAGTGCACAAGTGAGAATAAGTAAGTTGAGAAACTCAAGCCAATGAGCTCCAAAGGATAAAAAAATAAGTAGCTGAGAGTACTGTCTAAGTTTTGAACATAAGAAATGAGTTTGATCCCACATATTTTGACTATATCTCTCAAGATGGAACCTAAGAAGCAGTGGATGGATTGTTCGCAATTGTATCTAGTATGTATAGCTTTTGTGAACCTTTTGTCAGATGTATGAGAATATATGAACTTATGGTGTTGACGATCGTTTATTGCCATAGTAGTTTTGTGATTTATTAAATGGGAGCAAGTACTTTATTAGGGTGTAATGGAAAACCTTAAGTAGTGAAATGAAATGTGATGATGTGCGTAAGGTTTACTGAAATTCAAATAAGCATAAAGTTCTAGGTGATATTATGGGATCATCAAGGAGGCTTAAAATTCTTTTTCGGGATAGTTTAATTACTCCGTATAAGCACAATCGTGCAGATCAAGGAAACTTTAAGTGATGATGGATAATAGAACCATAAGTTATGGGATTATCAGTTAATCTTAGAAATATAAGGTGACACCACATGCCTTAGTAAGAATAGATATGTTGGAAAGAATCAGAAAGAGGAAATTCTTAATATCTTAGTCGAATACCAAAGATTGGAGGGAACATATTGTGACAATGGGAGAAATCCACATGTAATTGAGGCAACAAGGGAATAAGAGTATTATATGTGGTGGTGTTAACAAAGTTCTTCCAGTCGAAGAAGAGAATCTAGGGACTAGATTCTTTTAAGAAGAGAAAGATTGTAATACCCCTAAATTTGGCATTTTAGAAAATAAGATTTTTAAGAAAACAAAATATTAGTTTGATAAAAATTTTGGGGCCTAAATATAAATAAAGAGGACTCAATTGCAATGATTTTGGAATTTTTGGGGGTTAAAATAGAATTAATTTCGGTTAACTAGGTCAATCTAAGGCACTAAACAAGTTGAAGGTTGAATTGCAAACTAATTGAAACGTCTAGGAGTTCAAAGGTAAGCTGATAAAATTATTGGGGCCTAATTGCAATTTCTGGAAACCTACCTTTAAATAGCAATTTCACCCCTCCCCCATACAAACAATTTTCCTAAATTTCTTCCACACAACCATGGCTCTCATATTTGGTGATTTCACCCCGACATCTGAGAACTCTGCAACCAACCCCACTACTACTTTCCTCACACCTCAAGGAACACACTGGTGGCAAGAACCACCACCAATGGCCGATAGAATGGCTAAAATTTGAAGCATAAAGCTTAGCACGATGGCTAACGGTGGTCGTGACACTTCCAATAATTGAAACACACGGTTGAATGGTGGATTGTGATGGGTTTAGTTAGAGAAACATATTGATACGTTCAATGGTAGAAATGGATCACTGGTGGAGATGAATCGAGTACGATGGTGCACGGCGGTGTTGAGATGGTTAGCTTCATCTTTCAGTCAATTGAGCAGCGATTCGGTGGCGAAAGCTAAAATTAATTTCGGCGTTTGATAGAGCATAAAAGGCACACCTTTTGGTGGCACGTATGGCAATAGTCCTGTGACTTTCAGACGGAATCTTTGCCTCCGCTATATGAGTGCATGCATGCTATTATCATAAGACAATTTGTAGCACCCCAACTTGGGATATAACCTAAATGCCAAAATGACACTCAATCAATCCTATAGCGTGCAATAATATATCTAATAGGCCCATAAATTTTTTTTCCAAAACTCTCCAATAAACTACAGTGATCACAACTCACGACATACTTTAACTTAACACAATAATATCAGAGTGCGGAAGTCATACTAATAACCTATCGTCATTCAAAATAGATACCAGCATAAGAAATATCATACATATATGCCAAAAGTCTCATACTCTTCCTGATATATCACAACGTTTCTAATATCCATACATATTAAATGGTGAACTCACATATGAACATACATTCACCAAACTTAATACAAAATGTCAAGCCATAACTCTCAGTCTAAGCCTCAAGTCTTATACTGGTCTGAAAAGAAATAAATGGTACGAGGGTGAGTCATAAGGACTCAGTGAGGAATAAGGTAAGGTAATGGATGGCTGTCTAGAGTTAATAATAACAATGAAGCTCGATAACACAAAACTGTGAAAGCTCAAAACAAGCCAAAATGAAGATAATGAACATTTTTCAAACAATAATAATTGCCAGGTCGGGGTGCTGTAACTATTAGCTCAAAAGGCCCTGGATCATCTCAACCGATGCAGTTCAGGAGGTTTAGAGCGTCTCAACCAATCATAGTTAGCAAGGAATATAGACAACTCAGTTGGCTTGACTTCAGCCCGTTCTAGAGTGGGAACTCACTCCAGCCTTATTGCTCCACGAGCTAAAACAATTTAAGAGTGCAAGCCCAATAGAATATGCATATCAAATAAAATAATTATGCATATCAAATTGTCCTTATGCATCCATGCAATATAATTGATCAGTCAATAATAATTCAGTGGCACGAGCATGATAGCTTGGCAACAACAGTGGCACAAGCAAGACGGCTTGGCAAAATAGTGGCACAAGCATAACAGGTTGGCAAGGCTCTCGGCCCAACAATCTCCTATATCACTTTCAATCAATATTTTAAACGATCAATTGCCAACAGGGCAGAATAACTAAACAATGATGTCGACACGGCAATTCCAGAATATACTGATCAATCAATGAAATCAATAAAATATTTGACACTCAAAACACTAATTCAACAGGAATGATACGGTAACATTGTGAAAGTTCATAGCGCCAGAACAGTAAATCAGTGCATTTTGAATGTTTTAAAGAAATATAGACCACTCGGCCATACAGTTCAGTTTCCAGAATAAGAAATCAATTTTCACAAAGCTTCACAGAAGCTGATCTGGACAGTTATTTTCAATAAAACTAATCAAATATCAATCAATTTCAAATCAAGGGAACCTCACAGGGTTTGAGAATCAATAACGAAACAAAATAAATATCAAATCAGCAGTACCTAACGGGTTCTATGAAAGACTATAGATTAGGCTCAAACAAATCAATAACCAATCGGTAAAACCCTCAAAGGAGTAACAATAATCAATAGAGTACGATAATCAAGACAATAATAACCCTTATAGGGGTTTATCAAGGAAACGGTTGGTCCAAAGGTTGCCAGATTGGCAGATCCTCACTTTGTCAATCTCAGCAATAAGTCAGAATCCAACTGGTGTCCAGAACCCAAATCCTCGTCACCTATTCAAAAGAATAATTTACCAGATCAAAACCCTCGTTCAATCTTGAATGTCTCTATCAATCATAGTCATATTAATAATAGTCTAATTCAATAGTCCTTAACTAACATAATGGTTAGGGTTTGGCTTTAGCATCATACCCGCATGATATACTATACGTACTGGTTGCATGAAATATTTATGAATTTCAACCTATACCGGCAAACTAATACAATTGAATCCTTAACTTACCAATTTAACCTTATAACGAAATACTAAGTCGATAATAACAGCCCAATTTTTATAAAATCCCAAATTTTGTGACTTAAGGCACAATAACATGAAATTAGGGTTTTCTATACTTAACAAGCTTTCTAGCCTATAGTTCACATGAAATAATACCATTCCGGATTCAATAAACTTATTTATCGTGCATGAACGTTCACATCTTATGCAGGGTTGTTCTGATCGATCATTTCCTTCATTATCTTTCGAAATACAAGGTTTGAATGAAGAATACATGTATACAAATACATACAACAAGCTTAATCCCAATTTCAAGCATTTACCTAAATATTGAATTATCGATAAGGAAAAATGACGATTAGCCCGCATGCATGTTATCCTCTCGACCAGATGTACAAATTGTCCAGTCATTGCCGCCGCATCACTGTCGTCCATCGCCGCCGGAGTTGGTCACTGTCACCACCAGAAGATGCTCCTCAGCTCCACGAATCAAACCCCTTAAACAATTTTTGATTTCGACATTATTTGGCCGGTTAATTGGCTAAAAAATCAAAATCCTACCACCAACACTGCCGTGCGGTTTTTGTGCAATTTATCTTTCCACAGTGGTCCGTTCGACAATCTGAATGCTCCAAAGTAATCCTTGAGCTAAGCCCATCAAGATTATACCCAAGTTTGCCATGAAATGTTGACGAAATGAAAAACCACCAATAGCCCCACCATGGTCGAAACTTTCAGGCCTTTTTTCAACCGTTCCACCAGTGGCTTGTGCAAGAAATTGGTATCTTTGTGTTCTAATCGAAGAGAGAAAGAGAATGGTATATAATTTGAGGTATTTCCATCGCCGGTAGAGGTTGCTGAAAAAGGAGAGGAAAACGGGAAAAAGAAAGGAGAAAATGGAGGAGAAAAAAAGAATGTTATTTTTATAAAATTCAACTTTTGGTAATTTGAAATTGGCCTCGAAACTTTTAAGCTAGCTTCCAATTAAGTCCTCAAAAGTTATTTCATCTTCAATTTCAGTCCCAAACTTACTTAATACCTTATTTTGGCCCCTTTGACCAAGAATAATTCCACTTTGACCTACAAAATTTCCAAATGTTGGACAATCAAATTTTCCTTAATTTTCAATTAAACCCTAAAATTTCTAAAATTCCTATAATTAAGTACTTTTATTTTTTCAAGCCCTAAAATCCAACCAACTAATATCTTGATTTTCTAAATCCTTATTTTTCAAAAATTACCAAATTTTAGGGGTGTTACAATCCTCCCCCCTTAAAAGAACATGTTTTTAGATTCTCATCTGAGTACTATTTCAACTTGCAGAAAATATGTAGATTCAATCAATCAATCTACATTCTTTTTTCATTACTTTATGCCAAAATTGCTTTTCCAAGTCCCAATACATTCTCATGCCTTTTAGATGCATCCCGTATCTTATCTTGTGTGCCCTATCTAAAAATCTCTCATTCATTCCTTCTGGCACAGATATCTCATTTGTGGAACAAAAGAATATCTTGGTTCGGTATTGAACTAAGAATCCCAGAACTTCTAATATTTTCCTTTTGTTTTTACATTCATATATTTTTAGCTTATGGCTCGTCGCATTTCATCCTATGATTCAGATTACACTTATCTCTGAAATCCTACTTTGCTGTATTAATTTTGGCTCAACACCTGTTCTTAGATTTTCTAATGCTTCTGCTATCAATAAGTGAGCCATTTTAGCCCCTCGGCACAAGGCATTGGCTACTATATTTGCCTTTTTTGGTGATAGGTGATGGAGAAATTGTAATCTTCTAGAATTTTCCATTCATCAGTGCCGTCTCATATTCATATCCTCATTCTGGTCAAATGGTTGACCTTTCTAAGTTAGTTTAGTCTACGTGTTAACCAATTGGAAAAGTTCTCCACAATTTTCATTAACGGCCGACAAGATGCAGAAAACTATGAACTTCTATCATGTTTTCTGGTCTTTTCCAGTTGACTACTGCCTCTATCTTAGAGGGATCAATCCTCTACCCCATCTCGGAATATAATGTGCCCAAGAAAAGGCACATTCTCTATCCAGTATTTGCTCTTACAACCTTTTCATACAATTGATATCCTCTCTCAAGGCTCCGAGAATCATGTGTAAGTGCTTTACTTGGTCTTTTCTTGCCTTTAGTTGGTAGTACCCTTCATTCTTCCAACATTTAATCTCCTCTTTCTCTATATTCTCTATTAATCTGTTTAACATATAACTCCTTGCCCTAAGTAGTGATTTTAAATGACTTGATTTCGTTCTTCTATCCTTGTGAAACTTATGTTCATCCTTCACTTATTTCATTAACTACTGAATATGGAAATTTCATTTTCAAATCCAGGGTGTTTGTTAATCTTAGATTGATTCAAATCATACCTACCAGTATATTCACCATATGCAAGAATTTCTCTTTTTCCACTTTTAAATGATATCTCTATTTCATTAAAGTAATAGCCATTTCCGATAGTCCTAAACATAAGCAAAAAAATTTATCCTGTGATTTAAGTTTGCCCAAGGCATATGAGATCATTCTCGTATAACCTAATTTCCTTGACAAGACATATATGCGTCTAGCATTTACTTAGTTGATTTTACCTATGCACTTACTGATTGAAAAAGCCTGAATACACCATTGGTACAAATGGGAAAAACTCTAGGAACTTTTTTATTTTTGATATGTTTTCTAGTCATACTTAGGTGTTCGCAACATTAATAGGATCATTCCCTTAATGTCCGTGAGATCGTGACCTAAAAACATATGTAATATAACTAATTCCTCAATTCTAAGCAGTTTAAATGTTCCAACAAGACCATTATAAACTAATCCCAACAATACTATCCTGATTAATAATGTCTGCATTATAAAAGACAGTTCTTGGCCTATCTTTCTCCTCAATTTTCCCATTCTATAATATCCTTTCTTTATCTTTAATCTTAATCGAACCCCAATATATGCATCATATTAAAAAGACATCCTAATTCTCAAGCTTGCTGAGTCTTTTGGAGCTTCTACTATTGGTCTACTAATCCTGTTTAGTAATGCAAGGTCCTTCCCAAAAGTAATTAGTATTCTAAATTCCTTCATTCATCAAGTTTACTTGATGCTCAAATTTTTCTCATCATTCCTTAATTTAAACCTTTATGTTTTACTTATATAATCCTTTCAATGATTGAGGGGGGTAAAACTCTAGAAATTCCTCTAGGCTATCCTTTATGTGGTTTATATGCCATGCTCCCAAGATTCCTAACCCAATTCATTAATCAATAAAGTTTTAAGCTCTTCTGTCCCCTAGCAACATGTTCTTATCTTTGGATCTACTAGCAGGACGGGAAATAAGATCTAATGTCATCTTCAGATTTTTTTTTTCTCACAAGATGCTTCTAATTCCGGTATCCTCATTGCTCGGTTGAATTTCGACATCTCGTAAGTGGCCAGACCCTTTCTCAATTCTGATCGCAAGCTTTATGCAAATTGTTGGGTCTGTCGACCTTCCTCATTTTATATGTAGGGAGCATATGGTATCAACCAGCTAAAATTAACCTCATATTGACTTACAGACGGTGCCCCCTATACAAGGCCTATAACTCTACTTCTTGCTTGCATCACCACATCCGGCACATTTTTATTCATGAAGTCTTAGGTGAAATTCTCCCAAGTTTGGTAGGTTTCTTCAGCTGTTCACCTTCGATCAATTATCTTCCACCAACTTCAGGTGGAACTCTCCAAAAGGAACATGGTACACCGAACCATCCGCTCATCCGAATAATGCAGTATCTCAAAAATATTCTCCAAACTCTCAATCCATTCTTCAACCTTTCTCTCATCATGGCCTCCCGAGAACTTTGGGGGATTAAGACGAAGGAACCATTCCAACGTCTGATCTTTGGCCACCTCTTTAAAAACTCATGTTCTACCACCTAGTTGTTGTCCCTGTGGCACATATCTTGGTCCCCTCTAATTCATAGGGTCTGCAAAACGTCCAAAAGTTGATTCCTAAAATCTTGTATCATTATAGCTCAGGTTTCCTAAACCTAAGCTCTTATACCACTTCTGTAGCAGCCTAACTTGGGATATAACCCAAATGCCAGAATGCCACTTAATCAATCCTATAGCATGCAACAATATATCCGATGAGCCCATAAAAGTTTTTCCATAACTTTCCAATAAACCACAGTGATCACAACTCGCGGCATGCTTTAACTTAACACAATAATATCAGAGTGCGGAACTCATACTAATAACCCATCGTCATTCAAAATAGATATCAGCATAAGAAATATCATACATATATGCCAAAAGTCTCATACTCTTCCTGATATATCACAACGTTTCTAATATCCATATATATTAAATGGTGAACTCACATATGAACATACATTCACCAAACTTAATACAAAATGTCAAGCCATAACTCTCAGTCTAAGCCTCCAGTCTCATACCGGTCTGAAAAGAAATAAATGGTATGAGGGTGAGTCATAAGGACTCAGTGAGGAATAAGGTAAGGTAATGGATAGCTGTCTAGAGTTAATAATAACAATGAAGCTCGATAACACAAAACTGTGAAAGCTCAAAACAAACCAAAATGAAGATAATGAACATTTTCAAACAATAATAATTGCCAGGTCGGGGTGCTGTAACTATTAGCTCAAAAGGCCCTGGATCATCTCGACCGATGCAGTTCGGGAGGTTTAGAGCATCTCAACCAATCATAGTTAGCAAGGAATATAGACAACTCAGTTGGCTTGGCTTCAACCCGATCCAGACTGGGAATTCACTCCAGCCTTATTACTCGACGAGCTAAAACAATTTAAGAGTGCAAGCCTAACAGACTATGCATATTAAATAAAATAATTATGCATATCAGATTATCCTTATGCCTCCATACAATACAATCAATCAGTCAATCGACAATAACAATAGCACAAGCATGATATTTTGGCAACAACAGTGGCACAAATATGACGGCTTGGCAAAACAGTAGCACAAGTATAATAGCTTTGCAATGCTCTCGACCCAAAAATTCTCCTGTATCACTTTCAATCAATATTTTGAAAGATCAATTGCCAATAGGGTAGAATAACTGAACAATGATGCTGACACGACAATTCCACAATATACTGATCAATCAAGGAAATCAATACGATATTTAACACTCAAAATACTTATTCAATAGGAATGATACAGTAACACTGTGAAAGTTTATAGCACTAGAACAGTAAATCAATTCGTTCAGAACGTTTTAAAGAAAACACAGGCCACTCGGCCATATAGTTCAATTTCCAGAACAAGAAATTATTTTTCAATAAAACGAATCAAATATCAATCAATTTCAAATCAAGAGAACCTCATAGGGTTCGAGAATCAATAACGAATCATGACATATATCAAATCAGCAGCACCGAACGGGTTTAACAAAAGACTATAGATTAGGCTCAAACAAATTAAGAACCAATCGGTAGAACCCTCACAGGGGTAACAATAATCAACAGAGTACGATAATCAAAGCAATAATAACCCTCACAGGGGTTTATCAAGGAAACGAGAGCTCCAAAGGTTGCCAGATTGGTAGATCCTCACTTTGTCAATCTCGGCAATAAGTTAGAATCCTACTGGTCTCCAAAACCCAAATCCTGATCACCTATTCAAAAGAATAATTTACCAAATCAAAACCCTCGTTCAATCTTGAATGTCTTTATCAATCATAGTCATATTAATAAGAGTCCAACTCAATAGTCCTTGACTAACATAATAGTTAGGGTTTGCTTCAGCATCATAGCCACATGATATACTATACGTACTAGTTGTATGAAATATTTACGGATTTCAACCTATACTGGCAAAATAATACAATTGAATCCTTAACTTACCAATTTAACCTTATAGCAAAATACTAAGCCGACAATAACAGCCCAATTTTTATAAAATCCCAAATTTTGTGACTTAAGTCACAATAATATGAAATTAGGGTTTTCTATACTTAATAAGCCTTCTAGCCTATAGTTCACGTGAAATAATACCATTTTGGATTCAATAAACTTATGTATCGTGCATGAACGTTCAAATCTTATGCAGGGCTATTCTGATTAATTATTTCCTTCATTATCTTCCGAAATACAAGGTTTGAATGAAGAATACATGTATACAAAAATATGCAACAAGCTTAATCCCAATTCCAAACATTTACCCAAATATTGAATTATTGGTAATGAAAAATGACGATCAGCCCATATGCATGTTATCCTCTCGACGAGAAGAACAAATTGTCCGATCACTACCGCCACGTTGCCACCGCTGTCCACTGCTGCTGAAGTTGGTCAGCGTTACCACCAGAAGATGCTCCTTAGATCCACAAATCAAACCCCTCAAACAGTTTATGATTCTAATGTCATTTGGCCGGTCAATTGGCCAGAAAACCAAAATCCTACCACCAACACCGCCGTGCGATTTTTGTGCAATTTCTCCTTCCACGGTGGTCCATTCGACAATCTGAAAGCTCCGAAGTAATCCTTGAGTTAAGCCTGTCAAGATGGTACCCAAGTTTGCTGTGAAAAGTCGCTGAAACAAAAACCCACCATAGCCGAAACTTTTAGGGCTTTTTCTGGCCATTCCACCATTAGCTTATGCAAGAAATTGGTACCTTTGTGTTCTACTCAAAGATAGGATGAGAATGGTATATAATTTGAGGTATTTCTATTGCTCGTGGAGGTTGTCGAAATAGGAGAGGAAAACGGGAAGAAGAAAGAAGAAAATGAAGAAGAAAATGGAGAAGAAAAGAGAAGGAAAAACTAATGTTATTTTTATAAAATTCAACTTTTGGTAATTTGAAATTGACCCCTAAAGTTTTAAGCTAGCTTCTAATTAAGTCCTCAAAAGTTATTTCATCTTCAATTTCAGTCCCAAGCTTAGTTAATGCCTTATTGTGGCCCCTTTGACCAAGAATAATTCCACTTTGACCTACAAAATTTTCAAATGTTGGACAATCAAGTTTTCCTTAATTTTCAATTCAACCCTAAAATTTCTAAAATTCCTACAATCAGGTCTTTTTATTTTTTCGAGCCCTAAAATCCAACCAACTAATATCTTAATTTTCTAAATCCTTATTTTTCAAAAATTACCGAATTTTAGGGGTGTTACACAATTTGGCTTCGAATTTGGTCAATTGGGTAAAATTCCGATTGATCAATTAAACTAATTCTTGAGTTTAAATTGGTTAAGTTATTAAGTTAAATTCTATGTGAAATATTCATTATTGGACTGAAATATGTAATTGTAAAGTGTACGATTGAACATAAAGATTTGTCTATATTCAAGGTGTGGACTCAAATTGTTAATTTGGATATAAATATCATTAAGTAAACAATTTATTGATCCAAGTTGAGCTAATTGGGCCAAACTGTAATTATAGACTATCAGGATAAGCTTTATGATGTCAAGCTGAAATGTTTGGACATATAAGTCATGTGCAATGCTAGTATGCCCAAATTAGTAATTAGAACATAATTATTGCAAATTTAATTGGTGTAATTAGGTTTGATTTTGTATTATGATATGGAAAAATATGCGGTAGGATCAAGAAATGAGACATGCATGGATACATATTAGCCTAGTGGGCTCGAATTTATAATATTATATGATAATCTTGGTTAATTAAGTTAATTAGATGATTAAGACCCTAATTTTATGTAATTAAGCCCTAAGTGATAAAAATTGGGTTATTAATGATAGTTGGGCTATTATAATTGATTTTATATAACGTTGCAAGGATAATTATAAATAGGAATCTGATACTTATCAAAGCGAATATGACTCTCATAAATATTATGGTACTAAAGGCACAATTATGCAACCTCTCTTGATGATATCAAAAGCAAACCATAAAATACAGTACTAATGGTAAAACAATCGATAATAGAATGTTATTTGTTTAATTATTGTTATAGGGTCAAAATAAGTGTTTTGACGATAAGTTCATTCTTTCAGTTAGCTGAAAGGTGCCAGGATCTGACAGATAGTAGGTGAGGGTCTGCTTAACTTTCTTTTGTGAAAGTTCTATGATTGTTTGGATTCCTCAATTATTTTGAATTTCCTGTGTTATCTGTTATTTATTGTGTAAACCCCTATGAGGGTCTACTGATTTGGCAATTGTCTTGTATACACCTATATGTTCTTCTGGGAAATAACTGTCTCTTGATTTGTTTGGATTTCTTTGATTAATTGAATTCCTTGATTTTGCTTTTGTTGAAAATTGATTATATCTGTTCTAGCACCAAGAACTTTCATTGCTTATCTGTTATTGTCCAGTATAACTCGTGGCCTTGTCAACATACTTGAATCTGTTTTGTATATCAGTTATTTGGCCTTGTTGGCATACTTTAATCCATTTTGTATATCAGTTGTTTGGCATTGTCGACACATCTGAATTGTTCTGTAGATCTATATATCGCCTATTTGGCTTCATTGGCATTTGTTTATCTTTTGTTCTGTCATATATGGGAATGAATAACGGGACATTAATCCCTATTGTGTGCATAGGATAAGTTGTAAGCTCAGAATTCTTGGTTAAATAATGGGATGTTAATCCCTATTGTATGTATAGGATAAGCTGTAAGCCCAAAACTCTTAGTTAAATAACGAGATGTTAATCCCTGTTGTGTGGATAGGATAAGCCGTAAGCCCTGAACTCTTAGTTAAATAACTGGATGTTAATCCTTACTGTGTGTATGGGATAAGCTGTAAGTTCGGAACTCTTATTTAAATAATAGGACGTTAATCCCTGTTGTGTGCATGGGATAAGCCATATGCTCAGAACTCTCGAAATAATTTATGGGATGTTAATCCCTGCTGTGTGAATGGTTTTGACTATTATGCCCGACGGAGGAATAAGGAGAATCTGTTATGCATCTTATACTTTGGGTTTGATTGATTTTGTTTGTACTCTATTTAGGGAGTGATAAGGATGGAGATGTTTCCATTTACTAAATTATGATATTATTTATGTTTTGCCATATTCATATTCTAATTGTAAAGTCTTGTTAATTGATAATCTATTGAACTACTGCTTCTTTAACAGATCATTTCTTATTGTTCAGTGTACTTCCCCGCACTAAGTCCTTCGGACTTACTCTTTCTATTGTCTTTTGTTTCTTCCCAAGCACAATTAAGTGAAGAACAAAAGGCTTATGGCTAGGCCCCAAGGATCCGCCTGTAATAGATTAGGTGTTTTGCATGTATATACCAACTACACCTATTCAGAGTTAAGGTTTTTAGATTGTTGATGTGTTTCAAGGTTATATGGGAGACGTATGGCGTGTATATACAATACCTTTGTAGTGGGCTTTTAAGTTGAAACAAGTTGCTGCTATTGTTGTTGCCGTTACATGAGTCTTGTTGAAAAATTTTATGTGCCTATTGGTTATTTTGTATGTTATGATTTAAGTTTGAATTGGTGGCATATCAGTTTAGGGGTTATCTTGAGTGGGGCCCCACAAGCAGCAACACAACACTAAGCAAGATGACTATTTCGACTTCTGTGGTAATGCTGCTATCGACCATTAGATAGAATTTTCATTTTTTTTTTTGCTTTTGTAATTACAAATTATAAATTTTAAAAATTTATATTTATAAAATTATATTTTCTTTTAATTTTTTTTCAATTATTTCTAATTTTTTTGTATTATAATTCTATGTTATTTTTTATACATGTATCAATAGGTTATAGGTGTAATGAAATAAAATTTATTAAAAATACATTTAAAAAATAATGCATTTCCAACGAAATTCTGAGGGTTGTTCGAAGAAAATTATTAAATAAAAAATAATTATGATAATTATCCATAAAAAATCCATCTATATCCCATCAGCATAAGTAAAAAATAAAAGAAAAAATATTAAAATTTCTATTAAAAGGTTGACGGAATAGAGTCAAAAAGGTATCTGATGGAACAAATCGTTGGAGAAGAGACGAAAAATTTGGCAGTTTACCATTGTCAAAATTCCATAAAAAATTCGACTAAAATCCATTGAAAAGTTTCCGATGGATGAGCACCGGACGGAAATCAATTAGGAATTGATTCGCTACAAGGTTTTTCCAACAAGAAAAATTCCATAGTGATCTGTCGAAAATTTGTTGTTCCGTCGGAAACCATTAGAAATGACAAATGACAAATTTTTTTGTAGTGAGAAAACCTCAATTTTCTTGTATAAAAATCAAAACATCTTATCTTTTGTTCCTAAATATGAGCCAAATTTAATTTAAGATGCAAAGCAAAGAGTGATAGTCTATAGGCTCAAATGCATATTCCCCCAACTTTGCGAATAATCATTTTATATTTATATATATTCCTACGTTCATTATACTAAAAATTAACATGCTTCTAAAATATATATATATATATATATCTATAATTTGTATAATTATGGAGCTAGCGGTCACATAAAATAAAAGTTTTATAGTATTACCATATTAAAGAAATTAAAAAGTCATTAAAATATTGAGCTTACCTTATGATTAGAAAACATTTTTTGAATAAATGTTGATTATTTGAACATATAAATTTTATTGAATATATATAGAATAAATAAAAGTGCAAATTTAGTATATTTGAAATTTAGTATAATAACGTTCATTTTAGAGATAAAAGAGACTTTCTTTTTATAATAGTATAAATTATGTGTCGAAAATAGCTTAAGTTTCGAAATTAGATGGTTGCTTTAACTAAACTTAGTAGCTCATTATGGTGAACTTTGTGACCAAATTGAAGTATGTGACAACTAATGTCTATGGACTCTAAGAATTGGAATAACCATAATTATAATGAACTTTGAGAACAAATTCAAGTATGCCACAATTACAACTATTAGATGAAAAAATAAAAAAAAATATGAACTTAAAAAGAAAAAAGCGCTAATGGCACATGAATATCTTTTGTTTTCTTTTTTCTTTTTGATAGCATTCTAATTAAAAGGAAAATAAATATTTCCATTCCATATTTTCAACTTTTTTCTGTAATTTTTTATTTTTTCAAAAGTAAATGCCCTTTTAAACACCTTTAGTGGCGTAGTGTCGTGTCCCTTGACCGATTAATTGTTATGTAGATATTACAAATTTTTTCAGATTATTATGATGATTGTTGCATTTTTAATATTTATTTTGTTTTTATTTAAGTAGAAAACTTGCGATTTTCCTAAGGTATTGGCGTTTAAGCGACAAAATTTTTTGTTTTGCCACAATTAGCTTAATTGTGATAAGAACTAATGTTTTAAATTATTACTATCAATAATTAGTGAGGCACTTATAGTGACTATTTAAAAGCACAAAAAAAAATATATATATCATTATAATTTGTGATAAATTTTCTTTGACACTAAATTGTTGATACAAATGTGTTATTAACTGCTAATAATGATAACTTAAATTTCATTCTTACGACTGCTCAATTTGTAAAAATCATTAGAATAATGATATAAATTTTTTTTATCACTGAATATATATTAGTAGTAATAGATTTTGTATTATTACTTAAGGCCCTTTTGTTTTCATTTTCAAACTCCATTTTCATTTTTTCCTCAAAATAAAAATATAAAACTATCAACTTGTACACTTTTTTTCATATATTTTCATTCTCAAAATATTGCTTTTTACATTCTCTCTTCATTTTCACACCTTTTTCAACCCCTATAATAACCTATATCTACTTTTTACATTCTCAATAATTCTCAAATAACATTCATCACAAAAATATTATAAATTCAAAATCAAATTCAAATTCAAATTCAAGTTCAAATTATAATATTATTTTTTCAAACAATTATATATCATATCATCAATTCAAATTCAAAAACTTTCTTTCTTTTAATATAAAAAATGCCTAACATCCAAACATATCTCACTTTCACAATTATATAAATTTACAATTTTAAACAACACATCCAAATATAACTCATTTTCAAAAATACTTTTTCTAACCAACTTTTCATTATGCATTTTTACTAGAAAATGAAAATAACTTCAAAAAATGAAACCAAACAGGCCGTTACTGTTTTATCATTATTTTTTCTTTTCCTTGCACCCGATGTACGGAAGGGCAACTTTATTTTGTAATTTATTAAGTAAAGTGAGCTTGTTAAACACGTGGATATGATAAAATAACGCACAAGAATTAATACTAATCAAGTCAAATTCTGAATTATACCAAATTTCATTCAATGCGCCTACATTTTTGTCATTTGGTACACAGTACACCACGTGTTTGTCTATAGGGCTTCAATTGTGGACCGAAGCCATTAAGGGAAATAAAGAATCTTTCAAAATATGGTCCATGCTTGTTTGGTAGTAGCTAGCTAGATAATTATTTTTCATCTATCAAAAGATAATAAATTAATATTTATGGTATTTACTATCTTTATATCGATGTCAAACTATTTGTTCCTTCATCCATTGCTTTTTATGGATTTTCGGTAAGTCTAATATCATAGAATTTTCAAATTATAATATGTTGTATGTTGTTATTCAAGAAAAATACAAATATTACATTAAATATTAAGAAAATTATGTGGTTGCATTTAAAACAATCACTAGAAAAAATTAGGACATGAGTTATGATCTATTTTGTAGTTGATGTTAACAGTCATTAGATTCAACTACGAAAATTAATTTAGTTGAATTAAAAGGAAATATTCTTGTAGCTAAATCTTACTATAATCAAGTCACAGCTAATGACTATATATATAATTTTCTTAAAAATAATGCATATATAATCGGTTGTGCTTATAACAAATATCACTACAAATTGATAATTGATCATTTTTGTTACTTGTTATTTTAAAACGATTACATTTGTTATAAAAAATTTATTGATATAATTTATAGACATATCTAATAATTTCATTAAAATTTTTCTATAGTAGATATATAATCTTTTACCATTGAATTAACTAAATTAAGTAACGAGCATTACAAAGGAAGCCATCACTATGAGACTAGGTACTATTATTAAATTATAAAAATGAGAAACTCAAATTTCATGAAAAAAATGAAAATTAACATCCATCACATATTCTTTTTGTAAGATTTGAAAATTTTAGGAACGTTTCTTATGACTACATGAATATTATGAAAAGTTTAATGGGCAAATGCCAATCCTAATTAAATATATATAAGGTAAAATCCACTTTACCCCTTGTATTCAAACTTCATCTTACTTTACCCCTCTATAATTTTAATTGCATTACTTTACCTCTATATACTCTCAAGTTTACTTAAATTATTCAATTTTGTCAAATTCTCTTCATATCCTTAACACCATTAACTTTTTCTTTTTAAAAGACAAAGTTGCCCATAATTTTTAATTGTTCATTTAACAAATAAAATCCATCTTCTCCATAAAAAAGAAAAATTTATATTTGAAAATTTAGAAATATAAAATCACCAAAGACATATAACGAAAATGTGTTTCTTAAAGACTAACTTCAAATGCTATATGGAATCTCACTTACATATAGCTTCGTTACTACTTGGTGCTAAAGGCAGTGGCTTTTTTTATTTTTTGTGATTTCATAGAGGGATGTATCAGGTAATAAAATAGAGTTAATAAAGCAATTCTATGGAGGAAAAAATGGGGTTTGCATATTATTAATTTAGTTTTCTTTAATGAAAATGTTTGTTTCTGCTAGAGATATACTTTTAGTATATAGTGCAAGTTTTTGATATATTTATAATGCAGTAAATAGTGATGTTCGTATTTCATCTTTCAGCATTCTGCTTGGATCTTTTAATTTAATTTCAATATTATTTTGTATAAAATTTGTGTATTCGTATAAGAGAAGAATAGCTAGGAGAGATTAGCAAAAAAGTATTGAGGTATGGGTATTTTAGGTATATAAAAATAAAATATGATGATCTTATCATTTTTGTTTGGTTTGCTAATAGAAATTGAAGAACCTTTAATGGCGTTAAAGTAAGTGAAGTAAAATTAAGAGTACAAGAAGACAAAGTGATGCAATCAAAAGTATAAGCAGATAAAATGAGACAAAATTTGAGTATAAGGGATAAAGTGAATTTTACTCTTAAATATTATGTACAAAGAAGTTCCTCCATATTTACCTTTAACAAATAAAGGGAATATATGACTAAAAAATTCCTTGTTTTTGGAGACAAAAATAAAGGATTCAGAGATTAAATCCATCTCTAGCGTAATAATTTCAATTCCAAGATATGTTTGATGTTTCCATCATTTTTATCCTCATGTTGGATTATGTTCTTCATGCCAAGCTATTATTACCTTAATATGGAAAGTAAATATTATTGGTGCTCCATACATTTAAAATAAATTGAAATTAGTTCGAAATCAAGTATTGAACAATACTAGACAAGAATATTATTCATAAAATATTTTCAAAAACATTTTATGAAAGAACCATTTAAAAATTGGTCCAAATAATGCGTGGGATCCATCATAGAACTAAGAATCAAAATGTCACATAAATCATTCTCAATTTTTTTTTTTCGAATTTTGTCAAACATTTTGTATATGTGCATTCAAATAATTACCATTAATCTTCATTCAAGTTACATGTTTTAATTGATATTTGTCATGTTTTCGTAGTTTGTCATTAGCCATGTAAAACAATGTTTGTTGAAACGTGAACCTCAAAATTAATTTTTCATTATTTAATAATTATAAAAATTTATACATCTCAAAGAGGTTTATTACATGAATTTTAAATTGAAATTTGATCAATGACCCATTTATAATTTATTTTCTTCATACAGGTCGGATTATATTATTTATTTTTTGACTTTTTTTTGTATAAATTTCTATTATTTTGACAAAATGACCGCATTGGAATTTGTTGTAAAATTATTTTACTATGCAAGCTCCCTTTAATTAAATTTATTGCTTTATTATTTTTTATTTTGCTCTCAATTAAGATTCTATTGTAAATAGGATCCCCCCACCCCCACCAAACAACCCCCTAAAAAAAGAGAGATAGAAAATATATTCCCTCATTTAAAGTGATTATGTGTTATTATACGATCATAATCATTTTATTTGAGTGCAATAATATTATAAAGATATTAAAAATTTTATCCTTTTAAAATTTAGATAAAATTTTCTGACAAGTGAAACTATGGACCAATAAGATTAAAATGGAAAGAAGACACCATATTATCGAGAGCCGAAGCATTCAATTATATATCTAATCTGATTTTGGTTAAAGGATTGCGTTAGATATAGCAATTTCTACCACTACTAAAAAAACTGTTTTTTGGGACGAAAAAATTCGTTGCAAATTGCAACAAATTTTGTGATGGTAAATTCATCATAAAATAATAATCTTTGAACAAATTAAGTTTGATCTTTTGCAGCGAAAAAAATTCATCGCAATATATATATATATGTAAATTGCGATAGATATTTCCATCGCAAAATTGAATATTTGCGATAAAAAAAAAATCCATATTTGTGACTAAAAAAAATCCGTATTTGCAACTAAAAAAAATCCATATTTTCAGTGGATCTTTCTATCGCAAAACTGAACAAAAAATTAAAAATTAATTTTCTTTATTCAATATATATAAGACAAAATTTAAAAATTCATTTGGCCACCTGATATATATTCTACTGCTTGTAATTGAGTAGTGTTATTTAACTAAAATAAATAAATAAATTAATACCGAATTAACAATATATTTGTCAAAAAGTGAAAAAAAATAAAAATAAAAAATAAAAACAATGTTCTTCTGATTATACTGACGTGCATTTTAGTCCATTAATTACTAATAAAAATGTCAAAAATAGAATGCATTTATCATTAATTATCTGAAGTGAGAATATCATTTCCATCTATAAATAGGGTTATCGGCTCTTCATTTTGATCAAGCCAAAGTCACTCTTGCAATAAGAAATTAAGTACTCTATCTGTCCCCTTTTTTTTTTTCTTTGCCTGTCAGAAATGGAGAATCAAATCGGTGGAGCCATCATTGATATTAATCCACCACAACAGGCGGAAATATGGGAGGATGTTAACCCACCACAACCACAAATTTCAATTGATCAGAACAACAGCGACTTATCCCGAAATGATTTCCCAAAGGGTTTTCTCTTTGGAGTTGGTACATCTGCTTATCAGGTAATTATTAATTTCCAAACATTAATCAATATATTCTGAACATTAATTAATTTGTGTTTCAACAAATCAATAATTAATAATGTTCTTTTGGTTTAATTAATAATTTGCTGTCTTAATTTAAGGTTGAAGGAGGTGCTGCAACAGATGGCAAAGGCCCGAGTGTGTGGGATGATTTCACCTTGAGGACTCCATGTAATTATATCTTTATTACTTTGAATTATACAACAAAAATCTTCAACTTGATTATAATTCAGTAAGCTAGAAATAATTAAGTGATTTTGATTCATATGAGTTGCAGATAGAATACGCTATGGAGCCAATGGAAATGTGACTGCTGATATGTATCATAGATTTAAGGTAATTAGTTAATTTTCTAATAAATTATTTTTATAAGAAATATTTAATACACTTGACATATGTCTGTGAAATAGAATAATAGATAAAATAGGAGAATCCAAACTGATTTTTACATATATAGGCTGCCTACTAATATTTTTATATGCATATTGCAGGAAGATATTAAGACCATGAAGAAATTAGGTTTTGACGTTTATAGATTTTCCATTTCATGGTCAAGAATATTGCCAGGTATGATCAATTATAAGTGGTATTTAATTATTGTATATATGCTAAAGTTAAAAAAATAATAATAATCTACCAACTCGTTTCCATTAATGCAAGCATTATTTTGATTCTGAGTCCATGTACTTGTACTATTCAAAGGTGGAAGATGCTCTGCTGGAATCAACAGGGAAGGAATCGATTATTATAATGATCTTATTGACACTATCATTGCGCATGGTAATTGCATGGATTCGATAGAACCCCTTCATTTTTTCTAGTTATTTCATTAAATTATATAAAATTAAGCATTTGTATTATCTTAAAATGTTATGTAGGCATGACGCCCTGCGTGACTTTGTTTCACTGGGATCTTCCTGATTGCTTAGAAAAGGGGTATGACGGCTTTTTAAGCAAAAAGATATTGTAAGTGCAACTTTAATTTGGTTATATTTCATGAAAACTTCTGTGTGTGTGTGTGTGTAACATAGTTTATATTAATTTCTATTGGAGATTTTAGAATTATATTAATTGGCGATTTTTTATATGATATGTATGCAGGCCTGATTTTCGTGAGTATGCAGAATTATGCTTTTGGGAATTTGGTGATAGGGTGAAATGGTGGACCACCATAAACGAGCCATGGACCTATGCAGTGAATGGATATGCTAGAGGCTCTTTTCCACCAAGTAAAGCTTCAAGTTCCCCAACCAGAGTTTTGACAAATCTCCCTGCTCATAGAAGTATTCAAGATCCGAGTGCAACAGTACCCATAACCCGAACCTACTCGGATGTCAAGTATGACAAGTCGGATCCAGCCAAAGATGTGTATACTGTGGGAAGAAATTTACTTCTTGCCCATGCAGAAGCAGTTCAAGTATATAGAACAAAATTCAAGGCTTGGCAAGCGGGCAAAATAGGAATAGTACTAAATTCCCATTGGTTTGTGCCTCTAGATAAGAATTCATATCTTGACAAAGCTGCTGCTAGAAGAGGAGTCGATTTTATGCTCGGGTGGTACGTGTATTTATAAAATGTTTTGATATATATTATCCCAACATGAGTTCTCTAATTTATTTATGGATATATGTCAAGTGTATTAATTAAATATTTTCTTATGAAAATAATATATTAAAAATTAGATACACTTGACATATATATATTTATTAAAATGAAATAGAAGATGAATTAAACATAGATTGGAATAAAAGATCCAAACAGCCCCTCCCCCCAAAAAAAAAATTAAAAAGAGAAAAATTAATTGTTCTAATTAACTTCAAAATTAATTTTGTTTCAGGTTTCTAGATCCTGTATTGTATGGTCGTTATCCTCAAAATATGATAGATTTTGTTCCAGCAGAAAATCTAGCACCTTTTTCTCACTATGAATCTGCCATGCTCAAAGGTTCCACTGATTATTTGGGTTTAAATTACTACACAACACAATATGCTTCCCATGATTTGCACCGTGGAGGTGTAGGCTACGATGCCGATCAAAAAATTGCATATAGTCATTCATGTAAGTTTTTGAAAATATTATCAAACCCAAATACAAATATACTCTTTAATTTGGTCACCATAAATTAATCTATATACTTTTAAAATAAACATTTTTCTGTGTTTTATGTAGCTAAAAACGGCTTACTAATCGGAACACCGGTGAGATTAATTCCTAATTTATTTATCTATATTGTCCTTAAGTTCATTTTTAAAAGCGAATTAATTTATTCTAATCTAACATTATTCTTTCTCATTTAATATGTAGTCTGCATCAAAATGGTTGTACTCGGTTCCATGGGGGTTGTATGAGCATTTGGTATATCTAAAGGATACATACAAAAAAGACTTGCCTCCTATATACATTTGCGAGAATGGTACGTACTATTTAGTTACTTCTATATATATTTCGAGTATAACATATGAGATTTTGTGACAATAATATATATATATATATGCTTGATACATATATATACTTGATATATATATATATATATATACAGGGATTTCTGAAGAGAATGACTATAAGCTCACTGCCAAAGAAGCTTGTGCCGACACAACGAGGGTTAAATATCACCAAGACCATCTTGCTTACCTTCTAAAAGCAATTAAGTAAGTTTAATACAACCTACATCTAATAAATTATTCATATTTTTTAATGTCTAATATCTACACCTAACTTTAGAGTGCTCGTTTTCAATTTCTAGGCATTATCCAGGACTAATATGTGATTCTTTAGCTAAAATTTTTGTGATTGTGATGCTTGCAGGGAAGTGAAAGTGGAAGTAAAAGGTTATATTTTGTGGTCATGGTGCGATACTTTTGAATGGGCTGAAGGATACACAGTTAGATTTGGTATAATGTATATAGACTTCATCAATAATCAGACAAGATATCCAAAAGATTCAGCTCTATGGTTTGCTAAGTTTTTAAATGGTCATAAATTTATACTATATGCTAATGCAAATAAGAGGCCAATTGAGGAGAATATTGAGAATGAGCCCGAGAAAAGGTTGAGATTGGTGGAAGAATAAAGTTGTGCCCCTTTGGCGAATCTTGAATCTTTATGTGGAGAAAGACTATCGAATTTATGTTGTTTCTCGAAATAAAGAGTCCATTGTGGACATAGGAAATAATCACTTGCTATGTTATTGGAGGTTATGTGTTATGTATGCACACCTCTGTACTACCTTTCTGTGCTCTTTACTAATAAATGAGTAGGTATTATTCCTACCTTTATATTTACACTTTTTTTATTTGTTTTTAATTTTAAATATAGACAAAAATATTATTTTTTCAATAACTTACCCATTGTCCCCCATTTCGACCTCGTTGATCAACTCACCTTTTCTTAATTTTTAGTTGCATTCAAACTTGGATACATTTAAGAAATTATAGGACTTAATTATAATTGAGGTAAATCATGAGATGAAGCAATAATTTTGTCTTGAAATAAGTCATGAAATTTAGATATTTCATATCAAATGGTTTACCTAATATTTCGACATGATTCTATTTACTCATGATTAGCTATCAATTAGCTTTCAAGTCAATCTATGAGCAAAATAGAAGCAACAACATGCTGCATGAGTTTAATGGTTAATCTCGCATGATATTGAGTGAATCCATAGTGAAAAAATATGAGATAAATATCTTGAATTAACTTTGAGATAATGGTTGGAAAAGTGTATGCAGAAATGGAGAGGATTATTAATTTCTATACTTTGGGGGATATAAGACGCACACGATATGTTCTCATGATGAGTTGATTACATTATTGCAGCTCAACACTTTTAATATAATTTGAGATTAGAGAATTTTCATAAGATTTGTGTTTTATTGTCCCCTGAACTTTATTAATTCAGAAAAATGTACAACAAGAGGAGAGGAGGCACTACAAGAAAAATTACATTTAGTGGCATTAGAAAATGCAACCTAAATAATATTATAGTGGTAATTTTATATTTAATGACATTTTTTAAAAAGGTCACTTGTAGCGGTGTAGAGAAAGGTATAAATATTGCTAATTTACCTCTATTGTGGCATTAATAAAATGCAAGAAAAAATGTGTTAAATGGCACATTAAAATGTCACAAAAATGCATTACATAACATGCCAAAATGCCATTAAAGAAAATTTTAAATGGCATGCCAATATGCCACTAAAAATGTATGTAGTGATATATTAAAACGCCACCAAAATTCCTTTAAATGACAATATAATACACCACAAAAGTACTATAAATGACATGTTAAATTGTCAAAAAAATAATTTTAAAAGACATGCTAACGTGCTACAAAAAATGCATATAATGATGTTAAAATGCCACAAAAAATTCCTTTAGATGATATAATAACATGCCATAAAAGTAATATGCTAAATTAAATGGCCAAAAAGATTCCTTTGAATGACATCTTGATCTACCACCAATAGCCATATTATGGGACTCCAACATGTTTCAATTGCTCCGTATAGGACTCGAACTTGCAATATTTTACTTGGAAAGATATGAGTTTACCGCCAAGCTACACACCAAATGTTCATTATAAATATTCAAAAATATTATTATATTCTTATACTTTAAAAGTATATTTTCTCAATTATTTAAATATATGCTCGAAATTATTATATTAAATAATACATTTGAAAAAGTTTGAAACATTAAATTTAGAGATGAAAAATATTCAAAAATATAATTTATAGGTGACGAGAGAAAATGATCAAAAACTTAGTTTTTTATACTTCTTGAAAAATATGATTAATTTAGTCGATACATTAAAATTATATTTGAGTAGTTAATTTGATCAATGCATTATGATAAGATATAAAATTATATATTTTACAATTTTTAATAACTATATATACTTTATCTATTTTTGTGTGATATTAATTTCATGTTACACTATAACTAAATTATGAGTTATGTTTTTCTCTTTTTTTCTTTTTTAGCAGAAAAAGTAGTATTGCTAGTTAAATACTTTTAACATATAGTTTTGTTAGTAATTTCAATAAAATTACATTTTTATAACATTTACTAATCAATTACTACTAGGTAACACTATATTATAAAACGAAGTTAAATTAGTGCTACTAAATAGTTTATGGTACTTTTTATAAATGATATCATAGATAAATATGAGTAGCATTTTTTTAAAACAAATTAATGGCAATACTTAAATGCCTTGCAAATATATTTATGTTGGCGTTTTAAATCATGTCACTATTTTTTATTTTTTTTTGTTATTGGATAATCAAATGCCATTACATATTGTATTATTGTATCATTTTTCAACAATTATCACTATATCACTCTTATTGTCACTACATTATCTAATGTCACTAAGTTAGTGCCACTAAATATTTTGTGGCGTTTTTTTAGGTGCCACCATAAATAAATATGAGTGACATGTTTTTAAGAAAAGTTAGTGGCACTAATTAAATGCCTTCAAATTATATTTTTGTTGGCATTTTTATCAAATGCCGCTATTTTATATGTCATTTAATAATCAAATGTCACTAAATATTTCATTATAGTGACATTTTTTTTTATGACTATCACTATTTTATTTTTGTGTGTCATACACTATAAATGCCTACAACTTATTGCCACTAAATATTTTATAACATTTTTCTTTAAACGGCACTATAACCACATATTAGTGGCATTTTTCTAAAAAAAATTAGTGACACTAGACAAATGCCTTTGAAATGCATTTATCTTGGCATTTTTAATCAAATGTCACTATTTTGTTTGTCATTTAATAATTAAATGCCATTAAATATTAGATTATAGTGGCATTCTCTCATGACTATCACGACAATACCTTTTCATGTCATTATATTATAAAATGTCACCAAATTAAGGTCACTAAATGTGAATTCTCTTGTAGTGGGGTCGAGAAATTTTCGAAAGCACTAGCAATTTAAATTTGATTCCTTTGGGGACTTTAGCATCTCATGTCCCCAACTTATCCCCCACCCCCCAACCCTAAAGCCTCCCCAAACATAGCAGGTTTTTATTTTGTTTTGTTTTTTTTTCAAATTTATATATAAGCATATTAGGAATGTGATAAGTTTAAACCTCTAATATCACACTATATGTATGACACTTGTATCAATGGATCAAATAGCCACGAAAAGTGAGAGACTTGAAATGCAAGACTTTTCTTTCAAAATAGGATTTTCATCTCGGTTTAGTATACAATACATATATATATATATATTATTTTTCCTTTTTTTTTTTTAAGGTTTTTCATACTTAGATTTAGATATTTCATTTCCATTAGGCCTAGACTTTGTTAAATAATCCAAACCCCCTATTTTAATTTAATTCAACTCTCAAGTTAAAAAAGAGTTCAATTAATTCATTCGATCAAGTAATCGATTTCTAATTCATTTAGTGTTTTTCTATAAGACCAAGTAAACAAGCAAATTGTTTAATTAACAAATTTAACTCTGAAAGTAGTTTATCCCTAACTTAATTAACTTCTCTAAATGCAGTAGTAGGATCGAATCTTGTAAATTAAAGTAGATTCATTTAATTTTGCGTTAGATGACATAGTTATATTCATGACTAATTTGTTCTAAAGAATATTAATATATAGAACATATCTTTTTAAATTAAATAATTTATTTAAAACTTAATTATTATACTCATTTATAAAGTCATCAAAATTCAATATTGGCACAATTCTATAAATGATTTTTTACTAATTGTTAGCATACCATGTTTTAGTTATTCTTTTATACTATTCTAATCATTTTGATATTTTGTATTTAAAAAGTTTGGACATATACATATTAATAACAAAATGAAATAAAATTATAAGAACTGATTGTTTCAAGTATAAAGCAATCCAAAGGCCATCTATATGAAATTTTTATCTTAGATTCCCTCCTTTATTGCGTAAGAGTTGATCATGCATTATATGACAAAATATGAAGAATTATCTTGAAAAATAAAAACACACAAAATTTGTCTCATCCTAGATAATTAAAAAAAAATTAAAAAAAAAAAGAAATAGAAATTGTTTAGATATACTGGAAATTTAGAATTGTTAAAAACAAATTGGAATATAACTAAGTTGCATTTGCTTAAAACTAATAGATATTGTTCGGATTAACGGTTGTTAGCCAAGATTAATCAAAATTATTGATATTGTTAACTATTTGAGCATAATTCTAGATGTATAAAAAGAATGAAATAACTAGGCATTATATTCTAATATAGTAATGAACTCATAACCGAATCACACATATATGTAAATGCAAACTGCTTATATAGCATTATAAATTGTAGCAAATCTAAAATTATTAGGAGAGAAAAATATTTATGAACAAGAAATGTGGAGCAATATATAGAACACGAATAATGCAGTTCTATTTGAAATTATAACCATAAAACTTATAAAAGTATGCAATGGATCATACCCAGAGGAAAAAAATAAAAATAAGGGCAATGACATTGAATTTACATTGTGATCTACAAGTTGCCATAAAATTAAAATCTACCAATCACATTCAATTAATTAGGAATAAATTATACATATAAAAACACATTCATGACCTATAATATAAATTATTTCACATGTCAGCTTACAACATAGTATAATTTTAATATGAAAAAATATTATTATTGCCCTAATCCTATTATGAAAGATGTTTTCATGTTACTACAACTTGACAGATAAAATATAAGATTACAATTTCTCAACTCAATAAATTTAGTCGAAGTTACCATAACAGCATTCAAAAAAATAAGGCACATCTTTAATATCCGAGAGCCACCATCATTTCATGCTAAATGTCGGAGCATTGAAGTTTTTGGACCGCGCCAACTCTGCTTTACATAATTTGATGGAAATTAAAGACTAGTATTACTTTATTCTTATTTTAAAAGTATGTGATTTTTAGAATCATATAATTATTGAATTTATGGAACATCTTTGCTTCTTCTTTTTTTAATACCCCTTTTTCCATTAGTTTCAATAGTATTCTAATTTAAATGGAATAATAAAAATTTGCATCAACAATTTCAACATAATTTATGAAAGAAGTTAAATAGAAGCGGTGTTAGGCATTAAAAGATAAAGTAAGAATCTCATTTGTTAATGGACAATGTTATCAATTGTTTAATTTAAAAAGGAACTGAAAGTCACTACAAAAAATTAGGACATCTATTACGATCAATCAGTAACTATTCATAACTTTAACTACGAAATTGATCTAACAATATTCGAAATAAATGTTCTCATAGCTAATTCTTGTATGACTAAGTTGTGGCTAGTAATTATTATTTAATTTATGTATATATATTAATTTAATTCCTAATTAACAATAATGTATATCCAAATAATCTTTGCGCTTTCAATGAACAATGTTACAAATCAATAATTAATAATTTTTATTATTTGTCATTTTATAAAAATTACAATTGCTATGGAATTTGTAGCTAGGATTGTAGATGGATATTCGAAAATTCGCTTACTATTTGCATTTGTATCCATTTATACAAAATTTATATACATTTGTTTAAAGTGGATATTATTCGATTAGTAAATATCCGATTATAAATGAATACATATATGGTAAATGCGTATTCGATCCATTTAATATCCATTTTGAATATGTATTTATTAAATAATATATTATATATATTTTTTAATAAAAATCTTATAATCCATATATATATATATAAATCATAATAGAAGAATTGGGAAGAAAAAAGAATTACATAGAGAAAAAATTGAAGAATAAAGTTATTCAACATAATTATTATTGGTTGACTTTATAATTAATATACTTAAATTCCATTATTAATATTAATTAGTAATAATAATTAATTATAAAGTCAATTATTAATTAAAAATTATGTTATTTGTTGGATTGTTTTCTTTTAATGAAATTGTATAGTTTCTTCTTGCGACACCCCACTCCGGGTAACCCAAAATTGAGATATCAAAACATTCCTGTAACACCCCACTCTGGGTAACCTAAAGCTGAGATATCAACTCAATTCAAACTTAATTTCTGAACGTTATAATACAAACAATAATTCAAAAGCAACAGAAAATAGCATCGACTTAAATAATATTATTAACCATAACATTCGAACCAAGGTTCAATTCTTAAGTATATTGCAAAATATATACACAAAATCAAGGTGCCTCGGTCTATTCTGACATATCACAACATCTCTATGTTACCACCTATCCATCTAGCGATCCATAGGCAAAAGAGAGATACCAAACTATTACAAAAGAAGCATCCCTATACTTCAAGTCAGAACTTTCCATTCTTAAGCCACTCTGTCTGCAAAAGTAATGAAAATGAGGGGCTAAGTCCAATGGACTTAGTGAGGGATAAATATCAAGCGATAATAGAACCTGTCAAGGGAAAAGCATTTCAACAGATCTAGAATCCATAGCAATACAAGTACAATTACAATTTAGCAAAACAAATGTAGCAAATAGGAAACTCTCCTACCTTATTGCTCCAAGAACAGTTCACAAGCAAGCAGAAACGAGTACAAGCAAGCAAACCCTTACAGAATATGCATTCCAACGAAATAAGTTAAGACATGCATATCAGATCCCTTTATGCCAATCAAACAAGTACTTTCATAGCATGATAGCTTGGTATACAATTGGTGTGCCCGTCCGTATGGCGCACTGCCCATACAGACTGTATGGCGCATAGTAGATATCTAAGTGGACTGTTTAGCATATCGCGGATACCTATGTGAACCGCATAGCGTACCCTGGACACCCAGGCAACTGCAAGGCGTGTCCCAAGTATCCCAGCATTTTGCGTAGGATTGGCACTCGGCCCAAGTACAATCTCCAAACAAGTACAACAAGAACCAATCAAGTATATACAAGCCAACTGGCTAGATATTAAGGTACAACAAATGAGTATGCCGGCAAGGTATTTGATAACAATTCAAGCGGGAACAAGCAAGTACGATCAAACAAGTACCAAACACGACAGACAGGAGTTCTGGGCGCCAGAACGAGCAAGAACGATTGAAACAAGTGCGAACCCTCACAGGGGTATACAAGCTAATAACAAGTAACGAGCAAGTACGAGTCAAACAATTTACGAACAAGTACAATCAAGCAAATTAAACCCTTACAGAGGTTATGCCACAAGAACAGATAGATATATCAAGGCCAAAATGGCAGACCCGCACAGGGGTTCAACAATTAACGAGAGGTTCTACAAAGCAATAACCCAAAGTGGGAGAACCCCACCTCCAAAATCTCCGATGGTACAAGTTCTGCAGACTGCTCATTGGTCCTCGTGACCCACTTCTTCGTCACCTAACCATAATGATATATATATATATAGTCAGAACCCACTTTAATTTCCTAATACATCTTTTTCATATTGGTTCTTAACTCCAAATTTTGCTATTTATCCTATTAACATGATAACTTAAAATGAAAACATTGATAAAATTCCAAGAATGGTTATAAGACTAGTCTTGTTACAATAATCTTAATTCTCATATTGTTTCTCCTATCAATAAAGTCAAGTTTCTTAACCACATGATCTACATATTGTCACTTAAATCATCAATTGTTCAAGGTCCCAACAATTTCCAATACTATCTAGTTTAGGTCCTCAATCTAAGGTCTCAAGTTCAATTTTCTTATCAAATTCATAATTCCAATTTGTAACTTAATATAATGTTCAAGTCCACTATAATATCATCCTTAGCATGGGAGAGTTCAACATACACATATATATACTTAATATATCATCATCCTTATGTTTTATTCTTAGCATAGATACAACATCAATTAGGAATATACACATGCATGTACAAACATATACATATATATAAATTCTTCAATCTTTTACCACAACTACGCAACGAGAGCTCGGATCCACGAACCAACTATGCCACTGTGATCATCTCAACGAAAGGAAGATTCTGTCTTCCTGCCACTACCGTCGAAAAATCTCAAAGCCAACACTAGTCTATTTCTTTCGAGCTCCTAAATCCAATGCCACCTTCAATTTTTCGTTTCGAGGTCTACAGCCACTGCAAACAAGCTAAATAGCCCAAAAATCTCATTTTCTTTGCCAGCTCCGATCTTCATTTCTCGTTGTCTCCACCGCACCAAACCTACATGCAACCACGTATCTTGCTTCACCTCCTCACGTGCTATCCAAAACACCCTTCAAATGTCCCTTGACTGCTTATTTACCATTTCTACTGTGCTACTAAGAGGTCGAGCTCTGTATATTTTGATCAGCTGTTAGGCACTTTGTATGGGTTTTAGTGTGTATCTTGTGCTTTACTCCTTCACAAATGCCCTTTTATCCCTTTTAGCTCATATTTCCAAATTTGTTTTTCTATATATGTTGTCAAAAGATAGCTATGGTTGTTGAGTGGAGATGGGTCGATTGACTTAGAGGTGACTTAACCGCTCGGTGTCATGGCGAGCGACAGTAGTAGGTCAAGTGACCAGTGATTTTAGGAGGGAGAGCGAGTAGGAGATAGGGGTCGAAGTTTGGCCTTCTGGACCTATGGTCGATGAGGCGGGGGCATATGGTTCCTCAACCACCAGTTTTAAAGGGTAGGTTATTTATTGTGGCATATTACAATGAATACTATCAAAGATTAGTTCGAATGACCTAAGGTCGATTAGGCAGAAATATCATATCCTGGATGAATTCTAGTTGATTTGACCAAGGATGAGGGATAGGATGAATAATTATCCTGAAGGGTGTATTGCTGTGTTTGAGGATTTGTTGAAGTGCGGGTTTAGGTTCCTGATCACACAATTTATAGTCGACCTGTTCTCAGGTCTCCGAGTCTGTATAACCTAGTTTCTTCCTAACTACTTTCCAATATTTATATAGCTTCATTGTGTTGATGATGATCCATACCCAGCCTTATTCTTACATAAATCTTAGCAATTTATTTCATCTCCTATGTCTTGGACGTCGAAAAGTACTAAGGAGTTGGGATTTTATTATTTGATCGCCCTACATCGTCGGAAGATTTTTGTGACCCCTCTTTTTCTCATTGCCATGCCTGGAAAAAGAGATATTTCTTTATGCGCATTCCTAGTGGGGCAGATTTAATATCCTAACGGGTTGGTTGATGAGGCGGGTCGAAATGCTTGGAAATGATAATCTGACTTGGCATAATATATTCATTCAAGATCTGATCGAGTTCAGAGAGATAGAGAAGGTCAGGTTCATTAGTGAGAGAAACTTGGTGCTGGCGAGCTTGTCGACCACCCCTCTGAGGTTGGTGCTAAATGCACGACTAGTTAAGGTTGATTTCATTATGTTATTTATTGTTTCTTTAGCATAGTTTTTGATCGATACTATATCTATTTATTTTTTCTTTCGCCAGGTTTATCAATCATGGACAAAGCTTGCCAATTGGTGATGATACAGTAGCAGAAGGCTTTGGAGAGTTCGAAGGCAATTGCGACATGCCAAGAGGCTGCTTCTGCTGCTGTGCAATCCGGATAAGCCCCTCCAACAACTCCATCGACTGTCGTGCAGATTGTAGTTGAACCAATAAGTCCAATAGTCTGGCTGAAGAGAAAGGTTGCTACTGAGGAAGGGTAGAGTTAAGTTGCCACTGTAAAGAAGTCCACGGCGGAGAAAGGGAAGGGTAAGGCGATCGACCCTAATGAAGAGGTATACAAGCTGCTGCCAAATGATGAGCTATTTGAGCTGTTGGAGTTCCTCGAATCACAATTTGTGCTTGGGGTTGAGGTCTCAAACACTGCAACTATAATGGGTGCAGCCTACTAGTGTGACCCCACTGAAGGTGTTGACACCTGGCCTTTTCGTTGAAGGCCAAAAGGAAATGCTCGAGCTGCAATAGGTAGACACGTTGAAGGTGTTTCCTATCACACTAATATGGTAATTCTCTAATTTTTAGGTCGGACAAAACTTTTGTCTATGTACATATAACATATTTATGGATACTTGCACTAGGTAATGGGGCAAAAACTTGCATTAATGGTATGAGCACTCCCAAGCATATGGTGTGAGATTAGAGAAAAAGTGTGGCAACTAGAGAAAGAGCAGTCTGAACTATCAAAGACTAGACTTGAGTCTCTTGGGTTGAGGGTCTGGGAACTGGAGAAGCAGACCAAGGAAAAAGACCAAAAGCTTCTGAGTACTGTGCAGGAGAGAAGCCGCATGGAAGAACTACTAAAGAAATTAAGGTTTGAAGTGCAAGAAGCGTCCCTTTCTAGTCGATCATAAAGGTATAAAAGCTACTTTCAGTATGCTAGGGTGTAATTCTTCAAGTTGCTACCTGACATCCAAAGGAAAGTCGTGCAACATTTTATGTTGAGCCTTGCTTTTACTGATGCTAATGTGGCTTCTAGCATAGATGACGCCAAGAAAGTGTTCGAGAAGGTGGTGAAATAGCTACAATTCCTCGACTATGAGATTTAGGAGAAAGACAAGGCTCGGCTAAACATTTTCAAGAATGAGCAGCTAGGGGATTATGATGAAAATGCGCTTACTGAGGAGGCGAATGTCCCTCCTGATCCTAAAACTTTAGGGGTGGGGAAAGAGTTTCTTGTAGGTGAGCACCCGTTCTTATGTGATGATGTCAGTCCTTCCTATCCAACAGGAACAATCCCATCTGGGCCTAAGTAAGAGGTTGAGGGTCCGCCTCTGGTCGTCGTTGTTAACACATGGGCAAGGATAAGATTGACAAAGCTGTGGATGAGGTTGCAACTAAAGTTGTTGCTCGAAGTGGTAAGGGTAAGGGGGCTAGGTCGAGCTAAATTTTTTTTCCTATTTTCTTATGGATGTAACTTTATTGTTTTGTTGACAATGTGATGCCATAATGGGCATTTGAACAATTTCAATTTTATTTGTTTCGACATTTAATATTTTTGTGGTTTTAATTTCAATTACAATTGCATTTCTTGTCGATTTCACATCTTTATATTAGCTGTTTGATCATTTATATATGATGTCGCAGTAATGTGCTTGTGTTGACTGCTTGACCTTTTGAGGTCAAAATATTTCTGGTTAAGTGGTTTGAAACCAACTTAAATTATTTGCATTGAGGAGACTAGTTTCTGTACTAATTGAGGTCAGTTTATTGTTATTGGACAATTTGATGAGAAATCGAGTTATGTTCACAAAAGAAAGTTATAATTATGCATTTTTTGAGAAAACTAGATCTCACGTGTCTTTGATATGGTTGAATGAGATTATAAGATCTTATTTTACACATAGAATTTTTTCAAATTTATTGCATTCCACGGTTAGGGTAACTCATGCCCATCCATATCCGCTATCCTGTAAGAGTTATTTTTGGCCACCTTGATCATTGAGTATGGACACTCCTACCTGGCGTTGAGCTTTCTGATAGGTTTTAATACTTCAACTTATTTAAGTACAAGGTCACCAACCTAGAAGTTTCTTGATTTGACTCCCTTTATTATAATGTCTAGCTATTATTGATATGTATCTTTACATTTTCATGTACGCCTACTATCACAGCTCGTCAATAGTTTTGAGCTTGAGCGGTCCCTCATTCCTAATCGAAATGTAGTAGATCACCCGAGTTATGCATTGTATCAGTTCTACTGGAATTACTGTTTCTAAGCCATAGACTAGACTGTAGAGGCTGTGACATATGGCTATTCTTAGAGTCGTCCTGTAAGCTCATAACACTGTTGCATGATATCCACCCAATTGCCTTTAGATCCTTTTAACCTAGTTTTGATATAGTCTAAGATGGTTCAATTGGTGACTTATGTCTGTCCATTTACTTGTAGGCTGCCTTGGACGTAAAGTATTGTTGTATTCCCATACTTTCACACTAATTTCTTGTGCTTTTGCTCTGGAATTGGGGTCCATTATCTAATATCAGCACCTTTTGTAAATTGAAACGACAGATGATACTTTTCTATAAGAAGCTTCTTATTGTTGCATCTGGTATCTTCAAAACAACTTATGCTTTAACCTATTTGGTAAAGTATTTACTACTACTATCATGTACTTTCTTTGACCTATGGCTTTTGGGAAAGAGTCAATAATGTCTGTTCCCAATTGGTAGAATGGCCATGTAATTTTAATTGGGATTAGAGTTAAAGCTAATTAATGATAGATATTGGCATGTAGCTGGCAGGATGGGCACTTTTTTGGCGAAGTTGACCACAACTTAGAGTAAGGTTAGCCAAAAGTATGCCTGATGGCTCTTGTGGGCTAATGTTCATCTACTAGAGTGGTTGCCACAAATGCCTCCATGGATTGCTTTGAAAACCTCTTGGGCATGTTTTGATGCCAAGCATCTTAATGGGGAGCCCAAGAGAGATCTTTTATGTAGTTGACCAAACTCGTTGAGGGTGAATTTGGCCACCTGTACTCTTAACCTCTGAGCTCCTACTCTATCTTCTAGTACCCTTCATTCCCTTAGGTATGCCTGATTCCATCTTGCTAACTATGAGACAGTTTCTCAATTTCCCATATTTGGTTCTGCTCGAGACTTTTTATGGTGGGCTTATTCACAACTAAAAATATGATGGCTCTTTCTCTAGTACCTTTGGTTAAGCTAATGAATATATATAGTGCATATGTTCTCTTGTTTTCCAAATTGGGAACCTAGCTGAGTGTGAATTTCTTGAATTGTTTCTCCAACCTCTTAACCTTTGTAAGGTATCTGTTCATGGATATATCTTTTGCTTCAAAATTTTGTTCTAATTGTTCTGCGACTAATTGTGCATCTATGATAGCTACTGATACTCGACTCCTCTGCATATGGCCATGTTCACACCTACAATGAGGGCTTCATATTTTGCCTCGTTGTTAGTGAATGGGTAGTAAAGCTTGATAGTGAAGTCATATTCTTCTGCTTGAGGAGAACGCAAAGAAATTCTTGCTCTACCTTCTATGGATGTTGTTGATCCATTGGCATGTAAAGACTAGATAGGTGGCCATTGTTCGACCCCTGCAGCGAGGTTGATGCGCTCTACCATGAAATTAGTCAATACTTGTGGTTTAATAGCTACTTGGGATTGGAATTTGATGTCAAATTCTCCCAACTTGATGTTAGCCTACCAAATGTGTTCAGTTTCGATAGTAGCCGATTCAGAGGCTGATTCATCAAATAACAAAGGAGTGAGATTGGAAGTACAGTCTCAATTTCCTTGCCGCCATGATCAAAGCAAGGGCGAATTTTTTGATCTTCAGATAGTTGTGTTCAGGACCTTGCAAAGCTTTGCTGGTGTAGTATATTAGTTGGTGTGTGCCTTGCTTTGTGGACACAAGAATTGAGCTTACTGCTGCTATTGAGACCACAAGATAAAGGTACATGACCTCTCTGATAGTAGGCTTAGCAAGCATTAGGGATATAGACAAGTATTACTTTAATTCAATCGGAGCTCGGTCGCATTCCTCTGTCTATTGGAACTATCTTATATTTATGAGAATTCTAAAGAATGGCAAGCTTTTGTCTACTAATTGAGTAATGAATCGACCTAGTGCTATATGATACTTCTAGCTAGCCTTAGGACGTCCCTGACTGTCTTGGGTGGCAAGATCTCTTGGATGGCTTGAATATTTAGTGAGTTTGCCTCGATGCCTCTTAGGCTGACTATGTGGCCCAAAATTTTTTCTCCTTTGACTTCGATCATACACTTGCTGGTGTGAAGCTTCATTCCAAAGGCCCTCAATGTGGAGAATTTGTAGGTGAGGTCGGCTAAGTGGTCAACTTTCTTCTCTATTTTGATAATCATATTGTCGACATAGACCTCCATCAACTTGTCGATCTCATTTTTGAACATAAAGTTCACCAATCTTTGATAAGTTGCTCCTACATTTTTGAGATCGAATGACATTACTAGAAAGCAACATAGGCTATATAGGACCACAAAAGAGGTTTTATCTCTATCCTCAGGGGCCATAAAAATTTGGTAATACCTTTGGAAGGCATCCATCACACGTAGGAGGTCTCAACTTGATGCTGAATCAACTATTAAATCTATTCGAGGAAGTGGGTAAGGGTCCTTACGGTATGTTTTATTTAAATCGATAAAGTCATTAAACATTCTCTATTTGCTCACATTGTTAAAGACAAGGACTACATTACAAAACCAACTGGGATATTGAATTTTTATAATGTAGCCTATCTCTAAAAGTTTGTTGGCCTTCTCATCAATGATCTAGCATCTTTACACATTGAAGATTTTAGTCTTTTTCTTAACTGGCTTGTATGAAGTGCCCATATTAAGGTGATGGTAAATAACCTCAGGGTCGATTCCTTGGAGGTCAATGGCTTTCCAAGCAAAAACATTAATATTTTTTCTGAGAAAATCGATCAACATACATTCCATGTTGTTATCTAAATTAGTGCTTATCCATGTAGTCTTGTCACGATTTTCAGGCTCCAGCTCTTTGGTTTGGAATTCTTCAATAGGTTTCACCTTTATCTCTTCTCTTATCTTCTTCTTGTTTGTATGTCCCCTATGGGTTTCAATTTTGATTGAGTTTTGTGTTAGCTCACCTCCACTGAGATAGTGTGGCATCGCTAGGCTTCTTTCATGTTGAAAAGTAGTTCACCAGTTTCTGCTGTTATTGAAAACTTGACTTTCATGTGATAGGTAGAGACACTTGCCCTAAAATCATTTAGTGTGGGCCTCCCGATTTTGGTGTCATAAGCAAATGGGACATCTACCACCAAGTAGTTGATCATTAGGGTTTATCTCTTAAGTGCTTCGCCGAACGAAGTGGATAAACTTATATATATCCTACTGGGATGATCTTAGTCCCCCCAAATCAAACAAGCGGGGTACGGATTGGCTCGAACTTAAGCTTGTCCTACTTCACTCTTTCCAGTGTTAACTAGAAAATTATGTTGGCGAAGCTATCATTGTCGATCAAGATCTTTCTAACCTCAAAATTGGCAATTTCTACTATTACAAACAGGCAATACAGTTTGCTATTTGTAACCTGGACCCTAAGTACGAGAGGTCGAAATCTAAAAAAGAGATAAGCTCTGCACTGGTGGATAGTTGAAAGATTATTTTGGCTCCTACGAACTTGGTAGATTCAAGTTGCCTCTATTTCTGTCTCTCTGATATTTTAGTGTCCCCCTCATTGGTCCTCCTGTAATGGTGTCAATCATAACTCGCAAAGAGGGGCATTCATCCTCGACCTTTTTTTTTCCTTTTATTGGGTTGACCAATATTTCTCTACGGGAGTCTAGTTGGCCTAACCTACATCATGTCTGGTTTTCTCATCGATATATTTTTCAAGTGGCCTTGTCAAATGAGTCGCTTAATTTCATCATAGAGGCTGAAATAGTCCTTCGTATCATGGCCTTTCTATTTGTGGAAGTGACAATACTTTTGGAGTTCTTCATAGCTGTTGTCTCATTAAGTTTCCTAGGTTTCTTGAGGAAGGGCGTTCATCTTCGACGTCTTTTTTCCTTTTATTGGGTTGACCAATATTTCTCTATGGGGAGTCTAGTCGGCCTAACCTATATCCTATCTGGTTTTCTCATCAATATATTTTTTAAGTGGCCTTGTCAATGAGTCACTTGATTTCATCATAAAGGCTGAAGCAGTCCTCCATATCATGGCCTTTCTATTTGTGGAAGTAGCAATACTTTTGGAGTTCTTCATAGCTGATGTCTCTTTAAGTTTCCTGGGTTTCTTAAGGAGATTGTCATGCTGGATAGCAAATAGGACCTTCTTTCTGGATATGTTCAGTGGAGTGTAGTTGTGGAACCTTTGGATGTGCGATTAGTGACCATTCTTTTATTGTCTGTCCTTTTCTCCTTTCCTTTCTTTTTTCATTCTCCAAATTCCCATATTTTATTTGTTCATATCCTTCTAGGTCATATATCTCTCAGCAAGGTCGAATAGCTTCTCCATTGTGCACGATCTCTACCTAACTAGAGTATTAGCTCACTCCTTATACCTGAGTCTGAGGAATAATACGTCGATCAAGAACTTAATTCTTAAGTTGATGATTTTCTAGACCTCATTATTGAATCTAGCAAAGAAATCCCGAAGAGATTCTCCTTCATTTTACTTTATTGTATGGAAGTGAGTGTGGAAGAGCTTGGTCTTCCTCTTGCTGGCAAATTGGTGGAGGAACTTATTGCAGAGCTAATCATACGAATTGATGGCTGCGGGTTCTCACTTGACAAAACACTTGACAGCAATTCCTTATAAAGTGGTTACTAGCATCTTTGCATGAATGTGCTCGTTATGTTTGTGGAGTTGTATCATGTGTTCAAGTTGTAATGATGTTCATTGGGGTAAGTGGATCCGTTATGTTTGGGTAGGCCGATTGGGATTTGGCATCAATTGCTATGCGTTCTTCTATTATCTCCTAGACAAATGGTTATTCTCTTTCCTTGTGTAGTCTAAGGGCATTTTCAAGTTGCAAATTTATTCGATATTGCCCCTCGAGATTTCTTCTAAGCATACGTTGAGCCATTAGACTTGATGTGACATGTCTTCACATTCTTCCCAGTATCTACTTAGTTGGGGTCTTTATTTCTCGATCCTGTTGCACGGTTGGGCTCGATTGTGTCAAGTAAAATGTTTGATAGAATTTGCGACCTCCTTGCAGGGATGTTGGCAGCCTTAGTCTCAAGGAAAATGCCCAAGGCTAACATCACGCCTGCTAAGGTGATAAGGAGTTTCATCTCTTACCCTCTCATCCCGTGGGGGTCTCTTTTCCTAACGAGACGAATGTGGGGGTGGTGCTAACAGTAGTACTGGCTAATTATTGCAGTGCGTTGGAGCAATATTGATAGTTGTGCTAAAAGTTAAGCTGATATTTGGTCATTTATTATCTGCATAAGTTGTAGTATTGTTAAAGTTACCACCTACTTTGGCTGAGAACTTGGTCCCACTGCATCCTGGGGTAGCTATGGTTGAAGAGATGGTGGGGGAGGCAGTGGGGAAATGAGGTCACTTTGCCTTTCATTGCGGTGCGCCTAGTGTTTACCATTTTTAAAGTTACAGATTCAACATTGCATAGACAACACCAAATGATAATGTCAGATTTGGTGAAAGGTTTTGTGTATGTAGTCTTTCCCATCAATTAGGGGCTTCAATCGACCCTAAAATTTATCTCAGGGGGTAGCTAAAGGTGCAAGTCAGATCCTGCAACCAAGGAACACGTGTTAAGCTAGCTGAGAGGATTCTCAACTAAGACCCTCTGATGCTTAAGTCAGTAAAAGTTCGACTAGAAAGTAATTGGGTAGAGTAATAGCTTGAGAGAGGCAAAAAAAAACATACCTTTGTTACTAAGAGGAGGGTATTTATAGTATCTATAAAGAGGCTCAAAAGATAGTCTTCACCCTACTGAGAGCTAACACTTTTCCCTTACATATAGAGGTATCATAGGTCCTTTCGACTTGGTTGGCCATCATACTCTTAATCGGCTGGAAACAAGGGGTACCCTTACCATCATTAATACAGAGGTGATGGGTTGACAATTTCATTAATGCAGATATGATGATGGTTTAGCCACATTAAATGCGGACGTGATAGGTGGTAGACGCTACAATTAATGCAGCAGCCACTAAGGATACTACAACTGTGCATCTGCCAGACCATACCTAGTCAAGAGTGCTAAAGTCACGAGATCGCAAGTGTTTTTGTGTGTCTGCTCAACCATAACTCGTGAGGTTGACATTTTCAATACTGGATGCTAGCATATAGGCTCGTCTAGTTGATTTGGGTCCAACAACAATATTGGATACTGGGCCACCTTCATTGGGCCGATCATAATGGGCTCGTCCATCATGCCTACATCAATATTATTTTAGATAACATAATTTAAAAAATTTTAATACAAAAATTAATTAATACAAAAAGTTAAAAAAGAGAGAGAGAGAGAGAGAACTAATCTCAATAATATTAACAAACATATGTAAAATAATTTAATTAAAATTATCAATAATTAAAAATGTAAAATAAGGAGAAAATAAAAATATCTATCATCTGGAACAATGTAATCATAATAATTTTAAATTACATTCTCAACAATAATAAATATATTTAAATAATTAATTAATTACAAAAATAATAAGAATCTAAAATTTAGAAAAATGTTACATTTATTAACTTAATTACAATAAAATAAGTAAAAATAAAATACTAGATTAGCTAAAATAAATAAGAATAATTGTTTCAATATATATATATATATATTAATTGTATTATTTATTAATTAAAAATAAATAAAAATACACATTCTCCCAGCTTTCTCACTCCCCAACCTTTTCCCCTTTCCTCCTTGCTGTTGCTGCTGCCATCAGCAGCTGAATGGCAGCCGCAGCGGCCGCCAAGGCAGCGGAGAACCCGTGGCAGCCGCTGTGGCCAGGTCTTCCCCCGCCAGATCTAGCCAGGGGGCGTGGTTGAGGGTGGTGTGTATATGTATATAATACTATATATTTCCTATATTTATACATGTATGTTATATATATATTAGACTGAAAATGTATATATATAAATATTTAAATAATTTTTTTATATATTTTTTATGGCTTTAAAGTATTTTTTTTATTTCATTAAGGTTAATTTTGTCATCTTGACTTTTTTATTTTTTCGCTGAATTTTTTTTATTTTTTAGTGAAGGGTAAAGGGGACATTTTATGAATTCAGTCAATTTTAACGATTGAAAGTTAATGTTAAGAGGGTGATTGTAATTATCACATATTTGTGGACTTTTGGGTAATGATACTGAACCTCATGGGGGGTTTGGGTAATTAACCCTTTTGCATTTGTTAAAACTTGTTTAAAATCATTTTGCTACATTGTTGGTAATAACACACTCTTACACCAATATCATCTAGTCATTACATATCTTGATATCCACATCCAAAGTAAGCTATATAATTAACAAATTAATTGTTGACATTAATAGGATTGCATTACCTCAAATATTTAAACATAGCAAGCCTTTCACAGTAGCTATCACATTAAAAATAAAAATGCATTTTGATATGCTTCCGACATCACTACGCTTTCACAGTAGCTATTGATTAGACATTTTCTTAAACTCAGAGCAATCAGGTCGTGAAATCCTCTCCAGATATAATTATTTAAGCAAATTTGGAAAAGTGAAAGCCAAGAAAAAGATTTTCAATCCATTTTTTCACCAAGCCATTAGAAAAACCACAGGGAGTCCCAGATTGAAAACTGTCAAAAGTCGCTGAAGTTTACCCAAAATTTCCCTTTCAACCTTCCAAGAGTTTGGCATTTTGTAAAGCAAATCTCTTCAAAATTCAGATATGTATTGATTTCTTTCCAGATTACTTTTAGTGAACTTACATCATGTGACGACTAACATGCACATGGAAAGTCCTTTAAACGCCATCCCATCCTACCGAAAGTTTGACATTTTGTGCAACCAATGCATTATTATGTTGTACTTATAATAATTCAAATATTAGCTATCCGCTAAGCTTTCTTGTGGTTGTATATAACTATTCCAATTTACGAATCACAACAAGTAGAGTTGAATTTATTTGGATCCATGCGCTTGGAATAGTGATGTATCTCACCAGCCCAACAAGTCACATGGGCCTAATTATACCAATAACATATTGGGTCTATCATAACTTGAGAACATCCTGAAGAATACACTTGAGACTGTAAATGAATATTAAAAAAATCATTTAATATTTGTATTCATATTCGTTCAAAATTTATTCGTATCCGTTTAAAGCAAATATTATCCGTATTCAATTAGTAGATATTCGATTATGAATGGATACGAACATGGTAAATGCGTATTCGATCCGTTTAATATCCGCTTCAAATATTTATTTATTAAATAATATATTATTTATATTTTTTAATAAAAATCTCATAATCCATATATGTATATATAAGTTATAACTGAAGAATTGGGAAGAAAAAGGAATAAATTTAAAAAATTATTATAGTATAGAGAAAAAATTAAAAAATGAAGTTAATCGACAAAATTATTTTTGGTTGGCTTTATAATTAGTATACTTGGATGTTATTATCAATGTTGATTAGTACTAAATCAATTATGAAGTCTTATTTGTTTGATTGCTTTCTTTTTAATGAAATTGTATAGTTCACTTTATTAACTAAAAATATATATTTGTTATAGGTTAATATATTCACATATTTAGATATTTATAAACGGATATCTTTATGAATATCTAAATAATTATCATCGTATATGAATATCAGAAAAGTACTTAGGATACAGGTAAGTTTAATTAAATTTGAATACATCTAATAATTATAATTGAATACGGATATATCTGAATTTGACCAATATCTGACGGATACGAATTCAGATATCATACTTAAATATTCATCAAATCCGCATCCGTATTTGAATATTTAAAAAGTTAATCGGATACGAATATAGAAATAATGTATTCTATAGTGTATCCGATTTACTTAATATCCGTTTACATCCCAAAATGCACCACACCTAAATGGAAAAAATTTAATTTAACCTCCCCCGGCCCTCCATCAAATATGATTATGGTGGTTTATCCCTCTATGAAGACAGAGGGTTAAAAAAACCACCATCATTTTTAAAATCATGCGACGAACCACCTTATGGGTATTAGTGAAACTTATGCGCGCATATATGTGAGCTTTTAATGGTTTTTTAAATATAAAAGGACTATTATTCCCCTAATATAAGCCTAATATCAATCATTGGATATTTTTGAAAAAAATCAATGAATCAAATTATATCATATTTGTAAAAAAATAAAAATAAAAATATATTTATTTATAATTATATTATATAATATGCATATATATATATATTTACATATATGTAAACTTATAAATGAATATATATTTAATTTATTACTAAAACCATTACCACCACCCCTATAGGCCACCATAGCCTTGTCGTGGGCTGCCACGGCTATAGCAAAATCGCTGGCCATGCCCAGCCTTAAAAACAACGACCCCAGCCTTAAAAACCAACGACCATGGCTGCCACAACAATAGGTTGGCCAAAAATTAGTGGCCATGGCCACTGCCAAAAAAAGGATGGTCATGGCTAGCCTTAAATAGCGGTAGCAAAAAACAAAGAACAATGGCCACATCCGCCCTGATAATGGCCAGCCATAAAAATCGGCGGCCATGGCAGCCGCAAAATAAAGGCTGGCTATGGCTAGCTTTAAAAAACTACAGCAATGACCGCCGCGAATAAATGGCAGGCCTTGGCCACCATTTTCTTAAAAATTGACAACGATGGCTACCATGAAATACAGTTTGGTTTTATATATATAGGATATATATTTGTGTAGAAAGTGAGTGTGTATACATAAATATGATTTTTTTTGAAAAAAAAAAAAAATTACTTGCGATCGCCATGGTCACATGTAGCTGGCCATGGTAGCTAATGGCTGGACCTGACCATATCATTGGCCACCTGGCAGATAACTAATTGCGGGCTGCCATAGTAGCCATGAATAATTTTGGGGGAGGGGGAGTTGACACTATTATTTATATATATAATATGTATATATGTATATATATAAATATGTATACTATTTATATGGGGGATGGGATGGGGGCTAGGGGGTGAGGATGACACTATTATTTATATATATAATATGTATATATGTATATATATATAAATATATTTTTTATATTTTTTATAAATAAAAAGAAATATATATTATTCATATATTTATAAAAATATGTTATAAATTTTATATACATATATGTATGTATATATAATTTTAAATGTATGTATACATAATTTTATGAATATTAAATGTTCTTTAATTTATATAAACATGTTATATATTTTATAAATATAAAATTATTTAATTTATATTAAATAAAAAAGAAAAATATAAGGATATGAAATAATTTTATATATATGAAGGTTTTTCTGTTTATATAGCATAAAATTCTACTCAAGTACACAAAAGAAAGCAGTGAGCCATAATTTAAAAACATAAGGAGTTGTTTCAACCTTTTTTTCTTTTTCACAATGAGGTAAACTGCCCATTTCACATTTCATAGGGGGTAAAAATGTTTTAGCCCTACTTAAATGATTATGATTTTCATGGCTCCAGTCAAGGACAGATTCAAAAATAATGTGGGGGGGGGGCGCAAAAATTATAAAACATAAAAATTCAAATATAAATTTCATGATTTATAAATTTCAAATACATATCTTCATCGAAGTTAAGCATTGACATTCTTGCATATCAAAATTCATCACTGATTGAATCAATATCAAAATTTTTAGTAACACTTGTTTCAATGTCAAAACTTTTAATAATATCTATGAGAATACCAATCAAACATGTAGCATCCCTAGAATTTCTTTATTTCAATATTTTGAATTTAAAAAAAAAAATATATATATATATATATATATCCATAATTTGTGGGTTTAAAGGTAAATTTAGAAGATTTAATTTTCCCATTATTTTATCTAAGAGGGGTTAATGTTAAATTTTTATTAGATGTGGACTAAATGTGAAACAACAACTAATTAAAGGAACAAATTGAAATAGGCATAGTTGGAGGACTTGATCTCAGATTAGCAAAAATTTTAGGGTTAAATTGTAAATATGGAAAGGCTACCGAAATATATATACATTTTTCAATTTCTCCCTTCACTTTACCATCTTCACCACCGTACACCATCTCCTTCCTCTCACTGGCGAAAAATCCGACCACCGTGAATCAACCTAATACAAACACATGTTCATTATCATCCTTTCATCCTGAACCCAAAACCACCCCTCCAACCTCTATTTTTGGCGAAGATACTGGGGAAAAGCTAAGAACTGATGGAAATGGGAAGCTTGAAGTGGGTCTTCATTCCAACAAGTTTTGACGGTAAAATTTGCTACCATTTTGATGGGCTCAGCTCAAGGTTTACTCTATTGCTTCCAGATTGTTGAACGGACCACCATAGGAGGAGAAATTTCACAAAAATTGCACGATAGTATTGGTGGCGGGGCTGTGATTTTCCAGCGAATTGAGGACTCTCTTGGTGTCGGAATAAAAAACTAATTGGAGCATTGGGCTGCTGGGGCTGAGGAGTAGCTGTTGGTGGTGGTTTCAGAATTTTTGGTGGCTCCAAATTGCGGCGATGACCGGGCAGTTTGTTCGTCTCATCGAGAGGGTACATGCATACAGGTTGATCACCATTCCTCCTGATCGATAATTTAATATTTGGCTAAACATTTGAAATTAAGATTAAGCTTATTGTATGTATTTGTATACATGTATTCTTCATTCAAACCTTATATTTTGAAAGATAATGAAGAAAACAATCGATCAGAATAGCCATGCAAAATAATAGAACGTTCATGCATGATAATTGAGTCTATTGAACCCGAAATGGTATTATTTCATGTGAACTACAGGTTAGATAGTTTATTAAGTATAGAAAACCCTAATTTCATGTTATTGCAACTTAAGTGACAAAATTTGGGATTTTACAAAAATTGGATTGTTATTATTTGTTATAAGGTTAAATTGGTAAGTGAAGGACTCAATTGTATTATTTTGATAGTATAGATTGAAATCCGTACATATTCCATACAACCAGTATGTATAGTATATCATGCGACAATGATGCTAAAGCAAAACCCTAACCATTATGTTAGTCGAAGATTATTGAATTGGATTATTATTAATATGGATATGATTAGTAGAGATATTCAGGATTGAACAAGGGTTTTAATTGGTAACTTTTGAATAAGTGATGAGCATTTAGGCCCTAGAGAACAGTAAGTTCTGATTTCTTGCCAAGGTTGATAACGTGAGGATCCGCTAATTTGGCAACACTTGTACCTATCACTTTTCTTGATATACCCCTGTGAGGGTTGGTATTGATTTGATTGTTGTATTCTATTAATTATTGTTACCTCTATGTGGATCCGCCAATCTAGCAACTATTGTACCTATCGATTCCTTGATAAACCCCTGTGAGGGTTGATATTGATTTGATTACCATATTCTGTGAATGACTCTTGATTGTTACTCCTGTGAGGAATCTACTGATTGGTTTTTGAATTGTTGAGCTTAATCTATAGTTATCATTGAACCCATTAGGTTCTGTTGATTCGATATCTATCATGATTTTTGTTATTGATTTTTGAATCGTATGAGGTTCTCTTAAATTGAAATTAATTGATATTTGATCAGTTTTATCGAAAATGACTGTCCAGATTAGCTTCTGTCAAGCTTTGTGAAAATTGATTCTTTTCTGAAAAACTAAACTGTACGGTCGAGTGGCCTGTGTTTTCTTGAAAATGTTCTGAATGCACTAATTTACCGTTCTGGCGCCATAAACTTTCACAGTGTTACTATATTGTTCTTATTGAATTGGTGTGGTTAATTATCAAATATCATATTGATTCCTTGATTGATTAGTGTATCGTGGATTTGCTGTGTAGACATAATTGTTCAGTTATTCTGCCATGTTGGCAAATTGATCATTGGAAAGTTTGTTTTAAAACTGATGCAGAAGAATTGTTGGACCGAGAGCCTTGCCAAGCTGTCATGCTTGTGCTATTGTTTTTGCCGAGCTAATGCTTATGCCATTGTGATTATTGGATTGTTATTGTTAAACGATTGTATTGCTATGGAGGCATAAGGATATTCTGATATGCATACTTACTTTAATTTGATATGCATAATCTGTTGGGCTTGCAATTTTAAATTATTTTAGTTTGTGGAGTAATAAGGCTGGAGTGAGTTTCCAGTCTGGATCGAGTTGAAGCCAAGCCAACTGAGTCGGCTATATTTCCTCCGACTGTGATCAGTTGAGATGCTCTATAACTCCCGAACAACATCAGTCGACATGATCCTAAGCCTTTTGAGTTGACGGTTACTGCATCCCGACCTAGGGAATATTATTGCTTGAAAATATATTTTCTTTATTTTAACTTGTTGTCGAGTTGCTGTAGTTATGTGTTAACGAGCCTTATTGTTCTTATTGATTCTAATAGCCATCTTGTACTGTGCTTTATTCCTCACTGAGCCTTGATACCCTCGCATTATTATTTCTTAGCAACAGGTTGATATAGAAGGCTCGAGCTGAGGACAAAGGTTATATGGATATATATGTAGTAGAGTTGGGTGAATGTATATTCACATATGTAATTACCTTGTATATATATGGGTACTAGAAATGTTTTGATATGTCATGACGGGTATGAAACTTTTGGCATGTGTAAATGATCTTTAGTATGTCAGTATTTGTTTTGAATGACAATGGGTTATTAGTATGACTTTGGCACTCTGATATTATTATCTTAAGTTTAAAGCATGCTGTGAATTGTGATCATTGTGGTTTATTGGAGAATTTTGGAAATTTTTTTTTACGGATCTATCTAATATGATATTGCATGCTTTAGGATTGGATTGAATGGCATACTGACTTTTGGGCTATATGCCTAGTGGGGTGCTACATGTGCGGTATCAGAGCTTAGGTTTGGGAAACCTGAGCTATGCTGATACAGGATGTTAGGAATCAACTTTTGAATGTTTTGCATGAGATGGGATTGTAATGTGCTTTACAGGCTTAGATTTAAGTGAATTGTTGTTAATAAAAAGAAGTTATGTATTGCAGGATGGCAAATGGGCGATGACAGGGCAAGGAACCTATGGAAGAAAATGAGAGTTTGGAATCTTTTAAGGAAATAATTGAGACATTGGAGGTTGAGAATGAAAAAATAAATGAGATATGTCAAAATCTTCAGGATAGACTTTATGATATGGGAGGCAGTCTTAGAGACAGCCAGGCTGAGAATAATTATCTGAGTTCCACTATGGTGCATAGAAATTATATGGTGGCTAAATTGATGGAAGACGTAAAGGGTTAGTATTTCTCAAGCTCAAATTAAAAGACTTCAGTCTATTCTTGAGCATATGGAAGAGACTTTTAGGTTGTTCGAAGTTGACACTATGAGAATTCGTGATATGAATCACCCTAACATGAATGAGATTCGAGAAATGGTAGCTCATTACGGTAGAGCTATCGATCAGGTTATTGGTGTGGGTTTAGGTATCGATATTAGTGCGGGACCTTTAGGGATATATTCTGCACTAGAGCAGGGACAAGGATCAGGCATACGTATCGAGGAGGTAGTTGAGAGAGTCCTGATAGCGGCACCTACAGTAGAGCTAATAGAATACAGAGATGATGATGATTTTGAGAGAGAGCCTGAGATAGATCCAGTATTGGAGTTCTTGTTAGACGAGCCGCCTAATAATGGTGATGTAGAGATTTCAATAGCTGATGAGGATATAGAGATTTCGATAGCTGAGGTGAATGTGGATATACTGATACCAGATGAGGATGTGGAGATATTGATGCTAGATGAGGTAAATATGGAGACAATGATACATGTTGATGATGATGAGATAAAGATGCCGATGGATGATGAGGAGGTTGAGGAGGAGGACATTAAGTTAGTTATTACCGATGTTGAGGACTTGGACTGAGTATTTTTTACTAAGATGTGGTACTTTTGTGGATATAGAATAGTAATATAGCCTAGATATGTCGCTTTTCTGTATATAGACTAGTAGTATGAACCTAGGCAGGATAATACGAGCTAGTTTCTCGTAGGCGATGAGTGATCTCTCGCATTAGTCAAGTCATTTTTCTATGACTTGGCATATAGTTAGCTTAGCAACTTTTTGAAATTTTGAATTTGGACTTGTACATATTGTTGTAACTACTAAAGCTAACTTGTTTTATAAATGAAAATTTCCAATTATTACTATAATTTACATGGGTGTATTACTCTTTTGGCTTTTCTATTCTTTTAAATTTTGAATTTGCCAAAACTGATTTGTGATTTAGAATTGTTCATGAATCAATGATTTCACGCCTGAGTATTAAAAAGTAAAGACGATGGCGTCTCTTAAAAGCAATAATGTTCCTGCCCAGTGCGAGGCAGCCGTAGGGAAATGCCAGTTGGAAGAAGACCTAATATGGCTCGAAACCCTAGACGAAAGGTGTATGTATATCAACAACCGTGGAATGAAGAGGAAATTTCACAAACCAATTTGGATGGTCAACCACCTATAGGTCAAATTATTGAGCCTAGAAATTCGAAAGGACTAAGATACCAGCCATGTGTGCATGCAAGAGGTGGAAGGGCAAGAGTAGTTCATGAGGTGGTTGATGATCGAGCTTTGGAGAGATTTTTACGATTTCAACCTCTTGAGTTTTTAGGAGAACCTACTGATAGAAAAGCAAAAGAGTAGTTAGGTAACCTAGAAAACATATTTGAAACTCTTCACTACTCTGATGAGTAAATGGTTGGTTTTGCTGCATTTCTATTAGCTAGTTTTGGACGCAGTTGGTGGAAGATAGTTGGCTGGAGATGGACTGCAATAGGAACCCAAAGGACTTGGGCAAATTTTACCCAGGAATTTACGGATAAATATGTTTCGCTGGTAGTCAGGCAGTCACAAGAAAGGGAGTTTATGAACCTGATCCAAGGAGGTCAAACCATTAGCCAGTATGAGGCCCCTTACAACCAATTAATTCAGTATGCTCCTTACATATTAGAAGATGAAAACTGCTAGACATGGCAGTTTATATAAAGATTGCAGCCAAAATTTAGACGTGGATTAGCTCTTTATTATATACCAAATTATAATGTGGCAGTCAGCAAAGCCTTACAATTGGAGTCAGAACTAAGGATCGAGGATAGAACTCGAAAGAATAGGCCCTACACTGGAGAATAAAGTAGTATGGGAAAAAAACAACCTCATTTATGGATCGAGAATCCAATATGTCGAGTACCCCAGTCTAGTAGAACCACCAATCAAATTCAGGAAGGAATACAGTGACAGTATGGATATTATGGTAGATCATGACATGAAGAGGCTACTTGTTGGATGAAACAAGGGAGGTGCTTGGGATGTGGCAGTGACCAACACTTTTTAAAAGACTGTCCTAGAAGGGAAACCTCATCCACAGCAGCGAAAGGGAAACAAAAGGTACAGGCCCGCGTCTATGCTTTAATCGAAAAAGATGCACCTAATCCAAATGAAGTAGTTGAAGGTATAGTTTCTATAACTAGTATTTTTGGTAATGCCTTGTATGACCATAAGCATCTCATTTCTTCATATCTTTTACTTTTTCTCAAAAATTGAGCAAACAACTATAAACTATGATCTATTAAATAGAGGTTCTGACACCACTATGGGAAAGTTTAACAACATATATAATATATTGGGATTGTCTAGTGCTGGTAGGGGATGAGATATATCCAGCTAACCTTATACAAATGCCCCTTCAGGGATATGATCTGATTTTGGGAATGGATTGGTTATATAAACATTGGGCGCAGATGAATTGTTTCACAAAAAGTGTTATGTTTGGAGGCAAAATGTTGAGATCTGCTCATTCCATCCTAGATAGAGCTACCTCGTTGTCACAAATATCCGCATTGGAGGCCAAAGGAATTCTTACGGAAGGTGGACAAGGATTCTTAGCTTATCTCATAAATAAGCCTCAAGACACCGCCAAGTTAGAAGAAGTAGATATAGCGGCGGAGTATCCAGAAGTATTTATAGAAGAGCTGAATTCAATACCTCCTGATAGAGAAATAGAATTTGTTATTCACACTCTACCAGGAGCAGAGCTTATATAAAAAACTCCCTATAGAATAGCCCCGATAGAGTTGAAAGAGTTGAAGGATCAACTTCAAGAACTGTTGGAGAAGAAGTTTATAAGACCAAGCACTTCTCCTTAGGGAGCCCCAGTGATGTTTGTTAAGAAGAAGGATGGATCCCTAAGAATGTGCATTGATTATATGGAGCTGAATAAAGTCACTATCAAAAATAAATATCCCCTACCACATGTAGAAGAGCTATTTGATTTACTACAAGGGGCTATGATCTTTTCAAAGATGGATTTAAGGCAAGGATATTACCAGTTAAAGATCAAAGAGGAAGATATACCAAAGACTACCTTCAATTCCTAGTATGGTCATTTCGAATTTGTAGTGATGCCATTTGGTTTGACTAATGCTTCGGCAACATTTATGGATATAATGCATTGAGTATTCCGACCATATCTAGATCAATTTATAGTTATCTTTATAGATGTTATCTTGGTATATTCAAAGACTCGAGAAGAGCATGCCAAGCATTTACACTCAATACTCAAAACTTTGAAGGAGTATCAGTTATATGCTATGTTCAGTAAATGTGAGTTCTATATAAAATAGGTAACTTTTCTTGGACATACCATTTCCTAGAATCGAGTGGAAGTTGATCCCTCCAAAGTAGAGGCAATAGTCAATTGGAAGAGACCCGAGAATGTATCGGAGGTTCATAGTTTTCTAGGTCTAGCTGGTTATTATCAAAGTTTTGTTTAAGATTTTTCTAAGATAGCCAGTCCATTGACTAAGTTAACCCAAAATAATCAACCCTTCGACTAGAATGATGAATGTGAAAGGAACTTCCAAGAACTAAAGACTTGACTAGTAACAGCTCTGATTTTAGCTTTGCCAGATGAGTTAAAAGACTTTGTGGTTTATACGGATGCTTCCAAGGAAGGATGGGGATGCGTGCTGATGCAGAGAAGGCACGTCATTGCTTATGCATCTAGGAAACTTAAACCATATGAAGAAAAATACCCGACTCATGATTTGGAGTTAACAGTGGTGACATTCACACTATCTAAGTGGAGACATTACCTTTATAGGGCCACATTTGAAGTATATACCATCCAAAAGAGTCTCAAGTATCTGCGCTCTCAAAAAGATTTAAATATAAGACAATGATGATGGGTAGAATTTCTTGAGGATTATGATTTTTCAATTTTTTACCACCCAGGGAAAGCTAATGTGGTAGCAGATGAGCTGAGTCATAGAGCTGGATTAGCTCATATGACAGGAACAAAGATAAAGATTCAAAAGTCAGATGCGGTGATGATAATAAAATAAAAAATCTAGCTTGTGGGAGTAAACGTGCAACAAGAATTGCATGCAGCAATACGACAGCCACAAGCCAATAATAAATGGTTATCTAAAAAGAAGAAAGCATTCAAGAGGTTTGGGGAATCAGAATTCAGTATTGATAGCTAAGGTACTCTTCTATTTCGTAAGAAAATTTGCGTGCCCAAGGAATTAAGAGGAAGATTATTGGATGAGACACACAAGTCGAGGTTTGCAATACATCTTGGAGGTACCAAAATGTTTTGAGACTTGAGAAAGCAATTTTGGTGGAATGGGATGAAGAAAGATGTCGCTGAGTATGTACGAAAATGTCTAACCTGTCAGTTGGTAAAGGCAGAACATCAGCAACCATCAAGATTACTCCAACCGCTCCTAGTACCTGATTGGAAATGTGAACAAATAACCATGGACTTTGTAATAGGTTTAACCAGTGATCCTAGGTAGGTACAATAGTATATGGGTAATAGTGAATAGATTGACTAAATTTTCACACTTTCTACTTGTCAAGACCCAGTACAAAATTGAGAAATTGACTGAAGTGTATATCAAGGAGATAGTCAGGTTGCATGGAATTCCAGTCATTATTGTATCTGATCGAGATCCAAAGTTCACATCGAGACTTTGGAAGGCCCTGTAGAAGCATCTAGGCACAAAGTTTTATTTTAATTACGCTTTTCACCCTCAAACGGATGGGCAATCGAAAAAAACTATACGGGTTTTGGAGGATATGTTACGTTCATGTGTTTTAGATTTCAATAGAAGTTGGGATCGACATCTACCGCTAGTTGAAATTTACATACAATAATAGTTATCAAACAACAATTCAAATGGCCCCGTATGAAGCACTATATGGCAAAAAGTGTCGATCTCCAATACACTGGGATATTGAGGAATATAAGAGCAACAACCATAAGTCCTTGGAAACCATAAGACCTGAACTGATCTAGGAGACTATTGCAAAAACATAAATCATTAAGTAGAGAATAAGAACTGCACAAGACAGATAAAAAAGTTATACAGATAAGAGAAAAAGGGATTTGGAATTTGAAGTCAGCAATCAGGTATTTCTTAAAAGTTTTTCCAAGGAAAGGTACTCGAAGGATCAGAAGAGGCAAAAAACTTAATCCCAGATATATTGATCCCTACAGAATATGTGAAAGAATTCGACCAATAGCATACCACTTGGAGTTGTCTCCTAACGTGACGGGCATTCGTCATGTTTACCATGTATCACAACTTCAAAAGTACTATCTTGATCCTTCTCAAGTTATTCCCTATACCAGTGTATCTCGGCAGAGTGATCTCACATACGAAGAACAATCGGTTTAGAATTTTGGATTGAATGTTTTGGGAATTAAGAAATAGAAAAAATTCCTCAAGTAAAAGTCCTTTGGCGTAACCATAATGTCAAAGAAGCGACTTGGGCGCTCGAAGAGGTTATGCACCGACAATATCCTAGTCTTTTTTAGTCTTAGGTGAGAATCTGGGGACCAAATTCCTTTAAGATGAGGGATTGTAACATCCCCATAACTTCTTTATTTCAATATTTTTGAATTTAAATATATATATATATCCATAATTCGTAGGTTTAAACGCAAATTTAGAATATTTAATTTTCCCATTATTTTATCTAATAAGGGTTAATGTTAAATTTTCATTAGATGTGGACTCAATGTGAAGTAACAACTAATTCAAGGACCAAATTGAAATAGGCATAGTTGCGGGACTTGATCTCAGATTAGCAGCAATTTTGGGGTTAAATTGTAAATATATAAAGGCTACCTAGATGTATATACATTTTCAATTTCTCCCCTTCACTTCACCATCTTCACCACCGTACATCATCACCTTTCTCTCACCAGTGAAAAATCCAACCACCGTGAATCAACATGAGACAAACACAATGTTCACCATCATCCTTTCATTCTGAACCCAAAACCGCCCCTTCAACCTCCATTTCCAGCAAACACACTGGGGAAAACCTAACAACCAATGGAAACAGGAAGCTTGAAGTGAGTCTTCATTCTGACAAGTTTTGACGGCAAAATTGTGTACTATTTTGACTGGCTCAGCCCAAGAGTTACTCCAGTGCTTCCAGATTGTTGAACAGACCACCGTAGGAGGAGAGATTTCACAAAAACCTCATGGCGGTATTGGTGGGCGGGGCTGCAGTTTTTCGGCCAATTGAGGACTCTCCTAGTGTCAGAATGAAAAACTAATTAGAGCATTGGATTGCTGGGGTTGAGGAGAAGTTGGTGTTGGTGGTTTCAGAATTTTTTGGCCGCGGTTGACGGCCACGGCGCGGCGACGGTGATGGGCAGTTTGTTCGTTTCGTTGAAAGGGTGACATGCATACTGCGGGCTAATCGTTATTTCTCCTTACCAGTAATTCAATATTTAGCTAAATATCTGGAATCACGATTAAGCTTGTTGGCATTTATTTGTATACATGTATTCTTCATTCAAACCTTATATTTTGAAAGATAATGAAAGAAATGATTGATCAAATAGCCATGCAAAAGAATGGCATGTTCATGCACAATAATTAAGTTTATTGAACCCAGAATGGTATCATTTCATGTGAACTATAGGTTAGATAGCTTATTAAGTATAGAAAACCCTAATTTTCATGTTATTGCGACTTAAGTGACAAAATTTGGGATTTTACAAAATTGGATTGGTTATTATCGACCTAGTATTTGTTATAAGGTTAAATTGGTAAGCTAAGGACTCGATTGTATTATTTTGATAGTATAGGTTGAAATTCGTACATATTTCATACAACCAGTACGTATAATATATCCTGCAGCAATAATGCTAAAGCAAAACCCTAACCATTACGTTAGTCGAGGATTATTAAATTCGACTATTATTAATATGGATATGATTGATAGAGATATTCAGGATTGAACGAGGGTTTTAATTGGTAAATTATTCTTTGAATAGGTAATGAGGATTTAGGCCCTAGAGATCAGTAGGTTTTTACTTCTTGCCGAGGTTGATAAGGGGAGGATCCACCAATGTGGCAACACTTGTACCTATTTGCTTTTCATGATAAACCCCTGTGAGGGTTGATATTGATTTGATTATCGTATTATGTTAATATTGTTACCTTTGTGAGGATCCGCCAATTTAGCAACACTTGTACGTATCGCTTTCTTAATAAACCCCAGTGGGGGTTGGTGTTGATTTGATTATCGTATTCCTGTTAATTATTGTTACCTCTGTGAGGTTCAGCCAATCTCGCAACTATTGAACCTATCGATTCTTTGATAAAACCCTATGAGGGTTGATATGATTTGATTACCATATTCTATGAATGATTGTTGATTGTTACCCCTGTGAGAGATCTTCTTTATTGATTTTTGAATTGGTTGAGCTTAATCTATAGTTATCATTGAACTCGTTAGGTTCTGCTGATTTGATAGCTTCATAATTTTTGTTATTAATTTTCGAACCCTGTGAGGTTCTCTTAATTGAAATTAATTGATAATTGATCGATTTTATCAAAAATGATTGTCCAAATAAGCTTCTGTGAAGCTTTGTGAAAATTGATTCTTTTCTAAAAGCTGAACTGTATGGCCGAGTGGCCTGTGGTTTTCTTGAAACCATTCTGAACACATTGATTTACATTTTGGGGTGCCATGAACTTTCATAGTGTTACTATATTGTTCTTATTGAATTGGTGTGGTTAATTGTCAAATATCGTATTGATTCCTTGATTGATCAGTGCATCGTGGATTTGCTATGTTGGCATAATTGTTCAGTTATCTGCCATGTTGGCAAATTGATCATTGGAAAATTTGTTTCAAAAATGATACATAAGAATTGTTAGGCTGAAAGCCTTGCCAAGCTATCATGCTTGTGCTATTATTATCGCTAAGCTGTCGTGCTTGTGCTGTTGTCGTTGCCAAGCTGTTATGCTTGTGCTATTGTTATTGCCGAGCTGATGCTCGTGCCATTGTGATTATATTGGATTGTTATTGTTAAACGATTGTATTGTATGGAAGCATAAGGAGATTCTGATATGCATACTTATTTTTATTTTATATGTATAGTCTGTTGGGCTTGCACTTTTAAATTGTTTAGCTCGTGGAGTAATAAAGCTGGAGTGAGTTCCTAGTCTGGATTGGGCTGAAGCCAAGCCAATTGAGCCATCTATATTTCATCCCGACTGTGGATCAGTTGATATGCTCTATACCTCTCGAACAGCATCAGTCAAGATGATCCTGGCCTTTCGAGCTGACGGTGTTAAAGCGTCCTGACCTAGCGAATATTATTGCTTGAAAATGTATTTTCTTTATTTTGACTTGTTGTTGAGTCTGGCTGGTAGTTACGTGTTAACGAGCCTTATTGGTTCTTATTGATTCTGATAGCCATCTTGTACCATGCTTTATTCCTCATTGAGTCTTGATGACTCACTCTTGCATCATTATTTCTTACCGATAGTTGATATAGAAGGCTCAAGCTGAGGATAGAGGTATATGGATATATATGTAGTAGAGTTGGGTGAATGTATATTGACATATGTAATTACCTAGTATATATATGCGTATTAGAAATGTTGTGGTATGTCATGACGCGTATGAACACTTTTGGCATTTATAGAATGATATTTCGTATGTCAATACTTGTTTTGAATGGCGATAATCGCACTCTGATATTATTATCTTAAGTTTAAAGCAAGTTGTGAGTTGTGATTATTGTGGTTTATTGGAAAATTTTGAAAAAAAAAATTATGGGTCTATCTATATGATATTGCATACTTTAGGATTGGATTGAGTGGCATTCCGACTTTTGGCTATATCCCTAGTAGGATGCTACAAAACATATTTTTTATTATACAGTATTTGACCATAAATTTTATTCTTCTCAGAAGACTTGAAAACATACTAAATCAGATATCATAAAACTGATTGCATTTGTTAAACAAGCTGTCTTTTATATATTGCCTAATTAATTATACAATGGCATAACTAATTTCATTATATACATTTTAATAATGAAATGCTTATAGGGATAGGCACAGGGCCAAGATAATTGGGTTCGGGACAATTGGGTTGAGAACTCAATCATCCAAGATCAAATTTTTAATACCTGATCTCGACCTGATTGAGAACCGAGTACCCAATAACTGGGGTATTCGATCTTTAAATTAGGTTCTGATTTGGCTACCGAGAGTTTTATTTTTTAAAAAAATTGACCGAATTATGGTTAATATTATAGCTTATTACCTTGGCCGACAGACGATAGTAGCTGGTGGACAGTGTAACAAGGTCGAATGGGGGGAGAATTGCAACTGAGAGGTGGGGATAGGGAGAAAGCAAAAAGTGAAAGATAGAGGCAGTAGTTTTGGGGCTGGGGATGCACGGACCGGGGGTAACTTAAGTTAAAACAGAGGCAAAAGTTTGTGCGTTTGTTTTAACTTTTAAGTTTTATTTTTTTTTTAATTTTTGTTTTGGGGTAGGGGGATATGTGTAGAGGGGGCCTAACTTAAGTTAAAATAGAGTCTATGTTAACTTTTAAATTTTAATTTTTTTATATATATTTTTTAAATTTGTGAATCAGCTACCCGATACCCGACTGGCCCGAGATTCATTACCTAAATCTCAACCCAGATGAAGATTATCAAGTAATCGATAAAAGTCAATTGATTGCGCTTGGAGGTTCAATACCTGGTTATGTTGGGGTTGGTTACCTAAATCTGGACCTGGATGCCCACCCCTAGGTGCTTAGTTAGGTAAGCTCGACAACAGAGGGAAATGCAGAGTGAAGGCCAAAGTATATGAAAAGCATACCTCAAATTCTGCTAAATTAGGGTATTTATTAGATTCATTTGTTCAATAAAAAGAGGAGGTCGAAAAGACAACTCATTCCCTATAGCCTAATGAAACTTTTACTTGCTTATAGGGGACTTTGAGGGTCCTTTTGAGAGTTGGTTAATTCACCATGCTTGCCACCAACCAGAAATATGGGGCAAATCTTTTCATAATTAAATGCAAAGGTGATCGACTAACAGAATTTAATGTGATAGGATGTTAGTTCGACTAAATTTAAATGTGAGGTGACCAAATTGCATGTGAACATAAAGTGTACTTAACGTGCAATGCCTGAAGGCAGGCATCCAGTCGACCTCCACACAGTTGAGCGAGTTGGAACATGTCTTTCCTCTAGGGTCTCTCTCGCTTCAACAGCAATTGCCTTTTAGCATATTGGATTTCACACATCTCTACCTACAGTTGAAGCTCTACTCTAAACAGGAGAGGTGCACTATTGGATATAAATTCGAAGGTGTTCATCAAGTGGTTAACCCAAGGTCGAGCTTACCCATATCATGAGTTCCCCCCTCCCACTTCCTAATGCAATCGAGCTTGTGAAGGGTGGGACTGACAAGTTAGTTTAACCGTGGAGGTCTATCAATGATAGCAAATTTGAATTTCTACTAGGAACTGGGTTGGCTAGAGTTACTGGATGATTTTTGGCTATTTTGTTGGGGAATTAAATGATCGACCGACGGTTACACCATTATTAGCAGTAGTCGGTCATTTTAACAGATTGCACTTCTCAATAGCCCATCTATAAATAGTCTATTTGATTGCCCCTATTTTTACTTTTATTGCTTCTATTGAGGTCAAGCTCTGCACCCTTTTGGTCGATTTCATCGTTTGCTTTTATATGTTTCTCTCCAGCCAGCTTCCATTCGAGTTTTCTCTTTGTTCTTATCTTGTAAGTGTTTCTTTCTTTCTCTTGTTCTCTCTTCCTATTATGTTATGATTTTTTTGCTTTTCTTTCTGCCATTCCTAGGGTTTTATCAGCTATTTTTGTTGATAATATGGCAAGATTTATTGACGAGAAGAAGAGTGATGTGAGAAATTTTGAGGCAACTAAGTTATCTAGGGGTTTATTTAGAGGTGAAAGTGATTCTGGTAAGGGGTCTTTTATAGTGATTTTGGAAATTGAGATGATTCTAGTGGGGAGAGCGAGCGAAGTAATAGATTGAGTAGCTCTTTTAGTGGAAATTTCTTCTCTTTCCGCAGATGAGGCGAGGCTTTCCAGGCATGTCGCTAAAGAGGTGAGTTTTCTAGGAAAATTGATCGACCTTCGGCATTGAAAGGGAGGTTGTTTACGATCAAGCAATATGACAAGATTGTTTTAAAGATCACTTAGAATGACTTAGAATCCCTTAGGCATAAATTTCACATTCCTCCCGAATTTGTGTTCATAAACCCTAGGTTGAGGGATTTAATGGACCGAACCCCTAAAGGGTGTATAACTGTGTTTAAAGCTATTCTGGAGTATAGGCTGATATTCCTAATTACACAATTAATACTCAATCTTCTAGGTGATCTTGAGTGCGTCTCACTTAGCTTTTGCTGATTTATTTTGCAATTCTTTATAGTTTATCGTTCTTATGATTGTAAACAACCAACGTCCTTCCTTCGCCAATTTTTGCAACATTTTCACTATCCAATATCCTGAAATTAGGCTGTTTTGAGTAGTCGGGCTTTTATTATATCATCGCTTATCCTCTTCAAAAGGTCCTAGTGCTCTCTCTTTTTCCTACTGCTAGGGATGGAGAAAGGTTCTTTTTTGTTCAAACTCCCAGTGGTGGAGATTTAATATCCCTATTAGTTAGAAGGGAAAGCTCAATATTCCTAGTAATGAAAATCATTCCTGGCACAATACATTTATTTGAGATTTGATGGTGTTTGGGGAAATGGAGGCTACCGGGTTTATAAGGAGAGAAATTTGGTGATGGCGGGCTGTCGATTGCTTCCCTGAAGGTGTCGCCCAATGCCTACTTAGGTAGCTCTTAATTCTTATTGCATAGAGTTTGCTATCCCTTTCAACATTTCGATGTGTTTCATATTTTTACATAATGTGTAGATCGATCAGTAATGGTTAGTTCACACCAGCTAACGATGGCCACGCATCACAAAGCTTAGCTCCAACAGGAGGCTACAAATGTTCGACGAGAGGTGGCATTAGTTGCTACGAGAGTCGACCATAATTCTTCTCCTATATCCAGCTAGACCACTACTGAGGCGCCAAGTCCTGTGACTCCCTCAAAGAAGAGAGCTATTGAAATTGGGGGCTCCAATCGAGCTCTTCATGCGAAGAAAATAGCTATTAAGAAAGGGAAGGCCATAGCGCTTAAGGACACATAGGTATGAAAGGGTCTTTAGAAAATGATCGATGAGGAAAATTTTGACCTTCATGTTCTTCTTGACCTACGGTTTAGGGTCGAGCTGGGCATTGCAAAGAATGCCTCAATGATGGATGTGAGGCCTACTGAGGTGACCTCTTTGAATGTGAGGAAGATTGGACTGTTCCTAAAAGACCAGAAGAAGATGCTTGAAGTCAAGTCAACTGAGGCTCTAAAGCATAGTAAAGTTTCTTGTTGAGTCACTTTTGATATATTATTTGTTTTGCTTTGAGTAATAATAATATTTTAATTTTTAATTTAATTAATTTTTTATTTCTTTTCTTTTTCGGTAATGTATTAGTTCGAGCAATGGGGCTACAGTTTGTATCATAGATTCCATCTTTCTTTATCCAATCGAGCTAATTAATAGCAGAAATATAAGTCCCTATAGAAGGAGCAGTTTGAAGTTTTGAAGATTGCTTGACCATTGATGTAAGACCAGATTGACTAGCTAGCCAAACAGGTCAAAGAAAAAGATGTTTACTTGCTGGCGGTGGTCACTGAGAAGAGTCGGTTCAAGAAGTATATGAAGTAGCTACACATCAAAGCTGAGGAGGTCGTGTTGCTTAGCATTTGAGGGTCACCAAACTTGTTATCGATAGGCCCAGAACGAATTCTATAAGCTACAGCCAAGGATCCAAAAGGAGGTTGTACAACAGTTTATGTTGAGCCAAACCTTCAATGATGCTAGTGTTGTCCTTAAAAAGGATGACACTGAGAAAGGGTTTGACAATGCTGTGATGCAGTTAGAGAATCTATGCTATCAAATTAGTGATGAGGATGAGGAAAAGCTTGATGTTTTACAGACGAACAGCTGCAAGATTATCCTAAGGGCCTCAACTTTGGTCCAGACACATTGCCCATCTGAGCATCCCCTTGATGGAGAAGGAATTTGACTTCGTCATTATTTTGGCTTATATGCTGCTTCATTCTTTTCTTTGCCGCTTCGATTCCTCTTAAACGAAGCTGGGCCATCTTGCCCACTTGGGGCGCCCAATTCAAAAAATAAGCAGGAGATCGAGGGACTATTGGAGGTTGTCAATGTTGATGCGATAGGGGATGAGTTTGATAGGGCTATGGATGAGGCGAGACTAATGTCGAAAGAGCTGCTGCTGCTAGCCTAGATAAGGGGGCTAGGTCTAGCTAAATTTTCTATTTTCTTTTTTTGATTAGATGCAAAAGAGATATTTTTATTTTTATTTTGGCTGATGCAAATGTTGAAAACTTTTATGTAAAGTTGTATTTTATAATATTTGTTTGCTACTCTTTTTCGTTGATGTATTCTTTGTTTATTACATTACTTGATGTATACCAAAGTAAGAAGTTTAATCTCGTGCAACTTAAAATTGAATATGTAATTTGTGAAGGATAGTAAATTAAAGTGAGAAGTCAAGATCTCATAAGAGAAAGTTTCATATAAATGTGAAGTAGATTATCAAGAAGACTGGATCTCGTTACACATAAAATTGTTGTAAATTTATTGCGTTCTAAGGTTGAGGCATTTCATTGCCTTCCATATCCATGATCTAGTATGAATTATTTTTAGAAAATTTTACCACTATGAAGGGTGCTTCCCACTTAGGGTTGAGTTTTCCAACATTATTCGAGGCCTTCACTTTTTTGAGCATTAGATTGCCTATTTGAAATGTCCTTGGGTGAACTAACTTGTTGTAATTCTTAGCCATTAGTGCCCTGTAATATTGCATCTTTATGTATGCTTGTATGCCTTTCCACTTCATTGTTGATTGGATGATAATGGATGATTCGAGCTGTGTGATGCATTATTTCCATAGGAGTCATGACTTCCAACCCATAAACCAGACTATATAGACTGTGGCTGGTTTACATTCTTAGGGTTGTTTTAATGTCCACAGGACCTTTGCGAGATTGTCTGCCCAATTTTCTTTTGCACTTTCCAGTCAAGTTTTAATATGATCAATGATAGTTCTGTTGGTAACCAGTATTGTTTCGCCGTTTGACTAGGGGTTGCCTATAGATATGAAATGTTACTTTATGCCCAACATCCCGTAGCAATCCATCATCCTTTTACTCTAAAATTGTGTTTCGTTATCTGATTAAAAGATTGTTGGGGTCAAGATGGGTGCTAAGGAACTGTGATAATAGAACTTCTGGTGGTATGACTCAGGTATCGCAAGGGCGCGAGTCTAGTCTTGCAATAAAAGGAAGCACGTGAGGTTTGTTGAGGTGGCCCTTGGCTAAAACCCTCTTATACTTAAGTTAGTATAAGCTCGACAAGAGGGAAAAGTGGTAGAGTGAGGGCCAACGTATACGAAACCGTGCCTCTAATTATGCTAAATAGGGGCATTTATAGTGCTGATTGGTTGGATAATGCGGGAAGTCGAAAAGATAACTCACTCCTATAGTTTAATAAAGTTTTTACTTGCTTATAAGGGCCTTTGTCATCTTTCTGAGAGTTGGTTAATCACCATGCTTGTCACTAGCCAAAAAACTGGGATGGCTCTTTCACAATTAATGCGGAGATGATTGATTGATGGAATATTTAATGCAGACAGAATATTGGTTCTATCAATGCAGATATAATATTGGTTCGACTGCATTTAATATGGAGGTGACCAACTGCATGTTAATAGGAAATGTATTTAATACCCTGGAGGCTTGGGCCAGTAGACCTCCACACAATCGAGCGGGTCAAATACATCTTTTCCAAAAAGTCTCTCTTGCGTCGGCAGCATTTGCCTTCTGACTGATCGACTTCACTCCTTGTTGACCTGTAATACTCGAGGTTCCACTCCCAGTGGGCTAGGCGATAGTAGATATGAACTCAAAGCCAGGTCACAAGGTGGTTGACCTAGGTTGAGCTTACCCATATCAACAAGTTTTAATGAAACTTGAAAATTGTGTATATTTTAGTAAAAATAATGATAGCTTTTAGTAGTCACAATCACTAATTGTGTTATATTTGAAGAAAAACAAAACTTAAATTCAAATATGTCAATACTTGCTAGTTTTAGATAATAACTTCTCGAAAAGCTCTTCAAATAAAGAAAGTTATTTTTCTTAGTATGGATTACATTTCACCATCTATTAATAGGTCAATGGAAAAGATATGATGAACAAATATTCTAAATGCATGTATAGTAATAATTTATCAATTCTTTTTTTTTATATACTAATCAATAATTAGTGTTGTGTGACCTTATGTTAGCTTTCTATAAATGCTTAAGATTAGAAAAGTTTTAGTGAATCATTTAAAATAATTATTTTCATTTAAAGAAAAATAATTCATTATTGCGATTGTTTAATTGTTTAATGTTTGTATATCATTTCTATTTTAACGGATACTCCTTCACATGACCACTTAGCTAATTTAAATAATATTTTTCAA